>CP125844.1:22656215-23969636 GCA_030408175.1 Trifolium repens | reverse complement strand
AGAGAGAGAGAGAGAGAGAGAGAGAGAGAGAGAGAGAGAGAGAGAGAGAGAGAGAGCTAATGGTGTTAATTTGATAAAAACAAGAGAATCTTAATTTGATGGTCTTGACTTTTGAGCTAGGGACTATATATAAAGAGAATAACCTCTTTCATGTGGAATTTTTTATTGTCATTTTTGTCCTTCACTCTATTCAAATATTTGTATATATATGTTTGTTAAGAAATATCTTCCACACAAAAGTTGATTTTCACTTTTTTTTCTTAGTAAAAAAAATAAAATTTCTTTTTTTTTTAATAATAACTAAGCACAACAAAAAACTTAAAAAAAAAACTAAGCTCTATACCAATATATAAAGAAAATAACCTCTTTCATGTGTACTTTTTTTATTATCACTTTTGTCATTCACTCTATTCAAATATTTGTATATAAGTTAAAAAATATCTTCGACAAAAAAGATGGTTTTCAGTTTTTTTTTTCTTCTTAATAATAACTAAGCACAACAAAAAAAAATTAAAAAAAAACTAAGCACAACAAAAAAGAAGGATTTTTCTTTTGCCCACAACGATAACCTCAAAATTAGTATGTGTTCGGATACACATTTAACTTCATTTACTTGCATCCCGAAGATAGTTTGACATGGTATTTCAAAGTTACAACAATTGGCACTCTCTCTTACTCATTGCCACAAGACCACCACATATGTCTCGTTGGTGGCCATTTATTCAATGTGACTTTTTTTATTCTTTTGCCGCAATTCAATGTGACTATATCGGGAAGTTGAAAATTTAGTGTGCTTCTATATGTTTATAAGAAGAAAGTGTTGAAGATCTTAGATCCCACAACATTCCGTAATTCATATCACATGTATTGTGAAAGTACAAATTTAATAGCATATCATTATAGATGGAGAGAAGAAATTGAGAAAATTCATTTGTTCTCTCAGCACAACTCTTGGTAACGCAATATAGGGTGCGTTTGTTTTAGCTTTAAAAAAATAGATTTTTTCTTTGTATTTTTGAAAATGGATTTTGCAAATCCGTTTTTCAAAATATTATAAATTTTTTTATATTCATTTTTTCTAAATTGAAACACTAATTTTGACATTATATAATATAAACATACATTATTGAAGAACAAAACATAATCAAAATCACAAATTTTTGAAAATGTTTTATTTCAAAAATAATTTTTATGAAAATCTATTTGAAGTAGCTTCAAATTAAATAATTTTTTTTTAAAATTTTAATATCCAAAATTTTTTTGAAATAATTTTTTTGAAATTTTGATATCCAAATTAAAATCTATAAATCTATTTTCAAAAAAATTCAAAACAAACGGGCCCATATTCACATCAATCATATATGTTCACCCGATTAGTAGAGTTTATAAACATGGTAATATGTACCAAGTAAAAACAATGCGAGAGCCTGAGAGGTCTATAGATTTGGACCATAGTAAAATTATAATTAACAGATCATTTGACATGAATAAAAAAATATTAACTGCAGATTCATGCAGAATAAAATCACTTGAAAACTAGTATACATTTTACAAGAAAAATTTCCCAAATTGAAGGGTTAGCCGTCAGGAAAAGACTGAAAGTTCAAACAGAGAAACAGCTTGTAAATGTAAACAGGGTGATTGCACCTGAGAGTCTCAATAAATTACGAAAAAAAATAATCAAATTACATTATTAATCACAGCACCTGCTAGAAACAAATATTGAAACAAAACCTGCACCTAACGGTATCTGGATGGCCTAAAAGCGGAAAGATATCATTGCATGTTATAGAGGTGTTGCAAAACCTGTCACAACATAAAATCAAATGTTAGGGTTATAGTGTATTAAAGAAAACTTCTTGGGCATTCGACAAGTGTTTTGGTAGCGCTAATTATTATCATTTGGTTCTGCAATCACTAGTACATAGTCCTGAGAATTGGGTAGAGAGGGGTGCCAACCCCAGGGGTACAATAAAATTACTATACCCATCACAAACATGACAATGCCATGTGTACTTTTTAATTATTAATTTTTTGGTTTTTTCAGTTTTGTTTGGTTTGAACAAAGCCACATACTCTGTAACATCCCTAGCTTTAATTAATACGAGAATATTAATTAGAGTCAATATTCGACGAATTTAATGGAGGAACATTTCCTATTTATTAGACAACCGGGGAATATGAAGAAAGTGAGTGGATTTATTAGTAAGACAAGGACCATATGGGAATTAAAACATAAGGTAAGTTGTACTTGTAACATTATATATATATATATATATATATATATATATATATACCAAGACCAAGACTATTCTCACAACATTATTATTCTTACAAGTCAGAAGCATTTTCTCTCTTGCTCTCATATCCTCTCACGCCCAAAACAAATAAGCCAACATCAACATCCTTCATTGCTCAAGCAAATCTCAGCATGCAAATGCAAATTGAACCATAGAAACTCAATGAATAGTCTCAAGATTCACTCCCTCATCTCCATGAGCCTTTCTCTCAATTCCCTCCTCTTGAAAAGCAACTTCAAGAACATGCATGGCTGCTGATTTGGAAAGCTGCATGTGTTAATTAGGAACTGGCTATACATCAACTACTCAAAATCTTATGATTAAGGTAAGTTCTAGGGTTATACTCATTTTCCTTGATTCAAATTCACTCTCAATGGAACCCAAATCTCTTAACCACTACTCTGTTACTGCATGTACATTTGAACACTCGATTCATTGCTGGAGAATGGTTAGGGATATGGATTATAGGCCGGAATTGACCCAGAAATCGCAGAAATTCGTTTCAGCACTGTCACGACTCGCTCTGGCGCGTGGTAGCTGGCTCTGGCGAGCTTATCAGCAAGACTGGATTTTCTGCTACTGTGTCAACTGGCTCTGGCGAGCTGTTACTGGCTCTGGCGAGTTCAGCAGGATCAGCAACACTCGTTCTTGCTTCTGTAACCCACTCTCAGCCTTGGTAAGCTATCCATAACCCTTCTGATTCCTTCTCAGTTATCATTAGGACAATATCCATTCCCTTAAACCATAAGCAAGCCTTAGAATATACCTAATTCCATTCCTTTTCTAGCTTGTTCAAGAACACAAATTGGGGTTCAAGTGAGTTCTATTGCTGGAAGGTTCGTGGTTGTTGCTGAATAATGTATCAGAGTAAAGCTTCAATCTCCAGGTGGGTTCTTTAGGCTAGTTTAGCTAGTTTCCCCAAATAAATGATTATGCATGTTAACAATTAGGAATTTAGGAAATGTTGTGCGAGAGGGATTAAACCCAAAATTCCTCTCCATTCTATTTTATATTATGTTGTTAGTTGTTAATGCACTGTCTAAAATGAGGGTTATAGGTGTTAGTTTGGAAAAATTATAATTTCTGCAAAAACAGGATGATTCTGCCTGAACTCGCTCCAGCGAGTAATTGGCGAGCATTCATGGCGAGCTGGGTTCTGGGCTGATGAAACTCGCCATGGCGAGCTACTGCTCGCCACAGCGAGTTGATTTAGGTCAGGACCTATAATCTCGCCATAGCGAGCTGGTGACTCGCCAGAGCGAGCTTGAACAGAATAGTCTACTTTTACAAATTATTTTAGAAACTTATGCACTCGTTTTATACCCTCACTATATGTCAGATATTTTGCATTAATGTAAATAACATAATGTCGACTAGAATGTTAGACACAGGTAATCTTTAGGGCATAACCTAGAATTATTTAGGACTGTATGCTCCCCGGGATTTTGGGAATTATGGTAGTAAGAACACAATTTAGTGCCAGTCATTATGGGCGATTTATTATATCGCAAGTATGGACTCCCAATGGGATACTCCATTAGGTTATGTATATGTGAGCTTCATGCCGTGACCGAATCGGTTGACGGATATGTCAGGCCTCTGAGACATGCTCACCTCAGAGTGTTCTTGTGTTTAAAATGAATAAGATTCAGTTAATCTGTGATACACCTTTACATTATGCTATTATGATTTATGCTATGATTAGTATTATACGACTGATTAGGTGCCCCCGGTGTAGTCACCTCTAGGAGGGTAGTAGGACTCACTGAGGCTTAGTAGTCTCACCCCATTCCAAACAATTATTTTTAGGTAAACAGGATATTCGGAGCAAGGACCAGGTAGGAGGCTGACAGTTGGAGCTGAGCTGGATTGTCTGGCTTGAAGATTTTATTTCTTCTTCTTGCTTTCTGTTTATTATGTTTACTCAGAATACTAGCTACTTCCGCTGTATTTTATTCATTAGTTATCTTGTATTTGAAACAAGCTGTATCTTGTTTATTTAATTCAGAAATTTTTTTGTACTCAGATCCCATTATGTATGTCTCGACTAAATATTCTAGGTATTTTAGTTGGGGCGTTATATACTCCGTATATACTAATCAATAGAGAAGCATTATAATAAAGGCATTGAAATGAGATTCCTGTTTTTACAATATCACAATATAGGACTTCAAAATGCAAGAATCCTATCAACAACTTGTATTGATAACTTAAGAAAGTACTGTGACGCAATGTAGTCAGGGTCTCAAGTTTTGACGTAGGGTCGTTAGGCTGGTGACGGATCGTAAGCACGAGGGTCGTAGCATGGTTCGTAAGACCCTACTCAAGGGCAAAATTGTAACTTCACATATATACACAGACACACAAAAACAAAAAAATACAATACATTAACAAAATAAATCTAGTTAATTAATATTTCATATTCATCATTCCAATTGTTCATAATAACCAAGTATTAAGTTCATAAAATAAGAAAGAAAAAAAAAACAGTGAGGTGAATGAAAAGAAAAAACAGAGTGAGAAGAAAATAGAATCAGCCATTACTCTTGAAAAACAAACTAAGAGAACAAAAAGAAACAAAAAGAAGCTGAAGGTGAAAATGAAAACAGAATTGTAGAAGACCATGGCTTAGGGTGCGAAAACGGAGAGTGAAATGAAGGTGAAGGTGACAAACGGCGCCGGAATAGTAGAACGATGGCGACGGCGCCGGAGTCTAAGCACGGGCGGCCGGCCGGAGCACGTAAAGTCGTGGGACCCTACGACCCGGGGCGAGATCCTGACTACATTGCTGTGACGGTTGGATGCATAACACATTAAGATTACGAGGAAACAACTTTTGCTAACAATCAAACAGAAACGAAGTAGACAAAATATCGACCTTAAGTTACCTGTCAATAAAACCTATCCACATCTAATCAAACTCCATGCCAGACTAACCCAGCTCAGTCAAATGTAGCATAACCAATCCACAATCCTAGTGAAATCCTTTTCTTAAGTGTTTTATTAAGCATTTGTTTCAGAAAATAAGAAAAGTTATGTGCAATCTACACTACAGTGCTGTTGCCTGTTGCCACTTGCCAAAGGTTGTCTTCATTTTTGCCTAGATGTAAATTAAGGAACCTACAAAGTGATACATATGCTCTCTTCTGCTAAGTCATAATTTAGTTAGTAAAATGCTAAAAAGTGTCCTAATTAATTATCAACAACGGTTACTTATCATTTCATCTTAAAATTGATTACATTATCATACTTCTATTAAAAACAAACTATTGTAATTTTAGCAGGATCTTATACTCATGCTATCATGACACAATTTATGATCTTTTAGCTCCCTTTTGATCCTAAATAGGATCTCAATTTTGTAAATCTTAGTTGGCGTAGTTTTCAAAAGTGCATACAGGAGAAGTTATAAGAAACATCCCTCCTTTTCATAAATGCACAAAAAGATCTCATCTTCTTAACTAGTGCACCAGGGGCACTGGTTAGTATTTTCCATATTATTTTTACCCTTAGTCAAACATCACCAATATACCGAAAAGATGATATGGATCTTCCCCATAGCTTTGTTTTTTCATTTAGCAAGTTAGAGTTACTCAATTCTCATCTGCTTTTCCTCTCGTCATTAATATCTATGCATTACTAGGGATGTAAATGGATATCCATGGACGCAGATAGTGTGATATCCGTGTCCGCTCCGTCAAATAAATATGATATCCGTGCCCGCTCCATATCCGTGCGGATATCGGCTAAGCGGGTAATCCACGGATATTGAAGTATCCGCGGATATTAACAGATATCCATGGATGATATTTTTTTATTAAAAAAAAAAACTAACTATTGAAAAAAAAATAGTTTTTCTTAAAGAAAAAACATTAACACATAATATTCATAAAAAAAAATAGTTTTTCTTAAAGATCTCATCTTCTTAACTAGTGCACTAGGGGCACTGGTTAGTATTTTCCTATTATTTTTACCCTTAGTCAAACATCACCAATATACCGAAAAGATGATATGGATCTTCCCCATAGCTTTGTTTTTTCATTTAGCAAGTTAGAGTTACTCAATTCTCATCTGCTTTTCCTCTCGTCATTAATATCTATGCATTACTAACTTCGATTGAGGAACTATTAAGTCTTTTAAGCTCAATTTTTTACCTATATGTCACTACATTTGCCTGTACATATCAGGGAGGGAACATGAAGATGGTATTTCAACTGTTCTTAGGTCTTCCCAACATGAAGTATCCCTAAACTTATACTATTAAGGAAATAAAAGTTGAAAGTAAAAACTTGCCTGCCTACGTATTTGAAACAATGTTTTTAGGTCGTTTTTAGGTGATATCCGCTGTAATTGAATCAAATGGACACTTAAACATTAGTAATTAGGAACCAAATTTTCAACTGCAGTTGCAGATGAAATTGGATGAATAGTGATGAAATGGTTACTAACCAAAGAGACCAGAAAATAAATGTGAGAAGGAAATACAATAGTAGAGCGTCAAATATCATTACCACTTATTTTTACCCTGACATAATAAACAAGAAATATTGTGACAAACTATCAATCAAAATACAAGTAAATGTTATTGTACTTGAAGAAAATCAATAACGATTATATGCTCGGATGATCACTATACTAGTATGTTATGACTGAAACGGAAAGTCAAATAACAATGCAAATTACCACTACATTTACACCTATTCTTTAATACATGTTTCCAATGTTGTTATTTATTGCTATTTCAAACATTAACAGATGCTGGCATGTAAACAACCAATAATCTAGCAGGGGAAAGGAAATAACACTAACAATCCAAATAACTAATAAAACCTGATGAGTTAAAGTCATATTAAAGATTTAAAGTCATTATAAAAAGTAACAATCAGAGTTATTAAAGCCATATTAAATCAAAAATTAAATTTACTAATGACAGAAAACATGATGCGTTAATATGTCCCTTTCGTTTTTTATTTATCATCCAAAAACTGTGGTTTTGAATACAAAAGAACAGTACTACTAACAATTGAAATGAAAGAACAAAGAGTAACTCTCAAAACAAGAGTCATCCCTTGATTTTGTCCCTCAAGTATCACACTATCTCTCTAACTTAATCCCTGGTATGTTTGGATTGGTGCTATAGGCTAGAATTGAGTGGAATGAAATAAAGGGCCTGTTTGGATAAACAGCTTATAGCACAAGCGCTTATCATGATAAGCACTTACGTATAAGCTTAGATAAGCTGTTTTCTATAGCAAAAGATAAAATAAAGATAAATTTTTTTGTATAAGCTACGAGCTGTTTTCATAATCTATATCGTAAAATTGCTGAAAATAAGCTGAAAACAATTTACGAAAATTATCATAAGTTCTCCCAAACGATCTCACAAAACTTATGCTAGTAGATAAGCTCAAATTAGCCAATTGAATCCATTTCTTAAAACCGAACTAAACTATTCCATTTCACCCTATACCACCAATCAAAATATACTAAGAACTAGTATATGTCTTAAACATGTTGTCAAATCGATTTTGACAAAACCCTATATTCCACATATACAATTTTAAGTACTATTTTAAATTTTTAATAAATTTAAGGGAATAAGTAGAACATAAAAAGATGCATTAAGGACTAAATTGGAAGAGAATAATACCTTCAGAAAGACAACCCCAGGTGTTATTATGCAAAGATAACAGAGAAGTGAATAATGCAGAAGCAGTAGCACTATGCAATGGTGTCAGTGATACTTGTGAACCAGCCAACTGCACAGGAACCCTAAAAAAACAAGCATAATAATTAGTATTCGATTCAGATGCATATAAAAAAAATGTTGAAGAAGAAATGGAGTGAAGATTATTACCAGGAGTAGGATAGGGAACGTTTGTGTGGTGAAGTTTGAAAAGAAGAAGCGTTGAATTTATTAGCATTTGAAGATGGAGATCGACGAGATAGTAGGGTTTTGGCGGAAGATGAAGCTATTTGGAAAGATTTCCGAGCAGAGTTGGACGCCATTTCGTGTTTCTCAGCCGGAAGGAATGAGTCAGTCACCCAAGAAAGGGATTTGCTATATGGGCTCGATGGATCTAATCAAATATCAAACGGAACTTTCTAACCCAACAAAAAGAAAATTACTTTTGCCGCCTACAAGTTACTCGCGTGTCATATGCATTTCTCATTTTATAAAATTACTTTAAATTTTTTTTTATAAAATAATGATTTCTTTTTAATAAATGCAATCACTCTATAACGCATAAATAATTTTACTAGTTTTATGTTTTTAAAAATTACATTTTATTATTTCTTTGAAAATAAAGAATTGATTTAAAAACTTAAGTTACAATCAAATAATTTTTGACTGGGGCCTCCAAAGGTATCGGGCTGGCTCTGGTAGTTAGATATGAAAATTTCTCATCCCACCCCCACCACTCTTTTTAACCTCCCAAAAATTCAATTTTGCCCCTGTAAAGTCAACTTCGGAACGTAGAATCCGAAGAAGTTTAAAAGAAATTTTGGTTCGGAACGTAGTCTCCGAAACTCCATTTCGGTGAGTAGATTCCGAAATAAAGTGATATAGTAATAGAAATGCAACTACTTCTGTCAGTTTCTATTTTTTAGTTTGAAAACAGGTTTGGATGGGGAAAGGGAAGAAAATAAAACCTTGCGATTTTAAACATCAATTCAACAAATTCAACCGCTCTAATTTGACAAGTAAGTAACTTCTATGCATCTTAGATCATTCATTCCTCTTTTGTTCATTGTTTTTGAATTTTTTACATTTTTGTTGGATTTTTTAAATTTGTGAGTTGTTGTTAATGTTGTTGATGTTGATGTTGATGTTTTTTTTTTTTTTTTTTGACAAAAGGAAACTTATATCATTTCATTATTCACCAAAGAGGTAATACAAATAGGTAAAACGTCAACGACATAGCGACTAGCCTAAACAGTGGCCGCCCGTGCTAACTTATGAGCAACCATGTGCTTGACGCTTAATAAACTTTACCACAAAGTTTGGATTAAAAGCTAAAACATTACGAATATTACAAATGATAGAACTAAATTCCGAGATACCCGTACGTAAACTGTGAATAGCTTCGACCACATTCTTTGAATCAGACTCAAAGATAACATGCGTGATACCGTTTTGCTCCATTATTCTCATTGCTTCAAGTAGATCCATAGCCTCTCCTTCAATTATGGACCATTTTCCTTGATACCAAGCAGTACCTGCCATCACAAAGTTACCCATGTAGTTTCTCAGAATCCATCCCGCAGATGTTTTATTTGCTCCATTATGAAAGCCTGCATCCGTATTACACTTTAACCATCCAACATGAGGTTTTTGCCAATTAGCTACATGATGCTGCTGCTCTTCGTTGCCTGCACCATAAGATCGTGAGTGCTGCACCTGTATCCAACCCGACCAATGCTGGTATGCCATAACGCCAAGGCGACGACCGCTTTCATGATCATCCTGCCACACCTTATTGTTACGATTCTGCCATAGTGACCAGACCAAGGTAGCGAATCTGCCTGCTAATGCACGATCAGCTGTTCTGCAAATGTTAAAAATTAATTCCGCTGCTGTACCACTGTTCGACAGGTGTTGGGACACAATTTCGTCTAAACTTGCAGCCCTTCTAGCTTCGATACTGACGGGGCAATTCACAATTAAATGCCAATCATCTTCAACAACCTCATCACAAAGTGGACACACCAAAGGGCAGTTAACATATTTCTCTTATAATTTTGATTGTGTAGGAAGACAGTTTTTACAAATACGCCATAATAAGTGTTTAGTCTTGGGGGGGCATGTATTCTCCACAAACAATTCCAGCCATCATGGTTTACATCAGCAACTACTCTTCCTATAACATTAAGAATCATATTATAGCCACTTCTAACTTTATATTCCCCATATAAGCTATCCACCCATATAAGTTTGTCCTCTACAATATCATCGAACAATGGTATATCAACAATACTATTAGCAACATTCACCGGAAAAAGAGACATAATCTTAGCATTATCCCACACTTTCAAATTCGGAAACATAAGATCATTTACGGTTAGATCATGCACACCTTGTACTTGAGGTGATTGGACCCAAGCATTGTCTCTATCTCTAAGCCAAGGATCATTCATGACTTTAATTTTGGTACCATTCCCAACTATCCACCTACAACCATTCATCAAAATATGACGAGATTTCCAAATACCCCGCCAAGCATAGCTAGGATTATGACCAAGTTGTGCATCAAAAAGGGAAGATTTAGGGAAGTACCTTGCTTTATAGATTTGTGCTACCAAAGAATGTGGTTTTGTCATGATATTCCATCCTTGCTTTGCTATCATTGCCAAGTTAAAACTTCGTAAGTCTCGGAATCCCATACCTCCATAAGCTTTAGGAAAAGTCATTCGATCCCAAGCAAGCCACTTGATTCCTTTGTTGTTCACTCCCCCACCCCACCAAAAGGAATTAATCATCCTCTCAATTTCCTTAATCGTTGTCTCCGGGATAAGGTAGATACTCATTACATAAGAAGGTATCGCATGCAACACCGATTTAATCATCACCTCTTTCCCCGTCCTAGACAAAGCTCGACCCCTCCAAGAGTTAATACGCTTCCAAATTCTGTCCTTGATTTGTGAGAAAGTCTCTTTCTTTTTCCTCCCAATCATTGAGGGAAGTCCAAGATAGTTCCCTGTGCCAAGCACGTGTCGAACTCCCATAATCTTTGAAAGGTCCTCTTGCGCCGCCATACTCAAATTTCTACTAAAAAATACCTCAGACATTGTCAAATTGATTTCTTGTCCCGAAGCTTTTGAAGGAAAATAGTAATAGAAAAGCAGCGGAATATAAAAATTTTCCTTTAATGATCCTTACGAATGAGCATGAGTTTGTGTTTAGAATTTTACCTCTTGTTGAAAATCCTTTTCTTTTCTTTCATGAACGGTGGCTGATCAACACTTTAATCACAAACCAGATTGATCACGAGCGTTGATGACGAAGAACAACGCCTCTAGTAGTCCACACGAACAGCAACCTTCAAAAGAGTGCTAGCTCAAAGAAAAGAAGGCCTTTTGTGAGTGGAGGCAAGAAATAAGGATTAGGGTTTTTCTCTTCTTAAGATTCTCTTAAGTGTGTTTTCTCAATCACAAGGGTTCTATTTATAAAACAATTGTCTTGTGCACCAAGACAATTACTTGTCATTGGGCTACTGTAAGTGCACCAGTTCATCCTCATGTTTTAATAATTGTCAAAACACATGAAAATAGAGTAGAACATATTTTGGCAACATTACAAATGACTTGACAGCGAAAAACTATTTTTAACACTTTGAAAAATTGTTTTTAGGTATTATGTATCGATACATAAACATGTGTATCGATACAAATGTCCTGAAATTACTTCATACTGATTTTGTGCATTTTGTATCGATACATATATCACTTGTATCGATACAAAAGTGGTCTCTCAGAGGCAGAGAGTTACCTGTGTATCGAATCATGCTTGCATGTATCGATACACACCTATGCCTCTCAGAAATCCAGAAAGAACATGATGTATCGAATCATGCCTGCATGATTTGATACATATCAGTCAAGATTTCAAGAAACTGATATATGTATCGATACACACCCGTGTTTGTATCGATACATAGGTCAAATCTTTCATTTTTAACGCTGGTCAAAGGGTTTGTATCGATACAAACCATCAGTTGTATCGATATATGTCTGTGAATTTTTGCCTAAAATTTGCTCAATTCTATTCTCTCTTTAAATAGCAATGTGGTGTGTCATTGTAATCAGAGGAAACCAGTGAGAAAGTTCAGAAAACGCTTTGGGATTCAAATTGAGTAAAAATTTGGATCAAAGGTTTTATTCATCACAAGTTCATCATCTTCATCAAGTTTGCAATCAAATTGAAGTTTGAGTATGGGATCAATTCAATAGAGATTGCATATTTGTTTGATTACGTTCGGTACGGTTCGCGGTGAATCAGAATCGTGATCGGGTTGAATTGTGACGAAGGTTTTGGTTTCTCTCAAAGGGTTCAAGATCGTGCGAATCTTGAAGGTTCAACAACAAGAAGCGAAGGACTCAGCTGGACGATCGAGTGCGGATTGGCACGGGTCGGATCGTTGGAATCAGAGGGCGAAGCTTCGTTGTGTGTTGAGGTTTATTCGCATAGAGGGAGAAGCTCCCCCATTTGGTTATTTGGGGGGAGACGTACCCCGCCGACTGCGAGGACGACACGAAAGCCGGGGAACTCCCTAATCAAACCGTTTGTGTCACTCTCTCAATCTTGTACTTTTCATAATTTCGTTAATTTTGAATCAATTGAATTTTTCGTGTTCGTATTTGTACACCAAAAATTCAATTGCTATTGCTTGATTGGGATTGGATTAAGTTTGATATTTGTAACTTGCTTGGGGTTGATTTAATTCAAACGTTTATATTTGATTAATTTTGAACGCGATCATTTCCAAATCTTTTCATAATCGTTCAAAGGCTATACTACATTTCCTTTGATCAATCGGTGCATAGACTACCGATCCGGTGGGACTTCCGCGCGCACGATTAAAACAAAACAATTTTTTTAAAAAAAACTACATTGTTTCAAGGATCACTTATTCAACTCCCCTTCTAAGTGATAGCCAAGTAGTCTAACAAGTGGTATCACGATCCCGGTTCAATTTTGTTTACAAAATTCGGAGGATTGTGCCAATTATTAGAAAACATGGCTTTTGCACCGAAAGGGGCGTATAATAGGGATCCTATATTCAATGGAGATTATTTTGATTATTGGAAAAGTAGTATGCGCATACACATCAATTCTTTTGATGGTGAAGTGTGGAATGCTATTGAGAACGATCCGTTTGTTCCAACAATCACCGACCTCAATGGCATTGTCACCAATAAGCCTATGGCACAATGGACGGATGATGAAAAGAAAAAGGTCAATTACGATGCAAAGGCACAAAACATACTTCTTTCATCCCTTGGGATTGAACAATTTTATCATGTGTCGCATTGTTCTACGGCTAAAGAAATGTGGGATACATTAGTTACTCATTTTGAGGGAACTAATGAAGTCAAAATTTCGAAAATAAACACTTTAACTCAAGAGTTCCAATTGTTTCATATGCAAGATGGTGAAACCATTGCGGATATGCAACAACGATTTGTAAAAATCACCAACAAGTTACATGGTCTAGGTAAACCAATCACAAATCAAGATGCTACTAATAAGATTTTGAGATGTCTTAATAGGTCATGGCAACCAAAGGTCACCGCAATCAAAGAAGCGAATGATCTTACAACTTTGAGTCTCACAACCATATTTGGTAAGCTAACGGAACATGAACAAGGGCTTAATTTGTTGGAAAAGCATGAAAAAGGTGAGAAAAAGGAAAAACACAACGAAAAGGAAAAAGAAAAGGATAAGAGGTCCATTGCTCTAAAGGCCTCCAAATCCAAGTCCAAAAAGGTTGAGCAAGTGGAAAGTAGCTCAAGCGAAGACGATTCCGATGATGAGGAAAAGGGGCTGTTCGTTCGACGCTATAATAGATATGTGAGAAAGAATGGGATAAGACATTCCGATGACAATCTTAAGAAGTTTCGGAAAGATATTGGTTACCGCCGGAAGAATGAAGATGCTAGGTACTCCAAGAAAGGGATATGCTATGAGTGCGGCCAAGTTGGTCACTACAAGCCGGATTGTCCCAATCTCAAGAGAAAAGAGAAGGAGTCATCTTCAAACAAAAGGAGGAGCAAAGGAAAGAAAGCTTATGTTGCATGGGAGAGTAGTAGCTCTTCATCTCATTCATCATCAAGCTCTAGTTCAAGTGATGAAGGCGAAGTGGCTAATGTATGCTTCACAACTCATCATCACAAAAAGAAGGATAAAGCTCCCAAAAAGGTAAACCAAAATCCCTCTAGCTCATATACTTCGTTAGAATATCATGATTTGCAAAGTGCATTTGAGGACCTATGTAATGAAACTAGGAAAGCTTTCAAACGATTAAAAGAAATTATAAAAGTTAACAAAATTCTTGAAAAGAAAGTTTCCAAAACGGAAGAAGAGTTGAAAGCTTTCAAGGTATCATTATTAGAAAGGTCAAGTGCAAGTCATGATAATAGTAATATAGTTGGTTGTGATAATTGCATCACTTTGTCAAAAAATATTAAGACTCTCAAGGACAAAGTGGAAGATTCATCAAAACCTAGAGTCTCTCATCAAGTTGATCCAAAACATTTTCAAAATACTTTGAAAGTCAAGAACAAAAGTTATAGACACTTCAAAATGGATCAAAAGAAGAGTGACTCACATATCACTTGTCACTATTGTTGTTCCATTGCAAAATGTAAAGCTAGGAAATTGTTGGTACCTAAGGGCGTATTGCAATGGATGCCAAAACTCAACAAAACTTATTTGCCTCACCAATTAGGACCCAATGTAAATTGGGTACCTCTCTCTTATGTTTAATTGTTGTAGGAAAAGTGCCTTGATAGTCTAGAAAGGTGATGGTTTCTAGATAGTGGATGTTCAAGGCACATGACGGGTGATGCCTCGCTTTTTATTGAGTTCAAAGCAAAGAAGAAAGGCTATGTCACCTATGGAGACAACAATAAAGGCACTATTCTTAGTGTAGGTACTATCGGTAATCCTTCTACTATAACCATATCTAATGTTGTACTTGTGGATAACCTTAAGCACAACTTGTTGAGTGTTGCTAAGCTTTGTGATAAAGGGTTCATAATCAATTTCAAACCAACCTTTTGCACAATCGAAAGTAACAAAGACAAGAATGTGATTCTTAAGGCTATTAGGCATGGAAATGTATACATGTTGGACCTAGATGATAATTGCCTAAGTGGTGCTAAGTGTCTCATAACCAAGAATGATGAATCATGGTTGTGGCATAGAAGAATGACACATCTTAATTTCGATTTACTAAATAAGATAGCTTCTAAAGATCTTGTAATCGGTCTACCTAAAATTCGTTTTTCAAAAGATCACTTGTGTGACGCATGCCAAATGGGTAAACAAACTAAGGCTTCTTTCAAATCTAAAACGTTTATTTCAACTACTAAGCCTTTAGAGTTAATCCATATGGATCTTTTTGGACCATCAAGGACCAAAAGCCTTGGTGGTAATTACTATGGACTTGTGAGTGTAGACGATTACTCAAGATTTTGTTAGACATTATTCTTATCTAGTAAAAGCGATACCTTGTCTGCTTTTAAACAATTTGCTAAGATGATTCAAAATAAGCTAGACCTTAAGATCATTTCCATTAGGAGTGATCATGGAGGCGAATTTGAAAATAATAACTTTGATAAGTTTTGCTCCAAACATGGCATTAAACACAATTTTTCGGCTCCACGAACACCACAACAAAATGGGGTAGTAGAGAGGAAAAATCGAATTCTAGAAGAGTTAGCTAAGACTATGTTAAGTGGTCTTCCTAAGTATTTTTGGGCCGATGCGATAAGCACCGCAAGTTATGTCCTAAATAGGGCGATCATTCGACCTATTTTGGACAAAACAACCTATGAAATACTTAAAGGAAGAAAACCTAATCTTAGTCACTTGCGCTCTTTTGGATGCAAATGCTTTATTTTAAATAATGGAAAGGAAAATCTTGGCAAATTTAATCCAAAAGCGGATGAGGGCATTTTCGTAGGTTATTCATTATCTAGCAAGGCATATAGAGTATACAATAAAAGGTTACAAATTGTTGAAGAATCGGTTCATGTAAACTTTGATGAGACTTTTCCGGAAGAAAACGGGAAAGGTGATGCTATTGGTGCAGGTGTCGACACAACTGACATTTTAAAGGATCAAAAAGTTGTTGGGAGTGATCAACCCTCAACGGAAGTTCCAAAAGAAAAGGACGATAAGCCGTCACCATCCAATGAAGACAAAGATGATGGAGGATCTTCTTCATCAAAGAATCATCACAAGCAAAGAGGAGCCGGTCTTGCAAAGGAATGGCGTACTCTAAAAGACCATCCCATTGACAAAGTCTTAGGTGATATCTCAAAGGGAGTGGCTACTCGATTTCAAATAAGTAACTTTTGCTCTCACTATGCTTTTGTCTCACAAGTTGAACCTAAAAACTCAAAAACCGCATTACTTGATGAACATTGGATTCTTGCAATGCAAGAAGAACTAAATCAATTTAAAAGAAATGAGGTGTGGGATTTAGTACCACCTCCTCCAAATCATCAAGTGATTAGGACACGTTGGGTTTTTAGAAATAAACTTGATGAAAACGGTGTTATTGTTAGGAACAAGGCACGGTTGGTAGCTCAAGGCTACAACCAAGAGGAGGGCATCGATTATGAGGAGACCTATGCTCCGGTAGCTCGCCTTGAGGCCATTAGACTTTTATTAGCTTATGCATGCAATATGAACTTCAAGTTATACCAAATGGACGTTAAGAGTGCTTTCCTAAATGGATACATAATTGAAGAGGTGTATGTCAAACAACCCCCCGGTTTTGAAAATTACGAACATCCGGACTATGTTTTCAAATTAAAAAGAGCTTTGTATGGACTAAAGCAAGCTCCTAGAGCATGGTATGATAGACTTAGCAAGTTCTTAATTAAAAATGGATATTCAAGGGGAAAGGTTGACACTACGCTCTTCATTAAACGTAAGGGAAATGATGTCTTATTGGTTCAAATTTATGTTGATGATATTATTTTTGGATCCACTAACCCATCTCTTGTCAAGAGCTTTTCTAGTCTTATGCAAGGTGAATTTGAGATGAGTATGATGGGTGAACTAACCTACTTCTTGAGACTACAAATCAAGCAACTAGAAGAAGGAACCTTCATATAACAAACTAAATATTGTCTTGAGTTGCTCAAGAAGTTTGGGATGACGGATTCAAAAATTATGGAAACTCCATGGCATCAACATGTGCGTTAAGCAAAGATGAAGAAGACAAAGATGTGGAAATTACAAAATATAGAGGTATAATCGGATCCTTACTCTACTTAACGGCATCTAGGCCGGATATTATGTTTAGTGTTTGCATGTGTGCACGATATCAATCATGCCCCAAAGAATCACACCTAAAAGCCGTAAAAAGGATTTTAAAATACTTGAAAGGAACATCAAATTTTGGCTTATGGTACTCTAAGGGGAATGATTGTTCTTTGGTAGGTTATTCCGATTCCGACTTTGCCGGTTGCAAGTTAGATAGGAAAAGTACTAGTGGAACATGTCACTTATTTTGTAATAGCTTGGTAAGTTGGCATAGCAAGAAACAAGTATCGGTTGCTTTGTGAACCGCCGAGGCAGAATATGTTACAGCCGGAAGTTGTTGTTCTCAAATACTTTGGTTAAAACAACAACTTCTCGACTACGATTTAAAACTACAACGTGTTCCAATCTTGTGTGACAACACTAGTGCTATAAACCTCACGAAGAACCCCGTGTTGCATTCAAGGACTAAGCATATAGAGATTAGGCATCACTTTCTTCGCGATCATGTAGAAAAAGGGGATGTTATTTTTGAGCATGTGGACTCGAAAAACCAACTTGCGGACATCTTTACAAAGCCACTTGCAACGGAACCCTTTATCTATATTCGCGGAGAATTAGGGATCCTAGATATCTCTAACCTAGAATAACGTACTTCAAGCATGCACTTTGTATACATATCATACTTCTTGGCAACTTGGAGTTTTATACAATGGGAAGTGCATCAACACCCTACGGTACAAGGTTAACAAGTATCATCTCTATCTTCTCTTCTTAAAACTTACACACGTATGCCTATGTGAATTCTTTTCAATTATCAACATAGCATATTCGTGCTTTTCAATACATTCACATGTTTGCTCATTTCCAAAAATTCTTGCTTTAAGATGAGTAATAATTCTTAAAGTCCATATGTATCAAATGGCAATGTGTGAAATATTGATTAATTGATGTGTCTATAGCCTAACATGTTGCATCAATACTATCCGTGTATTTCATTTCTTCATGAACATCGTTATATGATATGGCAACATGATATTATGCATTTGTTGCATTGGTTTGTTTATTTCGTCCCATATTTGGATATGTTACTTGATTAAAATGTCGATGTGTTACGATATTCATGCGTTGGTTTTGGTTTGTTATTCTACATTCCATATTTGTCATGATATTTGGTATTCGTCATTGATATATTTTGGCATATCTTTGTATGTATTTATTTGATTAGGAAACTTTATCATATAGTGCATTTCGACAAATGTAAGTGCACGATATGACTATGGTTAAAAATGTTTGAACTCTATACTTCTAATGAGCTCTCTTCTTCTTTTTGATATTGTCAAAGGGGGAGAGATTTGGATGCACAAGCTAAGGATAAAGAAGTCTTGAATATTATCAACAATGTCAAACGCATTATGGCATCAACTCAGGGGGAGCGTTGCTTATTGTTAGCCTTGGTGTTAATTGCGTCTGTATACATATTGTTATTTTATTGCATATTAGGTATAGGCTTAGTTAGCTTATGCATAGTTTTGACAATTATCAAAAAGGGGGAGAATGTAAGTGCACCAGTTCATCCTCATGTTTTAATAATTGTCAAAACACATGAAAATAGAGTAGAACATATTTTGGCAACATTACAAATGACTTGACAGCGAAAAACTATTTTTAACACTTTGAAAAATTATTTTTAGGTATTATGTATCGATACATAAACATGTGTATCGATACAAATGTCCTGAAATTACTTCAGACTGATTTTGTGCATTTTGTATCGATACATATATCACTTGTATCGATACAAAAGTGGTCTCTCAGAGGCAGAGAGTTACCTGTGTATCGAATCATGCTTGCATGTATCGATACACACCTATGCCTCTCAGAAATCCAGAAAGAACATGATGTATCGAATCATGCCTGCATGATTTGATACATATCAGTCAAGATTTCAAGAAACTGATATATGTATCGATACACACCCGTGTTTGTATCGATACATAGGTCAAATCTTTCATTTTTAACGCTGGTCAAAGGGTTTGTATCGATACAAACCATCAGTTGTATCGATACATGTCTGTGAATTTTTGCCTAAAATTTGCTCAATTCTATTCTCTCTTTAAATAGCAATGTGGTGTGTCATTGTAATCAGAGGAAACCAGTGAGAAAGTTCAGAAAACGCTTTGGGATTCAAATTGAGTAAAAATTTGGATCAAAGGTTTTATTCATCACAAGTTCATCATCTTCATCAAGTTTGCAATCAAATTGAAGTTTGAGTATGGGATCAATTCAATAGAGATTGCATATTTGTTTGATAACGATCGGTACGGTTCGCGGTGAATCAGAATCGTGATCGGGTTGAATTGTGACGAAGGTTTTGGTTTCTCTCAAAGGGTTCAAGATCGTGCGAATCTTGAAGGTTCAACAACAAGAAGCGAAGGACTCAGCTGGACGATCGAGTGCGGATTGGCACGGGTCGGATCGTTGGAATCAGAGGGCGAAGCTTCGTTGTGTGTTGAGGTTTATTCGCATAGTTTACTTTTGATTCGTTATAGGGTTATAAGTTTCAATTGTAAATTGTGCACTTGTTGTTCATCATTTTTGATCAATATACTCTCAAATAACCCGTTTGGTTATTTGGGGGGAGACGTACCCCGCCGACCGCGAGGACGACACGAAAGCCGGGGAACTCCCTAATCAAACCGTTTGTGTCACTCTCTCAATCTTTTACTTTTCATACTTTCGTTAATTTTGAATCAATTGAATTTTTCGTGTTCGTATTTGTACACCAAAAATTCAATTGCTATTGCTTGATTGGGATTGGATTAAGTTTGATATTTGTAACTTGCTTGGGGTTGATTTAATTCAAACGTTTATATTTGATTAATTTTGAACGCGATCATTTCCAAATCTTTTCATAATCGTTCCAAGGCTATACTACATTTCCTTTGATCAATCGGTGCATAGACTACCGATCCGGTGGGACTTCCGCGCGCACGATTAAAACAAAATTTTTTTTATAAAAAAACTACATTGTTTCAAGGATCACTTATTCAACCCCCTTTCTAAGTGATAGCCAAGTAGTCTAACAGCTACAATCACACTAAAGCCCATTTAATTAAATAAGCTTATAAGGAGCGCACCCCCCATGTGTCATGTACACATGGGTGCTCCCTCACCATAACAAATTATGAACCGCTTATTTAATTACCATGATACCCTTATCATATTTCCATATTTCTCTGAGGTGCACCGTACCTTACGGTGTTTCAATCTCACACTAGACAGTTCTTATGTGTGTGACCCTTGTAGGTTTCCATAACATTGGCAATTATATTAAATCCTTTATTTAACATAATAAACAATGAGCGGTATCTAGCAACACATCATTGCTACCCAAGTTATGAGAAATCAACATGTGATCATAACATAACCTTAGTGATAACATATGCGTGTATAATTACCCCTTTGCCCTTTATGTCTATATTGAACACAAAGCATACTTGGTGTCATCTTTGTCCAGTTCAATATTGGGCCCATGACATTTATCCTGTTATGCAGGATTGGCAAATTCCATCTAGGTCACTACTGTCCCTCAACATGCTTTGTGAAGTACCTATCAACTGCCTTTATGGTTATCCTGTTATGGACAACGTTAGATCAGCAACAAAGTACTTGACTCCACATCTAGGGTACAAAGTGGTTTCAGGTCTAAGGGCGGTTTACACCATTATCACCATGAGAGTAACTTATGACACTTTGCATAACTTTGCATGTAGTACTCTCATAGCGGGTCAATCCGGTATAAATATTACTCCTAATATTTCTTATACCTATGTCAAGACTCGATAACTCCTTATCCCATGATCAATGAGATGCGATCATCAGTCTATCTTCATAATAGTCTTTATGCTTTAAGGTTATCCCTTTTCACCTTCAAGCTCGACTATGGATACTTTAAGAATAGCGTCATTATGTTTAATGTAATCTCATGATTAAGTCACACTTAATATTAAACGGACTTTCTATTCTAGGGACTTCATTATTTTGACCGTTACAAACATAATAAAGAAATGCCTATTATTATTAATAAATAAAGCACTAAAGTATTGGCCTCTAGGGCTTACTCGAACAGCTTTCTCATAGGTTTTAAGAATGCCATCAAGTGTTGAGTTTCCTGTAAATTAGACCTGCAAAACAAGAAGCAATCATCAGCGAAAAGGAGGTGGGACACCGGTGGTGCCCCTCTGCAAATCTTGACTCCGTGAATATCGCCTTGTGCCGCTGATTTTTTTATAACTGTTGACAAGCCCTCTGTAACAAGGATGAAAAGATAAGGAGAGAGAGGGTCGCCTTGTCTCAGGCCCTTCCCTGGAAAAATAGGACCAACCTTGTCATGATTCACCAAAACTGAGTAAGTAACAGAACTAACACATAACATCATCCATTGTATCCACTTATTAGCAAATCCTAACCTCTCAAGCATACCCCGCAAGAAACCCAGTCAACTTTGTCATACGCTTTGCTAATGTCAATTTTAAGCGCCAAATCTCCTTTTACTCCACGTGTCTTTCTCTTCAAGGCATGTATTACTTCAATGGCAATGAGAGCATTATCTAAAATAGACCGACCCTCAACAAAGGCAGATTGTTCCTTCGACACACATTTCCCGAGACACTCCTTCAATCTATTGGCAAGTAATTTGGACACCATTTTATAAAGAACATTACAAAGAGCAATAGGTCTCAAATCCTTCATAGAGATAGGATTTTCACATTTCGGGATTAAACAGATATTGGTTACATTTAACGAAGATGGAAAATACTCTCTTTCTAACCATTCAGTCACAACAATAAAAATGTCATTACCACAAAGATCCCATAAGTGTTGGTAGAAAGCCGAGTTAAAACCATCAGGACCTGGAGCTTTATCCGGATGCATCTGGAACAACGCTTCTCTAACTTCTTCCTTTGTGATGGGAGCTACAAGCTTCTCATTGTCTTCGTCAGTGATTTTCGGCCCCACCAAGCCCAAAATCGGTTCATGTATGGAAGAATTAGCCATAAACAACTGATCAAAATAATTCAATGCCACGTCACATATACCTTGCTGGGTTCTAACTTCAACATTGACTTCATTCACTAGTTTCTCAATTTTCTTCTTTCTAGCTCTAGCTGATGCTGACATATGGAAGAACTTTGTATTAAGGTCTCCCTCCTTTAACCAATGCATCTTTGCTCTCTGACGCTAGTATGTTTCCTCCTGAATTAATAATCTGGCATGACGCTCTTGCACTTCTTTATATCTCGCTGAATTAGTCAAATCATTGCTTCCTCGGATCCTTTCCATCTCTTCCCCACAAACTGCAATTTCTTGTTTAAATTTCATTCTTTTCCTCCTCCCTCATCTTCGAAGTTTCTCAGCACACCGCGTCACTTTATTCATTACATATGTTTCTCCTCCACCCCACCCGTCTTCAACTACCTCATCAATGTCGTCTTCTTTCAGCCACCCATTCTCGAACTGGAATGTGTAATTATTCCAAGTCCGAACCGTAGGTGTCGTATGGAGTAAAATAGGGTTGTGGTCGGAATGCGATGCAATGATATTCACAAGTTTAGTGTCAGGATACATGATTAACCATTCTGAATTTGCCATGGCACGGTCTAGTCTCTCTTCGATAATATTTGGTGTCCCCATGCTCTTCACCCAAGTGTACGGATAACCTTCAAGATGAATATCTGTTAAATCACAATCTCCCACCGCATTGCGAAAACCATTACATAACCAATTCAGATGCGGATGAGTTCCTTTTTTATCTTCTTGGGACAGCAAGTCATTGAAATCCCCCACCACACACCAAGGTAAGCCAGACATGTCTCGTAATTCTCGTAACAAATCCCATGCTTCTCTTCTCATTCCTCTTTCCGGATAGCCATAATAACAAGTTAGTCTCCATTCTCCCTTACCTCCTTCCTCCACTATTAGATTAATAAAATTTCGGGAATAGTTCACCACTCTACACTTGATGCTATCACGCCACATCACTGCTAATCCACCACTCCGCCCTTCAACATCAATAGCCAGACAAGAGCTGTAATTTAACTGCACCCGTATCCTTTCTAAAGTTTGAGTTTTAGACAAAGTTCCAGACAAGAACAATATCTCCGGTTGATACCCCTGAGCAAGATTTCTAAGGTTTGGAATTGCACTCGGTGTGCTCAGTCCCCGACAATTCCAACTTAGAATTTTCATTGGTCCCGGCAGGCCTGGCTGCCAGGACTTGCCGTTAAAAATTGATCGGTTTCGCCATTGGTAACAGTAGTTGAAAATTTCTCCTCTTCCCTTCTCCTCTTCTTCTCCCCCTGAATCTCCGTATCCTCCTGGGTCTCCTGGTGTGAATTCGGATCGCAGAGAGTTTGGGTCGGGTTCGGTCCGGTCACTTTTGGTTTTTTGTCGGGTCGTGTTTGGAGAGGTATTGGGGCGGGTATGGGTAATGGGTTGGGTCGGGTATGTAAGGCTGGAATGTTGGTAACGGATTGGGTCGGGTATGGGTAGTGTTAATTTGGAATTTTTTGATTGGTTGACTGTTAAAAGTTAAGGTATTATGGGGTAATGATGGTGATGCATTGCCATCAGTGTTAACAATGATAGGGCGGTTATTGTTGCAGGCTAACAGGTCATTAATATTAGGGAAGGGAATATTAAGGTTGTCGGCTACAGTAAAGGTTGGGGTAAAATCAGTTATGGAATTTAGTGCATTTGGCTGAGCTGTCAGGTCGTTGGTTACGGGATTTGATGGGAAGAAATTATTGCTGTCTGTCAGTTTCAGGCTGCTGGTTCTCATATCATAATTGGCCAATGAAAGATTTTGTCGGGTCATTATTGCAAGCTGACTAAGCGATGATTGAGTTGCTGACATGCGATGGTGATGCTGTGACACATCAGCAGCGACAGAGGGGCCTGCGCTGTTCTGGCTGGCCATAGGTTGACCTTGTGCCGCCGTTACTCCACTGCCATGCTCCACCCCAATACCTCTTTCCTCCCTCAACCACCTCGAAGCCATTCTACCTCCCTGCCTCCTCGGATCAACTCGAATATCTGACGACCAATCCCTCCTACCATCATCTTGCTCCATTGCAAAGCGTACTTCACACTTATTCTCGGCGTGACCCATGATACCACAAACGAAGAAAAAAATCCCTAACTTCTCATACTTAAAATTCACAGTGCACCATTGACCTTCCCTGTTCATCTCCTTAGTATCTTTCTTGAGTGGCTTTCGGACATCAATTTGCACTCGAATTCTCATGTATTGTCTCCAAAATCTAGAGCCGTTGTTTTTGTCATATTCCACAAAGCTTCCAATATAGTTTGCTAATTTCACGCCAACGGTCTCCTTCATTAACCCCATTGGAAGGTTATTGATTTGAACCCACATGTTGGTATGGGTTAGTGGAATATTTTCAATTTGCATCCCTACTTAGACCTGCTCCAGTAAAAGCATGTTGTTGTCAAAGGTCCAAGGACCACTATTTAGTACCGCCTCCATATCAAGTGAATGATTAAAGTGAAACAAGAACTTTCCTACCGCTGCTTCTTTGATTGTAACCCCCTTCACCGGTTTCCACAAATCCGCCATCCTTACCTTTATAGAATTAAAGTGGATGGATCTTTCACTTAGGAACCGACCAACTAGACACCAACAGAGATCCACTTGATCTTCTCCTTCTTCCTCAAAATCGAAACGAAAATCTTCCTCCTCCTCATCATGCAGCGATAGGCCGTCGAGATTAGGATGAGCCACAGTAGATCACTAGAATAGACGCTATGTGAAAGTATGGAATGTTTATCAGAAATATTGGTGAATCAAGACTTTGAAAAGAAACAAGCTTCTCAATAGGAGAAGTAAAAACCAAACCCTAGCAGAGCACTAGGAAGTGGAGTGTTGTTGATGTTGTTTATTTTGTTGATTATGGGTTGTTTGTAGTATTGGGTAGATGTATGCATCAATGCCTGTAGGTTAGAAATTTAATTTGATTATTGATATAGTTTGTATGATTTTAGCACTTCAAGTGTTTGTAAAAATGTTTGAATGACATAATTGGCCTGACAAGTGTTTGTAAGCATGAGTATGTTTGAATTGGATTGGAATGCATGAACGTGGTTGAATTGAAATTTGTGTTAAATGTTATTTTTGTTATGAATTTGTTTTTGAATTGTGTTGTAGAAATGGAAGACGAGGTTGGAAGAACAAGGCTAGGCAGGGAGACACGCGCACGTGCTTCTGCGCGTGAAGTTGTCGCCCCTCGCCCTAAAAGAAGACGCCGTCGGCAATCACCAGTGTCGTTTCAAGGAAGAAGTGAATATGAAGCGGGAGGTTCCTCCACGGGTGGTTCACGACGGCGATCAATGCCTTCACAAGATCAAGCGCCTAGGGGTGAAGTTGAAGATGTTGCTGAAGGTCAAGAGGATGTAAATCCTCCGCTTGACAGAGACGAGGATGATGATGATGGACAACCACCGGTGGTTCCTGAACAGGGCTATGGAGGCGGTCCGAGCGATGTCTCCCTATTGCATGATTAACATAAGCATAGGGCAATTCTTATATGGGAAGCTAGGAACTCTGAAGCCGAGGTAAACATTTTCTTAAAATTTGTTAATCATGTTGTACCTACGAGGTCTTGCGGGCATCTGCGAGGTCCTGCGGGCACTTGCTTGGCACCTGCGAGGTCCTGCGGGCACCTGTGAGGTCCTGCGGGCACATGCGGGAACCTGCTGGCACTTGCGAGGACATGCAGATTTGGTAATAAATTTACTATATTGCTAATTGTTGATGTATTCTATTTGCAATTTTGTAGATCTTGAAGAAAGTGATGCGGTCAGTAGCAAATGGGAAGAAGGTGATTAATCTTCTGAAGCTTGCTCGGACTAAAGAGTACTCGTGGTTTTGGAAAGCTATCGAGGCAACCGGTCAAGAGCCCCTGACGAGGACGAGTTACAACGTAATCAACCACGGGCTGATGACGACATTTGCAGAAAGATGGCATCCAAAGACAAACACTTTCCACCTTCCAATTGGTGAAGTGGCCATCACATTGGACGATATCCAATGTCTGCTGCATCTTCCGATTACGGTTCCTTTCTTGCACCACTCGCGGATGAGGAAAGATGAAGGGATGGATCTATTGAAGAGACATTTGGGCGTTGAGGAGGAGATTATTCAGTACAATTTTGATAAAACAAATGGATGTCATATCAAGTACCATGAGTTGCAGGCTGTGTACGTGCAGAATATGGAAGCGGCTGTGGTGGCGGAGAAAGAGAGTAAACCTATGGAAGAGATTGTCATTTACAAGGACATGTGTATTAAGGCCTTTTTGTTGTATTTGGTGTGCTGTACCATTTTCAGCAACAAGGGCCAGAATTATTATGATGTTGTTTATCTGCAATATTTTGAGGATCTGACGGAGGTGAGTTACTAGAACTGGGGTGCTGCTGCCCTCGTGTATCTTCAGGCATATTTGGAAAAATCTTCTTGGAAGCGTTGTGGTCTAATGGCAGGATACATTGATGACTTCATGTCATTACTATGTGCTAACCACATTTTAGAGCATTTTTTATTAGTTTTATGTTGTTTTCCGTATTCAATAAAGAGGAAATAGAATCATTGCAAAGGTCTCTTGAAGCATAAGAAAGAGAAGGAAAAGAGCAAAATGACCTACAGGCTGCGCCAGGGCGCAGAAGACTTGAGCCTGGCGCAGAAGCCTCAGATAGCTGCGCCATGGCGCAGGAAGATGGAGCAAGGCGCAGAAGCCTCAGATGGCTGCGCTATGGCGCAAGGAAATGGCGCCTGGCGCCGGTGCGAGAAAAAAACCCTATAAATTGCAATCTGTTTCAGAAAAAGCGTTACAGAATTTGACGGCGAAAGAATTATTTTTCAGAAGCGATTCAGAGGTGCTCCAGAGATATTTCAAGTGTGGAAACTCATTCCAACCTTAATTGTAATGAATTCTATTACTTTAATTTATGTTTATGTTATTGATTTAGTTATGAGTAGCTAAACTTCTCTGATTGGATCCTAGGGGATTCTAATTGTTATTGTCTTGAACTATGTATTTCATATGATTTGGTAATCGAATTATGAAGTTAGTATTCATTCAATTGTCTCTTAATCTTAATGCTTTATACAAAGTCGCGAATTGTGTGATGATTATAATTGTTTGTTTACTAAGACATTAGAAACGAATAGATCGACCTAGAGATAATTGTTCAATTAACTCGTACTTTAGACATATCGGTTTGTTAATTGAGAATTCAAAGATTAAAGGGCAAAACCTAAATTGAAAACTCCAAGTTTTTCTGCTTACCATCCAAAAATATCCACCCTTAAACCTTAGCCCTGTTATAACCCGCTAGTCCTCTAAAGGTGTGAAATTGTTTGTGTGTCGATCGATTGTAGAATGTTTGCAAGCCTATGGTAGAATGGCTATGACTGTATCGATTGAGCGAAAGGAACAAATAAACAGGAGAGAAAGTGAGGGAGTGAAGTGATTATGTTTGGTCAATATTTGCAAAAGGTTCTTGCTTTTCTAATGTAATTCGGTGTGCAAGTAGATTCATGATGGGGATGATCTTTGAAATGTTGATAGAAATGTTTGACTTACCTGACCTTGTTGATTTGAATAAACTGTTGAGATAGTGTCAGGATTTCCGATAGATACAAGTATTCCTTGAGGACAAGGAAAGATTCAAGTTTGGGGTTGTGATGACTTCACGTCATTACGATGTTTCTAACCATAATTGAAGGCATTTGAGGTAGCTTTATAATGTTTTTTGCAATGAAATAAAGAGAAAATAGCATCGTTACAAGTTGGCTTGAAGCACAAGAAAATTGAAGAAAATCAGCACAATTTGTATCATGACGTATGTCCGGTATTTTGACCATATCTGGAGTTCCGTAACTCGGAATGACGCGGGACTTGCGGAAAATGAAATCTAAGATCAAGAGCTACAACTTTCATGAAGAGCAAAAATTCATATTCTCTGCCATTTGCGCCATGGCGCCGCGCCATAGCGCGGGCGCGAAAAAAAAACCCTATATATTTATATTTAAGTCAGAAAAAGGGTTACAGTTTTTGACGGCAAAGAATACTTCCCTGAGGCGATTTCTGAAGAATATCAAGTGGATTTCAAGTGTGAAAACACCTCCAATCTTCTTTGTAATGAATTCTATTACTCTATTTTGTTTTGTTAATTCAATTATGAGTAGCTAAATTCACATGATTGGATCTTAGGGGATTCTAATTGCTATTACTCTTGAACCATGTAGTTTCATATGATATTTTAATGAATTACGAAGTTAGTTTCAGTTATTTATTCCTTGTGTTTAATGCTTTGCATGATTTGGCCAATTGTGTGATGAATCCAATTGTTTATTTGACTATGAGAGTAGGAATAGATTTATCGATCTAGGAATAATTATTCAATTAACCGTTACATAAGAGATTTCGAATTGTTAATTGAGAATTCAAAGGTTAAAGTGCTAAAACCTCAATTGATCATAAATCACCTAAGAGATTAGGGAGTTATGATCAAGGGAGAGGATTATGTTATCAAGAGATTGGCATAATTACTTTTTTTAATCGAATCGTGAAACTGAATTTGTAATTTGTTAACATGCATGAACTACCAAGAATGATAGTAATTAAATGAACCGAAAGGGTCCAATCGCATTCTTCTCTTGAAATCAAATCCTATTTTCTTGCCGTTTATTACTAAGAAACCAGAATCTTAAACAAATCCCCCCTTTCAATTAATGCAATTTTACTATCGTATGACTTCAATTATTTTCGTTTGATTCGGAACAATCCCTGTGGAATCGATAATTTTTATACTTACTTTGACACTTCGTCAAATGGCGCCGTTGCCGGGGATTGTTGATTGAATCAACAAGGCAATTGGATCATACGTAGTTTATTTTACTTTTATTTATTTTCTGTTTTTAATATTCCAAAAAAAAATATTATATTTTATTTCTTTTAGTTTGATTCTGTTATATTTTATTTAGGATCTTTAGTTATATTGTGTTTATTTATTTGGTAGATTTTGTTTATTTAAAATTTTGATTTGGTAAGATTTTATTAGATTCTGTTTTTTTTTTTTAAATATTCTTTCTTAAAAGAAAAAAAAACTCATGATCTTTATATCTTTTTTATTGTGCTTTACTACTAATCAATCTCTTTGAGTTTAATAAGCTATGACAGTAGGATGGAATCCAGATGAATGTTCGAAGATTTAGGATATCATCATCCAAGCTTGCAAAGTCCACAGTTAAACCAAAGAATATGCTTTTGAAATTTTCCATGAATTCACTCAAAGACCTAGAACACACTCCTCCTTTGTGGAAGCTTGGAAGGAGTACTCAGAAGAAATCTCTGAAGAGGATGATAAAGCACTAGAAGGCGAGTCAACTGAATCAGTTACGACTCAAATTGAGCTAACTTTTATAAGCAACAAATGTGAAGGGTTTGTGGCTGATAAAGTGATAGACGAAACACTAGAAACTGTGCTTGATGGATTTTTTGAATAGACCCCTTCCCCTCCATTAGAACGAGTCATAGCTAGTTCCATTGATGATTTGGAGGAGGAATGGGAAAAAGAAATTGAAATTTTCCTTCGTCATCTTGAATCGTGCAAGGAGGAAACAAAGCCACAGGTAATTGAAAGTGTTCTTGCTCTGGAAGAAAAGGAAGACACTAAAGAAGAAACAATTGAAACCCTAGAGAATGAGGAAGAAGCATATCATGAAGAAGAAGAAGATAAAGAGAAAGTTCTCCTGCAAAGAAATGATAATAGCAACAAAGCCAATGCAAAAACAGAAATTGATAAAGTCATAGATATGATTTGTGCTTTATTCGCTACTATCAAGTTGAAGAGAATATGGAAGCAACATTATTTGTTTCTCAAGTTCATGGAATTTCTACCAAACAGGCAGAAGAAGAATGATGACATGTTTTTTCTAACATATATGCCACCCTAACAGTGGTTGAAGCGTCAAGCTAATGACGTTAAACAAGCGCGTGGCCTTTTAGGTCATGGACCGTAAAGCTATGGACGTTAAACGAGCGCTGATTGGGAGGCAACCCAAGGTTTTTATTTACTAATTTCTACTTTTAGAGTGCCTTGTTTGTGTTTGCAGGTTAAGTAAAGGAGTAGAATCGAGACAATTGGATGAGTCGGAGAGATGGGCCCAAGACTTTAAGGCCTATCAATAGCGGGAGCATTCCTATGAGGCAGACTTTGGCCTCGGAGAGAGACGGCATGAGAGTGTACCATCTCATCAGTGACTCTACTGTCAGTATTACTTAATTCCTTGACTTGCATTTTATCTTGTTTTTTCCGAATGCCTATGTCTGTTTGAAAACTTGTGCACTATTGATATTGGTTTGTTTGAAAAGATTTGAGGTCTGTTAGGTTAGCATTTCTTTTACTACATATATTTGTGATTCTCTTGTTGGTTGCTTGTATGTTTGAATTCTATTAGAAAAGCTGAGGAAATTTCTCAAACATTGACCACTCGATAATCCGGCCAAGCCGTGAGAATTCGAGCCTAAACACTTAATTTTTTTTTCTTGTTATGAGAGATTCCACAGCTTAGCTAATTCTCTAGAACTTGCTTATGTTCTCTTTCTTGATTGATCGTTATAAATTACACACCGAGGCAAGTTGTTTTTACCTTGAGCCTTTTGAAGCCACCTTTTATAATAAATCCTTTGTTAACCCCTTTGAGCCAAAAGAAAAATGTTGTTGTTTGCTGAACCAAAATTTTCAAAATATGAAAAGAAAAAAAAGATGATTTTCTTGGAGTTCAGACATTTGATTGAGCACATGGCTCATCACTAAGTTTGGGGTTGCTTTTGGTATTTGCAACCGAATAAGTTTGGGGTGGGGTACTAGAGAACTGAAAAAAGAAAAAAAAATGAATGAAAGAAAGAGGTATCCCATACACCTCTAAAAAAAAATGAAAAAGAAACAAAAAAATGTGTGATTGAAAGAAATAAATTCTCTAGTATAAACCGCTAAAGTGTAAAGGGGAGAAAGAAAAATAAAATAATAACTTCATTGTTTGAAAAAAAAAAGGTGATCTTTAAAACTCCAAGTTTTTTTGCTTACCATCCAAAAATATCCACCCTTAAACCTTAGCCCCGTTATAACCCGCAAGTCCTCTAAAGGTGTGAAATTGTTTGTGTGTCGATCGATTGTAGAATGTTTGCAAGCCTATGGTAGAATGGCTATGACTGTGTCGATTGAGTGAAAGGAACAAATAAACAGGAGAGAAAGTGAGGGAGTGAAGTGATTATGTTTGGTCAATATTTGCAAAAGGTTCTTGCTTTTCTAATGTAATTCGGTGTGCAAGTAGATTCATGATGGGGATGATCTTTGAAATGTTGATAGAAATGTTTGACTTGACTGACCTTGTTGATTTGAATAAACTGTTGAGATAGTGTCAGAATTTCCGATAGATACAGGTATTACTTGAGGACAAGGAAAGATTCAAGTTTGGGGTTGTGGTGACTTCACGTCATTCCGATGTTTCTAACCATAATTGAAGGCATTTGAGGTAGCTTTATAATGTTTTTTGCAATGAAATAAAGAGAAAATAGCATCGTTACAAGTTGGCTTGAAGCACAAGAAAATTGAAGAAAATCAGCACAATTTGCATCATGACGTATGTCCGGTATTTTGACCATTTCTGGAGTTCCGTAACTCAGAATGACGCGGGACTTGCGGAAAATGAAATCTAAGATCAAGAGCTACAACTTTCATGAAGAGCAAAAATTCATATTCTCTGCCATTTGCGCCATGGCGCCGCGCCATAGCGCGGGCGCGAAAAAAAAATCCTATATATTTAAATTTAAGTCAGAAAAAGGGTTACAGTTTTTGACGGCAAAGAATACTTCTCTGAGGCGATTTCTGAAGAATATCAGGTGGATTTCAAGTGTGAAAACACCTCCAATCTTCTTTGTAATGAATTCTATTACTCTATTTTGTTTTGTTAATTCAATTATGAGTAGCTAAATTCACATGATTGGATCTTAGGGGATTCTAATTGCTATTACTCTTGAACCATGTAGTTTCATATGATATTTTAATGAATTACGAAGTTAGCTAGTTTCAGTTAATTATTCCTTGTGTTTGATGCTTTGCATGATTTGGGCAATTATGTGATGAATCCAATTGTTTATTTGACTATGAGAGTAGGAATAGATTTATCGATCTAGGAATAATTATTCAATTAACCCGTACTTTAGACATATCGGTTTGTTAATTGAGAATTCTAGGATTAAAGGGCAAAATCTAAATTGATTATAGGTCATCCTATGACATTAGGGATTGATAATCAAGTTAGAGGATTATGTACCAAGACATTGGACATAGTTATTTAATTTAATCGAATCATGAAACTAAGTTCGTAGTTTGTTAACACGCGAGGAATACCAAGACAATAGTAATTAGATGAACCGAAAAGGTCCAATCTCCTTCTCATCTTGAAAGAAAATCCTACTTTCTTGCCGTTATTTTCTTAGAAACCAAATCCTGAAAAATCTCCCCTTTTACTTTATTGCAATTAAATTACGTATGATTTCAACCAATACTTTCGTTTGATTCGGAACAATCCCCACGGAATCGATAATTTTTACACTTACTTTGACACTTCGTCAAATGGCGCCGTTGCTGGGGATTGTTGATTGAATCAACAAGGCAATTGGACCATACGTAATTTATTTTATTGTTATTTATTTTTCAGTAATTATTATTCCAAAAATACCAAAAAAAAATTATATTCTGAAATCATGCTTATTTTGTGTAGTGCAGTTGCTTCTAAGGGTATTTGTTGTTTGTGTGCATGCGCAGTAAACCAGACGAAGACCTTAAATACGATCCTGAGATCGAAAAGACAGCAAAAGCACTCAGAAAGGAAGCTCGACTTGAGCGTCAAGCGGTATTAGCCGCAAGTACCATTCAGGGGCTCAGTGACGGAGAAATCAATTTCTCAGATTTCGAAACTTATAGAACTGCTTTTAAAACCTACCTGGGGTTCTCACCTTATCAGCTGGTTTATGGCAACGCGTGTCATTTACCGGTTGAACTTGAGCATAAAACTTATTGGGCTGTTAAATTTTTAAATTTTGATGCAGGTTTAGCAGGTGAAAAGAGGTTACTGAAGCTGAATGAGTTGGAAGAATGGAGACTCCAGGCGTATGAGAACGCCGTGATCTACAAAGCGAGAACTAAGAAAAACTATGACAAGGGTCTAGTGCCAAAGGTGTTTCATAAGGGACAACAGGTCTTGCTATTCAACTCTAGATTGAAGTTATTTCCGGGAAAACTCAAGTCCCGTTGGTCTGGTCCTTTCATCATCAAAGAGGTGTTTCCACATGGGGCGATAGAAATCTTCCCACCGGGAGAAGAAGATAAATCTTTCAAAGTGAATGGACAGAGACTAAAGATCTATAAAGGAGGAGAACTTGATCGCCACAAGGTGGTCCTACCTCTCCATGACCCGTGAGGTCATTGGACGTCAAGCATCCGGACGTTAAACAAGCGCGTGGCCTTTGGTCATGGACCGTCAAGCTATTGACGTTAAACAAGCGCTGCTTGGGAGGCAACCCAAGGTTTTACTTACTAACTCTTATTTTGTTATGTGCCTAAATTGTGGTTGCAGGTTACGCAAGGAATCAAGTCCGAAACAAAATGAAATTTTTTGAACCAAGTGGCGCCATGGCGCAGGAAATTGGAGCCTGGCGCAGCCCCTTCAGATAGCTGCGCAAGGGCGCAGGATTTCTGAGCCTGGCGCAGCACCCTCAGGTCGTTGCGCAATGTCGCAGGTCACTTGGCGCATGGCGCAGCTGCGATATCAGGCCAAAAATCATCTCCACATCATTGCGCCATGGCGCAGTGAAGTTGGCGCCTGGCGCAGCCCCGTGTTATATTGAAAACGCAGTAACAATCTTCTTCTTCCTCACAACACTAAAACCCTAACCGGCCATTATCATCTCCAACCCAAATTTTCAAAATTTCTTAACCTAAAACCTCGATTATTAACCTCAAACTTCACCAAAATTCTTCACAAACCACAAATTGAACCTCAAATTCACCAATCCCTTAACCAAATTCCTCAATCACAACTCAAATTCATCACCAATTTCTCCAAAACCTTAAAAATTTTCCAAAACCCAATTCACCTAAAACTCCATTAAACCACCCCAAAACTCTTACCCACAATAAAAACTCAACTTATCCACCATTACCCACAACATCTAAACTCAACAATCAAACCCATTACCCAAAAACTCAACAAATTTCATCATCTCCATTAACCTCAAAACCTTACACGAAAATTTCAAAAACTACCCAACAAACCACACTCAAACCCACGAAATTCACAAACTATGGGGAAGAAGAAGATCAATCCACATGATGGAGAGCCATCCAAGAGGTCAAGGAGTTCGCGGAGCATCCCGAGTGGCCCGGGAGGAAGTTCAAATCAACAACAACATCCATATATTCAGGCATACATAGCCAAGTTTGGTGCTTCACGAAGGTGTCCATGGAGTGATAGCTTCTTCCATGAGAGGAACAGAGACAGGTATGATGAGTTAAAGTCTTTGAAGTTTATGCCTGAGAAAGGTTTTGCTGATGGTCTGTCTGATGTGCCGGATATATTTCTCCCTTTGAGAGATAGGAGATGGTTGAAATTTAATAAATTGTTAGAGAAATCTAAGATGACATGGAACGACCGACTGGTCCGGGAGTTTTACGCAAATGCTTGGCAACCAACCATTGAGGTAAACACTCACCAAGTGTATGTGAGGGGGGTGATGGTTGATTACTCCCCTGAAGCGTTGAACATATTTTTAGGGGCAAGAATACCTAGGGATGGTTGTGCCTTGATGGCTGCACGCCCAATAGATGGGCTGACTCTGGAGGAAAGGATTGTGATCAGAGATTATGTGGGAAGACAGGGCATCGAATGGCTTAAATATAGGGGAGGACCGGCTCCAAAAAAGATTAAACTAGTCGATTTCAAACCATTAGCCCAGGCTTGGGGTGAATGGGTGCTGAGGAATGTGGCTCCGGTCTCCAACTTGTCAGAGTATCAACTTGATAATGCTTTGACAGTAAAACTGATTTTGGAGGGAGCCGAAATTGATCTGGGATATTGGCTGAGTGAGAGCATTAGTAGGATTGCTCGGCATTAAGGGACGTTCTCGTTGGGACACTGTAATTTGATAACAGCTTTGTGTCATCACCTAAAGGTTCCCGAGACCTTTGAAGACCCACCATTCTATTCCATTAAGGCAATGACTTTTGCATATTATAATGATTTTGAGGAGGACCCGATTGGAGGAGCAGGGGTTGAAAATGAAGAGGATGAAGAGTTACATGAAATAGATATGTATGAGGCAGGTGCGCATCCAAACCAACAGCAACCAGAGATTCCTGCCCACACCCACTCAGAGGATGACATTGCTGCACTGATGACGCAGCTGGCCATAGCAGAGGCCTGCCACGTGCCACACACTTACTACAGTTCTGGGTTAACTCTTTACCAGGCTGCTATGGCACGGAGAGCCTCTTTTCAGGCAGCCCCCATGTACCTGACCTATCCGACCTTGGAGAAGCTCAGAGCTCAGCATGATATTGAAAATGCTCAGGTAGCAGCTCGGCATGTCAGTGAAGAGCAACGGTGGGGTGATGAGTATGAAGCCTATCAGCGGACCCACTTCTATGAGGCAGACTTAGGCCTCGACAGGAGACAGAATGGGAGCGGACCTTCCCATCAGCAATATTTTTTTTGGTACTTGCTTTCTCCCTTAAACTTGAATTGAATTTTGTCTTTTGTGAATGTTTGTATCTTTTTAAAAACTTGTGCACTATTAAAACTTGTTTGTTCAGTAAATCTGCGAAGTCTGTTAGGTTAGCGTCTCTGAAGCATGAATGTGTGATTTTCTTGTTGACTGCCTTGTATACATGAATGTTATTAGAAAAGCTGAGGAAATTTTTCAAACATTGACCATTCGATAATCCGGCCCAGCCGTGAGGACTCGAGCTTAAACACTTAAATTTTTTTCTTGTTATGAGAGATTCCACAGCTTAGCTAATTCTCTAGAACTTGCGTATGTTCTCTTTCTTGATTGATCGCTACAAATTACACACCGAGGCAAGTTGTTTTTACCTTGAGCCTTTTTGAAGCCACCTTTTATATTATATCCTTTGTTAACCCCTTTTGAGCTGAAAGAAAAAAAATGTTATTGTTTGCTGAACCCACAAATTTTCAAAATATGAAAGAAAAAAAAACGATGATTTTCTTGGAGTTTAGAAGCATAACTAATCAACTGAGCATATGACTCATCATTAAGTTTGGGGTTGCTCTTGGTATTTGCAACCGAATAAGTTTGGGGTGGGGTACTAGAGAACTAAAAAAAAAAATATAATTCTTATGATGTAAAAGAAAGAGGTATCTCATAAACCTCTCAAAAAAAAATGATTGAGAAAGTGTGTTGAAAAATAAGTTCTCTAGTATGATTTGCTAAAGCAGAAGGGGGAAAGAAAAATAAAAACTTCATTGTTTCGAAAAAAGGTGATCTTTAAAACTCCAAGTTTTTCTGCTTACCATCCAAAAACATCCACCCTTAAACCTTAGCCCTATTATAACCCTCAAGTCCTCTAAAGGTGTGAATTTGTTTGTGTGTCAATCGATTGTAGAATGTTTTCAAGCATATGGTTGAATGGCTATGACTGTGTTGATTGAGCGAATTGAACAAATAAACAGGAGAGAAAGTGAGTGAGTGAAGAGATTATAGTGTGGTCAATATTTGCGAAAAGTTCTTGTTTTTCTAATAATATTCTGTGTGCATGTGTAGTTATAATAGGAATGATCATAGGAGTGTTGATTATGATGTTTGACTTGACTGACTTTGCTGATGTGGGTTAAACTGTTGAGATAGTGCCATGTTTTCCGATAGATACAGGTATTCCTTGAGGACAAGGAAAAGTTCAAGTTTGGGGTTGTGATGACTTCATGTCATTACTATGTGCTAAACACATTTTAGAGCATTTTTTATTAGTTTTATGTTGTTTTCCGTATTCAATAAAGAGGAAATAGAATCATTGCAAAGGTCTCTTGAAGCGTAAGAAAGAGAAGGAAAAAAGCAAAATGACCTACAGGCTGCGCCAGGGCGTAGAAGACTTGGGCCTGGCGCAGAAGCCTCAGATGGCTGCGCCATGGCGCAGGAAGATGGAGCAAGGCGCAGAAGCCTCAGATGGCTGCGCCATGGCGCAGGAAGATGGAGCAAGGCGCAGAAGCCTCTGATGGCTGCGCTATGGCGCAAGGAAATGGCGCCTGGCGCCGGTGCGAGAAAAAACCCTATAAATTGCAACCTGTTTCAGAAAAAAGGGTTACAGAATTTGACGGCGAAATTGAATCATTGCAAAGGTCTCTTGAAGCATAAGAAAGAGAAGGAAAAGAGCAAAATGACCTACAGGCTGCGCCAGGGCGCAGAAGACTTGGGCCTGGCGCATAAGCCTCAGATGGCTGCGCCATGGCGCAGGAAGATGGAGCAAGGCGCAGAAGCCTCAGATGGCTGCGCTATGGCGCAAGGGAATGACGCCTGGTGCCGGTGCGAGAAAAAACCCTATAAATTGCAACCTGTTTCAGAAAAAAGGGTTACAAAATTTGACGGCGAAAGAATTATTTTTCAGAAGCGATTCAGAGGTGCTCCAGTGATATTTCATGTGTGGAAACTCATTCCAACCTTAATTGTAATGAATTCAATTACTTTAATTTATGTTTATGTTATTGATTTAATTATGAGTAGCTAAACTTCTCTTATTGGATCCTAGGGGATTCTAATTGATATTGTCTTGAACTATGTATTTCATATGATTTGGTAATCGAATTACGAAGTCAGTATTCATTCAATTGTCTCTTAATCTTAATGCTTTATACAAAGTCGCGAATTGTGTGATGATTATAATTGTTTGTTTACTAAGACATTAGAAACGAATTGATCGACCTAGAGATAATTGTTCAATTAACTCGTACTTTAGACATATCGCTTTGTTAATTGAGAATTCAAGGATTAAAGGGCAAAACCTAAATTGATTATAGGTCATCCTAAGACATTAGGGATTGATAATCAAGTTAGAGGATTATGTACCAAGACATTGGACATAGTTATTTAATTTAATCGAATCATGAAACTAAGTTCGTAGTTTGTTAACACGCGAGGAATACCAAGACAATAGTAATTAGATGAACCGAAAAGGTCCAATCTCCTTCTCATCTTGAAAGAAAACCCTACTTTCTTGCCGTTATTTTCTTAGAAACCTAATCCTGAAAAATCCCCCCTTTTACTTTATTGCAATTAAATTACATATGATTTCAACCAATACTTTCGTTTGATTCGGAACAATCCCTACGGAATCGATAAGTTTTATACTTACTTTGACACTTCGTCATACATGTCATTACTTCAGGTATGGTTACATTAACAATATATTACTTGGTTATTACAAAAATTTAGTTGTCTGTGCTGATTAAATGTCGTTTGACTGTTTTTTTTCTTCAAGGATGAGTCATTTCTCAAATGCCAAGAATGAGTGTGTGGAAATTGGCTAACAACTACAAGGAAACCCTCACACGTAATGCGAGGAATGAGCCTAGACAAGGACATAAGGATCAAGCAGCTTATAGGGAGCATCTGGATTACATGCAGATGTCAGACTTCGTGTACACTCCCTATACCGCACAGTGAAGCCGTTGATTGATGTTTGTTGGTTTTCTGGCTGGTTAAGGTGCGGAGGTGACACAATCACACATTTGCCTGAACGTGTGCTGAGGCAATTTGGATATGTTCAGACCATTCCAAGACCTCCTGCTGCAGCTGTTCCTTCCGGCATGACGTTAGATAAAATTGACCAGGTGTTTATGGAAGAGATGGAGGAGAGATTGATTGAGGAGGAAATGCAGGGTGCAGCAGTGGATAACGCATGAGACTATCAGCCTAGGTACATATCATGGTTTTACAAAGTCTCACATCTGAAGATGCTCCGATTAGAGACACACTCCCAGCCTCCTCAACCACCGCATTTGGAGGCGTTGATTGAGCGGCAGGGAAAGGAAGGTGTCAGGGATCATTTTCATATTTGTCAAGACGTAAGGCTTGAACTTGAGCGGGCAGCTAGAGATGGTGAGGCATTGCCCGGGACTCCGATATGCGACATTGTGCACCTTATTCTTTCGATGGTTGCCCCAGCTGTTGGTTATCCTGTATACCCTTACCGCCGTCCTCGTGGCCATCAGCTACGCAGTAGATGTTTGCAGTGTTTTTGAACATTGATAATTTGTAATGACAATTATGGTTTTTCGCTTTTGAACTTTATTGAATGCAATGACAATTATGGTTTTTGGTTAATTTAATGTACTCTATTATGTAGTTTGTTTGTTTGGTTTTATGTTAAATTTATTGGCACTTTATGAACTTTGTTTTGTTTGATAATTTGAAGACGGCTTCAAGACAATCATGATCTTTCAATTACTTGTTTGTTTATGTTTTTCAATGTATTATGTTTGCATGTGCTTGTTGATGTGTTTTGTATTGAATTCATGTGAACAATTATAGCCATTGTGACCACTAAATGGCTACTATATGTCTGTAATCATTTCAATCGATGTTATTTAAATTCCAGTACTTTTAATCGTAGTAATTATGTATTTCACTTTGTCACTACTCTAGTAATACATGGTAGCCAAACATGCATGTCCTGTATGTGTTTCAGGAATTACATCCATCTTGATTCATATTATTTCAGAATGCATAATCCGAAATATGTATTTTGGAATATAGAATCAGAAGTGTTTAAATATTTACAAAATATTCGGAACGTCACTACAAGAAATATGATTTTTGGCAACAACTTTTTTTGTTACAAGTCGCTGGCAAAACTACCTTGGGTAGTTTCGCCAGCGACTTGTAACAACTTTTAACAAAAAAAATTGTTGCAAAAAATCAAATTTCTTGTAGTGCGTGTTTTCCGAAATACTAGAAATTAGAGTGTAGGAAGACCTGCAATACATACAAGACCTGTAATTTTTTTACAGCTTCATATAGTACCTGTAATTTTCATTCAGCGACAAGTTCATTCCAGCCAGACAATCAAAATATAAGCATTCAATTTCACCAATATAATTCGAATACATAATATACAACCATAACTACATAATTTACTTACCCCATAACTATATAATAAGTTTACGAATTACATTAAAGTTCCAAAATTACAGGTCCGCGTTAAAAATACACGCCCGCATTCAAATTACATCAAAGATTTCGTAACTTGCAATAAAAAAAAGAGTTTGTTATCAGGCTACCATAAGTACAAAAAACCTATTTGCAAGATGATGCTAAAACCTAACCATCAATCACTATCATCAGAGCAAGTCAACGAATTGTTAATGCTAGAACCAACTCCGACAACATTTTTCACTTTTTGCTTTTTCACAACAGCTGCCCTCTCGATGTCGATCATCTCTTCAAAATATTTCTGTCTTTCCATAAAAGTGTACTCCCACTCCATAGCTTCATCAGAACAATATTGCCTCCACGTTTCCGACGTCTTTGGTATAGGAGCACCAGGCTTCAACTTAACATAAATAAAATGTTTGGAATCAATCCTATAACCAAAAGCCATGACGAGGGATCTTTTGGTGGACTTGATCGCAGAGGAAAATAAGTCTCACTTACTCCATTAATGGGTGCTGTCACCTGCACGACAACCCGGTTGTAGTAAGTCGCAACCACATGACCCGTATCCGGAAAAGTTAGCCACTAATCCAAATGAGCTACACGGCGTCTACCACTTTTTGCCTCCGAACCAATTCCTCTAGAATGTAGTCAACACACTCCTTACCGCAAATATCTTCTCATACAACTTTCGGTGTTGCTTAATCTCTCTAGTTATGTTAAGTTTGACCAATTCATAATCCTCTTCATTTCCACCTTCATTCAATGCAACAACGCGATAACCGCAATAGTCGTCACCCTCGACGTCGATAATATCATCAATGAATGGTTGCATGAATTGAGGCATATGTTTCATGAATGGATTAGTAGTAACTTGAGAGTTTTGACTTGGAGTCCAATTACCAATTCTCGCTCCCTTCGGAGAAGAACTTGCAGCCTTCGACTGTGAGACTTAACAATCGGGAAATTGTGCATCAACGTGCTCCCAATATGACTTTTCCCGTGCTGTCGAATTTCCAAATCCACTTAATCTTCGTGTAACGACACTAGCTTTTTAAACAACAGCAGTACTTGTCAACGTCGTTGTTTCTGGAAAAGCAAGTTGTCGAAGTTTGTCTCTAATCTCCGCTTTCATGCTCACATCAACACTCTTCAAGCGTTCTTAAGGCAAAAATAAAATAAAATAGACAAATTATTAGTATTCAACGAAAATCAACGACAAATTAAAATATTAAACAACATTGCATAGAAATTCAACGACAAGTTTTAAAAAATATTAAAAAACATACCTTAAATGCTTCAAACTCAGTTGTGCACACATAATCATTAACTTCTCCTTCAGCATCATCTTCAAATTGACCAAATTCGATCGTCAATTTATTCCAATGCGAATTGACCTCATCAAGTCTAATCGGACGCCTGTTGCGAATCTTCTTGGCAATAACACAAGCACAAGGCAAACCATATGATTTCCTAATGATGCATCCACACTTTTTCGGATCCGAACCACATTCCACTACTCTTTTTGCCTCATGAAAAATAAAGTTCAAAGCTTTGCGAGAAATTTTAAACAAGAGTAAGGGGTACAGAAACGAATTTTGCTCGTCATACCTATGTTCTTTAACCGACAAGCTCTGACCAAAACTTGTTTTTATGTTACTGAACTGAATCACCAACATTTTTTCACACGCCTCCCAAACCTTCACAAAATCACCATTACCGTCGGGCAAATACTTTTTTAACAAACCGTGCGCCGACTCAGCCCTGTTGGCTGTAGTGTTCCCAAAATGCATAATCTCATTTGTCCACGCTTTCGCCACTTTTGTTTAGTCGGTGTCAAGAATGGTTCTTTGAACATAGGTAAGGAATATTGGCCATTTCTCACAAACTTTCCTAAACTCCACAACGGCCTCAGCATAATCCTCCTTGGTTTGCGCGTCCAATATAGTGATAAAGCTATTTGTCGCCATGTTAACAACTTGTGTGTGGCTCATTTCATCTCCATCGCAAACTTTACACATGGTCTTTGCTTTTGGGTTCACATTTTTTATAACATGATAGCGACAAACCAACGGTGTTGCATCTGGAAATACCTTACCAACCGCATTCATAAGGCCGGGATCCCTATCCGTCACCGTTACCTTCGGTCCTACGGCCTCACTCCTCAAAAGGCTCCGACAATGTTGTAGTGCCCATGTAAAATTCTCCTCTTTCTCATTAGTCAGAAAGGCAAATGCTACAATGAATGCCAGGAATTTCTATAGTATTTTTAGTAGTATTATTAGTAATAAATTGACCAAGACGGACCCAAATACGAAGGAAACCCTACAGAATCGAAGAAAAACATCAAGACAAAGCAAAGAATACAAAAAACAAGAAAAAGCCAAAAAAAAAGTGAAGATTCATGCTATTCATCGTAGCACGATGGCTTCCATCGTGCCACGATGGAAGCTGCTTGCTGGCCAAGACATCAACAGAAGAAAATCTGTTCATTGTGCTATGATGACCCTCATCGTGGTATGATGACCTTATTTGGCGACCAAGCTGATGAAACACACAGGATTAGTTATAATTCTGAACCGAATCTTCCCATCGTGGTATGATGGACCCATCGCAGCACGATGGCTTGCAGAGGCCCATTTAGAAAACTATAAATAGAGCTTCAATTCCTCATTATTATTCATTCAGAAATAGTAGAACATTCTCTACTATAATAGAGGTGTTCAAAGGAGCTCTAAGGGCATAGCTTTCTCCCCCTTACGGGAAAGCTAACTCAGCAAGGTATGTTTTATTTTGGCTTTTACGTTTAGATTCTTGTAATTTAAATTATGTAAGTCTTTTGTAATAGATGCCTTAGGTTGTGGTGGAGAAGATGAACTCCCCTATGAATATTTGAGGTATGTGATTGAGTCAAAGTTATAATAAATTGTTATTCAGTAGGGTTAATAGGCTTATACCCCCCTGCAATGTTAGCGAGTTTTGTAATATCCCCTATAAAAAAAAACTCGTAGATTCCCTCTTGCAATGTTAAGATTCTCTGCATTACCCCTTGACTGCACATCATGGCACATGACTAGGTGGAATCTCCACGTGGATTTTTTTAAAATTTTTATATATTTATTTTGCCACATGAGTGCTGACTGTGTAATTCTTAATTTTTTAAAAACAAAATTTTAAAAAAACTGTCAACTTTTTTTTAAAAAAAAACTTTATTATTTATTTATAAAGACTTTATTATAAGAACTTATTATTCATTGAAAAATTTAAAATAAAGAAAGTAAAGAAAAGGAAAACAAAATATAAAAAGTAGAAAGTGAAAGGTTTCAAACAGAGATCTTGCAACTTCATTTTTGATTTTGTACAAAAAAAAACTTCATTTTTGATTAATTTAAAAAAAATCTGCAAACTATAAAACATCAAGAACATCATCATCAACAAGAACAAATCCAGAAAATTTTAAAAACTCAAAACCCAAATTAAAATCAAAATTTTTCTTCTTCCTACAACATCAAAAATTTTCTTCTTCCAGTTTCTGGCCTACAAAATCCTCATCCACTGTGTCAACAAGTTTAAACCTAACATGTTCAGATCACTGTATTATTTTAGGTCAAAATCCAAACAAATATATTGAAAATGTAAACACAGAAATTACTAGCAAATTCATTGATTAACATTAAAATTCAAATACTAGTACAATTATAGTTTAAGATTCACACATAGAAGATTTGTACTAGCAATCTGATTATAGGGTTAACAAAATATTTGGGAATTGAAATTGGAACAAAGATATAACTAAGCCCTCTCGCCCTCTGATTCTTCTTGCAAGCTGAATGTCCTTAGGCATGATGGTAACTCTCTTGGCATGAATAGCGCAAATATTTGTATCTTCAAAGAGTCCAACCAAGTAATCTTCTGCAGCTTCTTGAAGAGCCGAAACGGCACTGCTCTGCAATCTGAGATCTGTTTTGAAATCTTGAGGGATTTCACGAACAAGACATGGAATGGAAGTTTTTGGATCAAAAGCTCGATGCTCTTCTGATACTTTTGGATCTCTCTTAAAGCAACGATTCAATTTATGGGTTGTTTTGTGGTTGTTGAAGAAATTGTTGTGTAGATGGATTTTGATTTTGGTTGTTGTGTGTATCGAGAATTAATGGGATTTCAAGTTTGTTACTGGGATTTTAAGTTTGGTTTTGATTATTGTGAGTATGGAGAATCTGTCATGATGAAGAATGAAGATGAAGGGTTCCTGTATCTAGTGCTTAACTGTTTTTTCATTTTTTTTTAATTTAAAAATAATAATTACACCATCATCAATGAGTTGGCAAAAAATAAATAAATTAAATTTTTTTAAAAATCCACGTGTCATGACACGTGGAGATTCGACCCAGTCATGTGCCATGCTGTGCAGACAGGGGGGTAATGCAGAGAATCTTGACATTGCAAGGGGGAATCTACGAGTTTTTTTTTATAGGGGGGTATTACAAAACTCGCTAACATTGCATGGGGGTATAAGCCTATTAACCCTATTCAGTATTATGTTTGTTATTTACTTTCTCACACTTTAACAACGCATTCTCGTAATCTGGCCGGATAAGCGGGAGCGCCTATAGAATAAATGTTAGGGTTAGCTTTAGTATTTATATTGAAGTAAGCTTTAATATTTGTCCGGAACTAGTAGTTAATATGCTAGGTGAATAGAGACGGTAACATCCTGAACTAGTTGTGAACTGAGCAATTAGAGGAGGAATCAGGAACTAGGTGTGAACTGAGCACTTAGAAGCTGAATAGTCCGATACTAGGACCTAGAGGAATTGGATGGGTGAAGGGTATAATGTATGTATAATGAACAACTCACCTAGTAATTAGGGTATGTGACACATCGAGGTTAGGCTCTCGTAGGTACCTTAGTTATTAACGTAGGGAAACTTCATATACATAGGGTAATAGTAAGGTATTACCATAACAAGAAAAAGTCACCGCCGAATAATAATCTGAATAACTATGTTTTACACCGATAATGCCAAATATGTAGAAGGGAGTGAGTTCAACCACCATACCTATCCTCTATGTTTCTGAATCATTTATCTTTACTTTTCTGCAAGAATTTCACTAATTTTATAAAACCTTTTTCAAAAACACAAAGTGAATGCAAAACTGCAAACTTAAATAACGCTAGCGACGCTTTGGCACGATCTCTGTGGATACGAACTCATTCTAGACACCTAGAGTGTGAATTATTACTCTACGACAGACTGATGCACTTGCCAGAATGCAGTCAAGTTTTTGGCGCTGTTGCCGGGGATTGTGTTTACAAAGTATTGTTAGATTTATTTAAGAATGTCAAAAAATAAAAAAATACAAAAAAAAATTAAAAAATCAAAAAAATCTTGTTGATGATTGTGAATTTTGATCTGTGAAAGTTCGGGCTAAGGCAAAGTCTTGGTATTTAAGTTATCCTTGTGATCCACCTCACTTACCTGAGAATCTTCATAGTGACAGACACATGAGACAAACCAAAAATATTTAAACTATCTTTTCAAGTGCTACTAAGGTATTTGTTGAGATGTAGACAGGTACTTTAAAGCACTAAGGATTAGAGAGGCTGGCAACAACCAACTAAAGACAACATTCTCACAGGATGCTCTCAAGGAAGATGACGAGAGATGGAACGAATTGTAAAAGAGAAGGCTGCAACAAATAGTCAATGGTCAGGAAGATCATTGGACTAAAACTTCCGGAGATACGTTAATCAAAGAACATCACAGGAAGTAAGAAAAGATGGGGCTGTTAACAGCAATGGTTCAGAGACAAAATAACCATTGGAAAAGATGACAAGAGGAGAGAGAAGCCATCAGGAATTAACTAGTTACAATCAAGAGAACAAATATGCCAAGTCACCTCAGAAGAACAAATTCTTCCTCGTGAAGAAAGCGTATAACAAATAAGGCATGCACCACTATAAGTTTGGGGTGAAGTCGAGGGTATAGTGAAGCAAGATATGGTCCTGTCAAGATTGTAAGGAATTAATTATGGAAGATGACCAGTGCTTCGAGCTGGAACAAGGAAGCACAATAAAGAGACATGCGAACCTATCCTCTGTAATGGAGAAAATGCGTCAAGCTAATTAGACGCTAAACAAGCGCTGCTTGGGAGGCAACCCAAGGTACAATTTATTGCTTTATTTTAATTTTCTGCATTTATATTTCAAATTTTAGAAAAAATAAAAGTACCATATTTTTCAAAGAAAGACCAAAAATAATTTTTTGAGAAAAAATGAAAAACAAAATTTTTCCAAAAATAGGCAGCCATCGCAGCACGATGAACTCCATCGTGCTACGATGCCAACGTCCAGAAGATTCAAAATAACAGTTACCCATCGTAGTACGATGAATCGTATCGTGCTACGATGGAAACGGAAAAATCTTTAAACACAACGAATTTCCATCGTAATACGATGAATCTCATCGTGCTACGATGGCTGGACGTGCCTATATATACAAGTACAGATTTTTCACTTTTTACATCAAAAATTCACGCCGTTACCCTGCCAAAATTTACCCTCGACCTCATAAACGTCCAAAAGTCATACTCCAAAAACCTTCTTTTTCTTCTTCTTCTACACTTTCTAAACCTACTACAAGCCAAATTTACCCACAAAAATCCAAACTTTTAATAAAAATCCAACCTTTTTCACTTTACCCACATGGCACCCAAACGTTCAAAACCCACTGGAGGTGCTACACCATCTGCCCCTCCTCGCTTCCTGAGCAGTATTACCAGGAAGCACTTTGACAAAGTTCAGGATAAGGGGCTGATATAGGAGATCGGCATTGATTTTCATGCTTTCGACCTACTTCCATGGGTGCGAGAGATTGTTACGGGTTACAGAGATTATCACGGAGAGGTGCCTAGCCGTCTACAGCATACTGATAAGGGAGCCTATCCGAGTGGGAAGTATGATTGCGCAGAGTATCAAGCGCATGATCACTTCCTCCGACACCTACATAGGTCACCCCTATGTTATTTCTCATCTTTGCTCTCTAGCTGGGGTCCCAGAGGAGGACGATGACACCATGATAGGGCCCCAGGTTCTGCTGGGAGAGAGATTTCTTTCCAGGGCCCAGCGGGACTTGACCAGAGCAGTGACAGCCCAGCAGGGGCAGCCACACCAACCACCACCACAGCAGCAGCAGCAGGTACCATAACCACCACTCCAGCAGCACCTGTATTCAGATTATGAGCTGGGGATGGCGGCCACACAATATGATCAGCATGTCTTGATGGATTGAGGGTTACCTAGATACTCCCCCTAGATGATGGCTGCTGGTCAGGGTTACAAAGCACATCAGTCTCTGCCTTCCTACCGCCATCATTATCCGCAGCAGCCAGATTTGACAGGGCACTTTAACTGGCAGACCCAGAACTTACTGCAACATCAGCAGCGAGTTCAGGACATTTGGGATCAGGAGGGTGTTGAGGATTTTGCAGCTGAGCTGGATGATGAGCTGGGTAGTGATGATGAGGGCGGGCACTAGATCCACATATTTTTAGTCTTTATTATTATTATTATGTACTTTTATTTCATGTACTTTTCTTTTGTTTAAAACTATTGTACTTTTGGAATTCTTGTTATATTACTTTCATCCATTTAACCCCTATAAAACTTACAAAAAACTAAATAACTGTTTGATGTTTATTATTATGTGCATGAGAAACTGTTATAGGTAAGATTGCAGCGAAGTAAGTTATGAATTTTGATGATCCGAATTTCACGCCTTCACACAAATACCCAAGGTGATTGCTCCGAAGTGCGAAAGTTCGGGAGACAATGAGACGAGTGATGAAGCTGGTGTTTGCAAGATAAGTGTTCACACCTTCAGATACCTAAGCCATGTGAGAGTTTGAGCCAAATATTTCCACGGTATCACCAATTTCTTTCTATCTACTATGAGAGTACCGTGCACTTGTTTATTTTCTAGAACTTGCTTTAATTCTCGGCTGACTGGTTAATTTAATTTATATGCATTGAGGCAATTGTTTGTTATAACCCAAAGCCTTTCAAGCCACCCTTATTATATTTTATCATTTGCTAGCCAATTTTGAGCCGTAAAAAAATAATATCCCTTTTGTTTCGGTGACAAACCACGATATAAGCCCATAGACCAGAAAAACAAATAAATTACCCTCTTTGGAGTTAGGTAATAGTTCTATAGTCTTGGCAACAACGAAGTTTGAGGTTGCTCATGGAACTAGCAACATCTTAAGTTTGGGGTGGGTGTACAGAGAACTATCACTACAAAAGAAAAAAAAATAAATGAAAAAGAGACGGGAAACATAAAAAATTCCCTAAAAAATAGTCTCTTAAAAAAAATGAAAATGAATGAAAAAGGAAAGAGGCAAAGGGCAAAAGAAAGAGCCAAAGGGCAAAATAGTGATAGAAAAGAACCACACAAAGACACATCCGGTTCTTAATCTCTGATACCAACACAAAAAAGCACCCTAAGGAATAAAGTTGCGTACATAAAAAGGAAACAAAGTAGAACTTAACTCCAATGTTTAGCCTACTTATCCCAAAAATGTCCTACCTTGACCCTAGCCACGTTATAACCCTGAAAAGACCTCTAAAAATGCATGTTTATTAAATTCTGACTGGTTGCTTAGAATTCTTGCAAGCCTATGGTAAAATGGGAGGTTGTACGATGATTGAGAATACCCTTTCAATTTCGAGCGAAAATGTGAGAGAGAGAAAAGGTTTAACACAGACTCTTGCAGGCATTTGTCCGACTCGCTATTCTTAATCTCTGATACCAACACAAAAAGGCACCCTAAGGAATAAGGTTGCGTACACAAAAAGGAAACAAAGTAGAACTTAACTCCAATGTTTAGCCTACTTATCCCAAAAATGTCCTACCTTGACCCTAGCCACGTTATAACCCTGAAAAGACCTCTAAAAATGCATGTTTATTAAATTCAGACCGGTTGCTTAGAATTCTTGCAAGCCTATGGTAAAATAGGAGGTTGTACGATAATTAAGAGTACCCTTTCAATTTCGAGCGAAAATGTGAGAGAGAGAAAAGGTTTAACACGGACTCTTGCAGGCATTTGTCCGACTCGCTACCATCAAAGTCTCCTGAGCCTATCAGGACTGAGCATGAACGTTGCAGTAAGAATCAGCGGTACCATTGCTGAAATAATATGCAAGGTTGTGAAATTCCTATCATCTTTATTTATATCTTAACTCGCTAACGATCTTTTCTGACAGCATGTTACTTGAGGACAAGCAACAGTTCAAGTTTGGGGTTGTGATGACAGGAATTTCTATAGTATTTTTAGTAGTATTATTAGTAATAAATTGACCAAGACAAGCCCAAATGCGAAGGAAAACCTACAGAATCGAAGAAAAACATCAAGACAAAGCAAAGAATACAAAAAGACAAGAAAAAGCCAAAAAAGTGAAGATTTATGTTGTTCATCGTAGCACGATGGCTTCCATCGTGCCACGATGGAAGCTGTTTGCTAGCCAAAACATCAACAGAAGAAAATTTGAAGAAAATCTGTTCATCGTGCTATGATGACCCTCATCGTGGTACGATGACCTTACTTGGCGACAAAGCTGCTGAAACGCACAAGATTAGTTATAATTCTGAACTGAATCTTCCCACCGTGCTACGATGGACCCATCGCATCACGATGGCTTGCTGAGGCCCATTTAGAAAACTATAAATAGAGCTCCAATTCCTCATTATTATTCATTCAGAAACAGTAGAACATTCTCTACTATAATAGAGGTGTTCATAGGAGCTCTAAGGGCATAACTTTCTCCCCCTTACGGGAAAGCTAACTCAGCAAGGTATGTTTTATTTAGGCTTTTATGTTTAGATTCTTGTAATTTAAATTATGTAAGTCTGACTGCATTCTGGCAAGTGCACCAGTCTGTCGTCGAGTAATAATTCACACTCTAGGTGTCTAGAATGAGTTCGTATCCAAAGCGATCGTGCCGAAGCTTCACTAGCATTATTTAAGTTCGTGATAGTTTGCATTCACTTTGGTTTTTGAAAAAGGGTTTTATAAAAATAGCGTAATGCTTGCATAAAATAAATAGCAGAATGTAAAAATATAATAGATTCAAGAAATATAGAGGCTAGGTATGGTGGTTGGACTTACTCCTTTCTTCATATTTGGCATGATCGGTGTATAACATAGTTACTTAGATTATGTTCGGCGGTGAATTATCCTTATTGTAGTAATACCTTACTATTACACTATGTCTATTAAAGTTTCTCTACGTTAATAACTAAGGTACCTACGAGAGCCTAACCTCGATGTGTCACATACCCTAATTACTAAGTGAGTTGTTTATAAACATGCATTATAATCTTCACCAATTAACCTCTAGGTCCTAGTATCGGGTTGTTCATCTTCTAAGTGCTCAGTTCACACATAGTTCATGATTCCTCCTCTAACCGCTCAGTTCAAGACTAGATCAGGATGTTACCGTCTCTATACACCTAGCATTATTTACTACTAGTTCTAGACCATATTAAGTAAGAACCTAATATCAATTCTAAGGGCGCTCCCGCTTATCCGGCCAGATTACGAGAAACGTTATTAAAGTGCAAGAAAGTAAATAACAAACATAATTACTAAATATCATTTATTATAACTTAGACTCAACCACATACTCCAAATATTCATAGGGGAGTTCATCTTCTCCACCACAACCTAAGGCATAATTACAAAAGACTGCATATTTAAATTACAAGAATTATAACCTAAATACAAAAGCCTATAGAAAACATACCTTGCTGAGTTAGTTTTCCCGTAAGGGGAGAAAAATATGCCCAATAGAGCTCCTCTGAACCTCTCCTTATAGTAAAGAGTGTTCTACAATTTCTGAATGATTTTAACAATGAATGGGAGGCTTTAATTTTAGTTTTCGTAATGGGCCTCAGCAAGGTCATCGTGCTGCGATGAAGCCATCGCAGTGTGATGTGAAGATTCAGGTCAATTTTATAACTGATCCTGTGCATTTCATCAGATTGGGCGCCAAGTTACTCCATCGTGCTGCGATGAACAGATTTTCTTAAGATTTATTCTTCTGATTTCTTGGCAAGCAAGCAGCTTCCATCGTGGCACGATGGAAGACATCGTGCTGCGATGGAATGCTCATTTTCTTCCCTTTTTGGGATTTTTCTTGTCTTTTGGCATCTTGGACTCTGTCTTGATGCTTTTTCCTGCTTTTGTAGGTTTTCCTTCGTATTTGGGCTTGTCTTGGTCTTTTTAATACTAATAATACTACTAAAAATATCATAGAAATTCCTGTCATCACAACCCCAAACTTAAACTGTTGCTTGTCCTCAAGTAACATGCTGTCAGACAAGATCATTAGAGAAATAAGAGATAAATAATAATGATAGGAATTTCACAACCTTGCTTATATTTCAGCAATGGTACCGCTGATTTCTTACCGCAGCGATCATGCTCAGTCCTGCTAGGCTCAAGAGACGTCAATAGTAGCAAATCAGACAAATGCCCGCAACAGTCCATGTTCAACTTTTTCTCTCTCTCACATTTGTATTTTTCGCTCATAATTGAAAGGGTTATCTCTCAATCATCGTAGAACCTGCCATTTTACCATAGGCTTGCAAGAACTCTAAGCAACCAGTCAAAGTTTAATACTCAGGCATTTTTGGAGGTCTTTTTCAGGGTTATAACGTGGCTTAGGTCAAGTTAGGACATTTTTTGGGAATAATAGGCTAAACATTGGAGTTAAGTTCTACTTTGTTGTTCCTTTTTGTGTACGCAACCTTATTCCTTAGGGTGCCTTTTTTTGTTGGTATTGGAGATGAAGAACTGGATGTGTCTTTGTGTGGTTCTTTTCTATCACTTTTTTGTGCCATTTGGCTCTTTCTTTTTCCCTTTGGGTCTTTCTTTTCATTCATTTTTTTTTTGAAGAGACTATTTTTTTTAGGGAATTTTTTGATGTTTGCCCGTCTTTTTTTTCTTTTATTTTTTTCTTTTTGTAGTGATAGTTCTCCGTATACCCACCCCAAACTTAGATGTTGCTAGTTCCATGAGCAACCCCAAACTTGTTTTGTTGCCAAGAGTTTTTGAGAACTATTACCTAACTCCAAAGAGGGTAATTTCATTGTTTTTCTGGTCTATAGGCTTGTAATGTGGTTTGTCACCGAAACAAAAGGGATAATAATTTATTTTTTTACGACTCAAATTTGGCTAGCAAAGGATAATAATATACAAAGGGTGGCTTGAAAAGGCTCTGGGTTATAACAAACAATTGCCTCAATGCATATAATATCAAACTAACCAGACAGCAGAGAATTAGAGCAAGTTCTAGAAAATAAACAAGTGCATGGTACTCTCATAGTAGATTGAAAGAAAGTGGTAATACCGTTTGGAAATATTTGGCTCAAATCCTCACATGGCTTAGGTATATCTGAAAGTTTGAACACTTGTCTCATAGACATCAGCTTCATCACTCGTCTCTCTGTCTCCAGAACTTCGCACTTCGGAGCAATCACCTTTGGTTTTTTGTATGAAGGCGTGAAATTCGGCTCATCAAGATTTATAACTCATTTCGCCGCAACCTTACCTATAACAGTTAGTCATGCACTAGATAATAAATAGCAAAAAAGTTATTTAATTTTTTGTAAGTTGGAATAAGGGTTAAATAGATGAAAATGATAATCAGGAAATTCAAAGTACAATAGATAATTATAAAAAGTACATAAAATAAAATGTACATAAAAAATAGGAAGAAAGACTGAAAATAAATGCGGATCTAGTGCCCGCCCTCATCATCACTGGCAAGCTCCTCCTCTATCTTAGCTGCCAATTCCTCAGCAACTGCCTGATCCCATCTGTCCTGAACTTGTTGCTGATGCTGCAGCAAGTTCTGGTGCTGCCTGTTGAAGTGCTCTGTCAACTTCGTCTGCTCTGGATACTGCTGGCGGTAGGAAGGCAGATGGTGCTGAACTCTGTACCCCTGGGGCGGCGGCTGGTGTACCTGCTGCTGCTGCTGCTGTGGTGGCTGCTGGGCTGCCAAAACCCTGTCAAGATCCCGCTGGGCTCGGGAAAGGAACCTCGCCCCAAGTGGAATCTCCGGCCCAATGATCTCGTCATCATCCTCCTTTGGTACCCCAACTAGGGCACAAAGGTGAGACATGACGAAGGGGTGGCCAATGGTGGCGTCTGAAGAGGTGACCATGCGCTTGATACTCTGCGCAATCACCTAGCCAACCTGGATGGGCTCCCCCATCAAGATGCTGTAGATGGCCAAGCACCTAAAAGTGATGATCTCCGTCTCGTTGGAGCATGCCTCAAAGTTGTGGGTCCACCATCTGGCCCACAACTTTGCCAAAGGCAACATCTCCGTACCCTATAGTCTCTGACGCGCTCCCTGTCTGGAGTAGCGCCAATCCTTGCCTGGCATAGCCAAGGCCTCTCTGATCTGATCGTAATCGGTGTCTGTGACAGCCCCCTCTCTCCAGGAAGCACGCCTCATATGGACCCCGCACTGACCCTCAGGGCGGAATCCGAAAGTAGAATCAATACGGTCCGGGGATAAGCTGACATGAACCCCCCGAACATAGCACCTGTAATCACCTGAGCCAAATCCCATAACATTGGCATAAAACTCCTCCAGCATGGATTTGTTGCACTCCCCCAACATGTTATTGAAGGGCTCCCATCCGTATCCAGTAATAATCTCTCGGACTCGTGGAAGTGAGTCGAAAGCAGGGATCTCGATACCAATATCCTGTACCAGCCCCTTCTCCTGAGTAAGACCATGTTGCCTTGTAGTAACACTACTAAGGAAACGAGGAGGGGCAGACTGTGAATCTCCTGATGCTCTGGATCGTTTTGATGCCATAGTTGTGAAAGTGAAAAAGGTTTGATTTTTATGAAAAAGTTTGAGGTTTTGTTGGAAAATTTGGTTGGTGGATGGTCTAGAAGGTGTAGAAGAAGAAGAAAAATATGGTCTTTGGAGTTTTCTGAGAGTTTTGGATGTTTTGAAATCTCTGGGTAAATTTGAGCAGAGTAACGGCGTAAAATTTTGATGTAATAAGTGAAAAATTCGTGCTTTATTTATAGGCAACGTTCTCACATCGCAGCACAATGGAATCACATCGTACTGCGATGGTTTGCTGTTGTATTTGAAAATATGGCCGTTCACATCGCAACTCGATATGATACATCGTACTGCGATGGAAGTCCGTTATTTTTAAAATAAAAAAAATTGAACGTTGTGCATCGTAGCACGATGGGATGCATCGTGCTGCGATGGACTGCCTGTTTTTGCTAAAAATTTGATTTTTCAACTTTTTTCTCAAAAATTTATTTTTCTATGTCTTTCTTTGAAAAATGTAGTACTTTTATTTTTTCCTAAACTAAAATTAAAATTTAAAATTGCAAAAATTAAAATAAAGCGGTAAATTGTACCTTGGGTTGCCTCCCAAGCAGCGCTTGTTTAGCCTCTCATTAGCTTGAGGCATTTCCTCCATTACAGAGGATAGGTTCGCATGTCTCTCTATTTGTGCTTCTTTGTTCCAGCTTGAAGCACTGGCGGTTGTCGACTTATTTACCGGTGCAGTTTCATAGAGCACAGTAATTTCACCCCAAACTTATATTCGTGCTTGTCTTTCTTTTTTGCGCTTGCTTCCTGAGGAAGAAATTGTTCTTCAGAGGTAACTTTACAACTTGATTATCCTGATTGAATTATTTCTTTCCTGATGGCCTTTCTCTCTTTTCTTTGTCATCTTCGCCAATGGTTCCTGTGTTTCCGAACCGTTCCTGTAAACAACCCTTTTACTCTCTTTTACTTCCTGTGGAAGCTCTAGTCAAATGGTCCGCCCGACCATTGACTTTTTGTTGCAGCTTTCTCTCTTGCAATGTATTCTGTCTCTCATCTCTTTGAGAGTTTTCCTATGAGAATGCTGTCTTTACCTGGCTGTTGCCAGCCTTTGTGATTCCTAGTGCCTTGAGTACCTGTCTGCATGCACTTTAAACAAAATACCTCAGTAGCACTGGGATAAATATTTTTTTTGTAAAACTATATTTGGTTTGTCTCAAGTGTCTTTGTCACTATGAAAATTCCCAGGTAAGTGAGGTGGATCACAACGGATCGCTCGGAGACCTTGACTTATCTTTAGCCAGAATTTTCACAGATTAAAATCCACAATCATCAACAAGATTTTTGATTTTTTAATTTTTTTGTATTTTTGAATTTTTTTGACAAACTTAAATAAATCTAGTAATGTTTTGTAAACACAATCCCCGAAAACGGCGCCAAAAACTTGACTGCATTCTGGCAAGTGCACCAGTCTGTCGTCGAGTAATAATTCACACTCTAGGTGTCTAGAATGAGTTCGTATCCACAGGAATCGTGCCGAAGCTTCACTAGCGTTATTTAAGTTCGTGATAGTTTGCATTCGCTTTGGTTTTTGAAAAAGGGTTTTATAAAAATAGCGTAATGCTTGCATAAAATAAATAGCAGAATGTATAAATATAATAGATTCAAGAAATATAGAGGCTAGGTATGGTGGTTGGACTTACTCCCTTCTTTATATTTGGCATGATCGGTGTATAACATAGTTACTTAGATTATGTTCGGCGGTGAATTATCATTGGTGTAGTAATACCTTACAATTACACTATGTCTATTAAAGTTTCCCTACGTTAATAACTAAGGTACCTACGAGAGCCTAACCTCGATGTGTCACATACCCTAATTACTAAGTGAGTTGTTTATAAACATGCATTATAATCTTCACCAATTAACCTCTAGGTCCTAGTATCGGGTTGTTCATCTTCTAAGTGCTCAGTTCACACCTAGTTCATGATTCCTCCTCTAACCGCTCAGTTCACGACTAGTTCAGGATGTTACCGTCTCTATACACCTAGCATTATTTACTACTAGTTCCGGACCATATTAAGTAAGAACCTAATATCAATTCTAAGGGCGCTCCCGCTTATCTGGCCAGATTACGAGAAACGTTATTAAAGTGCAAGAAAGTAAATAACAAACATAATTACTAAATATCATTTATTATAACTTAGACTCAACCACAGACTCCAAATATTCATAGGGGAGTTCATCGTCTCCACCACCACCTAAGGCATAATTACAAAAGACTGCATATTTAAATTACAAGAATTATAACCTAAATACAAAAGCCTAAAGAAAACATATCTTGCTGAGTTAGTTTTCCCGTAAGGGGAGAAAACTATGCCCAATAGAGCTCCTCTGAACCTCTCCTTATGTTAGAGAGTGTTCTACTATTTCTGAATGATTTTAACAATGAATGGGAGGCTCTAATTATAGTTTTCGTAATGGGCCTCAGCAAGGTCATCGTGCTGCGATGAAGCCATCGCAGTGCGATGTGAAGATTCAGTTCAATTTTATAACTGATCCTGTGCATTTCATCAACTTGGGCGCCAAGTTACTCCATCGTGCTGCGATGTAGTGCATCGTGCTGCGATGAACAAATTTTCTTCAGATTTATTCTTCAGATTTCTTGGCAAGCAAGCTGCTTCCATCGTGGCACGATGGAAGACATCGTGCTGCCATGGAATGCTCATTTTCTTCACTTTTTGGGCTTTTTCTCTTCTTTTGGCATCTTGGACTCTGTCTTGATGCTTTTTCCTGCTTTTGTAGGTTTTCCTTCGTATTTGGGTCTGTCTTGGTCTTTTTACTACTAATAATACTACTAAAAATACCATAGAAATTCCTGTCATGACAAACTTTAAACCATCAGCTACCTCGCGAATCCACTTCAGTAAAGCATCTCGAGTATCGAACGCTTGGTCCGTCAAAAAACTTGAAATAGAATCAAAATGTATTGCTGGAGGACCAATTGCAGGAGGAGCATGAGGATGAGCGGGAAGAGGAGGAGCGGGAATAGCAGGAAGAGCTTCTTCCGGTTGATGAAAATTGACGGGATTAACATCAGCCACAACTTCATAGACACGTAAACCAAGCACTACTTGTCTAGATTTATGATCCATAACTACATCAAAATAAAATCAACATCAACTACAATTCATATCAAATAACATATGGAAATGAAATTCAAATCTCTAAGCTATAAAGATTAACCTATTATCAATAACAACCATTAAGCAAATCAAAACATTTAATCTTCCTAAATTTGGGGGAAAAAAAATAGGCAGTAGCAGTCAGTAGCACTACAGCAGGAAAAGGTTGAAATTTTTTCTAAGTTATATTTCGGAACGTATTTTTCGAAAACAAATATACATTATTTCGGAAACTAGTTTCCGAACGATAACCTGTCAGAAATTTCAGAAACCTAGGTGCAACAGTCAATTCAAAGCTAAAATAAACAAAATCTAATCGGTTAGAATCAAAATTTACCTTATGTTAATGCATCAATGAGTGTTGATTCCGTTAGATAGCTTCCAAAACTTAAGATTGAGCCAATAATGAGGAAAAACGCTTTTGGTTCCAAAGAGAAGCAAAGATTGAGTGTTGACATGAATGAGGAGGAAGTGAGCTAGTTTCAGCTCTATAACGTCTAGGTTCGGAAACTAAAGCCTGAAATACCACTTCGGAAAAGGTTTCCCGAACGAAAAATAAAGTTTGAAAATTTTCGGTACGTAGTATCCGAAGTTGACTTTTAGAAGGGTAAAAATGGAAATCCGGGGGGGGGGAAAGAATCATGGGGGGTGAGATGAGAAATTTTCGTTAGATATATTGAATTTTGTAGTTTATGTGTATATATGAATAGAGGCCTTACTATAAATTATAAGAGGATTTCTTTTCACACCCCAATGATTCTTTTCCACCCCCTGACTTTCTCATTTTACCTCACTTGCAACATGTGAAGCGAATGTGTAATTTTAAAAAAATGTGCACCGTAGTTCGCTTACTAAGTAGCGAACTTTGTAGCGGTTCGCTACCCAGGGAGCGAAACTGTCGGCGGTGAAAATTTTCAGTCCCCATGCAGTCAAACGTTTTTGCCACGTGGCACAACATGATTGGTCATGTGGCTGCGGTAAATAGTGATCAACCAATCAAAATGGAGGAGATTTTGCTATAAATGGAAGGTGGTTGTGTGAAAAAAATTTCACACTTCACTTCCTCCTCTCCGTAACCTTTTTTCTTCAAATTCTTTTCTTTTTTATTTTTTTATTTATTTATAATTTTAGTTAATTCCACCATTGTAATTTTTATCACGTGGTTGGGACTGATACAGTAATCTACAGAGCACTTTTTGTATCATCTATAGGATCAATATGATTAGCCCAATGGGATAATGTCAATCCCGTAAGTTCACTTTCGGATAAATTTGGCTGGAGGGAGAAATTGTAAAAAAAAGAAATACAATTTCACCACTTCCTCTACTGCAAAACTGTATAGGTCCGAGAATTTTTTATATTTTCTTCCAACAGAAGTCCAAAACCGTAATGGTATCATGACGAGGAGGATACTAAGAGTTGTCTGCACCTCCGAGAGGGAACTAAAAAATGGCAAGAGACGCACTCGAGGCGCACCCGAGCTGCCTGCACCTCTTTTATCGCCTTTAAGGCACTTACAATTATGTTTATACTTGTATTTTAATTTTCAATGTAATTTATATTTGCGATCAAATTAATTATGATGTAATTTTTTTTAATAATAAATTTGGTTTAGTTGTTAATTTGTTTAGTTTAGTTGTCTGCACCTCTTTAATTTATTTATTTTTGTGTATATTTGCGATCAAATAAAAATATCTAGTTTAGTCGTTAATTTGGTGTAGCGTATTCTTTTTCAATGGAGCTCGCCTTCTAGGTTGTGAACACCCACTTGGTTCGCTTTACAAGTAGCGATCACCCCCCTGGGTTCGCATTCTAGTAAGCGAACCCCCCCCTGTGTTTCTAAATGGCGTGCTACAACAGAACCTGAGTTAAATAATTACTTGGTTACAGTAGAATAACAACCAACAACAACAAACTAAATTCTATATTAATTTTAAATACAACAACAACAACAAATAAATAAAAAAAATACACTAGAATTCAGACAACTTAACCGATTCAACCTCGTCCGCCTCTCCGGGTTGAATCATGCAAGCCGCAATTTCGTCGAATGTTCTTGGACGGATCAAATTGGAACATATAGATTCGACTGACCAAACCAACTTTGCCTCCAATTCGATGGGTCCCTTCGTAATGAACTGAGAGAAAATAGAGAACATTGTTCTCACGTCACCGCCGGTTTATAGTTTCATGCTTGTGAACAATATGGTCCCGTCCGAACAAACCGACGGACGACGGTACTCCACCTCGGTCACCCTTCTTTGATCGCGATGGTTGATACGACTGTTGAGTTGGGACAGCTGGTGCATCAGATCACCTAGAGTAACATCGACGTGGATCCTGAAAAGATTGGCATTTTCCCCATTGTAGTACACCGCAGCTATGTTGGTGTTCGACTTAAATTCTAAATTTTGCATCTTGATAATTTGAGTTGCTACTAAGACAAACACACTTATTTATACAAGTTTTGACACATTTTGGACCACACAATGGTCTGGTGCATTCCTGACCATTAGTTGCATTCAATAATGTACTGGTTCACTATCTAAAGAGCGAACCATTGGGGGTGTTCGCATCCTAAGGAGAAAACTTAGGGGGTGTTCGCTACTTGAGGAGCGAACCATAGCAGAAAACAAAACATAAGCTGCTTAATTATGCAGCAGTCTCTGTTTTGGCATTTGCACCAAATTTACGCAACATTTTTTCGTGAGATTATTTTACGCACCAGACAACCAAGCAAGCATACATATTTTTATTAAAATGACATAAAATCGCAATTGAAATTAAAACGATAATAAATTAAACTCCAAATTAAAATGACAAAAAACGTCAATTAGTCCGTACAAACCAAAATATATCCATCAAAATATACAAAACCAAATTAAAATAAAACAACCTAACTACCACTACCAGATCCACCCCTCCTAACATAAGTCATCCCCTTGGTCAAATCCTCGGCATCCTTAAGACATTGGTACACACGCAAGTCGTTTGCAATTTCATCACTTGTCATCAGCTCCGTCAATATGTCGCGAATGTGACTCAACCTATCTGCCAATGGGGATGATATATGAGCCTAACTCTGACTCGGGGTATAACGCCCCTACTAAAATATCTAGAATATTTAGTCAAGACATAAATAAATGGATCTGAGTACAATAAAATTAACGGAATAAACGTATAGTTTACAACTTCAACGAATACAAATGAATAAATCCAACATAAATACAGCGAAAAGAGCTACTAGTACAAAACAGATAACAAAAGCAAGGAAGAAAATATAATCTTCTGATCTGACAATCCATGCTCGGCTCCAACTGTCAGTCCCATCCTGGTCCTTGCTCCAGAGAACATGTCTACCTAAAAAAATTGATTTGGAGTGGGGTGAGACTGCTAAGCCTCAGTGAGTCCTACTACCCTCCTAATGGCGGCTACGCCGGGGGAACCTAGATAGTGTAAAAATCTAAGTTCAACTGTTTTAATACGAATGTATTATTAACAATAATAAATAAGGTGTAACACATTAATCAATCTTATCAATTACTCTTCAAAGACACTCCGAGGCAAGCCGGTCTCGGGTGCCTGACTCTGCGTACTACCGAAACAGAGGCTCGGATTCCGACGTTGGCTCACATAATAAAATGATCAGAATTCAGAGGAATTCTTAAATCACGGCTTATAGTTGCCATTTTAATTTTAATGAGTATAAACAGTTCTAACCAATATATCCCACCTAGGGTAACCTAAACATGTTACTGATAAATATAAATATACAAGTTATTCTCTGACTATATATTTTATTTTATACTATTAAACCTGTTCATGAAATCCCAGTTGCATTCGGACATAAAACGAGTGTTTGATATTTTAAAAAGGTAAAGTATGCAGGTTTTGTCCCTGCTAAACTCGATGTGGCGAGCTCCTACTCGCTACGGCGAGTTTCATGCCACTGACCTGTAACCCTCGCCATGGCAAGTCAAGGACTCGCTTGGCGAGTTATACTGGCAATAACACTCGCCCTAGCGTGCAAGTACTCGCTACGGCGAGCTCATCAGTACAGGTCCCTATTTTGCAGAAAATGTGATTTATAACAGTTTTCACCTACAATCTCCATGCAACCAGTTATAAACACATTTCACAGTATAAATTAAACTATATAGGGGTAGGAATTGGGATTTATTCCTACTCTTCATAAATTCAATAATTTTAATCCTAAATCCTAATATTTGCATGCATAATCATGTTTGGGGATTTCTAGGCTTTCTAAAATAATTTCTATGGTAAAGGAACCTAAACAACCCACCTCATTGAAGAACATCCACAGGACAGATGCTTAAGACTTAAGCTCCTCTTACTCCATTGCTCTGCTAGTTTCTTTAATTTCTTAGCCTCCATCACAAATGTCCAAAAACCAAAAGCTCACATGCATTACGAGAAATGAAGTTTATTGAGTTTAAGCTTCTAACATAAAAGGGTTGAATGACAAGAACATAACAGAGAGTTTGAGACTTCTCACCAAGGTTAGGAGTGGATGAACAGAGGCATGACTGCAACAAGCAGTAGCAGGAACCTGCTAAGCTCGCTGCAGCGAGCCCTCTACTCGCCAAGCAACCGAGACAGATTGAAGAGCGTGATTATGTTGTTCCTCCAATTTTTCCTCTTTTCCAAAACACCCATGACATCCCAGTCGTTTCAAGGTTCGAATTTTAGGAGATAAATACACATGCAGTAAGGAATTTCGAGTGTGAGGTTAAGATGGAGTGATTGGGTCAAAAAGGGGAAAAACTCATGTGTTCAAGGGGAGTGAATTTCTTACCTTAACTTTATGAACCAGCATCATCAACAACAATTTAACCAACTCACCAACTGTTCTCAGTAAAGTGATGGTTAATAAACACCCTTTTGTTGATTTGAGCAAAGTCTCTCCATTTTAATGTTCCCAAAGCTTCCATTGAACTTCTTATGTCTTCTTTCTTCCAATTTCTGATGTTAGAACCAAAATTCTGTTAGACTACTTGGCTATCACTTAGAAGGGGGGGTTGAATAAGTGATCCTTGAAACAATGTAGGTTTTTTTTTAAAATTATTTCGTTTCAATCGTGCGCGCGGAAGCACCACCGGATCGGTAGTCTATGCACCGATTGATCAAAGGAAATGTAGTACAGCCTTGGAACGATTATGAAAAGATTTGGAAATGATCGCGTTCAAAATTAATCAAAAATAAACGTTTGAATTAAATCAACCCCAAGCAAGTTACAAATATCAATTTTAATCCAATCACAATCAAGCAATAGCAATTGAATTTTTGGTGTACCAATACGAACACGAAAAATTCAATTGATTCAAAATTAACGAAATTATGAAAAGTAAAAGATTGAGAGAGAGAGAGAGAGACACAAACGGTTTGATTAGGGAGTTCCCCGGCTTTCGTGTCGTCCTCGCGGTCGGCCGGGTACGTCTCCCCCCAAATAACCAAACGGGTTATTTGAGAGTATATTGATCAAAAATGATGAACACAAGTGCACAATTTACGATTGAAACTTATAACCCTATAACGAATCAAAAGTAAACTATGCGAATAAACCTCAACACACAACGAAGCTTCGCCCTCTGATTCCAACGATCCGACCCGTGCCAATCCGCACTCGATCGTCCAGCTGAGTCCTTCGCTTCTTGTTGTTGAACCTTCAAGATTCGCACGATCTTGAACCCTTGAGAGAAACCAAAACCTTCGTCACAATTCAACCCGATCACGATTCTGATTCACCGCGAACCATACCGAACGTTATCACACAAATATGCACTTTCTATTGAATTAATCCCATACTCAAACTTCAATTTGATTGCACACTTGATGAAGATGATGTATTTGTGATGAATAAAACCTTTGATCCAAATTTTCACTCAATTTGAATCCCAAAGCGTTTTCTGAACTTTCTCACTGGTTTTCTCTAATTACAATGACACATCACATTGCTATTTAAAGAGAGAATATAATTGAGCAAATTTAGGCAAAAATTCACAAACATGTATCGATACAACTGATGGTTTGTATCGATACAAACCCTTTGACCAGCGTTAAAAATGAAAGATTTGACCTATGTATCGATACAAACACGGGTGTGTATCGATACATATATCAGTTTTCTTGAAATCTTGACTGATATGTATCAAATCATGCAGGCATGATTCGATACATCATGTTCTTTCTGGATTTCTGAGAGGCATAGGTGTGTATCGATACATGCAAGCATGATTCGATACACAGGTAACTCTCTGCCTCTGAGAGACCACTTTTGTATTGATACAAGTGATATATGTATCGATACAAATTGCACAAAATCAGTCTGAAGTAATTTCAGGACATTTGTATCGATACATGTTTATGTATCGATATATAATACCTAAAAACAATTTTTCAAAGTGTTAAAAATAGTTTTTTGCTGTCAAGTCATTTGTAATGTTGCCAAAATATGTTCTACTCTATTTTCATGTGTTTTGACAATTATTAAAACATGAGGATGAACTGGTGCACTTACATTCTCCCCTTTTTTGATAATTGTCAAAACTATGCATAAGCTAACTAAGCCTATACCTAATATGCAATAAAATAGCAATATGTATATAGACGCAATTAACACCAAGGCTAACAATAAGCAATGCTCCCCCTGAGTTGATGCCATGATGCGTTTGACATTGTTGATAATATTCAAGACTTCTTTAGCTATTTATTCTTAGCTTGTGCATCCAAATCTCTCCCCCTTTGACAATATCAAAAAGAAGAAGCGAGCTCATTAGAAGTATCAAGTTCAAACATTGTTAACCATACTCATATCGTGCACTTACATTTGTCGAAATGCACTATATGATAAAGTTTCCTAATCAAATGAATACATACAAAGATACGCCAAAATATATCAATGACGAATACCAAATATCATGACAAATATGGAATGTAGAATAACAAACCAAAACCAACGCATGAATATTGTAACACATCGACATTTTAATCAAGTAACATATCCAAATATGGGACGAAATAAACAAAGCAATGCAACAAATGCATAATTTCATGTTGCCATATCATATAACGATGTTCATGAAGAAATGAAATACACGGATAGTATTGATGCAACATGTTAGGCTATAGACACATCAATTAATCAATATTTCACACATTGCCATTTGATACATATGGACTTTAAGAATTATTACTCATCTTAAAGCAAGAATTTTTGGAAATGAGCAAACATGTGAATGTATTGAAAAGCACGAAAATGTTAAGTTGATAATTGAAAAGAATTCACATAGGCATACGTGTGTAAGCATTAAGAAGAGAAGATAGAGATGATACTTGTTAACCTTGTACCGTAAGGTGTTGATGCACTTTCCATTGTATAAAACTCCAAGTTGCCAAGAAGTATGATATGTATACAAAGTGCATGCTTAAAGTAAATTATTCTAGGTTAGAGATATCTAGGATCCCTAATTCTCCGCGAATATAGACAAAGGGTTCCGTTGCAAGTGGTTTTGTAAAGATGTCCGCAAGTTGGTTTTTCGAGTCCACATGCTCCAAAATAACATCCTCTTTTTCTACATGATCGCGAAGAAAGTGATGCCTAATCTCTATATGCTTAGTCCTTGAATGCAACACGGGGTTCTTCGTGAGGTTTATAGCACTAGTGTTGTCACACAAGATTGGAACACGTTGTAGTTTTAAATCGTAGTCGAGAAGTTGTTGTTTTAACCAAAGTATTTGGGAACAACAACCTCCGGCCGCAACGTATTCCGCCTCGGCGGTTGACAAAGCAACCGATAATTGTTTCTTGCTATGCCAACTTACCAAGCTATTACAAAATAGGTGACATGTTCCACTAGTACTTTTCCTATCCAACTTGCAACCGGCAAAGTCGGAATCGAAATAACCTACCAAAGAACAGTCATTCCCCTTAGAGTACCATAAGCCAAAATTTGATGTTCCTTTCAAGTATTTTAAAATCCTTTTTACGGCTTTTAGGTGTGATTCTTTGGGGCATGATTGATATCGTGCACATATGCAAACACTAAACATAATATCCGGCCTAGATGCCGTTAAGTAGAGTAAGGATCCGATTATACCTCTATATTTTGTAATTTCCACATCTTTACCTTCTTCATCTTTGCTTAACGCACATGTTGATGCCATGAGAGTTTCCATAATTTTTGAATCTGTCATCCCAAACTTCTTGAGCAACTCAAGGCAATATTTAGTTTGATATATGAAGGTTCCTTCTTCTAGTTACTTGATTTGTAGTCCCAAGAAGTAGGTTAGTTCACCCATCATACTCATCTCAAATTCACCTTGCATAAGACTAGAAAAGCTCTTGACAAGAGATGGGTTAGTGGATCCAAAAATAATATCATCAACATAAATTTGAACCAATAAGACGTCATTTCCCTTACGTTTAAATGAAGAGTGTAGTGTCAACCTTTCCCCTTGAATATCCATTTTTAATTAAGAACTTGCTAAGTCTATCATACCAAGCTCTAGGAGCTTGCTTTAGTCTATACAAAGCTCTTTTTAATTTGAAAACATAGTCCGGATGTTCGTAATTTTCAAAACCGGGGGGTTGTTTGAGATACACCTCTTCATTTATGTATCCATTTAGGAAAGCACTCTTAACGTCCATTTGGTATAACTTGAAGTTCATATTGCATGCATAAGCTAATAAAAGTCTAATGGCCTCAAGGCGAGCTACCGGAGTATAGGTCTCCTCATAATCGATGCCCTCCTCTTGGTTATAGCCTTGAGCTACCAACTGTGCCTTGTTCCTAACAATAACACCGTTTTCATCAAGTTTATTTCTAAAAACCCAACGTGTCCTAATCACTTGATGATTTGGAGGAGGTGGTACTAAATCCCACACCTCATTTCTTTTAAATTGATTTAGTTCTTCTTGCATTGCAAGAATCCAATGTTCATCAAGTAATGCGGTTTTTGAGTTTTTAGGTTCAACTTGTGAGACAAAAGCATAGTGAGAGCAAAAGTTACTTATTTGAAATCGAGTAGCCACTCCCTTTGCGATATCACCTAAGACTTTGTCAATGGGATGGTCTTTTAGAGTACGCCATTCCTTTGCAAGACCGACTCCTCTTTGCTTGTGATGATTCTTTGATGAAGAAGATCCTCCATCATCTTTGTCTTCATTGGATGGTGACGGCTTATCGTCCTTTTCTTTTGGAACTTCCGTTGAGGGTTGATCACTCCCAACAACTTTTTGATCCTTTAAAATGTCAGTTGTGTCGACACCTGCACCAATAGCATCACCTTTCCTGTTTTCTTCCGGAAAAGTCTCATCAAAGTTTACATGAACCGATTCTTCAACAATTTGTAACCTTTTATTGTATACTCTATATGCCTTGCTAGATAATGAATAGCCTAAGAAAATGCCCTCATCCGCTTTTGGATCAAGTTTGCCAAGATTTTCCTTTCCATTATTTAAAATAAAGCATTTGCATCCAAAAGAGCGCAAGTGACTAAGATTAGGTTTTCTTCCTTTAAGTATTTCATAGGGAGTTTTGTCCAAAATAGGTCGAATGTTCGCCCTATTTAGGACATAACTTGCGGTGCTTATCGCATCGGCCCAAAAATACTTAGGAAGACCACTTAACATAGTCCTAGCTAACTCTTCTAGAATTCGATTTTTCCTCTCCACTACCCCATTTTGTTGTGGCGTTCGTGGAGCCAAAAAATTGTGTTCAATGCCATGTTTGGAGCAAAACTTATCAAAGTTATTATTTTCAAATTCGCCTCCATGATCACTCCTAATGGAAATGATCTTAAGGTCTAGCTTATTTTGAATCATCTTAGCAAATTGTTTAAAAGCAGACAAGGTATCGCTTTTACTAGATAAGAATAATGTCTAACAAAATCTTGAGTAATCGTCTACAATCACAAGTCCATAGTAATTACCACCAAGGCTTTTGGTCCTTGATGGTCCAAAAAGATCCATATGGATTAACTCTAAAGGCTTAGTAGTTGAAATAAACTTTTTAGATTTGAAAGAAGCCTTAGTTTGTTTACCCATTTGGCATGCGTCACACAAGTGATCTTTTGAAAAACGAATTTTAGGTAGACCGATTACGAGATCTTTAGAAGCTATCTTATTTAGTAAATCGAAATTAAGATGTGTCATTCTTCTATGCCACAACCAAGGTTCATCATTCTTGGTTATGAGACACTTAGCACCACTTAAGCAATTATCATCTAGGTCTAACATGTATATGTTTCCATGCCTAACAGCCTTAAGAATCACATTCTTGTCTTTGTTACTTTCGATTGTGCAAAAGGTTGGTTTGAAATTGATTATGAACCCTTTATCACAAAGCTTAGCAACACTCAACAAGTTGTGCTTAAGGTTATCCACAAGTACAACATTATATATGGTTATAGTAGAAGGATTACCGATAGTACCTACACCAAGAACAGTGCCTTTATTGTTGTCTCCATAGGTGACATAGCCTTTCTTCTTTGCTTTGAACTCAATAAAAAGCGAGGCATCACCCGTCATGTGCCTTGAATATCCACTATCTAGAAACCATCTCCTTTCTAGACTATCAAGGCATTTTTCCTACAATAATTAAACATAAGAGAGAGGTACCCAATTTACATTGGGTCCTAATTGGTGAGGCAAATAAGTTTTGTTGAGTTTTGGCATCCATTGCAATACGCCCTTAGGTACCAACAATTTCTTAGCTTTACATTTTGCAATGGTATGACCTTCACAACAACAATAGTGACAAGTGATATGTGAGTCACTCTTCTTTTGATCCATTTTGAAGTGTCAAGAACTTTTGTTCTTAACTTTCAAAGTGTTTTGAAAATGTTTTGGATCAACTTGATGAGAGACTCTAGGTTTTGATGAATCTTCCACTTTGTCCTTGAGAGTCTTAATATTTTTTGACAAAGTGATGCAATTATCACAACCAACTATATTACTATTATCATGACTTGCACTTGACCTTCCTAATAATGATACTTTGAAAGCTTTCAACTCTTCTTCCGTTTTGGAAACTTTCTTTTCAAGAATTTTGTTAACTTTTATAATTTCTTTTAATCGTTTGAAAGCTTTCCTAGTTTCATTACATAGGTCCTCAAATGCACTTTGCAAATCATGATATTCTAACGAAGTATATGAGCTAGAGGGATTTTGGTTTACCTTTTTGGGAGCTTTATCCTTCTTTTTGTGATGATGAGTTGTGAAGCATACATTAGCCACTTCGCCTTCATTACTTGAACTAGAGCTTGATGATGAATGAGATGAAGAGCTACTACTCTCCCATGCAACATAAGCTTTCTTTCCTTTGCTCCTCCTTTTGTTTAAAGATGACTCATTCTCTTTTCTCTTGAGATTAGGACAATCCGGCTTGTAGTGACCAACTTGGCCGCACTCATAGCATATCCCTTTCTTGGAGTACCTAGTATCTTCATTCTTCTGGCGGTAACCACTATCTTTCCGAAACTTCTTAAGATTGTCATCAGAATGTCTTATCCCATTCTTTCTCACATATCTATTATAGCGTCGAACGAAGAGCCCCATTTCCTCATCATCGGAATCGTCTTCGCTTGAGCTACTTTCCACTTGCTCAACCTTTTTGGACTTGGATTTTGAGGCTTTTAGAGCAATGGACCTCTTATCCTTTTCTTTTTCCTTTTCGTTGTGTTTTTCCTTTTTCTCACCTTTTTCATGATTTTCCAACAAATTAAGCACTTGTTCATGTTCCGTTAGCTTACCAAATAAGGTTGTGAGACTTAAAGTTGTAAGATCATTCACTTCTTTGATTGCGGAGACCTTTGGTTGCCATGACCTATTAAGACATCTCAAAATCTTATTAGTAGCATCTTGATTTGTGATTGGTTTACCTAGACCATGTAACTTGTTGGTGATTTTTACAAATCGTTGTTGCATATCCGCAATAGTTTCACCATCTTGCATATGGAACAATTCGAACTCTTGAGTTAAGGTGTTTATTTTCGAAATTTTGACCTCATTAGTTCCCTCAAAATGAGTAACTAATGTATCCCACATTTCTTTAGCCGTAGAACAATGCGACACATGATAAAATTGTTCAATCCCAAGGGATGAAATAAGTATGTTTTGTGCCTTTGCATCGTAATTGACCTTTTTCTTTTCATCATCCGTCCATTGTGCCATAGGCTTATTTGTGACAACGCCATTGAGGTCGGTGATTGTTGGAACAAACGGACCATTCTCAATAGCATTCCACACTTCACCATCAAAAGAATTGATGTGTATGTGCATACTACTTTTCCAATAATCAAAATGATCTCCATTGAATATAGGAGCCCTATTATACGCCCCTTTCGGTGCAAAAGCCATGTTTTCTAATAATTGGCACAATCCTCCGAATTTTGTAAACAAAATTGAACCGGGATCGTCATACCACTTGTTAGACTACTTGGCTATCACTTAGAAGGGGGGTTGAATAAGTGATTTTTGAAACAATGTAGGTTTTTTTTAAAAATTATTTCGTTTCAATCGTGTGCGCGGAAGCACCACCGGATCGGTAGTCTATGCACCGATTCGATACATCATGTTCTTTCTGGATTTCTGAGAGGCATAGGTGTGTATCGATACATGCAAGCATGATTCGATACACATGTAACTCTCTGCCTCTGAGAGACCACTTTTGTATCGATACAAGTGATATATGTATCGATACAAATTGCACAAAATCAGTCTGAAGTAATTTCAGGACATTTGTATCGATACACATGTTTATGTATCGATACATAATACCTAAAAGCAATTTTTCAAAGTGTTAAAAATAGTTTTTTGCTGTCAAGTCATTTGTAATGTTGCCAAAATATGTTCTACTCTATTTTCATGTGTTTTGACAATTATTAAAACATGAGGATGAACTGGTGCACTTATAAATTCTTCTACATGCAGTTCTTTATACCCAATAATTTCTTAGGATTTCTAAGAATAGAGAAAGGGTGTGATTTCGGTCAAGAAGGGAAAAAATTGAAATGGAACATGGCTTAGGTTTCATGGTTGAACAAGGGTTAGGAATTCTTAATTGCATGTGAGTTTAGGTGATTAATGGTGAAGGTTGGTAAGTGAAGAACGAGGCGTGGGTGAGAGGAAGGAGGAAGGAATACTTGCTTCCTGACTTTAGGTTTCAGAAAGTGAAAATGAAAGGGAATGGTTTTGGTCACATGGTTTACTTGTGGTTTATAATAAAGGGCGGGTGAAAAAGGACCGGATTTCATATTTAAGAATTTTTCTCTCTCTTGAAACACGCTCTCTGACTTCTCTCTAGGTCTCCAGCTACTCCTCTTTCTTCTTCCCCCTTTCAATCCAAATTTCTAACAGTTCCGATGTAGCTCTAATCAAGGGTGGTGCGATGATTGGCTTAGCCATCCGCACTGCCCCGGCTACCAGTGCTTCCGGTGGGTATGGCCGGCGGTTCGTGGTGGTGTTTTTTCGGATCTGTGATGCCGGCGACGTCCTCCTCCGATCTGTGCGGCCGGCGACGTTATTCTCCGATCTATGTTACAGGCGACGTCATCCTCGGTGGTGGTGTGATTTGTGACTCCAGGCGGCGGGTCTGGTTGTTTTGGGGTCGTGTTGTTCTGTTGTTTCGATCTGTTCTATCTTGAGCAATGGTTTTGGCAACTGTATGTTGGTCCGGCACGGTTTCAGCGATTTCCGTGGCTCCGGTGAGGTTGCTGGTGGGGACTGAGATGGAAGAGTTGGTTGTTGGTGTTGTGGTGTGGTGGTGGTGATGTTGTGGAGGTGATGAGGTGGATGGTGATGTGTGTGGTGGCAAGGGTGGTATGGGCGAAGATGATGTGGAATGGTGGGGTGGACGGGTTTCGGGGCTGTTTGGGTCGATTTTTGGTGAGCTCGAAAGGGCGAGGTGCGTAGACACTCCGTGTTGACGGTTGTGGTTGTTTTATCGTACCTTCAGGACGTTTTGGTGTGGGGAGGGTTATGAGGTTCTGTTATTGGTGTTGAGAAGGGATGATGGTTTTGTTAGAGGCGGTGTCTTGGGACAGGGGTTGGTGTTCGGATCACATGTTGGATGGTTAATGCCGTGTGTTAGTGGTTTTCTCCACGATATTAGAGTCGCTGACCATTTTCAAATCTGGTGAGATTTGCAGGACTCTTTGAGTCGCTGAGGAGTATTCAAATCTGTTGAGATTTGCAGGTCTCTGGTATCTGGTCGAATTCTACTGCATCGATGTTGACTGTCGGCTCTCTTTCTACTGGTGTCCCCCTATCTTCGACCTTAGGTGTTGCTTGCTAGTTCCTGATGGGCCGAGTAATTTTAATTCGAGTTCGGAAGTTAGTGGCTAGTGGTGCCTCCTAGGGTTGGGTAAGGGTTTTCTCTGGTGGGTTTAGTGAATCTTGTTTGGGGTATGTGTAAGGGTGATTTGGGGTGTTGCTTTGGTGCACTGTTATTTGGTTAAAGTGTTTTATCACTTTACCTTTCTTTGTATGTTTTCAACAGTTCCTTATACTTCTTGTTGAGGAATTGTTCTTTAATAAAATTTAGCCGATTCAAAAAAAAAAAAAATAAAGGGCGGGTCCCACTTGTACCAATATATTAAAAATGTCATACAACTTTCCCATTAGTCCCAATAATCTTCTCTAATTAACATTCTCTTATTAATTAAAGTCGGGGTGTTACACGGGGCCTCCTGCACAACTGCACCTATATGAACCGGCCTAACTGCCTAGCCCTCCGGGATAGGAATGATGTACGGGTGTGATATCTGCAAATACCAATCTATGTAGCCAGGCACGATGTCTATCGGAAGGACAACAAGGGAGCCCAGCATCTCTGCAATCAGCACACGTTGCTGGTAGCCCGCCCATTGCTCATCAACCTGGTCAAGGGTGGTCATGATGGTAGTACACTGCTTTGGATGACGTGGGATGCTCTGCACATACCAAAGCTGTCGCAGGACCCTCTTAGGTAGATATATGATCTTGCTCAGCCCATTCCTAATTGTAAGACCCAAGTTTTCACTGTACAGTTTTTCTAAGGAACTCTAGTAATGGCTACGAGTTTTAGGGTTTTTGGTGAGGCGGTTTTGTGAATATCGTCACATTAATGAGATTTTTGCTGAAACGGAGCCTGTTTCGTGCTCGTGCGCTGGAAAGGCACAGGCTTTCGGGTCGTGATCCTCTTTTAAGTATGAGGAGATTTCTGTGGTCTTAGAATAACGAGTTTTGGATTATTCTTGTTTTTGGAAAAACGAGTAGGATTTTACCCGCGGATGGAAAATCTTACTGCGTCTGTTTTGAGTGAGGTTTCGGATGGGAGTTTTATATATCTGCGCGAGTTAGGATATGTCCTGAGATTAATTTTCTAAGGTATGGAAGAAAATTACAGTCGCGGAAAAAGATTCGGCGATAAGTTTTGGAATGGAAAAACGATAGACGTTCTTTCCGTAGGTTTTATGTTTTTGTGATTTACGTTCGTCGCGATGCGCGAGAACTGAGCGTGCGTTTCGTTGTAAGATGTTGTGGAAATATCTCGTGAGGATAGACTTGGATTTGATCCAATGGCCACAATGCCTTATGACCATTACTTAGTAGACTTTTGGAAGTCACTTTGTGGACTTAGAGAAATCACAAATTCACTTCATTCTTCTTCTCTTGGCCGTGACTTTCTTTCTCTCTTCCAACCTTGAGCAAAATTGCATTCCTTCACCATATCACTTGATTAGAAGCTTGGTTGAAAGCTTGGAGTTGTGAGATTCTTCTTCCTAAGGTAACTAAACCTATTCCCTATCCTTGTTTGGCTAAGATTCTTAGGGAGTTAGGATTTTTATGATTATGTTCTTGGGAGAATTTTCATAAGAATTGGTTGTGAAGGGTTTTTGTTCCATGAAAGTTGTTCATGAGGGTTTAGTAAGCATGTGTAGGCTTTGTTATTTCAATTTTCCATGAGTTTGTGAGAATCTCATGAGAAAAGTTAGGGTTTTGAAAGTTTAGAGTATTGATCAATTACATGAGGTTATGTTGTAAGGTTTTGAAAAGAAAAGTTGTCTTTGAACCTTTGGGCGAAAGGGAAATGCGTTGTATGGTTTTGTTTTGGAAAATCCGATGAAAAATATTTTGAGGTTTATGAAAATAATTCCTAAGTGTTTTGGGTAGTGTTTTGGGGTCAAAATGGTTTAAACCTATTGTGACATGTGGTGTCGCTTTGTACTTTGAAAACATGTTTGAAAATGATTACCGGACGGTTAAGGCCCGTAATAAAACTTGTGCTTGGATTTGGTTTTGATTTTGGAAATGAAAAATCAAATAACTTGCACTCGAAGCAACCAACAAGCTTCCGGAAAACGAATTGCTTGCTTATGAAAATGGTTTGCTTTTATGCCTTGAAAAGATGTTGGGAACTAATAGAATCAAACTAGGCTTGGGTGGAAAAAGGTGGTGTGAGTTGCTGTCTTTTGCTGTCATGACAGTTGAAACTCGCTGAGCGAGTGGTTACTCGCCAGGGCGAGTGTCACAGGTCCTGACAACTCGCCAGGGCGAGCTCCAGAGCGAGTAAGACCAGTACTCTCTGCCTTCACTCGCCACCAACTCGCCAGGGCGAGCTCTGGGAGTTGAGATTTTGGATTCTGATTTCTAAACTTGGTTTTTAACTTTCTAATCCCTTTTTATTAATTTATGGAAGTGGTTGGGATTGGAAACGAGTTTTTCGGGTACTCGGAAAGTACGTAACTTATAATGCAAGAAAACGGCCATTTTGCATTTCAATTTATTTAAGACTTTTGGCAATTGTTTTGGGTCCTAAAAATAGTACAAATAACTCATGGGGGTTGATCGATACGGTAGTTTTTGGTAGAGAATCCGAAAGAAGGATTTTACCTTAGAGAACCTTTGGGTTTTGGGGTTCTAGAGTCCAAATCATTAAGGATTGATTGGTTATGGTTTTGATTGAATACTTTGCTTGTTTTAGGAAGCAAGTAAGTGTTGTGCGATCGTGTGTAGTTGAGTGCTTGACGAGGTAAGGGCTCCACTTTATTTCCGTCTTTAAAACGGTTACGACATGCTTTGTTATGCGGTGTATGCAATTGCTGTGTGTTTTGGCATGTTTGTATTATGTATTCTCGTGATGAGAACGTGTTTAAAATATATGTATGAACAGGTGTTTGGAATACATATGATTAGATATATATGTATGTTTGTGTGGGTTGTACATATGATTGTGACAATATATGTACGTGTTGCATTAGCATAGATTTGAAGATCGTATGTTCATGCATTGTTAGTAAGTAGTTGCGAGAGGGGACTACGGGGTGCGACTGACAGAGATTGGGTCCACTGGTGTTTATTTTAGTGGGCATAATACGTAGTGTCCGTGATGGGCTACGGGGTGTGATTGACAGAGATTGGGTCCACTCTAATCTTCGTAGTGTCCGTGATGGGCTACGGGATTTTATTGATGTTCTACGGTGTTTATGTGGTTTATAATACGTAGTGTCCGTGATGGGCTACGGGGTGTGATTGACAGAGATTGGGTCCACTCTAATCTTCGTAGTGTCCGTGATGGGCTACGGGATTTTATTGATGTTCTACGGTGTTTATGTGGTTTATAATACGTAGTGTCCGTGATGGGCTACGGGGTGTGATTGACAGAGATTGGGTCCACTCTAATCTTCGTAGTGTCCGTGATGGGCTACGGGATTTTATTATTGTTCTACGGTGTTTTATCAGGTTTCGTAGTGACCGTGATGGGCTACGGGTTTTGTATTTGGTTTGTTAGTAGGGGATGGACCTACGATTCCGGAATTAAACTCATGCATCGTGGTAGCTAGGGTTAGTACCACGCATTGTAGAGGTTGCATTATAGGCTACGTGTGCATTGCTTATATGAACCCGTTGGTGGGAATTGCTTTGTTGGTTAAGAGCTTTCTCTTGTGTTTTGTGGAATTATTGTTACGTGTACAATCTTTCGCACCGGTTATATATATATACATACTATATATTTTGTGGTGACCCTTTCTTTCATTTGCGGGCTCATCCCACCCAGGTGATGGGTTAGGTCGTGGTGACGACGGTGGCTGTTCCAGGCCCAGTGAGTGGCTGGAGTTTTAGTATAGTTAGACTATGCGCCGGTGTGTTTTGTGCACCGTGCTTTTTGGTTAGCATAGGGTTGTCTATCTTGTTTTGTTATAAGTATTCGAATACTTAGACTTGGGTTGTAATTATTCAGGGATACACTTTGCTTGTCGAAGCACCTATGGTAATGAGTCTTTTGTATATTTGAATGCCGGCTCATTGAAAAATATTATATGCGCACTCTGAGTGTTAGTTGAAAAAGAAAAGAAAAAAAAAAATTTATAGTGACTTTTTGGCCTTTGAAAAACGGGCTGTTACACTAATCCAACTAGAGTATAAAGCATGCTCAGCAAACGGGATGACATCCCGATAATCCACATAGGGCCTCCATGTGATGTCGTGCGGGAGGATCCGATCATACAACAACCTTGCAGCCTTCTCATTCTTCTGCCCCTTCATCGGCGCGTACTTGCAAGTTGCAAGCACGAGGCATCTCGCTCTTGTATTCCTCCTAACGACAAACCAGGCCTACAAAATATTCAACAAATATAATCATCGTCATCAATTATTTAAATACATATAAAAATCAACTAAAAGGATTAACACATATATTAATAATAAAAAAGTATTAAATCATATACAATTCAGAAAAAAAAGGTAAGGAATCAACTTACATGCGAATCATATATATAGCGGGCCACAGGGCGTGGATAGTTTGTCAACACCCTCGTGTCTTACGGTTCGCCAGGAAACACATCCGGCACAGGCAACCCTTCGTAGGGATCTTGCCACACATTCCGCGGATTCGGATCAGCACCTTTCGCCTCACCGTCCAACATAGCTTGTTCCACCTCCATCTCTTCCACCACAGTAGCAGGCTCCCTTGGAGCACCCGTAGTCTCAGGCTCAGCATCACCGGCAGGCTGTGGCTGAGGCTCAACATCCTGACTCTCTGGATGTATTTGAGGCTCATGTCCAGCATCCTGACTCTCAGGATGTGGCTGAGGCTCAGGTGCAACAGTAGACAGTGCAGCATCAGAAATTCTCAGAGGTCCTTTCTTTCGTGGCCGCGGAATGTGAGGATTCACTACCGCGTTTTCCCTCCTGGAAGATGCACTCTTCAGCTTCGTACGACGATTGTCTTCGCCTTTATCTTTCAAACCTCCACTCTTCCGCTTCGTACGAAGATTATCTTTATTTTTATCACCTCCAACCATACCTAAACAAGAGATAAAAAAACAACCAATTCATTCAACCAACAGTTACAGCATAACAGGAAAACACAATTCTGTATCAGTATAGTTCACTACCTAGGCAGCGAAATCTTTCAGGGTGTTCGCTACCTAGAGAGCTAGTAACCCCAGCCGCAAAAAAAATCAGAAAAACACAAAAAAAAAAATGAAAATGCAAGTTTACCTTTTGTCAATCTTCACTTGTATGATGATTTCGGTCCCAAGCAAGCAAGAATCAACAACTTTGGTGCAGTTTTCGCGAATCAAGGGTTTTTGGAGATTTTGTGAGTTTTGTTTCGTTTTTTCTAACCGTAGGAATGAGAGGGAAGAATTTCAAATTTTGCTTATATAGGCAAAGGGTTCGCTCCCTAGGTAGCAAACGGGTAAGTGATTGTTCGTCGCCAGGACGCTGACTACGGTCTGGCAAGTGCACCAGTCTGTCGTCGAGTAATAATTCACACTCTAGGTGTCTAGAATGAGTTCGTATCCACATGGATCGTGCCACAGCTTCGCTAGCGTTATTTAAGTTCGTGGTTTTTGCATTCGCTTTGGGTTTTTGAAAAAGGTTTTATAAAAATAAGCGTAATGCTTTGCAAAAAATGAAAAGATAAATTGATTCAGAAACATAGAAGATAGGTATGGTGGTTGGACTCCCTCCCTTCTTCATATTTGGCATGAACGGTGTATAATATAGTTATTCAGATTATTGTTCGGCAGTGACTTTTCCTCATTGTAGTAATACCTTTACTATTACTCGATGTATATTAAAGTTTCCCTACGTTAATAATGAAGTCGAAGAAATAGTCACAAGAAAGGGGGGTTTGAATTGTGACCCTTTTAAAAATTAATCCTGCAATCTACCAAAAATGATCTCAAGTGTATACTTGGATAAATGTTAGTGAATAATAGAAGAGCTTGATCTGAGAACGGTTTGTACTATTAAACAGATTGTTCCGAGAACGTTCTCTACTGCGTAAAAATCTGAATTGAATGTAAATGAAGTGGTATGTGTGATGTGTGTTTACAGTAAATAAAGAGTTAAAGGTAAGAGAGATTCACACAAAAATTTATACTGGTTCACCTGAATCCTGGGTTACGTCTAGTCCCCACGCCTGTGAGTTTTCCACTATGATCTTTGAGATACTACCGATCCCAAATACAAATCTTCTTTGATCTAAACCAAGATCAAAAACCTTTAAGCCCTACAAGCTTAAAACTACCCCAGCCCTACAAGCTAGTAAGGGTGTCACTCAATCAATAGTTACGTATTGACTTGAGCCAATCTTTCTTTTACAAAAGACAATGATTTAGATCTAAGCTTACAATAAACTCAAACGACATTGAGAAGCTTATAAAAAATTACACTCAAAATATTTGATCCAAGAGATGATAAGGAGCTGGAGTGTGAGTGATAAAATGAAGAGACAAAGATATAATCACTTAAAAGTGGATATTGTTGAAAAGTGGTCTCTTGAGATATTTGCTTGTAGAAACTCAAAGGCTAGTTTAAGAAGCAAATAAAAATACTCAGTAACTAAGTATTGTTGAGAATGAAGATCTTGAGTGTGAGTGATGAAAGAATAGTTTTGTGACTTGTAGACAAAAACAAGTGTATGATGATTTGTAGCTTCAACTCTTACTCTTCAAAGGTAACCAAGTGCTCTATTTATAGCTGAGGTATGTCCTTGTATGTCTTGGTGAAGAAGTATGTCTGTTTGGATCAAAAACTAGCTGTTAAACACCTTTAAAATGACAGCTCATTAAATTCAAAATTTGCTGTGCTTGGGAGATCGTTCTAAGAATGATCATAGATCTGAGCCTTTGTCTTTGATTCAAAGGAGCGTGGTAAAGAAGCTAGCTGTGAGCTGTAAATGATTCCTTTTAATCTTATACAACAAGTAAAACCGTTGGTGTCCTTTAAGGCACGTGAAGCACAGCTGTTCAAAAGTTTGAATATTAAAGTGATTAAGAACCTCTCTCTTGCAATTGTTCTGAGAACGTTCTCCAAATTCTGGGCAGAGGATGAACTTGTTCTTCAAGAAAAAATGGTCATTCACGTGAGATGCCAGCTACTGAAGATCAGAAATGCAGCTTTAAAGTACAACCAAGCACTATTCACTTGTACTTGTTGATCACAAAGTCTTTGGAGAGAGAAGGATCACATAGGAGAATGTTGCTTCTTCTTGATTCTAAAAGGAGCATGTGAGATTAGCTTGTAGTGAGCTGTAAATGATTCATTCTTGCTTTTTCTTCAAGGATAACCGTTATATATCGTTTAAGCATGTTTGAATCAGTTGTCCATGAGTTGGAATATTTAAATGATAAGAACACTATTCTCATAGAACGTTCTGAGAATGTTCTCCAAACTGGGCAGTAACCTTGGTCTCCAAGGAGCTTTGATTCTTCTCTAAATAACCAGCTGTAAAGGTAGAGATATGCAACTGTATGTCCTTTAAGTACTGTTCACTTTTCCTTTCTTGTACACAAAAGTCTTTGGAGAGAGGAAATTACATGGGAGAATGTTGCTTAAAAAAGTTCATAAAGTACATCCCTACTCCTAGCATAAGCCAAGGATCTTTGTCTTTGAATTAAATCCATGTCAACATGCTTGATCCTTAGCATAAGCCAAGGATGAAAGTCCAACTTTCACTCATAAATTCCTTGCTTTAATTGACATTGATATTGTTGTGATTTTGTGAGTGGATTCCAAGGAAAAATGCTTCTTTGTCTTGTACATAGTTGACTTAAAGAAATAAGTGCTTTTGCGTTGATGCTTGTTCTTGGTGAGAATGAAGCACGAACTGGAGAATGTTCTGAGAACATTCTTGAAACAACATTCAAGATTTTCTCAAGGAGTGAGACATTTGATCTTGATCAATCAACCTTGAAATCTTGTTGCAAAACTTCCTACAATTCCTCTCTGATGTTTTGCACATATTGTTGCTTGTTCATCGAGTATCTTTAAGATTCTTTAGTTGAGGCGTGAGTATACTCATCATTGAAAATGATTAAAACTTTTATGCCTTGTGCATAACTTATTTGAAAAACTCATGGAACATTATTTTCAAACCTTGTCATATTTGAGAAGCTTTGGTAAGATGATACTTTGAGTAGGTTTTGAAGATCCTTAACCAATGCATCATTCCCATTGATGTTAATTGTAATGGTAAATCCTCAAAGCATGTAACACAAAACTCAATGTGAGTTTTTTCACATAACGTCAAATATATTCTTTGTGTAGCTTGTGATGTAGGTTTTCCATTTTGATTCTTCAACTACGATCCTCAAATCTTTCCTTGAACAATTAATACTTGTTGTGAACCTTGCGGTGATGAGGAAGACAATTACCCATGAAGCTCACTTTCTTGCTTGATCCTTCAATGGATGCTTTTAAGATTCAAACAACATCCTTTCAATAGATTCATGAAGCTTGTGATGCTATTGTTATGATCATCTGATGATACTCCAATTCTTTCATTATTTGAGTATATAAACTGCACTTGTTGATATGAGTGGCCTCTAGCTTGTCCATTTTATTCGTTATCTATCATTCAACAAAAACTCAAGTGCAAACATCAGTAGATCACCATTCATAAAACTTAACATTTATTTCATAAGGTTTGGTGTCATTAAAACATTCATCAAAACGGTTTTGACAAACCTTTTGAATAAATTTTATGTTTTATGGATGGATAAAATAATAAATGCAAGAATGTTCATAGATATGCAATGTAAGCTCCCCCTAAACACATGCAAGAGTTTAATTCTTATCATTCTAATTAAACTCCCCCTAAATTCATAACATTCTTCATTAATTAGTTCCATCTAGCATTTCTCTCCCATCATATATATCTCTCCCCCTTTTGTCATACATCAAAAAGTATTGGGAATAATATGAAACATGAAGTGCAATGATAGGAATCAAAAGTAGAAATGTATTGCATATAGAAAACATGCAATATGAAGTTCATTCGCATATCAAACTTATCAAGTTTGCATTTAAGCATCAAAGCACATATCGTGTATGATGATCAATAATCATTTTAGTCAATGTTGCAATCACATCATAAATAATAATTAAATTACATGTAAACACATGTAAACATTTGATTTTAAAAACAAATGTGAAACACTCAATTTTTAGAAAATGTTCTTTTGACCTCAATGACAATGCAAGTTATAAAGAAACAAACATTCTCAAATTTTAAAAACTCCCCCTAAGTCTTATGAGATGGATATTCTCTAAATGTTTCAATTTACTTTGGTAGAGGTAACATTTTACTTTAAAACATGATCGTTATCAAAATGATGGACAAGACTATGTTGTAGTCATAAAAGATCATTTGAGAACAAAAAGTCCAAGAACTTTAAAACTAGAGAGAAAATAGCGCATATGAGGAAGCTGTAAAATCAGAGTTAATTGACATCATGTCAAAAAGAATTTTCTCTTTCTTTTCCAAATATTTTCATGATGAAAATGATTCTTTTTCAAAGCAAGCAAACTATTCAGAGGATTGTCCTTTGCAAAAATATTTGTCCACATCTCAATTTTGACAACATAACATGCAGGTGTGGAAATATGATCACACATTAAAAACGATACTTGATGTTGAGAAAAAGTCAAATGAGTTTAAGAATATAATGTGCAAGATTATTATTCTTAGATCAAATCCTAATTTTATGGAGAGTAGACACAAAATTATTCTCAAGAAGACCAATCATATATTCTCTTGTTAAAATCCTTCAAAGAATATATCCAACAAAAAATGGATTTTCATTTAAGACCTTTGACGAAGGATATTTTACATAAGCCATAATAAAATCAAGCCATATTCAAAAGTTATACTTAAACATTAAGCAAACAATAGACTAATCAAAATGTGCAATAAAATTAGATTCATCCAAACCTTTATATTAAGAAAGGTGCACATTTAGAAGACTTATAGAAAAAATATTTTCAAAAAAATGTACTATAAGTCAGGCTTATGTAAGAACAAAGTATGACATATAATTGATTATCAAAATCACAAGTTTTTTGTCACTTTTCTTCTACTAAAAATGTTGGTCTAACATGAAGGATAATTAAGAGACTAACTCCAAAAATTATTCAATGATCATCAAGAATAAGTTTTCATTAAGCATATAACATGACTTGCACATAAAAAGGATTAACCAACAATGTAATCAATACTCAAAAACATTTGTCACAAGACAGAGAATGAATTAAGACAAGTGTTAATTCATCCACTTTTGGCATGTCATATTAAAATTGATCATTGTTGAAAGTGTGAGCAAAAGTTATGAAGAAAATTATTCAGAACATCCCTTACAAAAACATTGATTGCAATACATGTAAGTTTATTTGAAAATGTATTGCTTACAAGGGTGTAAAGAAGTAAATTTGCATAAGAATGGAGTTCATTCATTTCACATTTAGCATGATATTTTGAAAGAGATAATGTGTGAGCAAAAATCATAAAAAGTGTAAGAACAAAGAGTGCAAACCTTATTGCATTAAATTTATGTGATTTAAGCATAAGCATATATCAGTAATGACAAAAAATGATGTGCTCATTTAAGCTTTAAAGTGATATGCTTGCATATAGAAGATTTAGAATGCATTTGAAATTTCAAGATCATCCAATCAATCACATAGAAACATTGCATAAAGATATTCAAGCTTATTATAATGCAATGTTATAAGATTTTGGAGTACCTCATTTAATGGATTTCCTCATTTGAGATTCAATAATGAGAGCATCTGTAATTGCTTTGTAATTCCATCACATGTTCATAGAGGACATTTGATTGATAGTTGATGAGAAAAGTTTTATCCTTTAATGTATTTTTCAATGTTGAGTAAATTCATCTTCTTATATATTGTCTAAGACTCATCATCCTTGTAGAGTAACTTTAGATGATAAGGATGAAGATAACATCGTGTTTAGAACAATTTACTCATGACTCAATGTAGTAGTCAGAAGCATTGAGATTTCATCATCATTTGATTTTCCTTGAGAATGTTCTTAGAACATTATGATCTTTCAAGAATGACATCCACATGCATATTCATCTTTCATTTTTCTTCAAAAATAAGTTTTGCTCTCATTCCATCAATGGTGCTTTTAACCAATTCATTGAAAATTCAGAACTGAAAAAGGATTATAGAGATCCTTGGGTAGAATTCATCAATGGTTAGAAGAATGATTGGTTACTCAAGTTGGTTGTGAAAGTAAAACCTTCAATAGTTCTTAGCAGGGAGAACGTTCTTAGATTGACCTGCTGGAACACAACTTCAAGTAACTTATTCAAGTTACTTTCTTTTTTCAAATTCTTCTCTTTTCCATTTGTTCCCAACCTCAGTAATATACTCCTCAAGATTAACAATATTCTTTTTCATATGATGGACATTTTTTAAGTCAAAAGAATTGTCAATTTCTCCTTCTTGAAGTTCACCTTTCATTTGCTTCTTTTTCATGGAAATACACAACGTTGACATATGTCTTGAAACAACTTGTATTCCTCCTTGAGAGTTAATGAGGGAGATTCTTCCATTTTAATACCAATTTTATTGAACATCTCCATGGTTAAATCATCTCTTCATAATCTCAAAGTGGTGTACCAATTTTCTCCATATATCATTGCACCTTCTAACGGAGAAAGTTCTTGTGATTTGGAGAAAGCTATGATATTGTCGTTGTTATTCAGTAATATCAACACCATCATCATTTCTTCTTTTATCATGAAACTCATCAAAAAGTAATATGCATGATTTTTATACAACATGAGAATTTAGATTGCATATACTGTAATCTTAGAGAGAGTAAAACAAATATGCTCTTGATATTCTGTTGAAACAATTTTCTCAATGTTTTCCTTTACTATGCAAAAAACAGTAATGACATTAAAAATATAAAATCATGATATGATTGAACTTTTATATTTTCAAAATGACATGGAGTTTTACTCAAGATATAAATAAGATTAAAAAACAAAGCATGCATTGTCAATGGCTTCTTACAAAAGTATTTTTCAACACTTTGATTACAAATATTTCATGCATTGAATGTTTCTTTTATAAAGCAATTTTTGTTGAAATACTAAGTCAAGAAAAATCAAGTGAACTACCATTTGCATTAAAGAAAGTTGTGAAAGAAAGTTTTTCATAATCTCCACATGATCACTACTTATACAAAATGATTTTTGAGCTTTTAACAAATGAACCCTTTTTCAAAGAACTTTAAAAAGCTTAAAAGAAATCATTCTTATGCTTCAAAAATAGATTCCAAATGAATCTTTGAATAAATTATCAAGTATAAAGAAGTCATAAGACTTGTAGTTTTGACAAGAACAAAATAAACCAATATAAAGTGGTTCTAGACGTTCTTGGTTGAAATTGTATTTTTGAAATGAATACAACTCTTGACACAATAAATACAAGTCTACAAACTATATCATTTTCACAAACAATTTTTGAAAAATATCTTACCAGACCAAATTAGGATAAATTTGTCATAGTGTCATACTTACTTGACAAACTCATTATGCCAAAAATATTTATCTTTTTCAAAAGACTTTAAAACATGATATGGTTTAAAAAACATTCAAGTATTAAACATATAGATTTTTTTTTAAAAAAAAAAGACATGATCATGAGGAGGAATATGAAATAACTTCAATTTCAATTTTAACAAAATTTAATGAACTTATATGTTAAAGTTTTCACATAAAAGCCATCTTTAATTTACGCAAAATCATTTTACTAATGATACATGTATCTTTGATTTGATTAATGATTTCAAAGGTTGCAGATTCTCATTTCTCTCTTTTTAAATGTGAGGAAATGTATTCTTTCTGAAGTCATATTCTTTGAGCATCAATTTTTCAAGTCTCAAGGCTTTTTCTTGATTGCTTAAAGATATTCCTGCAACACAAGTTAGTAATGATTTTGGTACCCATAGTGATCTGGGTCCTTGAAGGTTAGTGTTATTCCTCTTACAAGATTTCTTCTTATGATGATAAGATGATCTCTTATAGGAAGTTTTGGAGTAAGAATTCATTTTGAGAACCTTCTGAGAATGTTCTTGTTTCTGATGAGAATGTTCTTTTCTTTTAAATCTTTTCTTAAAACAAAAGGATTCAACATGACCATATTTGTGACAATATGAGCATTTGTATCTTTTGGTCTTTATGAGAAACAAAAAAGTTCTCATATGGATTTTGTTTTTGAAAAGTTCTACAACCTAAACTAATTTATCCAAAATTACTACTTGTGATTCCTTAATGTTTTGAAAAGTTTCTACAGATTTTGCAGAGCTTGTAATATCATTTTTCATATCTAAAACATTTTCTTTCAAAACAACATTCTCTTCATGAATCATAGAACATTCTGGAAGATTATTATTGATTTGTTCTTCTTTGAGAATCTTTTGTTGTTCAAACATTTCCAAATGAGAGTATTGCAAATCTTGAATAATTTTAAAGTATTTATCGTTCAAGATTTGTAATTTCTCATTTTCTTTCTTTATCTCAAATAGTTGGTTTTCTAGAAATATACATTTTTGAGATAATGATTTTGAGTCATTTAAAAGACCATCAAATCCAACTTTCATTTCTTTACATAAAGGACAAGGTTCAGAATTTGTTACCTCTTCATTTACCATTGAACATGTGTTGGTATTTTCTTGTAGTTTTGAGTCATCAAAGTCACCTTTTGTTGTCATCATAGATTTTCCTTTGGAAGCGAGCTTTCTTTGCAATTTCTTTTTATGAGGACATTTAGTTTTGGAATGCCCTTTCTTTTTGCATTTGTGGCATGTCCTTTGATTTGCAGGTTTTGACATCACTTCTTCCCGAATCTTTTACTCTAACACTGTTAAGTGCTCAAACCTAAGAGCCAAAGCTCTGATGCGAATTGAAGTGGAAGAAATGGTCACAAGAAAGGGGGGTTTGAATTGTGACCCTTTTAAAAATTAATCCTGCAATCTACCAAAAATGATCTCAAGTGTATACTTGGATAAATGTTAGTGAATAATAGAAGAGCTTGATCTGAGAACGTTTTGTACTATTAAACAGATTGTTCCGAGAACGTTCTCTACTGCGTAAAAGTCTGAATTGAATGTAAATGAAGTGGTATGTATGATGTGTGTTTACAGTAAAGAAAGAGTTAAAGGTAAGAGAGATTCGCACACAAATTTATACTGGTTCACCCGAATCCTGGGTTACGTCCAGTCCCCACGCCTGTGAGTTTTGCACTATGATCTTTGAGATACAACCGATCTCAAATATAAATCTTCTTTGATCTAAACCAAGATCAAAAACCTTTAAGCCCTACAAGCTTAAAACTACCCCAGCCCTACAAGCTAGTAAGGGTGTCACTCAATCAATAGTTACGTATTGACTTGAGGCAATCTTTCTTTTATAAAAGACAATGATTTAGATCTAAGCTTACAATAAACTCAAACGACATTGAGAAGCTTGTGAAAAATTACACCCAGTACACTCAAAATATTTGATCCAAGAGATGATAAGGAGCTGGAGTGTGAGTGGTAAAATGAAGAGACAAAGATACAGTCACTTAAAAGTGGATATTGTTGAAAAGTGGTCTCTTGAGATATTTGTTTGTGGAAACTCAAAGGCTAGTTTGAGAAGCAAATAAAAACACTCAGTAACTCAGAAGTATTGTTGAGAATGAAGATCTTGAGTGTGAGTGATGAAAGAAGAGTTTTGTGACTTGTAGACAAAAACAAGTGTATGATGATTTGTAGCTTCAACTCTTACTCTTCAAAGGTAACCAAGTGCTCTATTTATAGCTGAGGTATGTCCTTGTATATCTTGGTGAAGAAGTATGTCTGTTTGGATCAGAAACTAGCTGTTAAACACCTTTAAAATGACATCTCATTAAATTCAAAAGTTGCTGAGCTTGGGAGATCGTTCTGAGAATGATCTTAGATCTGAGCCTTTGTCTTTGATTCAAAGGAGCGTGGTAAAGAAGCTAGCTGTGAGCTGTAAATGATTCCTTTTAATCTTATTCAACAAGTAAAACCGTTGTTGTCCTTTAAGGCACGTGAAACACAACTGCTCAAAAGTTTGAATATTAAAGTGATGAAGAACCTCTCTCTTGCAAACGTTCTGAGAACGTTCTCCAAATTCTGGGCAGAGGATGAACTTGTTCTTCAAGAAAAAATGGTCATTCACGTGAGATGCCAGCTGCTGAAGATCAGAAATGCAGCTTTAAAGTACAACCAAGCATTATTCACTTGTACTTGTTGATCACAAAGTCTTTGGAGAGGGAAGGATCACATAGGAGAATGTTGTTTCTTCTTGATTCTAAAAGGAGCATGTGAGATTAGCTTGTAGTGAGCTGTAAATGATTCCTTCTTGCTTTTTCTTCAAGGATAACCGTTATATATCATTTAAGCACGTTTGAATCAGTTGTCCATGAGTTTGAATATTTAAATGATAAGAACACTATTCTCATAGAACGTTCTGAGAATGTTCTCCAAACTGGGCAGTAACCTTGGTCTCCAAGGAGCTTTGATTCTTCTCTGAATAACCAGCTGTAAAGGTAGAGAGATGCAGCTGTATGTCTTTTAAGTACTGTTCACTTTTCCTTTCTTGTACACAAAAGTCTTTGGAGAGAGGAAATTACATGGGAGAATGTTGCTTAAAAAAGTTCATAAAGTACATCCCTACTCCTAGTTCCAAAAGTGTTGTACTGATCTTATTGGATTATGACAGATCTGTCTAACACAAAATAGACAGCTTTTGATCTTTGTCTTTGAATTAAATCCATGTGCACATGCTTGATCCTTAGCATAATCCAAGGATGAAAGTCCAACTTTCACTCATAAATTCCTTGCTTTAATTGACAATGATATTGTTGTGATTTTGCGAGTGGAATCCAAGGAAAAATGCTTCTTTGTCTTGTACATAGTTGACTTAAAGAAATAAGTGCTTTTGCGTTGAAGCTTGTTCTTGGTGAGAATGAAGCACGAACTGGAGAATGTTCTGAGAACATTCTTGAAACAACATTCAAGATTTTCTCAAGGAGTGAGACATTTGATCTTGATCAATCAACATTGAATTCTTGTTGCAAAACATCCTACAATTCCTCTCTGATGTTTTGCACATATTGTTGCTTGTTCATCGAGTATCTTTAAGATTCTTTAGTGGAGGCGTGAGTATACTCATTATTGAAAATGATTAAAACTTTTATGCCTTCTGCATAACTTATTTGAAAAATGCATGGAACATTATTTTCAAACCTTGTCATCTTTGAGAAGCTTTGGTAAGATGATACTTTGAGTAGGTTTTAAAGATCCTTAACAAATGCATCATTCCCATTAATGTTAATTGTAGTGGTAAATCCTCAAAGCATGTAACACAAAACTCAATGTGAGTTTTTACACATAACATCCAATATATTCTTTGTGTAGCTTGTGTTGTAGGTTTTCCATTTTGATTCTTCAACTACGATCCTCAAATCTTTCCTTGAACAATTAATACTTGTTGTGAACCTTGCGGTGATGAGGAAGACAATTACCCATGAAGCTCACTTTCTTGCTTGATCCTTCAATGGATGCTCTTAAGATTCAAACAACATCCTTTCAATAGATTCATGAAGCTTGTGATGCTATTGTTATGATCATATGATGATACTCCAATTCTTTCATTGTTTGAGTATATAAACTGCACTTGTTGATATGAGTGACATCTAGCTTGTCCATTTTATTCGTTATCTATCATTCAACAAAAACTCAAGTGCAAACATCAGTAGATCACCATTCATAAAACTTAACATTTATTTCATAAGGTTTGTTGTCATTAAAACATTCATCAAAACGGTTTTGACCTCAACAAATAACTAAGGTACCTACGAGAGCCTAACCTCGTTGTGTCACATACCCTAATTACTAGGTGAGTTTTTCATTACACATGCATTATTACCTTCACCCATCCAATGCCTCTAGGTCCTAGTATTAGGCTATTCATCTTCTAAGTGCTCAGTTCACACCTAGTGCATGATTCCTCCTCTAACCGTTCAGTTCGCGACTAGTTTAGGACGTTACCGTCTCTATACACCTAGCATATTTACTACAAGTTCCGGACGAACATTAGGTGTCCCTAATATTGATTCTATGAGTGATCCCGCTTATCCGGCCAGATTACGAGAATATGTTATTAAAGTGCAAGAAAGTAAATATCAAACATAATACTGAATATCATTTATTATAACTTTGACTCAATCACAGACTCCAAATATTCATAGGGGAGTTCATCTTCTCCACCACAACCTAAGGCATAAATATAAAGACTACATATTTAAATTACAAAATATAACCTAAATACAAAAGCCTAAAGAAACATACATTGCTAAGTTAGTTTTCCCGTAAGGGGAGAAAACTATGCCCTTTAGAGCTCCTCTGAACCTCTCCTTATAGTAGAGAATGTTCTACTATTTATGAATGAATTAAACAATGATAGGAAGACTCTATTTATAGTTTTCGTGATGGGCCTCAACAAGCCATCGTACTGCGATAGGTCCATCGCAGTACGATGAGAAGATTCAGTTCAATTTTATAACTGATCCTGTGCATTTCATCAGCTTGGTCGCCAAGTAATGTCATCGTGCTACGATATAGGCCATCGTGCTGCGATGAACAGATTTTCTTCAGATTTATTTCTTCTGTTTTCTTGGCAAACAAGCATCTCCCATCGTCGTACGATGGAATGCTCATTTTCTTCACTTTTTTGGGCTTTTCTTGTCTTTTTGTCTTCTGGACTTTGTCTTGATGTTTTTCTTGGATTATGTAGGTTTTCCTTCGTATTTGGGTCTGTCTTGGTCATTTTATTACTAATATACTACCTAAGATACCATAGAAATTTATGTCATCAGACGCGAACGTGTATTTTTAAAATTCAAATTTGGGGGGTGGAACAATTTCAAACGGTCATGAAATTAACACCCTCACTTTCTAGGATGCGAGCGTTGTTTGCTACCTAAGAAGTGAGTAAAGATATTTTGGTAATTGCAGGAGGTGCTTGAGGATTCGTGGGGGAGCGAAATTCTCAAACTATAATTGTTTCCCATGAAATGATGAATTTATTTACTCACAAAGTTGTAGGGAGTTCATTTGAGAGAAACTAAAGTTAACAAGTTGAAGAGGATATCTAGAGAAGGATGTAAGAGGTTATGAAAATTTAAATGATGAAGAGAGACGTGGAAAGTTGATTTAATAAATTTGAGATGGATAAAGCTATTAAAAAGTTTTGGTTGAATTATTTTTCATATTTAAAATGTGTGAATTTGTTTTTGGTACATAGATGAAATGACAAAGTCATCATAAACTCACACACATAAAGTGAAGTGATTAGGGATCGAACTCCGGTCATGGATGTCCTGCCTAACAATTTCGGCATTTTCTATCAGTTGAGCTAGGACTTCTAAACAAAATGCTAGTGTTACGAAATTCTAGTGTTACAAAATGAGTGAATTTAATCATTAAACTACTAAACTTGAAAATATTAAGTTGAATTAAATGCGAGTGTTACGAATTGACCAAAAATAAAAAGATCAGTGTTCATAAAATTTAATTCTTTTCTTTCGGATTACCAATATGTCATCGCCCCTATATCGACCATAACCGGCGCACAAACTACTACTCTAATTTGACAAGTCTATAAACTAAACACAACTTTGTATCAAATACAACCATGACATTAATTTAACAAAACTTCTATGATATAGTTCCTGCCAAAGTTTCGATAGAACTTCCTCTAAGATATGGACCTTTCAAAATAGTATGAGTAACAAAATAACACCAATCCACACAAGGTCTCATACAGACCAACAGAAACATATCTAACTTCTACAAGGCAAATCCCAATAATGCAACAAAGCCAATAGATCACATGTTACATTTACAAGGACATAGAAATGAATAAAAATAATATTACTAGGTCCCTCCAAAAACAAAAAAGTTCATCACCAAGAAGTCAAAGACTAATTAAGGTCTAATGAAGATACTCGATTCAATATGAGTCTCCACATCTAAAACTAGTAAGTAATATTTGTGAGGGATGAAAATAAGACTTCCACTCTAAATTATTCTATAAAATAAAAAATGAAAACTAAAGGATAATGTTTTTAATTATAGAAAAATATAATAATAATAAAATTAAAAGGCTACAACAGCAAATGTATGTTTCATGATTTTCGCCCAGGTTGCACTTGCACCTAACCACATATATTTTATAAAAGAAATGTTTTGTCCATATAAATAATTTATGCAAGTTAGTCCACATCTGTCCAATTCAATGGTCCTAACTTAACTGACAATGTCTATATTGTTAAATTAAACGTCTTTATTCAAGTTTGAACCCAAAACTTCACAGTATGTATGAGTTTCAGTGATTAGTATGTATTAGTTTCAGAGATATTTATCATTTCGTCTAAGATTTGAAAAAAAAAATTAATAATTTGGCCAACATGATTTTCTTTTACGCAAATTTAGTCAACATAATTGATCTTTATTTTTATTTTTATTATTCTAGTCTCTCGAGCTGCATCATTTTTTTGGATGAATTAATGTAATTAGTACCTCTTTAACTAATTTTCTAACAAAAATTACTTATCGACGATAATAATTTATTTACCTATAACATAATAAATGCAAAAGAGCTCCATTAGCTATAGGTTGCTTATTGAGATGGTTTCTTTATCAAAGGGCGTTGAAATTTTGCTCGCTATTTTACCTAACTTAACGGTCCTAAACACTTCTTTATAGGACACAATTAACGGTCATAAACATATACTAGTATGAATGGTAAATTTGAAATTACTTAATCATCATCCTAATCATACTTATTCCTTTTAATCAAACATACAATGATTATCTGTCATGCACCGATTTTATATCCACTTTGTTAATTAAGCTAACTAGTAAATTATGATCATATGTACCGTTGTGCTTTCGCTTTCACCTTTGCTCATACAAATTGTATTCCAATAATGACTTATTTCAAAGTCTAAACTACTACGCCTGCAAGTCAAGATATGAGAGTGTCACGCTCAAATCATTAGCTTACTTTAAATACATGTAAGGATTGAAATTGAAAACATAATTTTTATTTGTAATACTCCAACTATATGTTGGTAAATTATATATTATAGTATTAGGTATATATTGGTCTAACGGTTCTTTAAAATACATTACTCATTGTCCGATATTCAATAAGCCATAAGTAGTAAAACCAAATTATGGGATCACCTTCTACCAGCATCTATTAAAAATAATTGGATTTTTTTTTATGTGTAATATAATTGGATAATTGGATTCTTTGACAACTAGTGATAAACAAAAGCTATGTTAGGTTAGGTAGTTAACGGTTCGTTTAATCCTTACATTATTGCTATGAGAAACACTAAAAATACACTATTTTTTCAACACACTCTTTTTGGTTGAAATTTAATTAATTGAGATTCACTAAATTTTATTTTTCCACATAAATTCAATACGGCCTATATGATTTTCAATCGATAAAAATGCAACTATTGTGATTTTTTTTTTAGTTCAAAATATATATGTTAGAGAGTTGATATAAAAAAAAATATTCTTAGTGTAGTATAACATATATATGAGGAACTGAGACAAAGGGTCTATTTGGTAAAATTAAGCTATAAACTAGCTTATCACTAGCTGATAAGCTAGTTGATAGCTGATAGCTGAAAAGCTAGCTGATTGAAATTAATGTGTTTGGTAAAATTAACTTTTAAAGTGGTTAATAAATATAAAATTACATAAAAGGACATGTAGTGGGTAATTATTCTCTTTAGTGAATAATTTTTTATTTTATAAAAAATTATAAAATTAAAGGTTAAAAATGAAAATAACTATAAAAAGCTATAAGCTATAAGCTCAAACGCTACTTGAAATAGCATCTCAAAAAAAGCTATAAGCTAATGTAAAAAGCTTTTTACCAAACACATCTATTTTTTTCAAACAAGCTTATAAGCTAACACACCCAAAGTTAGGAAGGCTCAAAAGCAAATTAAAATGCATATAAAGGATATACCTCAAAAAATGATTGTCTGAAAATGATTTTCATTTTTTCTCGTGTTTTTTATCTCAAGTCTCAACTATATCTTTTGGATTATGTCAAAGTAATTAAAATTGATGGAACAATAAATCAGTGTAATAATTGGTTTAAGGTGTAATGGCGTAACTCCTAAAATGAGGTCAACTGCTAATATTCACGTATTTCTCCGATTTTTTCAATTTGGTTTTTTGCCAAGACGATTTTTAATTTCACCAAACCACGAGTCTAATTTCCAATCCAACGGATTGGTCCAGGGTTTTTTCGTCGAATAAATCGACCAGTCATGTTTTTTTTTACTAACACCAGTCATGTTTTTATTACTTTGGGTTATATCATATATCACAACTGTTTTTTTTTTTTTTAACAAGATCCATGGCTTCATATCACTACTTTTTATATCATATCACAACTGTTGTATGCTTTCATTTAATGTTGTCCATTGTTCACATGTTTCATTGATAGATCTTTGTGGACAGAAGGTCCATGGCCCCAAGTTTTTGTGAGAAAATCATTTACATAAATTGTTGATACACTGTATGCCTTCGTTATAGATGTTTTTGTGTGAAGTACCAAACAAACACATGGGACATTTTGGAATCCTATAGTTTTAATAATTCCAAATTATTTGGATGTCATCAATATTGTAAATCAGTCAATTTCTAATTATTATACCAAATATTTTATATGATTTAAAATTTTGTGGCAGGTCTCAAAATATATTATAATACCATTTTACCAACTTATATGATTATCATATTTTTCAATCTTAAAGTTCCAAAAAGGCAATGGAGAAGTAAAGACATTTCTAAGAGGGGGAAATGGATTTGACGCTGTAACAGCATCTGTAACAGATATGCACCGTCCGATCTCAATCATCGATTTAGATTGTTTTGAGTTTAAAACTGTGTGTGAAATCTGTGTTGTCCGATCATAAATAAGCGGTCCAGATATGTTACAGCAAGAAACTGTGTCAAAACTTTACTGCAGAAAATTCAGATCCTATGATCAAGTGATATGTTCTAACATCAAAGACACTTTTTTGTATGTGGTAAAAAATGTGACGGATAAATTTATGATTTAAGTAAAAGTTATATCATAGTTTAAATATTTTCATACAAATACAAATAAAAACCAAACATGTATGTATCCTTGGCCATGTCTAATCTAATAAATACTTTGTACTCGTGATACTATTTAAAGTTTTGACAGTTCAATATCATCAAAATTAGTAACATTCAAGGTTGTAGCTAGAATCATGACATGTGTGTGTAATGTTAAATTGTACATTAATACACTTGTCCACTTAAATAGTGAGCTTGAGTCATTCCTAAACTAAAAATATTTAAAATAAAATTAATAAAACAAATACCGTAAGTAAGAATATTCTTAAAGTAGGAAAATAATTAAGAAAAGAGAGTTGATTAGACAAATTGTTGAATAACAACAAAATAAGCAATTTCTCCTCTATTTTTGAGTTAATACTTAGAACTGAAGCCAATGCAGATAAACTTTACCCTTATTATTATTTATATTATATAGTTTATTTTAATAGTATTTTACTTATATTTGGACATTGGCTAACAATATCTGTCCCGTGAACTTTGTCACACCAATACAAAGTGATGTTTTGGGTGGTTTAAGGACCACCTCATCCTTTAAGTTCACATGGCTTTGTATATTTGTGGAAAATCCAATTCTATGTCCCTCTAATTGTTCTCCCTCTTTCTCAAATTTATCATCATTCAGAATCTGTGTATCATGTCTTTCATTTTTTTGTCTCTTCATCATTTTTGTTCTATCACATTCTAACCAAACACTAATAATTGAATCAAAACAAAAAATAACATAGTAACAAACTTAAATCATCAAAGGGAAAAGCTAAGATAACTTAGTAAGATCAAATTAAAAAAAAAAAAGTATTTAATTTAATTCAAGTTAATTCATTGCCTTTGATTCCCATCATTATGGAACCAAGCAATCCATAATCCATAAACACTTACAATTAATAATAATCTTATAATATAAAATATAATAATATACCTCCTTCCGGATTCCAAATGTAATACCATGCCTTAACTTTTCTATCAAACTAAAAATTGAAAAATAAAAATAAAATAAAAAAATACATTACTTAAATTAAAATTTAAACTCAAAACAAGTAGTTCTTTAAACTGCTGAAATTTTTTTAGCAGAAAAAAAGAACTAGTTTTGATTTTTTTTTCCCTATTGAATCATTCATCTTCACAATCTTCTCACTCAATCAGCAACTGTCCAAGACATATCATTCTCGAAAATCCAGTGACAAACCTCAATTTGACCCGGACCCGACCCAAGTGACATAAAAGCTCCATGACTAGCACTCCAATCAGAAGTATCCAAGTGGCAAACCGCAACACCTTGATTTATCTTATCCTTAGTTTTTGGGTCAAGTAGATCAGCCTGATAAACTCGAACCTTAGGAACCGAGTGACAATAATAAAGCAAGTAAGGAAACAAACTTTGATGACACGAAACAGACCGGGTCACTTTCCCACCGTTTATTCCAATAACCCGACCCACCATAACACTCTTCTTCGACCCATTTAAATTCTGAGTAGTCCGAACCACAACATTTCGACCCAAAACAGAAGTTGCAAAATCAACCATATCCTCAATAGACCCCACACATCGCTTTGTCTCACCGCGGCTCGGAACTCTCTCACATTCACCCAATGAATCTCTCATCATCTTCTCCATTGAACCATTATCCGAAGCTTTAAATAACCGTTTCATTTCATCGATTTTTGAAGTAGAAAATGGTAATTTCGCAAGTATACTCCGCGGTAAAAACGACCTTTTCGGTAACTTATCACTAATATCAGGCATATGCATAACAGTTCCTTCTTTCAACATCTTTTCTCTAAAGAACTTACCCGGTTCAACCCATTTTTTTACCAAATTACCCTCCACCACCGTATTTTTTTTCTCTACAACAGAAGCACTTAAACTTGAACTCACGTTTGTATACTTTGCAAAAGAAACACCTTCTTTTGAATACTCTTTGAATGTATTGTTAACACCATAGCCTTTAAAATCAACTTTTGTTTCACCTGTTGATGTTTTAGCATAGCTTGTGAATGTATCAGTTCCTTCATTGAATGATTTTCCATAATTGTTGAAACCAATTTTTGCTGCATTTGAAGTTTTTGCATAGCTTGTAAAAGAATCAGCACCAACGTTAGCTTTTTCACGGTAAGTTGAAAATGTTTGAATTGCGCCGTTACCTCCGTTAGCATAGTTAGAAAAAGTATTGGTCGGGTTATTCATATCTACGCCGTAACCTTTAAAACTGTCGTTACCAGCATTCGAGGTTTCGGCGTAGTTTGAAAAACCCGATCCAGCAACATTGGAATTTGTTCCATAATTGGTGAATTCTTCGGTGGGGCCATTACCGTTTTTACCATAGGAAGAAAACGATTGTTCTCCGGCATTGCCGTTTTCGGTGTAAGAGTTGAATGATTGTGTTCTTCCATTGGCGTTATCGGAGTAAGAAGAGAAAACTAAGTTAGGAACGTTGGTTTCGTCGGCGTATTGTTTGAACTCGCCGGCGCCGCCTGTTGCTCCGGCGCCGTAAGTGTGGAAGCTTTGATCAACGACGTTTCCTTCTGTGGCGTAGCTGGTGAAACTTTCTTCATGGCCGGCTGAGTTACGGCTGTAGCGACGGAAATCGTTCACCGGAATGTTTGCTCCGTCGGAGTAGTTTTTGAACGAGTCAACTCCACCGGGTCGACTCGTTCCGTAGTTTGTGAAGTTTTTATCTCCGTACACAGCGAAACTTCCATCCTTATCATGTTTTTCAAGACTCTGAGCAACTTCAGGGATACAGAGGAGATTTGCGGCGGAGCAAAATTCCGGCAGCCGTGTGGAGAGTGTGTAACCGGCGGCGAGTTTAGCAAAAGTTGCTGTTTCCACTGTGCTCAACGGTGACGCTTTGGAGAACAAGAACGACGGTTTTGGTAAACCGTTGCGGATCTCTTTGTCCCAATAACGATTCAGATATGCTTTTGGTGTGAATGGGTTTTTTTCTCCGGCCACCGCATCTCCGGCGGAATTAACCTGCATTGATGAATTATGAATACCCATTTTAGATTTAATAATTATAAATGAAAAAAATGACACTCTACTTTGAATGATAATAATGATAATTAAAAATTGATAATATAGATTTTCTTACAGTGATAGATGAGAAGAGGAAAAAGAGACAGACAAGGATGAGTTGTTTGTTCATATTAATGTTGTTGTTTGAAAGAGTGAGAATGTTGGTGGATTTGTTGAGAGTTGAAATATTGATGAAGTTTATTTTATATAAAAGAGGAGTGAGAAGAAGAATGTGTGTATGTGATTGTAGATTGGGCTAGGTTTCAATCTTCATCCTCTCTCATGTCATGTGTGAATGTTGAAAATTTCCTGCATGACAAAAAAATTAATTTGTGATTAGAGGATAAATTAAATTATTGATTGAATAATTAATAGTGGTTCAAAGAACAAATACAATTATACAAAAACAAATCATGTAAAACAAAGATTAAGTGAAGTAGATAGTGGTGGAGTGTCAATAGAAACAATGAAGTACAAGTACTAGAACAATAAGTGATGAATAATAATAGTGATAATAAAAAGATGGAGGAAGTAATAATAAGATTTGGTAGGCATTGAATTTTGAGAGAGAGAATTATTGATTTTTCACTAACCTTGTTGTTGGTTGATTTGATCTGGTGGACAGGTTTGCATGAACAATACGCATGGGAATAAGAGCGTATTTATAGACCTTCAATTTAATTTCACGCGTTTTCTAGTTTCTCAATGCAATCACTCGGTGAAAAATTATGAATTAGGATTGCACTCAACTCACCATGTATTCTCTGTTTTCTTCTTAATAAATTTTATATTGTAAAAATTATGATTTACACTATAAAAAAATTAGATATACAAATTTCAATACAATTTTACCATTTTCAATTCTTTAAATAATACAAATGGTAAAACGTTTAACATTAGCTTTTTTAAAATAAAAACTAACTAATGCTTTTGTACACTAATTAAGAATATAAAAGAAAAAAAAAATTGTATTGACACGTATAACGGTCGTTTTGTGTAAGCCTTTACGAAAAAACTTAAGGTCACACCGAGTATTGCAAAACAATGAGAGTATTAATTAAAAGTACTTCAATGGATTCACAATACACATTATGAAGAGGTGCAACAATTTAATAGTAAAAGAATCAATGATACCGAGTTTGGTAGTATTATAGATGAATGTAGAAGGTTACTAGTTTTAAATCTCAACTGTAAGGTCAGTCATGTTCTGAGACAATCAAATTGAGTGGCTCAAAAATTAGTTCAGGCAACTCGCTTTACTGCTCGTCTCCAAGTGTTTAATTATTGCCCACTTTATATTGATTTTATTATTATGAATACAATGCATTAAGTTTCTCTTGTCAATTTTTTTAAACATTTTTAAGGAGTTGACTGATCAAATTTCAATAAATTTTTACTTTATTTGAATTTTTTAACAAGTGTTTTAGGGGCATTATTTAACATTTTTTTAAAAAAAATATTTAAAATATTTTTTTTACAAAGGAAACCTTAATGCATTTCATATATTTATAATAATAAATTCAACACAAGGTGATAATAATTAAACACTTGGGGACTAGCGGTAAAGCGAATTGTCTGAGCTAATTCATGAGCTACTCAATTTGCTTGTATCTGGACATGACTAACCATACAATTCAGATTTAAAGCTAGTAACCTCCAGCATTCATCTATAATACTGCCAAACTCGGTATAATTCCTTCTCTTACTATTTTGATTTTTATAAAATATATGGGTCCTGTAACAAGTGCCTCACATTACTCTTTAACCATTTTATTTAAAGAAATTATTTAATTAAAAAGTGAAATATTTCAATTCAATTTCTAATGTGTTGTCTTTACACATTTTTATAAATTTTTTACAAAACTTTACTACTCTCTTTAGTCCCAAATATAAGAAAAGTTGACTTTTTAGATAAATTAAAAATTGATGTATTTAGTCCATAGTTTAGACTACATACATCACTTTCAATGTATCTAAGATGTAAATATTTTCTTATACTAATGTCTAGAAGTAATATTTAAGATGATTAAAGACTGTTCAGTGGCATTGGTTAGCATTTTCTATAAAATATAATAGGGTCTTGTTAATTACTGCACCCAATACACTAGTTAAGGAATCCAAAAGTAATAAATTATACATTGAAGAATATAACTTTAAAAAAATTGGCTACACAAATTTCAAGATAATTTTATCATTTTTTATTCTTTAACTAGTGTAAGAAGGGCAATATTTAATATTTGCCAATATAATATGATAACAACATACAGTATGTGTAAAAAAAAAAAGTAAAAGATAAATATTATAGTTGATTCACATGCAAAATAAAATATAGACATGCTACCAGAAGAATATAAAGATGAATAAAAATATATAATTTAATAATTCCTCCGATTTTTTTATAAGGAACAATTTAAAAAAAATGGTTATTCTTATAAGAAACTTCTATTAAATTTATTCTTTATTAAATAAGCAATTCCACTTTTATCCTTATTGAAAAACGAAATGTAATTTATTCCAATGTTAATACCTTAATTACATAGGCATATTCCCCATATACCAAGGTTAGTTTTGGTTTAACAAAAAAAATAAACATCCTTGGTCTGTGTGTTTTTGCCAAATTGTTCCTTATAAAAAAGACCGGAGGAAGTAATTTGTAGGACATTGCATTATATATGTGGGGGATCGAGGTTCGAATCTCGACCATTCCATTTATCCACCTTAAGGGTGAAATTTCTAGCGACTAGACTAATTGACAAAAGAAAAATAATAACAGTACTATATAAAATAAACATTAAATTTAGTCCCCGAACTATCAACATCTCTCCAATTTGGTCCCTAAACTATACAAAATATTAAATGGTATCTGAACTATTAATAATCCATCAATTTAGTCACTGAATTTTATTAAAAACATGAAAGAAAATGATAGTTCAAGGACCAAATTAATGGATTATTAATAGTTCAGGGACCATTCAGTTTATTTTTATAGTTTAGGGATCAAATTGGAGAGAGGTTGATAGTTCATGGACTAAATTGAAGGTTTATTCATATAGAAGTATATATGATAGACATTTATTATATATATACATATGATACTTGCTCCATAAATTTTTAAAGAAAAAAGCTAACTAGTGCTCTGGGCACTAGTTAAAGAGCTAAATAAAGTATGAATTTATTGGAACTTGTGTAATCTATATTTTATAAGTATAAAGATTGATGTTTCAATACAAAATTTACTCCTTTTGGTATTCTTAACTAATGTCCGGGGGCACTAGTTAGCATGACCTTTTTTTTAAAAAATGGAGGAATCATTCTTGTCTATTTTGCACAATGTAGAGATTAACATTAAAATGATAGGGTCCATAATAATTATTTTGTTAGCGGATGTGGAAAAAAACAGAAGAAATAAACTTATGGGATTTTGGGTATGAGTTAATCTTTGCATCTTTTCTTGAATTGAAAGTTGAATTTGACTGTGTTTGGCTTTCTTTAATTTTACTCGCATTAAGTGTGGTGCCTATTCTCTTAATCGTTAGTTGGTTCAGTGGTAATTGACGCTGAACTTTGCTGGGAGGACCACAGTTCGATCCCCCGCAACTGCGATCGGGAGGGGGCTGAAACCACTTGATGTCAGAAATGACCCCCGAACCAGATTCAACCTGTGGTGAAAACCAATATATATATATATATATATATATATATATATATATATATATATATATATATATATATATATATATGGTTGAAAACCTTTATATAATATGGCAAAAGATTGTTGTTGGATATGGTTCCCTAATCCCTTGATGTGTGCAAAATAACCTCTGTTAACATCCTCATGGAAGAGAGATGAATGCTCGTAGGAGTATACTCCTTCTGCCTCTAATATATTATCTTTCAATTTTTTTACTATTGTTCTAAAATATTGGTTATTTTAAGAAATCAATATATAACTAATTGATGATGTTTAACTACTTGCATTCTTACAAAAATTTAAAATATCCATTAACTAATTTTTTCCCTTTCTTAATAAAATGATGGTCATGTAAAACAGTGCCGCGGGCATTTGTTAAGCATTACAAAAAATAAAAATAAAAACAAAATAATAGTGTAAGAAGTGCAATATTAAGTATTTGCCAATATAATATGATAACAACATACAGTATGTGTAAAAAAAAAAGTAAAAGATAAATGTTATAGTTGATTCACATGCAAAATAAAATATAGACATGCTACCAGAAGAATATAAAGATGAATAAAAATATATAATTTAATAATTCCTCCGATCTTTTTTATAAAGAACAATTTGAAAAAAAATGGTTATTCTTATAAGAAACATCTATTAAATTTATTCTTTATTAAATAAGCAATTCCACTTTTATCCTTATTGAAAAATGAAATGTAATATATTCCAATGTTAATACCTTAATTACATAGGCACATTCCCCATATACCAAGGTTAGTTTTGGTTTAACAAAAAAAATAAACATCCTTGGTCAGTGTGTTTTTGCCAAATTGTTCCTTATAAAAAGGACCGGAGGAAGTAATTTGTAGGACATTGCATTATATATGTGGGGGATCGAGGTTCGAATCTCGACCATTCCATTTATCCATCTTAAGGGTGAAATTTCTAGCGACTAGACTAATTGACAAAAGAAAAATAATAACAGTACTATATAAAATAAACATTCAATTTAGTCCCCGAACTATCAACATCTCTCCAATTTGGTCCCTAAACTATAGAAATATATTAAATGGTATCTGAACTATTAATAATCCATCAACTTAGTCCCTGAATTTTATTAAAAACATGAAAGAAAATGATAGTTCAAGGACCAAATTAATGGATTATTAATAGTTCAGGGACCATTCAGTTTATTTTTATAGTTTAGGGATCAAATTGGAGAGAGGTTGATAGTTCATGGACTAAATTGAAGGTTTATTCATATAAATATATGATAGACATTTATTATATATATACATATGATACTTGCTCCATAAATTTTTAAAGAAAAATGCTAACTAGTGCTCAGGGCACTAGTTAAGGAGCTAAATAAAATATGAATTTATGGCCCGTTTGATGGACATGATATGATAAAAATAGGATATGATATAAAGCCAGATAGAGATAGGATATGATATGGACAAGATAATTATGTATCATATCATGTGTTTGATGCGGAGATCATAACAAATATGATATGATACATATCATAATTAAATGACAAAATTACCCTTACAATCCAATTTTTTTATCTTTAAAATAAACTTATATTATTTTTAAATGTTATTATAATTACCGTAAAAATGCAAACTTGAAATCCAATTGCCCATTATCATATTTATACAATACACAGAGAGAAAGTATTTGAAAGAAAATAGGAAGAAACAAAAGTGAAATTGAATAGCAAGCAATAGTTGAAAGAAATTTGAATCTGAATCTTTGTTAATTCACCATCGACCGTATTATTATTGAATTTGAATTTGAGTTTGTGAATTTCTATTATTATTATTATTATTATTATTATTATTATTATTATTATTATTATTATTATTATAATTGAAAGAAATTTGATGTAAAAAAAATTAGAATAAGGTTCTTAAGCAACGATGAGAACAGAAACAAACAAAGTATATGTGGAATTGTGGATTCATGAAGGATGCAGTGGATGGTTAAGAGAGAAACGAAGAGGTGGATGGTGCAGATCTAGAAGAGGTCAAGAGGACAAGTGTAGAGGAGAAGAAAGGATTCTGAGCGTGTGCCAAGAGGATAAATAAGGAAAATTGTTGCTAATCACAATAGGATATTTTTAACCCAACTAATTCTTAGGATATAAAATACAAAGACCAATCATGATAGGATTAAAAATAGAACTAATATATCATATCTGTTACACTACTTGGCTATCACTTAGAAGGGGGGTTGAATAAGTGATCCTTGAAACAATGTAGGTTTTAAAAAAAAATATTTTGTTTCAATCGTGCGCGCGGAAGTACCACCGGATCGGTAGTCTATGCACCGATTGATTAAAGGAAATGTAGTATAGCCTTGGAATGATTTATGAAAAGGTTTAGAAATGCTCGTGTACAAAATCAATCGAATTTAAATGTTTGAATTAAATCAGCTCCAAGCAAGTTATTATCAAGTGTAATCCAATCACAATCAAGCAATAGCAATTGAATTTTTGGTGTACCAATACGAACACGAAAAATTCAATTGATTCAAAATTAACGAAATTATGAAAAGTAAAAGATTGAGAGAGAGAGACACAAACGGTTTGATTAGGGAGTTCCCCGGCTTTCGTGTCGTCCTCGCGGTCGGCCGGGTACGTCTCCCCCCAAATAACCAAACGGGTTATTTGAGAGTATATTGATAAAAAATGATGAACACAAGTGCACAATTTACAATTGAATCTTATAACCCTATAACGAATCAAAAGTAAACTATGCGAATAAACCTCAACACACAACGAAGCTTCGCCCTCTGATTCCAACAATCCGACCCGTGCCAATCCGCACTCGATCGTCCAGCTGAGTCCTTCGCTTCTTGTTGTTGAACCTTCAAGATTCGCACAATCTTGAACCCTTGAGAGAAACCAAAACCTTCGTCACAATTCAACCTGATCACGATTCTGATTCACCGCGAACCGTACCGAATGTTATCAAACAAATATGCAGTCTCTATTGAATTGATCCCATACTCAAACTTCAATTTGATTGCAAACTTGATGAAGATGATGAACTTGTGATGAATGAAACCTTTGATCCAAATTTTCACTCAATTTGAATCCCAAAGCGTTTTCTGAACTTTCTCACTGGTTTCCTCTCAGTTACAATGACACACCACATTGCTATTTAAAGAGATAATAGAATTGAGCAAATTTGGGCAAAATTTAACATACGTGTATCGATACAAATGATGGTTTGTATTGATACAAACCCTTTGACCAGCGTTCAAATTGAAAGATTTGACATATGTATCGATACAAACACGGGTGTGTATCGATACATATATCAGTTTCTTGAAATCTTGACTGATATGTATCAAATCACGCAAGCATGATTCGATACATCATGCACTCTGGTTTTCTAAGAGATACAGGGTTGTATCGATACATGCAAGCATGATTCGATACACAAGTGACTCTCTGCCTCTGAGAGACCACTTTTGTATCGATACAAGTGATATATGTATCGATACAAAATGCACAAAATCAGTCTGAAGTAATTTCAGGACATTTGTATCGATACACATGTTTATGTATCGATACATAATACCTAAAAAACAATTTTTCAAAGTTTTAAAAATAGTTTTTCGCTGTCAAGTTATTTGTAATATTGCCAAAATATGTTCTACTCTATTTTCATGTGTTTTGACAATTATTAAAACATGAGGATGAACTGGTGCACTTACATTCTCCTCCTTTTTGATAATTGTCAAAACTGTGCATAAGCTAACTAAGCCTATACCTAATATGCAATAAAATAGCAATATGTATACAGACGCAATTAACACCAAGGCTAACAATAAGCAACGCTCCCCCTGAGTTGATGCCATAATGCGTTTGACATTGTTGATAATATTCAAGACTTCTTTAGTTATTTATCCTTAGCTTGTGCATCCAAATCTCTCCCCCTTTGACAATATCAAAAGGAAGAAGAGAGCTCATTAGAAGTATCAAGTTCAAACAATTTTAACCAAAGTCATATCGTGCACTTACATTTGTCGAAATGCACTATATGATGAAATTTCCTAATCAAAATAATTACATACAAAGATATGCCAAAATATATCAATGACGAATACCAAATTTCATGACAAATATGGAATGTAGAATAACAAACCAAAACCAACGCATGAATACTGTAACACATCGACATTTTAATCAAGTAACATATCCAAATATGAGACGAAATAAACAAAGCAATGCAACAAATGCATTCACATAACATGATTATCCATACAAACCAAAATTATCCAAAATATCAAGTCATACAAACCAAAGTGAATGTTGTTCAAACATGACAACATAAAAATTATCCGTACAACCATATTGAAATAAAGAAGTCATAAGAAATAACAAAATAAAATTGTTCATGCGGTACGAGAAAATAAATGTGATAAAACAAATTTAAGCATCATTATCATTCATGCCATCCGGGTTGTGATTGGAATTGAAGTATTGGTCAACGGGAGTTTGTTGCTTGATGCATTCATCCAATTGGTTTTGTAGATGATCAAACCTTGAGACATTATAAGCATGCATATCATCAAGTCTCATGGTTATCTCATTTTGGAACTTAGCTTGTTTTAAGCTCATTTCCTTTAACATTTCCATAATTGCACCATTACCAATCTCTGAGGGGTCATTATCCATGCTTTCATTGTCATGTGATTCCACTTTTGGTCTCTTACCCCTTTCTTCTTGATTCCCCTAAGTTGGTTCTTCATCTTTGTCTTCCTTTCCACAAAACTCATAATCTTCAATCTCATTATTCCACTTATAATCCATCTTTTTCATTTGAGTTATGCTAAAAATTTGATCTCTTTTTGGAATAATCCAAGATCCCGCTACCTTGTAGGTTATTTTGAAGTGGTCTAAGATAGTGATGATCCAACTTGAATATCCGAAACAATGATCCTTCTTAGAACCTCTCAAGGCAAATAAGCGGCTCACAATGTAGTGTGGCCAATCCATTTTCTTTCTTTCCATCATAAGGTACATAAGGTCAATATCCTTCCAATCAAGTCGAGAATACGATCCACCTCTAGGCCGTAGAATGTGATTCACAATCCAAAGTAAAACCCTTGGACCTTTCTTGAGCCTACCGGCCTTTCCATTTGGACTTTTACCATTCCTAGTTAGAGTGCTAGCAAACTCAGCCATATTGTACTTAAGACCATCAACATCGGTGAACTTTTGCTAGTTATTATCAGTTATCAAGCCAAATAGTTTGAACCAAAGGGTGTTAGAGAACTTGTAAATCTTCTTTCCTTGTTGAGAGTTTGAGAAAATGAAGAATCCACACACACCCAAATTGAAAAACCCTTGTCTTGAATGTGAAGATTTTGAAGGCTTGAACCACAATATTGATGAAGGAATGTGAATGAGCAATGAATTTGAAGTGGTTTAGTGTCAAGTTTTGTGAGTTTTGGTTGAGTTTTAAGGGAGATTGAGAATTTGGGAATGAGGGTTTTTGATGAAGTTTTCGTGTAGAAGAAGAAGTGTTGGGTGTTTGATGAATGAATGAATGAAAATTGATACATAAAACTGTTTTTACGCGTTTGTATCGATACAAAATCATGTTTGTATCGATACAAGTTAGTTTTTCTGAAGCATGTATCGAAGCATGCGAGCATGTATCGATACATGAGACAGTGTCTGCCCAAACTGAAGAGTTATGTATCGATACAAGCATCATATGTATCGATACATATCAGTTCATTTTGAAATTTTGAAAAATAACTAACATGTATCTATACAATGTTTATTTGTATCGATCCAAAATGCATTATTTTCGATTTTTCTCAAAACACATGAACTTATAAGTTTGAAGAAATAATTTTTATGACTTTCAAATAACATGTATGTATGAAACACATATAACCAATAAGGTATATTCTTATGTATGTGAGCAAAACAAAATACCAAAGCACATTATAACATGAGAACACATGTTAAACCATGTATGCATGATAAGGCATCCACATAGTTGAATCAAAGTACCAAAATCAATCATATGAAAATGTATGTTTATGAATGCACACAAAGTCACATATAAGAGTTAAACAAACATATACAAACAAAGTATGAACTTAACATGACAATTGTAATGGTTTTTGTCAAATCCCCATTTTAAACATATGGGTCTAAAAAACTTATTAATATTTTTGAGCAAAATTCTTGGAAATGGAGGATTAGACAACTACCAAAGCAAATATCATACTAAGGTGAAAGTTGTATGTATATGAACCAAAGTACAAATGCTAAGTAAAGTAAAAGTATAAAGATAAAGGTAGAGAATAGAATCTTCCCTTGAGTGTTAGGTGGAGGAAGTGATCAATTTCCACACCATTGTAAGTGTTGAGTTGAACTCCATTCCTTTCCTTGTTCGTAAGTCTCGAACTCCATTGTTGTCGGTGTCTTTTGTCAATGGTTTCAAGACGCTTCCCTACATACTTAGACATTTGAAATAGGTCCCCAACTCATGTTGGCTCCTAGTTGATTAGTAGCACCATTATTGCCTAACTTAGGTAACCATTGCAATTTTCCGTTTGGTACCAAAATTTTTCGAGCATGGCATTTTGCAATAGTATGACCCTTGTCACAACAATAATGACAAATGATATGAGGATTACTTTTCTTAGGATCCTTTTCGACAAATTTATACTTTTTATTTCTAGGTTTTAATGATTTGTTGAACTTAGATGGATCAATCGCAAAAGTAATCTCCGGCTTGGATGGTTCTTTTAGCTTATCTTGTAACTTTCGCAAGTCTCTATATAAGTAAAAACATCCATCACATCCGGTCTTTTCGTTACCATAACTATCAAAAGTTACAAGAGGTTTTTGAATCAAAGACTCTTTGAGAGCTTTCAACTCAAGCTCCGTTTCCGAAACTTTTGCCTCAAGGTATTTATTAACTTCCATTAAACCTTTTAGTCGTTGAAAAGCCTCTTTAGTTTCTTTATGTAACTTTTCAAAAGTGACTTGTAACTCATGATATTCTAAAAGCGTATATGAGCTAGAGGGATTTTGATTTACCTTTTTAGGAGCAAGTTTCTTGCGATTATGGGATGTTAAGCACACATTAGCCAATGCATCTTCACCACTTGAGCTAGAGCTTGATGATGAAGAGGAAGATGTGCTTCCGCTCTCCCATGCAACATAAGCTTTCTTTCCTTTGTCCTTGTTTCCCTTTTTGAATGAAGGTGACTCCTTCTCTTTTCTCTTGAGCTTAGGGCAATCCGGCTTGAAATGACCAACTTTGCCACATTCATAGCATGCCCCTTTCTTGGAGTGCCTATCATCTTCATTCTTCCGGCGGTAACCACTATCTTTCCGAAACTTCTTAAGATAGTCATCGAAATGTCTTATCCCATTCTTTCTCACATATCTATTGTAGCGTCGAACAAAGAGCCCCATTTCCTCATCATCGGAATCGTCTTCGCTTGAGCTACTTTCCACTTGCTCAACCTTTTTGGACTTGGATTTGGAGGCCTTTAGAGCAATGGACCTCTTATCCTTTTCTTTTTCCTTTTCGTTGTGTTTTTCCTTTTTCTCACCTTTCTCATGCTTTTCCAACAAGCTAAGTACTTGTTCATGTTCCGTTAGCTTACCAAATAAAGTTGTGAGACTCAAAGTTGTAAGATCATTCGCTTCTTTGATTGCGGTGACCTTTGGTTGCCATGACCTATTAAGACATCTCAAAATCTTATTTGTAGCATCTTGATTAGTGATTGGTTTACCTAGACCATGTAACTTGTTGGTGATTTTTACAAATCTTTGTTACATATCCGCAATGGTTTCACCATCTTGCATATGAAACAATTCGAACTCTTGAGTTAAGGTGTTTATTTTGGAAATTTTGACCTCATTAGTTCCCTCAAAATGAGTAACTAATGTATCCCACATTTCTTTAGCCGTAGAACAATGCGACATATGATAAAATTGTTCAATCCCAAGGGATGAAATAAGTATGTTTTGTGCCTTTGCATCGTAATTGACCTTTTTCTTTCCATCATCCGTCCATTGTGCCATAGGCTTATTTGTGACAACGCCATTGAGGTCGGTGATTGTTGGAACAAACGGACCGTCCTCAATAGCATTCCACACTTCACCATCAAAAGAATTGATGTGTACGCGCATACTACTTTTCCAATAATCAAAATGATCTCCATTGAATATAGGAGCCCTATTATACGCCCCTTTCGGTGCAAAAGCCATGTTTTCTAATAATTGGCACAATCCTCCGAATTTTGTAAACAAAATTGAACCGGGATCGTGATACCACTTGTTAGACTACTTGGCTATCACTTAGAAGGGGGGTTGAATAAGTGATCCTTGAAACAATGTAGGTTTTAAAAAAAAAAAAATTTGTTTCAATCGTGCGCGCGGAAGTATCACCGGATCGGTAGTCTATGCACCGATTGATTAAAGGAAATGTAGTATAGCCTTGGAACGATTTGTGAAAAGGTTTAGAAATGCTCGTGTACAAAATCAATCGAATTTAAATGTTTGAATTAAATCAGCCCCAAGCAAGTTATTATCAAGTGTAATCCAATCACAATCAAGCAATAGCAATTGAATTTTTGGTGTACCAATACGAACACGAAAAATTCAATTGATTCAAAATTAACGAAATTATGAAAAGTAAAAGATTGAGAGAGAGAGAGACACAAACAGTTTGATTAGGGAGTTCCCCGGCTTTCTTGTCGTCCTCGCGGTCGGCCGGGTACGTCTCCCCCCAAATAACCAAACGGGTTATTTGAGAGTATATTGATCAAAAATGATGAACACAAGTGCACAATTTACAATTGAATCTTATAACCCTATAACGAATCAAAAGTAAACTATGAGAATAAACCTCAACACACAACGAAGCTTCGCCCTCTGATTCCAACGTTCCGACCCGTGCCAATCCGCACTCGATCGTCCAGCTGAGTCCTTCGCTTCTTGTTGTTGAACCTTCAAGATTCGCACAATCTTGAACCCTTGAGAGAAACCAAAACCTTCGTCACAATTCAATCCGATCACGATTCTGATTCACCGCGAACCGTATCGAACGTTATAAAACAAATATGCAGTCTCTATTGAATTGATCCCATACTCAAACTTCAATTTGATTGCAAACTTGATGAAGATGATGAACTTGTGATGAATGAAACCTTTGATCCAAATTTTCACTCAATTTGAATCCCAAAGCGTTTTCTGAACCTTCTCACTGGTTTCTTCTCAGTTACAATGACACACCACATTGCTATTTAAAGAGAGAATAGAATTGAGCAAATTTGGGCAAAATTTAACATACGTGTATCAATACAAATGATGGTTTGTATTGATACAAACCCTTTGACCAGCGTTCAAATTGAAAGATTTGACCTATGTATCGATACAAACACGGGTGTGTATCGATACATATATCAGTTTCTTGAAATCTTGACTGATATGTATCAAATCATGCAAGCATGATTCGATACATCATGCACTCTCTGGTTTTCTGAGAGATACAGGTGTGTATCGATACATGCAAGCATGATTCGATACACAAGTGACTCTCTGCCTCTGAGAGACCAGTTTTGTATCGATACAAGTGATATATGTATCGATACAAAATGCACAAAATCAGTCTGAAGTAATTTCAGAACATTTGTATCGATACACATGTTTATGTATCGATACATAATACCTAAAAAACAATTTTTCAAAGTTTTAAAAATAGTTTTTCGCTGTCAAGTTATTTGTAATGTTGCCAAAATATGTTCTATTCTATTTTCATGTGTTTTGACAATTATTAAAACATGAGGATGAACTGGTGCACTTACAATATCCAATTGGTACATCAAATAGAAGATATTGATATGATATGATAAATTTATCATATCATGTCTTCTTATCATGTTCATCAAACGAGCCCTTATTGGAACTTGTGTAATCTATATTTTATAAGTATAAAGATTGATGTTTTCAATACAAAATTTACTCCTTTTGGTATTCTTAACTAATGTCCGGGGGCACTAGTTAGCATGACCTTTTTTTTAAAAAAATGGAGGAATCATTCTTGTCTGTTTTGCACAATGTAGAGATTAACATTAAAATGATAGGGTCCATAATAATTATTTTGTTAGCGGATGTGGAAAAAAACAGAAGAAATAAACTTATGGGATTTTGGGTATGAGTTAATCTTTGCACCTTTTCTTGAATTGAAAGCTGAATTTGACTGTGTTTGGCTTTCTTTAATTTTACTCGCATTAAGTGCAGTGCCTATTCTCTTAATCGTTAGTTGGTTCAGTGGTGATTGACGCTGAACTTTGCTGGGAGGACCACAGTTCGATCCCCCTCAACTGCGATCGGGAGGGGGCTTGAACCACTTGATGTCAGAAATGACCCCCGAACCAGAATCAACCGGTGGTGAAAACCAAAATATATATATATATATATATATATATATATATATATATATATATATATATATATATATTTATATGGTTGAAAACCTTTCTATAATATGGCAAAAGATTGTTGTTGGATATGGTTCCCTAATCCCTTGATGTGTGCAAAATAACGTCTGTTAACATCCTCAAGGAAGAGAGATGAATGCTCGTAGGAGCATACTCCTTCTGCCTCTAATATATTATCTTTCAATTTTTTTACTATTGTTCTAAAATATTGGTTATTTTAAGAAATCAATATATAACTAATTGAGGATGTTTAACTACTTGCATTCTTACAAAAATTTAAAATATCCATTACCTAATTTTTTCCCTTTCTTAATAAAATGATGGTCATGTAAAACAGTGCCGCGGGCATTTGTTAAGCATTACAAAAAATAAAAATAAAAACAAAATAATAGTAATAAAATAATTTTGTACACTTTCAAGACATTCAATGCACATTTTCGGAGATAAAAATTTCTATATTAATATGTTTAACTAGTGCTCGGGAGCCTTGTTTAGCATTTTTTATAAGGGTTTTTCTAACTTGTGCAAGATTGCACAGGGTAAGCAGTAATTAATTCCCCACTTTTTATGGTTTTCCAAATTTTATTAATGACCACATTCTCTCTCTTCACTCCAATCAAAGCACTCTTTTCTCACTCTCTTTCTCACTACACTACATATGCATCTTACGTATTTGACTCTTCTTTTTCATTCATTCATCATCACAAACCACCACCACCTCGTCACCGGCGACCACCACTGGCGCTTCCATCACCGGCGATGATGCTGGTCAAGTTCTTCTTCCTCTGTGCGGCTAGGGTTTTCAACCACTTCACTATCCCCTTCATTCCTTTTTCTCCTTTCTCTAATTTCTTTATCCCCTTTTGATCTGAATATTGGTTAACTTATGTAAAAAATTTTACTTATATAAAATAAAAGTAAACAGTGGCGGTGCTCGGACCCTGGTTTAGGGGGTGCACAATTTTAATTAATATTTTAATAATTTTATATATATATGTTTTACAACTATCCACTACGCAATTTTATATTTTTAATTCACTTAATAACTAATTAATTATTTATTTATATGTATTGCATATTTTTTAAAAACATAAGTATTGATTACATGAGAAATATATCAAATAAAAAGAAATCAAACTATAAAACAGTGCATAACTATTGATATAGTAACACAAAAAATACGTAATATTGTGGTTAGTTTTATCATTACTCGATCGTCAATTTTTTCTATCTATCACTTGAGTATATACAGACCAATAACCAATACAAAATTAGCTTTGGGAAAACATGATTTCCAAATGCCTAAAATTGAAACTAATTTGTGGATGGTGTAACACTTAACTGGAAACTGTACAACACAATTCCAAAGATGCATTTGGACTAAATTACAAACTACAAACAAGCAACCAACAAAGCATACAAATATGTTATTAGAACCCCAATTGAATAATAATCAACAAATTTATCAATATTGAAGTTATATAAAAAGTCCCAAATTTTTAAAACGCTAAACCATTAATTTTCTATTGTTTACATTAGTATTGTTTCAAGGCTGTTGGAAGATTAATCACTATTGTACGTATTTAGTTTGACATTTTATTTGAGAGTATGGGATTTTTGATTTAAAATGATTTTTTTTTAACATCATATGTAAGAACCCAACAAAACAATATATAAGGTTGCAATTAAGATTCTATACAATTTCATAATATATAAGACACTATAATTAGGGTGGACAAAAAAACCAAAAATACTAAACCAAACCATCAAACTAAACCGAACCGAATAAAAAAATTATTGAACCATAACCAACAATTTTTGAAACCAAACTGAAACAGTCCAGTTCAGTTCATGATTAACAGTTCAGTTCAGTTTAATTGTTCGGTTTTTTTAGTGAAAAATTAGTTAGGGTTTGGTTTAAAACCATAAAACTGGACCACTTTAACAATTCAGTTCGATTTTAAAGACAAACAGCCCGGTTTAGTTCAGTTATTATAAATTTTGAAATAATATGGTTCAGTTCGGTTTGATTTTCCTCTAAAACCAAACCATGCCCATCCCTAACTATAATAAGGCCAGAATTGCTTGTATTTTTAAACTCATATATTTAGACATTTTATATCTAAACTTATCCAATACAAATGGTATATGGATTGGACTACGACCCAAAAATAAATAGCATATGCCCAATAGCAAGATGACCCAATCTTCCAACCCATATAATTTAAAAAAGGAAACTTGGCGGGAAAGATACCTGAAGGCGCCGTGATACAAGGGCGACACCCTCGCCGTAAAAAATAACTGTTAGATCAGAGACTCTGAATCTTTTCATTCGAATTAATAAAAAGCAGTGGGACACTCTTTTCTCCTATGAAAATAGGAGTTTTTATTGAGGTCCACTGTACTAAATTTGGGTTTATGAGGAACGGATGCATATGTTTACGACATGACAAAAAAATTAAAAATGGAGGTGAAATACTTTGTCTCCTCGCATGTGTTCTTGATTGATTGACAGAAAAAACTAAAAAAAATGTAGTTGAAATATTTTGTCTCATCGCCTGTGTGCTTGTTTGATTGATAGAAAAAATTAAAAAAATGGAGTTGAAATTCTTTGTCTCCTCGCTTGTGTGCTTGTTTGATTGACAGATAAAATTAAAAATGGAGTTGAAATACTTTGTCCCCTCGTCTGTCTGCTTGTTTGATTGACAGAAAAAATTAAAAAAAAATGAGTTGAAATACTTTGTCTCCTCGCCGTGTGCTTGTTTGATTGACAGAAAAAATAAAAAATGGAGGTGAAATACTTTGTCTCCTCGCCTGTGTGCTTGTATGACTGACAGAAAAAATTAAAAATGGAATTGAAATATTTTGTCTCCTCGCCTATAGGCTTGTGATTGACAGAAAAAAGAGTGAAACATAAAGGCAGAAGAACCAGGCGAGTATACAACTCAAAGAGACAAATCAAAAAGAAAAAGGTGGTAAGTCGTCCAATTATCATTCTTTATTATTAATTCATTTACAAAAATAGCAGCTATATCTTCCTCGAAGGTTTCAGAGAAAATAAGAAGAAAACAGGTTAAGTGTTTTGAAAGAAAGTTTATTACGTCCAAGTTCTGGGAATATAGACGAACACATACGAGACAGGGAAAGAAATTTAAAACTTCAAAGCAAGAAGTAAAGTTAAGGAAAAAAGAGAACCACGAAGGAAAATAACATGAGCAAATAGATAAAGAAAATATCAAAAATCCACAAGGGAGCGTCCATCAAAAGATTCATTACAAACCCTCGAAGGGGCGATTAATAAAACATTACATAAAATCAACAACAAGAAAGAGATAACGGAAACGGAGAACCGCTAGCCTTCTATAGGAGCATAAGGGATCAACTTCCTATCAACTATCTTCATGAAAGCACCAGCCTCGCCAAGGCGGGCCTAGTCAATATCTGGGAAGAGAACCTTCACTTGATCCAGGGCATAGTTGAAACCAACCTCATATTGCGCCCCCACAGACTCCTCCAAGGTCTCCAATTGAGCAGCCCAACTATCCTTCTCCTGCCTCAAGGACACCAGCTCAGACAAAGCCGCCTCATTGTCCTTGGCAAGAGTGGCAATATGCCCATTCTTAACAGCTAGGTCATCTTGGACCTTCTTCAATGCAGCAGTGTGGTCCTCTTTGCCTTTGCCATCTTCTCCTCATAAGTCTTAGCCAGGTTGCTCATCTCCTCCTCATGTTTGGTCCTCAGCGCCTCCATCTCACCAATGAATTTTTCCTTTGTGGTGGTGTACTCTTTCTCAATGAAGGCCAAGTTTTTGTCGACAAAAGCCATCGTATCATTAGCAGCGGCCACCTCCTGTTTCTGGTGAGTCGCCAAGGCATAACTCAGCAGTAGTCCCTTAAGCTCGTGATCCAGAGGCATCCTCATCAGCTCATCTGTGGGAGTGTTGTTGAAACGGGAGGAGTTCTCCGCCATAGGCACCATCTTCTCCAAAAAGAGCTCCGGGTTGAAGAGTGGATCCCAGGAAGAGCTCGACCTAGTCCTAGTCTCAACAGCCGGAGCTGATTCCGCCACAGGAGTCGTGGTCTCATGAAGCTCTGCCTCTAGCTCCACAATATCTTTGTCACCTTTCTCCTTCCGGATCAGGGACCTCTTCTTTTTAGGGGGAGACTTGACCCTCAGCCTCAGCAGCCGCAACAACGGCGGAGCCAGAGCCTTTGTTAGAGATCTCCATGCGGATACACCCTTGGTCCGCTTTTCTCTTCTTCTTCTTCTTCTTGTTGCTCTCAACTACCTCCAGTTGAGAGAAGGCGCCAACCTTGTCTTCAGGCTGAGCCTTCTTGGCCCTAGCCTTCATCAGGAACTTCATCCTTTGTTCCTCGCTAATAGTGGCCATACTCCCTTCAAAATATACAAAAACAAGAGTTAGTCATGAAAATCAGAATGAAAAACAACCAGAAGTAACCTAAGAGAAAAATGAAGAAATCTAAACGACTTAGGAGGTAACATTCTAGAGTATTGGTGCTACATTCCGCATCAAGGAGGTCACCAATGCTCATTTGACTGAGGCTCTCAAGGTAGGCCACCGTCTCCCTCTCAAACTCACTCAAATTTTCTTACACAGCGCCCCTTATGAGCCTAGGTTTGCTGGTCCAGTAAAAAGGAAAGAGAGGCTCGCCGTCCTCAAAGAACATCACGTCTTGGCAACCCCCTTCACTGCGAACGAGCAAAAACGTATCTTTGTAGTTTTTGAAATGAGAGCAGTAAAGACCGAACAAACCCCGGTTAGGTTGACTACATAAGGAGACCGGAGCTTTGGGACTAAAATTTTTTATCTGATAGAAGGAAAAGAAAACAACAATGCAGGGATTGTGTATCTCAAGGCCTAAGCAAACTAACTCGAAAGCTTTGATGAAAACCCAACTGTTAGGATGAAGTCGAATGAGAGCAACGTTGAGAGTCCTAAGCATTGAACTCTCAAACTCGGTGAAAGGGAAGAAGAGATTGAATTGGGTAATTAAGCTGGTGTACATGTAAAAGAAAGAAGGTTCGGCGACGCTAACCAAGGTCACGAACTCGCCCTCTCCTACCGGTTCGAGCACTACGTCGCCCCTCATCGCCCCGTCCCAGACACATCATACTTCGCCCTATAAGAGATTATTGACGCTTCAGTCTGAAACCTAGAAGAGAGTTCCATTGTCGCCATTTCTGATCCTACAGCAAATATTGCAAGGGAAACTTCTCTTCGTTTTCCTGTGAAAGATGAAGGGGAAATGATTACACAGTCACTACTAGCCCCACTACTACTACTACTACTACTACTATCATCGCTACTACTATCGACCTCACTAGAACTAACGGGAACACCCCAAATTTCAGAGTAGTACCCGCTACGGTTCAAGGAGCCGTCAGCCCTAGTGTAGTGGGCACGAACTTGAAGCTCTAAGGGAGTGCCAATGTAGGGAACTTGTGTGAAATTCCCTTCATCGACCTCACTGAGATCCCTCAAAATCACCATTTTTTCTAAAAACACTAGAGAAAGATCAGTTGAAAATTAAAACTTTAAGAGACAAGAGAAAAGAAAAAAGTGGTTTATACCTGGAAGCAAAAGAGCGGTTATCAACAGGAACATGGGTGCACCGAGGACGTGACTTACGAGATTCTCGCGAGAAAGTAGAAAAACGGTTATGAAGAAAGTGGGGGAGAAATTTTGTGATGAAATCCGGGGCAATGAAGAACAACAGAAGAAAGGGGAAACTTAGAGGTTAAGTTTATGAGAATGAGAATGAAGAGAAGAAAGAGGATATATATATATATATATATAACTTTGTGTATATCATCATCTAAGGTCTCCTACTTCTCTTGGAGACGAGCCAGAAAGGAGCGAGTCTTGATAAGCTTGGCGATGTCATATTGGATATCCATCTGCAAGTTCCTTTTCCTCTTCATCAGGGGCCTGAGTTCTTTCTCCAAAATCTCAATGCGGTTGTCAATTGCATCCTCAGCAGACATTGAAAGAGACAAGATCTCCTCTTGTACCTGAATGCACTCCTTAGTGGCAGAAACCCATTTTTTCATGGCCTCCTCCATCTCAAGATGAAAGTCAACAATGTTCTTTGTCGTTTCGATGAAGGCGGCGTCCTTCACCATCCTCTCCTTCACCATCCTCTTCTGAAGCTCCAGCGCTAACTCCATAAATGCAGCCTCCTTCTCTATCAATCTCGAAGAATAATCTTTAAGTTCATCCACAAAGGTTTTGAACTCCTCCACCTGGTCCAGGAGATCTTCAGTATTGTAACCCAACATGTTCTTGATTTGCCTGATGGCAGGCATAACAGGAGATTCTAGAACAAAAACGGAGGTATCCATGACTTAGCTATGAGATAAGATGAAACAGGGGAAATGTGAGTGAAGATCAATATTGTAAGAGAAGTTATTTATAGGGCTTAAGCGATGCATATGGGACGAAGTAGTGAGCAGTTATTCCCCCACGTCTTACCATTATCACCACTTCGCCTCTTTGAGCCTCGTGCTTGTGGGGCTGTGGACTGGACTAGGGATAAAAAATAAATAGCATAGGCCCAATAGAAAGATGGCCCAATCTTCCAACCCATATAATTTAAAAAAGGAAACTTGGCGGGAAAGATACCCGAAGGCACCGTGACACAAGGGCGACACCCTCGTTGTAAAAAATAACCGTTAGATCAAAGACTATGTACAGGTTCACAATGTGGGAGAGGATAACCACCCCCACCGCCATGATTAACACCGGAACCGGAGGAAAACCACCCCTCAGCACCATGTTGGGACGGTGGTGGAATAGAAAAACTGCCATGATCATGGGGGATCCATGATCGTGGTCATTGACAACTGTTACATCCAAAACCTCTATAAATAGGAGCCTATATTTCATTGTAGAGGGTTCACAATCTTTGTATCTTGAGAATTACACTTATCATTTATACAATTGATACAGTTACTATCCCCATTATTTGTTCACTAGAACAGTATAGAAGGAAAAAATGCCTTTACCCTAAAATTAAAAACTCAATGACAATACATTTATAGCTGGATTTTCAGTTGTATTTTGGTTTAGTTTAAATATTTATTAAGAAAATTTTCAAATATTAAGGAAAAATGGGTGTGAAGTAAACTTTTGGGCCGAGTTAATCGAACACCACCTTCATGAGTCCAATATCACATCCATCGACTTATTTAAACATCATCTCACAATCCAACAAAGTATGTCACATTCTAAGTTAGGAGCAGTAATATATGTACAACTATTGATATTTGACAACTTGGGACAACTTTGTGTTTCTTCTTCTTTTATGTGACAAAAACAATAAAAAAGGTATGAAGAGAGAGAGTAAAAATATAATGTGGGTATGAAAGAGGGAGTTGTCTAAAAAGTTGTCCCAATTTAGATGTACAAATATCATTTCTTTTAAGTTAGTTTTATACTGTACTAATTTGGACGGAATGCCTGCAGGTATACTTTGCATGTCCATCCACCTCAAATTCCGATTAAACATCACCCTTCACAAGAATTTCTTCCACGGGTTTAAGAACTCTTAATTCTTATCATAACAATGAGTATATTTAAACCAAAAGTAAAATGAAAGAATGTGGAAAATTATGGGGACCTATTTTCACAAACAAATTAAGTTAGGAGAAAGAGACAGAATGATAGAAATTGTGGAGCTGAAAGCCAGGAAATGTTGATAATGTTGACAACACGTACGTGGGACTATATGATTTGATTACACATTTTGTTTTATTACTTGTAGATTATAGAATTTAACGCGTTAAGCCACTTCTGATTTTGCTTTGTATAATTACTACCAGTACTATATATTATTATATTATATTATAATCTTTTCGTGATCAATCTTTGGTGTGTTTGTAACAAATGTACAAGGACAGTGACAATTAAGGCTCGTGACCTGAAAATGGCACAAATTGCAATTGATACTATGGGAAAAAGGTTAGTTTATTTATAGATTTTATTTGTTTGCATGTGTGGTTTATGGCTAAAGACGCGTTTGGGTCTATTAGTTTGGAGACATATATAGTATATTTTGTTTGAGTTATGTCGGTTACGATTGTTACCAAAATTTCATCCTCATAAAATGTTAACTTTACAGTTCTAAAATATTATTCTTATTATTATTATTATTATTATTATTATTATTATTATTATTATTATATATGACTTCATTTTCTTAAATTTCTTTAGCATTTTATTTTACGTATTATAATCAAAATATTTGACTTCTAGCACACACTTCAAAATCTACTTACAACTTAAATCTCTTGGGTCTATCATGAGACTAATTTTCGAGTTGATAGCATGATACATGACATTTTTATAGATTTGGATTGTTTATATTTGAAAAATACTTAAATATGATTTCAGTAATTACAATTATGTTTCATTTTAAAAATGGCTTCTGGAAAAATAAAGTTTCATTTTAATCCATGTACAATTTCAAAACTTTTAAAATATGACATATCATGATTTTTTTGACAAGATAGATGTTGACTAGGATTTAGAGTTGACTAGAGCTATCAAAGGGGCCGGTCCGGCCCAGAGGGCGAAGACATATAAAGAGGATTAAGTGGGCTGACCCATTAAGCCCCAATGCCCAGTCCACATAGCCTGACCCGATAAACAAGGACCTACATGGCCCGACAAATTTTCATATTTTTTTTTAAAAAAATTGACAATTTTTTTTAAAAAAATAAATCAATGGACAATAAAACTACATATGCATCGCACACAAACTAGTTATTATTATTTTTTTCAAGTAAAGGTAATCATAACAAATTTGTTTATTTTCAAATAAAGATAATCATAACAAATTTGGATATTTTTATCTAACAAATCTCATCTTTTGTTACTTATTTTATCTAAAAAATTTATGCTAACTAAAATACCTTTATTTTAGGTAAAATTATTTTTAGATATTTTTTTTTAATTCTTTAAGGGGCCGGCCCAAAAGCCCGTGGGGCCAGTCCATGATGACCCATTAAAAAAAAGGCTCGGGGGGCCAGCCCAATAAGGCCAATAATATATTTTTTGAAGCCCAGCCCATATAAAACTATAGGGCTAATGGGCCGGCCAAATAGTCCGACCCATTTTTACAGCTCTAGAGTTGACGTGTCCAATTACTATCGTCTTCGTGCTTCATTCTTGTGAAAAGGGTAAGTATTTTTCTGAAAATAGGAAAATATAATTTTAATTTATAAATTTAAATAAAAATGATTGTATTAGTCCATATCAGCAAAAATTGGACAGCCAACTCTAAATCCTAGTTAGCATCTACTACATCAAAAAATTGTGATATGTTAGTAGAGAATTCTGCTCATGGGCTATTTTAAAAATTTTAAGATTTTACAGGGACTAAAATATAAATTTTTTTTACCGGAGCTCTTTTAAAATGAGACATAATTGTAGAGACTGAAATCATATTTAAGCCTTTGAAAATTTTACATTCAATTTTTACTTTATTTTTAAGATTAATTTTGTAATTATCATCTATCATATTATTTCTCTCATAATATATTTGTGTTAAATATAAGTGAATATAAATAAATATAGAATTTTTAAAAGTAGAGAATTCAAATCCTACTTTTATGAGCAAAAATTAACTTTCAAATGGACAATATTAAAAAAAAAATTGGATTTTTTGTTTTTGTTCGTAAAGAACCATGTTGTCAACTCTTGTGACATCTATACTAAGGCCCCGTTTGGCCCGGCTTATTTTTAACTTTTTATTTTAGCTTAAACGAAATAAAGAAGTATAAAATTATATTTAACACTATTTCTCCTTAAAAGTATTAGAGAAATAAAGTAAAGAACTAAAAAATGCAAAAAAGTAAAGTCAAATACAATTTTTTCCTTCTTTACTATTTTTAAGGAGAAAAAAAAAAGAGGAAAATAAGCCGGGCCAAACGGGACCTAATACTAGCCGCCACTTCCGTGCCCGTTTGTATAATCGATATTTTTTTCGTGGATGATTGATATTCTGTATTGTGCAAATATAAATAACTATTTAATCATCTTTTTTATTGGACTTTGTTAATTGATAACTACGTAACCTCCTTTTTTTGTTGTGGTTAGTTATTAAGAAGAAAAAAATATATATTTTTTTTGTTACTATAAAAAAACTGAAAACCTACTTTTATGTGGAAGTTGTGCTTAGTCATTAAGAAGAAAAAAAAAATTATTTACTAAAAAAAACTTAAAAATCTATTTTTATGTGGAAGTTATTTTTTAAGGGTAAAATTGGAATAACAAAAAAGTCATCCCAAAAATTTGTATCCCATTTATATATTAGTATAGATATATATTAGTATATAGATATAAAGGGGATACAAATTTTTGGGATGACTTTTTCATTATTCCTATTTTACCCTTAAAAAAACTACAAAAAAAACTAACCACAACTTCCACATAAAAGTAGGTTTTCAGTTTTTGTATAGTAAAAAAAATATATATTTTTCTTCTTAATAACTAGCCACAACAAAAAAGGAGATCAAGTAGTTATCAATTAACTAAGTCCAATAAAAAAGGAGATTAAGTAGTTATTTATATTTACACAATAGAAAATATCGATCACAGCAAACAGAAAAAAAAGGAATATCGATCACACAAACGGGGATGGGACGTGCCTGTTTGGCGGCTAGTTATAATATAATATTGGTTAGCAAAAGTGTCGACGATATAGTTAAAATTGATCCTCTAGTTGAAGTAATAAGTAGTATTTTACAACTATCTCTATGTATAGATTTAAATTTTGTCCCTTAAAATTATAAAATCAAACTCCAATCACAAAACTTACATATAGTAAACAAGTTAGTTAATTAGATTATTAGCATCTTATTGATTTGTCTCCTTGCAAACACTACTTTACAATAGTGTGAAAAGAAAGGAGAGTTATAAAAAAATCTAATAACCTTCTAATTCATTAACTAGAGATGTTTGGATTGATATGCAAAATAACTTTTTATATTAACTAAATTGTTCCACAAGTTTCTACAATTATAAAAAGAATAAAGTGGTCATTGTAATTTACAATTATAATTGGAAAATGATATAATTTATAATCAAATTGAATCTCATTAAACACTCTTTGTTTTGTAATTAGCTGGAATGCGAATAAAAATATTTAACAAAACAATATTGTTATTTTTTTTTAAGTAGTCAAATATTTTAGAAATTTACCTCTCGAAATGAATAAATAAGTGATTCTAAATTCAAACTCCAATTCTATTTATTAAATATAATATCCTATTGATTGAGATAAGTTTTTTTTTTTTTTTAGCAAAAGGAAAATTAAAATAAATATAACGAAGCGATACAAAGACTGGGGGGACATAAAACCTGACCCAGGTACAACCCAAAAGGGAATATAACAATGTAAACCAGACCTAGAGAAACAACTCTAAACTATCCTAACAAAAATCCAACAATCTCAGGCGCAACCAAGCGAACCCGCGTACGGGCGCGAAACCAGATTACAAAAAAAGAAGAGAAGTGAACCTGTGCTAAAACAGTTAGAGTTTAAGAACGGTGAATGGATCGACCGCCAACACGGTAACAAAATCCAAGTGCCAACAGCTCCCTGCACTACGCAGCAAGCATAAAAGCTCTTTCGAGCAATAAAACCCCCAAAGTGTAGGCAGACAAGACGACTTGAAACCTGCAGATCTCAACAGACCTGGAAACACCAGAGAGACAAAGTATCCAGGCCACCAGACACAATGAGAGTCAAACATACGCATAAGAACTCAGATCGAGGGATGAGTCCAATACGTTAGTAACCAGACCCTTACGGGTTAAAAGAACCATACCCCTTCGGGTTTTTGAAACCATACCGCAGTAGAAAGTAGTCAAAAGTCTATATCCACCCAATCTCTAAACAACACGAACAAAAACGAAAAGCAAACCAGACGCAGTGAAGAGCACCCGGTTGTAAACACCACCAGCAGCCCAGACAAGCACAACAGCAGCTCCGCCACCCAACCAACCGTCGGTGCGAACAGGACCAACACCAACCCAATCAGCAACAGGAACCGAAGCAAACCACAACCAGCAGACCATCAAACCCAAAAGCTACCAAACAGTGCGAATCTGTAGAGAAAAAGAAAAAAAGACGACCAACAGTACAACAAAAAACCATCAACCACCACCTCAAGGGAGGTGGTGGTGGCTGAAACAGTACAATCTACAAACTGCAAAGAAAGAAAGAAAACAGAGGACCAAAACCCAGATCCAGAGCAAACAGTCAGAGAACCTTTAGAATCCACCACTACCCACCGTGACCCAAGCCAAACAGCAACAGCAGAGGAAGGAAACGCAAATGAACGGTGTCCTAGGAAACGCATATGATTGAGATAAGTTTCCTAGGACATTTTATTATATTTACTCTAGTTAACCCCAATTAGTAGTTGGATTTTCTTTTGGATTGAGAAACTCAATTATTGTTTTTTCTTTATAGACTATATGTTATGATGACTCAAATTCAATTATATGTATAAATTTCAACGTATATAGGACATACACAACATTTTACCAAATATAAAAATAAGAAAGAAGAATTAAAGAACTACCACACATATTCTTCAGAATCTCTCCACAGGAGCTAAAATAAAATGAAAGACACACGTGGAAGGACAAAGGAATAGCATATAACATCAAAAGGGAGGATTGTCATTGTAAAAACTTTGTTTGTTATAGGATCCTTGGTTTTTAGGAGACATGTGAAGATGGACCCTATAAAATACATAGACAATATCAACAAAACATGGAAATTCATTTCGTGACTCTGGGTGGAAAAAAGAAAGAAAAAGAATAATTAGAAAATGACATAATTAAATTTTTAAATTGCATTTAGATATAAGACAACATACTTGGTGTTGAACTATAAAATCTTAAGTGAAAAATATTAGCTAGGTGTGCTTGAAATAATGCAATTTTTTTTTTTATAAATTAAAAGCATCTAGATATTGAAGAAGGGATAGATATTCTAACTTCGTTGGCATTCCTATCATTCTCCATCCTCTACCTATAGCTCATATTATTATTAAAAAAAGAAAAAATATATACACAAACTGGGGAACATAAATCTAACCCAATGCGTCCACACAAAAGCGCGTAGGACAAAAACAAACACCAATTTCTAGTTAATCCTAAAAGACAAAATATAAGTCTTTTGCGTACCCTATAATTTGTTATACCTACGAAATTTTGTCCAAATAGCTATACCAAAGAATTTGTTTTCGTACCCTATAATTTGTTGTACCTACGAAATTTTGCCGCATTATAGCCTGTAGTTACGGAATAGATATTATAAAGTATATTATCAAATGTAAATTTAAATTTAATTAGTGAATTTCAATACCATCTAAAACATAAAAATTTGAAATTTCTTCCTCACTTTATACAATGTATATATCAAATTAGTTAATATAAATAATTATTTTAAATTATGCAAATAGGTTATTATGTTTAAAAAATTTGCACATGTTAATTTAAAAAAAAAATTGCAAATATTTCTATATTTTACAAATTACACTACAAGAAATATGATTTTTGCCAACAACTTTTTTTGTTACAGGTCGCTGGCAAAACTATCTTGGATAGTTTTGCCAGCGACTTGTAACAACTTTTAACAAAAAAGGTTGTTGCAAAAAATCATATTTCTTGTAGTGTTAGTCACTGTCAATTTTTTTCTTCTTATTTTTTATAAAAAGTGGCAAATTAGTCCATATACATTTTCAACAATTATGAGTTAATATATTATATAGGCCTAATGCGACTGAGAAAACAATGTTGAAATAACATCTTTGCAAATGAATTATATAAAAAAAAAATCTTTGTAAATGAGTCCAATAAGAATATAAGAAAAGGATATCAATCAACTGCATTTGTTATGCCATGGCTGCTATTGAACTGGTTCATTATATGAAATCTAAAACTAGAGGTAAGCAAGGTGAAGTAGCTCTAAAGCTTTACATTAGTAAGGCTTATGATCGGTTAGATTGGGATTATCTTAGAGATGTTATGCACACCATGGAATTTTTCCAGCAATGGATATCTTGGATAATGTTTTATGTTGAAACTGTTGATTTCTCGGTGATCTTTAATGGCAGTACCATTGGTCCCATTATCCCTGGAAGAGGCTTACGGCAGGGTGATCCTCTATCACCCCATTTATTCATTCTTTGTGCAGAAGGGCTCTCAGCATTAATCAAAAAAGTGAAAGATCGAGGTGACTTACATGGAGTTAAAATTTGCAGGAACGCTCCAATTATATCACATCTTCTCTTCGCAGATGATTGCTTTCTTTTTTTCAGAGCAGCTGAGAGTGAAGCTCTTGTTTTGAAAAATATCCTTACTATCTATGAGCAAGCCTCATGCAAGCTATTAATATGCAGAAATCTGAAAAAATTTCAGTAGAAATGCATTAGCCCCTATTAAAGATGCAGTTACTCACATCTTAGGGGTTCAGCAGGTACTCTGTTAGTTGCTAATTGAACCTCTGCATTATTCTGTACAAACACATGCCTTATAAAGGCTACAACATACACAATGGGCTTGGACTAATATAGGCCCAATAAGCCCAATCCACACAATATAAGACACTACTTAACATACCTTCCCTTACATTGATCATCATAGAGATATCAATTTACAAGATTTATTCAAACACTAAGACAACAACAAAACATACAATCAACAACTTGACTTGCAGAGCAAGAAACACTAAAACATCAACTCAGCAAACATTAAATGCATGACTTATTACACATTCCTATACCCTCCCTTAGTCCATAGAAGGTATCTAACTTCAAAGCTTTTGTCATGATATCAGCTAGCTGGTCTTGAGATTTACAAAACTTTAATTCAATTATGCCTTCCTTATTGAGATCTCTAAGGAAATGGTACCTCACATCTATATGCTTGCACCTGCCATGCATGATTGGGTTTTTGGAGAGCTTTATAGAAGAGCTATTGTCACAATTGATTGAGGTGCTGTTGGTTTGTTTCATATCTAAATGAACCAGAACATTCCTTAGCCAGATGCATTGGCAAGCACATGAAGCTGCTGCAACATGTTTTGCTTCTGTGGTGGATAGACTGACAATGGGTTGTTTTTTAGAAGACTAGCAAATAACACTATCACTCATTGTGAAGATGAACCCAGAGGTGCTTTTCCTATCATCATGATCACCTGCATAATCTGAATCACTCCACCCTTTCAGCACTAGCTCTTTGTCTGCTTTACATTTGTACAAGATACCAAGGCTTAAAGTACCTTTCAAATATCTCATTATTCTTTTCACAGTAGCCATATGCATTTCAGTTGGTCTCTCCATATATCTTGCAGCTAAGCATACAGAGAAAGCCAAGTCAGGTCTTGTAGCTAGCAGGTACATCAGACAACCAATCATCTGCTTGTACTCAGTGGGATTGACAACTCTACCACTTTCATCTTTCACAAGCTTGGTTCGAAGCACTATGGGACTGCACACCTTATTGCATTCCTCCATACCAAATCTCTTTAGTATTTCAGAACTGTATTTGTGTAGATGAAAACAGATTCCTTGATTACTCTGAATAACTTCTATCCCAAGAAAGTATTTCATTCTTCCAAGGTCAGTCATAGCAAATTTTTCTTTCATAGAATTCTTAAACTCACTCATCAATTTTTCATCATTACCAGTATAAATGAGATCATCCACATAAATGCTAACAATCAAAATTCTATTTTTGTCACCTTGCTTGACAAACAAGGTATGTTCATGTGGGCATTTTGCAAAGCCTTCAGTGATGAAATACGACTCAATTTTGTTGTACCATGCTCTTGGTGCTTGCCTTAACCCATACAAGGCTTTGTTTAGCTTGTATACTTGATTGTTGTTTCCTTTCTGATAACCTAAGGGTTGATGCACATACACATCTTCCATCAATCCACCATGTAGGAAAGCACTTTTCACATCAAGTTGAAACACACTCCATTTTTTCATAAGCAGCCAGTGATAGAATTGTTTTAATAGTATCCCATCTTGCTACTGGTGCAAACACTTCACTAAAGTTAACTCCAAATTTCTGAGAATACCCCTTTGCAACCAGTGTAGTTTTATGTTTCTCTATCTTTGCCTCCTCATTATATTTTGTCTTGAAAATCCATTTTACCCCAATAGGCTTCACTCCATGAGGTAGAGTCACAAGTTTCCATGTATTATTAGCTTCAATGGATTGTATTTCAGAGTCCATTGCTTCTTTCCATAACTTTGACTTGACTGCTTCTTCAAATGTGGTAGGATCTTCATTAGTGTTGAACATTGCTATGACAAGATTTTGAAGTTGATCACTTTCATCACTTTCAGCTCCTGTTATAGCTGGGATTTTTTCTAATTCTGTGTGGAGTGTCATTTTGATCAGAATCTTCATTGCCACTTTCTTCACTTAAGTCAGGTACTACTTCATCATTTACATTAGTGTCATTGTGATCATCCAACTCAGCTTCAATTTCTATGTCATCACCTTCATCATCATTATCACTGATTAGTTCTTTTGTCTTGTTGGTTTCTTTCTTATCCCAATTCCATCCCTTAGTCTCTTCAAATATCACATCTCTGCTAATGATAATCTTCTTGCTCACTGGTTCATACAACTTGTAAGCTTTTGACTCATCACTTACACCAAGATGTATACACCTAATAATCTTGCCATCTAACTTTTTTCTATTCACATCAGGCACATGAACATGAGCTAAGCACCCAAAAACTCTAAAATAGTGAATTGAGGGCTTACTTCCACTTCAAGCTTCTTCTGGTGTAATATCTTTCACAACAAAAGTAGGGCACCTATTCATCACATAAGTTCCCCATTTTACAGCTTCAGGCCAAAATCTCTTTGGTACATCTCTTGCAGACAACATGCTTCTAACCATGTTCAATAGAGTCTTGTTTTTCCTTTCAGACACTCCATTTTGCTGAGGCGTGTATGCAGCAGTTAACTGTCTCTTCACACCTTGTGAGCTACAAAAATCATTAAAAATAGTTGAAGTGAATTCACCACCTATATCTGTTCTAAGGCATTGAATTACACTTCCTGATTCTTTCTCAACTAAAGACTTAAATCTTTTAAACACATCAAAAGCACGAGACTTGTCTTGCAAAAAATATGTCCATGTCTTTCTAGAATAATCATATGTGAAAGTGATAAAGTACATGTTGCCTCCATTTGACTTTGGATTTATGGGACCACAAATGTCAGAATGAACAAGCTCTAGCTTCGGAGATGCTCTCCAATTAGCTTATTTTGGTATGGTTTCTCTGTGTTGCTTGTCAGTCAAGCAATCTGAGCATTTGCCTTCAATTTCCTTTAATTCTGGCAATCCCTTAACCATTTGTTTTCTGTTAAGCACTTTCAAACCTTTGATGCTGAGATGAGCATATCTATAGTGCCATAGTTCTGTTTCTTCAACCTTAGAGATCTGTAAGCAGCTAGGAATTTGAATTGAGGCATTCACTATATACATTCTATTCATGGTCATTTCTGTAGTGACTATCAACCCCTTCTCATCATGAAATTGCTGACACACATTATTTCGAAACACAATTGTGAGACCCTTTTGCTGCAATTGCCCTACACTTAGCAACTTGTTGGTGAGTCCAGGGAGATAATACACATCAGTGATGACATGAATCTTTCCTTCAATGCTTAATATGATGTTGCCTTTGCCCATTACTGCCATCTTTGAATCATTACCAAGTTTCACTGATTCTCTAAAACTTTCATCAAAATTAAATAACCAATTCTTAGTGCTAATCATATGATTGCTACATCCACTATCAAGATACCAAGCTTTCTCCACAGCATCATATGAACCTGGATGTGCCATAAGAAGAGTTTCTTCATCATCTTTATACTCAGCATAATTCACATTTTCTTCCCAGTCAGGACATTCATTCCTAGAATGCCCGAGTTTGTGACACTTGTAGCACTCTACAAGAGCCTTGCTCTGCCTGCCTCTACCACGCCCTCGTGAAGCACTCCTTCTCCTGCCTCGACCAGCATTTGAAACTTTGAGTGCTTGTTTATCATTGTAATCTTTAGGTCCATGCATTCTTTGTTCATGAACAAGAAGACTACTTTGTAACTCATTAATGAATAAAGTTGTCACATCGTTTGATTCTTCAATCGAACAAACAACATAGTTGAATTTCTGAGTCATGGATCTTAGTATCTTTTAAACCACCATAACTTGTTCAACTCCCTCCCCGTGTGTTGTCATGCGATTTGCAATCGCAAGAGTTCTTGAAAAGTACTCATTCACTGATTCACCCTCCCCCATTGCAAGAACCTCAAATTCCCTTATTAAAGATTGCAGCTGAGCACGTTTGACCTTTGTAGAGCCCTGATACTTTCTTTTCATTGCATCCAGATATCTTTGGTTGTGTCTCGAACAGAGATCGTTTCCAAGATCGAACGATCAATGGATTGAAACAAGTAATTCTTGACTTTTAGATCACGAAGTTTGCTCTCATCAGCGATTCTTCGTTGTTCTGCCGTTGCATTTGTCGGTGCTGTGATTACACCCATCTCAATCAAAGACCAAAACTCTTTTGATCAGAGCAAATTCTCCATCAACATTGACCAATGCTCATAATAGCTGTCAAATTTGGGAATGGAAGGTTGAACGAAGTGAGACGATGGTTCCACCATGATTTCCGTGAAGAAAGAAAGATAAAGATCGAAGAAAGATTGTTGAAACAATCAATCACCACCGTAACCGTCTCAACGGCCACCGTAACTGTCGTCGGAATGTTTTTGAAAAAACGCGCGCAGGTCACTGGTTCACAAGCGAATGATACCACTTGTTAGTTGTTAATTGAACCTCTGCATTATTCAGTACAAACACATGCCTTATAAAGGCTACAACATACACAATGGGCTTGGACTAATATAGGCCCAATAAGCCCAATCCATACAATCTAAGACACTACTTAACATACTCGGCACAGGAAAATATCTTGGTCTACCTTCCATGGTAGGTAGAAGCAGGAAAAATACCTTTAAATTCATCAAAGATAGGATATGGAAAAAAAATCAATTCATGGAGCAGCAAATGTTTATCTCAAGCTGTTTACTGTGAAATTTAGTAAACAACGCTAGTTTGAGTTATTACAAGAGAGATCAACTAGTAAATATCAGGACATAGTGCTTTGTTCATATTTTCAAAGGAATTAGTGTTCATCATTGTTCTTATGTTCATAAAATGTTGTTTTTTTATGTTTTTATGTAACTTGAATTGCAAGAAAGAATGTTTATTTTAATGAATAAACAGAAAGAGAGAATGAGTCGAAATAAAGACAATTAGAATTGAAATGAAAAGGACTGTAAATTTGAATTTAATGGTAAATGTTTACAGAAAGTAAATGGTGCACATTACATACATTCTTCCTTTCGAACTCTTTTCTCTCGTTGACATGGGTACTTCGAGTTTTGATAGGATTTCTGTATAAAGGTTGTGACCCTTTGCTCGATCACATAACTAAACTATTTATAGACACTAATTCCTAACTGCTAATAACGCCTAAATAACTACAGAGAGGACGCGTGTCTTGACACGTATTTTGAATTTGAATTCCTTCTTATCTTCTGATTTAGCCGTTGTATCCATTGAAGTCGAAATAGCAATGCTTTTCCCGAATATTTTGCTAAGTCCATGTTTTTCTTCTGCACTACTGAAACACTTCGACCCTACTGACGTTTCGACCAAATCGAAAGGAACCTGAAGAAAAATACAAAGTTAAAGAATAATGCTCCAAATAGAGCATTTATTATATGTTCATGCATGATTGATCATTAAACTCATTGGCTCTGAAAACCAAACATCTTTAATGACTTTTGAAATAATACAATAATTAAATAGAATTATTTTAATCATGCATTTAGAACATATTTTTACTTAGTAAAAATATGGGCTAACAAATTGCCCCCAAAATGCCTGTTTTGATCGAGTAGGTCGAACGAGAAAGGAAAAGGCATTTTAAACCCACGTGCTTGACAATGTTACCAATGACGACGCTGATGTCATGTGCAGGGGTAACTGTCACCTTGATCCCCACAATCCATCATTGCTCCTAGGTTTTAGGCATAGTGGGTGACGTGGCGTTCATAGAAGTTGAAAAGAAACTATCTGAATTTCTTTTTGATTTATTTTTGAAAATCAGACACGTTCCCTTATAAATAGTAGTGGAGAAACAAGGAAAACCTTTTCACCAACTTCAAATTCAGAGCTTTTTTTTTTTTTTGCGAAGAACACTTTTCATCTTTGATTTTCTGCAAAATCAAGCTCTAACCTTCAAGCAATTTGTGATTTCAAACCGTTCAAACGAATCTAAACTAGCTAAGGCTGGAGGAGAAGGAGGACCCTCTGCTGAAGATGATAAGGCTGAAGAAGCCAAAAAGAAGAAGAAAAGACAAGAGCCTAAAGCTCAAGAGACCCCAAAAAAGGATCAAGGGGAAAAAGATGAAAGAAGAAAAATGAAGAGGCAAGACCTGTGGTAACTGTGAGGGAAGAATCAGCCATCAAAAAGACTAAAGTGCACAAGACACTCAAAATCCACACCTCCAGTGATAGTGGTGAGACCCCTAAACCCTAAGAAAACCCTGTACCAGAAAAGGAAAAATTGGTCGAAAAGGAGCAAAACATTAAGGTTGCAGAAGACAAGGTTTCTGGGCCTAAGGAAGATTCATTGCCACAGCCAGAACCATTGGTCGAAGACCAAAATGCCACAAATGAGGGGAACCAAGACAATGTGCAGAAGGATAACACCATCCTTATGCAAGATTCCCCCAACTCTGAGCAGAAGAACGATTCCCTCACCAATCCTGAGGTCGAAGATAAAGAGGTATATTTCCTTTTTATTTTCTGACTCTATTTTCTCTTCAAATCCTCTATTGTTTTAATTGACCTTTCTTTTGTGTTTATAGGATGAATCGAAAGAGAAGACTCCCCAAGAAAATAAACAGCCAAGTCCTGAAGAGATGCCAAAGAAAGATAAAGCCGATGAAACCAAGAGCTCTAAGGATGATGGCACCAACAAAGCTGATGATGGGAAGGTCGACCTAGGGAACTCCATTGAGGGGCCAAATGAAGGAGAAAGGCCTAAAGTGAGTACTGATGGTGATGGCACTAAAGTTTTGCCATCAAATTCAAGTATCAATTACACTCTTCCTAGTACTTCTACCAAATCTGGCCAAGCTAGTTCGACCCAAGAGTCTCTGCATGATTCTGATAGTATTCCTGAAGCTGAGGCTGGTGGCCCAGATCTTGCTTCAGTCTCTTCGACCTCAAGGCTTTCTGCAAGTCTTGGAGTGCAAGAAGAAGAGTTTGCCAACATGCACAAATCTGATTCTGCAGGGACTTTTCGATTGTTACTTTCCAAAAGACAAAGCTAAACCAACACTTCAAGTGAGCACACCACTAGTGATTATGCCCCTTCGAATGCTGACATTAATTCAATGGTGCGTCAAGACTCTTTGCTTCTGCGACATACCACTGACTTCGCTCAAAAGGACGTATTAAAGCAGCTCAAAGAAGAGCCCACTCGTGCTTACAGTCATTTGGCATTCTTGACTAATGAAGCCACTTTGGGTAAAGTTATTCAACTTAGCTCGATCATTGATCAATTTGCCAAAGCTGTGCAAAAACGGAATGAGAATGACACAAGACTGGCTACTCAACAACAGGCTCAGGCCATGTTTTATGAGAAAGCACAGAAAGCGCAAGCTGAAGTGGATAGGCTATCTTCCCAAGCCAGTGAAGGTAATCCAGGGGTTGAGAACTGCAACAAGAACATTTCTTTTTACAAGCAACAAATCGAACAACTGGAGAACCAAATAGTGGCGTATAGGCGCAAAATCATTGAAGAAGACGTCGAAAGGGCTCGTATTGAACAAGAAACAAAAGCCTCGACTCAAGAGCAGATTGATGCGCAGGGCAGGGAAGGAATTCAAGCTTTCAGTTCAGCAGAAGTGGTTGCTGAAGAAATTAAGTTTTTGGAAAGTTCTAATCTTGTGGTCGAAAAAGAACTTGCAACCTTGAAGAGGATCTATTCAGAATGTACTAGGGATTTGTAGTTTTCATTCATTGTATTTGTCCTTTCGAACAATTTTTATGTTCAATCTTATTTGGATTTTATTTGTAATTTTGAACAAAGTCCCAGTTTGTGGCAACTTTTAATTTATAATTGCCATCTTGCTTTCATGTTTAAGTGTTATTCTGTGCTTATTTTTACTTCGAGTAAGACAGGTTAAATTTTTTCAAATACTTTCCATTTATACCCAAAGTACGTTTTTCAGGAGTTAATTCCTCAATCTCATAAGCACCATTAGAATATACTTGAACAATTTTAAATGGTCCTTCCCAATATGGGGACCATTTGCCTAGGAGTCTATCTTTCTTATCCATAGGCAAAATTACTTTCCAAACTAATTCTCCAATAATAAAAGACTTAGACTTAACTTTCTTGTTGTAAGCTTTGGATACTCTTTCTTTTTGTTTTGTTAAAACTTCTAGAGCACTAAGTCTTTCTTCATCTAAATCAACTAACTCATCTGACATCATCTGCCAATAATGGTCTAAAGGTATTTCCATTTGCCTTTGCACCCTTGCTGATTGTAAATGTATTTCGACTGGTAACACAGCATCATGACCATAAGTTAGTCGAAATGGGGTGGTATTAGTTGATTCCTTAGGATAATTTCTGCAAGCCCATAGCACTTGGTCTAAAGTTTTATGCCAATTTCTTGGCTTTTGGGCTATGTGTTTCTTTATCAAATTAATCATAATTTTGTTGGCTGCTTCAACTTGACCATTTGCTTGTGCATAATATGGTGTTGAAGTTAAAAGTCTAAAACCAATTTCTTGGGCAAATTCCTGCATCTTTCGTCCAATAAAAACCGAACCTTGATCAGTAGTAATTGTTTTAGGAATCCCAAATCTATAGATTATATGATTTTGTAAAAAACTAATCACTGCATCTTGATCAACATTTGGTAAAGGAATGGCTTCAATCCATTTTGTGAAATAATCTATTCCCACTAAAATGTAACGTTGATTCTGTTGGTGTAAGCCCTAGAGGCCAATTATTTATAGTTGCATGGAACTTGTATTGAATAATTTATTTATTAAATAAAGGCACTTCTTTATTATGTTTATGTGTTAAAGTAATAGAGTCCCTAGAATAGTTAGTTCGTTAAATGGAACGTTAAGTGTGACTTAATCGTGAGAATCCATTAAACATAAGAACCATATTCTTAAAATATCCGTAGTCAAGCTTTACTGTGAATTGGGATAACTTTAAAGCATAGAGGCTATTATGTTGGTAGACTGATGATCACATCTCACGGATCATAGATAAATGGTTATCAAGTTTTCACATAGATATAAAGGTTAAGGGTAACATTTATATCGGATTGACCCACCATGAGAATACTACATAGTATGTTATGAAATGTCATAAGATATTCTCATAGTGATAAGTGGTGTATTCCACCCTTTAACCTGAAACCACTATGTACCCTAGATGTAGGAGTGTAGTACCTTGTCGCCGTTCAAACGTTATCCGTAACAGGATGGCTATAAAGTCGGTTGATGGGTATTCCGCGAATCATGCTGAGGGACATGAGTGACCTAGATGGAATTTGCCCCTCCTACATAACAGGAGATATGTCTATGGGCCCAATATTGAACTTAGCAAGGGTGACATACTATGCCTTGTGTTCAATATATACATAAGGGTAAAAGGGTATTTGTACACAAGATATTTATCACGAATAGGTTTGTCAGATCATGTGACATTCTTGTGACTTGGGTAGCAGTGATGTGTTGCTAGATACCGCTCACTGTTTATAATGTTAAAATTAATATTATTGCCAACGTCATGAGAACCTACAGGGTCACACACATAAGAACAGTTAAAACGGGAGAAATAAGTAAGACTTATTTGGGGGTGCAATTAGTGATAGGCGGTTATTGGGCTTATGAAGACCAATAATCGTTTGGCTTGAAGACCACATAAGAAACTCTATAAATAGAGTCTTGTGTAGTTCATTTGTTCACTTCACTTTAGATTCCGAATTTTAGAGAGTTCTAAAATTCTGAAACCTTAACCGAAATCCCGAATCCTTCATCTTGTAGCAGCTAGCACTGAAAGTTGAAGAAGTCTGTTCGTGTGGACCGGCTAGAGGTGCTGCAATTCTGTGGTACTTGTGATCGAAATACAATCAAAGGATCTGCTCTTCAAAGGTAATAATCTAGACTCTGATCATGTCCATTCACAAGGATCCACCGATGGGAAATTAATTTTAAAATTCCGCTGCGTTTATATCTCTGTTAAACGGTTTAATTTCCCAACAGAAACGATACTATTTCCCAACAGTGGTATCAGAGCCACTTGTGAAACCATGAATCGGTTTGATGTTTATTACCATTTTATTAATATGATTATGAATCGGCATTAATAATAATAACAAGAATTAATAAAATATTGATTGATCTATTTTAAAATATATGAGATATACGATTCTGATATAACGTCGGTGTATGTGATATACTGATCGTGTCATTCATTCGAATGTTTAAACGATTGGCGTGAACGTGGATGATTGTGAGCGTGAGCTTCGGAACCGTTACTGGTGAAGCATCATATATCCGATCGTCCATTATGAACAAACAATCCTAAAACGTTTTGATGTATGATCGTTGTATTAGGATTCATAACAATACAAGTGTTGTGTTGTTATGGAAACAGAAAATTGTTTAAATCGGAAATCGCGATTCTGTTTAAAATTGTTTAAACATGTTTCAATTTAAATCGCGATCTGTTTAAATTGTTTAAATCGCAAATCTGTTTAAAATTGTTTAAACACGTTTCCTTTTAAATCGCGATCTGTTTAAATTGTTTAAATCGCAAATCGCGATTCTGTTTAAAATTGTTTAAACATGTTTTTGTTTAAACCGCGATTCTGTTTAAATCGTTTAAACATTCTGTTAAAATCGGGTTTCTGTTCAAATCGTTTGAACATATTGGAAATTGTTTATGTTTAAACAATGCGTAAAATGATCAATCATGGTATTTTATTAATTGGGTGAATAATAATAATAATAATTATCTGTTTATTGTTATTGAATTGTATGATGAATGGTTATGGCCTTTGTCCTTTAATTTTGTTTTGTTTGAGATTTTAAATACGGCCTGCGTGTCGTGCCTTTCTTATATCTCTTGATGTAATTCTCTTCTCATCTCATTCCCTCATATGTAACGCGAGTATTCTTATAGTAATGTAATATAAGATTAGTAAACAGGACAGGAAGGACAACCATGAAGATCTATCTTGGAGAAGTTTAGGTCGTTCTTAGGAATAGCATAGGTTCTCTCATTGGCTTGAGGGAACAATTACGCTAGGGGCTATAACCATGTCACTTTATTATATTATGTATGTTGATGCATGTTATGATTGGAGTGACGTTTTTGTATGTAAGCCGTGGTGAGGTGAGATCTAATCAATTAATAAAACCCTCAAAAGAAATTTATATTAAGTTTTATGCTTTCCAAAGAAATAGCACCCTTCAAGATCAATATCGATTAATGTAGGTTTTGCCAACGTAAAGTGCATTGTCAATATTGATAAGTTGCGGTGAGATAACCAGTTTATCCGTTTGCTATTTATTGGGTTTAACTTAACTAAAGAAAAATATAATATGATTATATGACTTTAGAAGCACGTGTTGGGTTATTCCATATGATGGATTGTAATAAGTGTTATTCACCCAACGGAAAGGATATGAGAGTTGTATGAGATACAATTGGAAATAGTTTCCTACCTAAATAACTATGTTTTGTGTAATCAGTCCAACGCTGACTTAAAACAAAGTAAAATATGGATCTCATTCCCACTAGAAAATCTTCCAACGGGGTTTTCCGAATCAAATGTCGAGGGTCATTTGCTTTGAGTAAAATAGTGGGAGCGCATGTTTAATTAAAGGCGTAATTAAATATGTTTTAAAATTATTTAATACTTATATCTTCACTTTTATAATGTAGATCACCATGACAAACAACAACAGTTCAAACAGTATTATGCGAAGCATTCTTGACAAAGAGAAGTTGTCTGGGACAAACTTTCTCGATTGGCATCGTAACTTGAGGATAGTCCTCATGCACGAGAAAAAGTTGTATGCTATTGAGGAACCCCACCCTGATCCTGAGGATGAACCTCCCGCCAATGCTCCTAAGGCTCAAAGAGATGCTTATCAGAAGCGTCTTGATGATGCCTTGGATGCAAAGTGTCTCATGCTGGCTACCATGACCTCTGAGCTTCAGAAGCAACATGAGGAAATGAATGCGTTCGATATGATCGAACACTTGAAAATGCTCTACCAAGAGCAAGCCAGAATTGAGAGGTTTGAGGTTTCCAGAGCCCTGTTTCAAGCTAAGCTAACTGAGGGATCTCCTGTAAGTCCACATGTGCTCAAAATGATTGGGTACGTGGGGAACTTGACAAAATTGGGATTTCCGCTCGGGAATGAGCTTGCGACTGATCTCATTCTGCAATCATTGCCGGAAAGCTTTAATCAGTTTGTGCTGAACTTCACCATGTCTGACATGGATAAAACTCTGCCACAACTGTTAAGCATGTTGAGACAGGCTGAACAGACCATGAAATCAAAAGGAAAGTCGAATCATGTCCTGATGATCGGTAATGGAAATCACAAAAGGGCTAACAAAGGGAAGGGCAAGGAAGTTGCCAAACCCAAATTTGCCCCTAAAGCTTTGAAGCCTACTGGTGGTGTTGCAAAGGAGGGTAAGTGCTTCCACTGTAATAAGACAGGACATTGGAAGAGGAACTGCCCAAAATACCTGGAAGACAAGAAGAATGGAATAGAAAGTTCCAATTCAGCAGGTATCTTTGTTATTGAAATTAATTTATCTACTTCTTCTACATGGGTATTGGATACCGGATGTGGTTCTCACATTTGTACTAATGTGCAGGGGCTGCAAAGGAGTAGAGAATTGGCTAGAGGAGAAGTCGACCTACGAGTAGGGAATGGAGCAAGAGTTGCCGCATTAGCCGTAGGAATTTATGACTTGTCTTTACCTAGTGGTTTAATAATACAGTTAGAAAACTATTTTTATGTACCTGCCATTAGCAGGAATATCATTTCCGTTTCTTGTTTGGATAAACTTGGCTTTTCATTTATAATAAAGAACAATTATTGCTCCATTTATTTAAATGATATCTTTTATGCCAATGCACAAATGAGTAATGGATTATATATTCTTGATCTTGAAATGCCAATTTATAACATTGATACTAAAAGGATGAAACCTAATGAGGTGAATCCCACATACATTTGGCACTGTCGTTTAGGCCATATAAATGAGAAACGCATTTCCAAGCTCCATAAGGATGGGCTCTTCGACTCATTCGATTATGAATCTTTTGAAACATGCAGATCTTGCTTATTGGGAAAAATGACAAAGGTCCCATTCACGGGTAAAGGTGAAAGGGCAAGTGATCTCTTGGTTCTCATACATACTGATGTATGTGGACCACTGAACACACCTGCCAGAGGAGGTTTTCAATACTTCATCACATTTACTGATGATTACAGTAGATATGGATATGTGTATCTAATGAAGCACAAATCTGAATCCTTTGAAAAGTTCAAAGAATTCAAAAATGAAGTACAAAACCAACTAGGAATGAAAATCAAAACCCTTCGATCAGATCGAGGAGGTGAGTATTTGAGCCTAAAATTTGATGACCATCTAAAAGAGTGTGGGATCCTATCCCAACTCACTCCTCCTGGAACACCACAATGGAATGGTGTATCTGAGAGAAGAAACCGAACCCTTTTGGATATGGTGCGGTCTATGATGAGTCACGCTGATCTTCCAAACTCCTTTTGGGGACATGCTCTATTAACAGCAGCTTATACACTTAACCGCGTTCCTTCTAAAACTGTTGAAAAGACACCATATGAGATATGGAGTGGTAAGAAACCACATATGGCTTACTTAAAGATTTGGGGTTGCGAAGTTTATGTAAAACGTCAAACTTCTACTAAACTTGAACCTAAATCTGACAAGTGTTTCTTTGTGGGATATCCCAAAGAGACGAAAGGATATCACTTCTACAATCCTTCTGAGGGCAAAGTTTTTGTCGCTCGGACAGGAGTATTCCTAGAAAAGGACTTTGTTTCCAAAGGAATCAGTGGGAGGAAAGTAGATCTTGAAGAAATTCATGATCCACAAAGTAATGACACACCAATGGAGGAACAAGAGCAGGATGCACAACATGTTGTGACAGAGAATCCTACTCAAGTAACACAAGAACCACGTAGGTCTAACAGGATACGTCAAGAACCTGAAAGATATGGATATCTCATATCAGAGCAAGGTGATGTATTACTCATGGATCAAGATGAGCCTGTAACCTACCAAGAGGCCATTACTGGCCCTGAATCTGAGAAGTGGCTTGAAGCTATGAAATCTGAAATGGATTCCATGTACACAAACCAAGTTTGGAACTTGGTGGAAGCACCTGATGGGATCAAACCCATAGGATGCAAATGGGTCTTCAAGAAGAAGACCGACATGGATGGAAAGGTACAGACCTACAAAGCGCGATTGGTTGCTAAAGGTTTCAAACAAATTCATGGAGTAGATTATGATGAAACCTTTTCACCAGTTGCGATGATTAAATCCATTCGGATTTTACTTGCCATCGCTGCATACTATGATTATGAAATTTGGCAAATGGATGTAAAAATTGCCTTCCTTAATGGGAGTCTCCTTGAGGATGTGTACATGACAAAACCTGAAGGTTTTTGCTTTCCAGGTGAAGCCAAAAAGATTTGCAAATTACAGCGATCAATCTACGGATTGAAGCAAGCTTCCAGAAGTTGGAATCTTCGTTTTGATGAAACTGTAAAACAGTTTGGATTCATTAAAAATGAAGATGAACCTTGTGTTTACAAGAAGGTTAGTGGGAGCATAGTCGTGTTCCTAGTATTATATGTAGATGATATATTACTTATAGGAAACGACATCCCTACCTTGCAACAAGTTAAAACTTGGTTAGGGAATTGCTTTTCTATGAAAGATCTGGGTGAAGCAGCCTATATATTAGGAATAAGAATCTATAGAGATAGATCACAGAAACTGCTTGGCCTAAGCCAGAGTACATATATAGATAAAGTGTTGAGACGCTTTAATATGCATGATTCCAAGAAAGGATTCATTCCTATGCAACATGGCTTGTGTCTTTCAAAGACACAATCCCCTTCATCTAAAGAAGAAAGGAATCGCATGAATAAGATCCCTTATGCATCAGCTATAGGATCTATCATGTATGCCATGATATGTACTCGTCCAGATGTTTCATATGCCTTAAGCGCAACGAGTCGATATTAGTCTGATCCTGGTGAGGCTCATTGGGTGGCTGTCAAGAACATCCTTAAGTACTTAAGAAGGACTAAGGACTCATTCCTGATATATGGAGGTCAAGAGGAGCTGAATGTAATTGGTTACACTGATGCTAGCTTCCAGACAGATAGGGATGATTTTAGATCGCAATCTGGCTATGTGTTTTGCATAAATGGTGGCGCTGTGAGCTGGAAAAGTTCAAAGCAAGATACAGTTGCTGATTCTACAACTGAAGCTGAGTACATTGCCGTATCAAGTGCGGCAAAGGAAGCTGTTTGGATAAGGAAGTTCATTACTGAACTTGGCATATTCCCTAGCATTGTGGATCCCATTGATCTATTCTGTGATAACAATGGCGCAATCGCACAAGCTAAGGAGCCTAGATCTCACCAAAAGTCCAAACACATACTCAGGCGCTTTCATCTTATTCGAGAAATAATTGATAGAGGAGATGTGAAGATATGCAAAGTACCAACACTCGACAATACTGCTGACCCACTTACAAAACCTCTTGCTCAGCCGAAGCATGAAGGCCACTCTAGGAGCATGGGTATTAGAAGTATGCCTAATTGGCTCTAGTGCTAGTGGGAGATTGTTGGTGTAAGCCCTAGAGGCCAATTATTTATAGTTGCATGGAACTTGTATTGAATAATTTATTTATTAAATAAAGGCACTTCTTTATTATGTTTATGTGTTAAAGTAATAGAGTCCCTAGAATAGTTAGTTCGTTAAATGGAACGTTAAGTGTAACTTAATCGTGAGAATCCATTAAACATAAGAACCATATTCTTAAAATATCCGTAGTCAAGCTTTACTGTGAATTGGGATAACTTTAAAGCATAGAGGCTATTATGTTGGTAGACTGATGATCACATCTCACGGATCATAGATAAATGGTTATCAAGTCTTCACATAGATATAAAGGTTAAGGGTAACATTTATATCGGATTGACCCACCATGAGAATACTACATAGTATGTTATGAAATGTCATAAGATATTCTCATAGTGATAAGTGGTGTATTCCACCCTTCGACCTGAAACCACTATGTACCCTAGATGTAGGAGTGTAGTACCTTGTCGCCGTTCAAACGTTATCCGTAACAGGATGGCTATAAAGTCGGTTGATGGGTATTCCGCGAATCATGCTGAGGGACATGAGTGACCTAGATGGAATTTGCCCCTCCTACATAACAGGAGATATGTCTATGTGCCCAATATTGAACTTAGCAAGGGTGACATATTATGCCTTGTGTTCAATATAGACATAAGGGTAAAAGGGTATTTGTACACAAGATATTTATCACGAATAGGTTTGTCAGATCATGTGACATTCTTGTGACTTGGGTAGCAGTGATGTGTTGCTAGATACCGCTCACTGTTTATAATGTTAAAATTAATATTATTGCCAACGTCATGAGAACCTACAGGGTCACACACATAAGAACAGTTAAAACGGGAGAAATAAGTAAGACTTATTTGGGGGTGCAATTAGTGATAGGCGGTTATTGGGCTTATGAAGACCAATAATCGTTTGGCTTGAAGACCACATAAGAAACTCTATAAATAGAGTCTTGTGTAGTTCATTTGTTCACTTCACTTTAGATTCTGAATTTTAGAGAGTTCTAAAATTCTGAAACCTTAACCGAAATCCCGAATCCTTCATCTTGTAGCAGCTAGCACTGAAAGTTGAAGGAGTCTGTTCGTGTGGACCGGCTAGAGGTGCTGCAATTCTGTGGTACTTGTGATCGAAATACAATCAAAGGATCTGCTCTTCAAAGGTAATAATCTAGACTCTGATCATGTCCATTCACAAGGATCCACCGATGGGAAATTAATTTTAAAATTCCGCTGCGTTTATATCTCTGTTAAACGGTTTAATTTCCCAACAGAAACGATACTATTTCCCAACAGATTCTTTGATGAAGCAGGTTTAATCTCACCAATCAAATCTACAGCCCAACCCCTAAAGGGCCATGGTTTTACTATTTAATGTAGTTCACTTGCTGGTACATGTTTGATCCCTGAATGCTTTTGGCATTCTTGGCACCCTTTGGCATATTCTATGCAGTCTTTCAGCATGGAAGGCCAATACAGGCCTTGTCGAAACAAAAGCCATTTGATTTTATTTCCTACTTGATGAGAACCACAGGTACAACTATGAACGTCAGAGATTGCTACATAAGCTTCTGTTTCATTAAGACATTTTAACAAAATTCCTTCAGAAGTCTTTTTAAAAAGGTCATTTTCAAAAATTATATAGCTTAAAGCCCTATAGTATCTGCCCCCACAAGTTTTTGCATTGACAATTGTTCAGAAATTAGTTCTTGTAAAACCATTTTTTCTTTGATTTCGATCAACTGTGTCAATTTTTCCTTTGACATCTTATATCCTGAAGCAATTTGAACTAAGTCATTTGCTTCTTGATTTTCTAATCGAGGTACATGTTCAATATCCACATGATCGAAACAATCTAACAAAGAACTAGCTATAGCAAAGTATTTTACTAAGTGTTCTTTAACACATTTATATTCTTGTGTTAGTTCTTTCAATACTAATTCAGAATCACCTCTTATTTTAATGTTCTTTGCCCCCAAGTCTTTTAACATTTCTAAACCTATGATTAAGGCTTCATATTCAGCTTCATTGTTAGAGCAAAGTCCATTGATTTTATATTTGAATTTAGTTGGAACCTTGGTTGGTGAAATTATTAGGATTCCAATCTCAGTTCCATGTTTATGTTTGGATCCATCAAAGAAGAGAATCCATGGTTGAATATCCATATTCTTGTGGCATTTCGACCAAAGAATGATCAACTATAAAATCAGCCACAATTTGACCTTTAACAGCCTTCAAAGGTTTATAAGTAAGTGAATATTCAGTTAATGCTAATGCCCATTTTCCAATTCTACTATGTAATATAGGTTTAGTTAACATATGCTTAATAACATCGAAACGGGAATAGACATAAACATCAACAGGTTTTATATAATGCTTAAGTTTTGTACAAGAGAAATACAAACAAAGACAAAGTTTTTCTATGGCAGTATATCTAGTTTCTGCATCATTTAAAACTCTACTAAGGTAATAAATTGCATTTTCTATGCCATTATCATCTTATTGAGCCAACATGCTTCCTATTGTCTTATCAGACGCAACAATGTACAACTTCATAGCTTTATTTCTGCTAGGAGGCATTAAGACTGGAGGCTTTATCAAAAAATCTTTAATGTCATCAAAAGCCTTCTGATGTTCTTTATACCATTTGAATGGATCATCTTTCTTGAGTCGAAGTAGTGGTGAGATAGCTTGAGCTTTTCCACTTAGATTCAAAATGAATCTTCTCAAAAAGTTGATTTTTCCTAACAGAGATTGAAGTTGTTTTTTGGTCGAAGGAGGTTTTGTCTCTAAGATAGCCTTTGTCTTGTTTTGGTTTATTTCAATGCCTTTTTTATGCACCACAAAACCAAGGAAATCTCATGGCAGTTCTGATGAATTTACTCTTCAGCAGCCTTTCAATCTCTTCCTTGATCTTGGACATGATTTCTGGTGCAAATCTCCTTGGTAATTGCTTCACTGGTTCTCTACCTGCCTTGATTGGTAGTTTTAATTCGACCATTTCTCTACTTAGTCCAGGCATTTCATTATAATCCAAAGCAAAACAATCACTAAATTCCTTGAGAAGTAGCACCAATTTTCCTTTTAGATCAGGATTGATATTAGCACTAATATAAGTTGGCCTTTTTACTGAGCCATTTCCAATGTTAATTTCCTCCAAAGGATCCTGAGCTTGCATCTTTGGGGTTTCATTCAATGGATCCCTTTCGAACCCTAGGGGCTCTTCATCATAGATGCAATCAAGCCTTTGAATTTGTGGCATAAGAGTGCCATCACTTTCGACCTTGGCTTATGTAGCAATATTTTGTTGGATATCAGCTTCCAAAGCCGTATTTAACCTACTTTCGGCCATATAAGCCGTAATTCTGGCCCATGCTTTGGACTCAGTCATAGTAATCTTCGTAGTGTTGAGGCAAAATCCCAATTTGATGTTTTAAAGATAGCAAACATCTTAATTATATTTTAAGAGAAATTCTGATCATATTGTTATCTAATAAGTGCTCTTGAGTGTTTTAATCAAGTCAGGTTTAATCTAGCTTTTCATATCATTATCTACTAATTTCGTTTTCAAGAACAAAAGCTACAAGAATGTTCTGAGAACATTCTCTGTGTTTCGCTCAAGAATAAGCTACAAAGACAATGTACTTATTTTTCTAAGTCAACTATGTTCAAGACAAATGAGCACTTTTTCCTTGGTATTAACTCACAAGATCACAACAGTATACACATCAAATAAGGCCAGGAATATTTGGAATGAAATGTGTGACTTTCCCTTTTGGACAAGTTTAGAAGAACAAGCATGTGCTCTTGGTTCTTAATGCAAGACAAAGAATTTATGCTGTCCATTACCATTGAAGACAGGTGATTCATAGACCTATGAGAATGTGCCAACTCATTTGCAACTAAAAGATAGCATGTTCTTTTGTTGAGTATTTTATGAACATTCTCCCATGTTAATGATCACTCTTATGACAAGAAGTACCATACAAGGACAACATGAATAGTGCTTCAAGGACTATACAGCTGTATTTCTGATATCTCACAGCTATCTATCAAGATAAGGATCAAGCTTCCTTGAAGATTCAAATTTTATCTCCGCCCAGAATGGAGAACGTTCTCAGAACGTTATAGAAGAATGATGTTCTTGTCAAGTCTACTATCTAGCCTAAGAACAGCTGGATAAACGCATGCCTACAGATGTCTAACGAAAACCCTTGGAGAATGTAGTGTAAAAGGACACTTTACAGCTCAATGCAAGCTCATTTCCACGCTCCTTTGAAAGAATCATATGGATCCGGCTCAAGAACGTTCTCAGATCATTCTTTTAGTTTAAATATCTTTCAACAACAACTAATGAGCTGTCATTTTTGAACAAGTATCCATTACAAACGGACATATCTCATCACCAAGCTTCAAGTACAAGCCTATGCTATAAATAGAGCCTTTGGTGACCTTTGAAGAGCATGAGCTTTCACTATCATTTGATCACTACTAGTTTTTATCATACAAGCAATCTTAAAGCTCTCTTTTGATCACTTTCACTCCAGATTTGTAATTCAATACTAGGACTAGTATATACATTGAGTGTTTGAGAGTTTCTATTTTTCTCTAAGCTTCTCACGTGGTGAGTTTTGTAAAAGCTTAGAACAAATCTATCATCTTTGTAAAAGGATACTCAAGTCAATAGGGCTGTATTGTTTGAGTGGCATACCCTTACTAGCCTGGAGGGATGGGGTATCTTTAAGCTTGTAGGGCTTAAAGGATTTTATTGATCTTGGGTATAAGATCAAAGGAAGAAATTGTATCTTGAGATCGGTAGCATCTTATAGTGGAAAAACTCACTGGAGCGTGAGGACTGGACGTAACCCATTGTTAAAGGGGTGAACCAGTATAAACTGCTTGTGTATTTTTCTCTCTTCCTTACTCTCTTTAAAATTGTGCACACAGATCACACACATCGATTATCTTTTAATTTACTTTATCTCTTGAGATTGATCCGAGAACGTTCTCTAGTTTATTTACATATAACTAACCAAACGTTATGAGAACGTTCTGTAGCGGGCTGGAAAATCACTTCCATTTTTCATACAATGAAGTCGCCATTGACGTTTATTTATCCCGGAAGGGGAAAGGAAAATATCACGAAAACCTTGGAAAACACGGTTGAAGAACCGTGGCGGGTTCGGGAGTTGGTTATGCGAGAGGAAGGTGTTAGCACCCCTCGCATCCATCGTACTCGATGGGAACCATTTAGGTGGTTTAAGGTTTGTCTGCGCAGATTTGAATTAAATTACTCTATCTCTTGGCTATTTTCTACTTCGTTTCCAAAGAAATTAAAAGAAAAGTTTTTATTATTCGAGTTTGACGGTTGTAGAAGCACGCTCCTACGTATTCCCCGGTGCAATGAGAAACTCAAAACTCACGTAGTTCTGGTAAAAAATTGTTTGTGTGGTTGTTTGTTTTATGCGAATAACGTTTATTTCGTATTCCACTGATACCACGACGCTTGTGTGCTCCACTTAGAGGCGTAAGCTGTGTGTGTGTATCAGAGGAATAGATAAGACGTGTATTCGTTATAAAAAGAGAGTATGATTAACGGATGTGGCTTAACTCGCATTCCGCTGATACAACGACGCTTGTATGCTCCACTTGGAGGCTTAAGCTGTGTATGTGTCAGAGGAATGGATAAAGCGTATATCCATTGTTTTCTGAAAAGAAGTTTAGGTGTGTAGAGGTTAACTTTTAACGCTCGTTTTAGTTTTAGAATGAGAGCTAACTCACGAGCACTAGTCAAATGTCTAGCGACCAAGTCAACCCGGGGGGAAAGAATCAAATGACAGATTCCCCCTTTTTCATCCTTTTATTATGAAAGTCTTTATTAATTTGATTAAGGAAAAAAAGTGATCAAAAGAAAAAGACGAGTGTTGGTTGATTTTAATGCTAGTTTAGATTGAGAGCAGCTCACGAGCACTAGTCAAATGTCTAGCGACCAAGCTAACCCGGGGGAAAGAATCAAATGACAGATTCCCCCTTTTCCAATCTTTATTTATTGCAAAAATCTTTTTTAGTTTTGATTATGAAAACAAAAGTCCAAAAGAAAAGAGCAAGAGAACCAGAGCAGACAGAATAGCAAAATACAAGTAATAATAATGATAAAGCAGACCTCAAAATGAGCAAAGTATGAATGCAAATGCATGAATCAATATGATATAAATGGGCAATGCAAATATGCAACACTAAATAATCATGTACGAAACAATAAATTAAACATGGTACAAAAATGAAGTTGCGAGCAATTAAATAAACACATGTAAGTAGGAATAAGCAATCAAACACAAACACACATGATTAACCTAAGCTAATTAGGGTTGAACAATTTATTGTGCAAGAGAAAATGACCCAAAAGTACTTAGAGAAGTAATTTGGATCACTTAAGCACTTATTTAAACAAGCTAAAAGCAACTTAAGTTAAAAAGGACTTATGGAAATAAGTTAAAATGTTAGACAAAATTCATATACAGTAACTACTGTATTTGAAATGATGTTGTGCAAAAATTAGGGTCAAATAAGCTAAAGAGCTTAATTAAAACCTAAATAAGCACTTATGAACAAAATGGCTTAATTGAAAAGCAATTATGAAAATAAGTTGAAAAAGTTTGGAAATTGATTGTATACAGTGACTACTGTATTTGAATCAATGTTGTGCAAAAATTAGGGTCAAATAAGCTAAAGAGCTTTTTGAAACCCTAAATAAGCACTTATGAACAAAATGGCTTAATTAAAAAAATCACTTATGAAAATAAGTTAAAAAGAAAAATCACAAATGGAAAATAATATAATATAAGCATAAACAGTGACTCAATGAGCTTAAATAAGCTAATAAGTCACATAAGTGTTTTTTCAAATAAGCTAAAAATCACTTAAGTCATAATCAAGGGGGGTGCAGATTATTCAGACATAGCAAAATATGGGGGTGTGAAAAGTAACTATGGGCCTGAAAGCCCAGTCCGCGCCAGCAGTCAAAAAAAAAAAAAAAAAAGGGTCAACAAAAAAAGTGATTCAATACGGGGCGTTATTTGCGTATCGTGCCCCCTCACGCGTCATCGCCGTCAGAGCGTATTAAGTTAGATCTGATGGCTCCGTTCAAAATGGAACGAACGGTTCTGATCCCTCATCAGGGACGCGCGCCATCCAAAGGCCCAGATTGAATCTGGAAACGCGAAGCAAGAGATGAAGGTTTAAGACTTTAGCTACGCAACTTTTGCTACAAATTCATCATTTGGCTACGAAATTTCGTAGCAAATGATGAACATCATCTTCTTCAATTTTTCAAAAATCAAAAAAACTCAGATTCAAACCAAAATTAATGAAACAAACTCCTAATCCACTTGTGTTTGAACGCTGAACATGAATATGAACTCAAAACAAACAAAGAAAACTTGGATCATGCAAAACGAAGGATCACGAAAAAAGCTTCAAAAACACAAAAATGGTGGAACATCATATTGCATCAAACAACAGCAAGTAACAACCCAGAACTAAATACCAAGCTACAAGGGTAAGAACCACACAAAAATCTACCTGTTTGGTGCTCTGTTTCGTCCTTCTTGGTTTCAAGTTCTCTTTAGCCACTTTTTGCTCAAAACACTTCGAATCTCCTTGTTTCCTTTGATCCTTGGTGTTGTTTCAGCTCCTGGGATCTTAGGGAGGTGATTTATGAAGAGAAAATGGAGGTTTGCTATGTGATTTGTGATTTTCGAAATTAAAAATGAATGAAGAAAACTTAGGGTTTTGTTTCCTTTGATTTTTCTCAATCTCTGCCTCTGAAGCCTCTAGCTGCGCCGCAGCTATGTAGTGGGGTATTTATAATGTGGTTTTTAGGTTAAATCAAGAGAAAAAGGGTAGAAGAGGTAATGTACCTTATTAGGGTTTTTGATCATTCTTGGAAAGGATAAGGTTAGTACAATTGTACTAACCTTGATGAGGTGTGGGGGAATATTCTTTATGCTTTGTGATTAAAATGGTGAGGTGTGAGTGTTTAGGGGATAATGCAATTCTTTTCTATGGTTTTTTTTTTTGGGTAATAATAAAAAAAGATGAAACATTAGGGATTAAATGAAATGCATGATGATGATTTTTATTTTTTTAAATTTGCTATGAAAATGATGTTGATCATGAAAAGTAAAAAAGGAAAAATGTGTTTCTTGTGCATGAAGTAACATAAGAAAAATGCATGCAAAAATAAATAAATTCTCATGCAAAAATGAAAACATGGAAAATAAAATAAAGAAAAGATTTTTATGAATTTTGTGAAGTAATTATGCACATTTATGGATTTTTATGAAACTTATGCAAAAACAACTAATTTTATTAATTAATTTTTGAAAAGGGCAAAATGGGAATAATAAAAATATATGGGGCAAAATTAGGGTATGACAGCTGCCCCTATTTAATTAGCTTAAACCATAAGAATGCGAATGGCCCTGGTATTCGTATTCTTTTGGTGGAAGATAATTAAATACAGAATGCCCTAATTTTGCTAGGAAGTGAATGGTGGTGAGATAAGTGGATCGAGTATACCTGTGGTTATTCCTTTTGTGGAACTGGGCAAACTCGAAAGTAAGATGAATGACACCAACCTTAACCAGCCATCTATGCTGAAAAACATGGTGAAATTGAGGAGATTTTATCCAGCTCTCACTGAAGATCCATCTGAAGTTGAGTAGATTTCATCCAGCTCTCGCCGAAGATCCCTCTGAAGTTGAGTAGATTCGATCCAGCTCTCGCCGAAGATCCCTCTGAAGTTGAGTAGATTCCATCCAGCTCTCGCCGAAGATCCCTCTGGAGTTGAGTAGATTCCATCCAGCTCTCGCCGAAGATCCCTCTGAAGTTGAGTAGATTCCTTCCAGCTCTCGCCGAAGATCCCTCTGAAGTTGAGATTTTACCCAGCTCTCGTCGAAGATCCATCTGTTGAAAGATTTTACCCAGCTCTCGCCGGAGATCCATCTGTTGAAAGATTTTATCCAGCTCTCGCCGAAGATCCATCCGTTGAAAGATTTTACCCAGCTCTCGCCGGAGATCCATCGGTTGAAGAGATTTTACCCAGCTCTCGCCGAAGATCCATCCGTTGAAAGATTTTATCCAGCTCTCGCCGAAGATCCATCTGTTGAAGAGATTTTACCCAGCTCTCGCTGAAGATCCATCCGTTGAAAGATTTTATCCAGCTCTCGCCGAAGATCCATCTGTTGAAGACGTTACCCAACTCTCGTTGACGATCCATCTGTGTAGACTTTACCCAACTCTCGTTGACGATCCATCTGTGTAGACGTTACCCAACTCTCGTTGACGATCCATTTGTGTAGACTTTACCCAACTCTTGTTGACGATCTATCTGTGTAGATGAAGATTTTACCCAGCTCTCGCCGACGATCCATCTATGTAGACGTTACCCAACTCTCGTTGACGATCCATCTGTGTAGACTTTACCCAACTCTCGTTGACGATCTATCTGTGTAGATGAAGATTTTACCCAGCTCTCACCGAAGATTCAATCTGAAGTATGTCTTATCTAGCTCTCGCTGAACATTTCTATGAAGTTGAGGTTTTTATCCAGCTCTCACTGAAAATCCCTCTGAAGTTGAGTAGATTTTATCCAGCTCTCACTGAAGATCAAGTCTGTAGTTGAAGAGATTTTATCCAGTTCTCACTGAAAGTCAATCTGTAGTTGAAGAGATTTGTTTATGCAAACTGTTGTGGTTGTCTTTGTAGAAGAAATTTTCCATAGAGTTTGCAATTCACTGGGGAGGAGACCTTTCAACTGATCTGCTGAGAGAATAATGCAACAACCAATTTGTTGGGGAAAGTCAAGCTGCCTCTTTTGACAACTGAGTGACCCAACTCTGCTATTCCTTGAATAGGAATCTTTGAGCCTGCTCTTATTTATGCATGCTTGCAATGAATGCTTGTTAATTGCCTAAAAAATGCAAGACTAATGCAGTGTTTAACTATGCTTATGATTTGACATATGGCTCTTTGAGTGTTTATTCATGAATGCATGGTGATGCATGAATGCATATGCATGGATGCATGAAGATGCATGAAATTGGGTTTCATCTCGACACCGAGACATTAGATATTCCTTCCTTGAGGAGAGGGATCCCAGTTGGATGTTGGGTGCCAAACATTCTTCATTTGTGTGGGAAAGGCCACTTGCCTAGTCAGCTCAATATGCTGGGCCAGTCTGTTGCATGTTAACAAGATGGGCACCTTACTGTATGCTGCTGATTTTCTTTAATCTTTCTTATTTCAAAATATTTCCACTTAATTTTCAAAATGCTTTTTACTTTTTCAAAGTTTTAACATTTGTTTATCAGAAAAATAAAAGTATGAAATGTACAAGAAAATAAAGAGAGGCACAATGAGTAAAAGGAGAATTTTATTGATAGCACAAAACGTGCGAGGAGTTTTTACAATGGAAGCAAATCCCTCAAAGAGGTGATCGCATGATTGAGCTAAGATAGATGGCAATGAAAAATAAATGAATTCTATGGAAACATAACAATGCCATCCTTCTCCATGATTTCAGTTTCAAACCATCTTGTTGTTGAGTGCGGAGTCTCAGATCTTTCTGAAGCTTGCCCCGTGCTTATATTGATCTTGCAGCCCTATGCCTTTCTTTATTTATTTCCCTAATTTTTGCCTGGATTGCTCAGTGTGAGCTACTAATCCACCGGGATACCCATTTTTGCCTAAGCCGCCCTTTCGGGTTTTCAACTTAGCGGGTTCTATTTTCCTTTTTTGATGTCCCTAATTTTTGCCTGGACCGCCTTTTCAGGTTTTCAACCCATCGGGACGCTCTCTATTGCCTAAGCCGCCCTTTCGGGTTTTCAACTTAGCGAGCTTTTATTATTTTCTTTTCTTTAGGCATAGTACTTTTTGACTGCATCTGAGTTCACGGGGAGTGGAAACTCTTCACCATCCATTGTAGCTAGTATTAAGGCTCCACCTGAGAAGGCCTTCTTCACTACATATGGTCCTTCGTAGTTAGGAGTCCACTTTCCACGGGTGTCTTTGTGAATCAGCAGTATAGCTTTCAACACCAAGTCCCCTTCCTTGAATTGTCTTGGACGAACTTTCTTATCAAATGCTCTCTTGAGCCTTTGCTGATACAACTGTCCGTGACACAAAGCTGTCATCCTCTTCTCTTCAATGAGATTGAGCTGATCAAACCGGGATCGGACCCACTCCGCTTCCTCTAGCTTAGTTTCCATCAGAACTATTAATGAGGGGATCTCCACCTCCACTGGGAGCACTGCTTCCATGCCATATACAAGAGAGAAAGGAGTTGCCCCAGTTGAGGTGCGAACTGCCGTTCTGTATCCGTGAAGTGCAAATGGGAGCATCTCATGCCAATCCTTGTACGTCTTCACCATTTTCTGTAGAATCTTTTTGATGTTTTTATTTGTTGCTTCTACAGTGCCATTCATCTTGGGCCTATATGGTGAGGAGTTATGGTGCTCAATCTTGAAATTTTGGCACAACTCTTTCATGGTCTGATTGTTCAAGTTGCTACCATTATCAGTGATGATCTTGTTGGGAACTCCATAACGGCAGATTATTTCTTTCTTGATGAACTGAGCCACTACTTGTCTTGTGACGTTGGCATATGATGCCGCTTCGACCCACTTGGTGAAATAATCAATAGCCACTAAGATGAAACGATGTCCATTAGAGGCTTTTGGTTCAATCATACCAATCATGTCTATGCCCCACATAGAGAATGGCCATGGGGATGTCAAAACATTCAGAGGAGTTGGCGAGACATGTATCCTATCAGCATAAATCTGGCATTTATGGCACTTTCTGACATGGTTCAAACAGTCTGTTTCCATGGCCAACCAATAGTACCCGGCCCGAAGAATCTTTCTTGCCAAAGCGTGCCCATTCATGTGCGTGCCAAAGGACCCCTCGTGAATTTCTTCAATGAGAGTATCAGCCTCTTTTCTATCCACACAACGGAGGAGAACCAGATCGTGGTTTCTTTTGTACAATAACTCCCCATCCAAAAAGAAACCGGATGCTAATCTTCTGAGAGTTTTCTTGTCTCCACTAGATGCCCCCGAGGGATATTCTTGTTTTTGGAGGGTACATGATTCGACGGTTGATAATACCATGGTTTCTCATCTTGCCCCACTTCGGTTGCCAAGCAATATGCCGGCGTCTCTCGACGGTTGATTTCTATCAAGGGTACATGATTCGGCCAAGTGACCTTGTACATGGATGAGAGTGTAGCCAAGGCATCAGCCAACTGATTTTCTTCCCTTGGGATATGATGGAAAGTGATCTCATCAAAGTACTCTGCCAGTTTCAGGATATGATCCCGGTATGGGATTAAGTTGGGATGACGAGTCTCCTATTCTCCTCGGACTTGATAGATAACTAGTGCAGAATCCCCATACACTTCTAGGATTTTGATTCTCAAGCTGATTGCGCCTTCTAAACCCATGATACATGCCTCATACTCTGCGATATTGTTGGTGCAATCAAACAATAGCCTTGCTGTGAGAGGTGTGTAGGTGTCTTTAGGAGAGATGATAACTGCTCCTACACCATGCCCCAAAGCATTCGACGCACCATCAAATACAAGCTTCCATCGAGAACCCGGCTCGGGTCCTTCATTCTCATCTATGGGAGGTTTCTCACTTACAGCCATGATATCCTCATCTGGAAAGTCAAAGCGCACTGGCTGATAATCTTCTAAGGGCTGATGTGCTAGATGCTCTGCTAGCACACTACCTTTGATGGCTTTTTGAGATACATACTGAATATCATACTCAGACAACAACATCTGCCACCGGGCTATCCTTCCGCTCAAAGCAGGCTTTTCAAAGATATATTTGATGAGGTCCATTTTGGAGATCAGCATGGTAGTGTGACAAACCATATATTGCCTCAACCGGCGAGCTGCCCAAGTCAAAGCACAACAAGTTTTCTCGAGGAGTGAGTATCTGGTTTCACAGCTGGTAAACTTCTTGCTCAAGTAGTACACTGCGTGCTCTTTTCTACCGGTTTCATCTTGCTGACCCAATAGACAGCCCATGGATTCCTCAAGCACATGCAGGTATAGGATAAGAGGCCTTCCCGCAACTGGGGGTATTAAAATTGGTGGCTCTTGCAAATACTGCTTGATCTTATCAAATGCCCCTTGGCAATCCTCATTCCATTCAATGACTTGATCTTTTCTTAATAGTTTGAAAATTGGTTCACAAGTTGCTGTGAGATGAGAGATGAACCTGGAAATGTAGTTCAGCCTGCCTAGAAATCCTCGCACTTCTTTTTCTGTCTTTGGTGCGGGCATGTTCTGGATTGCTTTGACTTTATCAGGATCCACTTCAATTCCCTTCTGACTGACGATGAAACCTAGCAGCTTCCCTGACTTGACGCCAAAGGTGCATTTGTTTGGATTCAAACGCAGTTGATACTTCCTCAATCTCTCAAACAACTTCTGGAGATGCACGAGGTGCTCTTCTTCAGATGAGGATTTGGCGATCATGTCATCCACATACACTTCAATTTCCTTGTGCATCATGTCATGAAACAGAGTGACCATAGCCCGCTGATATGTTGCCCCTGCATTTTTCAATCCAAAAGGCATAACCTTGTAGCAGAAAGTGCCCCATGGTGTTATGAAGGTTGTTTTCTCCATGTCTTCGGGCGCCATTTTAATCTGATTATAACCTGAGAAACCATCCATAAAAGAGAAGACTGGGAATCGAGCAGTATTGTCCACCAACACGTCAATGTGGGGAAGTGGAAAATCATCTTTTGGGCTTGCCCTATTCAAATCCCGGTAATCTACACACATTCAGACCTTTCCATCCTTCTTTGGCACTGGCACAATATTAGCAATCCATTCGGGGTACTTGGCCACCGCAAGGAATCCTGCATCAAACTGCTTCTTAACTTCCTCTTGTATCTTGAGAGCCATGTCCGGTCTAGTTCTTCTCAACTTTTGCTTGACAGGTGCACATTCAGGCTTGAGCGGAAGTTTGTGTTCAACTATGCTTGTGTCTAAACCTGGCATATCCTGATAAGACCATGCAAAGACGTCTACGTACTCTCGGAGCAGCTTGACCAAACCCTCTTTCACCTCTAACTGTAGGGTTGCACCTATCTTGACTTCTTTCTTATCCTCTTCAGTCCCCAGATTGATCACATCCACTAGTTCTTGATGAGGTTGAATCATCCTCTGTTCTTGATCCAATAACCGAGCTAACTCTGCTGGAAGTTCATAATCTTCCTCCTCATCCTCTTCAGCAAGATTGATTGGGAATCCGAGATCATGAAGATTTACAGCATTGTTATGGTCCAGAGATTCATTTCTGCAGGATATATTTTTGGTTTTTTAGATGAATGCAAAGGTGGTCATGATATGCAAGAAGTTATTGCCATTTTTTATTGTTTTTATCTTTTTAAAACTGAAAAAAATAAAGAATAAAATAGGACAAAATATGCACATAAAATACTTTTATTTATTGATAATCATTCATTAAAACAAAGATAAGCCCTTACAAGTTCATCCACATGCCTCGGGCGCGGCAAGGGGAATTTGAAAATAAAGAAAAATTACTTTGGAATAACAAAAACTTGGGGAATCTCAACAGCCTTCCAGTTTGATAGAACGGTGCTTGCAGGGCATTGATTCACCCAATTATGGCTTCCTTGACTGGCCCCTTCATCTTCCAACATGTTGATCTGGTCAGCTGATCTAAGCCCAGCACTCACAAAAACCTCTTCAAGGGGAGTGTTAAAGTCAAAAATCTTCTGTTTCCCCTTAGATGTCTGATAACCCACACCTAGAAAATCCTTCTTCTCATGGGGAAACACCAACTGTCCCCATCCTTTAAGAGCACCCTCCTCCATGGCCTTCTTCAAGTCCTTCCAAGATGTGATGGAGGCCCTTGGTTTCTGATTTGCTTGAGAAGTAGTGGCAATCTTCATTGTTTTGAACTGTGCGGCTAGCATGTCTTCTTCTTCTTGGTCTACCATAGTGACAGTGGCAATTTCCAGAGCTTGGAATTGGGTCTCAAGTACCCCTTCTTTTGTTTCAATGTATCTGAAAGACGACAGGTGACTCACCAAAGCATCTTCCTCCCCAGAGACAATCACCAACTTGTCGTCCACTATAAACTTGAGTTTTTGGTGCAAAGTTGATGTTACAGCACCGGCGGCGTGAATCCACGGACGCCCCAGCAGGCAACTATAAGACGGGTTGATATCCATGACTTGAAAAGAGATGTTGAACAAATGCGGTCCGATTACCATTGGTAATTCAATCTCCCCAATGACTTCTCTTTGTGATCCGTCAAAGGCTTTGACGATCATACTACTAGGCTTGAGAACAGGTCCAACAAGGGATAGTTTTAACAAAGTTGATTTGGGCATGACGTTGAGAGAGGATCCCGTGTCCACTAACACTCTTGCGATGGTGTTGTCTTGACACTTCATAGAGATATGGAGAGCTTTGTTATGTGTATGCCCCTCAACCGGCAGTTCTGCATCTATGAAGCCCAAACAACGGCTTGCTGTAATGTTATTACATACCCCATCAAACTGGGCAACTGTAATGTCTTGATTCACGTGGGCCTTTTGCAGAAGCTTCAACAAAGCATTCCTATGTGCCTCTGAACTTATCAATAGGGAAAGCATGGAGATCTTTGATGGAGTTTGGCTGAGCTGATCCACCACTCGATAGTCGCTTCTCTTGATTATCCTGAGAAATTCATCTGAGTCATTCTGAGGGGTTGTCTCTTTGAGTGCTCCCCCCTCAAGAGCCTTGCTTAAAACATTCTCGTTAACTGTTGTAACTGGTCCTCTTACATTCTCTTGCACCGGCTTTTGAGCAAACACCCTGCCACTCCGGGTCATACCCCCAGTTCCGTCAATGCTAACTACCACTGGCTCTGGCAATGTCACAGGTTTCCCTTGTATGGAAGCTGTTGTGTTGTAAACCCAAGGTGTGGTTTTAGTGTTGGTGAAAGGAAATGGTGCTGGTGTTTGAATCACCAATGGCTGTAGCTTCTTCTCGGCTCTTTGGTAAATGATCTCTATTGGCTTCATCACTTTTTCATGTTCATGTGGCTCCATCATGGCCACCATGCCCTTCTTATGAGAATAACCAACCTGTACCAGTCCTTGGTCCATTAACTCCTGAAGACATTCCTTCATTTTTGTGCAATAGTTTGGATTCTTCTCGCATTCTATGCAATCTGCATGCATGCTCGAGAACTGATCAAAACTGAGCAAGACCTCCCTTACTGAGCTCAAAGGGGTACGCATATCCGACACGTCTTTGATTAAACCTTCGGCGTCCTCTATCATGTTGATTCCTCCCCCAGAGTGGTTGGGCAGAGGGTTTCCTTTGACATTGGGGCCCGCTTCTTTGAATGATAGTAACTTCTGATCAATCAACTTTTGTACCTCATTTTTGAAGGTCCTACAACTTTCAATGGAGTGCCCCTCGGCTCCAGAATGATATTCACAAGTGGCACCTTGCTTGTACCACGCAGGGAAAGGTGGATTCATCTGCTTCAAAGTCTTGAGTGTCACCATCTTACTGTGAACAAGATATGGCAACAGTTCTTTGTATGACAAAGGAATGGGATCAAACACTTTTTTGACTTGCTGCTGAGGCGGTGGTGCTTGATATGTGTATCCTTGGGGTGCTGGTGGAGACACGGGCATTTGATATTGTGGCTGTTGCTGATGAGCCGGGGTTGTGTAAGGAATGTATTGAACTGGCATCACCGACTGGTGGTGAGCCACAGCATTGGTGTTTCCTTCTTTCTTTCTTGCAAAGTTGTTGACGGGCTTCTTTGTGTTACTTGGCGTACTTGCGCTAGCTTGGATCTTACCAGTTCTGACGCCGCTTTCAATTCTTTCACCAATCCTGACTAGATCAGAGAAGCCAGAGGATACACTACCGATCATCCTCTCAAAATAGACCCCTTGCAAGGTATTAGTGAACATATCTACCAACTCGGTCTCTAGAAGTGGGGGACGGACCTGCGCCGCTAGCTCTCTCCATCTTTGAGCATAGACTTTGAATGACTCCCCCTCCTTTTAAGCCATGTTTTGCAGCTGGGTACGACTAGGAGCCATGTCTAAGTTGTACTGGTACTGTTTAATGAAGGCATTAGCTAGATCTCTCCATGATTGAATCCGACACCCTTCTAACTGCATATACCAACTTAAGGATGCCCCCGCCAAGCTATCTTGGAAACAGTGTATCATCAGCTTGTCGTCATTGGCATAGGACGCCATTTTCCTGCTATACATTACAAGGTGGTTTCTGGGGCAGCTCAAGCCCTTGTACTTCTCAAACTCCGGTACCTTGAACTTGGCCGGGATCACTAGATCAGGTACTAGACATATGTCTGAAAAATCCAAAGAGTCACTTCCTCCTTCCATCGTCTTTAAACGATCCTCAATAGCCTTGAATTTCAGTTTTGCTTCCTCCAACTGAGGGATAGACCCATCAAACTTTGACCCACTATTCTGCATGTCCGGGCCGTGGTACACATCAAGAGGGTCTTCCTGAACTTGCTGAACTGCAGTAGGTCGAGGCTGAGTTGAAATTGCCCCGGTTTGGATTCCTTGATTGTTGATGGGAGGGGGAACTGAAGTAGCTCCATCTCCAAGAGGTACATACCCCGGTGGGGTATAACCTGGAGGTAAACCATACACGGGCCACACCATGCTAGCCGGTTCAGTAGTTGTTGTTTCTGTATTTGCTGTTGGAGTCGGTGGCTGATTCTGCGCAGCCAACATTTCCAACACACGGTCCATTTTTGCTGCCAACTGGGAAACTTCTCCCTTCAGCTCACTATGCTGCTCTTGCCAATTTTCCATTACAAAGCTAGAAACACTTCTCGTCCAATGTCGGTGTCGAGGGTACAGCTGTTGAGATGGGAGAACGGCAATGAGATGATGCTTTTTATTATGTATGTAAATGCAGATGCATGTAAATTTTATGTTTTTTCTTTTATTGTTATATTTGATTTTCAAGGAACTGAGAGCACATAAACGACGTAAGCATTTCAGGATATGGCCAAGAGAAATAAAAGATCAAATTATCATTCAAATTCTTTAACAATGTCATTACATAATCATTGAAAAAAAACAAGGATACCAAATTCAAAGTCCCAAAGATTCATTACATAACGCAACCTAGATACAAAACTAGAGTCCCTTCTTGGCTTTCTTGACGACGTTCCTGTATGCCGTCACCACTGCTCGGCAATAACACACGAAATCCTTGACCGCACCTGAGATATTAAGAAAAGGGACCTCCCCTTCGGCCATCCTCAACATCCGGGGCATCTCATCCAACACTGAATTAGACACAAGCAACATCTTGTGGAAAGCTGTCCTCCATCTAGCCATCTCTTGCAAAGACATCTCAATGACCACCTTGTGATGCTTCAAGTCTTTCTCTAAATGCTCAATTTGTTCCGCCACTTGAGTCATTTGGTCTTCATGGGCTCTCATGAGCTTAGCTAGACTTTCTTCATATCTCTCCATAGACTCCTTGTCTTTTTGCCTTTCTTGAGAGTGAAGCTTTTCCTTCTTTTGCAACTCTAGCTCTCTCTCTTGCTGAAACGTCTTGAACTCTTGCCTGACTTTCTTCAATTCTTGAGTCTTTTCCTCAAACTTCTTTCTCCATTCCCCTTGGGCGATCATGGCTTTGTTTCCAGTGTCGTACATATCATCATTGGAACGCTTTAAACCTTTGATTTCCTCCTTTAATGCCTTGATGCTCATATCCGAGCTTGTAAGGCCATCCTTGTACTTCTCTTCCCTCCCCTGAGCTTCTTTCACTTTCTTTTTGCACTCTTGAATTTCCTCATCCTTCGCGTCCCTTTCTCTTTTGAGGCTTTTCGCTTCCCCTTGGACACTGAAGCACTTGAATTGCAACTCTTCATTCTCTTTCTTAAGTTGTGCAATTTGGTTCCTCAAAGCATCAGCTTCTTCTTTTGTGATGGTGACAAATGGGTCGGGCTCTGGCTGTTGAGAAGCGGTAGGAGCAGTAATAGTAAAGGGCATCCGGATCTCTGAGACACGCTTCTTCACCCATTGAGTGTAAGCCTCTTTGGCCACACAATTCTTTCTTCCCATCATAGTTTTGTCAACTTTCAGCCAAGCCCTCTTAATCTTGCTCCACAATTCTTGGTTATCATCCTCAGGCCTTAAGATGAATTCTGTGAATGACACCTTTTCTGGCTCACTTTCCATAGCATAACCCAATTGGCGTGTGGCAAGGATTGGGTTATAGTTGATGCAGCCTCGGGTTCCAATGAGAGGGACATTGGGGAATCCCTCACATTTGAGAAGCATCTTGGGTGAGTCTAATTTGCGAGAATACCAACGAACACTTTTTTCCGTGAGGGAACACAACTTTTCTGACCACTTGGTCGACCTGTCGTCCACAAAAGGCCCACTTTCTGGCATATGCAACAAGAACCAAACCATAAGCAGAGGAACACAACATATAACCTGCCCTCCTCTCTTAACACCACGCCTGTCGTGAAGGGAATAAAGGAGATCGGCTAATAGGGTAGGGGCTGGGTTCCCCGTCAAGAATACCCCAACAGCCGACATATCAATGAAGCGGTCACATTTAGGAAACAACACTAGGCCATAGATCAATAAGGCTAATATGGCGTTGTGGGCCTTCCAATTACCAGCTGACAATGCCTCTTGAGCCTTAGCTTCCAAACTTGCCCTGGAAAGTCCCTCAATACCCCTAGACTCCTGAAGGGATGAAATTTCTTCATTTTTGAGATGCAAAGCTTTTGCCAAACTTTCGGTAGTAGGAGACTCTCTCTTGTAACAAGCTTGGCCCTCAATACTACGCCCCAATATCATTTCGAACTCTTCAATGGTAGGGAGGAGCTGAAAGTCCTGGAATGTGAAACATCGGAGGGGAGAGTCAAAGAATTGAGCCAAAGTGGTTAATGCTGCAGCGTCTATCTCTACATGAAGCAAATCCAAAATGGACCCATAATTGGTTTCAAAATTAGGACGACTAATAGCAGTCAACTTCTCTTCCATAGCCAAAAGACTTCCTACTTGTGGAATCTTGAAGTTGAAATGATGAAAACCCTTTCTTTCAAGTGCCATATCTCTTGTGCTTATGATAACAATGTACTCTTAGTTCCCTGAAAACCAAAATTTGTACTTTATGAAATTATTTGAATGATATGCATGTGTGTATGAATGTATGAATGTATGGATGCATTGTACATAGCAGACAAAAGTCACAACGAAGCAGAGGTTCAATTACCATTTCTGAGGTCAAAAAGGCTCAAAGTTACCTGCAACCCATCCCTCTCACATGCTGTTCTAAGTTTAATATGGTTAAATCACGGATTGCCCCTTTGGAAACGATGTCATCATTGCAAAAGCTCATGACAAATGCGTCCAAAAGGAAATCTCCTCTAGGTAAGGTTACTGCATAACCTGGACTCGGGTTCTAGACGGTGGTCCCTAAATACAAGTTTAGGTTCTATACCGGTCAATCAAAAGGTCCCTAGAGTCACAGACCCAACAGGGAAACATCGACGAGCACTGGTCAAATGTCCAGCGACCCGACATTTCCAAGAGGATCTACTCTAGGCGGGGTGATTATGCCGACAAGCACTAGTCAAATGTCTAGCGACCCGACATAACGACCCCTAGCTTAACTTAAGTTTTTCTCAAGCTCGGGTATAGAGCTTCACACAGTAACCATGCCACAAGGGCAAAAAGAAAAAGAAAAATAAAAGAAGGAGTAGAAGAAGAGAAACAGCCAATCCAAGCAGATATAATTGACAGAAAAATAAAAGATAAAGGCAAGATATTGCAAACCTGGCAAAGCAAACAAACAAACAAACCAACTAAACTGGGCTTAACTCTCTATAGTCCCCAGTGAAGTCGCCAGCTATAGCGGGCTGGAAAATCACTTCCATTTTTCATACAATGAAGTCGCCATTGACGTTTATTTATCCCGGAAGGGGAAAGGAAAATATCACGAAAACCTTGGAAAACACGGTTGAAGAACCGTGGCGGGTTCGGGAGTTGGTTATGCGAGAGGAAGGTGTTAGCACCCCTCGCATCCATCGTACTCGATGGGAACCATTTAGGTGGTTTAAGGTTTGTCTGCGCAGATTTGAATTAAATTACTCTATCTCTTGGCTATTTTCTACTTCGTTTCCAAAGAAATTAAAAGAAAAGTTTTTATTATTCGAGTTTGACGGTTGTAGGAGCCCGCTCCTACGTATTCCCCGGTGCAATGAGAAACTCAAAACTCACGTAGTTCTGGTAAAAAATTGTTTGTGTGGTTGTTTGTTTTATGCGAATAACGTTTATTTCGTATTCCGCTGATACCACGACGCTTGTGTGCTCCACTTAGAGGCGTAAGCTGTGTGTGTGTATCAGAGGAATAGATAAGACGTGTATTCGTTATAAAAAGAGAGTATGATTAACGGATGTGGCTTAACTCGCATTCCGCTGATACAACGACGCTTGTATGCTCCACTTGGAGGCTTAAGCTGTGTATGTGTCAGAGGAATGGATAAAGCGTATATCCATTGTTTTCTGAAAAGAAGTTTAGGTGTGTAGAGGTTAACTTTTAACGCTCGTTTTAGTTTTAGAATGAGAGCTAACTCACGAGCACTAGTCAAATGTCTAGCGACCAAGTCAACCCGGGGGGAAAGAATCAAATGACAGATTCCCCCTTTTTCATCCTTTTATTATGAAAGTCTTTATTAATTTGATTAAGGAAAAAAAGTGATCAAAAGAAAAAGACGAGTGTTGGTTAATTTTAATGCTAGTTTAGATTGAGAGCAGCTCACGAGCACTAGTCAAATGTCTAGCGACCAAGCTAACCCGGGGGAAAGAATCAAATGACAGATTCCCCCTTTTTCAATCTTTATTTATTGCAAAAGTCTTTTTTAGTTTTGATTATGAAAACAAAAGTCCAAAAGAAAAGAGCAAGAGAACCAGAGCAGACAGAATAGCAAAATACAAGTAATAATAATGATAAACCAGACCTCAAAATGAGCAAAGTATGAATGCAAATGCATGAATCAATATGATATAAATGGGCAATGCAAATATGCAACACTAAATAATCATGTACGAAACAATAAATTAAACATGGTACAAAAATGAAGTTGCGAGCAATTAAATAAACACATGTAAGTAGGAATAAGCAATCAAACACAAACACACATGATTAACCTAAGCTAATTAGGGTTGAACAATTTATTGTGCAAGAGAAAATGACCCAAAAGTACTTAGAGAAGTAATTTGGATCACTTAAGCACTTATTTAAACAAGCTAAAAGCAACTTAAGTTAAAAAGGACTTATGGAAATAAGTTAAAAAGTTAGACAAAATTCATATACAGTAACTACTGTATTTGAAATGATGTTGTGCAAAAATTAGGGTCAAATAAGCTAAAGAGCTTAATGAAAACCTAAATAAGCACTTATGAACAAAATGGCTTAATTGAAAAGCAATTATGAAAATAAGTTGAAAAAGTTTGGAAATTGATTGTATACAGTGACTACTGTATTTGAATCAATGTTGTGCAAAAATTAGGGTCAAATAAGCTAAAGAGCTTTTTGAAACCCTAAATAAGCACTTATGAACAAAATGGCTTAATTAAAAAAATCACTTATGAAAATAAGTTAAAAAGAAAAATCACAAATGGAAAATAATATAATATAAGCATAAACAGTGACTCAATGAGCTTAAATAAGCTAATAAGTCACATAAGTGCTTTTTCAAATAAGCTAAAAATCACTTAAGTCATAATCAAGGGGGGTGCAGATTATTCAGACATAGCAAAATATGGGGGTGTGAAAAGTAACTATGGGCCTGAAAGCCCAGTCCGCGCCAGCAGTCAAAAAAAAAAAAAAGGGTCAACAAAAAAAGTGATTCAGTACGGCGCGTTATTTGCGTATCGCGCACCCTCACGCGTCATCGCCGTCAGATCGTATTAAGTTAGATCTGATGGCTCCGTTCAAAATGGAACGAACGGTTCTGATCCCTCATCAGGGACGCGCGCCATCCAAAGGCCCAGATTGAATCTGGAAACGCGAAGCAAGAGATGAAGGTTTAAGACTTTAGCTACGCAACTTTTGCTACGGGTTCATCATTTGGCTACGAAATTTCGTAGCAAATGATGAACATCATCTTCTTCAATTTTTCAAAAATCAAAAAAACTCAGATTCAAACCAAAATTAATGAAACAAACTCCTAATCCACTTGTGTTTGAACGCTGAACATGAATATGAACTCAAAACAAACAAAGAAAACTTGGATCATGCAAAACGAAGGATCACGAAAAAAGCTTCAAAAACACAAAAATGGTGGAACATCATATTGCATCAAACAACAGCAAGTAACAACCCAGAACTAAATACCAAGCTACAAGGGTAAGAACCACACAAAAATCTACCTGTTTGGTGCTCTGTTTCGTCCTTCTTGGTTTCAAGTTCTCTTTAGCCACTTTTTGCTCAAAACACTTCGAATCTCCTTGTTTCCTTTGATCCTTGGTGTTGTTTCAGCTCCTGGGATCTTAGGGAGGTGATTGATGAAGAGAAAATGGAGGTTTGCTATGTGATTTGTGATTTTCGAAATTAAAAATGAATGAAGAAAACTTAGGGTTTTGTTTCCTTTGATTTTTCTCAATCTCTGCCTCTGAAGCCTCTAGCTGCGCAGCAGCTATGTAGTGGGGTATTTATAATGTGGTTTTTAGGTTAAATCAAGAGAAAAAGGGTAGAAGAGGTAATGTACCTTATTAGGGTTTTTGATCATTCTTGGAAAGGATAAGGTTAGTACAATTGTACTAACCTTGATGAGGTGTGGGGGAATATTCTTTATGCTTTGTGATTAAAATGGTGAGGTGTGAGTGTTTAGGGGATAATGCAATTCTTTTCTATGGTTTTTTTTTTGGGTAATAATAAAAAAAGATGAAACATTAGGGATTAAATGAAATGCATGATGATGATTTTTATTTTTTTAAATTTGCTATGAAAATGATGTTGATCATGAAAAGTAAAAAAGGAAAAATGTGTTTCTTGTGCATGAAGTAACATAAGAAAAATGCATGCAAAAATAAATAAATTCTCATGCAAAAATGAAAACATGGAAAATAAAATAAAGAAAAGATTTTTATGAATTTTGTGAAGTAATTATGCACATTTATGGATTTTTATGAAACTTATGCAAAAACAACTAATTTTATTAATTAATTTTTGAAAAGGGCAAAATGGGAATAATAAAAATATATGGGGCAAAATTAGGGTATGACAGCTGCCCCTATTTAATTAGCTTAAACCATAAGAATGCGAATGGCCCTGGTATTCGTATTCTTTTGGTGGAAGATAATTAAATACAGAATGCCCTAATTTTGCTAGGAAGTGAATGGTGGTGAGATAAGTGGATCGAGTATACCTGTGGTTATTCCTTTTGTGGAACTGGGCAAACTCGAAAGTAAGATGAATGACACCAACCTTAACCAGCCATCTATGCTGAAAAACATGGTGAAATTGAGGAGATTTTATCCAGCTCTCACTGAAGATCCCCCTTTCTTATGAAAAAACTTTGCTACTTCAATTGGCATCAGAGCTCTGCCTCTAAGGTTGAGCATCTAACAAGTGCTAGAGGAAAAGATCTAGGAAGGAAGTATGACTAAAGGCGCAAAGTTTATCTCTGAAGGAGGATCCTCAAATAGACCACCTCTATTTGAAGGAGATGATTATTACTACTGGAAGGATAAAATGGAACTATTTCTCAGATCACAAGATAACAACATGTGGTCAGTTATTGAAATAGGAGAATATGTACCTTTGGCGAAAGATACAACTACACCAAAGACACAAGGAGAATGGTCAACACAAGAAGCTGATAGAGTACTCCTAAATACCAAAGCAAAACTGTTCATTAAAAGTGCTATGAGCAGAGAAGAGTATGACAAAATCATGCAATGCAAAACGGCAAAAGAAATGTGGGAAACTCTCGAGATCCATCATGAAGGAACTAGTCGTGTAAAAGAAACAAGAATTGATATTGGTGTAAGAAAATTTGAGCTATTTGAAATGCAAGAAGATGAATCAATAGATCAAATGTATGGAAGATTCACTATCATCATCAATGAGCTAAACTCTTTGGGAAAGACATACACAACACATGAAAAGATAAGGAAACTCCTTAGATGTCTAACAAAGAGTTGGAGGCACATAGTAACTGCAATTACAGAATCAAAAGATCTTTCACAAATGAAACTTGAAGATCTAATTGGATCATTAAAAGCTCATGAATCAATCCTCCAAGAAGACAAACCGGTCAAAAAGAAAATGATCGCATTAGACTCCCAAACCAGAGAACATTCTCAGAATGTTGAAAATTATCTTGAGAACGATGAAACACTTCAAGAAGATGACAATGAGGAAATGGCGTTTCTATCACGAAGAATTCAAAGGTTGATGCAAAGGAGAAACCAACTTAAAAAGACGTTTCAACCTAGAAGAAGTGGACCCAAAGAAACAGACATTAGCAAAGTCAAATGCTATGGATGTGAACAATTTGGGCATTACAAAAATGAATGTCCAAATCAAAAGAAGCCCTTCTTCAAAAAGAAATCCATGATGGCTACATGGGATGAAAGTGATGAAGAAACAGAAGAAGAAAAAGAGGAGCAACAAGCAAATGTATGTCTAATGACACACTCCGTCACCGAAGAGGAAAACACCGAACCTTGCTCTTCTTGTCATAAAACTGAACATATGTTTGATAACTTATTATATGATACTCAATTACTAAATCAAAAAAATTGTAAACTTAGGGATGAAGTAACCAAGGCAAATGTAAAAAGAGATGAGTATAAAGCACAGAACATCATTCTACATAAGATGCTCGAAAATATGCAAAATACTCACAAAGATATGTCAAAACAAATTGATGAGATTAGAAAGAATCAGAATATTCTGGAATGTTCCAAACTGAAGGAAGAAAATGTTTTACTAAAAAATAGAGTTTCTGAGTTAGAAAATGATTTAAGAAAATTTATTACCTCTACCAAAACTTTTGAAAATATCTTGGGATCACAATTTGGAATGTTTGATAAAGCCGGTCTTGGATATAGACCATTTCAAAAAATGAAACTATATGAAAACTTTTTTCTTCCTCAGAAACAAAAGAAAATTAAAAAATATAAATGTACCTTCTGTCACAAAGAAGGACATCTTGAAAAGTTTTGTTTAAAAAAAAGGGATAGAGAACAATTTCTACTGCACAAAGAACATTCTCAGAATAATCTCAGAAAGAAGGTTTATAAACCTCCTCATAGAAGAATACAGCACAATGTTATAAATAAGCATGCTAGAGTAAATTTCACTAACCTTCAAGGACCCAAGAATCTGTGGGTACCTAAAATATTATTAAAATCAAATGTAGGAATGTCTTCTAGCAGTCAAGAGAAAGCCATGGTACTTGGACAGTGATTGCTCAAGACATATGACGGGAGATAGAAAAAACTTTCTTGCATTGAAGAAAAAGAAGGTGGATCTGTTACTTTTGGAAATAATGAAAAAGCTCAAATCAAAGGTAAAGGAACTATTGGTAAGGTTGGTTCTGCCAAGATTGAAAATGTTCATTATGTGGAAGGACTTGAACATAACTTAATAAGCATAAGTCAATTATGTGACAATGGTTTTGAAGTTATATTCAAAACTAACACATGTGAAATTAAGCAATCTTCATGTGAAACAATTTTATTTATTGGATCAAGAATAAAAAATGTTTATGTAGTATATTTAGATGAACTACCTATTGAATCATGCTTTGTTTCTCTTGAAAAAGATAAATGGACATGGCACAAAAGGGTTGGTCATGTAAGTATGAAAACTATGTCAAAACTTTCAAAACTTGATCTAGTAAATGGATTGCCCAAGATAAGTTTTGATCTAGACAAAATATGTGAATCATGCACAAGAGGAAAACAAGTGAAAAGTAGCTTTAAACCTAAAAAATTTATTTCAACTAACAAACCTCTTGAAATGCTTCACATTGACTTATTTGGACCGGTCAAAACTACAAGTTTTGGTGGTAAGAATTATGGCTTTGTCATTGTTGATGATTTCTCTAGGTTCACTTGGGTGCTTTTTCTAAAAAATAAAGATGATGCTTTTGAAGCCTTCAAATCTTTTTGCTTAAAAGTTCAAAATGAGAAAAGTTCAAATATTGTGTCCATAAGAAGTGATCATGGAGGAGAATTTGAAAACTCTCTCTTTGAAAACTTTCTTGACAATAATGGAATATCTCATAATTTTTCTTGTCCAAGAACACCTCAACAAAATGGGGTTGTGGAAAGGAAAAATAGAACTCTACAAGAAATGGCAAGAACTATGATAAATGAATCAAATGTTGAAAAATATTTTTAGGCTGAAGCCATAAATACTTCTTGCTATATCTTGAACAGGGTCACGATTAGAAAAATTTTAAACAAAACACCCTATGAACTTTGGAAAGGAAGAAAGCCAAACATTTCTTACTTTCACATATTTGGTTGTTTTTGCTATATCTTAAATATCAAAGACAATCTAGGCAAGTTTGATTCAAAGTCAGATAAGGGAATCTTCTTAGGATATTCTCTAACATCAAAGGCTTATATAATCTATAACTTAAGAACCCAAACCTTGGAAGAAAGCATGCATGTGAAATTTGATGAGTTTGAAGATCAATCAAACATAATAGAAGATGAGGAAGACGAACTTATAAGAAATCAAAATCTTGAACCCAACCAAGAATCAACCCCTCAAATGCTTCCAAGAACTTGGAAAACTGTTACTAATCATCCACTTGAGCAAATCATTGAAAACACCGAAGATGGAATAAGAACTAGAAGATCACTGCAGATTATAGAGAACAATCTGGGATTGATCTCTCAGTTAGAACCCAGAACAATATATGAAGCTATTGTTGATGAATCTTGGATAGAAGCAATGAAAGAATAACTATCACAATTTGAGAGGAATGAAGTATGGAATTTGGTACCACTGCCAAAGGATCATTCAATCATTGGCACTAGATGGGTGTTTAGAAACAAATTGGACGAAGATGGTAAAGTAATTAGAAACAAAGCTAGGCTAGTAGCTCAAGGTTACAACCAACAAGAAGGAATTGATTATGATGAAACATTTGCTCCTGTAGCCAGGTTAGAAGCCATTAGAATTTTGCTTGCATATGCATCTCATAAGTGCATAAAACGTTTTCAAATGGATGTCAAAAGTGCCTTTTTAAATGGATTTTTAAATGAGGAAGTTTATGTTCACCAACCACCTGGCTTCATTGATCAAAACAAATCAAATCATGTTTTCAAACTTACCAAAGCTCTTTATGGACTTAAACAAGCTCCAAGAGCTTGGTATGAAAGGTTGAGTACTTTTTTACTTGAAAATGATTTTTCTAGAGGAAAAATTGACACCACACTTTTTAGAAAAACTCATAAGCATGATTTACTTATTGTCCAAGTATATGTTGATGATATTATATTTGGTGCTACTAATGAGAAAATGTGTGAAGAATTTTCTAATCTTATGCAAAGTGAGTTTGAAATGAGCATGATGGGAGAACTTAGATTTTTTTCTTGGCTTACAAATCAAGCAACTAGAAGATGGTATTTTTATTTGTCAAGAAAAATACATCAAGGATCTTCTCAAAAAATATAAGATGAATGAAGCAAAGATCATGTCAACTCCTATGCATCCATCAACTAGTTTGGACAAAGATGAAAGTGGCAAAAATGTGTCAGAAAAGGAATTTAGAGGAATGATTGGATCACTTCTCTACTTGACTGCAAGTAGACCTGATATTGTCTTCTCAGTAGGACTATGTGCTAGATTTCAATCTCCAAAAGAATCACATTTAATTGCCGTAAAAAGAATTTTTAGATATTTGGTTGGAACACAAAATGTTGGCTTGTGGTACAAGAAAGGAACACATTTTGATCTACAAGCATATTGTGATGCTGATTACGCTGGAGATAAAATTGAAAGAAAAAGCACAAGTGGAGCATGTCAATTCCTTGGTGAAGCTCTTGTTAGTTGGTGTTGTAGAAAACAAAATACCATTGCACTTTCAACTACTGAAGCAGAATATGTCTCTGCATCAAATTGTTGCTCTCAAGTAATATGGATCAAAAACCAACTTGAAGACTTCTCCTTAAGGTACACAAATGTTCAAATTTTTTGTAATAATACCAGTGCAATTAATCTATCAAAAAATCCTATTCAACATTCAAGATCTAAACACATTGAAATCAAACATCATTTTATTCGTGATCATGTAAACAAAAAGGATATTTCTTTAGTGTTTGTTGATACTGAAAATCAGCTTGCTGATATTTTTACTAAACCATTGGTTGAGGATCGTTTTAATTTTATCAAAGAAAAATTGAAAATCATCAAAAATCCCAATCAAAATTAAATGTTATATTGTCTGTTTGTCATAGAGAACATTCTGAGAACAATCTTCTGTTTGATATGTATTTGTATATCTTGATATGTTTTGTGCTTGTCTCCGTGTTTAGTTGTTTGATTATTAGTTTTATTTAAATTAAATAGAAATATTAGGATTGGCTCTTCCTAAGTGACTCAACGGTTATCTTCTCCCACTCTCATCATTCTCTCTCCAACTTATTTCTCTTAGCAAAAGTACTCATTTACTATTCCTAAGTACACGTAGCCTACTCTTTCTTTCACACTTCCCCACGATTTTTCTAATCATCAAATACCAACCTCCATCATCACAAATTTTCAAACCGCTCTTCTTCTTCTTACTATTCTCAAACAAATTTCAAATCTCTTTCAAACATCAAAGATGGCTCGAACCAAAGGAAGAGGAGCTAGAATCCAAACACCATCACCCACTCCATCTCCTCCTCCATGCAATCCACCATCACCTCCAAAAAACCTAAACACTGTTGAAAACTCTCCAACTTCGACCCAGGAAAAATTAAACCAAAATATTGTTGATGATTCTCCCATTTCATCTCAGAATCCTTCTCCAACCCAAAACCCCCAATCTGAACCAGAAGACATTGAACCCATTTCAACTGTCTTTCCATCTTCCACTAACCCAGAATCTTCTGAGAACGATCCCTCCGAACCAGAAATTGATATCCAACTCACCCAAAATCAACCCATCCATTCTGAAGGAATGGTAACCCCAATTCCCACCATGGTCGTTCCAAGCAAAGCTGATACTCCACCCATCATGGTGAAAAAATCTCGAACCAAATCACAAACCAAATCTCGTGATTCTGCTCAAATTAGAAGGTCAGCAAGAATTTTGTCTGGAATTGGTACAGGAAAAAGGATTGTAAAGGATACCACTGTGCATGTCATCGATGATGATGAAATTGACTCTGAGAACACTCTCTCAGATCATCATAAAGACATTGTTGTTGATGATGAACCTAAACCCGTTACCTCCTCAAAATCGCTTCCGCCAAAGCCTAAATCAAAACCATCTCCTGCTCAAATCAAAAAATCTCGCTCTGTTTCAAAAACCCCCAAACCAAAAGCAAAAACCATGTCTGTCAACAAAGGATCAAGAACCAAAATTGTTGAAATTCCTCTCATTCACCCTGCTGATGAAGAACGTTTCGAAACTTTTTGGAAAGTTAAGCCAGTCACTGCAGGAAGAACCTATGAATTTGAGGACTTAGCTAAAGGTGGAATCAATTTGTTGAAGTATACTGAACCTTTAAGGTGGACCAACTTTTTCAAAATCAATGAATCCATCTTCCCACAACTTGTTCAAGCTTTCTACTTCAATGCTAAAGTTGATATCTCAAAAAGTGAGATAATCTCTTATATCAAAGGAATAGAAATTCAACTTGATCCGAAGGTCATTGGAGATATTCTTGGATTAAAGGCTGAAGGAGTTGAAGCTTATGGAGAGAATTGGTACACCGAATTAGGTGTAAGCAAGGATGCTTTAATTTTGGAAATGTTCAACGAACAAGCGGCTCAAAGAGAAAAACCTCCTTCCTCAATGCTGAAGAAAGAATACAAATTGCTGCACAATTTCTGTCAACATTGCATTTTCCCTAGGACGGGTAGTTTGGAAAAAGTGACTGACAATGATCTGCTCATCATGCATCATTTATCCAAAGGTATCCAACTTAACCTTCCCTACATAATCATACAGCATATGATTCATGCTGCCAACTCTGGAATCAAAAAGGTAACCCTGCCTTATGCAATGATCTTGACCAAAATTTTTAGAATTTTTAAGATTGATGAAACTGGTCAAAGGGTAGAGAATTCATGTACTTCATTTGGCTTCAAGAATATTCATCACATGAAAAAAGATGTGATCTCTGAAGACCCTACTGATCTGGGTAAAAGAAAGAGGGCTGAGTTTGAGAAAGAAGGATTGGATATCCTTGCTGATGCACTGGGAGATCAAACTGAGAACGATCTCCAAGCTGGTAACAGTGCAGGAACAAATGTTGGAATAACTTCTGATTCAATTCCCTCTCACATTAGCACATCTCTTCACTTTGGAACTCCTTTCTCTCATGGATTTAAAGCTTCTGCACCCCCAAAAGCTGGTAAGGAACTTCAAGGTTTTCTTTCCACCACCTCACCCCACAATAACAGTCTTTTCTCACCACTCATGACTTCATCTCAAGGAAGTCTTGAAACTTTTAAAAGTTCTGAATTTTTCAAAAAATTTGACGCAAATGTTCCAATCTTTCCACAATTCACACAACCTATTTTTACCTCTGGTTCACTTCCATCTCTACCTACTGCTTTTGGAACTCTTGATTCCTTTTGTTCCTCTGCAAATGCTGCTGCTACTGATGCTATTAACCCACATGTTGGTTTTGAACCAAATGTGAAACTTGCTGGTGAAGGTACCTCTGATCAGAGGCCTGAAAAGAGAACCAAAATTGAAAAGGATGTGTCCAAAATAAGGAAAAATGTTGAAAGAATTCTTGATGGAATGACTATCCAAAACAACATGCTCATGCATCTTATGATCGAGCATCAAACTTTAAGGAATTGGTTGATTGCAAATGTTTGCCCTGCCATGAATATTCTTCCACCACCACTTAACCCTCCTCCACATATCCCAGAATTTCCACCACCACATGATGATGCTACCTCCTCTGATGACTCCAGCCCTACCGTGCCTAAGTGATCACCCTTTTTAATGCTGCCAAAATGGGGAGAATATGGATCTGAGTAATTTAGGGGGAGTACTAGTATTTTGAAAAATGTTTGTTTTGTTATGCTGCTTGGTTGTTATGATTTCTCTTGCTTATCTCCTAGTTAGAAAAACTAGATAATTTGGGAAGTTCTTTTTGGTTAATAGGAACTTCTCTTGCTATGTTTGAAATTCTAAACTAGGCTTTAATTTCAAATTTGAGTCCTTTTGTATTAATTTGTTTTTATAAACCGTGTCTGGATTCTCACTTGGTGAGCATGATGATTAATGAAATTATGTTTGACTCAAATATATGATTTCTCAATTCTTTATCTTTTAAATCTTGAATGCTTGAATTGAGGGGGAGTTTTGATAAGATCAATCAAAATCATTTTCACAAAATTCTGTACTAAATTTACTTAAGTCAGAATTACTTTAAAACATCATTCAAGAAGTTTGTCATCATCAAAAAGGGGGAGATTGTTGAGGCAAAATTCCAATTTGATGTTTTAAAGATAACAAACATCTTAATTATATTTTAAGAGAAATTCTGATCATATTGTTATCTAACAAGTGCTCTTGAGTGTTTTAATCAAGTCAGGTTTAATCTAGCTTTTCATATCATTATCTACTAGATTTCGTTTTCAAGAACAAAAGCTACAGGAATGTTCTGAGAACATTCTCTGTGTTTCGCTCAAGAACAAGCTACAAAGACAATGTACTTATTTTTCTAAGTCAACTATGTTCAAGACAAATGAGCACTTTTTCCTTGGTATTAAGTCACAAGATCACAACAGTATACACATCAAATAAGGCAAGGAATATTTGGAATGAAATGTGTGACTTTCCCTTTTGGACAAGTTTTGAAGAACAAGCTGTTGGAACAAAAGAGGTTCTGACATGATCCAATTAAGTTTTGATGATAACAAAAGTATTAATATACAATAGGGTATACTAATTATTTAATCCAAGTGTGCAGATATTCAAGTTAATTTTTATATTCATTTAAAGCACATTGGAAGCTCTGATATGGCAAAGCAAACTCTGATAAGAACTTGAAGACATCAGAAGATGCATATTTTGGTTCATCAGAGGATGCAAATTTTATTCATCAGAAGATGCATATCAGACTCTGATAAGAGCAGTGAGAGCCGTTTTGTCAGAAGAACATTCTCTGCATCAATGATTATACTCTGACATTCCAAAAGCTGATGGAATCAATCTTATCCACAGAATAGTGACGTTTGTACTATTGTACGAACTCTTTACCTGATTTGGATAAAACTTTCTCTCCAAGATTGATCACATACAAGGTTACCTGATTTGGATATCAAAGGTACTATCTACAGCTGGCGCAATCTCACCGCATCAAATTTAAATCAAACACGCTCCACCTTCATCTATAAATTGGAGCAAGTTTGAAGCTTTGGGATACGATACTTGAACAATTTAAAAAGAGCTGTTACTCTGCTAAATTCATCCTAAAGTACAAAACTACAAATACAACTTGAACTCATATTCAAAATCCAAGACTCCAGTTTCAGCTTCTGTTAATTCATTAGTTGAACCTTAGAATTTTGTATTAAGATTCTAAGTTAAGTCTTGTATCAAAAGTTGTATTTAATTTGTAACTGAACATTGATCTTTATATCAATTGTTCAGACTCTGTTTTTCTAAACTTGTGTATTGAAGTCTCTTGCCTGCGTGCTTGAGCATTAGGAAGTCTCTTGTTTGTATACTTGAGCATTGGAAGTCTCTTGCTTGTGTGCTTGAGCAATTGTAATCTTTGGTGATTATAGTGAACTCTCTTGGAAGTACAAGAGGACTGGACGTACTCTCGGTTTGTGAGGGGAACCAGTATAAAAATTTCTGTCTCTATCTTTCTCTCCTTCTCTCTACCTTCAAAGTTATTCTTGATTGTGTTTTGTTTTCTAACCGCTGCAAACTCTGATAAGTTCTCTGTAACTTAGAAGAAATTTTTTAAATTACCAAAAACACAATTCAACCCCCCCCTTCTTGTGTTTTTCACACCTTCAATTGGCATCAAGAGCCCGGTTCTGTTTTTAATCACCTAACAGTGAGATAGTTTCCTGTTGAAAGACACTATGACTGAAACTCCAAGTGATAGCTTGAAATCAGTTCCACATGACTATGATGTTGAAGAAAAGTCAAGCAACAAAGCACCAAAGTTCAATGGAGATGCATCTACTTTTTCCTGGTGGAAAGATAGAATCTACAGTCATCTTATTGGTTTAGATGATGAACTTTGGGACTTGGTTGAAGAAGGGGTAACTTTCCAAGGACTAGATGAAAAGGGAAGGCTATCTGTTGAAGAAAGAAAGTTCACTCCTACAGACAAGAAACTTTACAAGAAGCATCACAAGGTTAAGGATCTTCTCATTGGATGTATAACTCATGATGAGTACCTCAAGATTACAGACAAATCCACTGCCAAGAGCATCTATCACTCCTTGTGTTCCACATATGAAGGGAACAAACAGGTTCAAGAAGCAAAGGCTACTCTTTTGATCCAACAGTATGAACTCTTTAGAATGAAGGATGATGAGACAATTGAATCAATGTATTCTAGATTCAAAATTCTTGTGGCTGGTCTCCAAGTTCTAAAGAGAAGTTATACAACCTCTGATCATGTAAGGAAGATTTTGAGAAGCTTACCTTCAAGGTGGAGGCCTAAGGTAACAGCTATCCAAGAAGCTAAAGATTTGGACAAACTTGGCTTGGAAGAATTGATAAGTTCACTCATGAGTCATGAGATTGAACTATCTTCTGATGAGCCTCAGAAGAAGCTAAAATCTGTGGCCTTGCCATCTATTTCAGTTTCATGTAAGGCTCTGAAAGCCAAAGTTGTAGAATCTGAAGCAGAGGAATCTTCCATAGATAATCAAGAGGAAGGATCAGATGATGATTTCTTTGCACTCTTGTCCAAAAACTTTCAAAAGTGGTCACTAAGGAAGGGCAAAAATTTTCAAGGCAGAGGATCTGGATCAAGAAACAACACCAACAAAGAGAAGAAGGATGACACAAAAAATTGTTTCAATTGTCATAAGCCTGGACACTTCATGGCTGATTGTCCTGAACTCAACTCCAAAGGTAAAGGAAGAAAGAGTATGATCAAGAACAAAGCCAAGAAGAGTCTGATGGAAACATGGGAGGATATTAATGAACTATCTGAGGATGAAGACTCTGAGGAAGCAAACCTAGCGCTTATGGCCATTGGTGAGTCAGACAATGAAAATGATTCAGAGTCTGATACTGACGACATTGATGAGGTAATATCTAAAATGTCTAATACTCAAATAACCAAAGCTTTGAAAGATGTAATGGTGAAGTACATGGAAAAATTGAGTGGGTTAGATTTTTGCAAACAAAAAATGAAGCTCCTCAATGAAAATCTCACCCAGACTCAAGCAAACTATCAAAAATCTCTTAAAACAATTAAGGTGCTTGAGACTGGATGCAGAACATGTCACAAACCTTATGACGAGTATGAAATCTCTCTACAAGAGTTTGTGCACCATAACATAGATAAGACTAGGGTAACTTCTGTAATTCATGGTGGACTTAGCAACTATTATAAAAGACAAGGACTTGGTTCTCTTACATGTCCTGATGTGGGAAAATTAAGTAAACCTGTCGTGTTGAGCAAGTCACCATCAGAATCTTATTCAAACTTCACTAAGAGTACATCAGAACCTCTGACTGTGTCTGGTACTCTTGTGAGCTTGGAACCACAAGATAAGGTATCAAAAGATAACTCATCTTCTGAACCTAAGTCTTCTAAAACTAAGGTTCCCCTCACATCAGTACCCATGTCTACTCAAGTTAAAGCTGTCAAAGTACCAAAGCCTGTTGATAAGCGGGGCACTAGTACTTCTAAGGCAAACTTGGTAACTGGTTCTCTGACACACTCAAGAGGAAAGTCTCAGAGACAACATAAGCCTAAACAATTCTCTAAAGGCTCAGTTGACTCCAGATCTTCTGATTATACTAACAAGAAGGATAAGATTCTCAAAACTAACCAAAAAGGACCCATCAGAGTATGGGTACCAAAATCTGAAATAGTGTATGCTGCAGGTATGCACCCAAAGAAGAAAAGAAAGCTCATGGTATCTGGACTCTGGCTGCTCACGTCACATGACAGGAGACAAGCTCTTATTCCACACCCTGAATCAGCAAGAGGGAGGAACAGTAGGGTTTGGTGGCAACCAGAAGGGAAGGATCATTGGTATAGGTACAGTTGGTAATTCTTCTTTGTCAATTTCTGATGTTTGGTTAGTAGATGGACTACATCATAACTTACTTAGCATAAGTCAATTGTGTGATAGTAATTATGATGTTATGTTTAATAAGGATTCATGTACTGTACTTAGAAACTCTGATCAATCCATTGTTTTCAAGGGAAATAGAAAAGGCAATGTGTACAAAGTCAATTTTTCTGATTTAAAGGAACAACAAGTGCTTTGTCTTTTGACACTGAGTGATGAAAAATGGATCTGGCATAAAAGATTGGGTCATGCTAACTGGAGATTAATTTCTAAGCTTAGCAAGGACAATCTTGTCAGAGGCCTTCCAAAAATAAAATATCACTCAGACTCACTTTGTGGTTCTTGTCAAAAAGGAAAAATTGTCAAAAGTTCTTTTAAGAACAAGAACATTGTCTCTACTACTAGACCTTTGGAACTCTTGCACATTGATCTTTTTGGACTAGTTAGCACTGCCTCAATCAATGGTAAGAAATATGGATTAGTCATTGTGGATGATTATAGTAGATGGACTTGGGTAAAATTTCTGAGAAATAAAGATGATACATATGAAGTGTTCAGCATCTTCTGCACCCAGATTCAAAATGAAAAGAATTCAAAAATTTTGAAAGTAAGAAGTGATCATGGTGGTGAATTTGAAAATGAACCTTTTGAAAAATTCTGTGAAGAACATGGAATTCTCCATGAATTCTCTTCTCCCAGAACTCCACAACAAAATGGAGTTGTTGAGAGAAAGAATAGATCTTTACAAGAAATGGCACGCACCATGATGCATGAAAATAATTTAGCAAAATTCTTTTGGGCAGAAGCTGTTAACACTGCTTGTTATATTCAGAATAGAATCTATATAAGACCTATTTTGAACAAAACAACATATGAACTCTTTAAGGGAAGAAAACCCAATATTTCTTATTTTCATCAATTTGGTTGTACATGTTACATTCTGAATAACAAAGTCCATCTTAAGAAATTTGACTCTAAAGCCTGTAAGGGTATCTTCATTGGATACTCTGAACGCTCTAAGTCATACAGGGTGTATAATTCTGAAACTAATATAGTGGAAGAATCAATGCACGTAAAGTTTGATGACAAAGAGCCTGATGATAAAAAGTCAGAGCCTGTTAAAGATTTGTCAGGATCTGATGAGTCAGAAGATGAAGCTCCAGAGTATGATAACAACATAGAATCTATAGAAGACTCTGAAGCTCAAGAAGATGCACCTTCTGATGCTGCTCAAGAACATCAAACTATTGATGATAACCCTGAAGAATCTGATATTCCAAGGAACACATTCAAATATAAATCATCACATCCTGAAGAGCTCATCTTAGGAAACAAGAATAGTCCAACAAAAACAAGGTCAAACTTCAGAGTTGAAGAATCATTATTTGGATTAGTTTCCTTAATTGAACCCAAGACAACAAGTGAAGCTCTATCAGATGATGCTTGGATAGTTGCAATGGAAGAAGAGTTAAATCAATTCAAGAGAAATGATGTGTGGGATCTGGTACCCAAACCCAAGCATAAGAACATTATTGGAACAAAATGGGTATACAGAAACAAATTGAATGAACAAGGTGAAGTCACAAGGAACAAAGCAAGACTTGTTGCACAAGGATACAGTCAACAAGAAGGAATTGACTTCACTGAAACATATGCTCCAGTAGCAAGACTGGAAGCAATCAGGTTACTTTTATCTTATGCAGTCAATAATGGTATTACTCTATATCAAATGGATGTGAAAAGTGCATTTCTAAATGGTGTCATATCTGAAGAAGTGTATGTCAAACAACCTCCTGGTTTTGAAGATTTGACAAACCCTGATCATGTGTTTAGACTAAAGAAGTCACTCTATGGACTCAAACAAGCTCCTAGAGCTTGGTATGAGAGATTGAGTACTTTTTTGGTTGACAATGGTTTTGAAAAAGGGCAAGTTGACAACACACTTTTCAAAAAGACCCTTAAGAAAGACATTTTAATCATTCAAATATATGTTGATGATATCATTTTTGGATCAACTAATGCCACTCTTTGCAAGAATTTTTCTAAGCTTATGCAGGATGAGTTTGAAATGAGCATGATGGGAGAATTGAAGTTCTTTCTTGGTATTCAAATAAATCAAACAGAGAAAGGAACATTCATTCATCAATCCAAATATATAAAGGATCTTCTGAAGAAGTTCAACTTAGAAGATTGCAAACCCATGAATACTCCAATGCATCCTACATCAAGTCTAGGCAAAGAAGAGTCTGAAGGCAAGGTTGATCAGAAGCTGTATAGAGGTATGATTGGATCTCTTCTTTATCTAACTGCCTCAAGACCTGACATTTTATTCAGTGTCTGTTTGTGTGCAAGATTTCAATCAGATCCTAGAGAATCTCATCTCACTGCTGTGAAGAGAATCTTTAGGTATTTGAAAGCTACTTGTAACATTGGATTACTGTATCAGAAATCCAATGACTACAAGCTGATTGGATTCTGTGATGCTGACTATGCTGGTGATAGAATTGAAAGAAAGTCCACCAGTGGTAACTGCCAGTTTATTGGTGAGAATTTAGTTTCATGGGCTAGTAAAAGGCAAACCACCATAGCTATGTCAACAGCAGAAGCTGAATACATATCAGCAGCTAAATGTTGTACACAACTACTCTGGATGAAATATCAATTGGAAGATTATCAAATCAGCAGTAACAATATTCCTTTATATTGTGACAATACTGCAGCTATTCACCTTTCTAAAAACCCTATTTTATATTCAAGAGCTAAGCATATTGAGATTAAACATCATTTCATCAGAGACTATGTTCAAAAAGGGGTAATTGATCTCAAGTTCATTGAAACTGAAAATCAATGGGCTGATATCTTTACAAAACCTTTAGCTGTTGAACGTTTTGATTTTATCAAAAAGAATCTGAACATGATGGAAATCTCTGATTAACTAAGACTCTAATGAAAAATTGAGTTTGTGAGAATCTAATAGCGATCAGAAGATGAAGTCATCAGAACCTTCTGTATCAGAAGTTGTGATGAGAGTATCTTCTGACATGCTATCAGAATCTGATTAGAAGGTAAATGGTTCTGGCGCGTAAGTAAAAATCTTTTGTAAAAACCCTTTCGTTTTCTCAAACTTACGTGTCAGTTATTTAACAATCTTCTAATACACATGTCTTGTTGTAAGAGGATAAAGAAGTTGGTTAATGATGATTAGCATTTCTTATTTCCAATTGTGGTAAAATACTCTACTACCCCTGTGTTTGTGTACTTGTTTTTGCGCGTAAGTTTCTATTTAAACACACTAACTGTTCACATTCACACTTTTGCACTCTCACAACCTACACTTTCATTCTTCTAAAACACAGAGCAATTTCTTTCTCCCTCTTTAGAAACCCTAAATTCCAAATTTCATCCATGGCATCCTCATCAACATTCTTGAATAGAACATGTATGATCCTACCAAATGAATCCAACCCTACAGAGTTCGCAAAGGATCAACGACCATATAAGTATGACGAACTAAATGTAGCGATTGAGAACCCAGTTGATCTTGAGAGCATTAGGGTAAACGGTTTTGCTGAAGTCGTTCATATATACAAAAAGCAAGGTTTGGAATATTATTTTGATCTTCTCAATGGACCAACATATACTGAGATGGTAAAGGAATTCTGGATGAAAGCCTCTGTTATTACAAGGGATGTTTATGACAGGAAGGTCAAGGAAAAGATGAAGGAAAATCCTGAGTTCAAAGAGAGAACACCAGAAGAAATGGGATTAAGGTCTTTTATCTCTACAGAGATTGAATCCTTCGTGGCTGGATTCAGAATCTCTATCAGACTCTCCCACATTCTTGAGGCTCTGAAGCTCAAGCGTGATGGTGTGATAATCAAACACTCTGATGAAACAGGTCCTGATGTGGATGAATATCTATTCAAACCTAAGACCAATCCTAAGGACAAGTTTGAATGGACAAACAATTGCAAGATCATCTACAGGATCTTGATTGAAAGTATTCTGTCCAAATTGGGAGGCACTGATCAAATATCCAGTGTTCAGAAGCTGTTCACGTATAATGTTGCTAAAGGAAATATTGTGGATATTGGAAGGCTAATTTTTGATCATCTGTGTCTGTCTATTATCTCCAGCAAAGCTATTGTCAGACATTCAAGACTACTGAGCCACATGTTTGCACAAAGTGGTTTGTTGGATGCTATTACACCATATCTTCCTGGCTTAGGTACTTTTTTGCTTAGTTCTAAGATTGTAAATAGTACTACATTAAGATACTTAAAGCTGGTGAAGAACAATGAGATAGTTCATCCAACACATCCTGTGTTACTCAGAGAATCTGAGAAAGGCATTGGTGAAAGTTGGCTTGTACATGTCAGAGATAGTGAAGCAAAGAGAGTGATAGAAGCACATGCTGAATTCATGAAAAAGCTAGGTGCTGATGTAGGAGATGGAGAACCTACAAAACTGACTGTAAGACAATCAAGGCTTTTGGAACAGCCTCTTAGACTTGAACCAGTCAAGAGGAAAGCTGCCAAAAGTCCTACTGTGAAGAAAGCTGCTAAGGTTCAAAAGACCACAAAGACTACTGCTCCAAGATCCTCTAAACCAAGAGCAAAGAAAATGATACTGAAGGATCTTACTGAGGAGGAAAAGGAAGCAGCTGTTGTACAGGCAGCATTGGCTAAGGTTGCAGAGTTTAATAGGAAGCAAGATGCTCTGAAGGATAGCTATGACTGTGGTATTGGTGAAGCTGCATTTGATGATATGCACAAGAAGCTCCCAAAAAGGAATGATCCTCACAATCTGCTGGAACAGCAGACTCTGTATGGTAATGAAACTGGTAAGTTTTCTAATTTTCTTGGAGGCAGCAAAGGATCTAGTGATTATTTCAGAAGACTTCAATTCCCTTCTGAAATTAGAGTTAAACATGCTTTTGATAAGATTTTAAAAGGAGTTAATTCTGAGAAAGTCTTTGACCTTTCTGAGAATCAACTATCATCAAAGCAGTTTAAACTCATCCTATATCACCCATCAGAATCTCAGGCTAATTTTATATGCAATGATGCAGCGCAAGCTTCTACAAGCACTGCACCTGCTATTCAACTTTCTTTTGATGATGATTCTGATAAAACCCCTTCACCTCCACCTGCACAATCCCCCAATCATCAAGAAATACCTACCACAACACCACAACAAGATGAACCACAAAATGATCCCCAACCAAACTCTGAGATTGTTCATCATGAGAACACTCAAAAACAACCAACAACACCTCAACCAGAAAATACTGAACCAGAGACTACCCAACCAGAACATCAAATCCCACCAGAAAATACTTCATCTGAACCTGATCACCAAAAATCACCAGAACCTGATCAAGATCAAGCCTCAGAAACTCTTCATGCTGATGAACATGTCCATGAGAAATCCCCACAACATGTGGCTGTGGACAACTCATGTGATTTACCTACACCTATCAAGACACATGTTCAACATATAAATGAGACTATGAATCTTGAAATCCTACAAAGAACCCCTCCTGACCAATCACAACATCTCCAACACCTTTTGCAGGATCTCTCTATGGACTGCATATTTTTCCCACCTCACCTACCCTCAAGAATTATCAATGAACCTCTTGACCAAACTCAGAATGACATCACTAGCCTGCTGCAAGCTGTTGACAAGAATCTTAGGAGAATGTCCAGTGCCATTCCACACAGGTCTATTGACACAGCACACATTGACAAAGAGTGTGACCTTATGGAGAAAAATCTGGTACTCATGATTCGCTCTGTCAGAAAAGCTTATACTACAGACTTGAGTTTGAGAAATGAGTTAGCAAGGAAGGAAGAGGAGGAGAGGCGTGAAAGGGAAAGATTGGAAGCTGAGGAGAGGGAAAGAAAAAGATTGGAGGATGAGCGTATAGAAAGGGAAAGGCAAGCTGCTGAGCAAGCCAGGCTAGCAGAAGAAGCTAAAAGAGCTGCTGATCAAGCAAGGCTTGAGCAACTGGCTAGAAATGCACCAGAGTATGCTCAGCACGTATTAGAAAATCAGGAAAATTTTCAAAGAAGGCTTGATGAGCATTCGTCTATGCTGGCTGCTATTATGGAAACTCTTCAAAGTATTAATGCAAGATTACCTCAGCAACCTGATCAACCTTAACCCCTAGGATTCTAAGCACATGTTCTGATTATTTGTTTAATGTTTATCATGTTCAGATATCTGTTTTGTAACTTGTTGAATATTTTTTTTATCAAGTACTCTGTTGCTTATTCAATTATCTTCTGTGTTCATTATTTATTTCTATGTTTATTATTTGTTGTCTATTTCTTTTATGCTTTCATAAATAATTTTGAGACAAAAATCAACACAAAGATTTCAAAGCTAAATAATGAGTTTATTCAATTGAAAATTGTTGATTACATAAGTTTCTATCCAACTTTTCACTTGGATCCTACATAAAACAGCTAGTCCTAAATCTAGCTTATTTGAATCTAAGGGAAATGGAAGAGTTCACGACACTCTTCACTTCCTTATTGGGAAATCAATGAAAAGTGATCTCATTGATTATGAAGAGGAGTATTCTTCCTTGGGAGGAACATATGTACTCAAGAATTCCTTCCAATCAGAATCCCATTCAGATTCTGACTCAGATAAGGACTCTTGTTGTTTAGCCTTGGATCTCGTTTGATATTTGACTCTAACAGGAGCAGAAGTTGATGCCCTCATCTTCTGAAGTTTCTTCTTAGACTCTGAGTCATGTTGAATCTTCACTTTCTTCTTCTTCTTCTCCTGCACTCTCTTACTTTTGATCACTTTTCTATCCTTCTCCATTGTTGATTTTTCACAATGAAATGGAAGTGTTGAGTGAAATGACAAAGTTCATGGTCCTTATATAGTGGTTTCATAATGGACAAGTTCTTGGTTTTTACGACAAGCCATTTAATTGGAGTAGTTGTAACCACCTTGACTGCATTGAAACTCTACTTTTGACCAATTTTTTTCAAAATTGTCATTTATTTCTTGTCAGTTCTATCTTTTTGTTTAATGACAAAAGGGGGAGTAAGAGCTGTTATTAATTTATGAGATGCTAAACTGAAACCAAATTCCAAAATTTTAGTTTTCAGTTATGTCCATATACAATATAAATTTGAGGAAAATATTAGTTGAAATTTGAACTTCTGATACATGGTACGTATAAAAGAAAATTGCACTTTTCTTTCATAGGTATCAGACTTAGGGGGAGAGCTTGCAAACCTAGCCTCTGAAAGTCTAGTGTATTAGTTTAAGTTCAAAATTCAAATGAATATTTTTAAACTGATTTAATTAATCATTGCTGAACTTAGGGGGAGCTTGCAAAACTCATCAACCTAAGAGATGCTTGATAAATTTTATCAACAACCATTGTAAATTAATACTTGGTTTGTCATCAATCAAAAAGGGGGAGATTGTTGGAACAAAAGAGGTTCTGACATGATCCAATTAAGTTTTGATGATAACAAAAGTATTAATATACAATAGGGTATACTAATTATTTAATCCAAGTGTGCAGATATTCAAGTTAATTTTTATATTCATTTAAAGCACATTGGAAGCTCTGATATGGCAAAGCAAACTCTGATCAGAACTTGAAGACATCAGAAGATGCATATTTTGGTTCATCAGAGGATGCAAATTTTATTCATCAGAAGATGCATATCAGACTCTGATAAGAGCAGTGAGAGCCGTTTTGTCAGAAGAACATTCTCTGCATCAATGATTATACTCTGACATTCCAAAAGCTGATGGAATCAATCTTATCCACAGAATAGTGACGTTTGTACTATTGTACGAACTCTTTACCTGATTTGGATAAAACTTTCTCTCCAAGATTGATCACATACAAGGTTACCTGATTTGGATATCAAAGGTACTATCTACAGCTGGCGCAATCTCACCGCATCAAATTCAAATCAAACACGCTCCACCTTCATCTATAAATTGGAGCAAGTTTGAAGCTTTGGGATACGATACTTGAACAATTTAAAAAGAGCTGTTACTCTGCTAAATTCATCCTAAAGCACAAAACTACAAATACAACTTGAACTCATATTCAAAATCCAAGACTCCAGTTTCAGCTTCTGTTAATTCATTAGTTGAACCTTAGAATTTTGTATTAAGATTCTAAGTTAAGTCTTGTATCAAAAGTTGTATTTAATTTGTAACTGAACATTGATCTTTATATCAATTGTTCAGACTCTGTTTTTCTAAACTTGTGTATTGAAGTCTCTTGCCTGCGTGCTTGAGCATTAGGAAGTCTCTTGTTTGTATACTTGAGCATTGGAAGTCTCTTGCTTGTGTGCTTGAGCAATTGTAATCTTTGGTGATTATAGTGAACTCTCTTGGAAGTACAAGAGGACTGGACGTACTCTCGGTTTGTGAGGGGAACCAGTATAAAAATCTCTGTCACTATCTTTCTCTCCTTCTCTCTACCTTCAAAGTTATTCTTGATTGTGTTTTGTTTTCTAACCGCTGCAAACTCTGATAAGTTCTCTGTAACTTAGAAGAAATTTTTTAAATTACCAAAAACACAATTCAACCCCCCCCCCCCCCCCCCCCCTTCTTGTGTTTTTCACACCTTCACAAGCATGTGCTCTTGGTTCTTAATGCAAGACAAAGAATTTATGTTGTCCATTACCATTGAAGACAGGTGATTCATAGACCTATGAGAATGTGCCAACTCATTTGCAACTAAAAGATAGCATGTTCTTTTGTTGAGTATTTTATGAACATTCTCCCATGTTAATGATCACTCTTATTACAAGAAGTACCATACAAGGACAACATGAATAGTTCTTCAAGGACTATACAGCTGTATTTCTGATATCTCACAGCTATCTATCAAGATAAGGATCAAGCTTCCTTGAAGATTCAAAGTTTATCTCCGCCCAGAATGGAGAACGTTCTCAGAACGTTATAGAAGAATGATGTTCTTGTCAAGTCTACTATCTAGCCTAAGAACAACTGGATAAACGCATGCCTAAAGATGTCTAACGGCAACCCTTGGAGAATGTAGTGTAAAAGGACACTTTACAGCTCAATGCAAGCTCATTTCCACGCTCCTTTGAAAGAATCATATGGATCCGGCTCAAGAACGTTCTCAGATCATTCTTTTAGTTTGAATATCTTTCAACAACAACTAATGAGCTATCATTTTTGAACAAGTATCCGTTACAAACGGACATATCTCATCACCAAGCTTCAAGTACAAGCCTATGCTATAAATAGAGCCTTTGGTGACCTTTGAAGAGCATGAGCTTTCACTATCATTTGATCACTACTTGATTTTATGATACAAGCAATCTTAAAGCTCTCTTTTGATCTCTTTCACTCCAGATTTGTAATTCAATACTAGGACTAGTATATACACTGAGTGTTTGAGAGTTTCTATTTTTCTCTAAGTTTCTCAAGTGGTGAGTTTTGTAAAAGCTTAGAACAAATCTATCATCTTTGTAAAAGGATACTCAAGTCAATAGGGCTGTATTGTTTGAGTGGCATACCCTTACTAGCCTGGAGGGCTGGGGTATCTTTAAGCTTGTAGGGCTTAAAGGATTTTATTGATCTTGGGTATAAGATCAAAGGAAGAAATTGTATCTTGAGATCGGTAGCATCTTATAGTGGAAAAACTCACTGGAGCGTGAGGACTTGACGTAACCCATTGTTAAAGGGGTGAACCAGTATAAACTGCTTATGTATTTTTCTCTCTTCCTTACTCTCTTTAAAATTGTGCACACAGATCACACACATCACTTATCTTTTAATTTACTTTATCTCTTGAGATTGATCCGAGAACGTTCTCTAGTTTATTTACATATAACTAACCAAACGTTCTGAGAACGTTCTAACGTTTGTTCTTCCATAGTGTTTCTCTATTAAATTTTAATAGGTAATTTTTAAAGGTTCACAATTCAAACCCCCCTTTCTTGTGAAAAAACTTTGCTACTTCACGTAGATATTCCATCCAGATGGTGGTATAACTCCATCTTCTGAGGATGCAGCATCTATTTCCTCTCTTTCCCATATGAAGCCCTGGGTTGGGTGGAGTTTGACAGAATGTATGACATTATCAGAAGGCTTGAAAGCATTCTCTCTGTCATAGCATGGCGCTATATTCGCCAAATTCTTGTCAAAGGTTTGCTTAGATATAGTGTCTACCTCTGACATGTAGAAACTTTGGTCAGCTTCAATGTTTTCTACACAACCATCCTCTCTCCAAAGTATCAACTTTTGGTGAAGGGTAGAAGGGACAGCACCCACTCCATGAATCCACTCCCTTCCCAATAGCAAGTTGAAGTTTGCCTTGGATTCAACTACCAAGAACAGAGTTGGTCGAACTATACTGCCAACAACAACAACTACTTGAATTGCCCCCCTAGAATATCCTGTCTTGCCTTCATAGTTTGACAAAACAATGTTATGGGCTGACAAATCACAATCATATTTGCCAATTTTGGGCAACATAGATAAAGGCATCAGATTAACAGCAGCACCTCCGTCTATCAACACTTTGTTAATTCCAACTCCCTCAACTTTTGCTCTGATAAAAAGAGGCTTGAGATGGCTTTTCATGCCTAAGTCTGGCCTTTCGAATGTAGCTTGTTGCTCTTCGATACATCCATTATTCATGATATAATAGCACATTGGCTTTGGATCAGCAATTTCCAACTGGTCGAAATCAGTTTCGAGCTCAGTTACTTCTGATTGAACATCATATTCTGATGGTAATATGGAAACCACACATATTACATCAAAATCTGGCTCAGAATCCAGCAGATCATCATCTTCCATTTTATTTTCATCTATTGGAGGAAGGATCCTTTCTTTAGCTGACCTTCTAGCCACTTCTTTGTATTGGCTTGTTTGAGGGTTTTTTGCAGCCAACTTCTTTTGGCGTTGGAATCTACGCCACTGAGTTCTAGTCATTGGATGTTTACCCTTGTAATTATTTCTGTAAGAGTATTTGTTAACATCCTCTGAATAGCTCAATTTGGTACCACTGGAGCCACCAACTTCCATTGCACCTTTGTTGAATCTTATCGTTCCTTAGTGCATCCAGCGTTCTACAGGGATCGAACAAGATGGACGGAAAGTGGGCCTTCGATCAATTTGAACAGGATTATTTGGTCGAGTCAGGATGCCCTTTCCTTTGTCCTGGTATTGTTTTGGCTTTGCCCCCTGCCTACTTGCCACAGGTTGGAACTTCATAAGGCCTGCAGTAGCCTCTTTATCACAAACAGCACTGCAACGGGCACAAAGCATGACTCCTTTGTTCTCCAGTTTGCACATGTTTAGAAAGTCAACTAGATCCTCTTCAGCACGAGGATAAACTACTTTCATCTTCTCGAAGTATTCCTCTTCAGGGATTTTTTCTGCCTGCACCTCTGTAACCTCCATGGCTTCGACCATCATTATTTCTTGTGGTTCAGCATATAGAGTATCAGCATTCTGCAAAGGCTCAGCATCAACTTTCATGGCTTTGGATTTTTCACCAAATTTGAGTCTCCCCTCATTCAAAGCCTTTTGGACCAAGTCCCTGAAAAGCACACATTGTGAGGTTCTATGTCCAAGAAAATTATGATATTTACAATAACCTCTTTTCTTTCTCATATCTAATGGGGGTATTTTAACACCCTTAGGAACCACAATTTGGCCATCAGTAACCAACAAATCAAAAATCTCATCACATTTCGTTATATCAAAAGTGTAAGTTTTTGACACATATTTATCATTTTTTGGTTCAATAGGATTTTTCCCATTTGAAGGTTTCAAAAGTTTGCAAATATAAGGGGGACCAGGTTTTAATTCTGCTAAGTCTATTTCCCCTTGTTCAACATCCTCATAAGAGATATCATACTCTTGGTCACTATCATGTGTTTCCACATAAGCAACTTTTTCTTTTTTGTGATACTTAGAATTTCTAGCCTTTTCTGCTTTCAAGCGTTCGACCTGTCGAACCCTATCAACCAATTGGGCCATATCTCTCAGATGTTGAGTATCTAATTTCTTTCTGATCGAATAATCTAGGCCACCAGCAGCCATTTCGACCAATTCATGTTCAGGTACCTAAGTAAAACATCTAGCCTTAAGTAAACGGAATCTATTCAAATAGTCATCCACAGACTCAGGAGTTTTGCGCCTGACACTTGCCAATTCTTTGAGACTTATTTTAGATTGTCCCATGTAGAATTGTTCATGGAAAACCCTCTCCAATTGATTCCAATTGAAAATTGAATGTGGAGGGAGAGTAGTAAACCATGTGAAAGCATTTTTTGTTAGAGAATTTGGGAAATATTTCATCCTTAAATTCTCACTGTTTGCTAAATCTCCTGCCTCAGTCAAATATCTTGCTATGTGTTCAACAGTAGATTCACTAGTGTCACCAGCAAATTTGGTGAACTTTGGGATTTTCCAACCCCTTGGTAATTCTGTTTGAAGCACATATTCTGATAAGGCAGAAACAACATGTGGCCTATGCATGCCTATGTTTAAACAATTTTGTGCCAAGATTGTTTCGACCAAATTTGCTATGTTATTTTGTCCAGCAAAGTTATTGTTTTGGACATTTCTAACTACATCATCAGCATTTTGGTTCCTATTCACCAAGACAATTCCAGGGTTTTGTTCGACCTGGGGCAAAGCCTGTGGCTGAGCTTGTAGTTGCACTTGTGGTTCGACCACTGGTACAGGTTGTTGGACTTGGTTTACAAGATTAGGCACATTAACTTGTGCAGGCACAATGGCATTATTTGGTGCTTGTGCAATTTGCAAAGGCACTATATTTTGAATTTGAGGAACTTGTTTATTAGGGACTTGAGGAGCCCCAAAGAAATCAGCAATTCTTCCCATTTGATTGGCTAACAATTGGTAACTTTGGTTAGTATTCTGAATTAAAGGATTAAATACTGTACCAATTTGTTGTGTTAACATGTTAACCATATCATGATTACTATCATCCATTTGTTGCCTCATTGCTGCCAAAGCAGTATTGGTTAATGTAGGCGTATTATTTCGCGTAGCAGAACCAAATATCCCTGGATTATTAGGGGCAAAGACGCCTGGCGCTGTCTCTGTAAATAATGAGGCACTTGTTTGCAAGCCCTGCATCATGGTGGTAGGCATACCATAGGGATAATTTCTGCTGGCGCCTTGACTCAAGTAATGAGAGACAGGCAATTGAAATGTAGAGGAACCTGCGCCACCCCCATTAATATGAGACCTATTTGGAGAAAAATTACTCTCCGTATTATGAACCAAAGTTAATATAGGTTCTGTTGTGGTCTAGGGCGCCGTTGTGGATGATGGTATTGCCATTGTGGCACTTATTATCGAAGATGTTGGGGCAGAAACTGCTGCCCCAGTAGAATTGGGTATAATCTCACTGATTACAGGAGAAACTATAGCCTCTGAGACACTCGAAGCGGTTGATAGATTCGAACCGCTGTTACTATTGTTTCCATTTGGATTTTCCATGTTTGGTCTTGGGTTATTTCTGGGTGGTGGTCTAACCATTTTAGGGAGTGATTTCCCGTTTCTTAAAAGCATACACTACACACAAGACTTTTGAAAACAAATTAAATTACAGAACAAATTAAATACAACTAAACTTTGAAGAAATTTAAACGCAAAGCACACAGTCCCACTGGGCGTGCCAATTTGTTTATTGTGAAATTTAGTAAACAACGCTAGTTTGAGTTATTACAAGAGAGATCAACTAGTAAATCTCGGGACATAGTGCTTTGTTCATATTTTCAAAGGAATTAGTGTTCATCATTGTTCTTATGTTCATAAAATGTTGTTTTTTTATGTTTTTATGTAACTTGAATTGCAAGAAAGAATGTTTATTCTAATGAATAAACAGAAAGAGAGAATGAGTCGAAATAAAGACAATTAGAATTGAAATGAAAAGGACTGTAAATTTGCATTCAATGGTAAATGTTTACAGAAAGTAAATGGTGCACATTGCATACATTCTTCCTTTCGAACTCTTTTCTCTCGTTGACATGGATACTTCGAGTTTTGATAGGATTTCTGTATAAAGGTAGTGACCCTTTGCCCGATCACATAACTAAACTATTTATAGACACTAATTCCTCACTGCTAATAACGTCTAAATAACTACAGAGAGGACGCGTGTCTTGACACGTATTTTGAATTTGAATTCCTTCTTATCTTCTGATTTAGCCGTTGTATCCATCGAAGTCGAAATAGCAATGTTTTTCCTGAATATTTTGCTAAGTCCATGTTTTTCTTCTGCACTACTGAAACACTTCGACCCTACTGACGTTTCGACCAAATCGAAAGGAACCTGAAGAAAAATACAAAGTTAAAGAATAATGCTCCAAATAGAGCATTTATTATATGTTCATGCATGATTGATCATTAAACTCATTGGCTCTGAAAACCAAACATCTTTAATGACTTTTGAAATAATACAATAATTAAATAGAATTATTTTAATCATGTATTTAGAACATATTTTTACTTAGTAAAAATATGGGCTAACACAAGCAGGACGAGAAATCATGATTAAGTCGGTGCTTCAATTTATTCCATCCTACATCATGAGTATCTTCCTCCTTCCTCACTCGTTAATCGATGAAATTGAGAAGATGATGAACTCCTTTTGGTGGGGTCATAACAAAGAACAATCCAAAGGAATTTATTGGCTATCTTTGGAACGTCTTGCTGTGCACAAAAATGCAGGTGGCTTGGGTTTTAAAAGCATCGCTGCTTTTAATTATGCTATACTTGGTAAGCGGGCCTGGAAATTACTCACAAACCCAGGTAATTTAATCACGAGACTCTTCAAAGCTAAATACTTTCCTCGCAATCATTTTCTTAATTCAAGCATTAGACACAGCCCAAGTTACGTATGGAGAAGCATTTGGAGTGCTAAGTTTGTGGTTCATAGCGGTTATAAGTGGAATATAGGTACAACCCATAACATCCCAATCTGGGATAATAGGTGGCTTTCAAATGGTTCCATTATTAGCAAGCCATTGAACTTGGATTGGATGATGGAGAATATGATAGTTTCAGACCTTTTGTTGAATGGTGAGAAGTGTTGGAATACCCAACTTGTTCATGACATTTTCGATGACGACACTGTCACTTGTGTTTCGAAAACCCCTCTTATCAATTCTGTTGCTACTGATAAGATTGTTTGGAGATATGAGAAAAATGGCATCTATTCTATTAAAAGTGCGTATCGATATTACATTGAGGATGCCTTTGATACCTCACATCTCTCTGCCCCGGGTCATTGGTCTTTAATTTGGAAAGCTAAAGCTCCTCCGAAAATAAATAAAAATTTATTTGGAGGTTATGCAGGAATTGTGTCCCAACTAGAGCACGTCTCAATCAAAAAGGTATTCATTGCTCTAGTGAATGTGCATTGTGTGAAGTTGATTATGAATACAGTTTGCATTTATTCTTCATATGTACAAATAGTATACAAATTTGGCAGCAAGCAGGATGGTAGGGAATTCTACAACAGCAAATCCATGATAATGCTACTTTGGTAGAGCTGGTTTTTTCTATTTTGTAGGTACTGACAGTTCTAATGTATATTTCCTCTGTGGTAAAATATAAATAAATTTTACTTTTTTAAAGTTTATTGTATAATCAATACTGTATCTGATTTCTAATAATATAAATCAGATATATTAATTATGCAATGAAAAAAAATTATATTTTATCATATAGGAGTGTTCCACCACACCCCACCACTTAATGGCCTTGTTATATTTTATTTTCTATATAAAATAACAATTTTTGCCATATATACTTTTTTCTTCCTATGAAATAGCTCAGAACATTTAGATATTATGACACATTTTCTTCTGGCTATAATCATGGTTATAAGTTCGATCTTGAGTTTGGATATTGTAGCAGTTTTAAATCCCACAAGACTTAAAAAATTAATTCATACAATTGCATACAAAGATGCTCGATTTACACAAAAATATCACATCGCTTAAATTTTTAAGGAACATGTATCATATTCGTACATATTTTGGTGAAAAAATCAGTAAGACACAGTATGACAAGACATTTTTGGTTATTATGTATAGCATAGTTTATGAGATTGTTAGTTGGGTTGAAATAATTGCCTCCAGCAGTTGGTAGATCAAACTACATAGGACATTAAAGAACAAAAGCCCTTAAAAATAAGGTAAGGGCATGAACAGATTCTCTATATACTCATGTGTTTAAATTGCCCTTCATAAAATCTGTGTTTTCCCTTTCACTGTCTTATTATGCCTCTCTTTGCTTTTTATCTTGGCTTAAATACCAAAAGATTTGAACATAATTAAATTTTTAATTCTGTCCAATTTATTTTTTCTCCAATTGGAAAAAACTCTGTTGAATTCAGCATGTTTGTATATGATGGATGACTTTTTCATGTGATTATTTATAACGACAGTGATAAAATTTAGAGCATAATATAATCTCTTCTTTTCATAGCACTCTTTTGGATTAACAAAAAATTCTTGTAAGAACACTTTGTCATACAAAGTTTAAATTTACAGTCTTTGACTATATTTTCATCATTATTAGTGTAACAACCATATGCATGTGTGTCTCTCTTGGAATTTTGAGGAAAATGAATTTATAATTAAACTAGGACAATTTAACAAAACTTGGTTAATTAATTAGTGAGATTTTATAGTATGATGATTAGGTAACTAAAAATCATTACATTATTGCGGATCGAGTTTAACTGCAGTCTATAACTGCCCAGGCCCCACCACTTTAGGTGGTCTCGGCACTGCCACCTCACGCACGATCTTCTTCACCCCCTTACTAGTGGAGTTTTTGTGAATCGAACCATGTACCCTAGGATTCAAGTATATGTTCCATCTATTCTCACTACCAATTGGACTAGTAGCTCAATTGGTGGGGCCAAGCTCTTACACATTCAGGCATCAGTGATGGTCCGATTAAAATTTGGGTGGTCACAAATATCATATAAGCATGGAAAGGACCGATTGCATGTAATCTATTTTCCGTAGTTACACCAACTCTCTTTTATTAGCATGTATAAATACAGAGAAATGTACATACTTACTTTAAGGCTAAATTTTAGTTTTAAAGAGATAATACCATTTTAATATGTCACCATGAGGACATAAATACCACTATCACACCATTCACAACCTAGCTTTCTTATGGAGTCCATCAATGTCTTACAATAGTGTTGCTGCTGCACATGGAAAATTAAATAAATTTTCTAAGTTAGATATAAAAATAAATGCAGCAGGTATGATGGTCATAGTCATGATGATGGATTTGAGGTGTGTGTATATATATATATATATATATACAAACTACAGATGATATCTGATAAGGTCTGACATTAAATTGGTTCAAAACATCTTAGACTCTAAACAAATGGTCCTTGCAATTTAATCATATGCTTGAAATCCATCATTATTGCCATATACTTGTTAATATGGTACTAGTACCTCATCAAATGTTCTTTTTCATTTTTGAATATTAGGCTTTGTTTGCGAGTTTGGAGGGAAAGGGATGGGAGGGCTTTGGAGGAAGGAAAATAGAGAGAAAATTAGAAAAATCTTTTACATTTTTTGAGAAAGTATTTTTTATAAAGAATGGAAAATAAATATTTATGATTAATATATTATGAATTTAAGAATATTATAACAACATTAATTAAATTTAAAGAATTCATATAAACCCTTCAAACCCCCTCCAAACCCCCATTCAATACAATTTTTGAGTTCCCCCAAATTGGGGGGTTTTTGTGTTATGAAGAAAAAATAACCCTCCAAGCTCCTTCCTTCTCAAACTTCTCTATTCCTTCCACTTGTTTTTTCCCTTTTTTCAAAATCATTCCCTCCCCTCTCCTGAAAACTCGCAAACAAAGCCTTAGGAATTAAGTCTGATCATAGGTAGTTATCAACCAACACATATAACGGAGACGTCATTGATATTGCAACGTTGATACTCATTATTTTTTTTTTTTGAAACTGCAACAAAATTTTATTAAACCCACACCCTCCAATCACAAGGAGTGCTTAAAGGGGGGCAAAGAACAGAGAAAATACAAGCTAAGGCACACAACAAACCGCGGCCAGCACAACAAAACAACAACCAAAACAGCCAAAGCAAAGAACAAAGCAATACACAGAAACAGAGCAAAGGAAAACGCTGCAGGCAGGCCGAGGAAACAAGAACCGCAACAACACCAACCACCCACCGAAGCCAATCATCTCAAACAATTTGAGAAAATGAACTAATTGAATCTAATTACGGATTGTTGTAATGTGTATTGGACACACTTTAAATTAGAAGTGTGGGTGCTATAGAGATCATGTAAAATAAAGATACCTTATTAATTGTGAATAGGTTATTATAAAGTACAAACACAGATATGGACATCCGACATGACACAGATATTGATAAAGTAAATCATAAATTTATAGCTTCAAAATTGTAAAGTCACATAATTATTTTGTTCTTTCAAAATTAAGGAATCAAACTATAGTCTTTTTGAGTCGGTTAATACAATTCCTTGAATTGTCCTAAAAAATGATTAACACGGTCGAATATTTTTAATGATAAAAATTATTTTAATTTTTCGTTGATTTTTACGACCAAATCAACCTTACAATTTTGGAGATTAAATTTGTGGTTCACTCGTAGTGTACTATGAGACATAAATAGTGATAGATGATTTGGCGCCAATATATGTGTCATCCTTCCAAACAAAATAGTTGCCGTCAAGCTATATTAGCAGTGACACTTGAGATTAAAGATGTGTCCGAATGTGTGACACATACACAATACTTGTGATTACATACAATGGTTTCTACTTTGTCAAATTATTATCAATATTTATGTATCAGTATTTTGTGCGATATATACAGAGTGTGCTTTGTATATAGCTTTGAAGTACACAACTAGGAACTATCTATGTAGCTACTACTGCTGTTTTGAGTTATTGATTTCCATGTATTCCCATTATCTTTGTGCTTTCCTACTATTCATATATAAGACCTAATTTCCATACGTACTATATATGCATTCACTATTAAAGTAAAAGGAGTGTGTTGAAGTGCATTTATTTTCCACAGTACCCTACATGCCTAACTTGATTAATTATCTATCTTGTATGCTCTATCTCTTGTACTCCCATTTGGAAAATGGAAAAGTCCTACCTACAAAAAAAAACTTCATTCCTAGCTTTCTCTTGATCTCATTGTGCATTACTAGTATTTTTTTAGAGATTCACATTGTAAAAGGATCACTATAGTTTATAGGTGAGGGATTCTACTATTAATTAGCATTGGACCACATATATAACATACTTGGAAATTAATTATATGACTGAAATGTAACTATGTGTAGCTAAATGTAGCAAGTTTAGTAAGAAAATTGCATGTTCTTGTAAATTTCATACTTGAAAGTTTTCAACAAGATTCATATGCATTCTAGCTAGTTATTAGCTAATAATCAATGAAACTCTTATTTGTGCAAAAAGAAGTCACTTATTTGATTCCAAAACCTTTCACCGGATTGGCAAGACCTAACCGAAATGCAATGATTGCTTTTTTTTTCCTTTTCTCATTTGTGGTAAAAGTAAAACATATATTTTCTGTATATAATTATAGAGACTAATTTCGTAAGTTGGATAAAATTGCAATGAGAGTCAAAGTTCTCTGTCAAATTTTTTTAATGTTGCTGCATTCTCAAAATTGGATCCGAACTAAAGAAATCTTATTAAGCCGGAAACTATGATCAATTATTACATAGTGAAAGATAATTTGATAAAATAGTTTTATTTGTAGAATCATACTAATCTAATTGATTGGCCATTTATTTAGTGATGAATGAACATCTAAAGAATATTAATTTTTTAACAATAGTTTATCTAAATGTTGCTAATGTCAATGAGCTAAGAAAAATAATGATATCAAATTCAAACTTATAAAATTTAAAAAAATTTATAAAAAAAACTAAAATGTCAACAATTAAGGACAGGGCCAGTTGTTTCAATGATGAAAAATTGTCCATGTGGTCTGTGGTGTGGCTAGTCATATTAGAGCTTCTAAATCACATGTGACACCACATACATGATCATTTCTTGGTTAAAAAACAATACAAATTAAGTTGCTATCTTATATTTTTTATATAAAGACCTGTGTCTTCTGAACAGTATTATTCTTTTTATGTATTATTATTCTTCTGCAGAGTATCTCACTTTTATAGTTATATTTTTCAATTTTGTGTGAGAGAGATTGCATGTTTACCCTCTTGGCTTCTTTATCAACAGTGTAAGTGACATCAAGTTTAATCAATTATAGTTGAACCTCAAGGAAAAATGAACTGAGCAAGTCAACATTAACAGTAGTCAGTAGGAAAGCGATTAATGTTGGAATTGCTAAATTTGTTACTGCAACAAATTATCTATATTGGTATATTTTGCAACATGTGTTGATATATAATACAAATGGTTAGAATGGTAAATTTTAATATGGATCACCTCATCAAGTGGTCCATGATAAACCAATTATGAATAATATTACAATGAATGCGAATTTTACAAAATTCACCGTTGGATTGAAAGTTCATATCATATAGATCATCTATGAAAAATTTTAGAAAAATTGAAAATCATTTGATATGTTATTGAGACCAATCAAGATTAATGGTTTATTAAATACTGTAAATCTTGATAAATCCCAATAAAATATCAAATGATTTTCAATTTTTCTAAATTTTTTTATGAATAATTTATATGATATAAACTTTTAATCTACCGGTAAATTTTGTAAAATTCGTATTTGGTAGATCACTTGTCCACGGTAGACCACTTGTGAAGGTGGTCCACCGTAGCATTAGCCAATAGCAATTTGGTTCAAAAGTAAAATTTACAAATAAACGCATAATATTTGATCACGAAGTTTGGCGTTGGGCCTATATCGTCGACTGCAAGCGGCTGCAGTGTCTTTGTATTATATATCACTCAAAGCTTAGGACTTACAAAATACAATTTGTGTTTAAATACTACGGTCCAATTTACAACATATATATCTTTGAACAGTAAACTATGAGTCATATTCAACACAAACGTACTATTAGATGCTTTGTGACTAAATAAAGTGACAATATATATATGGTGAGCTACACTTAGGTAGTAATTGGATCCCTTAAACATGTGATTAGAGTTTATTATGAAGTCGTTGTGTATGATAAAAGATTTCCTTGAGTGTTGAGGGCTTTTTGGCGCCCATCTAGTGATGGAAAACACATTGTACATGTAAACACCTTGAGTCGTAGTTATGAGAATCAAGCTTTTTCTAGTGAATTTTTTGTGAATATCATTGAGGCCGGGATTGAGGAAGAAAAGGAGAGAAATAAGTGATTGCTCTTGGTGAGTATTTGAGGATAATTTTGTGGTTACTTTTGTAACTCTCTTGAGTGAAAGGGAAATGGTAAAGGTTTTCTCTTGTTGAGCTGTTGAAGCTAGTTTCTTGGTAACTCTTTTGTTATCTATTGTAAAGACTCATTGATAATAGATCAAACGGTTTCTATTTCCGCCAGACGTAGGTCAATTTGAACCGAACTCAATAAACGTGTTTGTTCCTCTAGCTAAGTTATTTGGATTAATTGTTTGAATTTGATATACTCATATGTTTTAGATTTATTCTAAGTTCAATATTTATTTGTTTGGAGTACTATTTAGGTTCCACTTTTTTCACAACATTATATTCTTCACCGTTTGTTTTGTTTTATTACAATATTGAATGGATCCATTTAATTTCTTTTTTGATATAGGATCCATTTAATTTCTTTGCATATTTTATTGCCTGATCAAAATAAACCTAAAGCATGGTGCTAATCTTTTATGAAGGAGCATTGAATCTCATGTAACACGAGCTTCTATAGTTGAAGCAGGAGTTAGTAAGATATCAAAATCAAACTTCCCTATGAGGAGAAACTCAATATCATGTACAAGTATTGGCCTTTCTGTATTAATGCCTCATGATAATTTTCAAATAGAAGCTTTAATTGCACATGCATATATTTACAATATTGGACCACAAAAACTTTCATATTTGTTATCTTTATAGTATTTATTATCGTCAAATTGTTTAAGAGAAATCAAGTTTAAATTCTGGTAGAAATTATTTTTAGTCCGACATTATTTATTTTATGATTGACTTGCTCTCTATTATTATAACTCTCTTTCTCTAACAACCTTAAGATGAAACAAAATATTTACACGCATAAGGAGAGGTTAGTATGTCATTATAAATTAATATGCTGGTTAAATAGATGGTAACTATCAAGGAAAAATTCTGATTTTGTTTTCCTTTAGTTCTGATGGAAAGATTCATAAAGTTGTGCAATTCCAATATAAGCACAATATATGCATGTGGAACAAAGTTAATCACATTTGACTTGTCTAAAAGACATTCACATGTGTCACAAAGGTTACATTTTGTAAGGTAATAAAGCTTAGGTCTTAGAACAAATAAGTATCTGAAGGCCCAGCCTATCTACATGTGCTTACAGCTTTGTTTAGAAACAAAATTTAATTATATTTAAGTTGATTATTTTGATAAACAAACTACAGACATTGTGGTATTGTATTATTAGGCAATTTGACTATATTAAAGAGTGCACTATCCATAAAAAAATACAAAAGGAAAAAAAAAGAGAGTGTACTATATAATAATAGGGTCTTTTTAATATGTGGAAATGTGTTAAAGAAGTAAAATGTGTGAAGGAATTAAAATTTAAAACTTTGAGTTTTAAGATTGTTTAATTACCTTCCAAGTCGAGCTTAATAAAGTGGTAACAAATCCCCCCTATCTTTTAAAATTGTTAGTTAAGAAAGGTTTAAATGCTATACTGCATTTGGCAAAGCTCTTGCATTATATATCCACCTTAACTTAGTTCTGCCACACCATCCCTATTAATTGATTTCCGGTTCACATTTAGTTAGTCCTATTTCATTTATCTGCACCCTACTGTCTATATTAATTTGTCCATAACCAACCATATAAAGTACATATTTTAATGTGGTAGTTATATCATGCACTACCTTACAAATTTTTGACCAACATTATTTTCAATTTAATATTTAACTATCATATACTATATGATGTTCATTCTTTGTCATCCTTTTTTTTCCTTACCCATTCTTCTTGGATTTTATTTTTCATTATATGAATATGGGCCATGTGAGTGGTCCTTTCATTAGTTTAAAGAGTATATGATAACGTATGGAGCTTGATTCCCACTGATCATACAAAGACAAAGAAGGTTGTATATATGAGTGGGGTATACTATTATACCCCACACACACACACACACACTTGTTTGTGATCCTTTGTTGTGTACAACTAAGCCATTTAGTGGTAGCAAGTATGGTGAAGATGAATAAGCCAATATTTCATCTACTATATAGGAATTTTGTTTTTGTCTTCAAATATATGTATTAGATCCTAAAACTCTATCCCCAAGATTCCCCTCTAGTTTAATACTATCATGTTAATCACATGCTAATTATTTTATATATCCAATTACTTCAGCTGCAAGATTCAATTATGTAACATGAATTTTTGGGAAATAAGTTTGTGCACCGCGTTTATTTTATGAGTAATTTGTAAATCCGTTGGATTGTATTCTTAGATAGGGATTTGGGTTTGGTTTTAGCATCCTTTATTTCTATAATGGGGTAGTATCACTTGTACTTAGTTTCAATCTGTGGGCAAAATACTATTTGTGTCGATGTTTCAAGGGTTTCATGTACACCGTCTTAGTCTCTAACATAATGTATAATATGTCTTTTTAATCATACCCACTAAACAAAGACTGATTTGGGAATAATTGGTTAACAATTGCTTATGCATATGAAAAGTATACCTTCAAAACTCTACTCTACAATGAAAGGTAGTTTTGAAGCAAAAACAATAATGGAAAACAGACTATAAAAACAATTATTTAAATATTGCAATTAATTTATTTTTTTGGGAGTTTTCTATTGGACTAACTCAAGAATTCTACTTTGATCTTATTTACTTAGGGACATGGATTGGTTAGAGTAGGGCATGATTTGAACTACAAAACCCAATGACAAGGCTTTTGTGGTGCTGGCCTCACGTTTTTGTTGCCATATTGAAGAAGAATGTCTCATGTTTAATTATGTGTAGGGGACAGCCACAACAGAGTCTCACGTGATATTCCCCTTGTTAATGAAAGTATACACGCCACTTATTCAAACCAACTTATAATTGCATGGCACGTGATATTGAACATTCTTTAGAGAAATGACACTAATCAACTTTGATGAAATGACTCTAAATTTTATATCCACACATGTGTGAACTAAATGATGTAACCCATAATATCAAAGTTTAAACAAAGCAAAGTAAATTATGCATGTTAGATCATTTTTTTATGCAGTGTTGTTAAGCTGCAACCATGGTGAAATTGCATATCAGAATTTTGACAATCGTTATGGGTAATTCGTGAAGGGATACCCATCCACTAAGACGGCGGCACAGGCCGGAATCAGGTGTTTCTTATACTTTTTGGCCTTCCGCCATTAATCAGTAACAACACTTCTATTAGCAATGATTTTCTTACCTTTTGCATTCGCAACAAGTGTTATCAACAAATGGCATGAAGGCCAAATTTCTGCTATACAATACGCCGTTGCAGCCTATGGACCACTATGGTGGGCTTCCCTTCACAAATTTACCTCCACCATGCCGTTCTACCATGGTGGAGCTGGCCGTCATTTCACAACACTATTTGCAGCTTAAAAAAATTTTGCAACACGTTTGGGAGGTTATCAGGTAGTAAGTAGATCATGATGGGGAGAATGATTAAACAAAGGTTGCCTTAAGTTTTAAGTTATATAAACATTCACCTGCCATATAAAATATCCATACATATAATCCATGGTAGATGAATATAAACATAATTAAAATATAGATAGGCATAGCAAAAAGTATGATCTGGAAGCCAATTCCTTCTTTTTTTTCCAACTTGCATCACCATCTCTCTGGTGGTTAAAGCTACAAGATCCATCGACTCTGAATCTTGCAACAGTAAGAGCAGCTGTTGGTACTAATGGCTACACAATTTCTAGCAAGGTAAAATGCGATGCGCATGATCATATTTCCCATAGACAAAAAGTAGATTTCTTTGCTGGATTGTTTTTATTCTTCATTTGAACATTCATAATGCTCCCAACAAGTCATTCAACAACGACATTCACCAATTCATACTCGATCAGGGACAAGTTATTATCTTCCTTGACAGTGAAGGCAGCTGGTTCTGTGACTTCAACACGGCCCCACTTGTCCACGGCAAGTCTCATTGATCCTTTGAACATGTCAATTTTGGCATTACGCAGGATGATAGTGGAGCCTTCTTTCACCAAATCCACTGAAAAGAAGCAAAATTAGAACCACAGGAAATCAGATGTCATGAAAGAAAACTCAACTCATTCATGGCCAAAGAGACAAAGATAGATCATAAATATAAGTAATTTTAAAGACAAACTCATCATTTGCATCTTAATATCTTTTATCATATTTGAAGGATTGTTCACTTGGAAACATAATTTAACAATTCTACATAGAAATAGTATTCCATGATTGTTATCAAACAACAAACATTGAAGTTCATTTAAACTTCTATGTTGAATACAACTTAACATGTATTACCAACTATCAAGGGAGAATTAGAATCTAAGAATTTTGGTAAAATATTGGCAAAACTAAGTAGGCAAGTAGAGTCAAGTGGAGAGAGTGAGAGAAGCAGCGTGCAGTTAGCTTAATTTTAAGATCCCTTGTCAACTAGAGATCAGTGTTGTCAATGGCAGATAATGCAGAGGCAAAAATCTGCCATATAATGGTGGGTGCATAACAGGTACGGAAGAGGCATGTCAGGCAAAATGAAAACATATATATTAAAAAAATGGAGCAGAAATAGAAAAGAGAATAGAACAGAATATGCAAAAATCAAGCAGAAATGGTAATAATAGATATGAAGAAATAGAACAGAGAAAATTTTTTAGCAGAAAATACAATACTCAGAAAGAGGAGAAAGAAAAACAAAGGTGATATGCAAAAAATGGTAAAGAAATTGGAGAAATACTAAAGAAACATTTTTCAAAGAAATTATGCTTTCACCAGGGTTGGTGATCAATTTTTGACAATGCTGCTAGAGTTGTGGCCAAAGTAGCCCTTATAAAAGTATGGGCAATCCTTAACTCTTGAACAAGCTTTTCGAGTTGAGTTAAGCCTAGTAAGAGATGATATCAGTTTCCTGGATTTGTTATTGAGCAAGACATTTGTCCAGACTCCAGATATAAAGTGTCAGATGTTAGGGGGTTTGTTAATATCACACATCAAGCAGAGAGGAAAAAGGAGTCAACTAGACCTTATAGAGGTTGAGGTAATACTCACCTCTTGAACTTATTTTTAGGGTTCAACTAGACCTGGCCCAAATTCTAAAAGCTTACTAACTTAAGAGGAAAAAGGAAAGGAAATGGGTTTTGGACTTTTGGCAGAATACTTTCTGCACTGTTCATTGCTTGAAGGATTGTTTTAAAAATTGACATCAACGATGTCTTATTTTCTTCGGCTCAACACTTATCAGACATAGAGTGCAATCCAATCCAAAGTGGAATAAAGATCTTTTCAAGTTTCAAATCATACAATGGGGAGAATGTCGCATTTGCGTAATTGATTAGCATAGTATAGAAGAGGGTTCTTTTATTCTTCTCTCTCGTTAAAAACAAAAACTCTTCAACCAACATCTGTAACGTATTCAGAAGGATTTAACAAATCAGTGCCTAGGTAAATCCAAGATGAGATACAGCTGGTTAATAGAAGATAGCACAGATTCACATATTTCTGGTTATTCCAGATTATAGCCAATGCAACCATAAGAGTAGTTATTATTTATGAGTAGGTTTGCAAACCAGACCATTTGTAACAGGTCACACAAACTCCTTGTTAGAATCACATGAATGAAGAATTGATTTTCTATTACTTAACCCTCCAATGCCCCACATATACATCGTAAATTAAAAAACTTCAAAGTTTCCATACAACATGAGACACGAAAAAAAAATCAATGAATTCTTTTTTCCTAGAACCTTTCAGATCAACAAAGATAACAAACAAGGCATATCTCATGGCCAAAAATGCTAACAATCATTCGGTAAAAGAATATTCTAATCAATATTAATAAACCTAATTACGATCAAGGGTTTTGGTTTCAATTGCAGCCAGTTAGTGTTACTAAATTTCTGTACTTCTTTGAAAACAAGATGTCTAGGTCTAATGATATATTTCAATCAACTGACCAGAATGGTTCAGATATGTAAACACATTTAAGAAATGATATTTCTTACTTTGATTTCTACAAAACTTACAAAAAAAATTTAGATGGTTTTAGTACTAGCATAGGCAAATGGATGCGTCATATATAGCCCTTTTGGTCAAAAAATAAAAAGTACAGCAACATAACTGATTTCCTTGATTTCCAATGATATAAACCGTGGAATCGTAACATTTATATTAAGAGTATGCAAAGTTCATAAAACTCATGTATATAAAATAGCATTAGTAAGACAAAGAAACCTTAAACCACTTGAAATACTTGGGAAAATTTAAATTCATAAGCATAGCTCACAAGATAATTAAAGGTTTAAATCACACATCAAATCCTTATATAAATTTAAATTCATTCATAAGAATAATTGCAGAAATGTTTCAATATATGATTCAACAATTAACAGGATTATGCGTACACTCATAATCACTGAGGGCAAGCATAATCGTAAAATCACAATTTTACAATTCAAATCGGGATTTTAAGTTAACTACCATTATTCAGAACATTATTATAATTGAGACAAACTTAATTATGAACCTAAAGATTTATATTACATTTATAAAAACATGTTTTTTTATCAGTTATAGTACATTAAGGGCCACGTGGAAATAATGTTAATTTGGATCAAAGCAACAGTTACAATATATAAAAATATGTTATAATATCTTGATAATAATTTATTATCTTGGATTGCCTCATAGAATCAGTTTTGTTTATTAGAATATCTGAAATTCTTGTGTTATCTATCATAGATTAATTTTTATATTTCCTAGTTACTATTGTGATAAGTTTCCCTATTTATTTATGATTTTGATTCTTCATAGTAGAAAGAAATGTGTTATCGCTTGATCTTTACGTATCATCAATCAATCATATTATACCATAACAATATTACAAACTACTTATTTTTGTTTCTCTATTCTTCTATATCTACTAAAAGTCTATAACCTCAACCTATGTTGTTAGTCCAAGATAGTGGAGCAGAGCAGCCGACCCCAAAACTGGGATAGTGGGTGCAGGATGCCCGCTACTTGATATATTTAATAATTATTACTAATTAATACTAAATGAAACATATTACAAAAAATTCTCGTGAAACATTCATAATTACAAATAGAAGTCACGAGTTTTAAGCAAAACATACTTGTAAATACCAACAATATCAAGGAAACAAATAGGTTAAGCCTTTAAAGCTTACAGTAACTTAACATTAAAAATCAAACAAAACAGAAATGAAAACAGTGGTTGAGAAATAGGGACAAACAGAAACAGTAAAGAATGGGCTGCGAAACAGGCAGAGGAACGAAACAGGGGACGATGACGGCTGGTGAAGGCAGGGGATGAGTCCAGTGTCTAGTTTGCACTTCACAGCAGAGGTGATCAAAAGAGAAAGCAGAGGGTAAGCGAAGAGACAAAAGGGTGCGGTCCTTCGCACCGAAGAGAAGACTCGATTAATTTTTGCTTGTGAAAACGCTAAAATAATTCAATTTTAAGAAGGGTGATGTTGGGTTTTTGGGAACCCTAACAGTATCACATTGTGGGAGCAAACGCAACGCAATTTTGCAACATGAAAGTGGCAGTGACAGCTGCTAATCACTTTTAAGACATGACATGACACCGTGTGGGGGCAGCCATCAACCGTGACAGTGCCACTATATTTTGTGATTGACAACATAGACCTCAACATTGCTATTCAGCCACCAACATTTGTCCACGCTCCCGATGGAGGTGTGTACAGATCTCACGTCAATTAGAGATATGATAAATGTAGTATTTGTATGACTTGGGACAATCCTCACCATATGACCTAGCTTTTAGCGTTGAATTAGGCTTAACCCAATTTCCAGCTGCAGTTATTGCAAGTATTTTTATTTAATAGGCATATACTTCTCATTTAAAATAAATACATCTACAATGATTCAACCCAATTACCCAAATGACTTTAGACATTAGCCTTTTGGTTCACAATACACGCATTAAACACAAAATACATATGCCGACAAAATAAATTCTTGATACATGACAAAAACATGAAGTAATAGTCATCAAAATAGAAATTAAAGATGCCCGCGAAAACGACAAAATAAACCACACGCACACACTTTGAACGTGAATACCCCATGCAAACTAATAATAATAATAATAAAAGTAAATCTTTCCTCCATCCCCAAAAATAAAATTCAACAAGAATCTAAAAATATGATGATAATACAACATAATGATGCATAAAGAAAACTTGTATAAAGGTTTAAGTAATAACATGTATACCCTGATCGTTTCTTGCAGTGAAAATGATCATTCCAGTCTCATCACCAACCAAACTTTCAGCAATTCGCATTTGACGGGGTTGAGGTCCATCAGGACGACCTCTCTGCATCACCATCTTAGTATCAACAACCTTCACAGTTATGGTGTGTCCGCTAGTCCCAGGACGAAGCTGATCAACCTTAGTAAACACTGGCTTCCTCAATCCTTGTTTCGACTCTGCCATATTAAAAATCCTACAAAAGCCCAAAAACCACAACAAACTCCATTAATACAACAGAAAAAACTGGACCATTGCACACCATAAGTAATGAGCATATTGCTAGTAGATTGTAACAAACAACTTAAAATTAAGAGCGACAACCCATTTCGGTCCCTCACAATTCTCTAACGGCACAATTCAGTCCCTGACATTTTCATACTGGGGACAAATTAGTCTCTCTATTATAACAAACCAGAGACTAGTTTGTCCCCGGTATGAACTTAACAAGGACCGAATTAAGCTGTCAAAAAATTGTGATGACTAAAATGAGTCTTCACTCTAAAATTTATTAAATCATTTGCTGCAACTTAAAGAGTTATAACTAAGTTTCAAATACCAAACTATTTACATGTAACCTATCTCAATCAATACCAATTATAATACAGTAGAGCCCATAATCAAACTATTCCCAGCTTAAATGAGTAAGAAACAATTGATCTTTATCTTTATAATAATAACTCATCAGAAACAAGGACAACAATAAGATCCAACCACATACCAAATTTCCAATTCAATGAAACCTAGTTGATTGATTCTATATACAATTTTACAGGATAAAAATTAAAACCTTAAAATTGGAAGTTGAATCACAAAAATTTGAAAGGAAAGAGAGATGAAAATGAAAAATTAACCTGAAAATGAAGCGGAAGTGAATGAAATAGGTTGCGAGAGAAGAGAAAATGTGAGTGTAGAGATGAAACTGATGTGTGATACGCAACGCAAGCGTCAAGGTCGGGTTTTAAGGACAGAGTAGAAGGGAAGCTAGCTACTATCGTTTGGGTAATTAAACTTGGGCTCAATCAAATAAATGGGCTTAATGATATGAAGCATGGACTCAAACACGAAAAATTTCACTCTCAACCCTACATTTAACCTTTGACCGCTACAAACAATTCAATATTTCTATTTTACTCTTTTATTATTTCACTTCACCCTTGTATTTAGCGGAAGTTACAAATCTATGGAACATATAGTCTAAACCGTGGCTAAACTGAAATTTTTAATTACATGTCTTTAAAATTACATTTGTGTATATCTAGCTTATGAATGAGAAATGATATTTTGACAATTATTTTTTATAATTTATGGGACAACTCTTTAGATTAAGTTCTTTTAGTTTATTTTAATATTTATTTATTTATTTTGGGTTTTGTGTTAATACTCACATTTCTTCTATATTTTAGTTATCCCATAAATTGTCAAAGAATTGATTGTTCAAATAACACACCTCATTACAAATTAACTAACTAATCATCTAAAGGTAAAATGATCTCAGCTCCAATGACATCTATTAACTCATAATCCACTTCAATAATCATATTTTCTATCTTGAGCTCCATCATCCACTCAATAGATATAAGTAGACAAAGTTTGTCACCAACTCAAAGCTAAATATATACATAGGCTCCAAGTTTGAAGGAAGCATAAGTAAGATTCGCCTTCCTTCAAGTATGAGGTATATTGGTTTTTTGTTTTTCAATAATCAAAATATCATTAAAAATGGGTACAAAGGGTACTCTAACCCCGAAGGAATGAAGCCGAATCCATACAACACATAACATTTATTTAAGATAAATTCTAAACATTATATAGGGTTACACCACCAATAAGAAATATGTAAACCAGAATTTTTAAGAACTCTGTTAACAAACCACCCCTAAAAAGATACTTTTTTTTATATACAATATTTTTCGTATTTGCCGATTCGCCTTTGAACACAATCCGTTCCTAGACTCTCATCAGTACCGGACTAGAGAAAATCAAATTTGCGGATTTGTGCCGTATGAGTGAAGGAACTGATGAACATCATAACTTCTTGCTTACATGTGAATAGAGCAAATGAAATCCCCCTGCTAGACTAGTTTCTATATGAGGTGTTGATATGCTTATTTAACTGAATATCCACCATCACCACTTCTTGACCACACCCAATTAAAAACAATTTATGCAATAGATTGAAACTCCTTTCATCACACAAATTTCTTGAAGGAACGATAGTTGTAGACAAATCATGATGTGATCTCTATTGATCTTGATTTGATCATCAAATCTACTTGTGTTCGCCTCTAGGGTGTGATCACCATATGGTCTTGACTCGGTCGGAACATGTTTAAACAACACATCTTCATACAAAAACTTAAGGTTACATGTTAACAAATCCTAGCTAAGCATTTCCGTGTTGTTTACCATTTTTCAATATCATCTAATGCGAGACTATGTACTCACACTTAAAACTTCAACATAAAAGGGTAACTATGTGCTAGCATAAGATCATATACACCACATATCCATAAATTAAAATGATATTAAAAAGGAAAAAATACTATAAATAAATATTGAAAATATATTGATATGAAAACAAAACACTCGAGTTATAGTTGTTTGTTCACAAAACATTATTATTGCTGAATGTATGTTTCTTTCTTGATGATTTACCAATTGAAATTAACAAAATACTCTGCCAAAGAACTATTTTTCATCATATTTACTTCAAGTTTACTTTGGTATTGGAGAGACCTTAAATGGATATAGATGGCAAAAGGTTGAAATTCAAATCCCACAGCTCAAAAGTGCCATTAACAAAATTGTAATGTGCTCCTTTCAAAGCAAGTGTTTTCTTCACAACTCCATCTCTCACAAATGGATAAGTCAATAAGTTCCCAAGTGATACATTCACAGCTTCCTGCATTGGAGTTAGGATGCAACGTATTAAATTAGAAGACATTGTTACAAATTGTAAACATTATTATATATTTAATTTAAGAATTTATTTTGTATGCAGTTATGATAGGTCCGAGCTAATAATTTTCAATGTTAACTAAGAGCTAAAAAAGTTTTAATATATGTGCTATTTTTTGTCTGAATATGGCGTGGCGTCTTTTAGCTTATAAAATCTAATGAAAAATAATTTTGTGGCAGCAGGGCTAAAACTAAGACTTCATACAAATACTTTTAACACCGTCTGTCAATTATAATATTTTGATCCTTAAAGACCGTCATTCATCATATTTAACTTAAAAATCATACAAATAATATAACTTATATTTGGTAGATAGTATAAAAAATTTCTCACCTACCCGTTTGGCCCAACTTTTTTTCTTCTCCTTAAAAATAGTAAAAAAGAAAAAAATTGTGTTTGACTTCATTTTTCTTTATTTTTTACTTCTTTACTTTATTTCTCTAATATTTTTAAGGTGAAATAGTGTCAAATATAATTTTATACTTCTCTATTTCATTTAAGCTAAAATAAAAAGTAAAAAATAAGTCGGTCCAAACGGGTAAATAAATAAGTTAAAAGGGTTGGATTGGTGTAAATTTGCTTACCTTTTCGCAGTTTGTACACTGCTCTGAAAAGCTTAAGCTGCTTGTGTCCGCTTTAACCTTGGACTTTGCTGGATTACATATTTGGACCCATTGTTCTATGAAGTCACTGTAAGATGATGGGGGAAATAAATTATTATTATTATTATTATTTTTTCAAGATGATTTTGCTAGTCATTTTACTTATGTTATCATGGTTTCAGTAAGAATAATTTTTTTTGACAAATATAAACTATTGTTATTCAATAAAAATCAAAGAATAAAGTATCATAAAAAGACTCGGAGCAAACTTTATGAAGGTCGTTTTAGCTAAAGTATGAGCAATCAATGTAAGTAAAAATCACTATATAATACCACTATAGTATAATTAGGGTTGGGAATAGACCAGACGGCCTTCAGGGGTCTGCGGCCTGGCCTGACCTCTTTATTAATAATTTCAGGCTCAGGCCTTGAAAAAAGCCTGTTTATATAAATATGTCAGGCCTATGCTTTTAAAAAAGCCTGTGAAGCCTGATAGACCGGCCTGTTTATATTTAATAATTATTAATTTATATAATATTATTATTTATATCATCTTTTTTTATAAAAAAATATTATTTATATAAATACAAAATATTTATTAGACAAAATATATTTGTTTTTTTTTTACAAAGACAAATTATAGTGTATATTTTGGTTGTTGCTAACTACATCGATTAACATTAGTGTTTAACAAAAAATTTGTATTACGGCATACTTAATAGATTTTGTCGTAATCGAATTTGTTATTTTATTAGCTTTTTTTTTTCTTTTTTTTTTTTTTTTTTCAAGAGGTGCAACACAAGGACTTCCCAGGAGGTCACCCATCCTAGTACTACTTTCGCCCAAGCACGCTTAACTGCGGAGTTCTGATGGGATCCGTTGCATTAGTGCTGGTATGATCGCACCTATTTTATTAGCTTTTAATTCTTGTGCTAATCATTTTATTAGCTTTTTCTTAATGTTGTAGAAATTGTAAAAATTTAAATGTGAAATAGGTTTTAAGGCATGTTTAATTAGCCTATATATTTAAAAAAAATTATATAAAAGATTTTATGTAACACAGGCTCGTAAACAGGCTACAAGGCCAGGCCAGACTTTTAGCAGGCCCAGGCCAGGCCAAAAAAATTACATTTAATAAGCCGTAGGTCAGGCTTAGGCTAAAAAAAAATTCATAGGCCAGGTTCAGGCCTGTCAAAGCCTGGCCTGGCCTGACCTGTTCCCAACCCTAAGTATAATAATGACTAGTGCTATATAGTTAGTGAGTGTGAATCCTTAACAAAAAAGAATCAGATCTATACATTAACTTTTCCTCTCCTTTCCCGTGAATGATGATGATACATTGTCATTTAACATGAAAATGAAAAGACAAAGGAGCACACTAATAGTAATACGTACTATTTGAAATTGTGAATGTGATTAAATTAGTCCCTAAAATTTAGAAAATATAATAACTTAGTCGCTTAAATTGTAAAATACCAATCAATTTAGTCATTCTATGAAAAAAAAATTGTAAACATTCATCAAACTAATAAAAAATATACATATTGGCTTAAATAAAACTTTGCAATATCAAATTACACAAGGATATAACTTTTGAAACTATGGTGCAAATTTTAAGAAGATACATGACTAAATTAATTGATAATTTTTAATATAAATGATTAAATTTCTATTTAAAAAATTTGAGAAGTTAAATTGACTGAAAATTACAATTTTAAAGACTAATATTCATTATTCAACTGTTTCTCTTTATATTATTAATATTAATATGCTATATAAAAGGTTCTAATTTGTTTATCAAAAAAATAAGTTTCTAATTTGTTCTTAATTGTCCAAAGCAAAAATTTTCCAAAAGTTGTTACTTTTGATATGTCAAGCTTTCTTTTGTCAATAAGGTGGAACCAATGGGGATAGCATATCATGTTGTTTATTGCTTTATAGATATTCACTTATAAATTAATATATTATTAATATTAATAGTGCTGGCATGTGAATGATAATTGATAAGTATATAAGCATAAGCATTTCAACTATGTGGTGAAATGAAAAGGTGATCTGTGAATCAACAACATACTTGGAAGTTCTGAAAAGCTATCATAATATTTTTAATTAATTAAATTTTAATCACATGTAATTTGATACTCAACCTTTCATAAAAATATAGTTTATTCTTTCTTTATAAGAGATATTCGAAGGAATATAATAATGAATAAAAACTAACCTTGCGGTGGTCCCATCATCTGGGATAGACATGAGCCCCTTTATACCTCCACAGCAGCTGTGTCCAATAACTACAATATTCTCCACCTATAAGGCATAGCGTTTAGAATCCAAAAACAAAAATGTAAAAATATATTTTGAGAGAAAGACATTTTGTTCATCAAAGCAAACATCACTCTTTTCAACTTAAAAAAATATTAAAAGAAAGTAAAGGGTAATTTGATTGGTTTGTTAGCAGGTAACCCAATTAATAGTGTGTGGATTATTGAATATGTTTTGATGATAAATTTTTTTTTTCTTTTTCCATTAGTTTAATCTGGTTCAGGATCAATTCTGAAATTAAATGGTTCCAACCCCTCTCGATGCAGTTGCGGGAGATCGAACTGTGATTCTCCCTACCAAATTCAGCGTCAATTACCACTGAACCAACTAACAATCAATTGTTTTGATGTTAATTTATGTTTAAGTCTAACTCAAAATATACAAAGCTAACTTATTATATAGATCAGTGAGGCATCTCTTATTTATAACTCATTTAAAACTTTATATGATCTTATCAGATAAGATAATGATAAAGTTAGCATTTTGACATGCACAGATGCGCTATTTCCGGTAATTTACAATAAGATAAACAAATTGAGATGCGTGTGGATCCACAAATAATGCAACATAACAATGCCAAATGATATATGTCCACTACTACCAAACTTCCCACCGTTCCTTCCATGTGACCCACCAAATATATAATAATAGAGCATTATAAATTTATAATTGAGATATGTTTATATTTGCAATAAGATACCACTCCTACAATATATGGTGATCGAGGTGAAGAAAGAGAAGTAAATGTAAAACAAATTAGTACCTTTAAATGTAAGACCGCATATTCAATGGCCGCCCCTGCTCCCGAATACTTGGTCTGCGCGAAATCAAAAAGGCCAGTCAGAGACTTTCGTGTCTGAATTGAAACACCAAAACAGCAATCCAAAAAGAGAGTAACTTTGACAACAAAAAATGAATAGATTTAGTTCATTCATTTTTTAAGCACAACTACAAAGTATTGTATAAAGAATACCTAATGAAAATAATATTTTTTAAAAGTAAAATTTAATATACAAATATCATAACTATTCCCAGTTGGTGGAGATTTTAATTAAATATACAAATACAAAAGTATTTTATAGATTAATTAAAAAAATATTTTAGAAATTGATTAATTTGATATAAATTTATTTTAATTGTATAACTGTAATAATAAAGCAATTATAGTATATTTCTATTAAAATTTAAAATATTTAATATTTTAATGATCATTTGCAATTGCAATTGTTTCATTATATTTTGTGTTTTATCAAACATAAAATTATAGTATAAAAAAATAAAGATAAAATGATGTTGGTGTGACGGTGTTCATAAAAAGAAACCATATTTTTTCTTTTGGTAAATAGGAAAAATTCAAAGAAAGATAATTTAGGTATGAATTAATATGAAAACTTCAAATGTGTGGTATGGATATGACAGGAGACAGATCCAATACTGTCCAAATTGCACCGGAGGTGGTGCAGTTTAATCTACACCGTCCAATTTTTTTTAGTTGAATGAACAGTAGACAGTAAAAAAGAAATAAAAAGCTGAGATTCAACAGGAGGAAATTTGAACTGGAGAGGATCTCATCTCGGAGATGACATGACACAAAAACATAATTTTGTTGAAAATGAAAAATGATGAAGTGACTTCACATGTAGGTGGGGATTTCTTTTACTCCATGTGAACTTAATAAGTTTAATGTTGAATTCAAAAGTTCATTCATAAAATTAAAAAACCAATTGATAATTCATAGATGTGTATATACTTTGTACTAATCCGATTTTATATATAAGTAAATTTTTACTTTTTAGATTTATTTAATTATTAATGTATTTTACTTACCAGATCCATTAATAATTGAATGAATCTAAAAAGTAGAAATTTGGTTATATTTGAGACCGGAATAGGATTATCATATAAACTTTTAAAGTTTAATTTTTAGTAGTCATAACTTTTTCTTAATATTAGAGAGGGCATATAATTTCTGACATTGGTACAACACCAAATTATTTATGTATAGGCACACATATATAAATAATAAAAAGTAAATCATAAATAATTTAGTCACATTAATTGACATTGAGTGTTTCGTTTATGTTTTAATTTTATTTGAATTTTATATGTATGCCCAAATTTAAATAGTTTGTGATTATGCCTATTGAAGTGTTCCTCAAGACGGCAAATCACAAATGCAACAATAAGGTTAAGGTTAAAAAGTAAACCTTATCATATGGTGGAACCATGTTAGCGATGTTTCGAACAACAAAAGCTTCACCCGGTTGGAAATCCAAAATGTGGGAGGGACAAACTCTAGAGTCTGAGCAAGCAAAAACCATAAACTGCATGTGCACTATAATCATTAGTCACAGAATATTATCCGAAAAAATAAATAACAAGACTTCATATGGTGATCATAATTTTTAGTCAATGCTTCTTTTCGTATATACTATACTAATAATAGTATAGATCAAATAATATAAAAATGCAATGATTTATTTTTAATAGAAATATATATACATCAAAGGTCCTAGCTAGATGCATTATTAATCACAAAAATTAATTATTAGGACCAATATAATCATTGTTAGTGAGACAACAAGATGGAAGAATAAAAAATTAAAGTTGATTAGGAATTAAGAAAACACATAATTAGTGTGAAATAGTACTAATAATATATCTGACCTTTGGGCTCTGGCCTTTGGCTAGTTCACCGTACAGATCAGGATTTTTCCTGAAAAGAAGACGTACAGCACCCACCAATAATCTCAGTAAAATGTACTTTTCCATTAAATTTTAATTTTAATGTCAAATAAAAATAAATCTTTCCAACATTACGGCATATTTGGTTCAAACTCAAAACGCGGATTAAACTGCCGTTTTCATACCTAAAGCATCTTCCTACTTAGCTAATCTCATTGCTTTTTTCAATAGTGGACAAGAATATGCTCATATGACCACCAAAGCATTTGTAATAATCAGTTTTTTCAAGAGTCAAAAAATCAACTTTTTTTATTAATTTATAAATTAGCATTTGACCTTATATGGTTAAAGTGTAACTTGTTAGGTTGAATACAAAATAATGACTTTGTCTTCAGTTTTCATTTTATTTGAATTTATTTATTAAATAGTCTAATAATAATAACTAAAATTTCAATCCATAAATAAATAGTTTTGTGAGTTTAGTTTAATTAGTTTGATATACATGGTACCGGAATTCAAATTATGATCAAATATTGCTTAAAATTTACAAATACTATATATAACACTGCAAAATATACCATTCAAATTGGATAAAGATATTAAACTTAACGATAATTATCTCATTATTTTATCTAAAACTCTAGATTTAATTAGTTAATTTTTTTCATCATCAATTAGCTTAATTAACCACAAAGAATCCTATAATTTGAGATATGAGACAAAATAGAATACTATCGGTTGGCTTTCACTTTCTCCATTAATTTTTTATCCAATTGTAACAGTTACTTTTAAACAAGAATCTTCCTAATTCCGTAAGTACGAAAACAATCGTAGCAAAAATGATCTTAATTCCTAAACACAACAGTAAAAGCAAAAACGTACTCGAATTTCTCTGTTTTGAAATGAACAAAACCGGATCGGATCCTCTCATCCGGGTTAAACGGTTTCGAACCTTTCGCCTGTAACTCCGCTGTCAGCTCCTTTATCTTAACGGCGGCGATGCCACCAAGTTCAGCTTTCTCCCTAAAATATTAAAAAATGAAACGGAAACCGTTACATTGCACGGAAAATACATCGTTTCTGTGGGTCCCGTAACAGAACCACCACCACCACCTCTTCTCAAATGAAAAATTGACACGAAGAAAATCATTAGTACTTTCTTTGTTGTTATCTTAATTACCGAACCGAAATTCACGGGAACGAACGAGAGAGAGAGAGAGAGAGAGAGAGAGAGAGATTATTTTCTTACTGGAGAAGTCTGGTGAGTGTTGCGATGGTTTCTTCGTATGATTCTGCAGCCATGTCTTCCTTCTGATTTCGTACCAAAAACACAGACGAAACAAAAACAACGAATCAACTTTTCGTGTAATTCTCCAAAATCATATATGATAACAGAAATAAACCGATCAAAATTTTTTGCAACAGAAAATTATCCTATGAATGAGATTAATTACATGACAAGTTGAAATTGATTAATAATAAAACAGAGAGAAGAGTGAAAATGAATGAAATCACTATATAAATAAATTATAATTATGTTTATGATTATGATTTGACGTGAATTGTAGGTAATAAACGAGCATGATCTGAATCTGGATGAGGAATTGAAAAGGAATCGCATCTAAACGAACCTTGTTTTTTTGTTGTTTTTTTTTTGTTGGTGTGTGATAGTGGAGATATTTGGAGGAAATAGGGAAGAAGTTTGACGCGGTATAGATATGGCTTTGGAGAGAGAGCAGAAAGGGGAACAAAGAGTTTTGTTTGGTGTGCCACTTAACACGGTTTGTAATAATAATATTTGTTGTTGACACCACCTATATAAACACGTATATTTCATTTTCATGAAAAAATAAAATAAAGGTGGTACTAACTAACTTGTGCAAAAAAGAAATTTAAGTGTAAATTTTTATATATAAAAAAGTAAAATTTTTAATTTTTAAGGAAATTTATTGCATGACTTGCAAGACAATTTATCAATATGGAATTTTTTAATATGTGTTCTTAGGTAACAAGCTAACATTTTTTAAATATAAAAATGTTATTGGACCTAAACAAACTAGTATTTCATTTCCATGAGAATAAAAATAAAGAGTCCTATTAAATTGTGCAAAAAGAAAATTAAATGTAAATTTTTGATATAAAAATAAAATATTTAATTTTTAAGGAAATTTAATACACGACTTGTAAGACAATTTATCGATATGGAGTTTTTTAATATGTGTTCTTAGGAAACAAGCTAACATTTTTCAAAAATAAACAATATTTTATTTTAAGATGTAATTAAAATTTTAATATATATTTTATTTTTTTTGATTACTCTATTTTATTTTTTGACATATAAATAGTCTCATTCTAAATTTTTCTATTTTGTTTATATAATCAAAATTGGAAATTTGGAAAGAGAAAAATAATTATTTAATGGACTTATATTTGGGGGTCAAGTCTTTGACGACGATTAGACTTGGAAACGTTAATTTTTTTATTAAAAAAAAAATTATTGTATTCAATGGTAGTAAATACGATTAGATCCATTGTTGACCCCAAAAAAGCATAGTAGAATTGTTCTTATCTTCTGTCTTTTTTGGCAAGGAATTGTTTATATTATTTTTAGGGAATTGTTTTTATTTTAAAAATACATTTTTCATACTTTTTATGGCTTTTATTTTAATTACTCTACTAAAATGACAGTAAAAATATCGTGCTGAAAATATTAATTTAATATTTTTTTAACATTCATGAATCTCTGTGGAAATTGGGGGATCCGCATGGATTGGAATGTAGATTAAAAAAGAATATTTTACAAAATGCAGAATGAACAGAAATGTGGAGCATTTTAGATCGAAAGGGAATGAAGTAGTAAAATATTTTTCGCTCAATATCTACCTTGTTGTCATCCATCCCTAGTTACCTTACCACACGAAAAAATGAAGTTTGAATTTCAACCGTAAAATAAGGTGTTTTTAATGTCATGAAAAAGTAGAGAAAAGTTATGACAAAAAACAATTTACCCTGTTGCAATTGTTTAACTAAGCAAATGGATTAAATTGATACAAAATTTTCACCATTTTAGGATGACTTCCTGTCTTCCTCCTAATCCGAATTTAATGAATGTATTTAATATGAATCCCTAAAACATTATTTGAATTTACAATTTTTAGTAAAAATTGAATTCTATAATAATAAAAAAGTAGAGAATACAAGTAATATTCATTAAAATTAAAATGTATTATAAATAGAGTTCTTTTTTTTTTAAAGCAAAAATAGTAGAGTTCATGTCCATATTAAACGGATACTATAATTTAAAAATAATGAATACTTTAGTACTCTAGTGTTCAAGGCTGGTCTTGCATAACTGCGGAGTGAGTTACGTAGTCGGGCCTCTATTTTTTAGGCCTAAAAACATTTCTTAGTAATATATTGTAGGTCTCTAAAAAGATAAAAAGGTTGATTTTAAAAATAAAATAAAGAGCGAACTTCAATTTGAGGACAGAGTAGAAGGGAAGCTAGCTACTATCGTTTGGGTTTAACCGTGTTGTATTATGTTCCAAAATATAGTTAATGACTTGGTCTTATTCCAATTGACAATAGTCATTATTTGAAAAATATATAATATGAAGACTTGATCGACAAATTTGCCTCAAAAAATGCTAGAATAGAGGCTTTTTATGTAACTTATATATTTTAGCATTTTAACATATTATACAACGGATTCGTTTGGTGCGCAAGATATGATAGTGTCAGGATAGGATATAAAACAGGATAAGGATATGATATGATATAAGCAGGATAATAATTATCCACAATTATCCTATCAAATGTTTGGTGCAGACAGGATAACAAACATGATAACAATCGTATAATGTTTTTAATATATATCTCGCTCATAATAATATAATAATATATATATCATATTCTAATTACAAAATTAACATTGTAAAATAATTATTTTAAAAAAATTATTTTGTAATACTTAGAATTTTATAATTAAATAAAAAATTTAAATAAGTAATCAAATATATAGAATTATGTAAATTACAAAATTACCCTTCTGAGAAAATCGTGTATATATTTAAGAATTAATTTTTTTTTAAAATTTACTATCAAATTATTGTATTATTAATATTTTATTAATTTTCATTTTTTTATTTTAAAATATATTTTATTAAATAAATGGGTAAACTATTTTCTTATCCTCACTATAAGAAATATGATTTTTGGCAATGACTTTTTTTGTTACAAGTCGCTGGCAAAATTACCTTCCGTTGTTTTGCCAGCGACTTGTAACAACTTTTAACAAAAAAAGTTGTTGCCAAAAATCATATTTCTTGTAGTGCCTATCCTGCCCGTAACCCAGCTTAAACTCAGGATAAGAATTTTAACTAGAGAGACATGATAGGATAAGTTGCAGGATTAACTTATCATATCTTGTTGGTTCACCAAACACTGGATTAAGACTTGATATGATTCAATTATCATATCATGTCTCTTATCCTGCACACCAAACGGGTCCTAAAGGTAATTTATTGTTATTGATTAGAAAAAGAATTTTTTTTTTATGCAAGAATAAGAAAATTTTGTATAATAGTTCCAACGATGACTATTTTTTTCTATTATTTATAATTTAAATGAGAATTATTTTTTATAAAGGTTTTGCATTTTTTATTAAGAATTTCATTTTTAATTTTTTGGGCTGGCCTATAAATAGTTAGGACAAGCCTTACTAAAGTTTAATTTATTATCAATACAATACTATAAAATTCAATGTCATGTCATATTTTATATTAAAGAAATTCTCACGAACTGCAATATCGTGAAAATTAACTAGGGTGTATTTTTCAAATTAACTTAAACAAATATACCTTCCATGTTTTCGGTACAAAAGAGAGTTAAAAAGTATGACTCATTAATTTATAGTATTAAAGTATACTCAAATTATAAATTTAAATTTTGAATGAATTTTGAGATATCGGTACTCCGTCAAACTTTAAAAGAATAAAAAATTTACTCCTGCCTAATTAAATAATTCTAGATAAATCCAAACCACAATTGTAGCCATGTAGATCTTAAGGTGGGTAGTGTGATGTTTGACTTGACCATCCGCACTACTCCGGCCACCATTTCCATCAACGGCTATTGCTGATGGTTCGTGGTGTTGAAAATTTTAGATATAGCGCGGATCTGGTTGTTTTGTTTTGGCGTTTTGGATCCAGCACCGCCTCCCTCGTGGGGGTGGTTGTTGGAGGTGGTTGTTTGGTTTTAGGTGAAGGAAGTATTTGTTTCTTCGGCGAAAGTTTTGGTGGTGGTTCGTTGCTTCGATGACGATTTTGGTGTGGTTTCGGTGCACCGGTGACGGTTGATTATGGTAGTGACTTTGCTGCTCCGGCGACAGTTCCGGCGGCTGTCTCGGTTGATTGGGTGTTGGTTTCATGGGTTCAGATTCGTGTGTTGTCACTATTGGCTACAGATCTGGCGGAGTGTTGGTGTTTGGATCCGGTACTGTGTTTTTAGTGGTGGTTTGTTATTCCGGCAACGGTTTTGGTGGTGCAGATGGTCAGTGGCAGTAGGAGTGGTGGTTCTAGTAGTGTTTGTTGCTCACTGCGTTTTCAGGTGGTGGTTGTTAGATTTGGGTGATTGAGATGTTCGCGGCGCCGATGGTTTTGGTTTGAGTGTTGGTGGATTTTTTTTTGGATGATGGAGGTGTTCGTTGCTCCGACAATGGTTTTGGTGAGGTTTGCTGCTCAGGCGTAGGTTTTGGTGATGATTGTTTCTAGCCTTTGGTGTTTTGGTTGTTGCCACGTGTGGTTGGTCCTCTAGACATTGATTCTCTGTGAGATTTGCAGAAATTTTGTCTCTGGTTTACCTTTATTATGTTGATAGCGACTGATTTTCCTTGAGTCGTGTAAGTCTTTGCCTCACGGAACTGTTTTATTGAATTCTGATGGGAAGATCACTTTTGCTTCGAGGTCGAAAGTTAGTGTTTAGTTACAACTTTCTAGGCGGTGTTGGTGTCTTCTCGGGGTCTGGAAGTGTTTGTTTATTTTCGGTGTTCCGCCTACATACGACACCTCTGTTATGTAGTTACTTTTTACTACTTTTGTACGTCTTATTTAGAAATTTGATTAATAATATATTTACCGTTAAAAAAAAATTCAGATAATTTGTTTTAATAAACAATATAAAAATGAATTAAAATCATTTAATAGAATATGGCATTACTTGGTGTTATGAAAAGTAGGCTTTATTTGGTGAAGTGTTAAGAAAAGAAGTAGGCTTTATTTGGTGAAAATGATGGATGATTAACTAATAAACTAATTCACTTGATTGTTTATAGCTAATGGCTAATAATTAATAATTTAGCTGATAAATTAATTAAAGTGTTTGATTAATTTAATTGTTCTACGAGTCGATAAATATAAAATAACACAAAAAAATAAATAAATTAAATTAACACGATGTTGAGTTTTCTATTCATTAGAATAAAAAATACTGCATAAGTCCTAGTTCAACTGACAATAAGCCGAAATTGTTAAATTGGAAGTCGTGACTGAAATTCGAACCTGAAATCTTATAATAATGTGAGTTTAATTTCCGGTGAATTATCACTTAAACTAAAAACAAAACACGAAGGCTTGTGAATTTTGTGTTTGCAGTGTAACTAACTAGGAAAAAACAAAGTGGAATCTGATGAAGGTGGGGCGGTGGGGTATCATGGTTTACTTAAAATAGTTACCCAATAAATCTGCCATTGCCAAATTGAAAAACATAAAAGGTGTGGTGATGGAAATGAGCGGCTATAAGATAACCAATTATATATATAAACAGTTAATCTTTTTGTATCTCGATAACATATCAAACTATTTTAGATTTTTGTAAAACTCAATATAGATAATCTACACAATATAAACTTTTAATCCAACAAAAAATTTTGTAAATCAATTTATATTTACTCAAATATTACACCGATGTAATTTAATCCCTCACCTATATTTTGTCAAGTAGCAATTATATTTTCTTTTTTACGTGATATAATATATATATATATATATATATATATATATATATATATATATATATATATATATATATATATATAATTAATTTTTGGAGTCGATGAAATTTGAACTTAAGATTTCATATATTATTATTTGAATTCTTCATCATATTAAATCAAATTTAGTGGTTTTGATAAAAATATTTTTTCATTATTCACTAAAGCATTTTCTTATATATTTATGATTTTTGTATGATAGCAAAAACAAATATTTAATTAATGGTGTATATTATATTATAAACTATTCAATTGTTTTAGTGGTGATTAACGCTGAACTTGTTAGGGAGTACCACATTTCGATCCTCCACAACTGCGATCGAAAGAAGACTGAAACCACTTGAAACAAGAATTAATCTCTGAACCAGATTAAACTGGTGTTGAAGGAAAAATAAAATAAAATATAAACTAAAAAAAGAAATGAGTACTACTACAGAATGGAGTTAGTGGCTTGGTGCTACATTTTTTTTTGTGTGCAAGGAGGGTGTGCTACATTATTTCCTAGTTAATGGGAAAATTTAGACCTTTTCCATTTTATTTTAATGAATAATAGTAAATAATGATGAGCAGTGATGAAATATTTTATTTATTGGGAAAGTTGACTTATTGAGAACACAAAGAAAAGGATAGGAAAACATATACCTACTTTGGCAAGACATGTGCCTTGTAGAACTTTGTACTATGAATTCAATTTTCTATAGTAGCAAACAGATGAATTCAATGCGTCGCCACTCGCCACCGATGGGTACTTTGGTGCATAAATTAACACATGTGTTGATTGACCATGACAATTTTATAATCAACTTTTTTTTTACGCAATTTCATAATAAACTTAAATCTTATAGACAAGCATCAATGTTGATTTTGATAAACAATTATTGAATGTTATTTTATTAAACTAATATTTTGATAATTGAAGACACCCCCGTCTGAAGATTCAACATCAAAGTTCAATAAATAAACATACCGAGACAATCTTGCTTGTACAACACAGCATCATGCATTTTTTGAATGCCCCAGCCATGAATGTATTTGCTCCTCTTCACCCTGCAGACAAAAAATATAACAAATCAACCATCTCACATCTAAATAGTCTCAATAATTTTTCGTATTATTGCATACAATTGCTCTTCTTCCAACGTATTATTCAGAATTCCCTAATCTCATCAAAAGATATCTTTAGTAGTGTATATCTTATCAGAAAATATCTTATGATAATATATTTTTCTTGTGAAAAATATATTCAAATAGTATATTTTATATTTTGTCTATTTGAGCACCAAGCAATTACGATTACTCCATCCAGTAAGGAAATTGCTTAAGTTTTGTTGGGCCCTTGGAACTATAGGAGACCTACTTTAGAATTAGAACAATAAACGTTAATTTATTGTTAAAAGCAAGTAGTGAAAAATGTGTTCTTTTGGGGGTGTCAAAAGCAGGAGAGTTCTAATACTTATGGCCCATAAGACTTATGACCCATTTATTATTGGTGTTTTTTGTTCCAATTTTTTACACTAATACAATAAACATCATACAAAGACATTATAAAAGGTTTTGAAAATGATTTTATAAAAAATAAAATTATATTTTAAAAAATCTAAATAAATTTCAAAATATTATTTTTTCAAAGGCAGTCTCCATCAAAATTGAAAAGAAAATTCACAACTAAATGTCTTTCCAACCATCCACAAATATATTTTCAAAAAATTCCACAAATATACAAAATAAAAATATAAATTTTAAAGACATGTATGAAAGGTAGATAATTGAAGAGAGGGAGGAAAAGAGGATACCAATTGGACTTATTTTGCTTTGCCCTGTGAATGATATTGGCGCTGAAGGAAATGTGAGAAAAATAGCTAATAGACTGTTAGGTGCTTGTGTTGCATTGGACTAAAAGGTGTGTCTAACAAATAGAGGAATGAAAATGAATTTGAAGGGGGGTGTATGCAAAACACACAATGAAAAGGATAAAGAAAGCGAAATGTGAGGTAATAGCAGCTTTTGGTTTGTAATTGACACTACTTCCTTATCTCTATTTTCAGTGTCAATCTGAATGAACATTTCGTTACATTGTTCTTAAGCCACAGGTAAAGGTGAAGATAAAATTTGCTTACCAAACGTTATCCTAGTAATACAAAGAATAATTGTGAATGTGATTTAACGCCAATACCAATTTTGTCTGCTAATGAATTTGATCATATATGTATGTATGGTTAATGCTACACTCAAATGGTCCACCGTGGCATGTGATTAAAACTATTATAACGAATACGAATTTTACAAAATTCACCATTGAATTAAATGTTTATATTATATAGATCATTCATAAAAAATTTAGAAAAATTGAAAATCATTTGATATATATGGTATTGAGATCGATCAAAATTAACAATATTTAAAAAAAAAACTCATAAACCATTAATCTTAATGAGTCTCAATAACATATCAAATGATTTTCAAAATTTTTAAAAAATTTCATGGATGAACTATATGATATATACTTTAAATCCAACGGTCAATTTTATAAAATTTATATTTGTTATAGTGTTATTCACAACTAGTCTACCATGAACCACTTGAAGAAATGATCCATCTTAAAATTTGACATGTATGTATTTATATTTTAAAGACAAACACATGTTTCTTTTTATTTTTATATAGAGGAGGTGACTTATTAAAAAGGGTAAATAGGCCAATACCCCCTGCAAAGTTGGTGTATTTTGCGATACCCCCTGTAAAAATATTTCTTGTAAATACCCCCTACTTTCTCAAGATTCCCTCTTTTACCCCCCTGAGTGCACACCGTGGCAGTGAATCTCCACGTGGCGTGTCCACATATATTTTTTTGCCACGTGTCATGTCCACGTAGGATTTTTTGACACGTCATCCCCTAAAAAAAAATTATTTTTTTTTAAAAACAAAAAATAACATATATTTTTTTTGTTATTTTTTATTTAATTCGTTATTATTTATTTAATAATTATTTTTAATAACATTAATATTTTGTTTTATTTAACAAAAATATTTTTTATTTTAAAAAAAAGATTTATTTTTTTTTAAAAAAAATAAATTATTTTTTGTTTTATTTTTTATTTAATTTAAAAAATTTATTTTAAAAAACCGTTCCTTTTTGTTTGTTGTTTTAGAAAAACAAATTTGTTTCAAATTATTTGTTGTTTTGATAATTTGAGGTTATATATTGTCTATTATACCCTTATTCCTAATTTTTTTTATTGACTAAATTTTATATAATTTTTTTATTGTATCTTTTTTTTTACCAAACTTCTTCATATAATCTTTTTATTGTATTTTTTTTTTTACTAAACTTCTTCATATAATCTTTTTTTGGTGGTTTTAATTTTTTGAAAGAGATAGTGTGTGCAAAAAACTAGAAATTTTTTGGTGGATTAAAATTAGAGTATAATATATTCCAAAAAAAGGGTATAATAGGAAAATAAAGTACAAAAATACACTTTCTTAATTTGGCTTATTTTTTATCAAACAACAAACAAAAAGGAACGGAGGGAGTATTATTTAATTTTTTTTTTAAACAAAATAGTTTTTTTTTATAAAAAAATAATTTTTTTATTTAATTCGTTATTTTTATTTTAATAATTATTTTTAATAACATTAATTTTTTGTTTTATTTTTTATTTAATTTGTTTTTTTCTTAATTATTAATTTATTTAATAATTAATTTTTTAATAACATTAATTATTTTTTCTTAATTTTTTGTTTTTTTTTTAATAATTTTTTTAAATTTTTTTTTAAGGGTTGACGTGTCAAAAAATCCTACGTGGACATGACACGTGGCAAAAAAATCTATGTGGACACGCCATGTGGAGATTCCTTGCCACGGTGTGCACTCAGGGGGGTAAAATAGGGAATCTTGAGAAAGTAGGGGGGTATTTACAAGAAATATTTTTACAGGGGGTATCGCAAAACACACCAACTTTGCAGGGGGGTATTGGCCTATTTACCCTATTAAAAACTATGACCCGTGAATCAGCGATAGGGATGCGCGGGTTTCTTTAAAAGTGGTATATAAAATTTAAATTAGTAATTGAAGAGTTTATAATTTAATAATTAGTACTCCCTCCGTTTCTTTTTAAGTGTCCAAAAATGTCGAATTTAGTGTTCCTATTTAACTGTCCATTTGGTATTTTAAGGATACGGTTTGTCAATTATACCCTTTGTCAATTACTCATATCTTTTTCAATCAAACTAATTAAAGCTATATATTTGGAAAACTAAATCTTTTATTTTTTATTTTTTTTTGGTACATAACATATTAAATTTTGTTTTTTTGTGTATAATATATTAAATTTATTGGAAAGAGAAAGTGCGTGCAAAAAAAATAATATTTTATTGGTGAATTAAAATTAGGGTATAATAGGAAGATAAAGTGCAAAAATACACTTTCTTAATTTTGTGCTACTATTCAAAACGGACACTTAAAAGGGAACAGATGGAGTATATGAAATGTTATGAGATTTATTTGATATTCCACTTATAAATATAAAAAATATATGCCACACATAAATATGAATTTGTAACATCAAATTGAATAATAATAGGGGTTAAAGTTATCATTATCATATAGAAAAAATTGAATAACATAACTGACTATATTTTAACATACATTACTTTTTTTAACATACATTACTTGTTTACCAGATAAGATAGAAATCAGGAATTATTGAATAAATTTTTATATTGAAATCTTTTTAATATCATAAATGAATTGACATGCATATTGCAAATAATTTGAAAAGATTACAAAGACGATATCGAAAACATAAAGGGACAAATAACCAAAGATAACAATACAAAGATCAAGACCATATGATTTAACAAAATCATGCATTAGAAACGAATTATCGTTTGGTCATGTAGAAAGGAACTTCTCGTCTATCTTGCAAGCGTTGAATTAACTTGCTCTCAACTGACAGTTATTGAACTACTTGTTGCCATACCATCCATTTGACTATAAGAAAGGTTTATTTTATAAATGGGGAACTAGAGTTGTCACAATAAAATAAACATTTTAAAAGAGATAATCTTTGATTTCATATAGTCAATTTTTTCTCTTTTCTATTGTGACAACTCTGGTCTCCCCACCTCTTTTTTCATTATAGAACATACGCAAAAAGAATAAATAATTTTCACAAAATCATGGAGGAAAGAAAATGCTAATGCATACTGATGATTCTGTTGCTGCCATTGACAACGGTGATTCGTTAGTTAAAACGTTAGTGTATGGTTTTATAGCTATTAGATCGTAAATATTAGTATAATAGTATTAGTGGCTCTATATATTTTGATTAAAAAGTACTAGGATTGTTGAACATCATGCAGTTCAACAAACACGTTATATATGCAACTTAACGAGAAAAAGTGGCAGTGTCAACAAATGACACATTTGACGACCCTTATCAATTTGGTCAAATTGAATGTGTGATATGTTTGCAAGATTTTGCAAACACACAACATATCATAACTTACCATATCTTTTGTGAGGAATGTATGTCCATTGTTATATTGAATTATGAGGAATGCCCTATTTGTTGGGTAACTTTTTTAAGTTAGAGGAGTATTTAATTGATGTATTTATTTACTATCTTAAAATAAATTGTAAGTAAAACAATACTGGTGGGATATTCAGCAATATATAAACAATTCTACGATCAATTAATTTGCACAAACTTTGTCACTTTACTATTAAAATAAGGTTTATAGATGATTTTGGTGCTTGCAATTATATCTTTTTTATAAATAACCCAAGCATTAACGCATGCCTCCATGAACACATATATTTAGTGATTGACTCCTCATACAAAGTAAGGAGTCTGGCAACCAATCTACCAGTCTGCATCAAATTTCTTTTTTACCTTCAAGGAAAACCAGCACCCACTAAGATAAATGTTTTGCATAGACACCCTTGTGTTTACTAATTTGAAAGGAAAATAATTAATATTAATTGCATTGATTTGAACATGAAAATAATTTTAGAATATATGATATATGCTTTTAGGATATTAAGGAAATGAATCAATAAAACATGCTAATGAATATGCTTTTGATGTAATTTATTAAAATAATATTAAAATCTATTATAAAGAAAAATATTAAAATCTTTATTATCATGGTTTTCTATAATGAAGTATTTGTTGAATAAAAAAACCGATTTTGGCCTCTTTTTTTTTTTTTTTTTTTATAATTGGTTTGGGTCTTATTATTATTATTATTAGTTTTTAACAAATCCTATTATTTTTTATTAACGCTCTTATTATATGACAAAAAAATAAATAAATAAATAAAATATGAATCAATTTAAATAAAATATTTTTTTGCTGTTAGGTCCATCACAAAAGTTCATATACAATATTTTATAATTTTATATATTAGTATGAACTATTATTATCTATATTTGAAATTTAATAATTTAAATTTGAAGTTGAAAATTGAAATTTGAATTATATCATTTTTTAATTATGCGAATAAAATGCAAAAGTCTATGAGGCTTTATGGTAAAAGCCATGTGTACAAAAACATTTAATGAGGCTTAGAAAATACGCCTCAAATGTATAGTATTAAGATATAGATATAGATTCTACGATCAATTAATCTTCCATGAATGTTGCCACTTTATTATTAAAACAGAGTTTAAACTTTAATGATAATTTTGGTGCTTGCAGGTTGCAATTATATTGTATTCTTTTTTATAAGTAACGCATGCTCGCACGCACGCTTGCATGCACACTATATTATTCTGTATCTTCTATATGTGTATAATACCAATGAAAAATTAAAAATTTCGGGAAGGTCGTGGCCCTGCCCAGTCCTCAAAGGGTTCTGCCCTTGTGTACGAAGATCATTGTAGTATTGTTTGATCCACCCTTTGATAATCTTGACCTCCTTTTTTCGTTGTTCGATCAACTATTTTGGATCAGTTTGTTGTGAAGCCATAAGATCCAAACAATGAGATACTGAAAAATCTATGTTTGTCAGACACACAGACACAAATGTTTGTTGTTCTTTTATATATAAAAGAAGCCACTACCAAGACATACCATTGACAAGAGTGATGGCAACAAGACTCTTTGAAAGGTTGGCCAGAACCCTAAAAAACGATAAAAAAACGCAATATTTATTTTTAAGCATTTTATTCAAAACTAAATAAAGATCATTTAAATTTTATATTATATATGATTCTTACCCGCCACTACTATAAGGATCTTTTAGTCCATTAGGAAAAATGATGTTGCTGCTGGACCTTCGAAGAAACAATTTTATATTCTGCCATTAGTCACATTCCAATCAAGTTAATTTCTTAATTATACTTCAATTAAAACTTGAAAATCATTTGAAGAAAGCTATGTTAATTAATTGTGTTAATATGAGCATAAAAAGTACGAACTTGGCCTCCATAATAAGTTGAAATCCAATGCGGGCGAGGTGCAACACCATAATCTTTCTTGCACTTTTTGACAAAGTCTTTTAAATTGAACAGGGAAGGTTGAAACATAGTATCATTTCCTATGCCGAAGGGTATCACCATTTCAGTGCATGTCTGAATTATACAAGCAAATCGTAAAGTTTAATGTAACAAAGTATACTTAAATACAATATACAATAAAATATATACTACCTGCCATCCCCAACCCATGAAAAACTTAGATGAATATGTTGGGTTAGTATCTAGGCATGTCTGATTTCCATAGCCAACCACAAGACCTGAATATATATTTTCCAGTATCTTATTTTCAAAAGATGCTTGATCAATTGCATTGAATATCTTATTAACTGGATAATATGGGGGCATATTGTATTGAGCAGCTCCCATATACATTCCTTTCAGGTAGTCTGACAACTCAACAGAATGGTTCAAGGGCCTGCAAAATTGAACAGATCAAAACATTTAATTTTATATTGATTTGTCCAAAGACAAAAAAGATAAAAAAAACATAATGTTTGTACATACTTGCAAGTTTTGAATATCTTAATAAATAGCGAAAGACCATTGGGCCGAGAAGCTACTTTGTCGATTTCAGACCATGAATTAAGTATTGTCTTATAGCAACTTGAACTAGCTTCCTGAAAATAAATTAGTTGGTTATTCATATGCAATATCTAAATATAGTTGTTAAAGCAAATATATAAACAAAATATAATAATGGTGAATTACTTAGAAATTCCTTGAAACTACATCAAATTAAGCATTTGGTTGTATCAGGTCATCCATGAAGAGGATCGGAGCAGATGAGGCCAACGCACCAATGGTCAAGTGAGGATACTCCAGTCTAAACCAGGCGGCAAGCACTACATAACAAATTTTAACAAGACAACAATGCATAAATGTAATGTCTATAGTTACAATTGTAATGTTATGAGAGACTTACTTCCACTATAAGATCCTCCGACAACAACTATTGGGGATCTTTCGGCAAGTAATATTTTCTTGATGCGGATGATCACTTTCGCATAGTCAGCAAGTGCATGTGCCGAGTTGAAATACCCAATATTCTTCAATACTCCTTTTGTTCCAAATGGAATAGATTTCCCATAGTAGCGATGCTGTAGTGAAATTGTTAGGAGTATTAGAACGTGTTAAGCTCAAATCAAATATTTGAATTAGATCAGGAAATTAATAAACAGAAGGCAACTTTTATCGTAACCAGTATGCAAACTGGCTTCAATATTTGAATTAGATAATCCCTTTCAAAAGAAACATAAGGTAAATTGTTCACCGTAGATTCTTAATATCTTCCTATGTCAATTATTCTATTCTAATTCTAATTATAGGACTAATAGAATGACGCGATCCAATTCTTCCATTTTTAATCATTTCTTGATGATATAAATGTGCTATATTAGTTCTAAGATGTTGCTTTAAACTTAAGTTAGATAATATAAATGTGCAATGTGCACTATTTTGAAGGATTTATCTTAGGCTATAAGAAAGATAAATAGTGAAAAATCTTAAATTAATTTGCTGTTATTGTTGACATTAAAATGATGGGACTAATTCCATGAATAGAGATAATGCATGCTAGCTACTTCTAAGTAAAATAAAGATTCCTGTAGCTCGTCAAGCTTCATATAAGATAGATTCTTGGATTCTTCTATAGCTACTACAATATAATCAAAATTTGCAGTTAAGGCTCTCAGCTCAACACCTTTTCCACTTTCTGCAAATCAGTGATGGTTTCACCCCAAGACTTTATTTGATTAGTCAAGGACACCAATCTTGAAAAGAAATCAATCACAATTTCTCCTTCATTCATTTGAATCATCTCATATTAATTGCTTCCTTAAGGTCTGCAATTTAACTTTCTTGAGATTTTCATCACCTCTATAAATCTTCTCCCATACCCCTTTTGCGGTTTCTTCTTCTATGATCTTTTCAAAAATGTTAGAATCTACACATTGATGAATGATGAAAAAGCCTTTTCCGTCCTTCTTTTTCTGCTCACGATGCAAGGTTCTTTGTGTTTCATTTTTCTGCTCATGATTTGTGCACACCATCTGTCATAGTGTTCTCCTTTGAAGATGGGTAGGTTTGTAGGGAATTGTGAAGGTGTTGTGTTCTGATTTGTCATTGATGTAAATCTTGTATCACAACTAAGCTCTGTTATACCAGTTTGTCGGGACAATTGATAATGGGGATGAAGAAAATCTAAAATGAATTAGAGAATTGAAAGGGAATTGATTGTTGTTCTATTGATAAGTGGAGAATTACAAATGTATTTATACATCACTCACCACAATGTGTTACTTATTCTCTAAGCAATTAACGGCCTACAATTGTACAAAAACAGAAATAACAAACTCTCTATTTAGATCACGATTGTCATAACTGATAGCAAACGACTACTCTAAACTAACTAAGAGTTCACAATGTCCCAAACAATATGTCCAACATCTACCAAAACTATAGGAAACTTGCATTACATACAACAAAATGGACTCACCTTTGTTTTCATTGAACTTTGTCACTTTACTATTAAAACAAGGTTTATAGATGATTTTGGTGCTTGCAATTATATCGTATTCTTTTTTATAAATAACTCAAGCATTAACGCATGCTCGCACGCATGCCTCCATGCACACATATACTTAGTGATTGACTACTCATACATAGTAAGGAGTCTGGCAACCAATCTACCAACCTACATCAAATTTCTTTTTAACCTTCAAGGAAAATCAACACCCACCAAGATAAACATTTTGCATAGACACCCTTGTGTTTACTAATTTGAAAGGAAAATAATTAAAATTAATTGCATTGATTTTAACATGAAAATAATTTTAGAATATATGAAATATGCTTTTAGGATATTAAGGAAATGAATCAATAAAACATGGTAATGAATATGCTTTTGATGTAATTTATTAATATATTATTAAAATCTATTATAAAGAAAAATATTAAAATCTTTATTATCATGGTTTTCTATAATGAAGTATTTGTTGAATAAACAAAACCGATTTTGGCTCTTTTTATTTTATAATTGGTTTGGGTCTTATTATTTTTAGTTTTTAACAACTCCTATTATTTATTAATGCTCTTAATATATGACAAAAAAAAAATTAATAAAATATGAATCAATTTAAATAAAATATGTTTTTACTGTTAGGTCCATCACAAAAGTTCATTGCAATATTTTATAATTTTATTTATTTTATATATTAGTGTGAACTATTATTATTTATATTTAATACACACGCGCGCAGCTCAGTTGGCTGAGAGGTGAGCTCTTTTGAGGGGGAGAATGCGGGTTCGACCACTGGTGGAGACATTTCCACCCATTTGACCTTTCCAAAAAAAATATTTAATAATTTAAATTTGAAATATTAATAATCTGAAATTGAAAATTGAAATTTGAATTATTTCATTTTTTAATTATAAGAATGAATGAAGGTGTTTCTGATTTGGCACTAGAAGCAAATGAAACATAAAGAACCTTGCATCGTGAGCAGAAAAAGAAGGACGGAAAAGGCTTATTCATCATTCATCAATGTGTAGATTCTAACATTTTTTAAAAGATCGTGGAAGAAGAAACCACAAAAGGAGCATTGGAGAAGATTTATGGAGGTGATGAAAAACTGAAGATAGTTAAATTGCAGACCTTAAAGAAGCAATTAATATGAGATGATTCAAATGAATGAAGGAGAAACTGTAGTTGATTTCTTTTCAAGATTGGTGTCCTTGACCAATCAAATGAAGTCTTGTGGTGAAACCACTACTGATTTGCTGAAAGTGGAAAAGGTTCTGAGATGAGAGGCTTAACTGCACATTTTGATTATATTGTAGTAGTTATAGAAGAATCCAAGAATCTATCTGATATGAAACTAGAAGAGCTACAAGAATCTTTATTTTACTTATAAGTAGCTAGTATGCATTATCTCTATTCATGGAACTAGTCCCGTCATTTTAATGTCAACAATAGTAGCAAACTAATTTAAGATTTTTCACTATTTATCTTTCTTATAGCCTAAGATAAAGCCTTCAAAATAGTGCACATTACACATTTATATTATCTAACTTAAGTTTAAAGCAACATCTTAGAACTAACATAGCACATTTATATCATCATGAAATGATTAAAAATGGAAGAATTGCATCCCGTCATTCTATTAGTCCTATAATTAGATTAGAATAATTGACATAGGAAGATATTAAGAATCTACAGTGAACAATTTACCTTATGTGATTCTATTATTATTCATCATAAGGTTTAAACTTTAATGATGATTTTGATCCTTGCAAGTTGCAATTATATTGTATTCTTTTTTATAAGTAACGCATGCTTGCATGCACACTATATTACTCCGTATCTTCTATATGTGTATAATACCTATAAAAAATTAAAAACTCGGGGAGGGCCGTGGCCCTGCCCTCAAAGGGTTCTGCCCCTGTGTATGAAGATCATTGTAGTATTGTTTGATCCACCCTTTGATAATCTTGACCTCCTTTTTTCGCTCTTCGATCAGCCATGTTGGATCAGTTTGATGTGAAGCCATAAGATCCAAACAATGAGATACTGAAAAATCTATGTTTATCAGAGACACAAACACAAATATATGTTTTTCTTTTATCTATAAAAGAAGCCACTACCAAGACATACCATTGACAGTAGTAATGGCAACAAGACTCTTTGAAAGGTTGGCCAGAACCCTAAAAAGTGTTTAAAAAAATACAATATTTATTTTTATGCATTTTTTTTCAAAACTAAATAAAGATCAATTAAATTTTTATATTCTATATGATTCTTACCCGCCACGACTATAAGGATCTTTTAGTCCATTAGAAAAAATGATGTTGCTGCTGGACCGTCGAAGAACCAGTTTTATATTCTGTCATTAGTCACATTACAACCAAGTTAACTTCTTAATGATACTTTAATTAAAAATTGGGAAATTGATGCGGAATTTCTGCAAGTGCACAGATATGCCGTGTAGTTTTAAAAGATTATCGAACCCAAAGGACCAATAATCGACCTACCGTTATCTAATGTTACTTTGTAAATCTAAGGCTTAATATTAAATAAGAAAGTTTTTTATAATAAAATATATTTTTTTGGATTTTGTAATAATAGAAAAGCGTATTGCTAGAATGTGATCTTAGTTGCCTTTGGGGGGTTCAGTACTTAAATCGTGTTTGACTACAAATTTTAGTTTTCGAAACTATATTGATTTAAAAACACTAATCTCAGCTCTCACAAATTTTGACTAGCATTATAGATTATAAAGGTGATGCTTAACTCTCGTCCTCACATCCGCTAATAAAGTACTCTTTGAAAATCAATATAATTTAATTAAATTCTAATTCCAACTCTCGTTGCAAACTAGACTTAATGTTCAGTTTTTACTATCTAGTAGAAATCTCACGCTCTCGCTCTCTTGATTTTTACTTTAGTTAATTCTCGCTCTCGCGACAAATTATAAATCTTGTTTTAATTAAAAACTGCTTAGAAAACTATTTCATTAATCCTAAATAGCTCTCGCGGTTTCTAGAATTAATGTCCAATTTTTACTATCCGGTATAAGCCTCAACTCTCGTCAATGTTGGCCTATACCTTAATTAATTCTCACTCTCGTGACAAATTATAAAAACGCGTTACTAAAAATTGGATATAAAAATATAGTCACACTACTTAATTACCCAACCCCTAATAGCTCCTAATTACACATCCTAGCAATATTTAAATTAGCTAGACATAATTAAAACTAAAGGCATAAAAATAAAATAAGCAAATAAATAAATAGACATAAATAAAAGCAGAAAATAAATAAAAGCATAAAATAAAATAAGACAAGAAAATAAATAAATAAGACAAAAAAATAAAATAAGAAACTGAATTAAAAAGACTGGAAGTACGGGCACCGAAATAAAATTTTAAACTAAGAGAAGAAAACTTTTTAAGACAAAGGTCTAGTTTTCAATTCTCTCTTCAACTATTTTTCAAGTTGGTTGTTGCGTAAAAAATGTAAGAAACTAGGTCCTATTTATACTAATTACTAGGAGACAAAAATTTGATTTGTCCGATATGGGACTTAAAGCATTACACGCGTGTCCGCTTGATCAATTTGAAATGGACGTCACAGATCATTATTCCGTGCGGCACAAGCTCATTGAATTGGGCTGAATTTTCTTGGCAATGTGTTGTACGTGTCCTTGGTTTGTTGGGCCACGCAGGTGTGGTCCTTAATGGGCTGCACTTGTGTGGTCCTTTTTGTCCCGTTTCGCTCCTTTTCGGTCCGTTTTTGCTCCTTTATTCAACTCGAATGATTTTTATCTGATAAAATAAAATACCAGGAATTATTAACGATTTATTATATAAAGTTACGAAATCAAAAATAAAAATAACTGAAATAATATATTAATTTAACTAAATAAATAGTACATTTTTCGATCTATCAAACTCCCCTAAACTTGAACCATTGCTTGTCCTCAAACAATTTAGCTTGCATATAGAAAACATTTAAAATGCGAAGCAACTCACACACACAGACTTAGAGAAAAACAACATCACAAGTACTCATACGCGGTCAGAAATTCAAATCGGCTAAGATCAATTAATTAGGTGCTTATTCAATCAAGAAGGGTATTTCAACGACACACAAAGTTCTCCCCTTTATGAATACCGAATTTGGATCATGCCGTTGTACTAGAATCTAAATCTTCTCCTTTGTTTTATCCTTTTTCATTCAAGACAGTCACATTAAGACCCTTTATCTATGTCAAACACATGGTAAGAAAGTCGGTTAGCGATTTTATTCATCTTTTTCTTTTTTCGCAATATGACAAAAGAAGTGTTGGTATCATTTTCATAAGCATTAATTATATATTTTTTTTTCTTCAAGGTTTAACCGTATTACCACAGTATGACCTTTTCATTGCATTAGATGATTCGCTTATATTCATCGACTTAACTACTTAATGTGTGACTTTTATAGATGGTGTCCGACTGGATAAATAAACTACTAAAGGAATCCACAAATTTAAATTAAGAGATTTTGGCACAATGGATATTCAAATTGATATCCATACTAGGGAGACTTCTGGGTGTTGGAAAAATACCGATTTTGTTTGAAAAATTCCCTAGTTTTCTCAACTTAGCCTCTTGTCTTTTCTTAACCTATATACTTTCTAAGTGAGCTATTGTCCTAAATCTTTCGAAAATTTTTTAAATTGGTTCAAGAAAAGGAAAAATTTAAAAAGACTAGAGAATGACTATAAATTTAATTAATTAATTTTTTTTTATTATGCGAAAGGGAAATTAAACTAATAGAAATTGAAATAACTGAAAATAAATGAAAGCGGCAAAACTCCTCCCCTAAACTTAAATCCAACAGTGTCCTCACTGTTGCGATTCAAGAGAAGAATTGGAGTGTAAAACCTGGAATGGTGTGAAAAATAACGGAGGAGGCTGTTTATAATTCTGAAATTTGTTGAACTGTAGCCTCAAACCGCCTAACTCTTGTGTTATGTTGTCTAGTTGTTGCTGACGGTGTTCTTCTGAACTCTCTCATCTATGGGATTTTGTCTTGATGAGGAGGAACTACCTGCAAAAGTGTTAGAAAAATGTGTAGTGTGTGCAGGTGGAACAATATTGGCGCCCCCACCAGCGGCAACATTTTGAGAAATGTGTGTGGGAGCTGTGTTAGTCGCAGGTTTAAAATATAGAATTACCGTTTTTTATTTTTTATAAATAAAAGAAAGCAAAAAGTAAAAAGTCATGGGTTGCCTCCCACGCAGTGCTTTGTTTAAAGTCGGTTAGCTCGACTTCTTTACCCCATAGATCAATGTGGCTCTTCCTCTAGACTCACATTTCTAATATTTTTCTGAATATTCTTAGGTCTCCATTGGAACATCTCAGACCATTTCATAGGTATTTTCTTCTTTCCTTTCTTTTTCTTGGAGACAGGAGAAGGTGTCTTATCTTGAGGGATATTGCTCTTTGAGAGAGTTTTTAATATGTCGGGAGGTATTTGTTTAACAATGGGGCTTTTTAATTTGGTTAGAGCAGCAGGGGCTCCTTTTTGAAATTCTGGTGGGGTTCCTAAACATTCACCTAGAGCGTCTTCATTTTTAAGGGTCGGAGGGGTGGGTGGTCTTAGGTTTTTAGAATTTTTATTTTGATCCTTCCCTATTCCTTTCTGATTTTCTTTGATGACCTCTAACATGTAGCAACTATCTTCTACTACTGGTACTTTCATGAATTGAGTTAAAATAAATTCAATTTTTTCTTCACCCACTTCAAAAGTGAGCTTTCCTCTCTTTACATCTATTATGGCACCAGCGGTTGCTAAGAAGGGCCTTCCTAAAATGATAGGTGTATTGGAGTCCTCTTTAATGTCCATGACTATGAAATCAGTAGGGATAAAGAATTGACCTACGCGTACTGGCACGTTTTCTATAATACCTAGGGGCTATTTAATGGAACGGTCCGCGAATTGGATGGACATTTTAGTTGGTCTCAAATCTCCTAACTTAAGTTTTTCGCATATGGACATGGGCATTAAGCTAATGCTAGCTCCTAAATCGCATAGGGCTTTATCTATAACATATGGTCCAATAACACAAGGTATGGAAAAACTTCCTGGGTCATGAAGTTTAGGAGGCATTTTGTTTTGAAGAATGGCGCTACACTCGGCAGTAAGCATAACGGTTTCTTCATCAATCTTTTTCTTATTGGTTAAAATTTCTTTGAGAAATTTTGCGTACGAGGGCATTTGGTTAATAGCTTCCATAAAAGGTATTGTGATGTTTAGTTTTTGTAGAAGCTCTACAAATTTCTTAAACTGCCCTACGTTTTTGGATTGTACTAATCTTTGAGGATACGGGATGGGTGGTTTATATGGTGGGGGAGGAACGTAAGGTTTCTCTTTCTCTTTGGTTTCCTCTCCACTATCCTCCTTATCTTTCTCATTTTGGTCATCTTCCCTCTCAGTTGGTTCATTAGTATTAAGCTGCATGGCTGGATTCTCAGTTATAGGATCAGTTGGTCCATCATATTGTGTACCACTTCGTGATATAACAGCATTCACATGTCCTTTTGGATTCTGCTCAGGTTGTCCAGGAAATATGCCCGCGGGTGCAGCGGTAGATGCTTGTTGTTGGGCCACTTGTGAAATTTGTGTCTCTAACATCTTACTGTGTGTGGCTAAGATATCTAATTTGCTTGTTAATTGCTTAATTTGCTCATTGGTGTGTAAGTTTTGATTTAGGAAATCTTTGTTGGTTTGAGCTTGAGCTATGAAGGCTTCCATCATTAATTCGAGGTTAGACTTCCTAGGAGCATTTTGAGCAGGGAAGGCAGGCTTTTGGTATCCTGGTGGTGCAGAAGTAGGTGCTTGGCCAGGTGCATATAGAGCGTTGTTGCTTTTGTACGAAAGGTATGGATGGTTCCTCGGACCTTGGTTGTAAGGGTTTCCTTGATTGTAGTTCACTTGGTCTGGGGAAGCTTCCGTCAAGAGTTGACATTCAGCGACAGCGTGCCCTTGAATTCCACACAGTTCACAATTTGAAATTGTTGCAGCCACGGTGGCTGCAGGTGTTGTGGTTATGCTTTCCATCTTTTGAGTCAGGGCTTCAAGTTTGGCTTTAACAAGATCAAGCTCGCTTACTTCGTACATACCGCCTTTAGTTTGAGGTTTCTCTACAGGTGTTCTCTCGTTTCCCCATTGATAGTGGTTTTGGGCCATGCTCTCGATGAGTTTGTGGGCTTCGTTGTAAGGTTTATCCATCAGTGCGCCACCAGCAGCGGCGTCTATGGTCATTCTTGTGTTATACAAGAGACCATTGTAGAAGGTGTGGATAATCAACCATTCTTCGAGTCCATGATGTGGGCATAGCCTAATCATGTCTTTGTATCTTTCCCACGCTTCGAAAAGAGACTCGTTGTCTTTTTGTTTAAATCCATTAATTTGGGCTCTTAGCATAGCAGTTTTGCTAGGTGGGAAATATCTGGCTAAAAAGACTTTCTTTAACTCATCCCATGAGGTGACTGAGTTAGATGGTAGGGACTGGAGCCAAGCTCTAGCTCTATCTCTTAACAAGAAAGGGAATAAACGAAGTCTTATAGCTTCGGGACTAACACCATTTGCCTTTACGGTATCCGCGTATTGCAAGAATACGGACAAATGTAAATTGGGGTCGTCCGTGGGGTTTCCGGAGAATTGGTTTTGTTGTACGGCTGACAACAATGAAGGTTTAAGCTCAAAGTTATTTGCTTCAATAGCGGGGGCAGCGATGCTATTGTGCGGTTCTTCTTGCGAAGGAATAGCGTAGGACCTTAGTGGTCGACCTTGTGGTCCTTCAGCCATTTCTGATTCTCTAACTATATCGGGAAGAGGAATCTCTAATTGATTTTCTAAATTCTTATGCCTTATTCTTAGAAGACGTTCGGGTTCGCTAACTAGTTGCTCTAATTTTTCGCCTCTAGAGCGAGTACTTGGCATGCAATAAGCGAACTAATTGGGAGAAATAAAAAATAATAATAAAAAAAATGAAAATAAAAATTGCCTTAGTCTCTACGGTGTAACACTTGAGTTACGATATCGACTAAATTGGTCCCCGGCAACGGCGCCAAAAACTTGATGCGGAATTTCTGCAAGTGCACAGATATGCCGTGTAGTTTTAAAAGATTATCGAACCCAAAGGACCAATAATCGACCTACCGTTATCTAATGTTACTTTGTAAATCTAAGGCTTAATATTAAATAAGAAAGTTTTTTATAATAAAATATATTTTTTTGGATTTTGTAATAATAGAAAAGCGTATTGCTAGAATGTGATCTTAGTTGCCTTTGGGGGGTTCAGTACTTAAATCGTGTTTGACTACAAATTTTAGTTTTCGAAACTATATTGATTTAAAAACACTAATCTCAGCTCTCGCAAATTTTGACTAGCATTATAGATTATAAAGGTGATGCTTAACTCTCGTCCTCACATCCGCTAATAAAGTACTCTTTGAAAATCAATATAATTTAATTAAATTCTAATTCCAACTCTCGTTGCAAACTAGACTGAATGTTCAGTTTTTACTATCTAGTAGAAATCTCACGCTCTCGCTCTCTTGATTTTTACTTTAGTTAATTCTCGCTCTCGCGACAAATTATAAATCTTGTTTTAATTAAAAACTGCTTAGAAAACTATTTCATTAATCCTAAATAGCTCTCGCGGTTTCTAGAATTAATGTCCAATTTTTACTATCCGGTATAAGCCTCAACTCTCGTCAATGTTGGCCTATACCTTAATTAATTCTCACTCTCGTGACAAATTATAAAAACGCGTTACTAAAAATTGGATATAAAAATATAGTCACACTACTTAATTACCCAACCCCTAATAGCTTCTAATTACACATCCTAGCAATATTTAAATTAGCTAGACATAATTAAAACTAAAGGCATAAAAATAAGATAAGCAAATAAATAAATAGACATAAATAAAAGCATAAAATAAAATAAAAGCATAAAATAAAATAAGACAAGAAAATAAATAAATAAGACAAAAAAATAAAATAAGAACCTGAATTAAAAAGATTGGAAGTACGGGCACCGAAATAAAATTTTAAACTAAGAAAAGAAAACTTTTTAAGATAAAGGTCTAGTTTTCAATTCTCTCTTCAACTATTTTTCAAGTTGGTTGTTGTATAAAAAATGTAGGAAACTATGTCCTATTTATACTAATTACTAGGAGACAAAAATTTGATTTGTCCGATATGGGACTTAAAGCATTACACGCGTGTCCGCTTGATCAATTTGAAATGGACGTCACAGATCATTATTCCGTGCGGCACAAGCTCATTGAATTGGGCTGAATTTTCTTGGCAATGTGTTGTACGTGTCCTTGGTTTGTTGGGCCACGCAGGTGTGGTCCTTAATGGGCTGCACTTGTGTGGTCCTTTTTGTCCCGTTTCGCTCCTTTTCGGTCCGTTTTCGCTCCTTTATTCAACTCGAATGATTTTTATCTGATAAAATAAAATACCAGGAATTATTAACAATTTATTATATAAAGTTACGAAATCAAAAATAAAAATAACTGAAATAATATATTAATTTAACTAAATAAATAGTACATTTTTCGATCTATCAGAAATCATTTGAAGAAAGCTATGTTAATTAATTGTGTTCACATGAGCATAAAAAGTACGAACTTGGCTTCCATAATAAGTTGAAATCCAATGCGGGCGAGGTTCAACACCATAATCTTTCTTGCACTTTTTGACAAAGTCTTTTAAATTGAACAGGGAAGGCTGAAACATAGTATCATTTCCTATGTCGAAGGGTATCACCATTTCAGTGCATGTCTGAATTATACATACAAATCATATAAGTTTAATGTAACAAATTATACTTAAATACAATATACAATAAAATATATACTACCTGCCATTCCGAACCGATGAAAAACTTAGATGAATATGCTGGGTTAGTATCTAGGCATGTCTGATTTCCATACCCAACCACAAGATCTGAATATATCTTATCCAGTATATTATTTTCAAAAGATGCTTGATCAATTGCATTGCATATCTTATTAACTGGATAATATGGGGGCATATTGTATTAAGCAGCTCTCATATACATTCCTTTCAGGTAGTCTGAACACTCAACAGAATGGTTCAAGGGCCTGCAAAATTGAACAGATCAAAACATTTAATTTTATATTGATTTGTCCAAAGACGAAAAAGAAAAAAAAACACAATGTTTGTACATACTTGCAAGTTTTGAATATCTTACTAAGTAGCGAAAGACCCTTGGGCCGAGAAGCTATTTTGTCGATTTCATACCATGAATTAAGTATTATCTTATAGCAACTTGCACTAGCTTCCTGAAATTAAATTAGTTGGTTATTCATATGCAATATATAAACAAAATGTAATAATGGTGAATTACTTTAAAATTCCTTGAAACTACATCAAAAGAAGCATTTGGTTGTATCAGGTCATCCATGAAGAGGATCAGAGCAGATGAGGCCAACACACCAATGGTCATGTGAGGATACTTCAGTCTAAACCAAGCGGCAAGCACTACATAACAAATACATTTTAACAAGACAACAACATATAAATATAAGGGTAAATAGGTCTTTACCCCATGCAAAGTAGGTGAATTTTGCTTTATGTAACACCCAAACTTATTATCTAAATATTTCTAGTTTTATAAAATCTTTTTCAAAATGCGCAACGGAAAATAAAGTTTGAATTATAAAAACAAAGGTTTGAATACTACATGCTTCATCAAAACACTACTAATAACTTAATTAATAAGATATCACTTATACAAAATCCTTTTGAAATAATACAACCTTAATAAATTAAAATAAGCAATAAAGGACTCTATGTATACATAAAAAGGTAAACCCTTTCCCATGTCCTAATCAGAGCAGAGCATCATCGACAACTCGACCATAACATAACCTGAGAACCTGAACCCCAAAGGTCCAACAAGTACACAAAACAGAGAGTTAGTAAGGAATTCCAAAATAAATGTAAGTATATCAAATACTATACACTTTATAACCATATAATAAATTCTACTAACATTCGCACCATAAAGATGCAAGATTTATACAATTAAGATACATCTATAACTCATAAATCAAGTATCATGTAAATCATATAATCAATGTATCATCAAGTTATTCACAATTGATATACAAATAGCAATCACGTATCATCAACATCAATGCACACAATAGTATCAATTAATGCACAAATAACAATTAATGCACACAATAGTATCAATTACCAAGTATCAATTAGGAATGCACAAATTCCTAATGCAAATAATGCCAACATCAATGTTATGTCACCCTAGACCCAACTAAATGCATGTGGTACCCTCAACTCATTTTAGGATAGAATTATATCCAATTTCATCTCAAGTCAGTTTTAAGTAATGGGGGACTTCGTCTCAAGTCAGTTTTAAGTCATGAGGGACTTTATGAATGCATGAATGTACATTAACCACTTATGATGATACTCTTCATATCTTCTCATGAATATTAGGATATCTCAACCTAAATATTCCTTCTCAAGTTCTCATCAACTCATCTGAACACATCATCATTATGGTTATACATTCAAGCACACATATCATAAAGCAATTCATTTATCTCAACTCAATTAGGCATACAATTATTATTATCAATCACTATATAATAACCTTCACCATAATCAATCATCATTTATCAAAGCATATACACATATACATATATTCTTCGTTCAAACATGTACATAATCATATTGTCATCATCACTAATCATCAACAATTATCTATCATCATCATAAACATGGTTTCATCTCAACGTACATATTAATCATAGTTAATCAACATGAACATTATCACAACTCAATTCATCATTCTAGACTTAATGTATAGTCAAATACATCATCATATAATCATAAGATCATAATCTAATCATAGTATAAACATATACATCATATTTTTCAAGAAAAGTCAAGTTTCAGGGCTGTCAAGCTCGCTTAGCGCGCTAACTAGGGTCTGGCAAGTGCATCAGTCTGTCGTCGAGTAATAATTCACACTCTAGTGTTTAGAATGAGTTCGTATCCACAGAGATCGTGCCGAAGCTTCACTAGCGTTATTTAAGTTTGTGTAGTTTGCATTCGCTTTGGTTTTTAGAAAAGGTTTAATAAAAATAGCGTAATGCTTGCAGAAATATAAATGACAGAATGTATAGATAATATAGATTCAAGAAATATAGAGGCTAGGTATGGTGGTTGGACTCCCTCCCTTCTTCATATTTGGCATGACCGGTGTATAACATAGTTATTTATATTATGTTCGGCGGTGAATTATCCTTGTTGTAGTAATAACTTACTATTACACTATGTTTATTAAAGTTTCCCTAAGTTAACAACTAAGGTACCTACGAGAGCCTAACCTCGATGTGTCACATACCCTAATTACTAAGTGAGTTGTTTATAAACATGCATTATAACCTTCACCAATTAACCTCTAGGTCCTAGTATCGGGCTATTCATCTTCTAAGTGCTCAGATCACACCTAGTGCATGATTCCTCCTCTAACCGCTCAGTTCACGACTAGTTAAGGATGTTACCGTCTCTATACACCTAGCATTATTTACTACGAGTTCCGGACCATATCAAGTCCAAACCTGATATCAATTCTATGGGTGCTCCCGCTTATCCGGCCAGATTACGAGAATACGTTATTAAAGTGCACAAAAGTAAATAACAAACACAATTACTAAATATCATTTATTATAACTTAGACTCAATCACAGACTTCAAATGTTCATTGGGGAGTTCATCTTCTCCACCACAACCTAAGGCATAAATATAAAGACTACATATTTAAATTACAATAAAGAAAATATAACCTAAATACAAAAGCGTAAAGAAATCATACCTTGCTGAGTTAGTTTTCCCGTAAGGGGAGAAAACTATGCCCAATAGAGCTCCTCTGAACCTCTCCTTATAGTAGAGAGTGTTCTACTATTTCTGAATGATTTTATCAATGAAAGGGAGACTCTATTTATAGTTTTCGTAATGGGCCTCAGCAAGGCATCGCAGTACGATGAAGTCATCGTGCTGCGATGTGAAGATTTAGTTCAGTTTTATAATTGATCCTGTGCATTTCATCAGCTTGGGCGCCAAGTTACTCCATCGTGCTGCGATATACTCCATCGTGCTGCGATGCAAATATTTTCTTCAGATTTATGCTTCTGATTTCTTGGCGAACAAGCAGCTCCCATCGTGGCACGATGGGAGCCATCGTGCTGCGATGGAATGCTGATTTTCTTCACTTTTTGGGCTTTTTCTAGTCTTTTTGCATCTTGGACTCTGTCTTGATGCTTTTTCTTGCTTTTGTTGGTTTTCCTTCGTATTTGGGCTTGTCTTGGTCATTTTACTACTAATAATAATACTAAAAATACCGTAGAAATTCCTGTCATCACAACCCCAAACTTAAACTGTTGCTTGTCCTCAAGTAACATGCTGTCAGACAAGATCGTTAGAGAAACAATATATAAATAATAATGATAGGAATTTCACAACCTTTCTTATATTTCAGCAATGGTATCACTGATTTCTTACCGCCGCGATCATGCTCAGTCCTGCTAGGCTCACGAGACGTCAATAGTAGCAAATCGGACAAATGCCCGCAAGAGTCCATGTCCAACTTTTTTCTCTCTCACATTTGTGTTTTTCGCTCATTAATTTTAAGGGTTATCTCTCAATCATCGTACAAACTGCCATTTTACCATAGACTTGCTAGAACTCTAAGCAACCGGTCAAAATTCAATACACATGCATTATTGGAGGTCTTTTTCAGGGTTATTACGTGGCTTAGGTCAAGGTATGACATTTTTGGGAATAGTAGGCTAAACGTTGGAGTTAAGTTCTACTTTGTTGTTCCTTTTTGTGTGCGCAACCTGTGTTCCTTAGGGTGCCTTTTTGTGTTGGTATTGGAGATGAAGAACCGGATGTGTCTTTGTGTGGTTCTTTTCTATCACTTTTTGTGCCATTTGGCTCTTTCGTTTGCCCTTTGGCTCTTTTCTTTTGCCCTTTGGCTCTTTCTTTTTCATTTATTTTTTTTTAAGAGACTGTATTTTTAGGGAATTTATGATGTTTTCCCGTCTCTTTTCTTTCATTTTTTTTTTCTTTTTGTAGTGATAGTTCTCCGTATACCCACCTCAAACTTAAACGTTGCTAGTTCCATGAGCAACCCCAAACTTATTTTGTTGCCAAGACTTTGAGAACTATTACCTAACTCCAAAGAGGGTAAATCATTGTTTTTCTAGTCTATAGGCTTGTATCGTGGTTTGTCACCGAAACAAAAGGGATAATTTTTTTACGGCTCAAATTTGGCTAGCAAAGGATATAATAATAATAATGAGGGTGGCTTGAAAAGGCTCTTGGTTATAACAAACAATTGCCTCAATGCATATAATATCAAACTAACCAGTCAACAGAGAATTATAGCAAGTTCTAGAAAATTAATAAGTGCACGATACTCTCTTAGTAATTCGAAAGAAAGTGGTAATACCGTTTGGAAATATTTGGCTCAATTTCTCACATGGCTTAGTTATATATGAAGTTGAACACTTGTCTCACAAACATCAGCTTCATCTCTCATCTCTCTTTCTCCCGAACTTCGCACTTCGGAGCAATCACCTTTGGTTTTTCTGTATGAAGGTGTGAAATTCGTCTCATCAAGATTTATAACTTATTTTGCTGCAATCTTACCTATAACGGTTAGTCATGCACTAGATAATAAACAGCAAACAGTTATTTAATTTTTTTGTAAGTTTGAAATAAGGGCTGTTGACAGATGAAGATGACATGCAGAATTCTAGGCATGCATTATTGAATTGAAAATACTGAATTAAAATACTGAATTGAAATACTTAAATACTTATCCTTGGGTTGCCTCCCAAGCAGCGCTTGTTTAGCCTCTCATTAGCTTGAGCCATTTCCTCCAATATAGAGGATAGGTTCGCATGTCTCTCTCTTTTGTAGGAGCTTTCGCCTTAGCTCCTCCCTCTTTCTTATTACTTCTTTCATACTTCTCTGGGTTCTGTTTTTCTTTGAAGTTGGCAAAACAGATGAAATTCCTGGCACGCTATATACGATGCTCTACCCGATGCTCTAGCAACCTATCCGGTCTCGTGCGTAATGAAATAAAACAAGTAAATAAACAAATAAAGGAGACAGGATATTTGTTAACCCAGTTCGGTGCAAACAGCAACCTACGTCTGGGGGATACCAATCCAGGAAGGAATATCACTATAATAGTCCTAGTTCTAAGTCTACAGCAAACCACCCGTTTACAACTTAAAACCTAGGCCCTATCAATGACTCTTCTACCTAGGAACTCCTAGATATGAGATCCCATCTCACTCCCTTACAACCTTGCAAGTCAGCAAGGATTTCACTACACAAAGTACAAAAGATGTTTTGGAGACACACTCCTAAAACTACACACTCGTACCTAAAGGCTTAGAGTGTTAAACACACCAAAAGTCCTAACTCCGTACTTCAAAGCTTAAGAGAAGGATCACACAGTTACAACTCAATAACATGTCCTAAGCTTGCATCAAGGTGACACAAGAAAGGCTCACAATACACAATACACACGCAAAACCTAGAATACTAGTCAAAGCACAATAACGGCGTGAACAACTGTCCAATTAGGGTTTTGCAGCTCCATTAAATACTTCAGACAATTAGACAAACATGGGCTTGGTTTATTTGACCCAAGCATTAACTCCACATTAAATAAAAGAGATTCTTCCAAAATATATTCTTCAAAGAAGATACTCTTCAGAAATATTCTTGAACTGAATCTGACGCATTAAAAACCTTCCTTACATAAAACCTTATAAAACGCGCCAAACAAGATTCATGAGAGAGAAACCAACATTCCGTAAATAGAACTTGTCATGAGCGCTCCTCCTGAGACATTTACAATGCTCTATGCAATGCCAGAGCATCGGATCGCACATCTGACACCAAGTTTATTTTTCCAAAAATGCAGCCAATATCAAAGACTCAACAACAGAGTTGTCCATCATCTTCTGAAGGTACTGTTTTTATGATGGACTTCCCTTTGCCTTTTGGTGGATGTTCCTTCTTTTGTTCTTTTGGTGCATTAACCCAGCTTTTCTTTTCTCTTTCCTCTTTTCTCTCAGCAGCAGGCTTCTTCAGAGGTGGCGTATTAACCCCAAACTTAGATTTTCTGGCCACCTTTCGGTTTCTACCCCATGCTTTGACCCATGTTGCTCGGATGTCCACTTCAATGGTTAGCCTCTTTAATTTTTCAGTGAGTTCTTCGGGTACTTCCTCTTCTTGAGCTGTCTCTAACTCTAGCTACGCCATTTCATTCTTCAGTTCTGCTATCTCTATTTTTACCTGTACTTCTTGATCTGGAGTCGGTGGTGTAGCTTCTCTATCTTTCCACTTGAGCATGAAGCACTTATCCTTTCCTGCATTGAAAGTTTTTATGGTAGTTGTCCTACCCCGACTCCTTAGTGTTATCTTTCCAAGGTCCATATCAATGATTGCCTTGCTGGTGGCTAGGAATGGTCTTCCAAGGATGATATGATGTTCTTCATCTTCTTCGATGTCTAGGATCAAGAAGTCTACTAGAAATTCTAGATTTTCGACTTTCACCAAGACGTCTCTGACTGTGCCTACGGAGTGGATGGATGACTGATTAGCTAGTACGAGTTCTCGAGCTGTCCCTGCAATAGGTAATGCGAGCTTGAACTTATCGGCCAAAGATAGTGGTATTACGTTCACACTTGAGCCTACATCACATAGTGCATTGACTACTGCTTTCCCAATCTGGCAGATTATGGTGACGCTTCTAGGATCCTCCTTCTTGGGTGGCAGTTTTGATCTTTTTGCTAATTTATCTCTGAACTCGCCTTCAGTCTCTTCATCGTGGTGTGTGCACTTTTTATCTTTAAGCGCCATGCACTTATCATTATTGGTGCCCTTCATTTCCTCCTCACATTCAGTATTGATGTAGTCTTCGTCAAAAATGCGGTAGGTACTGAGCAACCATTCTCGGACGACGTGTTTCTATTACTCAATCTTCCGAATCCTTTTGCCTGAGAATGGTCTTTTCACATAGTGCCTGGATGTTGGTGCTACTTTCATCCATCTCTTGATCCAATTTGCATGCTCTATCCATTTGGTATCTAAAGGTATTGTGTTTCCAACTTTCTTCCCTGGATAGTTTTGAGACATCTGAGAAATTGTCCCCCTGAGATTCCAGTTCTATATCTGCTAAGTGATCCCAAAATATCCCATCAGAGTTGTGGTTGCTAGGTGGTGACCATTCTGGCTCCTGTTTGATGCTACTTTTCCGCAGTATTCCCTTCCGTTTGGTTCGTCTCCCATGGCTTTGGTGGTAGGTTCTCCTTCTGTGTTGAGACTACTGGTTTCTGCAAGCCTTTGTGCTCGCTTTCTTGCCAAGAACGTTCTTTCGGGCTCAGGGTCGTACTTCAACTCCAGAATACCTGTTATCAAGTACAACAAATGAATACCTTCAGTAGCACTGGCAAATCAATTGATGAAACTATTTTTGGTTTGTCTAATGTGTCTTTATCACCATGAAAATTCCCAGGTAAGTGAGGTGGATCACAACGGATCGCTTAAATACCAAGACTTATCCTTAGCCAGAATTTTCACAGATTAAAATCCACAATCATCAACAAGATTTTTTATTTTTTAATTTTTTTTTGTATTTTTGAAATTTTTTTGCAAACTTAAATAAATCTAGTAAGGCTTTGTAAACACAATCCCCAGCAACGGCGCCAAAAACTTGACTAGGGTCTGGCAAGTGCACTAGTCTGTCGTCGAGTAATAATTCACACTCTAGTGTTTAGAATGAGTTCGTATCCACATGGATCGTGCCAAAGCTTCACTAGCGTTGTTTAAGTTTGTGATAGTTTGCATTCGCTTTGGTTTTTGGCTTTATAAAAATAGTGTAATGCTTGCAGAAATATAAATGACAGAATGTATAAATAATATAGATTCAAGAAATATAGAGGCTAGGTATGGTGGTTGGACTCCCTCCCTTCTTCATATTTGGCATGACCGGTGTATAACATAGTTACTTATATTATGTTCGGCGGTGAATTATCCTTGTTGTAGTAATACCTTACTATTACACTATGTTTATTAAAGTTTCTCTACGTTAACAACTAAGGTACCTACGAGAGCCTAACCTCGATGTGTCACATACCCTAATTACTAAGTGATTTGTTTATAAACATGCATTATAACCTTCACCAATTAACCTCTAGGTCCTAGTATCGGGCTATTCATCTTCTAAGTGCTCAGATCACACCTAGTGCATGATTCCTCCTCTAACCGCTCAGTTCACGACTAGTTCAGGATGTTACCGTCTCTATACACCTAGCATTATTTACTACGTGTTCCGGACCATATCAAGTCAAAACCTGATATCAATTTTATGGGCGCTCCCGCTTATCCGGCCAGATTACGAGAATACGTTATTAAAGTGCACGAAAGTAAATAACAAACACAATTACTAAATATCATTTATTATAACTTAGAATCAATCACAGACTCCAAATATTCATTGGGGAGTTCATCTTCTCCACCACAACCTAAGACATAAATATAAAAACTACATATTTAAATTACAATAAAGAAATTATAACCTAAATACAAAAGCCTAAAAAAATCATACCTTGCTGAGTTAGTTTTCCCGTAAGGGGATAAAACTATGCCCAATAGAGCTCCTCTGAACCTCTCCTTATAGTAGAGAGTGTTCTACTATTTCTGAATGATTTTAACAATGAAAGGGAGGCTCTATTTATAGTTTTCGTAATGGGCCTGAGCAAGGCATCGCAGTACGATGAAACCATCATGCTGCGATGTGAAGATTTAGTTCAGTTTTATAACTGATCCTGTGCATTTCATCAGCTTGGGCGCCAAGTTACTCCATCGTGCTGCGATATACTCCATCGTGTTGCGATGCAAAGATTTTCTTCAGATTTATGCTTTTGATTTCTTGGCGAACAAGCAGCTCCCATCGTGGCACGATGAGAGCCATCGTGCTGCGATGGAATGATGATTTTTGGGCTTTTTCTTGTCTTTTTGCATCTTGGACTATGTCTTGATTCTTTTTCTTGCTTTTGTAGGTTTTCCTTCGTATTTGGGCTTGTCTTGGTCATTTTACTACTAATAATAATACTAAAAATACCATAGAAATTCCTGTCATCACAACCCCAAACTTAAACTGTTGCTTGTCCTCAAGTAACATGCTGTCAGACAAGATCGTTAGAGAAACAAGAGATAAATAATAATGATAGGAATTTCACAACCTTTCTTATATTTCAGCAATGGTATCGCTGATTTCTTACCGCCACGATCATGCTCAGTCCTGCTAGGCTCACGAGACGTCAATAGTAGCAAATCGGACAAATGCCCGCAATAGTCCATGTCCAACTTTTCTCTCTCTCACATTTGTGTTTTTCGCTCATTAATCGAAAGAGTTATCTCTCAATCATCGTACAACCTGCCATTTTACCATAGGCTTGCTAGAACTATAAGCAACCGGTCAAAATTCAATACACATGCATTATTGTGTTGGAACAAAGTGGGTCTGACATGAACCTCTAATATTTGAAGTGGTTTTGATGATAACAAAGTATTAAAATTGCAATTGGAATTACTAATGATTATTCTAGTGTGCAGAATTACAAGTTAAAATTTGTTCAGAAGCACTATGAATAATAGCAGAGAAGCCAGTTAAACAAGCTCTGAAAGCACATTACTGTTCATCAGAAGCTTAAATTTTGCGTGCTGAAGAAAGTGACTATGGGGATAAAAACAAGGCTCTGAAGGACTCAGAAGCTGAAGACCTCAAGAAGCTATGACAACAGCACCTGAAGCAAAAGAAATTTACGTCACTCAAGAACTGACAGAATCAGAACCAATGATTGAAGAACAATCTACTTCAAGGCTCTGTCACATCCACAGGAAGGAATATTCGTTGCTACAACGTTAACCTTATCCATAAGTGGAGCGCATTTGAGGATCGTACTATTGTACTATTATTACTCAAAATGGATGAGTGATAATTCAAATAGCAAGGTAGTGGAATTGATTTTCTTTGCTAAAGAAGGCAACTACAGCTACCACAATTGTACGAGTAAATTCCACCTGGCACGTTATCTCTCTGCAACGGTCATCATCTTCCTCAAGTATAAATGGAAGACTCAATTGGAAGAAAAAAAGAACTGTTACTACTGTTACATTACTGTGTTTAAGGCTCTGAAGCAATCTGACACAATCTGTTTAATCTGTCATTCAAAGTCTTAAAGCAATTTGAGTTGTATTTTGTAAACACCTCTGATAGTATATCAAGTGTCCATTAACATTCATTCTTAGATTTTAAGTTTGTTTGTGAAGTTTCTTGTTTAGTGAAACTTGAGCATCTGAGAAGTCTCTTGTAAGAGTGCTTGAGCAAGTTGTAATCTTGAATAGATTATAGTGGAAATCTCTTGTTAGTAACAAGGGGACTGGACGTACTCTCAAGTTGTGAGGGGAACCAGGATAAATCTTCGTGTCTTTCTCTCTCTCTCAGCACCCTTTACTTTCTTTGTGTTATTATCCGCTGCAAACTTGTTTGAAGTTAGAAAAAGTTTTAAATTCCTAAAACACAATTCAACCTCCCCTTCTTGTGTTTTTCCACCTTCAATTGGTATCAGGAGCTGGGCTGTTGCCTAACTCACCTAATAGTGAAACAGTAAAGATCCAGGAGGAAAAACATGTCTGCTGAGAAGAGCAAGAACAACAATGAAGTTGGTTTTGACTATGATTCAAATTCTAGAGATACAAGATCATCTGATAAAGTTCCTTTCTTCAATGGAACTGAGACTGGTTACCCCTTCTGGAAAACCAAGATGTACAGTCATATCATGGGCATTGACTGTGATTTATGGGACTTGGTAGAAGATGGAGTTAGCTTTGAAAATATGGACTTAGAAGGAGTAGTCAGCTCTCAGAACAGGAAGTCTTTTACACATACTCAAAAGCTAGAGTACAAGAAGCATCATAGTGTAAAACGAATGATGACCAACGCCATCTCTCATGATGAGTATCTTAAAATTGGAGATAAAAGAACCGCAAAGTCAATTTGGGATTCTTTGAAATCCAAGTATGAGGGCAACAAACAAGTTAAGGAGGCAAAGGCTAACTTGTTGGTGCATCAGTATGAGTTGTTCAAGATGAAGGATGGAGAGGAAATATAAACGATGTTTTCAAGGTTTCAAATCCTAGTATCTGGACTTCAAATATTGGACAAAAGCTATACTGAAGCTGATCATGTAAGAAAGGTACTCAGAAGCTTGCCACCAAAATGGAGACCAAAGGTGACTGCTTTTCAAGAGTCTAAGGACTTGGATACTGTATCCCTTGAAAGCCTAGTTAGTTCACTCAAAAGTCATGAAATGGAGTTAATGACTGATGAGTCAACTAAGAAGATAAAAGGGATTGCCTTAAGCTCCAAGAGCTCGTCAAAGGCTCTGAAAGCTAAGGTAATAGAATCTGAGGATGAAGCTTCTGAAGAGAGTCAAGAAATTGGGTCTGATGAAGAGGAAGAGATGGTGCTGATGGCTGCCAAGGTTTCACAATGGGCAAAAAGAAGCAAGAAATATGCTGGCAAGTTTGGAGTATCTTCCAAAAGAACTAGTGCTTCTAAAGACAAGAAGGAAGATCAAAGCAAGTGCTTCAAATGCAATAAGCCTGGCCATTTCATTGCTGATTGTCCAGAAAACAAAAGTAGACCATTAAAGCAAAGCTCTAGCAAGGAAAGGTACAAGAGTAAGGTCAAGAAAAGCTTTCTGGCAACATGGGAAGATCTTGACAAAGACTCAGACTCTGATGGTGATGAGGAAGCAAACCTAGCACTGATGGCAACCACCTCTGATAGAGAAGACTCTGAAGCTGGTTCAGATTCTGAAGATGAGGAAGAGGTAATATCTAAACTCTCTAGAACTGAATTAATAGATTCTCTTAAGGATGCCCTAAAAATTCTCACTAAAAAGGCAGGTGAGTGTAAGGTCTTAAAAAAATCTTACAATAACCTAACTGAGAAAATGAACATAGTAGTTGAAGAAAATGAGTCTCTAAAAAGTAGAAACTCATTTATGGAAACTCACTATGTTTATGATGATAAGGTTCCTCCAGAGCATGAATTTGCACTGCAGGAATTTCTTATCAATGGGATGAAGAGAAGCAAGATAGCTTCATTAATATACCATGTCAGTAGGAACAGAGGTGAAGGTCTTGGATTTTCACATTTTAAAGATAATCCATTACTTTCTAAATTCTTTAACAATAATAATTCTAAACCTAAGGCTGTTTTTGTTAAAAGCCAATCAGAAGCAATAGTTATATCAGAGCCTGAAAAAGTAGTTGTGTCAGAGGCTAAGAAATCTCAGACTCTGAAACCTTCAGAGCCTAAGATCTCTAAACCTCAGACTAATGTCAAAACAAAGACAACTCTGATATATTCTAAAGCAAAGTCTAAGAATTATACAAAGCCAAAAAGTTTTCCAAAAGGCTTGAATAACTCTAGAGCTTCTGAAAGGCCTAATAAACAAAAACAACCAAAGGCATTAAGGACTAACTCAAGAGGACCCATAAAAATATGGGTACCTAGATCTGAGATTGTTTTTATAGTAGATTTGCGCTCAAAGAAGGCTAGAGCACCATTCTTGGTACCTGGACAGTGGCTGCTCACGACACATGACAGGAGACAAGCATATGTTCCAAACCTTGACTCTGAAAGAGGGAGGAACTGTGGGATTTGGAGGAAACCAAAAAGGGAAGATCACTGGTACTGGTACAGTTGGTAATTCTTCTCTTTCTATTAAAGATGTTTGGTTAGTTGATGGCCTAAAACATAATCTACTTAGCATTAGTCGATTCTGTGATAGTGGATATGTTGTTAAGTTTAATAAGGATGCATGTACTGTAATCAACGAGTCTGATGAGTCCATAGTGTTCAGAGGCCTAAGGAAAGGCAATGTTTATAAAATCAATCTGTCAGAACTCACAGAGCAGAAGATAATATGTCTTCTATCTGTTAATGATGAGAAATGGGTCTGGCACCAACGCTTATGACATGCTAACTTGAGGTTAATCTCTAAGCTCAGCAAACTAAGCTTGGTTAAAGGCCTACCCAATCTCAACTATTATTCAGATGCTCTGTGTGGTCTTTGTCAGATTGGTAAGATTTCAAAAACATCTTTAAAACCTAAAAACATTGTCTCTACTTCAAGACCTCTAGAACTGCTTCACATTGATTTGTTTGGCCCGGTAAGTACTGCCTCAATCAATGGTAAGAAATATAGACTGGTCATTGTTGATGATTACAGTAGATGGACTTGGGTTATATTTCTAAGAGTGAAAGATGATGCATATGATGTGTTTACCATCTTCTGCACTCAAGTGCAAAGTGAGAAAAGTCTCAAGATCTTAAAGATCAGAAGTGATCATGGGGGTGAGTTTGAAAACGAACCCTTTGCAACTTTCTGTGAAGACCATGGAATTGTCCATGAGTTCTCAGCTCCTAGAACACCACAACAAAATGGTGTTGTAGAGAGAAAGAACAGGTCTTTACAAGAGATGGCAAGAACCATGATGCATGAGACAAAACTTGCTAAGCACTTATGGGCAGAAGCTGTAAACACAGCTTGTTATATTCAAAATAGGATCTATATCAGACCTATATTGAATAAAACAACATATGAACTCTTCAAAGGAAGAAAACCCAACATCTCTTATTTTCACCAGTTTGGATGTACCTGTTACATTCTAAACAACAAGGCCTACAAAAGAAAATTTGATGCCAAAGCTTGTAAGGGAATCTTTATAGGTTACTCTGAACGCTCAAAGGCATACAGAGTGTATAATTCTGAAACTGATATAGTTGAAGAATCTATACATGTCAGATTTGATGACAAAGAGCCTGACAGTAAAATGTCAGAGCAAGACAATAGTTATGCAGGTATTCCATATCAGTATAACAATTCAGAACCTGAGAAAGCATCAGAAGCTAATGGAACATCAGAAGCTGAATTGGAAGAAGCCTCTGAAGAAGCATCTCCAATAGAAGCATCTGAAGATCATGATGATATCTCAGAAGATGATATACAAGATACCTCTGAAGTTCCAAAAAGAACATTCAAATACAAGTCATCACATCCAGAAGATCTTATTCTTGGAAACAAAGAGAGTCCAAGAAAGACAAGATCAACTTTTCATCAAAGTGATTCTTTATTGGGACTTATATCTATGATAGAACCAAAGAATGTTGATGAAGCTTTAACTGATGATGGATGGATAGTTGCAATGCAAGATGAACTCAATCAGTTTCAAAGAAATGATGTATGGGACTTAGTGCCAAGACCAGCACATAAGAACATCATTGGAACTAAGTGGGTATTCAGAAACAAATTGAATGAACAAGGTGAAGTGGTAAGGAACAAAGCTAGACTTGTAGCACAAGGCTACAGTCAGCAAGAAGGTATAGATTTCACAGAAACATTTGCTCCAGTAGCAAGACTGGAAGCAATCAGGTTACTTTTATCATATGCTGTTAATAATGAATTAAATTGTACCAAATGGATGTTAAGAGCGCCTTTCTAAATGGTGTTATTTCTGAAGAAGTGTATGTCAAGCAACCTCCAGGTTTTGAGGATTTAAAAAACCCTGACTATGTTTTTAAATTAAAGAAATCACTTTATGGTCTCAAACAAGCTCCTAGAGCTAGGTATGAAAGACCGAGTAATTTCTTATTAGAAAATGGTTTTCAAAAAGGTCAAATTGACAATACACTATTCAGAAAGACATCTAAGAAAGATATCTTAATCATTCAAATATATGTTGATGATATTATTTTTGGTTCTACTAATGCTTCCTTGTGCAAGAATTTTTCCAAGCTGATGCAGGATGAATTTGAGATGATCATGATGGGTGAATTAAAGTTCTTCCTTGGAATTCAAATAAATCAAGGAAAAGATGGCACTTACATTCATCAAAGCAAATATACAAAAGAGCTTCTGAAGAAGTTCAACCTTGAAGACTGTAAGACAATGGCCACACCCATGCATCCCACAAGCAGCTTGAGCAAGGAAGAGATTGGCACTAAAGTAGACCAGAAGCTATATCGAGGTATGATTGGTTCCTTACTCTACCTGACAGCATCTAGACCTGATATTTTGTACAGTGCGTGTTTGTGTGCAAGATTTCAATCAGATCCTAGAGAATCTCACTTAACAGCAGTTAAGAGAATCTTTAGGTATCTGAAAGGAACAACTAATCTAGGACTCCTTTATAAAAAATCCCTAGATAGTAAGCTAGTTGGATTCTGTGATGCTGATTATGCTGGGGACAGGATTGAGAGAAAGTCCACTAGTGGAAATTGCCAATTTATTGGTGAGAATCTCATATCCTGGGCCAGCAAAAGACAAGCAACCATTGCTTTGTCCACAGCAGAAGCAGAATATATCTCAGCTGCTAAATGTTGCACACAACTACTCTGGATGAAATATCAGCTAGAGGACTATAACATAGCTGAGAGCAGTATTCCTTTGTATTGTGATAATACTGCTGCTATTCATTTAACTAAGAACCCTATTTTACATTCCAGAGCTAAGCATATTGAAATTAAGCATCATTTTATAAGAGATCATGTTCAAAAAGGTACAATAAATATTCAATTCATTGATACTGAACATCAATGGGCTGATACATTTACTAAACCTTTAGCTATTGAAAGATTTGACTTTATTAAAAAGAATTTGAACATGCATTTTATAACTGAAGAAAACTAGCTCTGAGATGCAAAATAGAATTAGGGTCTGAAGCTCGTTCAGAGCCGCTAACAATTCAGAGTAACCTTTGGGTAGCTCTGAATAATTTGGGCTCTGAATGGTAACAGGTTCTGATGAGGTGTCAGATAATAATGAGTTTGGCTCTGAACTAGACGGAAACGAAACGTTTAGTTCTAGTAAGTGTACAACAGTTGTCTGTACACGCGTCAGTTGTGATTAAGTCCTTCTTACACGTGTCTAGATCCTGACGGGCAGAGAACAGTTAATGATGATTATGGCAGTTAACTCTATTATTTAATTTTTAAAACTGTTCGCGCTCCCTCCCAAGGCTTGCTTTTTGTGTGTTTGTGTGCTAGTTGCTATTTATAGGTCACTTCACTCACATTGCACAACTTTTACACACAATCACTTCCCACACAACCCTAGACCTTACAGAAATTCCTAAATCTCTTCTTCTTAACATTCTGCAACAATGGCCGCTCGTTCATCAAACGAAATTGTTCAACGACCTTTCAATCAAGTTTTACCACCAGTTATAGACCTTAAGTCTCAAGAAAAACTTGTCGTCAAAGAAAATCAAAAAGACGCTGGTCCAGAAGCCTTCGAGTTCGTCACTGAGAAGTTTGTGGATTTCGAAAGTTTAAGAGTGAACGGGATTGATGTTCAAGGTTTATTCTACGATCAACAATGGAAGAACTATTTCGAGATGCTGAATGGGTTCGTCTATTATGACATTGTTAAGTACTTCTGGCAGAAAGCAACAGTTTTTGATAGAATAAGCGCTGATGAAGAGGTCAGAAAGATGGTAGAGAAGGATAGTTCTCTAAGAGGAAAATCAAGAAGAGAACTTGGTTTGAAACCCTATAGAGGGAAAGAAATTAGGTCTAACATTTTGGGAATTAATGTGTTGATTACTCAAGAGCACATTGCAAAAGTTCTTGGCTTGGACAATGAAGGAGAAAATGTTGATGATTATGATGAAAAGAGTAAGCACTTGGAAGCCATTAAAAAGGACTTATTCTTGCCTGGTAGTTCAAACAGTGATTTTGGAAAGGCAAAATTCATGAGGCATAACTTTGGATTTGCCTTCAGAGTGTTTCTTGCATCCATCATTACCAGAGAAGGAGGATACGACACAATTTCTATTCCTCACAGGCATTTCATTTGGTTTATGTACAAGAAGGTCAAGATTAATTTGGCAAATATGCTGTTTGATCATCTATGCTTGACCATATCTAAAAGCAGAACAAAATCAACCTCAAACATTCATCACCCAAGGTTGATATCTGAGATCATACGCCAAACAAGGCTGATTGATATTTTGAGCACCAAGGAGAAGCTTCGAGTTTTCAATACTGCTAAGTTTGATGCTAATGTACTGGTAAATATGAAGAAGAAAACCAAAGAAGAAATCAAGCAAGCTAAGACCCCTCTGCAAGCTGTGTATGAGGAGTACTTCTGGTGTGATGGTTTCCCCACCATATCAGAACATGATAATGATGCTGTGATCAAGAACTTCTTGGAGCTAGTGAGAATAGACACTGGAATAAGTGTACCCAGGAGTATGGTAGTTGGAGTACCTAACTGGGATATTTTCAAAGGCCCTAGGGAGATCACTAGATCAAAAAGGAAACCTAAACCCATTGAGCAAGAGATTGTTAAAAAAGGCTCACAAGAATTAGCTGGGAATAGGAATGAGGTTGCTGATGAAATAGAGCAAGTGAATAGTGGTGCTGAAAGATTGGCCACTGAAAGGAATGAACAAATCACTGAGGAGCAGTTAGCCAGCATTGCTCAAAGAAAAGCTGCTCAGAAGGAGAAAAGGTCTAAGAAGAGATTTGATAGACCTGCTGATGCTGAAGGGGATCAACATGTCAGAGCTGCTAAAAAGGCAAAGACAGTAGCTTCTAAGAAGAGAGCTGCTGACACATCTAAAGGTAACACTTCTAAGCCTAATGCTGATAGCACTTCTAATGCTCAACCCTCCAAACAAGCATCTCCTATAGATTTCACCAAGCCACTTAATGTAGTTTTACCCTCTCCTCAACCTTCATCATCATCATCATCCTCATCAGAGGCAACTCTCTCTGATTCAAGCATTGACTCAAATGAGTTAATTGCAAAGTTGGATAGAATTGAGAAAGAGAGAGCCAAGAAAAAGAAAACTATCAAAAGAACCCCCAAGCAATCCATACCCATCTCTTCTGATGAAGAAGAAGATAACACCATTCCTGAACAACCCACAAACACCTCAATTCTTGATCATCTCACCACTCACTTATCTGGTGATGCTTTCACTCATTCAAACAAAAATTCACCACTCCAATCTCAATTTGTGAATACTACTGAACCACTTGTACAAACCATACAAACACCACCCCCATCTCTTGATGATATGGCACAAGAGAATCCACCCTCCTTCACACCTGTTCAGGATGATATCATGACTCACTCTGAACAACCAATTCAATCACCCCATTCATCACCCATCCATGTTAATGCTGAACATCAACCACTCTCACCTTAACCTGAATTCTCAACCCCTGAAAAGACCCCTGAACGATAACCACAACCATCAGAACCTATCTATGGACCATCTTACAAACCCTTAACCATAGAAGAACTTGTCTTACATGTTGATTTTGCATTTCCAATTCATGAGAGGCTGCTGAAAGAAGCCATTGATATAGATGATGAACCTATATCACTATCCCCCTCTCAGAGCCTAGACATTAGTTCAATCAAAATCACCCCTCTGAAAAGAAAGTGACCTGAACCAGCCATCCCTTTTGATCCAACCAAACCCTTCTTCAATCCATCATCTGAACCAAATGTTGAGCAACTAGGTTCTGCTATCAGTCTTAGACTGAAGAAGTTTAAGGCAATGGATGAAGAGACTCTGATATTTCCATCTGATGTTGATGCTGCAATCAGAGAGATGGAATATCTATTCAGCCAATCGCTTAGGACTCTGGGTGATCATGTGAAGTCAAAAATCAAAGGAAAAGGAATGACTGCTGTCAGTGTGATAATGGATACAGCTTAAAGGTCACATGCTCCTCGTCTTACATTTTATAATCATGAAGAGGAACTTGCTCATTTGGCAGCACTGGATGCTGAGATCAAGAAGCTAGCAAGAAGTGCATGTGAAACAGCTGAGAAATTAATCAGGGAAGAAGCTGAGTATGAAAGAGCTACTGATCAGGCTAGGATAGCTGCTGAGATTGAGCACAAGAGGCTAGCTGATCAAGAGGCACTTAAAATGTTGGTAGAAAGGGCTAAGCACATTGTTGAGGTTGAGACAAATAAAATCAAGGAGAATCAGGCAGCTCAAGAAGACTTTGAGATGTTTGATCAGGATCAAATTGATGAAACCTCTGAGAAGGGTATTGGTGAAGATTCTGATAAAGGTAAGAAGCCCATTGTAGTGGCTACTCCTCCTAGCTCTCCAATAAAGACTGATATGCCTTCTACCTCTTCACTCATACCTCTAGCAGTTCAAGCTGCATTGGACAACATCAGAACTGAACTTACTAATGAGATTGATGAGCTAAGAGTTGATATGCGAAATGACGTGAATTCTGCTGTGGAGACAGTTCACAAAAGGATGGATGACATGATGTTGACCCTTTTGAAGGCCATAGCAGATGTTAAGAAACCTTAGCCAAATTTTGTGCACTTGTTCTATGTTGTTTTTCATTATTGGTTCTTATGTAATATTTTGGATAATTTGTTTTTAATTCAATGTCTTATTATCCATATCTGAGTGCTTGTGCTTGTGTGTTTATTTTATTTTGTCTTCAAGATTAAAATCTATATTCATTGCCTATGTCTGGTATTCTTGTGGGTACTGAACCTAGTGCAAGATGTTGAAGAGCATTTTGATTTTTAAACTTATAGTTTTTAGGATTTTCAAAACCTAAGGTATCCCCCACATCAGTACTCCTGTTTACTCATGATATAACTTCTTAGTATTATCGCCTGTTTAATAACGGGGCACCAATACCGAATGAGGCATGTCTGGTAACTGGTTTTCTGACATTTGTAAATGAATATAAAGAAAACATGCTTAAAAGAAAGAAATTAATAGCAGGAACACTTTATTTTATTAATTTAGAAGAGTCTTTATTACATTATAATAATGACCCTACTTAGACTTAGGCTTGGGTTTAGAGGCTTCTGCATCCAACCTCTTATGCTTCTCCCTAATATAAGAGAGCAGGTCTTCAGTAGCCTCCTTAACTTGAGCCTCATAGTACTCAGCTGGCAAGTCGTCATCATAAGTCCATAGAAACTCTTCCAGATCAGAGCCCATTTCCTCTTGCTCTGATTCTGTCAAAATCAGTTCGCGCTTGTTTCTTTCATAACGAGCTCTGTTTTCTTCGCAGCGCCAGGGCTCTGGTTCCTTCTCGCTCTCAGTATCTGAGCCTGAACCATCCTTGGTAACCTGCTTTTCCATTGTGTGTTTTTCTCTTGATGTTACTTGATTCCTCTGAATGAGTAAAATGAGAGGAATCATCCCTTTTTTATAGTGTCATCAAGCTCTCTTGTCAAACTGGGAATCAACACAATTCATTTAATGAATTCAGTTGTCACCACTTTCTTGACTTGACTGCCTTGTTTTATGGCCCGTTTGACTGCTTGGTTTTCTGTGTCTTTTTGACTGATGCCAAAAGGGGGAGTAAGGACAGTGTAAAAATTAATGTTGATTGATTCTAATTCTGCCCAAAAGATCTGAAACTGTTATGTTTACACATATGAATCAATTTTTATTTCTTCTGATTCCTTCTCACTATGAACTTTATTGAAAGGGGAGAAAATTTAAGAACCTAAAATTAATTTTCATAGATAACGTAAGAGAAGCTTGCGAACCTCCTCTGAACATTATCAGACTCTGAGAAGCAAAGCTTACAAAACTATGCTTCTGAGAGTTAAATATGAAAATTCATTTTAAGTTAATAAATTAACTCTTAAACTGTTTTAATTAATTATGGATAAGACTTAGGGGGAGCTTACAAACCTAACCCTATGGATTATCAGACTCAGGGGGAGATTGCAAACCTTTGAAACCTGACGTCTACATAATTAAATTAAATCAACAACAATTGAATTTTAATGCTTTAGTTTGTCATCATCAAAAAGGGGCAGATTGTTGGAACAAAGTGGGTCTGACATGAACCTCTAATATTTGAAGTGGTTTTGATGATAACAAAGTATTAAAATTGCAATTGGAATTACTAATGATTATTCTAGTGTGCAGAATTACAAGTTAAAATTTGTTCAGAAGCACTATGAATAATAGCAGAGAAGCCAGTTAAACAAGCTCTGAAAGCACATCACTGTTCATCAGAAGCTTAAATTTTGCGTGCTGAAGAAAGTGACTCTGGGGATAAAAACAAGGCTCTGAAGGACTCAGAAGCTGAAGACCTCAAGAAGCTATGACAACAGCACCTGAAGCAAAAGGAATTTACGTCACTCAAGAACTGACAGAAACAGAACCAATTATTGAAGAACAATCTACTTCAAGGCTCTGTCACATCCACAGGAAGGAATATTCGTTGCTACAACGTTAACCTTATCCATAAGTAGAGCGCATTTGAGGATCGTACTATTGTACTATTATTACTCAAAATGGATGAGTGATAATTCAAATAGCAAGGTAGTGGAATTGATTTTCTTTGCTAAAGAAGGCAACTACAGCTACCACAATTGTACGAGTAAATTCCACCTGGCACGTTATCTCTCTGCAACGGTCATCATCTTCCTCAAGTATAAATAGAAGACTCAATTGGAAGAAAAAAAGAACTGTTACTACTGTTACATTACCGTGTTTAAGGCTCTGAAGCAATCTGACACAATCTGTTTAATCTGTCATTCAAAGTCTTAAAGCAATTTGAGTTGTATTTTGTAAACACCTCTGATAGTATATCAAGTGTCCATTAACATTCATTCTTAGATTTTAAGTTTGTTTGTGAAGTCTTTTGTTTAGTGAAACTTGAGCATATGAGAAGTCTCTTGCAAGAGTGCTTGAGCAAGTTGTAATCTTGAATAGATTATAGTGGAAATCTCTTGTTAGTAACAAGGGGACTGGACGTACTCTCAAGTTGTGAGGGGAACCAGGATAAATCTTCGTGTCTTTCTCTCTCTCTCAGCACCCTTTACTTTCTTTGTGTTATTATCCGCTGCAAACTTGTTTTAAGTTAGAAAAAGTTTTAAATTTCTAAAACACAATTCAACCCCCCTTCTTGTGTTTTTCCACCTTCATATTGGAGGTCTTTTTCAGGGTTATTACGTGGCCTAGGTCAAGGTATGACATTTTTGGGAATAGTAGGCTAAACATTGGAGTTAAGTTCTACTTTGTTGTTCCTTTTTGTGTGCGCAACCTGTGTTAGTTAAGTTCTACTTTGTTGTTACTTAGGGTGCCTTTTTGTGTTGGTATTAGAGATGAAGAACCGGATGTGTCTTTGTGTGGTTCTTTTCTATCACGTTTTGTGCCATTTGGCTCTTTCGTTTGCCCTTTGGCTATTTTCTTTTGCCCTTTGGCTCTTTCTTTTTCATTTATTTTTTTTGAAGAGACTGTTTTCTTAGGAAATTTTTGATGTTTTCCCGTCTCTTTTCTTTCATTTTTTTTTCTTTTTGTAGTGATAGTTCTCCGTATACCCACCCCAAACTTAAACGTTGCTAGTTCCATGAGCAACCCCAAACTTATTTTGTTGCCAAGACTTTGAGAACTATTACCTAACTCCAAAGAGGGTAAATCATTGTTTTTCTGGTCTATAGACTTGAATCGTGGTTTGTCACCGAAACAAAAGGGATAATTTTTTTACGGCTCAAATTTGGCCAGCAAAGGATATAATAATAATAAGGTTTGCTTGAAAAGGCTCTTGGTTATAACAAACAATTGCCTCAATGCATATAATATCAAACTAACCAGTCAACAGAGAATTAGAGCAAGTTCTAGAAAATAAACAAGTGCACGGTACTCTCTTAGTAATTCGAAAGAAAGTAGTAATACCGTTTGGAAATATTTGGCTCAATTCCTCACATGGCTTAGGTATATCTGAATTTGAACACTTGTCTCACAAACATCAGCTTCATCTCTCATCTCTCCGTCTCCCGAACTTCGCATTTCGGAGCAATCACCTTTGGTTTTTCTGTATGAAGGTGTGAAATTTGTCTCATCAAGATTTATAACTTATTTCGCCGCAATCTTATCTATAACAGTTAGTCATGCACTAGATAATAAACAGCAAACAATTATTTAATTTTTTTTGTAAGTTTGAAATAAGGGCTGTTGACAGATGAAGATGACATGCGGAATTCTAGGCATGCATTATTGAATTTAAAATACTGAATTAAAATACTGAATTGAAATACTTAAATACTTATCCTTGGGTTGCCTCCCAAGCAGCGCTTGTTTAGCCTCTCATTAGCTTGAGGCATTTCCTCCATTACAGAGGATAGGTTCGCATGTTTCTCTCTTCTGTAGGAGCTTTCGCCTTAGCTCCTCCCTCTTTCTTATTACTTCTTTCATACTTCTATGGGTTCCGTTTTTCTTTGAAGTTGGCAAAACAGAGTTGTCCATCATCTTCTGAAGGTACCGTTTTTAGGATGGACTTCCCTTTGCCCTTTGGTGGATGTTCCTTCTTTTGTTCTTTTGGTGCATTAACCCAGCTTTTCTTTTCTCTTTCCTCTTTTCTCTCAGCAGCAGTCTTCTTCAGAGGTGGCGTATTAACCCCAAACTTAGATTTTCTGGCCACCTTTCGGTTTCTACCCCATGCTTTGACGCATGTTGCTCGGATGTCCACTTCAATGGTTAACCTCTTTAATTTTTCAGTGAGTTCTTCGGGTACCTCCTCTTCCTGAGCTGTCTCTAACTCTAGCTGCGCCATTTCATTCTCCAGTTCTGCTATCTCTATTTTTACCTGTACTTCTTGATCTGGAGTCGGTGGTGTAGCTTCTCTATCTTTCCACTTGAGCATGAAACACTTATCCTTTCCTGCATTGAAAGTTTTTACGGTAGTTGTCCTACCCCACTCCTTAGTGTTATCTTTCCAAGGTCCATATCAATGATTGCCTTGCTGGTGGCTAGGAATGGTCTTCCAAGGATGATAGGATGTTCTTCATCTTCTCCGATGTCTAGGATCATGAAGTCTACTAGAAATTCTAGATTTTCGACTTTCACAAAGACGTCTCTGACTGTGCCTACGGAGTGGATGGATGACTGATTAGCTAGTATGAGTTCTCGAGCTGTCCCTGCAATAGGTAATGCGAGCTTGAACTTATCGGCCAAATATAGTGGTATTACGTTCACACTTGAGCCTACATCACATAGTGCATTGACTCCTGCTTTCCCAATCTGGCAGATTATGGTGACGCTTCTAGGATCCTCCTTCTTGAGAATGGTCTTTTCACATAGTGCCTGGATGTTGGTGCGACATTCATCCATCTCTTGATCCACTTTGCATGCTCTATCCATCTGGTATCTAAAGGTATTGTGTTTCCAACTTTCTTCCCTGGATAGTTTTGTTACATCTGAGAAATTGTCCCCCTGAGATTCCAGTTCTATATCTGCTAAGTCATCCCAAAATATCCCATCAGAGCTGTGGTTGCTAGGTGGTGACCATTCTGGCTCCTGTTTGATGCTGACTTTTCCGCAGTATTCCCTTCCGTTTAGTTCGTCTCCCATGACTTTGGTGGTAGGTTCTCCTTCTGTGTTGAGACTACTGGTTTCTGCAAGCCTTTGTGCTCGCCTTCTTGCCAAGAACGTTCTTTCGGGCTCAGGGTCGTACTTCAACTCCAGAATACCTGTTATCAAGTACAACAAATGAATACCTTCAATAGCACTGGCAAATCAATTGATGAAACTATTTTTGGTTTGTCTCATGTGTCTTTGTCACCATGAAAATTCCCAGGTAAGTGAGGTGGATCACAACGGATCGCTTAAATACTAAGACTTATCCTTAGCCAGAATTTTCACAGATTAAAATCCACAATCATCAACAAGAGTTTTGATTTTTTATTTTTTTTTTTGTATTTTTGAAATTTTTTTGCAAACTTAAATAAATCTAGTAAGGCTTTGTAAACACAATCCCCAGCAACGGCGCCAAAAACTTGACTAGGGTCTGGCAAGTGCACCAGTCTGTCGTCGAGTAATAATTCACAGTCTAGTGTTTAGAATGAGTTCGTATCCACAGGGATCGTGTCGAAGCTTCACTAGCGTTATTTAAGTTTGTGATAGTTTGCATTCGCTTTGGTTTTTGGAAAAGGTTTTATAAAAATAGCGTAATGCTTTCAGAAATATAAATGACAGAATGTATAAATAATATAGATTCAAGAAATATAGAGGCTAGGTATGGTGGTTGGACTCCCTCCCTTCTTCATATATGGAATGACCGGTGTATAACATAGTTACTTAGATTATGTTCGGCGGTGAATTATCCTTGTTGTAGTAATACCTTACTATTACACTATGTTTATTAAATTTTCACTACATTAACAACTAAGGTACCTACGAGGGCCTAACCTCGATGTGTCACATATCCTAATTACTAAGTGAGTTGTTTATAAATATGCATTATAACCTTCACCAATTAACCTCTAGGTCCTAGTATCGGGCTATTCATCTTCTAAGTGCTCAGATCACACTTAGTGCATGATTCCTCCTCTAACCACACAGTTCACGACTAGTTCAGGATGTTACCGTCTCTATACACCTAGCATTATTTACTACGAGTTCCGGACCAAATCAAGTCAAAACCTGATATCAATTCTATGGGCGCTCCCGCTTATCCGGTCAGATTACGAGAATATGTTATTAAAGTGCATGAAAGTAAATAACAAACACAATTACTAAATATCATTTATTATAACTTAGACTCAATCACAGACTTCAAATATTATTGGGGAGTTCATCTTCTCCACCACGACCTAAGGCATAAATATAAAGACTACATATTTAAATTACAATAAAGAAATTATAACCTAAATACAAAAGCGTAAAGAAATCATACCTTGCTGAGTTAGTTTTCCCATAAGGGGAGAAAACTATGCCCAATAGAGCTCCTCTGAACCTCTCCTTATAGTAGAGAGTGTTCTACTATTTCTGAATGATTTTAACAATGAAAGGGAGGCTCTATTTATAGTTTTCGTAATGGGCCTCAGCAAGGCATCGCAGTACGATGAAGTCATCGTGCTGCGATGTGAAGATTTAGTTCAGTTTTATAACTGATCCTGTGCATTTCATCAGCTTGGGCGCCAAGTTACTCCATTGTGCTGCGATATACTCCATCGTGCTGCGATGCAAAGTTTTTCTTCAGATTTATGCTTCTGATTTCTTTGTGAACAAGCAGCTCACATCGTGGCACGATGGGAGCCATCGTGCTGCGATGGAATGCTGATTTTCTTCACTTTTTGGGCTTTTTCTTGTCTTTTTCATCTTAGACTCTGTCTTGATGTTTTTTCTTGCTTTTGTAGGTTTTCCTTCGTATTTGGGCCTGTCTTGGTCATTTTACTACTAATAATAATACTAAAAATACCGTAGAAATTCCTGTCATCACGCGCCCTAAGAGCTAAGGTAGGGAGCATCAGGGCAGCTCGCCCCCAGCTGGCCACAGCGACCTCATCATGGCCTGGCTCGCTCTTCACATGCCTAGCCCTCGCCAGGGCGCGCTAAGGAAGGGAGCATCAGGGTAGCTCACCACAACGACCTCATCAGGGCCTAGCTCGCTCTGCACACGCCTTGCCCTCGCCAGGGCGAGCCTCTCAGGTCCTGTTCATAGGTTTGGTTAAATTTCATGCGAAAATCATCATCCAAGGCTTAAAAATACATAAAGGTAGCAACTTTAATCATGTACAATCATACTAAGTATAGAAGTACAACATATAACTCAAATAAACATCATTTAATACTTGAATTCATAAATTTCTCACACAAATTCATAAACCCATTTTATCAAAACTCATTCTTATGATTCATCAATTGAAACATAAAGTTATGGTTTTATTTATGCAAATTCATTCAACAATCATACTAATACATAAGAATTCATCAATCAACATCAATTAACATCATAATCACATTCTCATGAATCCACCCCAAAAACCCAAAAGAAAAAGAGTGAGAGAGGATTGAGATGGAGCGAGATAGACTTTCTCCCCCTCTCTTGATCACCCTAGGATACACATACTACTCTCATACCTTCTATTGATGGAATTTTTACTCTTTCTCTTCAATCTCTTAATCTAATCATGGCTCTTCTTTATTTGTTCTTCATCTTCTTCTCTAACCCATTTCTCTTCTTTTCTCTCTTTTCTTTCTTTCTTTCTTTCTTTCTTTTCTCTCTTCTATTATCTACTCTTTCTCTTTCTACCTCCACTAAATTCATCATAAAATGAATTCTCTCTCTCTAACTTATCCTTTTATATCCCAAACCTAGGTTAATGTAGAATTCTCAAACTAACCTTACTAATTGATCTAAGCCCATTAACTAAAGCCCAATTCTCACAACATGAGTAGGAAAATCATTCTATATGTGTATAATACCTATAAGGTTTAAACTTACTAATAGAATCACAAACTTTAGGGTTTAATTGTGGGAATTTGTTAGATGTTTGAAGTTTATGAATTTTTATGAAAAATGATAAAAATGATAACTTGATATATGAAATGTTGTGAATTCATGTAATAAATTGTACTTCCATGTTTGGTATGCTTATATATGTCTAAAGTTATCACATTTATGAATTGGTTTGAAGAAATTTCGAGATTTGAGGTCTTTTGATCAAAAACCCTAAAGTTGAGACTTGAATGTCTAATTTACTAGAACTTAAGTTGAAGTATGATACTTTATGGTTTAAGTATTTAAGTTTAATTCCATATCTGCTGCTATATGTATGATTAATTCTCTGACGATGCAAGTATATTTTTAATCAATTGTATTGCCTTAATGCTTTATGTATTTAACTTGAACAACATAAACATAATCAACCAATGCATATCATCATAGTCAATGCTCATTTAACCTAACAATATGGAAATTTACTCTATGTGTGATAAGCTACCACGATGGAGTCCAAATCCTTGATGACTAGCCGCCACTGACTAGCAAAAACTAAATAGGTTTCGTAAAACAAAGGTGAGTCCATTTTGTTGTATCTAATGCAAGTTTCCTATAGTTTTGGTAGATGTTGGACATAATGTTTGGGACATTGTGAACTCTTAGTTAGTTTAAAGTAGTTGTTTGCTATGAGTTATGACAATCATGATCTAAATGGAGAGTTTGTTATTTCTATTTTTGTACAATTGTAGGCTGTTAATTGCTTAGAGAATAAGTAACACATTGTGGTGAGTGGTGTATAAATACATTTGTAATTCTCCAATTATTAATATAACAACAATCAATTCCCTTTCAACTCTCTAATTCATTTTAGATTTTCTTCATCCCCATTATCAATTGTCCCAACAAACTGGTATAACAGAACTCAGTTGTGATCCAAGAATTACATAAATGACAAATCACAACACAACACCTTCACAATAACCTGCAAACCTGCCTGTCTTCAAAGGAGAACACTATGACATATGGTGTGCACAAATCATGGTGATATTAAGGTTTCAATATGTGCTTGAAATTGTGAATGAAGGTGTTTCTGATTTGGCACTAGAAGCAAATGAAACATAAAGAACCTTGCATCGTGAGCAGAAAAAGAAGGACGGAAAAGGCTTATTCATCATTCATCAATGTGTAGATTCTAACATTTTTTAAAAGATCGTAGAAGAAGAAACCGCAAAAGGAGCATGGGAGAAGATTTATGGAGGTGATGAAAAACTGAAGAAAGTTAAATTGCAGACCTTAAAGAAGCAATTAATATGAGATGATTCAAATGAATGAAGGAGAAACTGTAGTTGATTTCTTTTCAAGATTGGTATCCTTGACCAATCAAATGAAGTCTTGTGGTGAAACCATCACTGATTTGCTGAAAGTGCAAAAGGTTCTGAGATGAGAGGCTTAACTGCATATTTTGATTATATTGTAGTAGTTATAGAAGAATCCAAGAATCTATCTGATATGAAACTAGAAGAGCTACAAGAATCTTTATTTTACTTATAAGTAGCTAGCATGCATTATCTCTATTCATGGAACTAGTCCCGTCATTTTAATGTCAACAATAGTAGCAAACTAATTTAAGATTTTTCACTATTTATCTTTCTTATAGCCTAAGATAAAGCCTTCAAAATAGTGCACATTGCACATTTATATTATCTAACTTAAGTTTAAAGCAACATCTTAGAACTAACATAGCACATTTATATCATCATGAAATGATTAAAAATGGAAGAATTGCATCTCGTCATTCTATTAGTCCTATAATTAGATTAGAATAATTGACATAGGGAGATATTAAGAATCTACAGTGAACAATTTACCTTATGTGATTCTATTATTATTCATCATAAGGTTTAAACTTTAATGATGATTTTGGTACTTGCAAGTTGCAATTATATTGTATTCTTTTTTATAAGTAACGCATGCTTGCATGCACACTATATTACTTCGTATCTTCTATATGTGTATAATACCTATAAAAAATTAAAAACTTGGGGAGGGCCGTGGCCCTGCCCTCAAAGGGTTCTGCCCCTGTGTACGAATATCATTGTAGTATTGTTTGATCCACCCTTTGATAATCTTGACCTCCTTTTTTCGCTCTTCGATCAGCCATTTTGGATCAGTTTGTTGTGAAGCCATAAGATCCAAACAATGAGATACTGAAAAATCTATGTTTGTCAGAGACACAAACACAAATATATGTTTTTCTTTTATCTATAAAAGAAGCCACTACCAAGACATACGATTGACAGTAGTGATGGCAACAAGACTCTTTGAAAGGTTGGCCAGAACCCTAAAAAGTGTTTAAAAAAACACAATATTTATTTTTATGCATTTTATTCAAAACTAAATAAAGATCAATTAAATTTTATATTCTATATGATTCTTACCCGCCACGACTATAATGATTTTTCTCGCACAACATGAGTATTAATGGTCACTTGATAACACGAGTAGGAAAATGCTTAAAGTCACGACAACTTGCTTCGTCACACGCGCACGACTTACTCTTTTTTTTATACAGTTACTGTAACAACCATAAATAAATAAGATTTTGTGTGATTATTTGCTTATATATTTATTTAATTGAATATATGTGATTTCATGATTTTGTGAATAATTATGTTTTGGTTAAGTGAAGGGTATGTTAGTAATCAATTAGGATTATTAATCTAGTTGGGAACCTTTAATTAAATTAGAAGGAGTTAATTAATCATATAGCTGGGGTTTTAACATCCTTTTTCATATTGTGCGACATTAATAGGATAATCATGAGAATAAAAATATTGTGCAGACATTAATACTTAAAAAATATAAATTGTTATTTCAAAACAAAACTACAAACTCAATATTCTATAGGTATGTTTCTACTAGATAATTTACAAAACAAAGCTTAAAATTCTAGAGGTATGATTTTACAAAAACTATCTTAAAAAAACATTCTACATTGCCATCACTTGATGATAATCCTGTTGCATCCAACAATGAAGAGGTAGACTTGCATCCGATGGTTAATTAGGAAGATTTGCATCCGATGGTGAATTTGTTTTAGGATGATTTGGACCATCATTTCCCTAAACAAATAAAATTAAACATAGTTATATACACTTAAATTTCTAGCAAAACAATTTACAAAGGCTTCAATATAATTCATCATTATTGTTATCAAGAAAAAAAAATTCATCACCAAACAAGCAACACCCCAAGATGAACACACATCTTAAGATTGGTCTAAAATATCACACTTATTGAATGTTAATGGAAACATAAGATTTGTTTTAGCCATGTACTAAAGTCTAAAACATATGTTTCATCATTTATCCAAAATACAAAAAAGAACCAAGTAAAAATATGTTAACATTTTCTAACAAGATGCTTTTTCTTAGTGAGAATTAGAGACATGCACAGAACAACATATGCAGCAATGGTAAATGAATAGAGGCCAGCTATACTAGGCACTTACAATATGGTAAATAATTATTTGTTATGATAATTAAAATATGTTATACTGGTCACTTACATGTGGTAAATCAAAGAAGCTAGCTAAATTTCCCAGTATTTTGCCTTCCTTCATGATCACATAGGCCTTAAGTGCACTCACAGTGGTTTGAACTTGAGATTCTAATTGGATGCACCTCTCTTGCCAAGGGTTAGATGATAATGATGCAGCAATGAAATTCCTGGCACGCTCGTATACGATGTGGTATACGATGTTCCAACACTATACTAGTAAACAGACAAAGAACAATCACAGAATAAATCGCAGGAAATAAAAGCACACAGCAGTTTGTTAACCCAGTTCGGTGCACTACGCAACCTACGTCTGGAGGATACCAATCCAGGAAGGAAATCCACTATAATAGTCCTAGTTCTAAGTCAACAGCAAACTCCACGTTTACAACTTATCATCTAAAAACTACTCGTGCAACTTCTGCCTAGGAACTCTTAGACCTGAGATCCCATCTCACTTCCACTCAAACAGTACATGCAGCATTGTTTACAAGCAAACACATATCAAGATTTGGAGACACACTCCTAGAAACTAAATCACTCGTACCTAAAGGCTTAGAGGGATACACAAGAAAACAACCTTGCTCCGTACTTCACAGCTTAGGAGCAGTGTACAACATTACAACTCAATAGAACAAAGTCCTAAACTTGCATCAAGATGACACAAGAAAGGCTCACAATAAACAATGACTTAAAACCTTAAAACTCTATATTTTCTGTGACGGCTCAAGTAGTAAATTAGGTTTTATGCCTTTCATTATATACCCTTTAGTCGACATGGACTTAATGAACATCTTGGGCTTCAAAACAGAGCTGATCCATGAAATTTCCACCTCACAAATATATTGTTTCTATAAATGTTTCCAAATATATTTGAACTAAATATAATCTTTCCTTAAATATACCACATCTTAAGGAAATAAATAATCTTCATAGAAGACGTCAAAAAAAAAAAGAAATCTTCATAGAATCCTCAACAAACAGAGTGAGAAACCAACGTCTTGGTGCTCAAGAAAATATCTGAAGATACCAAAAATAGCATTCAAGAGAAAACGACGCGTACACATGGCACAATCATGACATACTGAAGACGTATACAATGTTGAAACATTGTATCCAACATCTTGCTTGTATATTTGTTTTAGCAAAATGAAGCCAACACACAAATACTCAACAAGCAACATTAGACGAAGAATAACTCAAATATGAAATTTGAAGACTTGTGTTCCTAAATACACCAGTAGGAGGTGCTCCCATTCACATGCATCACACTCTCCGGAAGTGTTCTGGCCCAAGCACTCTACCAACAATATCATTAGGAGAAACTTCTGATTCATTATTAGTACTTTGAGCTAAACCTTCTTCGATTTGTTCCTATAATAATACAGAAATATCATGTTAAAAATTCATATGCTTAATATCCTAAATGTCTGGAAATAAAAAATTCAAGGAAAACATACAACTATATTCTTTGTAGCATCATTTACAAATGATCCATCTTTTTTTTGTGTGTTTCAATGTATAGTTTCCCACGACTTGGTGGTTGCCCAGTTTCCAAAAGCTAAAATTGCAAAACTTAAAATAGAACATAAGCATTACTTAACAAACTATTATACCATGTTGTCATACCCCAATTTTTGACCTAAGATCCCACATCATATTCTCATCATTGCATTATATGTATCACCAGAAAAAATCCAAAAAATATGTCAATTTATTTAAATTTGTTATTATTAGTAACTTTATTGAAAATCCAAAATATATCAAATTAGGTAAGTTTTTATTTTTATTGAAAACAATCCAAAAAATTTGTTATTATTACCATTTTATTTTCTTTTATCATCACTCATCATTAACCCTTATTATATTTTCTTTTATCATCACTCATCATTAACCCTTATTATTACCATCTTTATTTTTGTTTCCATATTTATTATTACTATTATTATTAGGGAAATGCTCAATCAAGCGAAAAATTTAAACGAGGGCATCACGAAATTACGTTGCACTGCCACTATCCGATTTTATTTCCTTTTTTGTTTTATATTATATGTCTTACTATCTCCAAAAGCTATACTAATTTCTCTCTTCCACAAGGCTGCAATTGCTTCACATTCCCATAGCATCTACCTTTGCCAACAAAAACGATTCACCTATGGCTGTATGTTTTTTGGAACATGGATATCTCAGCATCTATCATTGATTAGTTCTTAATTCTAATCACGACTAAGGCTCTGTTCAGTAAAAAATAGTGTATAGCTGATAAGCTAGTTTATAGCGGATAAGTTTATAGTAGATAACTTATAAGCTAGCTTATGTTATTTTATATTTATAAGTTAGTTCAACTGCTAATTTTACCAAACACTACAAATTCAATTAGCTAGCTTTTAGGTTATAGCGAATAAGCTAGTCGATTGAATTTGTAGTGTTTGATAAAATTAGCGGTTGAACTAACTTATAAGTATGAAATAACATAAAAATGATATGTTTAATTAATATTTTATTTTTTCAAGTAAGATGATAAGGGTAAAATTGGAAAAAAAGATAATAAGCTATAAGCAATAAGCTCATAAGCTATTTGAAATGACATTTGAAAAATAAACTATAAACTAATAAAATAGGCTATAAACTTTTGTTAAAAAAACGATTACTAAGCAGCTTATTTGTCTTACCAAACAGATCTTAAATGAAAAAAATGATTAAGTTTTATAAGGAAAATAGTAAACCACAAAGGGCCTCAAAAAAGTTGAAAATGAAATACTTGCTTAACAAAGAGGTTTTAACGGTGACTTGTATGTGCAATATCTTTATATGAAGCTATTATTTTGTTGTGTGAGTATATTATATATAGTGCATAGCAAGGTTTTAAAAAACGCTCGCGGTCGCGTCTCGGTTACGTAAAGGTTTTCGCGATTTTGGTCGGTACAGGTGTTACGATACTTATTGCGGTCGTCGCGGTGTGAATTAATCACAATTTGTTCTTTAATATAAAAACGGTGATACACAGTAACGGTATCGTCACCTGCAAAAACCGTTTTGTCGCGGCCGTTTTCGCGGTCACGGAACTTTATTTAAAACCTTGGTGCATAGCATACTAATTGCGGTTAAAGAAAAAAAAAAGCGGTTCGTGAAATTTGACGAGGAACGGATTCGCTCATATATAGCATTACTTTTATTATTACTAGCCGCCAGTTTGTGTGACCGATATTCTCTTCTTTATTTTTTGTGATCGATATTCTCTACTGTGCAAATATAAATAACTATTTAATCTCCTTTTTTATTGGACTTAGTTAATTGATAACTACGTAACTTTTTTTTTTGTTAGGTTTTAAGAAGAAAAATATATATTTTTTTACTATAAAAAAACTGAAAATCTACTTTTATGTGGAAGTTGCGCTTAGTTGTTAAGAAAAAAAAAATATTATTTACTAAAAACAACTGAAAATCTATTTTTATGTGGAAGTTATTTTTTAAGGGTAAAATAGGAATAACAAAAAAGTCATCCCAAAAATTTGTATCCCCTTTATATATTAGTATAGATATATATGCTTTTTTATTGTTATAAAATTAAAAATGAAAAAAAAAACAACAACAGGAAAAGTTGTTGCTGCGCCCCCATCCCCCACTTTTGCTTTCCTTTCTTTTTTCATTATTATCATTATTATTATTATTATTATTATTATTATTATTATTATTATAACCAAAAATAACCAAAAAAAAGAGAAAAGAATCCAAAAGTCAGAAATTGTAACATGCAACAACAGTAGCAGAAGCAGAACACGCCTCCCTTCCCCTTTTTCAACTTTCCATGACCTTCACCAATCTCACACCCAATCACAAAAGCTCTTAACCTTCACCAAATTTACACAATAAGAAAAAGTGCAATGACTTCCATTCTTGAGCTTTGCAAAACCAATTCTTCTTCCAAAACCAAACCTTAATCATCACACAAAAATTATCTATTGGTTCAAGAACTCAGCAATTTCCTCTATAAATTGGAACCAAGAATCAGAAGCCGAGGAGGTCAATTCTATCACCACCAGTAGCCACATAAAAAAAATCAAACCACAAACCCTAGAATTCTTACTCAATCTCAAGACCAAAAATCACATAACCTCATCACTGTTAAACCATACAATTCTAAACCACAAGCATACACTTAAACACCCAAAAAAAAAAGAGAAGAGAAAGAGAGAAAAACAGAGCGAGTGAGAGAGAAGAGAGATTTTGTTGTTCATCATCTTTTTTCTTCGATCCGGTCGATTGGTAAGACTTTTGGAATTTTTTAGTTTAGATTCGAGTTCAGAAGGGTTTAAAACATTTTTCTAGTTTAAAAAGTTTAATTTTTGGGTGGTTAAGGTTTTCCGGCACGGTGGTGCCGCCGTCGAGCTCCGGCGACCACCGCGTCAGTGTTCATATGTGTTCTTGGGGGGAGAACGCAGAGAGAGAGAGAGAAGAGAAGAAAGAGAAATTGTTTTCAAAAATAAAAAAGCTTCTGCCATTTACAATATAAAATGTCCGTGTGTGTGTGTGCGCTTACCCATCATCACTTCATGCACCCTCAGTGCCATCGCTCTTGATCAGCCATCATAGATCCCTGATGACAGAAATTTCTATGGTATTTTTAGTATTATTATTAGTAGTAAAATGACCAAGACAGACCCAAATACGAAGGAAAACCTACGAAAGCAGAGAAAAGCATCAAGACAAGGTCCAAGATGCCAAAAGACAAGAAAAAGCCCAAAAAGTGAAGAAATTGAGCATTTCATCGTAGCACGATGGCTTCCATCGTGCCACGATGGAAGCTGCTTGCCGGCCAAGAAAACAGAAGAAATAAATCTGAAGAAAATCTGTTCATCGCAGCACGATGAGTGTCATCGCAGCACGATGACTTTACTTGGTGACTGATGACAGGAATTTCTATGGTATTTTTACTTTAATTATTAGTACTAAAAAGACCAAGACAGACCCAAATACGAAGGAAAACCAACAAAAGCAGGAAAAAGCAACAAGACAAGGTCCAAGATGCCAAAAGACAAGAAAAAGCCCAAAAAGTGAAGAAATTGAGCATTCCATCGCAGCACGATGTCTCCCATCGTGCCACGATGAACCGAATCTTCACATCGCAGTACGATGACCCCATCGCAGTGCGATGCCTTGCTGAGGCCCATTACGAAAACTATAAATAGAGTCTTTCATTCATTGTTTAAATCATTCAGAAATAGTAGAACACTCTCTACTATAAGGAGAGGTTCAGAGGAGCTCTATTGGGCAGAGTTTTATCCCCTTACGGGAAAACTAACTCAGCAAGGTATGTTTTCTTTAGGCTTTTGTATTTAGGTTATAATTCTTGTAATTTAAATATTTAGTCTTTTGTAATTATTCCTTAGGTTGTGGTGGAGAAGATGAACTCCCCTATGAATATTTGGAGTCTGTGATTGAGTCTAAGTTGTAATAAATGATATTCAGTAATTATGTTTGTTATTTACTTTCTTGCACTTTAATAACGTATTCTCGTAATCTGGCCGGATAAGCGGCAGCGCCCATAGAATTGATATTAGGTTTTGACTTAATATGGTCCGGAACTAGTAGTAAATAATGCTAGGTGTATAGAGACGGTAACATCCTGAACTAGTCGTGAACTGAGCGGTTAGAGGAGGAATCATGAACTAGGTGTGAACTGAGCACTTAGAAGATGAACAGTCTGATACTAGGATCTAGAGGTTAATTGGTGAAGATAATAATGCATGTTTATAAACAACTCACTTAGTAATTAGGGTATGTTACACATCGAGGTTAGACTCTCATAGGTACCTTAGTTATTAACGTAGGGAAACTTTAATAGACATAGTGTAATAGTAAGGTATTACTACAACAAGGAAAAGTCACCGCCGAATAATAATCTGAATAACTATGTTATACATCGGTCTTACCAAATATGAAGAAGGGAGGAAGTCCGACCACCATACATATCCTCTATGTTTCTGAATCTATATATATTTATTTATTTATGCAAGCATTACGCTATTTTTATAAAAACCTTTTTCCAAAACCACAGCGAATGCAAACTATACGAACTTAAATAACTCTAGTGAAGCTTCGGCACGATCCCTGTGGATACGAACTCATTCTAGACACCTGGAGTGTGAATTATTACTCGACGACAGACTGGTGCACTTGCCAGACCGTAGTCAGTGACCAAGCGGATGAAATGCACATGATCAGTAATAAAATTGAACTGAATCTTCACATCGTACTGCGATGGACCTATCGCGGTACGATGCCTTGCTGAGGCCCATTACGAAAACTATAAATAGACCCCTTCTGTCATTGTTTAATTCATTCAGTAATAGTACAACATTCTCTACTATAAGGAGAGGTTCAGAGGAGCTCTATTGGGCATAGTTTTCTCCCCTTATGGGAAAACTAACTCAGCAAGGTATGTTTTCTTTAGGCTTTTATGTTTATGTTATAATTCTTTTATTGTAATTTAAATATGTAGTCTTTTGTAATAGATGAACTCCCCTATGAATATTTGGAGTCTGTGATTGAGTCAAAGTTATAATAAATCGTTATTCAGTATTATGTTTGTTATTTACTTTGTTGCACTTTAATAACGTATTCTCGTAATCTGGCCGGATAAGCGGGAGCGCTCATAGAATTGATATTAGGTATTTACTTAATATGGTCCGGAACTAGTAGTAAATAATGCTAGGTGTATATAAACAGTAACATCCTGAACTAGTCGTGAATTGAGCGGTTAGAGGAGGAATCATGTACTAGGTGTGAACTGAGCACTTAGAAGATGAATAACCCGATACTAGGACCTAGAGGCATTGGATGGGTGAAGGTAATAATGCATGTGTAATGAATAACTCGCCTAGTAATTAGGGTATGTGACACAGCGAGGTTAGGCTCTCGTAGGTACCTTAGTTATTAAAGTAGGGAAACTTTAATATACATAGAGTAACAGTAAGGTGTTACTACAATAAAGGAAAAGTCACCGCCGAACAATAATCTGAGTAACTATGTTATACACCGTTCATGCCAAATATGAAGAAGGGAGAGAGTCCAACCACCATACCTATCATCTATGTTTCTGAATCTATTTATTTATTTATTTATTTATTTGTTTTATGCAAGCATTACGCTTCTTTTTATAAAAACCTTTTTTCCAAAACTCAAAGCGAATGCAAATATAGGAACTTAAATAACGCTAGCGAAGCTTCGGCACGATCCCTGTGGATACGAACTCATTCTAGACACCTAGAGTCTGAATTATTACTCAACGACAGACTGGTGCACTTGCCAGAATGTAGTCAATCCCTAATCAGTTTGGCCTAAAATCAGATCTGGACCGTCTGATTAAATCAGACGGCTGTGATCAGCCTTCTCCGCGCACCCCCATTTCTCCGTGCACCCCCAGCCTTTTTTGTTTCTTCTGTTTTTTGTTGGGTTTAGGCCCAGAACTACTAACCACACCCCTCTGTTTTCCGCTTTGCACCTCCCATTTACTTTATTGCATTTTTATTTATTTATTGTTTGCATTATTTTCTGTTTTATTTAATTATTGGGAATAAAAATGTATATAGGGACCAATGTAAATGTAAATATAAATGAGAATTTTGCATTGCATACATATTTATTTATTCGCTTTATGTAAAAAAAAATGAAAAAACTCCGAGGAAAAGGGGATTTTCATCTTGATTCAGCATCATTATGAAATCCCTCGCGATTAGTTTATTTTATCGCGCTTAGTTTTTTTTAAATGACAAAAAATCACAAAAACATTCAAATATTCAAAAAATCCTAATCAAAAGCACTTTTCTCTATTAATGATATTTCCAACTTTTTTCAAATAAATGCTTTAAAATACTTAAGCATATTTAAATATTTTCAAAGACTAAAAATCACAAAACATTCAAATATTCAAAAATCTCATCAAAAATACTTTTTATTATTAAACCTTGGATTTCAGGGTGCTAATACATTCCCTTAACGTAACCAATCCCCGAAACTTCAATCTCTCAAAAATAGGGTTTATTCAAACTTTTCCCCTTTTCCTTGGAAAAATAAAAGCTCGGTGGTGAATCATAAAATTGTGACTAAAAACTAATCAATAGTTTGATATCCAAAAATCACCGCGACTCATGTAAATTAATGTCATTACCATCTCATGTCTTTTTCTTGCAAGAGGCTTAGAACCACCGGTGTGAAGAATCACTTGCTTGCTTCGAATTTCTTTATTTTTATTACAACGCTCCTGCCAACAAGCAATTACAAGTTCTGTCATTAATCAAATGATTAGTTAAACAAATCATAAACCAATCAAAGTAATAAAAACATACCATTGTTTCTGGCTTTAAACGATACTTCACAAAATGTGCCCATTGAATGGGGTCTATACCCTTTGGAAAGTTACTAATTATCTCATCTCAGGTCTTTGATTTATCATAAAAATTATCCCATACTTCTGCCTACTAGCAGTCCACTTCTTACCAATACTCATCTTGCAATATCGTTTTGCTAGTGCTTCAGTAGTTGTAACACCCGTTTTTTTATTAATTAGAATTTATTAACTTTTATAGTTATTTATATTTGGGTTATTTAAATTAATTGTGAGTTGTTGTCCAAAATAGGAAATGGTAGAGGAATTTATTATTAAGTTAGATAGGAAATGTTATGAGATAGGAAAGAATTGGGCTTGGTTATTGGGTCTAAGTTTAATAAGAGGGTAGTTTTGTCTTTTGGCTATTAGGTTAGAGTGATGAGGGATAGAAGAGTGTTAGTCATAATTTCATTTTTTTAAGAATAGAGAAAGAAGGAGGTAGAAAGAGAAAAGTGAAGAGAAGAGAAGAAGGTGGAAGTATAGGTGAAGAGGAGGACTAAAGAAATCATCAATTACGAGGTAAGAGAGTAGTTTTAATCCAATTTTGAGATGGTTCATAGAAAGGGGAGAAGTAATCTACTCCATTCCCAAACTTTCTCATCTCTTCGTTGGGTGGGTATTAGGGAATGTGATTTTTGTTGTTAATTGATGCCATTTGATGAATTTGATGTTTGTTGAATAAGTTTGCATAATCAAGACTATAACTTTATGCTTTAATTAATGAATCATAAAAATGGGTTTTGATAAAATGGGTTTATAAAATTATGTGAGAAATTTATGAATTCAAGTATGAAATGATGTTTATTTGAGATAGATGTTGTACTTCTATACTTAGTATGATTAAGCATGATTAAATTTGCTTCCTTTATGTATTTCTATGCCTTGGATGATGATTTTCGCACAAAATTGAACCAAACCCGAGAACTGAGCCTGATGAGCTCGCCCTGGCGAGTAGGAAGCGAGTGCAAGGCGAATAGTTCCTGTCAAGCTCGCCCTGGCGAGTTGGTGGCTAGTGCAGGGCGAGTTCCCCTGCTACTCCCTGCCTTAACTCGCCTGACGAGTTCAGCAGCCATGAAACTTAACTTTTCTTGAAAAATATGATGTTTTTGCTTATACTATGATTGTATTATGATCATATGATTATTATATGATATATATGACTCTAAATTGGGTCTTAAACGATGAACTAAGTTATGATGTTAATTGTGTTGATTATCCATAATGATTTGGTATATTGAGATGAGATTATAACTTGAGATAATATGAGATTTGTTATGTGATATGTATGCTTGTATGTATAACTATGATGATGATGTGTTGTGATGTGATGCTTGATGAGAACTTGAGAAGTAATATTAGGTTGAGATATCCTAGTATTCATGAGTAGATGTGTAAGAGTATCATCATAAGTTGTATACGTACATAGTTTTTCGAACTTGGACTGCAAGGCACATCGTACTACGATGGACCCATCGTACTACGATGTGTGGATTTTCTTCAAAAATATAACAGCAGATTCTGTTATTTTCTTGTGCATGAAGTTTTTCTCCCATCGTGCTACGATGGGTGCCATCGTGTTACGATGGGAAAATTAGGTTTTTGCTCCAACACGAAAGTTGTAGCTCTTCGTCTTAGCTTTCCAACACATGGTCACAGATCTCATTCCGATACTCGTAGCTCAAGTTATGATCCTTAGATTGAAAGCTGCACATTTTCTTCCTTTTAACCTCTTTTTATGCATTTTCTTTAATCCTTGAATTCTTGGACAAGTAGCTTTACTTCTTTAGGTTTTTGCCTTGTAAATGGTCTAAAACTAATACTAAACTAATAATAATTAATATTAAATACAACATAGAAATTACTGTCATCACTTCGTAATATGGAATTTCATAATCCTTTTTAGATCATAAAGTAACCAAGTCCTCACCTTCCCCTGCACTCTGCTGTGTGGAGACAGTGTCTCGAGATGAACAAAATTCTCATATTACAGCTTATAATTCAGGAGATGGATCCACAAATTCAGAAAATGAATCTTCTTCATCAAAGACTGTGCGTGATGTACATATTGTAAGAACGACTACTGCATATTGATATAGATTGTGAGATTATTTTGATTAATTTCATGCTTTGCCTCTTTCCAAATAATTATTAACCTTTTTCAAGAAACAATATTATATTATTACCTTGAATGATATGTTTTTTGTACGTATGTTTTGGTTCAATGACTAAGAGTCTGTTTGGTTTGACTTTTTTAGGTCTTAAAAGCTATCTGAAAGCTAAAAGTAAAAATAAAAACTTTAAAAAAAAAACTAAAGATGATTGATCATTTTTGTATTTTATTAGCTTCATCTAAGTATTTTACTCATAAAAATTAAACAACTTTTTTTTTCTATTAAGAATATTTTGAAAATTTGTTTGGCTTAGATTCTCGTTTTATTGAGTAAAAAAAAAAATCTAAAATAAGCTAGATCAAACGGTACCTATATGACTCTTTTTAAATAATACTACAAATTTCACTATTTTTTTAACCATATAAATTTTATAAGGTCAATCAATCACTACCATTCAATTAAAAAACATATATAATTCAATTGTTTATATTTATTTTGCAACAAAAAAGCAAAAAAGCAAAAAAAAGAGAGTCATGCACGGAACATGACCTATACATGTCATGCACCGGAGCCAGAGCCCTTTGATAAGTAGCTTTGTGTTTATTAGATTGTGTTATTCAATGTTGAAGAAAGATTTCAATTTTTGTGTGATGGATTTGGTGAAAAAGAGGTATTAATTAAGATGAAGAGATATAAAAGAAGAAGACGAAGGTATAAGATCCAGGGTTTAGTTTTTTGATCAAGACAAGATTCAAGGTTTAGTTAATCTGTTTTTTTTTATTAACCCAACAAATTAATTATAATTTTAAACAATTAAGTTATTATCAATTTGCTGACATGGAATCCTAGTTTGCTACATGTTCTTGCCACATAAGTGTTTTTGTTGACAACTAGGTAAAAAATGAGGTAGGAGACAAAAAGTGCAAAAAAAACTCAAAATAAAGAGGCAAGAATGTTTGATTTTAAACTAGAAGGACAAAAAATTGCAGATTTTGCAAAATAAAGAACCAAAAGGGCAATTAAGCCAAGAAAATATAATAGTCTTGAGTACTGTTCACTTAGTGTTTGATTTGAGAGAAAGAAATATGGAAGAGAGAAAAACAAGGAAACCAATGTATGAATTTAATTTTAGTTCAAATTCATTTATTAATTTCTATATTTTTCTCCCGTCTCTATTTCTTTCTTTCGTGTCTCTTTCTTTCTTTCAAACCAAAGATACTCTTACATTTGAATTTAGTGCTATGCACTCGGTGCAATCAGTCGGTGCAACGAGCCAATTAGAGTGGCTTTCAAAATTGTCAGTGTATTAAATTTGTATATGCCGTAAACTAAAGAAATTCAATTATTCAAGTGTAAAATATTTTATTTATCGCAATCAATCATAATTTTCATGTGATTCAAAATATTTGACTTTTTTTTATAATGTCAAAATATTTGACTTTATATAAGGTGTAAAACTTTTTTATAAATGTCCATAATTTCAATTATTATTCTTCTTTTTTTAAGCAAAAGGTAGATATATAAATAAAAATAGAAACCAACAAAAAGAGAAGAGGGATAAAGACCAAAATTTTCTCCAACAAAAACAAAAGAACAACAAGAAAGAAAAAGCAACCCAAAATACAAATAAAACAAGAACAAGATAATCTCAATCCGGAAGTCCACCCCTAGATCGGGTGTTAGGAACCTGGAATCCCTTCTGCATATTCTTCTTCTTTTTTGCCTTAGAAACCACCACAGTGAAAGGATCTTCACCAGGAGCAACATAATTCTTCAAAAAATTGATAGCTGCCTCTCTCTCTTCCTCATAAGTATAAACTCTTTACTCCATAGCATTCTTAAACTCCAAATATTGCTTCACAATTGGTAAATCATGCTTAACATTGGGGTTTAAGACTTCTTCAGAAGGAGTAACAAAGCTCCTGCCAGGAGGAGGAATTTGAGCAGGTGAAATATCTGACGGAGGAACATTGACAGAGCTCATGCCACACCAAGGAGGAGGATTTTGAAAGAGAAGTATCAGTCGACATCATATGCCCAAAGTCGCCTATGTCTCTCGATGAACCAACAAGATCCAAAATTGGAGTTTGTTGGACCACTCTTTGTTTCATCACCAAGTCAATTATTATTCTAATTTCCTTAATCTAACAAAAAAATAAAAACTTTTTTATTAGTGTATACACACTACGGATTGGGGTTTCCTGCAATAATTAAATACATAGTTTCCCAAAGTTTTCAATCTCAGCCGTTAATTATTGATCGGGCAGTTTATATTGTTAAAGTACAAAATCTGTTAAAGTGATCTCGCCCGTACAATATGGGTCGAACGGTCATAAAATAAAATTGTGTCAAAACTGTGGAAACTCTACGGCATTAAATCTGATTCCGACTAACCCATATGATCTATGAAGCTCTGCTACGGGACACGATACCGATATGCCGATACGGGAAAATTTTCAATTTGATACTATCGCGGTACATTATTTAAAACTTAAATTTAAAATTAAATATATAAATACATAATATATAAACATTTCTAAAATCAATAATATTAATAATTAAAAGCAGAAAACAACTATTCTTATACCAGAATTTTGGGATAAGCTCAAATGCTTAACAAACCTGTTATATAGTAGGACACCATAATTTTTTTTGAAAAGTAAAAAATTTTATTGATAAAGGAAAAGTACAAGATACAAACAAACAAGTATGATATAGGAGCATTATAATAAGCCAAAGTCAATCAATACTAGAAACTCCCAAGGTCTGATACATGAGAACATCTTAAGTTATACTATCCCAAAAAATAATGATCACCGATACGTCTTAAATTATACATCTAAAGTTAAGTATTATACAAAAAGGACATCATTAATATTATCAAAAAAATCATAACAAGTACTATCCAAAAAATAATCTTCGTATCGGACACAAATCGGGTATTATTATTTATTTTAAAAATAAAAATTTAATCGATATCTTTCCGATACGAATATCGGGACGTATCGGACGCGTATCGAATTTTTTTTTTCATTTAAAAATAAAAATGTAACCAATACTTTTCCGATACGAGTATCATAACGTATCGAAAAAGTATCTGTATCGAATATGTATCGGACGATTTGTCAATTTTTTTAATATCGGGGCTTGATAGGATATGATGTAAACGCACTATCTTTTAAGAATAGTGATAAGTTTTTCTGTAACGTGGCTGTCGGCTTGAAATTTCGTCGTGATCCTCTTTTCCATTCATTTCACGGCACACTCTCTCAAAGAACATGCATGCATCTCAATTCTCATCAGCGGGATCATTCATTTTTCCTCTATGAAGAAAATTTTCAACATAACAATAACAAGGTAACATAATAACAAATAATACTCTTCCAAGTTTATCTTATAATTGTTTCCTTCTTACTCTTTCTAGTAGTATTGCATAAGTTTATTTTATGTTAAATAATGGTTTTATATAAGTGCTGATTCTTGTAACTAGCAATGAAATTGGTTCTGTTCTGTAGGTTTGAATTTTCTATTGTTCATGAAGGGGTTATCCATTGGATGGGGTGTTGGCGCAGCCACTAAACACAGAACACAGATCCACACAGATCTATAAGCACTCAGAGCAGATCCACAGAGTTCTATACACACACAGAACAGATCCACAGAGATCTATATGGACACAGCACTAGGCCTGTTATGATCTCACTCACACATACACACACTTATCACTGTTATGAAGAACTTATGATGAAGAAGATGATGAAATGATTAAAGAAAGAATGAATTGAAGAAGAGAAAGAATAGGGGAAAAAAGAAGCTTTATTAATCACTTGTAAAATGAAAGTTACAATGCAACTCCTTATATAGAAGTTGCTTTCACTAACAAGTTACCTAATCACTTAGTAACTAATTGTAACTAACTAGCTTCTAAACACTTAACTAACTCTTAAAACTGAATTACAACAAATTCTTAACTACCTAAGACATTCACAACATAACTAACTCGTGTAACAAGCAACAAACTTGTCTCACAAGTAACTAACCTAACAACTATGGATTAATCTCAACACACCACCTAAGACATAGTTGCTAATGGACACAATCCAGTCATGTTTCTCAGCCTTTTAAACACATCAGTTTGCACAGCTTTAGTCATTATGTCTGCAATTTGGTCCTCACTTCTGCAATGCTTCAGTACTAGCTTACCATTGCTCACCTGCTCCCTTAGATAATGAAACCTCATTTCTATATGTTTGCTTCTTCCATGTGACACTGGATTTTTAGCTAAGTTTATTGCAGACATGTTGTCAATCTTCATCTCTATAGCATCATGACTTTCTCCCATGATTTCTCCTAGTAGATTCTCCATCCAAATAGCTTGACATGCACAAAGAGAAGCTGCAATGTATTCAGCTTCACATGATGATAGAGCTACAACAGATTCCTTTTTTGAGCACCAAGCAATTGGTGCACCACCTAATAAGAACACATAGCCAGCTGTAGATTTTCTATCATCTACATCACCACACCAGCTAGAATCTGTGTAGGCAACCAACTTACACTTCATCCCTTTATCTGAACTTGGAAATAGAATTCCATAGTCCAATGTACCTCTAATGTACCTCAAAATTCTCTTTGTAGCAGTTAAGTGTGAAAGTTTTGGCTTTTGCATAAATCTACTCACCACTCCTACACTATATGCTAGATCAGGTCTAGTATTGCACAGGTACCTCAATGATCCAATTAGCCTTCTAAATTGTGTTGGATCAACATCAGCATCATCAGAGTCTTTGGTTAATTGTAGTCTCACTTCAGCTGGAGTCACTGCATGATTACAATTGACCATATCAAACCTCTTAAGCACTTCACTAGCATATCTCTTCTGATGCATTAGTAAGCCTCTACTACTTTTATAGAACTCAATCCCTAGGAAATATGAAATATGACCAAGATCAGTCATTTCAAATTCCCTCATCAGCTCAATTTTGAAATCACTTATCTCTTTTTCATCACTGCCTGTGATCAATAGATCATCAACATACAAGCATAAGATAATCAAGTTTTCACTGCTTGATTTCTTCACATACACTCCATGTTCTGTAGTGCATTTCACAAACTCCATATCACTTAGAAAATCATTTATCCTCTTATTCCAAGCTCTTGGAGCTTGTTTAAGTCCATATAGTGCTTTGTGCAACCTATAAACCTTTTCTGCCTGCTCTTCATCAATAAAGCCAGCTGGTTGCTTCACATACACTTCCTCTTCTAAAGGTCCATTCAAGAAGGCACATTTAACATCCATTTGATACATAGACCAGTTGTTGATATTTGCTAGACCAACAACTAATCTAATAGTTTCAATTCTGGCCACTGGTGCAAACACTTCATCAAAATCAATACCTTCTTTCTGAAGAAACCCTTTGGCTACTAATCTGGATTTATACCTTGTCACTTCACCTTGTGAGTTCACTTTCACTTTGAATACCCACTTTACATCAATAGCTTTCTTATTCTGAGGTAAATTGACCAATGACCATGTGTCATTGTTTTCTATTGAATTTAACTCCTCAATCATAGCACTAATCCATTTAGGATTGTTGAGTGCTTCAGTCATACTAACTGGCTCAGTATCTGCAAGGAAGGCATAATGCACTAATTCACCCTCATCATTCACTTGATTATCAGAAACTACTTCACAATCTTGTAGTCTTGCAGGCATGACCCTTGATCTTTGTGGTCTTTGTTGTCTGAGTTCATTTGTCTGAACTGGTGCATCACTTTCATCTATTTGATCATCAAACATAACTCTCAATGAGTTCTTCTTCACACTATTGCTCCAATCCCATTCCTTTAGTTCATCAACTATCACATCTCTGCTGATTACAATTTGCTTTGTTATTGGATCAAGCAATTTGTAACCACCAGTTGAATGATAACCAACTAGCACCATTTGTTCTGACTTATCATCCAGCTTTCTTCTCAATTGATCTGGCACATGTCTATAAGCTAGAGAACCAAACACTTTTAAGTGACTTAGGCTAGGTTTGACTTTAGACCAACATTCTTCTGGAGTTAAACCATTTAATCTCTTTGTAGGGCATCTATTAAGAATGTAAGCAGCAGTAGACACAGCTTCACCCCATAATTCTTTAGGAAGATGCTTACCTTTCAACATGCTTCTTACCATGTTCATTATGGTCCTGTTTCTTCTTTCTGCAGTACCATTTTGCTGAGGTGTGTAGGGTGGTACAACATCATGAACAATTCCATCCTTTTCACATAATGCACCAAAGTCTCTTGATACATATTCACCTCCTCCATCTGTTCTCAACACCTTGATCTTGTGGCCACTTTGTCTCTCAATCATAGATTTAAACTTGATAAACACATCAAGCACATCACTTTTCTTCTTAATCAAGTAAACCCATAATTTTCTGCTGAAATCATCAACAAATGAGACAAAATACCTGTTTCCTCCAATGGATTCAACCTGTATTGGACCACATACATCAGAGTACACTACTTCTAGAATAGCTTTAGTTTTACTACCAGCATCTTTGCTAAAGTTATTTCTATGTTGCTTGGCCTGCACACACTCTTCACACACTTCATTAGGAATTTCAAATTCTGGTAGACCATTTACCATATGCTTTTGCTGCAAGTTACACATATCTTTGAAATTCAAATGACCAAGCCTGTAGTGCCATAACCATTCATCTCTACTAGCTGCAGTTGCTAAGCATCTATGCTCTAACACATTGAGTTCAATTTTAAAAGTCCTATTCTGAGACATTGGAGCTTTTAAAACTAATCTACCATTACTATCTGTTACCCTTATCAGTTTATCTTCTATTACTATCTTGTAATTCTTTTCAGATAACTGACCTATGCTTAGCAAGTTACTCTTCATACCAGGAATGTATAACACATTTGAGATTATTGATTGCTTACCATCATTTCTCTTGATCAGCACATCACCAATTCCTTCTGCAGCTAATGCACTGTCATTGGCAAATCTCACTTTGCTCTTCATTGATTTGTTGATGCTAACAAACCAGTCTTTTCTCCCAGTCATATGTGAAGAACACCCAGAATCCAAGTACCATTGATCATTGTACTTGTCTTCTTCCTTTGTAGTTACCATCAGCAATGTTTCTTCATTTTCTTGCTTTGCAAATTTTGCATCACTATTTGATTCCTTCTTTTCACCAGTACACTCATCTGCAAAGTGACCATATTTTTGACAATTGTAACATTGAATGTTACTCTTGTCAAATTTTCTATAGCCACCTCTACCACCTCTACCTCCTCTTCCACCTCTTCCACCTCTTCCACCTCTTCCACCATAACTGTTGTTATAGTTCTTGTTGCTTGAGCTGTGAGATTCTTGATTTTCTTTTGAATTTTGTTGTTGGTGATTGCCTCCATTCTTGTTCCACTTCCCTTTGTTCTTCTTTTCTTGTTTTGATTGAGCCTGCAGTGCTACATCTGCCTTAGCCTTGCCTGCAGCTCTTTCATTCATTCTCTGTTCATGTGACTCAAGAGTACCCTGCAACTCTTCCTTTGACAAAGTGGACAAGTCTTTTGATTCTTCTATTGCCACCACCAAATGATCAAACTTTGGAAGTAATGATCTTAAGATCTTTGCAACCACAGCCTTGGTTGTTAACACCTCTCCACACCCTTTGATCTGATTCACTAATCTTGTAACTTTAGTGAAATAATCACCAACACTCTCACTTTCTTCCATTTGTAACAATTCATATTGCCTCTTGAAAGTTTGAAGTTTTACCTCTTTCACTTTCTCAGCACCACCAAAAGATTGAGCCAAGATATCCCAAGCTTCTTTAGCACTTTCACAATCACCAACCTTTTCAAAATTATCAGGATCCACACATTGATGGATTATGAACAAGGCTTTGAAATCTCTTTTCTTCAATTCCTTATGAGCTGTCTTTTCTTCATCTGAAGCACTATCAGCAATTGTTGACATTCCTTCTGTTACAAGATTCCACATATCTTGGTAACAGAACACCACCTTCATCTGTTTGCACCAATTATCATAGTTCTTCCCTGTCAAGATTGGTAGATTCATAGGAAAATGACCATTTGAATGAGAGCTTGACATCTTGAAAAATCAAGAATCACTGCAAGAACCTCTTCTGAGATCAGAACCAGGAGCTCTGGATACCACTTGTTGGCGCAGCCACTAAACACAGAACACAGATCCACACAGATCTATAAGCACTCAGAGCAGATCCACAGAGTTCTATACACACACACAGAACAGATCCACAGAGATCTATATGGACACAGCACTAGGCCTGTTATGATCTCACTCACACATACACACACTTATCACTGTTATGAAGAACTTATGATGAAGAAGATGATGAAATGATTAAAGAAAGAATGAATTGAAGAAGAGAAAGAATAGGGGAAAAAAGAAGCTTTATTAATCACTTGTAAAATGAAAGTTACAATGCAACTCCTTATATAGATGTTGCTTTCACTAACAAGTTACCTAATCACTTAGTAACTAATTGTAACTAACTAGCTTCTAAACACTTAACTAACTCTTAAAACTGAATTACAACAAATTCTTAACTACCTAAGACATTCACAACATAACTAACTCGTGTAACAAGCAACAAACTTGTCTCACAAGTAACTAACCTAACAACTATGGATTAATCTCAACATGGGGAAAATGAGGAATTTCTCTAAAATTTGTGTACTAAATTATCTTTTAGGTGTATTGAACTTTAAAATTAATCTAATCGAGTCAACCTAGGTTGGTTAAGTTGGTAAGAAGTTGATTCATACGCTGCAAAGGCGTGAGTTCAACTCTCACGGTCAGTGTTAGGTTCTTGTTGGTGGACAATATGTACTTACTTTTGTAAGTGCTCTTTGAGCCTTAAGGTTTTCTCTGTCCCTGGTGAGCCCCCGGATCCAACAAACCTAAACTTTTTTTTCATGAAAAAAAATGAATCTAATTGATTGTCCCTATTGTTTAAAAAGTCTAATGAAGAACAAGATGTACGTAATATGAATATCTTCCTTATTGATTGAAAGATAACTTGTGGCTCATCTTTCTTCCAACCCCTCTAGGGTAATAGAAAAAAACAAATCTCCCTTTGCTCTCTGAAGAACCTTTGGTACTTTATGCATATTCTTTTCATTTGTTAAGCAAATATTTTATATAGAACTACTCTGAAAAAAATAAATTAAAATGAGGGATCAAATTAATAATAATAATCGGGATATTTCATAGGATCGAAGTCATACTTAAGTCTAAGAATCATGGCTATCCTTATCTTACAATACATGCTAGTTGTATCTCAATTTGAAACAAAATCAAACACATATATCAATGTGCTTGTCTATTTTAGTCATAAATCTTGATTCATTTATTATGACTAATCCTGTGAATCACAACTTGGCCTAAGCTTTGTGTAGCCAACTGCTTCTTTTTTTTGTTTTTTTGTGTTCGTCTCTTGGTTTTCTTGTATATCACAATTTAATAGACTATATATCTTATGATTCGTAATGACATTTGATTCACGATATGAAAAATAATTCTTCAACAATTCACGATTTGAATCTGGAATGGAAAACCATGCTAAGAATATAATATGTTAGCATACGACATTAATTTGTTTTGTTTGGGTGGGATGCAGCTTAAGGGTCAATGATAAGGAAGCAGCTGGAATTTCATCATTCTAATTAGGAGATTTGAGTAGTACTTGGTGGTGCCAATTGTACTTGCTGTTTTCAATCACTAATTTGTATTATGAAACTCCATAAATCTTTTTTAGATCATAAAGTAACCAAGTCCTCACCTTCCCCTGCACTCTGCTGTGTGGAGACGGTGTCTCAAGATGAACAAAATTCTCATATTACAGCTTATAATTCAGGAGATGGATCCACGAACTCAGATAACGAATCTTCTTCATCAAAGACTGTGCGTGATGTACATATTGTAAGAAAAACTACTGCAAATCTGAAAATTACTATGCAACAAATTTAAATTTTTTATTTTCAGTTTTACACTATGCAGCACCGGCACTTTTAACTGAAGGTATGCCAGTGTCCAACACGGACACATTTCTGTGCTATTACTTCACAGGTTTTACAACATTGCAGGACTATTCCTGTATATAATTAGCCTCATTGAGGCCACGACTCTTGACGATTATTAATGCATAACGAGTGTTCATTTCATATTTTCCAGTCAATGCGGTTAATGGAGGATTTTCTTGATCTTGCTAAAGAAAATACAGAAAAGGATCTGGAAACATGTGGTATACTTGGTGCCCTTCTTGTAAGAATCATTTTAAAACCATAAAAATTGTTAAATTTGTTTGTATGATGAAGGCTTTACCATTACTGATATTACCTTTATCTGTTTGTGGCAATTTTATCAGAAATTTTCCACAAGGAACATAACTCTATCATCAGGTCTTTCTATAGATTCAAAATAAATGAGATTCATATCCTTACTTAATCTTTGTTGCAATTCTTTTTCTCCTCTCTTACTTATGCACTCTTGTCATGTTCATTAATCATTTTTACAACTGCTTCTAAGTCTTCTAGATTAATTTATTTTTTACTTAATGTCTTGTATGGTTGCTTTTAAATAAACAACATTGTAATATAGTGATTTAGTACATATTTGAAATCACGACGAGTTTAACCAAATCATGGTGGCGTGGTTTTTCTGAAGCTCCAAAATGTAGTTTTTAGCAAAACTACGGTAGGTAGCACACGGTAATTCTACCAAACTTACTAACAATCCCAACATATACTCAAGCCTTTCTCTGTAGTCTTTTATTGAAGAGAAACAAATAACTTGGTCTGATAAAATGATTCAGAGAATTAGAAATTTATATACGAAAATGTCTTTTAATTATCCAGGAGAAAGGAACCCTCTATATGACTACACTAATCATACCGAAGCAGGAATCAGCATCTAATTCAGTTAGTATCTGGTTTGCAATCTTACATTCTTTATGGCTTAGTTTTACATTATTTTAGCAGGTTTTTCAAGAGGGCTTGATTTTATTACTGCTTGTTACTAACTTGCGGCACTGTATTATAGTGTAATGCCACAAATGAGGAGGAAGTTTTCACAATTCTAAATGACAGATCCCTTTATCCCGTTGGATGGATCCATGTATGTTTTAGTTTTTTGCTTTGTTATGATTTTACTTGTTAACTTATATTTAACCCTTCGCTTTTTCTTAATGTTTTTAGACGCACCCTTCTCAAAGTTGTTTCATGTCATCAGTGGATCTGCACACTCAATATTCCTACCAGGTGATTGATCCAAGTATAACATTTTCTTGTAAAAGCATTTCTTTGTTCGACTATCATCAACTTCAAATCAGCATCTAAAGTGTTGTTATCTCCTTTACAAAGACATGTTGCTTAACAGTTTTTTAATAATAGGCAAAATATGTTGCACAACATATTATCCAGTGAATTAAATCATAATTCCTATCGACAAATCGACGCCATGGTTTCATTAAGTAGTTGAAACCTTTAAAGGCAATTTTTAAATTGGACAACATTAATTTATGATTTTACTGGTGGTAATATCAATCTAACTATTTAAACTGGAATGGATATTGACTTGAAATGTATTCTATTTTTTTTCTTCCTTTGTAGTCCAAATTTTGAACTTTCGGTTTGGTGCTATTTTTCAGGCGATGATTCCTGAGGCATTTGCCATTGTATTGGCACCGACTGATACCTCAAGGTCTAATACTTGTCTTTTTTAGAGAATGTTTTTTTGAAATTGGCTCTGAATGTACAATATTTTGAATAAAACCTGCATAAGTTTTCCTGTTGGTGTAGAATGCTAAAGTACTTTTACTAGCTTCTCTTGAACAACAATTTAAGCCAATTTAAAATTCAAAGTGTTAAGAAAGAATTTTACTTCACTGATGCAACAAATTTAGTAGCTAGTTATATACTTATATGTTCTTTTTCCAGGAGTTGTGGACTCTTTCGCCTAACCGAACCTGATGGAATGAATATTCTGAAAAATTGTCTGGAGAATGGATTTCATCCGCACAAAGAACCAGATAATGGCAACCCTGTGTATGAGCACTGCTCCAATGTGTACAAAAACTCCAATCTAAGGTTTGAAATCTTTGATTTACGCTAAAATGACTCTGATTCGGCACATACTATCCCACAGTGGATGTATAGTATAATTACCGGAAACATGTAATATTTACACGCGAAAGAATAGTTCTGATATACATATTGTGACATTTGATTTAATGTAATAAGGTCAGTTTAGTACTCACCTCTTGGACATTCATATTTATGTTGGAGTACTTTTCAAAATAAATTGAAAGTTGAAGGAAATAATTTCAATGAAGATTTCTATGATTTCTAGCTTTTGTTACACCAGAATCTACTCGTGCACTGCACTTCTTATCACAAAAATGGGCAAACAATCATTTTGTTTCTTAGAAATGTAATTCACCGTCACAATTATCCTTGTATTTGTTGAAATTGCAAGAACTCCCTCCGATTTCAAATATATAAGCATAAAATAACTTTTTAGATTCATTGAATAATCAATGATCTATATAATCAATGAATCTAAAAGTTGTTTTATGCTTATATTTGAAATCGGAGGGAGTACATTTCCAGTGTCTCTTTCTTTGGTAATTTTATGAACCATCAAAAACTTATTTTGAGAACTATGAATTGACTACCTAGGAACATATTTGAGGACCAATAATTAATAAAAGAGACATTGGTGGATATGTTTGAAATTTTGATGTATTGAGAGACTAATGTGACAGCGAGTTAAGTTTTCAATGACCAATATTGTGGCGCATCTTATCATAAGCAAGATTAATAAGGGTGGCGTAGCTCAAAAGGTTTGAGCTAAGGGTTTATAAGTTAAGGAGTAAAAATTCAGGGTTCAAGTCCTAACGAGTTAAAAAAAACCAACATTAACAATTAATTATTAATTTTGCCCGTTTAAAAAATTATTAACTTAGCATGTACCACTTACCCCAACTCAAAAAAAAAAAAAAAAATTCACGTTGGAGCAAAGTCGTGGATGACAGCCACGACTTTGATTTTTTTTAAAGTCGTCACAGCCATTGACGACTTTCAATTTTTTTTATTTTTTTATTTGCAAATATAATTAAACATAAAAGAAATAATTGTCTATAAAGAAGAGGGAATGTTTAAATCTAATTTCTGAGTCTAGTAAAATATAGTTTGCAACTCTTAAAAATTATCAATGTGTGCAATATTTATTTACCTCTTCTAACAAAAAGAAAAATTGAAAGTCGTCAATGGCAGGGACGACTTTTAAAAAAAATTTAAAAAAATCAAAGTTGTGGCTGCCATCCATGACTTTGTTCCAACTTGAAATTTTTTTTTTTTATTTAGGGGTAAGTCGTACATGCTATTGGTATTGGAGACTTACACCCTTTTGGTATTTTGTTTGAAAACTACACTCCTTTGGTAATAAACTTGAAAAAGTACACCTATTTGGTAATAAATACTTGTGTAATAAATACTTTACAAAAACAAAAAATTCATTCCCTTTCTTGAAGATAAAATTGTATAAACAATACTAATTATTAACAAATTTAATATCGAAATCCACTTTTTTAATATCCGCAATTTTCTCAACGGTATCTTATAATTAGGGACGGAGGTAGTAGTACTCATACACAAAATTAACATATAAGGACACTAAGACAGTAAGTTGTAATTGGTTGAAAATTTTAGTTTACACTAGATTTTGAAGAAGATTTATGTTATTTTGACACAATAAATAAGTTGGATAGTACAGTTTAAATATGTATATAATTTTTATAAATCGTATACATATTTATTATAAATCATCCAAATTATGTTCAAATCAATGTATATGATTTTTGAGAACGGCTATATAGTACGACAGTTTATTCGACGAAATTCGACGACAGACGCACATACCATTTTGCTCTTTGAATTTCAAATACAAGTTAGACATTATGGTCTACTTTACACGGCATATTCTTCCTTGATATCCCTGAGACCAATGAAACTTACCAATGATCCACTTTTTGCATTTCACCACACCGACCCAAAATTAGTAAGCTCAATTTGATGTTCACCTCAAAGGCTTACACTTGTTCAATTATTATTTTTTTATCTTTGGCTTTGTTTGTTTATAAATTCAAGATTTTTTTTTTAAAAATAATTTAATGACTAAAAATTCACTTTTTAAAGTAAATAAATGAAAATACTGAGATTCGAACCTCGGTACTGCATATTTCATGTACGGTTCCAATTTTGTTCGTCTCTAATAGTTCAGAGACGAGAAAATTACCGACAACATCAAATTCGTCTCTAACATGCTTAGTGGCAGAATATTTGCATTATAGAGACAGATTTTGTTCATTGGTATTTAAAATTATTTTAGTAGTGATCATGCGTCAATCCAACACAAAAATTAAACTAGTTGGTTCATAAAAAATAAGGTAATAATTAACTAGTAATAGGAATTAAGGTTTTTTTTAAAAAGTTTATACTTAATATAATAAACGGTATATAATAATAAAAAAAATTAAAAGCTATATACATAGAGTTTTAGCGACTTCGTCGAATTTCGTCATGAAGAATGTCGTACCACTAAGCATTTTGCATGATTTTTATGTGTTTAACATGATGTTGTTTAACTACAATTTATTTCCATCAAGATATACACTTGATTAATTAATAAATTGTGACACTTTGTTCTATTAAATAATCATCGACTAAATTAATATGTTAACCACATGATTTGGGCTATAGATAATAACCCAAGTTTTATTGCTAAAGTGATATCCAAAGCAGGGATGTCAATGGATATCCATGGACGCGGATAGTGTGATATCCGTGTCCGCTCCGTCAAACAAATATGATATCCGTGTCCGCTCCATATCCGTGCGGATATCCGCTAAGCGGGTAATCCGCGGATATTTAAGTATCCACGGATATTAAACAAATATCCATGGATGATATTTTTTTATTAAAAAAAGAACTAATTTTTGAAAAAAAAAAATTTTTTTTTAAAAGACAAAATATTAACACATAATATTCATAAATTTTGCTCTCTATTTTTAATGAAAACACTCAATCTACAAACAAAAATCACATCACAAAATTGCAAAAGAGTCTAACAAAAGTATAATTTATATAAAATAGCCAAACTACAAAAGATAAAATATAAAAATATAATTTTTTTTATATAAAAATTCTAGCATTTATATTTAAATAGAGATATTTAAGTAATTTTACTAATTATTTAGCGGGTATGGATATCCGCGGGCGCGGATAGTACTAAACCCGCATCCGTATCCATTAAATGCGGATAATTGAAATATCCATTTATTTTATCCATGGATATCCATTAAACTATCCGCTCCGTATCCGTGGCGGATTTTATCCGCATATATCCGCGGATATGGATATTTTTGCCATCCTAATCCAAAGGTTGGTGCTCTTGACCCTTTGATCGTTCTTGTGCGTAATTATGATGGAACTTTATTTCAGATTGTGTTCATCTTCCTTTAATTTGTTGGCCATTGCTGTTGTTCTTTTCATTTATGTTGCATGGGGGTGGATCCACCGACGATTTGGACAGTTCATTCTTATTAATTATGTTTCTGGTTGGAGCGGTGAAACCAAATCATCTTCACATTACACCCTCCATCAAGACATTCAATAATTATCGTACGTATCAGCATCTTGCCTTATAATCATTATCATACTAATACAGTGCATTAGTACATGTTTAATAGTGGGAAAACGGATTAAATGATGTCACTTTAATATTAGACGATTTAACTTTTAAAAGAGTCTTTAATTTTACAAATACGAATTTTACAAAATTCATTTGTTAGATTGAAAGTTTGTATCATATAAATTATCTATTTATAAAAAATTAAAAATTATTTAATATGTTATTAGAACCTATCAAGATATATATAATCAATTTGAACTACCTAACTCCTAACTAGTATATAACTAATACTATGTAAAACTAGGTTTAATAGCCCTTAAAGTTGACGGATTTCTACAACATTCCAACTTGCAAATTTAGGCGATGCTTGACATTCATATTTATTTTGGATGATCACTTTTCATATTGATCCCTTAACTAATTAAATTACAAAATTGGCTTGTATGATATGAATTGCACCACTTGTATAAAGTACTCCATAAACATATATTCATATTTTATCTCATCTAAATGCGTGCGACTCTTAACAAAATAAAACTGACATGGCTGATTGCAATTACAGTTATCGAATCATCCAGATTATTCATCTACATTTGTATGTTCTCAAAATCCAGATTATTCATGATGTATCGAATCATGCTTGCATGCTTCGATACATATCAGTCAAGATTTCAAGATCCTGATATTTGTATCGATACACACCCGTGTTTGTATCGATACAAAGGTCAATATTTCCATTTTTAACGTTGGTCAAATCATTTGTATCGATACAAATGATCATTTGTATTGATACATGTATGAAAAATTATGCCTAAATTTGCTCATTCTATTTTTATTTTAAATAGCAATGTGTGTGATCTTTTGTTTGTAACACAACTGAGAAAAATCTAGTGAGAACCAGTGAGAAAGCAATAGTGCTTTGAGAGAAACACTTTGGATACAATTTGGGTGAAAAATTGGGATCAAAGTGTATCCTTCACAAGATCATCATCTCCCATCAAGTTGCAATCATTGAAGATTGAGTATGGGATCAATCCAATAGAAGTTGTACGCTTGGTCGATAACGTTCGGTACGATTCGCGGTGAATCAGAATCGTGATCGGGTTGATTTGCGAAGGAGGTTTGGTTGCTCGCTAGGGATTCAAGATTGTTCGATATCTTGAAGGATCAATCGAGAAGAATTGAAAGACTCAGCTGGACGATTGTTGCAAGGAGTTGCACAGGTAAAATCGTTGGAATCAGAGGGTGAAGATTCGTTCGTCGATTAAGGATCAACATAGTTTTACTTTTGAGTCAATATAGGTTTATTGGATTCATTGTAAATTTTGCACTTGTGTTCAAACTGTTTTTAATCAATAATACTCTCAAATAACCCGTTTGGTTATTTGGGGGGAGACGTACCCGACCGACTGCGAGGACGACACGAAAGCCGGGGAACTCCCTAATCATTTCTTGTGTATCGATTCGCTTTAAATTCTTACTTTACGCAATTCGCTTATATTTTGTGTCAATTGGAATTTTGTGTTCGTAAGTGTGCACAAAGGTTCAATTGCGATTATCTTGATTGTGATTGAATTTGAATATCGAATCGTATAACTTGCTTGGGACTGTTTTTGTTAATCGATTAAATTTGGATATTTTGCATTAAGCGTTCTGATAATTTTCCTAGTTCGTTCAAGGCTATACTATCTTTCCTTTGGTCAAAAGGTGCAAAGTAGACTACCGATCCGGTGGTGCTTCCGCGCATTGTTTTTAAATCAAATAATTTTTTAAATTGTCGTTGATTAAAGAAGCCACTTATTCAACCCCCCTTCTAAGTGGTAGCCTAGTAGTCTAACAAGTGGTATCAGAGCCTGGTTCAATTTTGCTTGCAAAATTCGGTGGTTTGTGCCAATTATTAGACAACATGGCTTTTGCACCTAAAGGGGCGTATAATAGGGCTCCGATATTCAATGGAGATCATTTTGACTATTGGAAAAGTAGTATGCGTATTCACATCAATTCTTTTGATGGTGAAGTGTGGAATGCTATTGAGAACGGTCCGTTTGTTCCAACAATCATCGATGCTCATGACATTGTCACCAATAAGCCTATGGCACAATGGACGGAAGAGGAAAAGAAAAAGGCCAATTACGATTTAATATCATCCCTTGGGATTGATCAATTCTATCATGTGTCACATTGTCAATCGGCTAAGAAAATGTGGGACACATTGGTAACTCACTTTGAGGGTACCAATGATGTAAAGATATCCAAAATTAATACATTGACACAAGAATTTGAGTTGTTCCATATGCTAGATGGTGAGACCATCGAGGATATGCAACAACGATTTATCAAAATAACCAACAAGTTACACGGTTTGGGAAAGCCAATCACAAATCAAGATGCCACTAACAAAATTTTAAGATGTCTTAGTAGGTGTTGGCAACCGAAGGTCACCGCGATTAAGGAGGCGAATGATCTTACTACTTTGAGTCTTACAACTTTATTTGGCAAGCTTACGGAACATGAACAAGTACTAAACTTGTTAGAAAACATGAGAAAAGTGAGAAAAAGGGAAAGCACAATGACAATGATAAGGAAAAGGAAAAGGATAAGTGGTCAATTGCTCTAAAAGCCTTAAAGTCAAAGTCCAAAAAGGTTGAGCACGTTGAAAGTAGCTCAAGCAAAGATGATTCCGATGATGAGGAAATGGGACTCTTCGTGAGACGCTACAATAGGTATGTGAGAAAGAATGGGATAAGACATTCCGATGAGAATCTTAAGAAGTTTCGGAAAGATAGTGGTTACCGCCGGAAGAATGAAGATGCTAGATACTCCAAGAAAGGGGCATGTTATGAATGTGGTCAAGTCGGTCATTTCAAACCGGATTGCCCTAAGCTCAAGAGAAAAGATAAGGAGTCACCTTCATTCAAAAAGGGAAGCAAGGACAAGGGTAAGCCTATGTTGCATGGGAGAGCGGAAGCTCATCTTCCTCTTCATCATCAAGCTCTAGCTCTAGTGATGAAGATGTGTTGGCGAATGTGTGCTTAACATCTCATGATCGTAAGAAACTTATTCCCAAAAAGGTAAACCAAAATCCCTCTAGCTCATATACTCTTTTGGAATATCATGAATTACAAGTTGCTTTTGAAAAATTACACCAAGAAACTCAAGAGGCTTTTCAACGACTAAAAGGTTTAATGCAAGTTAATAAATACCTTGAAGCAAAAGTTTCGGAAACGGAACATGAGTTGAAAGCTCTCAAAGAGTCTATAATTCAAAAACCTCTTGTAACTCTTGATACTTGTGGTAACGATAGGACCGGATGTGATGGATGCTTTTACTTACGTAGAGACTTACGAATGTTACAAGATAAGCTAAAAGAACCATCCAAGCCGGAGATTACTTTTGCGATTGATCCATCTAAATTCAACAAATCTTTGAAACCTAAAAATAAAAAGTATAAATTTGTTGAAAATGATCATAAGAAAAGTAATCCTTATATCGTTTGTCATTATTGTTGTGACAAGGGTCATACTATTGCAAAATGTCATGCTAGAAAAGTATTGGTACCAAAAGGCAAACTGCAATGGTTACCTAAGTTAGGCAATAATGGTGCTACTAACCTACTAGGACCCAACATGAGTTGGGGACCTATTTCAAATGTCTAAATATGTAGGGAATTGTCTTGAAACCATTGACAAGAGACATCGACAACAATGGAGTTCAAGACTCATGAACAAGGAAAGTGACAAGATAAGATTCAACTCAACACACACAATGGTGTGGAAATTGATCACTTCCTCCACCTAACACTTAAGGGAAGATTCTATTCTTTAACTTTACTTTTATACGTTTTACTTAGCATTTGTATCTTGGTTCATATACATACAATTTCTATCTTAATATGATATTGGTTTTGATAGTTGTCTAATCCTCCATTTCCAAGAATTTTGCTCAAAAATATTGATAAGTTTTGAGACCCATACGTCTTAAATGGGGATTTGACAAAGATCATTACAACTATCTTATGAAGTTCATAACAGGTTGTATATGTTTTCTTTTTATGTGACTTTGTGTGCATACATAGACATACATTTCTCATATGATTGATTTTGGTACTTTGATTGATTTATGTGATTACCTTATCATGCATTTATGGTTTAACATGTGTTCTCGTGTTAAAATATGCTTTGGTATTGCTTTTGTTCACATATATATGCATGTACCTTTATGATTATATGTGTTTCTTACATACGTGTTATTTGAAAGTCATAAAAATTATTTTTGAAACTTATAAGTTCATGTGTTTGAAGAAAAATTGAAAATTATGCATTTTGGATTGATACAAATAAATTTTGCATGGATACATGTCAGTTAATTTTCAAATTTTCAAAATGAACTGATATGTATCGATACATATGAGCTTGTATCGATACATAGCTCTTCAGTTTGGACAGAACGTTACTCATGTATCGATACATGCCTACATGCTTCGATACATGCTTCAAAACAACTGACTTGTATCGATACAAACACGAATTTGTATCGATACAAAATCGTAAAAACAGGTTATATGTCTATTTTTCATTCATTCATTCATCAACAAAACAAAACCTCTTCTTCCTCATACGGTTTCCCTCTTAAACCCTCACCCCAAAATCTTCAATCTCCCTCAAAACTCAAGCAAATTTCACAAAATTAACACCAATCCGCTCAGAATTCATTACCCACTCAATCTCCATCATCAATTTCGTGGTCAAAGTCTCATAAGCTTCAATCCAAGGAATTCATCAAATTGGGGTTTGTGAATTTTTTTTTTAAAAGTTCTTCATCAAAAGTGTAAGGTAAATCGTTCTACTTCTCAATCTTCTTGTAATGGCACCTAAGAAGGCTAGAAAAGATAAGGAAATAGCAACTACTAGTGGTGAAGCTTCTAATTTTGGTCTTAAAGAAGATGAGTATGTTCATAAGGATTGTATTACTACTTACACTAGGTATTGTAGGACTAGGAGTGTACTTCCTTAAAAATCTGTCAATATTGGTACTCTTAGGAATCTACATTTGAATGATATTGCTGAGATAATTGAGACTGAACAACTTGATAGTTTCTGTGACCTACAAACAAAATACAATGAGATTGTGGTTAGGATTTTCTATGCTGGATTACAGGAAAGAAATGGGACTGAATTTGAGTTCCGTTGGAAGAATAAGACTTATAAGTTTACTGCTGATATGTGGTTTGAGTTGTTTGGGATGAGCACCGGAAGTAGGATAACCGGGAAGAATCTATTAGCTTATTCTGAAACGAGTCAGGTGGATTATGACTTCAATGTCTTTATCTCTTCCATCACTAGAACTGGCAATATTCCGGAAACCATGGGAACCGAAAAATTGAATGTTAATGCTAGAGTGATTTACTGGATTGTGAGTCACATTTTGCGTCCAAAAAGTGCCAGCTCTATGATGGATAAGAAGGATATTGACTTGATGTTTTTGCTTATGGAGGACGGGAAGGTTGACTGGCCATTCTACATTGTGAGTAGGATTTTGACCTAAGGAATTCAAGCAGGGATCAAAGTTTTGGGTACTGTAGCATGATTGCTAGCATTTTGAAGAAATTCAAAATTGGACAAAAGCTTCCAATTGAGTACACTACTCTTGGAAAGTTGCAGAAATTTAGTAAAACACAAATGTCCAAAATGAATTGGTCTTTGAATGTGGATAATGTGTATGTGTACCATGGTCCGGATGATGACAATGAGGGTCAAGCTGCTGCTCCTAGAGGTAGGAGACCAAGGAGGAATGTTAGACAAGGTGAGGCTGAGGATGAGGGACAAGGTGAAGAAGGTGGTAATCGGAATGAAATGATGGACATGATGAGAAACATGAGCATGCAACAAACTACCTTCTATAATGAGTACACTCAAAACTATGCTACTCAGAATGCTAGAATTGAAGAGCTGTACACCACTACTACCGACCTCAGAACCTATGTGACCACCCGGTTTGACAACATTCAGGCTCAAATGGATGCCTATTACAACCCTAACCCTCCTACCAACCCGGATAACATGGAAGATGAATGATGATGTTTGATGTTTAAACTTTTTTTTATGCATTTCATTTCTATCTTTTCTTGAACAATTTATTATGTTATTTCTTATGACTTTTGGATAATTTCAATTTGGTTGTACGAATATTTTTAATGTTGTCATGGTTTGAGCAACGTTTATTTTGGTTATGTATGACTTTATTTTGGATAATTTCGTATGTTTGGATTATTTGATTTTATGTTTATGCATTTGTTGCATTGTTTTGTTTATTTCGTCCCATATTTTGGTATGTTACTTGTTTACAAATGTCGATGTGTTTCAATACTCATGAGTTGGTTTATGGATTGTTGTTCTACATTCCATGTTTTATCATGATATTTGGTATTCGTCATTGATATATTTTGGCATATCTTTGTAAGTATTTATTTTGATTAGGAAACTATATCATAAAGTGCATTTCGACAAATGTAAGTGCACGATGTGATCATTGATTAAAAATTGCTTGGACTTGTTACTTCTAATGTGCTCTCTTCTTCTTTTTGATATTGTCAAAGGGGGAGAGATTTGGATGCACAAGCTAAAGATGATCAAAACGCATTATGACATCAACTCAGGGGGAGCGAGCTTATTTGATGACTAGCCTTGGTGTTTTAATTGCGTCTGTATTACATTGTTATTTTCATGTGTAGAGATTTGGATGCACAAGCTAAAGATGATCAAAACGCATTATGGCATCAACTCAGGGGGAGCGAGCTTATTTGATGACTAGCCTTGGTGTTTTAATTGCGTCTGTATTACATTGCTATTTTTATTTGCATAATAGGTATAGGCTTAGTTTAGCTTATGCATAGTTTTGACAATTATCAAAAAGGGGGAGAATGTAAGTGCACCAGTTCATCCTCATGTTTTAATAATTGTCAAAACACATGAAAATAGGATTGAACATATTTTGGCAACATTACAAATGACTTGACAACAAAGAACTATTTTCTAAACCTTGAAAAACTGACTTTTAGGTATTTTGTATCGATACATACATAGTTGTATCGATACATATGTCCTGAAATTACTTCTGTTTGATTTTGTGCATTTTGTATCGATACATACATTGTCTGTATCGATACAAAAGTGGTCTCTCAGAGACAGAACATCATCTGTGTATCGAAGCATGCTTGCATGTATCGATACACATCTGTATGTTCTCAAAATCCAGAAAATTCATGATGTATCGAATCATGCTTGCATGCTTCGATACATATCAGTCAAGATTTCAAGATCCTGATATTTGTATCGATACACACCCGTGTTTGTATCGATACAAAGGTCAATATTTCCATTTTTAACGTTGGTCAAAGCATTTGTATCGATACAAATGATCATTTGTATCGATACATGTATGAAAAATTATGCCTAAATTTGCTCATTCTATTTTTACTTTAAATAGCAATGTGTGTGATCTTTTGTTTGTAACACAACTGAGAAAAATCTAGTGAGAACCAGTGAGAAAGCAAGAGTGCTTTGAGAGAAACACTTTGGATACAATTTGGGTGAAAAATTGGGATCAAAGTGTATCCTTCACAAGATCATCATCTTCCATCAAGTTGCAATCATTGAAGATTGAGTATGGGATCAATCCAATAGAAGTTGTACGCTTGGTCGATAACGTTCGGTTCGATTCGCGGTGAATCAGAATCGTGATCGGGTTGATTTGCGAAGGAGTTTGGTTGCTCGCTAGGGATTCAAGATTGTTCGATATCTTGAAGGATCAATCGAGAAGAATTGAAGGACTCAGCTGGACGATTGTTGCAAGGAGTTGCACGGGTAAAATCGTTGGAATCAGAGGGTGAAGATTCGTTCGTCGATTGAGGTTTTGCATATTTTTACTTTTGAGTCAATATAGATTTATTGGATTCATTGTAAATTGTGCACTTGTGTTCAAACTGTTTTTAATCAATAATACTCTCAAATAACCCGTTTGGTTATTTGGGGGAGACGTACCCGGCCGACCGCAAGGACGACACGAAAGCCGGGGAACTCCCTAATAATTTCTTGTGTGTCGATTCGCTTTAAATTCTTACTTTACGCAATTCGCTTATATTTTGTGTCAATTGAAATTTTGTGTTCGTAAGTGTGCACAAAGGTTCAATTGCGATTATCTTGATTGTGATTGAATTTGAATATCGAATCGTATAACTTGCTTGGGACTGTTTTTGTTAATCGATTAAATTTGGATATTTTGCATTAAGCGTTCCGATAATTTTCCTAGTTCGTTCAAGACTATACTATCTTTTCTTTGGTCAAAAGGTGCAAAGTAGACTACCGATCCGGTGGTGCTTCCGCGCATTGTTTTTAAATCAAATAATTTTTTAAATTGTCATTTGATTAAAGAAGCCACTTATTCAACCTCCTTCTAAGTGGTAGCCTAGTAGTCTAACAATAGATACAATCAGACCCTGTAAAATGTTTGATTTGAGTGATTACTGATTTATATATTGATTTATTGAAGTTGAAAATTGATAATTTCTACATTCAAACTTGTTAATGTTTCAAGAATTTGAAATTTTTGGATACAACATGATTTGCATAATGTTTCACCCAAATATATGTTTATTACAACTTAAATTTTTGTTATACAACATGATTTACATATTTGATTTATAAATTTAAAAAATTGCAGGCCACCCCAATATTTTTAGCTGGCTCTGCCATGATTGTTCACACAAGCAAAACATACTATAAAAATATATTTTTTTAATATCATTTTTGAAAAATATCTTCTGATAAATAGAAAAAATTTTGAGCAATACCAATTTTGGTTATGTTTCATGTACACTAATTTTTTATGAACATTATTGGGTCAATGGATGAGATCTCCTCTTTTGGGTCAATTCTTTTATCTAATCTAATTTAATCAACATTTGGTCATAATTGTTTTTTTTAAATTACAAAAATCATTGGATCATAATTCAAATTTCAAAAAGAAAAAAACTGTCAAGTTCAAGGCTCTTTTGAGTTTGTTCAAGAGAAAAGATATATATGCAATTGTATAATCTTTGGTTTTAATCCTGATACATGCAACTATTTTGTGACTAAAAAATACACTATATTATCAACAAATATACATAAAATTTCAAAAAAATCTCCAAAGTTAGATCAACATATATCAATCAAACATTTACAACAACTAATAAATCAATAAAAGAACATGAATTCAATTACATGAACTCATCATCATTATAACAAAAAAATTATTAATAAGGATGAACATTCCTACTCATTCCCAATCCATTTGTACTAGCAAAGAACCCAAATAACTCTTGCCTATATGGCAAATAAGATTTCCGTTTATCACTTTCCTTCCTCGCTTTACTCATCATATAATGTTTCTCATGCGCAGACGGTGTCGTTTTACCTTTCACCATTTTAACTTTCTTCACAACAACGTTAACGTTTTTCGTCTCGCCGGAACTTGTTTTCTCTACCTTCGCCGGATTCAAAAACACGAACGCGTCTTTACCGTCACTGTTACTTCTTAACTTCGGATCGCGTAATTTCCATAGCTTAGATGATCCGGTTGAGTTACTCTTAACCGCTTTTTTCGGATTCCATTCGCAGTAAGTTCCTTCCGCCGCCGCGGAACTCGACGAGGTTTCCGTCTCCGATGAAGAAACCGATTCAATGAAGATCTTCCTCACCGGTGAACGGTTTCCAGATTCGTTATCGTAATCGTCGGTGAAATGAAGATCCTGACCGAAAATAGGAAAAATCGGACGAATCTGACCGTTATCGAATACATCATCAGCGGAAATCGGTGAACCATCTGGATCTGCAAAAACGAAGGTAAACTCATCATCATCTTCATCTTCTACTTCATCTTCTTCGTTCTTAACTTCGTTTTCGTTTTCGATTTTCTCGTCTTCGATTTTAAGCTTTGCAAAGAAATCATTTTCGAACTTTCCAGAAACCTCGCTGAGAGGTGAACCTGAAACGGTTTGCATTGTGAATGAAAGCTTTTGCGTTTTCTTTTTTTTGGGTAACTGAAAAATAAAAGAGTTATGATTTTTTTTTTTTAGTTGAGAAAGTGGTTGAAGTTGAAAATTGGTGAGGAGTAAAATGAGAAGGTTGTTGAGTATTTATATGTGTGAGTTGAGGAGGCTATTCAAAAAAGTGTTACGTTTGATTTTTTAATGGGTCTTCTGAATAATTTTCTAGTGAAAAGTGATTTTCCTTTATTTGAATGGGATTCACACGTTTTGTGTGTTCAAACTGTTGTTCAAGCGAAGAAGTTTCGTTTCACCTTCGAGAAATGAAGTTCCTTGGCAATAACGGCTTGAAATTAAGAAAGTGATTTTTCTTGTTGGAGAAGGAAATATAGATAAAGGACAAAACTTATATACTTTTTTTAGGTGCTGTTTTTACTGTGTCTCTCACAAAAAGTTAGTTATTTATATTTTCTATTTAAAAAAAATAAAAGAAAAGTATTTTTTTAATAATAATAACTACCTCCATGTATCTAGCACAGTAAAAACTGTGTCTAAAGTACCGTACATAAGTTTAGTCCATAAATAAATAAGGTTGTAAAATAAAATGGGAGAGAAAACGTGTGAGAAATAAAATTATTTAAAAATTTCATCTAGAATAATGCTGAAAGTAATCAGTATTTAAATATGATTATTTAGTTGATGTTAGTGAGATTAAAAAAAGCATGAAATACTTTACGTCATGGGTTATCTAATGGATCAGGTCGTGGCTGATGATCTCATTGATGACTTGGGTAAATAGGTGTGGGTGCACACTTGTTAACCGTAGTAGTACATCAAGTGGCGAAATCAGGAAAAATTGTGTGGGAGGGCCACAATTGTTTTTTAATAAAAATATATGTTAATGTAAAGCATAAAAATTTATCTAATAATTTTTTTTATGAGCTTATAGTTTATTTATAAAATTAGACTGTATAACTTAAAATGATATAAATTGTGTCAAAACAATGATTTTATTCTAACTTTAGCTTATATTTATTTCCCATATTACCTCACTAAAACATATTCATTTATGTCGTATGTTACGTCAATTGTTAATTTTACCCAATAATATAAATTTAATTAGTTATCTATTATTTTTTGACAAACAAAGTTAAAGTTCATTATTATAAAATCAGACTGTATAACTTAAAGTAATATTTTACGTGTATATATATACTGAGTAATTTGAAATCATCAATAATAGACTATAAACTAATATTTGTACTAATATTTGAACTAATATGTGTACCGAGTTCTTTATAGTCATCAATAATAAACTCTAAATTAATATTTACATTAATATTTGTACAAATATGTATAAAGAATTGTTTAAAATAATTTATAATATAATTATATTAATATTCTACCTATAAAAAAAATTATTATTTTTGAGCGGGGGAGGGCCGTGGCCACTCTCAGCCCTCCCCTGGTACCGCCACTAAGTACATCACACTTTGGGGGTAACTACTACTTTAAATAAATATATTACTATATATAAAAAGGATACAAATTTTTGAGATGGTTTTTTTATTATTCTTATTTTACTTTTAAAAAATAACTTCCACATAAAAATAGATTTTCAGTTTTTTTTAGTAAATAATTTTTTTTTTCTTCTTAATAACTAAGCACAACTTCCACATAAAAGTAGGTTTTTAGTTTTTTTATAGTAAAAAACAAAATATATTCTTTTCTTCTTAATAACTAGCCACAAAAAAAAAAGGATGTTACGTAATTATCAATTAACTAAGTCCAATAAAAAAGGAGATTAAGTAGTTATTTATATTTGCACAATAGAGAATATCGATCACAGAAAAATAAGAAAAGAAAAGAGAATATCGATTACACAAACGTGCCCGTTTGGCGGCTAGTTGAGTATAAAAGCTAGTATTCACTTTGGGAGTAAGCTACTTTTTTTTTTTAAAGTAGTTTAATGTTTAGAAATTCCACTTTTAAGATAAATAAATGAAATGATTGAGTTTCAACTCGGACCCTATATATATATAATGTAATATTCTACCAACTGAATTAAGATCACGAGACACTTTTATCCAATTTTTATAGGAGTTAAAACCTACTTTAAAATGAAAGTTAAAATAATATGTTTTGTAGTACACTTTTGTAATATGTTCTGGTTATGGGTGTTTATGGCTACGGGTCAATCCGTGAACCCGCCAATCCAATTCAATCCAACATATTATTTATCTGAACCCGTTCATTTGTGGATATAACTCGGCCCAACCAATCAAACCCACAAGTAATCGGTTCGGACATTGAATTTGAATTTTTGAACTCGTCTATACGTAAACTCAATCTGATTATTGAATGCATATTTGAAAGGTGTTGTCGTATAGTACTCTACACTTTGCATTTGTTAAATTTATGTAATTCGCTACTAAAAGTTATTTAATTTGTTGCTACCGTCTACTGAAACTTATGTAATTTGCACTTTACTTTTGTTGTTGCATGTCATTTTCATATTATGGATCTAATGGAAATGATGTGTTTTGTGGGAATTTTCAATTCTTATTTAGTTTATTATATTAAGGGTAATGATTGTGGATGATTTTTTATTTGAAGTTAAATGAGTGTTTTTATTCAATTTAAATGGTAGAAATATTTCACAATTGTGTTAAATTGTATTATAGCTTTTTTTAAGAAGTTTTTAAAAAATGTTTTTTTTTCCATCAAAAAATTATTTTTAATTTTATAAACAACCCGCAAATCAAATATGTTAATAACTAGGTATGTTATGTTCAGATTTGATAGTGAAAGTGCGAGTTTGACGATGAATCTAATTAAATAAATATTGAACGGGTTGGATAACGAATTATGCCAAATCTGATCCAATCCAACTCGTGTACACCCAATAAATAATAAACAGTTTCACCAGGCACGAATGTAAGGCAATCCAATTGGGGGCAACAACCCCACTCTATTTTTACTTGGTGTTTGATTAGTATGAGATATTTAGGTTATATGGCTATGTAAAGTAATGTTTGCCCCCACTAGATAGCAATTCAATGCAGGAAAGGTTCCATTTTCTATTTTTCTATTTGTAGATTATTAATCACTTTTCAGTACGGTTATGAAAAATTAGTCTAGTTAATGTGTAAAATTTATGTATGACAATATTTATGTTAAAAAGAGTGAAATTTTAACCACTAAACGACTTGATAAAAAGATTTATCACATATAAAGTACGTATAAATTAAAAAAAAAAAAAAACATTTACCACATATAATCATACCCCCACTGACTAAATTTTTTGAATTCGTCCCTGAGTGTCACTAAATTTAACTCTCAAATTAGTCCTAAGATATGAATCTTTTAAAAACGTTTGAGGTGGCTACAAATTACAATTACTATCACTTTAAGGTTACGATATTTAAGTACTTGCTATCAAATTTATCTCTATTATTATTTATTATTATTATTATCCATTAAATTATAGTAATATTTAACCATTAACCGCCAATTTTGTCTATAATATTTTCAAAAAAATCTGAATAAAACCTTTAAAAGAGTGGGTGTCATTTCAAAATTATTTATAATTTAAGAATTTATTTGAGAATACCCTACCTTTTTTTTAAGCAAACAACGATATATTAAATAAAAAAGGAAGTACAAAGAAAATTGGGGGGCAAGAATATAACCCAGCATTCACACAAAAACGTATATACAACTCAAAAAGGGTAAAGCAAATTCATCCGGACTAAATCCAGTGAAAGATCCAAATGTAAAGCAACCGAAGACACATCAAACACAATCCAGCAAGTTCAACACGGGACCCGAAACTAAATTGCAAAAAAAATATGTATAAACGATTCAACCATTACAAGAATTTATTTGAGAACATCCTATATAATTAAAGAAAGATTTAATGATTTATTAAAAAAAATAAGAGAGACAAAATTATTATTTGTTTTTTTATACAAGGACAAAAGTTATATTTTCTATTCTATATTTAAAAGGAAGAAAAAAAAAAAAGTTAGAAATATCTATTAAAAAAATGGAAAATGCAAATGAATACCTTCGAACACTCTTTAAAAACTTTAGTAATTTTTTATAGAAGTTTGTTAAGTTAATAAATTAAAAATTAAATTATTATGAAATCTTTATCTAGTGTCCTGTACACATTTGTTGACAAGAAAGAAAGAAAAAAAAGGGGGGGCTAATTCTGAGTATAAGCGAATACTGAATGTGAATGTAGACAAGCACGTGAGGATGGTATTTGATTCTCATTTCTTGGTAACCAAGCCCAAGGTTGACCTATTAAACTTCAACGAATCAACAGTTCTCCTAATCCATATTTGACTCACGTATTTCCAAGTTCAGCAACCCCTAACTTTGTTGACTTTCCAAATTTTATCTTGTTTATTAAGCCATTTTTAATTAATGTTAACTATCGCTATCAGTACAAAAAGAAATCCGCACGAATCAGCTCATGAATCATGTGAGAGACCAATCAATGGTAACAGGGACTAAGAATTGCCTGCTATCATTATTCCCGCAATTTTATGCGGTAATACTCTCTCCGGTCCTATATATAAGAAAAAGTTGACTTTTTAGATTCATTATAAAATTGATGTATCTAAACAATAATATAGTCCAAATACATCAATTTTACAATGAATCTAAAAAGTGAAATGTTTCTTATATATAAGACCGGAGGGAGTAATTTAGATTGTTGATATTAAATCAAAAGGAGAATGTTAACTTGTGCCCTTAAGGCAGAAGTTAAGGAGATAAATGTAGAAATATTCTCTTAAAAATAATGTATTTAACTTTCTCAACATTAAATATCTTACATTATTAAAGGCTAAATTTCTTTTTTTAGGTATCTAAACATGTGCCCTTAGGGCACATGTTAACATGACCCTAAATCAAATCATCTAAATTATTTACTCTCTCCGTTCCAATTTAATTGACACAGTTGACTGTTATGTACTATTCACATATAACAGAACAATTTTAATTATTTTTTCATATCAGACAATTAAGAGTTGTAATTGTGTGACGTAGTTAATGCGGAATATTCAATTCCAGGTAGCGAAGAGTGGATTTTCTCCCTTAGTTGTCTCTATGTGAGATTATGGCCTCCAATAAAAAATTTAAAAAAATATAAAAATAAGATAGAGGAGAATTTAATAACTATGATTTTTTTTTAAGTGAAGAGAAAAAGTTCAATGGAGTTAAATAAAGACATTCCAATTAGGTTGACATCCTTTTACTAACCCAACAAAATAACTGTGATTAAAATGGGAGAAAATCCGGTGAATAGTACAGCGAGGGAATCTTTCCCATGGTAATAAATAGGGTATAGACAGAGTATTTTTGCACTTGTGTGCTTATATTCTATGGGTATTTTGTTAGTACTCATACATTTATTCGTCACACAGATTTTTTGCTAAAAAAGAATAGATTAATTATGAAATATCATATTATAATTTTAATTAAATTAAAAAATTTCAAAGATTTTAATGTTTGATCATAGAAATTATAAACAAAATTATTACTAATCTTATGCAAAGTCCATATTTTTGTTGACATATTCACATTATATTTGCATAATGTGTTATAAATAAATATTTTTATTAAAAATGTCTAATAGTTTAATATTGTTGTATTTTTTAAAATTGATATATACATATATTATTATATAATTGTTATGAAACTATATCTAAACATAAAGAGGAATAGAGAAGAAAGGAGATGAAGGAGAGAAAAACATAACTCTTGTGTTGTATATTTATAAGTGTGTTTTACATTGTAACATAGGTCCTATATATGTAGGACAATACATTGGGCCAATGATGTGGGCCAAAATCCAGTGGACATCTACTAACTATAATTATCCATAACACTCCCCCTTAGATGTTCATTGAGGATATGCCTCGTTAAAACCTTACTAGAAAAAAACCCTTTTTGGAAAAAAAATTCTAGTGAAGGAAAAAGAGTACATCATCCTTTGTGTTTGAACTGCCTCATTAAAAACCTTACCAGGAAAACCCAATGGGACAAAACCATGGTGAAGGGAAAAAGAGTGCAGAACACATTTATATCTCCCCCTCATAAAAACAATTATATCTGAGACGGAGAAGGTCAATTAATCTTATATACTGGTTGATCCGAAGATTTGCTTCATGGTGACATTGTTGAAAGATCTGATTTATCTTCTTTACTATACTCTTCTCTGAATTAGTCGTTGATGCGATATTATCTTCCCCAATTTTCTTGTATGTGTAGAATCAAAACCCTCAACAAAACCGCGTTTTCAACTTCGTAGATGTAGTGCTAAAACTTTCATATAATATTTTTTAATCTACAAATTTTAGAAGCTCTTCAGGAGTTCTGATAATAGTTATAGCAAATGATTTCTCAACAAATAATTAGTAAAATATATTAGCATTTGATTGTTGTATATATATGGTACTTCAGGACCAATTAGTAATCTTCATTTTCTCGAGCTCCTGAAAAAATTGTTGAACAATTGATGAACTTACAACTATTAGAGTACACAATTGATGTGAATTTTTTCATATAGAATCATTTTATTATATAAGCTTCATGATTCACAAAATTGTATTCAAATACTTATTTTGTAAGAAATGACAATATTTCATAAGCTCTTCGGGAGTCTTAATGATACTATTATCATCAACATAAATCTTAAATATAACAAATTTGTTGCCAAACATTTTCTTAAAAATGAACAAATCGTCATTTTCATATTTCTTATTTTGAAATATTCAACAAGAATATTATACAACACGCATATATATATTGCTCAAGTATATAAGGAGACTTATTCATGTTTATTATAAGTCGTCTCTTCAATAGTTTGAATTATATGTCTAATGCAAGTTAAATCCTTCAAGGAGTTTCATATAATCCTCACTCACAATTAGTGAGCCATAAAAATATATTGTAACACAATTTTCAAATAAATTGATTCTTTTTGTGTTACTAAACTTAATCAAGTAAGAAAAATTTTGATTTCACTTCAGGTGAATATTTCCCATTTCACTTGAATACGAAACTCGTATATTTATACCTTCAAGGTATAGACTTCAAGTCCAAATTTTGTAAATGAATTGCTTCTTTATATTTTGGCTAACCACACCCCTTAATTTGGGTCCTATGTTCTCGCACTTATAATATTTAGCGCTACCTCATTTGTCGACAATTTTTCAAGTTCTTGGTTCCTTTTTTTAACTTGTAGAGATATAATCGATCGAGATCCCTTTATATCAGAAATGACAGGTACCTGAACCTCTACACTTTTCATGATTGTTTTTCTCACCAACAAGACCATCTTCCTTCTCTAGATTTTATCTTTGGAACCAAGTTTTAGGCATGCCATAGCCTATTAAAATTTCAATAGAAAAGGACATTTACAGCATAAAGGAATTTAGAAATCCCATTTAGGTCATAGAATGCATATTTTGAACTTCAGGTTGGCCCCGTTTGACCCAGCTTATTTTTTACTTTTCTATTTTGCTTAAACGAAATAGAGAAGTATAAAATTATATTTGACACTATTTCTCCTTAAAAGTATTAGAGAAATAAAGTAAAGAAGTGAAAAATAAAGAAAATTGAAGTCAAACACAATTTTTCCTTCTTTACTATTTTTAAGGAGAAGAAAAAAAGTAGAAAATAAGCCAGGCCAAACGGAGCCTAAAGATTCAAATTCATCACATAATCTCAGTTTTATTTTAGTTTTATCTAACATTGTCTGTTGGACAATGTATAACATGTAGTTTGCATAAAAAATCTTTAGATGAGAGATATTAGGTTTCTGACCATGAACAAATTGTAATGGGGAGAATTTTAATGATTCATTGGCTTGTGCACATAGATGTTGCTACTAGCAAAATAACATGTCCAAGTAAGGACATTTGATCTCATAATAATTGTCTGGCTATAAATATGAAGCATTTAGCTAAATATCTTTCACAGATCATTCTAAATACGAACATGTGCAACTCGACATTCAAAATCATATCACACACCAACTTGATCAAGGTTGGTGAAATTTACTTGGTCATTTAATCGATTCATCGATAAACTTATATAATATCTATGTGGTCTAGAAAAAATATTAGATATATGCACATGTATCACATCAAATAATGTGAAATTCAAACCCCTTATTTCACTTTTTATTGGCTTTGAGAACAACATCTGATAAATTATTACATTGAAGAATATCCATACTCTTCGGTTGCATCATAAGGCTCGGGATGGTCTAACCGGTCATGCCAATTATATTCACATTTCCAAATGTAAGACTTCGTCGTTGCCAAAAAAAAAAACGATACTTTAATTCAAATAATATTTTTGCGCAATTTGAATCCTTCAGGGATTTTCATATTTCCTAATTTTATCTTCATATAAGAGAGTCTCTAAATCACACTTAAATTTTCAATATTCTTCCCCTCAAGTGTGATTTTCACCATATCATCATAAACATTGCTTTGGAATTTCATGGATCTCTGCCAGAGAATCACAATACAATTTCATATACACCATCATGTCCTTCTGGAACAATTTAATCATACTTTGATAAAAGATCACTGTAACAGCCCAGGCCCCACCAACATAGGTGGTCCCGACTGCCACCACACGATATTCTCCAACCCCCTTCACTATTGGAGTTTTTGCCTTCCGTGGAAATCGAACTCATGTAGTGAAGGGGGTTTGAATTTCAGTGATCTTCTGAAATCGAACTCATGGGTTCGATTCCCACGGAAGGCAAAAACTCCAATAGTGAAGGGGGTTGGAGAAGATCGTGAGGTGGCAGTCGAGACCACCTATGTTGGTGGGGCCTGGGCTGTTACAATCACAACTTAGATGAAATATTTGTTTCAGGAAATATCTCAATAATACATAAAATTCATCAACTAATTTACAATCAATAATGGTTGTAGAAGGACGCAGGATTTTTTTCATTTGTACTAGGAATCTTCTGGATTTATAGTTAAAGTACTTCAAACTTTGGCTCTTCTGGGCTCATGTTTAAAACTCAATAAATTTCTATGAGTTTTTGGAAAATATAATGCCCGCTCAATATATATCTACAAAAATTTGCATCATAATAGATCAGAGATGACCCAACATACTGTCCTTGCCAACAAAATTTTTTAATATAATTTATAAACTTCAGGTTTACTCTATAATTTTTGTTTCAATTGTACAAATAAATAAGTGTAGTATAAGACAGAGGAATAAGTAGATAATTTTTCTTGCGTAAAAAAAAAAAGTAGATAGTTTTTCTCACTACTATTATTATAAGACAAAACTAATTGTTCGGATAACAACACTCATGTTCTACAATAAAATGACCAAGTCAAAAAAATTTGATAACGGATATATACTAATTATGGGAAGATTAAGGTTTAAAACATGTGTTATATTCACCGTTTAAAGGAGTACACGTGTAACCAAAATCAAACTGAATTTAGCTAAAATCATGCCTAAATAGTTAGAGGACAATATAGATAATTATCAAAAGGACTTTTTTTTTTTGAATCGGCTAAATTTTATTAATGAACAATTCCCTAAACAAGAAGTATAAGGAATTGTTGAAACATACATCCAGAGGCAAAGTGATGAAAACACTTTTACCAAACAAAAAGTACATCAAACATAACCCCAATCCACCCCTACATCAATTGAAAAACACCAATGACTATCAACCCAACCTATAGAGACGCCACTAGACACTAACTCCCGAACTCGAATCAAAATTACTCGGCCCATCAGAATCCGAAAGCATCTCCTTAAGTCGAAAGTTGGTAGACGCCGGTAGAAAGCTAACAGTCAACACCGATGCGGTAAAGTTCAACCAGATACAGAAACCTGCAAATCTCAACAGATTTGGAAACCCCTCAGCAACTCAAAAAGAATCCTGCAAATCTCAACAGATTTGAAAATGGTCAGAGAATCAAATATCAAGAAAAACTAAACACGCACGACATCGACATCAACCGCATACTGACTGTTTCAGATCCAACACGTCAGCATCTCAACACCTTACCACCGTAACACTATCTCACCACCTCGACAGTGTCAAATCCAAACGTCGCCGCATCAACACCTCACTGCCACTTCACCATTTCATCACCTACAGCCACCACCACCTCAACACAACACCAAATTGTCGCCGTCAGCTCCGCCAACACTGCTGCTGAACCACCCAACAGAGCAAAACCAGCCGGCTGTCACCACCACCACCAAAACTAGATCTGTCACCACCACCACCTAAACAAAACCAGATCGTCACCACCATTGAAAGCAGATCCGGTACCACCACCAAATCGAGACCACCAAAAACACCGGCGAAACACCAAAACAGCGGCAGCGGCGCCATCTTCGTAACCAAACTGCCACTCACAGTGGCCACCACAACAACAACATCACCACATCGCCTCACCACCTTCACCTTGACAAAACCGCCGGCGATAGAGAACTAAAACATAAGCCGCCAAGACCCACAAAACCCAAAACACTGTAGCATAACCCATAAACGAACAAAACAGAGGACAGAAACAGAAAATACAAAAAAGAATCATCGCCGGAAACAACCGGCGAAAAAACCACGAAACAGAAATAGAACAAAACAGATAAAGAACGAAAAACAAATCTGATTCTTTGGAAACAGATCGAACGCGAACAAAACAAGAGAAGATCAAATAGGAATAAAACGAAACCAACATTACAAACAGAAACAGAACGAGAGGAATTTCGAATCTGTGGGAAAAGAGCAGATCGAACAAAAACAGGACCATAACAGAAACAGGACGGGAAAAGAAAAACCAACCTCACCGGAACAGAACCACGACGAACACCCGTAACCCAGAACACCGACGAAAGGACGACGGCGGACGGCGGAGGTGGAAGCAGAAACGACCACCAGAAAGGATGGAGTGAAAGGAGGTGCGGAGGACGGAAGTCACTCATCGCACCACCGAGAATCAGAGCTACATCTTGCCTTGAGAGTTTGGATCAGAGAGGGAAAAGAAAAGTGTTGGTGGTTGGTTACTGTGTTTAAGTTACAGATAATACGGTTAAACTTGTTCTATGACTGTTGTAGAAAACATGTAACGGTAGTTCTTACTTTTGTAATTCATATTTCTAATTGAGGATTTTTTTCAATTATCAAAAGGACTATACATCAGTAAACAAAATAAACTTGAAGCACCTTCAAAAAAAAAAACTTGAAGCAGCATTTACAGTATAGCATACACGTTTTAGCGTTACTTAACCATTTTTTTTATAAAAAAAAAAAAATTGCATCATGCTGATAAACAAAAACCAAAAGTTATCTTGATGATCAATTAAATTTTTTTTATGAGTTCTTCAAGAACTACATAGTATATCATTATCAATTTACAATCCTTCGAGAGTCTAAGAATATTGAACTTGTTGAGACAAAATCCTATTTTGATGTTTTAAAGATAACAAAACATCCTTAATTAAGTTTTAATTATATTCTGATTATTATGTGATCTAACAAGTGCTTTTGAGTGATTTAATATAAGACAGATGCAAAGATTTAATATCATTATGTTTTAATCACAAGAAACAAATAAGCAAGTTTTTGTCTGGAGAACGGTCTCTGAATGGTCTCCCAGACTCACGTATTCATTGGATAAGCACTTATTTAAATCAACTTCATATGAGACAAGGATGAACTTTATACAAGACTTAAATATAGTATCACAACAGTTTGGAATAAGTCTTTTAAGGCAAGGAATAATTTTGATCCTTGAGCTTACTCATTTAAGTGCTTTTAAGGAAGTAAAAGCTCACAAATTATTGACAAGGTCTTATGTTCTCCAAGACTATCATTAAAGAAAAATCTAGACCAATGAGAATTATCTTGTCAACACTAACCATGATCTCAAGAAATTCACAGACCCTCTTGAATGGACTCACTTGTTCAGCATTAGAGAAACTTACTATCCAAACCTCATAGAAGCCTTCTACTTTAGTGCTGCCATCTCGTCTGAGAGAAGCTACATTGCTTCTAAAATCAAGGGTACAAAGATCAAACTCACAGAACAAGTGTTAGGAAAACTGTTAAACCTGCCTCTCTCTGGCCACAAACTTTATGGACCAAGCTGGTTCAAAATGGCAGGTCTAAACAAAAAGGATTTAATGTCAGAAATGTTTGAACCTGGAACCATCATCAAATATAACCCTCCATCATCACAACTCAAGCATGATTACAAAATGCTCCACAACATGTGTCTTCACTCTATTTTTCCCAGAAAAGGAAGCAAGAACAAAGTCACTGATAACGACATGATGATGATGTATCACATGTTTAACAAGGTCAAAATAAACCTTCCCTATGTCCTAATCCAACACATGATCCATACCATTGAAATTGCATCCAAGAAGATCTCACTTCCATATGGAATGTTTCTCACTAGGGTGTTTAGGCACTTTAAAGTCAATCTCAATGGAGAAGATGGAAAGAATTCTTCAACCACCTTTACCTTAACCAATGTTGGAAGAATGAAGCATGTAAGTGAGATTGAAGATCATACTGTCAATGATCAAAGCTTAAAGAGAAAAAGAGAAGCTTTTGAAAATCCTGAACCAGAAAACCTACAACTGCTGGCTGATGTGGTGACAACACAGGAAGACCATATGGAGAATGTTCTCCCCATTCCTTCTACATCAGACAAGGGCAAACAAATCATATCTGAAGGTAATCCATCTGATTCTAGAGACCTAGTTATATCCTTAGAATTTGATTCTGCTTTTGAGGACAACTTAGGTCCAAGAGTAAACAAATTCACTTCTGTACTTCTTGATGGTTTTTCAACCATAGATAATCCTGTCAATACCTCCTTGTTTTAACCTCTAATAACAACTCCTCAGACAACCTTTGATTCATTTCAACAAGCTGAAATGTTGAGAAATTTGATGAAAAACTCTGTTCCTAACTTTCAACAACTGTCACAATTTTCACAATTACCACCACCCATTTTCAATGATGCAGGACCATCACTTCCCTCATTTCCTCCAAACTTTGCATCACTTGGTTCCTTTTGCACCAATGCCCTGCACATTGATACTGCTGCATATCTAAACTCTCATAACCCTCTTCGTTTTGATCCTAGACCCCAGAAAAGATCAAAGCTTGAAAAAGACATGGGTAGGACCAGAAAGGAAATGGAGAGAATGTTCAACATTCTCACCTATTTTATGCAAGAGCATCGGATTTTTAGGACTTGGCTTGCTGAAGAATTTTGCCATGCAATGCGCATACCTCCTCCACCTGCAAATCCTGCTCCACCAGGTGAAGAAAATCCCAAATTCTCTTTCAGCTCTGATGATTCCTCTCCAACTCTGCCACAGTAGTTGTGCCTTGCTGCCTCCCTCTACTTTTTGCTGATGACAAAAGGGGGAGAAGAGATTCTGAGAGATTAAGGGGGAGATTTTTAGAAAAATCTATAACTATTATGAACTGTTGTTTTATTAACCCTTGTTTTATCAACCTTTAATGGTTTTAATTCAGAACTTTTTGAGATATGATTAGAAGTTCCAGATTAACTTCTGTTTGTATGTTGTTTTAATTCTGAATTCTAGTTTGAATCACTTTTGATCATTAATCATGTATGTGAATGTTGTTAAACTAGTAGATAACCCGTCCTATCGGACGGGTCGAAACGTTACGCGTTTTTTATTTATTTTTAGTTACCAATTTTCAAAGTTACAACTTGATGAAAAAATTATATGTAACATATACATTTTTTTAGTATTTTATCCAGTGCATAATTTATTTAGTACAATATAGTTAAATGTTTCTTGTATTAGTGGGAACTTATTTATATGATAGTTATTTTTTAAATTGTATCACTTATAATTTTTTCCATATGTGATAGTAAATTTTGTCCAATGTATAATTTGTTTAGTACATTATAATTTGTTTATTTAATCAGTACTATAAATCAATAGTATAATTTGTCTCATACATAATTTATTTAATATACATGTAGTTATTTTAAAATTGGTATCAGTTCGATGCATCAGTAGCATACTTTGTCTCATGTATGATTTATTTACTATATATAATCGTTATTTTAAAATTGTTATGAGTTATATGAATCAGTAGCATACTTTGTCCCATGTATAATTTATTTAATATATATGGTAGTTATTTTAAAATTATCATCAGTTTCATAAATCAGTAGTATAATTTGGCCCCCGTATGAATCAATGACATATTTCCCGTATTAGTTTCCCTTTTTGTCAATTTTATGAATCAATAACATAATTTGTCCCATATCTGATTTATTTAATATATATGATAATTATTTTGAAGTTGATATCAATTCTATGCATTAGTAGCATAATTTGTCTCATGTATGATTTACTTATTATATATAATTGTTATTTTGAAATTGTTATGAGTTATATGAATCAGTAGCATACTTTGTCCCATGTATAATTTGTTTAATATATATGTGGTTATTTTGAAATTGGTATCAGTTCTATGCATCAGTAGCATAATTTATCCCACCCCTATCAGACGGGTTGTAACGTTACGTGTTTTTTTGTTTTTAGTTACCAATTTTAAAAGTTACAATTTGATGGAAAATTAATATGTAACTTATAAATTTAAATAAGTGCAACTTTATTAAGTAATTGCATATAGATAATTTATTAATTTTATGCATCAGTAGCATAATTTATTTAATATACATGTTCTTATTTTGAAATATATTTGTATCAATTATATGAATCAGTAGCATAATTTATTTAATATACATGTTCTTATTTTGAAATTGATATCAATTCTATACATCAGTAGCATAATTTGTCTCATGTATGATTTACTTATTATATATAGTTAAATGTCTCCCGTACAAATAATAAAAAAAATACACATCATAGTTGCTATGGTGAATACAAATCATAGAGTTTTTTTTATTGATACTTACATGTAAATTTATGATTTATTTATACGATAGTTGTTTTAAAAAAATCTCACTTATAATTTGCTTCTTATGTGATATTATATTTTTTCCAATGTATAATTTATTTAATATGTTATAGTTAAATATTTCCCATATTTTAACATTTTTATCACTTATTTAATATATTATAATTAAACTTTGGAGTTTGTATCTCATGTGCTTATTTATAGAAGCACAATTAAAAAGAAATGAAAGTACTGTACTCCTTAATTTGTTAGTTCAAATCCGAAAAGGCTACTCCTACTTAATTTGTGTCAGCACCTGCCTATGACACTACTTCCTCAATTCACGTTTTTTACTTTTCATTTAATATTACTAATTTATTTATTGGTTAGTAGTACAATTTCTTCCTCAAGCTATCAATCACCAACAACAACCATTTCTCAACCAAGTAACCACCACCAAATTTTACACCCTTCTTTTATTTTATTTGATTTTAAATTAATAAATAGAAAGAAAAATCGTTTGTGACTTTTGCCAAACCCAAGGGGTCAAATTTTTTTATTTTTGACTTTAATCCCTCACAAATCATTTTACTATTTTTTTCTCTCTCTTCATCAAAGAAAATTGTGAGAAACTCTCTCCCCCTCTAAAAACCTAGCCTCCCAACATCTCTCACAATATCCTTCAATCTATTTTAGACATATTGTTTGGTTGTTCAACCATCACCATCTTCATCCTCTTTTTCCCCTATATTTTTCTTTCAAATTTATTTTGAGATCTGAGACATTTTAAGAATTTCCAACCACCATGTTTTTGCTCGATCTCGACCACCATAATCCATCTTTAGAAAAATCATTACCATATAAAGACACCCCTCCATCTCCTCTACAAAACCCATAAAGAGAAAATCAAGATTGGAGTACTTCGCCGGCGACCACCTTGCCGGAAAATTTACATTTTGTGCCGGAAAACATGTTCGCTCAAATTTGTGTTGTAACCTCCATCTTTTGAAGCCTTCATCTTTTCTCTTTCATTGGGTTCTTCAACTACTTGTAAGGTCTCTGTAACAATATTTTAGATCAACATGAGTTTTTATACTTTTTTTTAGATCTGACAACCGGAAAGGAAAAAAAAAAAACGAAATAGCAAGATATTACATAATGTAATCTTCATTCTTTATTTTGTTACTCATCTCTGTTTTTTCTTTGTTTCCTTATTTTCTTAGAAATACTTTTTTGTTTCTATGTATGTATGTTTTCTTAATTTATACAAAATTAATTGTTAACTTTTTTTTCCTTCCAAATAGCAAGTTTTGTTACAGTCTCAATAGAAGTGGAAGATAAGATACTATTGGAAAATATATATATATATATATATATATATATATAGCAAAAATGAGTTTCATTTTTATACCTTTCATCTTCTGATTATAATTTCCCTGTGATAAAGTTCAAGAAAAAAATCATTTATTAAACATGATATGAAAGAAAAAAAGAATGAAGAATAAAAATAAGTATAGAAAAGTAAAAAATATTAAAGATGAGTAAAAAATATTGTTTTTCATCTTTTTTCTAGCATTAAAAATTATGGTTTTTCTTTTGAAAACATTGTTTTTCTTTTTCTAGCATTAAAAATTATTGTTTTTTAATGATAATAAAGTTGATTTTATACATACATGATTTTATCTTCTTTCTAACATTAAATTTTTTCAAAAGCTTTTCATTTTCGGTTATTCTCTAAAAAGCTTTTTCTTTTTGGTGATTTTTTTATATAAAAAACTTGATGATAGCTGAAAGTTTGTATAAAAAGTTGTTAAACAAACATTGTTTGGTATACTTGAGGTAGAGTCATGCAAAAAAAAGAAAGTTACCAAAAACAAAGTGAAGTGTTTCCATATATTTTGTTCACCCGTTTTGATTCTTATTTGCTTGATTGTTTAAATGATGTTTCAACTCCCTGCAAGAGAAAAAATTCAACTGTTAGATAAAAGATAAAAAGATGTTAATTACAAAAAAGAAGAAAATAATGGAGAGAAATAGTTATAAAAAGTGAGAGAAAGAAGAGTGAAGTGAATGAAATGAGAAATGAAAATGAGTAAAGATGATATAGAACTTTGAATAGATAAAGAGAGGGAAAAAAGTTTTGAATTTTAAATTATGTCTGACATTGGGAACCGAAATTGAAAGTTGAAGAAGAAAAAGAGTGATGTGATTGAGTCACATGGTATGTGTATATGCATACTTATCAAACATTAACCAATGGATAAATGTCCTTTTCAAAGAGACTTGGTGGGACCGGCTTGGTTTGTTTGAAACCATGGCTTGCTATGAAAATGACATTTTGTCTCACAAAGTGGAAAAATGGCTTAGTTACACAATAAAATGGCTTGGTTAACTTTTTCTTTTAGTTCAGTTACTTAAAATTTGGACACCTTTTGCCCTCACTTTTGCCAAGTTTGTGACCATTTGAACCAAGGACATTTTAAACTTTTCCAAGTACAATGAAATTCTTATATTGTATTGGATTCTCTGTTATGAGTTTGTGATTAATGAATAGCCTTGTTTGATTCAAAATTATGTTTCTAATATTTGTTACTCAATTTGCATATGCATATTTCATGACTTGATATAGAATGCATAAATTGAGGGGGAGATCTTTGATTAAATCACATAGCAAATATTTCAATTCTTATTTTTATTAGAATCATAATCAAAAATTAATTAAGGTTTTGTCATCATCAAAAAGGGGGAGATTGTTGAGACAAAATCCTATTTTGATGTTTTAAAGATAACAAAACATCCTTAATTAAGTTTTAATTATATTCTGATTATTATGTGATCTAACAAGTGCTTTTGAGTGATTTAATATAAGACAGATGCAAAGATTTAATATAATTATGTTTTAATCACAAGAAACAAATAAGCAAGTTTTTATCTGGAGAACGGTCTCTGAATGGTCTCCCAGACTCACGTATTCATTGGATAAGCACTTATTTAAGTCAACTTCATATGGGACAAGGATGAACTTTATACAAGACTTAAATATAGTATCACAACAGTTTGGAATAAGTCTTTTAAGGCAAGGAATAATTTTGATCCTTGAGCTTACTCATTTAAGTGCTTTTAAGGAAGTAAAAGCTCACAAATTATTGACAAGGTCTTATGTTCTCATTGTATCATAAATTATATCATTGTAGATTTTTAAGTTCTTCAAGAATTATATCATAAATTTAAACAATATAAATTCATTTCTATGTGCAATCCATCAAGGATGCATGATAATTGAAATTCTTCAAGAATTCATAATAAATGGTGATACTTTGTATGTTCGTCGGGAACTAAGATTAGTGAATTCTTCCGGATTTCATGATAGAAAAATTATGTTCGTCGGAAACTAAGATTAGTGAATTCTTCCGGAATTCTTGATGGAAAAATTATGTTCGTCAGGAATTAAGATTAGTGAATTCTTTCGGAATTCTTGATGGAAAAACTGAGTTTTCTAAATTCTTCGGGAATTAAGTTTATTGAATTCTTCGAGAACTCGTAGATTAAATTTTTATATTCTTCGGGAACTAATATTATTGAATTCTTTGGGAATTAAGTTTATTGAATTCTTCGAGAACTCATAGATTAAATTTTTATGTTCTTCGAGAACTAATATGATCGAATTCTTCAGGAACTAATATTATCAAATTCTTCGAGAATTACTAGATTAAATTTATATGTTCTTCAAGAATTATATAATAATATAATAAAATTATAGTTTGCAATATGTATGAAACAAATGAATTAAAAAAAATTAACGGTGACACAACATATTAGTTAAGGTGTGGTGTTGATTATTCTTTACAAACAGTGACTCAATAAAGTTATGTTATACTTGTTATATTTGTGTAACAGTCACGCAAGAAAATGAAATGAAAATGGGAGCCTTAGAATACATACCTTTGAGAATGATTAGTCGGTTAGAACTTCGTGCTGATAACGTGTTATGAAACTATATATCTAAACATAAAGAGGAATAGAGAAGAAAGGAGATGAAGGAGAGAAAAACATAACTCTTGTGTTGCTATTTATAAGTGTGTTTTACATTGTAACATAACTCCTATATATATAGGACAATACATTGGGCCAATGATGTGAGCCAAAATCCAGTGGACATCTACTAACTATAATTATTCATAACAATAATAATATAAATAAATAAATATTATACGTGGGTATGTTGCGGGGTTTTATTCATACACGTGATCGTACCTAAAATGTAGGTTTTTATCCTACCAAATGTGAATATTTTATAAGTATTAGTCCAATTGTCATCCCTAGACCAATCATGTCCATTATTATTTTTTTGTCAATAAATTTTATTGAAAGTACAACCATTAAATATGAACATTTCAATATAATTTTTTATTTTAATATAAAAATAATATTTTAAAAGTGTATCTACTGTCTAGTCAATAATGTTAATCTCTTATGTTTAACTCAATTTTGCCAATCATGTTCAGTATTATTATTATCGATAGATGATAATGAGCTAGGATCCTCTTCATCTCTCATTCTTTCCATTTCTTCCATTATTATATAGTTTTAGAAATATAAATGCAAAAATGTGACATTAAATGAATCCAAATATCTTTTGGAAAATGCTAAATAGTGCACCCATTGCCAGGGGCGGAGCTAGGAATTTAACATAGGGGGACCAAGTCTAAGAAGTACTAAATAGTGCACCCACGCATCTTTAGCTGACACAATTTTTTATGAGTTTGAAAACACTAGTGTCTACTCCATTAAACAGAGCATAAATGGCCTTGTGATTATGGTGGGCTGCAGCTTCCTCTTCTGTACTTCATTCTACTTCAGGTTTCATCACCCCCGTTGAGGTACCTTCTTTGCTAGCATATGTGGGATGTTCCCATCCAGTCAAAACAACCTTCCAAACTTTGCTATCAATAGATCTCAGGAAAGCAGTCATTTTGGATTTCCAAGAATCATAGTTAGCGGATCCATTGAGCAAAGGTGGCCTGTTCATGTATCCTCCTTCTTTTTCCATAATGCCAAAGATTTCAGGTCCTGAATCTCACCCTAGAAAACAGGCAGGGTGCCTGCTCTGATGCCAATTGAAATTCCTGGCACGCTATGCACGATGCTCTACCCGATGCTCTAACACTGTGTCCGGCCTAGCGCGTAATAATTTAAAACAAGTATAAAAGAAAACAAATAAAAGAGACAAGTTATTTGTTAACCCAGTTCGGCGCAAACAGCAACCTACGTCTGGGGGATACCAATCCAGGAAGGAATATCACTATAATAGTCCTAGTTCTAAGTTTACAGCAAACCACCCGTTTACAACTTATAACCTAGGCACTACCAATGACTCTTCTACCTAGGAACTCCTAGATATGAGATCCCATCTCACTCCCTAACAACCTTACAGACAGCAAGGATTTCAATAACTCAGTTACACAAAGATTTGGAGACACACTCCTAAAACTACACACTCGTACCTAAAGGCTTAGAGTGTAAAATACCAAAAGTCCTAACTCCGTACTTCAAAGCTTAGGAGAAGGATCACACAATTACAACTCAAGAACACGTCCTAAGCTTGCATCAAGGTGACACAAGAAAGGCTCACAAAAATAACACACACGCAAAACCTAATTTCTTAGACAAAACACAAGACGGCGTGAACAACACATAAATTAGGTTTAGCTCCTTCCTCATATATATAGCTGGTGACATGGGCTTCAGAAGATCTGAACCAAAATAACATCCAACTCACAAAATAAAAATAAACCATATCTTAAAAGATTAGATATGTTTTTAAAATAAATCTTCACAATAATTTCTGAACCAATCTCTAAACAAAAGATTTGTTTAGAAAATAAAGCCTTTCTTTTCGCACAAGATATGATTCATGAGAGAGAAATATAAATTCCATAAATAGGAAACGCGCATGCTTGGCGCGCAAGCAACACTTCCAGTGAGACGCTACAATGCTCTATGCAATGCTTGAGGCATCGGATCCAGCATCCTGCTACAGAGTTTATTTTACCAAAAATGCAGCCAACACCAAAGACTCAACAAACTCACCCTTTGGCAAATTTTTGGCTAAAACAAATTATGACCATACAGATACTACTTAAACAGATACTTCAACTACATGTCTTTTTCTCAACATAAACACACAAGCATAAAGATCAATAGTAGTAGTTATCCTTTAAAACAGTTACCATACTACTCCTTCATGGAGAACAGTAGTAAAGAATAAGATGTATTTTTTAAGATTATCAGAGAGGCATGCAACAGCGGAACACAAAAACTACTTCGCCTTAAATGGTCAGGAAAATAAACTTGATAAGATGGGGATTAGAATGCTTCAGCATGTTCACAAATCTACTCCCCCTGCACACATGCATGAGATGTTGGAGCATTGTATCCAACATCATTGTATCCAACATCTCCCCCTGCATAATACAAATCAGCTCCCCCTCAACATCTGCATATATCAGATCATGCACAACCACACACCAAAGCACACATACCAGAACAAACACAGTTCTCAGTCACAACACACATCAGAAGCACATACCAGAAACAAGAGCAGGTAACCGAACCAACAAATTAATCATAACATTTACTCCCCCTTTTAGCCATAAATTTGACAAATACACACCAACAGAGAGTATAGAAGAACAGGACTTTAATGCACACCAACAGACAGGACACATAACTCACCAGCTCCCCCTCACTAGCAACATGCAGAGAAAAATAGATTCTCGCACATAAGGGGCACATACAAGAATAGTAGTAATCACCACCAACTACCACAAGAGTTACTCATCCCCTCACTACTCAATCTCATGCACATAGGCCAGACAGGCTATATGCAACCACATAACATACGCATGCTTCTATAGGCAAACATGCTACAACTGATCTACAACTACCAACATCAGAACGATCATGAATGAGTAGACAAATGCAAACAAACAGATAACACACACCTGAGGATAGGACATATGATAGCATATACCACATGTAATGAGAAGAAAGAATTTGATCTGATTCTCCTAGGATAGCGTGCAAACTAAAGTTGGAGAAAAAAATGACAGTTGCACGCCTCAAGCTCATTAACTGCTATAACTCCTCATAGAGGCAAATTCCTAACTTGCCCCTTAGCTTCTCAAATTGCACAGCATCAAGCGCCTTAGTGAAAATATCTGCCACTTGTTCCTTTGTACCCACATGCTCCAGAGTCACAATTTTATTCTCAACCAAATCTCTTATATAATGATGGCGAATATCAATATGTTTTGTCTTGCTATGCTGAACTGGATTCTTTGAGATGTTTATGGCGCTCATGTTGTCACAATACAATGTCAGAGCATTCTGTTCAACATCGTATTCCTTCAGCATTTGTTTCATCCACGCCAGTTGTGAGCAGCTACTCCCAGCTGCTATGTATTCTGCCTCAGCAGTAGATAGTGCCACACAATTCTGCTTTTTACTAAACCAAGATATTAGATTAGTGCCCAAAAAGAAACATCCTCCTGAAGTACTTTTTCTATCATCTGCACTTCCAGCCCAATCAGCATCACAATATCCATATAGAGTAGAATCTTCACAATGGGAATACATTATCCCATAATCACTAGTTCCATTCACATATTTCAAGATTCTCTTAACTTGAGTCATATGACTTACCTTAGGATCTGCCTGATATCTAGCACACACTCCAACAACATAGGTGATGTCAGGTCTACTTGCAGTTAAGTAAAACAAACTACCAATCATGCTTCTATAGAGACTTTGATCCACACTTATTCCCTTCTTATCTTTGGTGAGTTTCAAATGAGTAGGTGCTGGTGTTCTCTTGTGTGTAGCATTGTCCATCCCAAATTTCTTGATGATGTTTCTAGCATACTTGCTCTGGGATATAAAGATGGTGTCTTCCATTTGTTTGATTTGAAGACCAAGAAAGTAAGTCAATTCTCCAACAAGACTCATTTCAAACTTTGACTGCATTTGCTGGACGAAATGCTGGACCATTGTGTTCGACATTCCACCAAACACAATGTCATCAACATAGATTTGAGCTATTATAAATTTTCCTCTTTCTTCTTTCACAAACAGAGTTTTGTCTGATCCTCCCTTTCTGTATCCTTGCTCTTCCAAGAATTGAGTCAACCTTTCATATCATGCCCTAGGTGCCTGTTTTAGACCGTACAAGACTTTCTTCAATTTGTAGACATAGTTGGGATGTTTAGGGTCCACAAACCCTTTAGGTTGCTCAACATACACCTCTTCCTGTAGGTATCCATTTAGAAATGCACTCTTCACGTCCATTTGGTATAGTTTGAACTTGAGAATGCAAGCCACTCCTAGAAGCAATCTGATGGATTCTAGTCTGGCCACAGGTGCAAAAGTTTCATCAAAGTCAAGCCCTTCAATCTGGGTAAATCCTTGTGCCACAAGCCTTGCTTTATTTCTGGTAATGGTACCATTCTCATCTGACTTGTTTTTATACACCCATTTGGTTCCAATTACATTCACATCTTCAGGCCTTGGAACTAAGTCCCACACTTCACTTCTCTCGAATTGATTCAGTTCCTCTTGCATAGCCTCAATCCAAGCTTCATCAGTGAGAGCTTCTTTGACATTCTTTGGCTCGAACATAGATACAAAGCAAGAGTTTGCAATTACATCATTTGTCCTCCTAGTGGTTATTCCTTGTTCAGGATTCCCAATAATGAGATCTTTGGGTTGATTTTTCTGAACACGAACTGAGGGACCTTTGTTTTGGACTTGAGGTTCAGTACTTGTCTTAACATCTTCTTCAAGAGTCTTTTCATCAGATTTTTCTTTACTGGGATGTTCTAAGGCTCCAACATCTTGTTCAACATTGTCAATAACGGGTGCACCTTGATCAACGTCATCATTCTTCTCTAAGGGAGTGTCTTTTACAACAACATTCACAGATTTCATCACAACTTGAGTCTTGGGGTTGTAAACTCTGTATGCTCTACTGTTTGTAGAGTATCCAAGGAAGATTCCCTCATCACTTTTAGGGTCAAGTTTCCTTCTTTGTTCTCTATCAGCTAGAATGTAGCACTTACTCCCAAAAACATGAAAGTGTTTGACAGTTGGCTTCCTTTCTTTCCATAGTTCATATAAAGTAGAAGAAGTACCTTTTCTTAGAGTAACTCTGTTGTGTATGTAGCAAGCAGTGTTCATGGCTTCAGCCCAAAAATGATATGGAATGCTTTTGGCATGAAGCATGACTCTAGCTGATTCTTAGATGGTTCTGTTCTTCCTTTCAACCACACCATTCTGTTGTGGGGTTATAGGAGACGAGTACTCATGCTTGATCCCTTCAGTGGAGCAGAATTCGTTGAATTTTGAGTTCTCAAATTCTCTTCCATGGTCACTTCTGATTCTAACAACATTACTTCCTTTCTCTCTTTGAAGTTGAATGCACAGCTCCTTGAACACATCAAAAGTATCTGACTTTTCCCTGACAAAATTTACCCATGTGTATCTGGAATAGTCATCAACAACCACGAAAGCATACCTCTTACCTCCCAAGCTTTCCACCTGCATGGGTCCCATGAGATCCATGTGTAACAATTCAAGAACCTTGGATGTTGTCTGATGCTCCAACATTGAATGCGACATCCTGGTTTGTTTCCCAATTTGACATTCTCCACATACATTCCCTTCACCAATCTTGAGCTTGGGTAGTCCTCTAATAGCTTCAGCTGTCATTGCTTTCTTCATCCCTTTCAGATTTAGATGACCTAACTTCTGGTGCCACAGTTGCACTTCATCTTCTTTGGAAACAAGACAAGTGGATGTTAGAGCTTCTTCCTGAGGCATCCACAAGTAACAGTTGTCTTTAGATCTAGTGCCTCTCAGCATCAGTTGTCCTTCTTCATTATTGACAAGAGATTTAGATTTAGTGAAGTTAACTTTCATGCCTTGATCACACAACTGGCTAATGCTAATCAGATTTGCTGTGAGGCCTTTAACCAAAAGTACATTCTCAAGGTTGGGCAATCCATGCCTGATCAGATCCCTAATTCCTATTATTTCTCCTTTTGCACCATCTCCAAAAGTTACAAAGCTGGCCTTATAAGATCTTACATTTATGAGATACTTCTCTTCACCAGTCATATGTCTAGAGCACCCACTATCAAAATACCAATCTTCCATAGAAGAAGCTCTTAGGGATGTGTGAGCAATTAACCCAACATTTTCTTCTTTAGGCAATCCAACATTTTCTTCTTTAGGTCTTCATTCCTTCTTAATAACATTCTCTTCCTGTACCACATTTGGTTGAACCTCCTGGTTGGGGTATCCATATAACTTGTAGCAAAAAGGTCTAATGTGTCCTCTTTTTCCACAATGGTGACACACCCACCTACGATATCTCCTTTGATTTTTAGGCCTTTGATGAACAACAGATCTTGGTCTTTGATGGACAGAGGATTTGGAATCAAGGGCAAACTTTGGAACTGGGTAGGCTTTAGAATGTCGAGTCTGATGCTCCAGCATTACCTTTCCAGTACAAGGATCAATGACATTTTCTCCTGATGTGAACTTGGTTTCAGGGTCCTGTTGGTACTGATTCAGACTTGAGTAGTTGTATCCAACAGACCTAAGTTTCCCACTTGGCAAATTATCCAGAATTTCTTCAAGAAGATCTGCTCCTGAGTTCAGCTGACTTACACGTTTCCTTAGATCATCCATTTGAGAATTTACTTGGATGACCTTTTCTTCAGCTTGAGTAGCTTTTTGAACCTGGATATTTACTTCAGCTTGAAGTTTGTTGATGGTCTTCTTTTGCTTCTCAAGAATCCTACACATCTCCTCATATCTGGTGACCAGTTCTTTATAGGTACTGACAAGTTCCTCATAAGATACATCCTCATCTTCATCAGATTCCTAATCAGCAACACTAACACATGTTCCAGTAAAGGCAGTCGCATGTCTTGCTGATTCACTTTCTCCATCAGTGTCTTCATCTGACCAAGAAACAGTTAGTCCTTTCTTCTGTCTTTTCTGATATGTTCCACATTCTGACCTTATGTGTCCATAACCTTCACACTCATGACACTGAACACCCTTACTTTGATTGCTCTTTTCTTCAGGCTTGGTCTTCTTCAGATTATTCTGTTGTTTGTTGATGTCGAATCGGATGCTCTGCCCATTCTGTCGATTCTTGCGATTAACTCTTTTCAGCACTTTGTTGAATTGTTTACCAAGCATGGCAATTGCATCTGCTATGCTATCTTCCTCTTCATCCTCAGTTTGATCATTACCCTCATCAGTGTTTGAAACAAAGGCAATGCTTTTGTTTTTCTTGTCACCACGTTCATCCAAAACAATTTCAAAAGTTTGGAGAAACCCAACAAGTTCATCCATCTTCATAGTGGAGATGTCATGTGCTTCCTCAATTGTCGTTACCTTCATGTTAAACCTTTTGGGAAGGGATCTAAGAAGTTTCCTTGACAATTTCTCATCAGACATTTTTTCCCCTGGGGTTTCAAAGGAATTAACAATGTCCAAAAGGCTCAAGTGAAAATCTTGAATACTCTCATCATCTTTCATTCTTAGAGCTTCGAACTTGGATGTGAGGTGTTGAATCTTAGACTGTTTCACTTTGGTGGTGCCTTCATAGCACTTTTGCAATATCTCCCACGCATCTTTAGCTGACACACAATTTTTTATGAGTTTGAAAACACTAGTGTCTACTCCATTAAAAAGAGCATAAATGGCCTTGTGATTATGGTGGGCTGCAGCTTCCTCTTCTGTACTCCATTCTACTTCAGGTTTCATCACCCCCGTTGAGGTACCTTCCTTGCTAGCATATATGGGATGTTCCCATCTAGTCAAAACAACCTTCCAAACTTTGCTATCAATAGATCTCAGGAAATCAGTCATTTTGGATTTCCAAGAATCATAGTTAGCGGATCCATTGAGCAAAGGTGGCCTGTTCATGTATCCTCTTTCTTTTTCCATAATGCCAGAGATTTCAGGTCCTGAATCTCACCCTAGAAAACAGGCAGGGTGCCTGCTCTGATGCCAATTGAAATTCCTGGCACGCTATGCACGATGCTCTACCCGATGCTCTAACACTGTGTCCGGCCTAGCGCGTAATAATTTAAAACAAGTATAAAAGAAAACAAATAAAAGAGACAAGTTATTTGTTAACCCAGTTCGGCGCAAACAACAACCTACGTCTGGGGGATACCAATCCAGGAAGGAATATCACTATAATAGTCCTAGTTCTAAGTCTACAGCAAACCACCCGTTTACAACTTATAACCTAGGCACTACCAATGACTCTTCTACCTAGGAACTCCTAGATATGAGATCCCATCTCACTCCCTAACAAACTTACAGACAGGAAGGATTTCAATAACTCAGTTACACAAAGATTTGGAGACACACTCCTAAAACTACACACTCGTACCTAAAGGCTTAGAGTGTAAAACACCAAAAGTCCTAACTCCGTACTTCAAAGCTTAGGAGAAGGATCACACAATTACAACTCAAGAACACGTCATAAGCTTGCATCAAGGTGACACAAGAAAGGCTCACAAAAATAACACACACGCAAAACCTAATTTCTTAGACAAAACACAAGACGGCGTGAACAACACATAAATTAGGTTTAGCTCCTTCCTCATATATATAGCTGGTGACATGGGCTTCAGAAGATCTGAACCAAAATAACATCCAACTCACAAAATAAAAATAAACCATATCTTAAAAGATTAGATATGTTTTTAAAATAAATCTTCACAATAATTTCTGAACCAATCTCTAAACAAAAGATTTGTTTAGAAAATAAAGCCTTTCTTTTCGCACAAGATATGATTCATGAGAGAGAAATATAAATTCCATAAATAGGAAACGCGCATGCTTGGCGCGCAAGCAACACTTCCAGTGAGACGCTACAATGCTCTATGCAATGCTTGAGGCATCGGATCCAGCATCCTGCTACAGAGTTTATTTTACCAAAAATGCAGCCAACACCAAAGACTCAACATTTTTTTATAAAGCCTACTACAAATATAAAAAATTTAAGAATATATAAGTAATATCCAAAGTCTATATATATGTAAGTCTGTTAAGTATAAGGAACTCTCAAAAGGTTTAACAAAATACACAACACGTTTTATGCTCAAAGTTAAAAATCAATACAAAGTCTATTTTAGCAAAATGAATTAGTTCTAGCACTACGAAAAAATAATAGATAGGCTTCACACCAAAATGGTCAATAAAGACAAGCAACCACAATTACTAACCAAACATAAACACATTAACTCAAGAGCCCCATTTCTACTTCAAACATACCTCATGCTTGTACACATTTTTTTGTTAGACTACTAGGCTTATCACTTAGAAGAGGGGGTTGAATAAGTGATCCTTGAAACAATGGGGTTTTTAAAATTATTGTTTCAAATTAATCAAGCGAGCGGAAGAGCCACCGGATCGGTAGTCTATACACCGATTGTCCAAAAGAAAAGTAGTATTAAGCCTTGAACGAATTTGTGAAAAGTTACGAAAATGTTTGAGTTCGAAATTATTTGAATGTAAACAATATAACTTCAGTCCCAAGCAAGTTACAAATCAATCACAATCAAGCAAGAACAATTTGAATTTTTGTGAACCAATACGAACAACAAAAATTCAATCGATTAACAAATTAACGAAATTAACGAAATTAAAAGAGAGAGATAAAGAGAGACACATGATGTGATTAGGGAGTTCCCCGGATTGCGCGTCGTCCACGCGTTTATCCGAGTACGTCTCCCCCCAAATAACCAAACAGGTTATTTGAGAGTTTATAGATCAAAAACTTGATGAACAAAAAGTGCACAGTTTACAATTGAAACCTATAATCCTATAGCAAGACAAAATGTAAACTAATGCGAATAACCTCGACACCCAACGGAACTTCGCCCTCTGATTCCAACGATTCACCTTGTGCCGAACCGCACCCAATCGTCCAGCTGAGTCCTTTGTTCCTTGTTGTCGAATCCTTCAAGACACGCACGATCTTGAATCACTTGAGAGAAACACTAGAACCTTCGTCACACAATTCAACCCGACTACGATTCTGATTCACCGCGAACCGTATCGAACGTTATCACACAAAAACGCAATCTTTATTGGATTGATCCCATACTCAAATCCAATTTGATTGCAATCCTTGATGAAGATGATGAATTTGTGATGAATCAAACCTTTGATGCAAATTCTCACTCAATTTGTACCCAAAGCGTTTTCTGAACTTTCTCACTAGTTTCCTCTTTATTACAATGACACAACACATTGCTATTTAAAGAGAGAATAGAATTGAGCAAATTTGGGCAAAATTTCACAGACATGTATCGATACAACTGATGATTTGTATCGATACAAACCCTTTGACCAGCGTTAAAAATGAAAGATTTGACCTATGCATCGATACAAACACGAGTGTGTATCGATACATACATCAGTTTCTTGAAATCTTGACTGATATGTATCAAATCATGCAAGCATGATTCGATACATCATGATGTTTCTGGATTTCTGAGAGACATAGGTGTGTATCGATACATGCAAGCATGATTCGATACACAGGTAACTCTCTGCCTCTGAGAAACCACTTTTGTATTGATACAAGTGATATATGTATCGATACAAATTGCACAAAATCAGTCTGAAGTAATTTCAGGACATTTGTATCGATACACATGTTTATGTATCGATACATAATACCTAAAAACAATTTTTCAAAGTATTAAAAATAGTTTTTCGCTGTCAAGTCATTTGTAATGTTTGCCAAAATATGTTCTACTCTATTTTCATGTGTTTTTACAATTATTAAAACATGAGGATGAACTGGTGCACTTACATTTTTACCATAAAAAACAAAAGCTCAATATATATCTATATAACACTTCCTCCGATCCTTTTTATCAGAGACAATTGAGTCGACAAAAAGTAATTTATCTAAATTATATTATAAATTAAATACATCAACTTTTATCGATTCAATTGTTATTGGACTGGACTACGGCCCAAAAATAAGTAGCATAGGCCCAATAGCAAGATGACTCAACTTTCTAACACGTGTAATTCAAATAAAAGACTTGGCAGGAAACAAAGGAAGAAAGCGCCATACCCTGAGGGCGTCACCCTCGTCAGAAGGAGCAACCGCTCATATATGGAACCGCCCCCATGATCTATTGTACGAGAGAAGTAACCACCCACTATCACCTCAATGACATGGTGGAGGGCGATTTAACCACCCACTCCCACCATGATAGCACCACGACGGCACGACAAAAACCTCCATGATCAGGAGTTACTCATGGTGGCAGTTAGAAATTAAAAGTCTATAAATACAGAACTAAAATTCACTGTAAAGGGTTCACATTTTTTGTATACTGAGATTATTCATATCATTCTTACAGTCAATACAATTGTCACCCCCTTATTTGTTCACTAGAACATTTTGGCGTCCACCGTGGGGTTGCGGTAAAAATTTTCCCCGACCAGCACATTTAACAGCAACGATAGTCATCGAAGAATCCCACCAACACAATCGCTCAATATCTCTGTGTCAACGGCTGGCAACTTCCGACCGCAACAGTTCAATTGGCGTCCTTGCTCCATCATCTTCACTGAGGCTCCCAACAACCATCTAGTACGAGGGTCTTGAGAGAAGGAGATACGCGGCAGTAACAAGAAAACAAAAAGTTTGTCCTCTTCACCCAGGTTCAATTGTTTCATCAAATAAATATTTTAAAGATGGGAAAAGAAAAATATTATCGTATTTATTTATTCAATATTTTATGAAGAATTTGTTGGAGTAAGCCCTAGAGGCCAATACTTTAGTGCTTTATTTATTAATAATAATAGGCATTTCTTTATTATGTTTGTAACGTTCAAAATAATGAAGTCCCTAGAATAGAAAGTCCGTTTAATATTAAGTGTGACTTAATCATGAGATTACATTAAACATAAAGACGCTATTTTTAAAGTATCCAAAGTCGAGCTTTAAGGTGAAAAAGGATAACCTTAAAGCATAAAGACTATTATGAAGATAGACTGATGATCGCATCTCATGGATCATGGGATAAGGAGTTATCAAGTCTTGACATAGGTATAAGAAATATTAGGAGTAATATTTATACCGAATTGACCCGCTATGAGAGTACTACATGCAAAGTGTCATAAGTTACTCTCATGGTGATAATGGTGTAAACCGCCCTTAGACCTGAAACCACTTTGTACCCTAGATGTGGAGTCAAGTACTTTGTTGCTGATCTAACGTTGTCCGTAACAGGATAACCATAAAGGCAGTTGATGGGTACTTCACAAAGCATGCTGAGGGACAGTAGTGACCTAGATGGAATTTGTCAATCCTGCATAACAGGATAAATGTCATGGGCCCAATATTGAACTGGACAAAGATGACACCAAGTATGCTTTGTGTTCAATATAGACATAAAGGGCAAAGGGGTAATTATACACGCATATATTATCACTAAAGGTTATGTTATGATCACATGTTAATTTCTCATAACTTGGGTAGCAATGATGTGTTGCTAGATACCGCTCATTGTTTATTATATTAAATAAAGGATTTAATATAATTGCCAACGTTATGGAAACCTACAAGGGTCACACACATAAGAACAAGCTAGTGTGAAAATTGGAACACCGTAAGGTACGGTGCACCTCAGAGAAATAAGGAATTATGATAAGGGTATCATGGTAATTAAATAAAGTAATTCATAATTTGTTATGAAATAGAAAGCACTCATGTGTACATAGCACATGGGGGGGGTGCGTTTCTTAAAAGGTTTATTTAATTAAAAAGGTTTTAGTAAAATTGTGGCCCAATGACAAATGGTTTGTCTTGGTGCCCAAGACAAGTGGTTCTATAAATAGAACACTTGTGAGAAAGAAAATTACTTGATGAAAAAATCAGCCTCTAAAACCCTAATCCTTATTTCCCACCTCTCACTAGAAACCTTCATTCTTGGAGCTAGCACTCTCTTGGAGGGATCTTGTTCGTGTGGACTAGTTAGAGGCGTTATACCATTAACGCTCGTGATCAAAGGTGGTGGTGATTAGCACGTGACTTGTTCGTGATTCAAAGCCTAATCTCCAGCTGTTCGTGAAAAGAAAAGAATTCTACAAGAGGTAAAATTCTTAAACCACGATTCATGATCATTCGTAAGGATCCAACGAAGGAAAATTTTAAATTCCGCTGCTTATCTCTTGTCAAGTTCCTTCAATTGGTATCAGAGCCACTTACGAATCCATGAATCGATAATTGTTTATTTTCATGAATTCAGTTTTTAATATGATTAAAACATTTAATAAAGATTAAAATCGAGCAATTAAAAAATTCGGCATCTATTTGTATGAAAAGTTGATGAAGAACATTGAAACGGCTTCGGAACCGACAATTGTATGGTGAAGCTGTGATATGTTAATTGTCATAGGTTCATACAAATAAGAATGATCAAAACTTATATATGATATAAGTGATCGTAATGCAAAACGGTGTATTTGATGCATCGTTCGTAATTTCGTCCAATAAAACAAATTATGAAAGAAAATTGATATTGAATTGATTCATGATCATTTGCTTTGGAATCCGACATTAGTATGGTGAAGCAATGACATGTTATTCAATCATATCGAAATTCAGGTCATAAAAGGTTTTGACGGCACGAAATTCTGCATTAGGATTCGCGAAAAACTAGGTTTTTCGCACGGGCCTGCGCGGGGCGCAGGGCATCTGCGCGGGGCGCAGATGGCAGCAAGCAAATGGTGCTCTGCTCAGTACCTGCGCGGGGCGCAGGACACTCTGCGCGGGGCGCAGGTAGCAGACCCATTTTTGCCCGTTCGCCGAAATTTTAATTTTAATTAATCTACTCGACCAGAATTGATAATGATAATAAATATGTTTATTATTATGTTTTATGATGATTGATTATGGCCTTAGTTTACTCTTTTGTTTTTTTTTATTTTGGATTTTAAAATACGGCCTGCGTGTCGTGCCTCTCTCTAAAATTCTTGATGTAATTTCTCTTCTCATCTTACTCCCTCGTATGTAAAACGAGTATTCTCTGATGTAATAAAAGAATTACAATAGGAACAAAGGAGGACGGCCATGAAGATGATACTTGGAAAAGTAGATCATCGTTAGGCTAGTTTAGGGTTCTCTCATTGGCTTGAGAGAACACTTGCGTTAGGAGGCCATAATCATATCATTTTATGTTATTGTTTTATATGTATGTTGATGCATGTGAGAGCGTTTAATATGTTAAACAAGCCGGTGAGATCAAACTAATTAAAATCCCTCAAGAGACACATAAGAGATTAATAAAGAAGATATAGGTTCGTCCAACGCGAAGTATATTTTCTTTAATAATAAAATATGTGGATATTAAGTTTAAGCTTTCCAGATTTTAGAACTCGTCAAGACTGATTTCAAACATTGTGCGTTCGTCCAACGCGAAGTGCATGTTTTACATCGGTAAGGCGCGATGGGATAATTGTAATATCCAATTTCTAAAATGATGGGTCAAACTTAACTAAACTAAAATATAATGAGATTATATGTTTAGAAGCAAGCATTGGGAATGGTCCATAAGATGGATTAGAATAAGGAGTTATTCACCCAATGGATATATTCGAGAATTGTATGAGATACAATTGGAAGGAGTTCCTACCTAACCAATCATGTTTTGGGGGATTAGCCAACGCTAACTTAAAATGTGGTGAAATATGGATCTCGACCCACTAGAAAATCTACCAACGGGATTTTCCGAATCAAATGATGAAGGTCATTTGGTTTGAGTAAAATAGTGGGAGCATATTTAATTAAAGTCCTAATTAAATAAAATGATACTTATATTTTCACTTCTTTCTGTAGATAACCATGACATCAAACACATCAAACAACATTTTGCGATCAATCCTAGACAAAGAAAAATTGAATGGTTCAAATTTTCTTGATTGGCACCGAAACCTGAGGATTGTCCTCAAGCATGATAATAAGCTGTATGCATTAGAGGAACCAGTTCCTGAAAATGAGCCAGCTAATAATGCTCCAAGGGCTGAAAAGGATGCTTACAAGAAGCATGTTGATGATGCTAATGAGGTTGCATGCCTCATGTTGGCTACCATGAATTCTGAGCTTCAGAAGCAACATGAAAACATGAATGCTGTTGAAATGATCGAACACCTGAAAACTCTATATGCGGAGCAGGCCCGCCATGAGAGGTTCGAAGTTTCAAAGTCCCTTTTTCAATGCAAGTTAAGTGAGGGATCTCCGGTAGGTCCTCATGTGCTCAAGATGATTGGGTACGTGGGAAACCTTGAAAGGCTAGGATTCCCCCTTGAGAAAGAACTTGCAACTGACCTTATTCTGCAATCGTTGCCGGATAGTTTCAATCAGTTTATCCTAAACTTCAACATGAATGATTTGGATAAGACTCTTCCTGAATTGCTAGGCATGTTGAGAACTGCCGAGCAAAACTTGAAGACTAAAGGGAAATAAGCATCACAAGAAGCAAGGTGGTAAGTGGAAAGGCAAGGGAGTTGCCAAACCAAAACAAACTGCCCCTGCTTTAAAGCCTAGTGGGAGCATAGCTAAGGAAGGCAATTGTTTCTATTGCGGTAAGACCGGACATTGGAAGAGGAATTGCCCAAAGTACCTGGAAGATAAGAAGAAAGGAGTAGCTCCTACAACTTCAGGTATTTTTGTTATAGAAATTAATTTATCTACTTCTACATCATGGGTATTAGATACTGGATGTGGTTCTCACATTTGTACTAATGTGCAGGAACTAAAGGAGAGTAGAGAATTGGCAAAAGGTGAAGTGGACCTACGAGTTGGCAATGGAGCAAGAGTTGCTGCTTTAGCTGTAGGGACTTATAATTTAGCTTTGCCTAGTGGTTTAATAATTCAGTTAAAGAACTGCTATTATGTGCCTGCCATTAGCAGGAATATTATTTCTGTTTCTTGTTTGGACAAGTTTGGTTTTTCATTTATAATAAAGAACAATTGTTGCTCTATTTATTTGAATGATATATTCTATGCTAATGCTCAAATGTATAATGGACTATATGTCCTTGATCTTGAAACACCAGTCTATAACATTAATACTAAAAGGATGAAACCTAATGAGTTGAATCCTAGTTACCTTTGGCACTGTCGCTTAGGCCATATAAATGAGAGACGCATATCCAAACTCCATAAAGATGGACTTTTGGAATCTTTTGATTATGAATCATATGATACATGTAGATCTTGTTTAATTGGAAAGATGACAAAAGCCCCATTCAAAGGAATAGGTGAAAGGGCTAATGATCTTTTGGCACTCATACATACTGATGTATGTGGACCATTGAACATACCTGCTAGAGGTGGTTTTACGTACTTCATAACATTTACTGATGATTTTAGTAGATATGGATATGTGTATCTAATGAAACACAAATCCGAATCTTTTGAAAAATTCAAAGAATTCAAAAATGAAGTGCAAAACCAATTAGACAAGAATATTAAAACTATTCGATCAGATCGAGGTGGTGAATATTTAAGCCAAGAATTTAATGACTATCTTAAGGAATGTGGTATAGTATCACAACTAACTCCTCCCGGAACACCACAATGGAATGGTGTGTCTGAGAGAAGAAATCGAACCTTGTTAGACATGGTCCGATCAATGATGAGTCATGCCGATCTTCCAAACTCCTTTTGGGGACATGCACTATTGACAGCAGCTTACACACTTAACCGTGTTCCATCCAAAAAGGTTGATAAGACACCATATGAGATATGGAGTGGTAAGCGACCACATATGTCTTATATGAAGATTTGGGGTTGTGAAGTTTATGTGAAACGACAACTCTCAACTAAGCTTGAGCCCAGATCTGACAAATGCCTATTTGTAGGGTATCCTAAAGAAACAAAAGGATACTACTTCTACAATCCCACCGAGGGCAAAGTGTTTGTCGCTCGAACTGGAGTCTTCTTGGAAAGAGAATTCATTTCCAAAGGAATCAGTGGGAGGAATGTGGAACTTGAAGAAATTCAAGAACCACCAACTATTGGGCAATCAATGGAGGAACATGAGCGGGAACCACAAGATGTTGTGGAAGAGCAACCTGCTCAAGTAGAACAAATCCAGCGTAGGTCCAACAGGATACGTCACGAACCTGAGAGATATGGGTATCTCATAACGGAACAAGGTGACGTATTACTCATGGATCAAGATGAGCCTGTAACCTACCAAGAGGCCATAACTGGTCCCGAATCTGAGAAGTGGCTAGAAGCCATGAAATCTGAAATAGATTCCATGTACACAAACCAAGTTTGGAACTTGGTAGAGCCTCCCGTAGGAGTTCGTCCTATAGGGTGCAAGTGGGTCTTCAAAAAGAAGACTGACATGGATGGTAAAGTACATACCTACAAAGCAAGACTGGTTGCTAAAGGATATAAACAAATTCATGGTGTTGACTATGATGAAACTTTTTCACCAGTTGCAATGCTTAAATCTGTTCGGATTTTACTTGCTATCGCAGCATATCATGATTATGAAATATGGCAAATGGATGTCAAAACTGCTTTCCTTAATGGAAACCTCCTTGAGGATGTGTACATGACACAACCCGAAGGATTTGACATACCAAATGAAGCTCATAAGATATGCAAGTTACAGCGATCAATCTATGGATTGAAGCAAGCTTCCAGAAGCTGGAATCTTCGTTTTGATGAAACTGTAACAAAATATGGATTCATTAAAAATGAAGATGAGCCTTGTGTCTACAAGAAGGTTAGTGGGAGCAAGATCGTTTTCTTAGTATTATATGTAGATGACATATTACTAATAGGAAACGATGTCCCTACCTTGCAACAAGTAAAAACTTGGTTAGGGAATTGCTTTTCTATGAAAGACCTTGGCGAAGCAGCCTATATATTGGGAATAAGAATCTATAGAGATAGATCACAAAGACTGCTTGGTCTAAGTCAGAGTACATACATAGACAAAGTGCTAAAGCGCTTTAATATGCATGATTCCAAGAAAGGATTCATACCAATGCAACATGGAATATGTCTTTCGAAGACACAATGCCCTTCATCTAAAGAAGAAAGGGAACGCATGAATGAGATACCGTATGCATCAGCAATCGGATCCATCATGTATGCCATGTTGTGTACTCGTCCAGATGTCTCGTATGCCTTGAGTGCAACGAGCAGGTACCAATCTGATCCCGGTGAGAGTCACTGGATAGCTGTCAAGAATATCCTTAAGTACTTGAGAAGAACTAAGGAAACATTCTTGGTATATGGAGGTGAGGAAGAACTGTCGGTTGTAGGGTACACCGATGCCAGTTTCCAAACCGACAAGGATGACTTTAGATCGCAATCTAGTTTCGTGTTTTGTCTAAATGGTGGCGCTGTAAGCTGGAAGAGTTCAAAGCAAGAGACAGTGGCTGATTCTACAACAGAGGCTGAGTATATTGCTGCCTCAAGTGCTGCAAAGGAAGCTGTTTGGATTAAGAAGTTCATATCTGAACTTGAAGTGGTCCCTAGCATTGTTGATCCCATTAGTCTGTATTGTGACAACAATGGTGCAATTGCACAAGCTAAGGAACCTAGATCTCACCAACGGTCCAAACACATACTCAGGCGATTCCATCTTATTCGAGAGATAATAGATAGAGGAGATGTGAAAATATGCAAAGTACCTACACTTGACAACATAGCTGATCCACTGACAAAGCCTCTTGCACAGTTGAAGCATGACGGCCACACTAGGTCTATGGGTATTAAAGTAATGCCAGATTGGCTCTAGTGCAAGTGGGAGATTGTTGGTGTAAGCCCTAGAGGCCAATGACTTTATTACTTGTATCGAATAAATTATTAATAAATGTATTGTTTCTTTATTAATAATAAAAGGCATTTTCTTTATTATGTTTGTATGTTCAAAATAATGAAGTCCCTAGAATAGAAAGTCTGTTTAATATTAAGTGTGACTTAATCATGAGATTACATTAAACATAAAGACGCTATTCTTAAAGTATCCGTAGTCGAGTTTTATCATGAATTGGGATAATGATAAAACATAGAGACTATTATGAAGATAGACTGATGATCGCATCTCATGGATCATAGGATAAGGAGTTATCAAGTCTTGACATAGGTATAAGAAATATTAGGAGTAATATTTATACCGAATTGACCCGCTATGAGAGTACTACATGCAAAGTTATGCAAAGTGTCATAAGTTACTCTCATGGTGATAATGGTGTAAGCCGCCCTTAGACCTGAAACCACTTTGTACCCTACATGTGGAGTCAAGTGCTTTGTTACTGATCTAACGTTGTCCGTAACAGGATGACCATAAAGGCAGTTAATGGGTACTTCACAAAGCATGCTGAGGGACAGTAGTGTCCTAGATGGAATTTGCCAATCCTGCATAACAGGATAAATGTCATGGGCCCAATATTGAACTGGACAAAGATGACACCGAGTATGCTTTGTGTTCAATATGGACATAAGGGGCAAAGGGGTAATTGTACACACATATATTATCACTAAGGTTATGTTATGATCACATGTCAATTTCTCATAACTTGGGTAGCAATGATGTGTTGCTAGATACCGCTCATTGTTTATTATATTAAATAGATGATTTAATATAATTGCCAACGTTATGGAAACCTACAAGGGTCACACACATAAGAACAAGCTAGTGTGAAAATTGGAACACCGTAAGGTACGGTGCACCTCAGAGAAATAAGGAATTATGATAAGGGTATCATGGTAATTAAATAAAGTAATTCATAATTTGTTATGAAATAGAAAGCACTCATGTGTACATAGCACATGGGGGGGTGCGTTTCTTAAAAGGTTTATTTAATTAAAAAGGTTTTAGTAAAATTGTGGCCCAATGACAAATGGTTTGTCTTGGTGCCCAAGACAAGTGGTTCTATAAATAGAACACTTGTGAGAAAGAAAATTACTTGATGAAAAAATCAGCCTCTAAAACCCTAATCCTTATTTCCCACCTCTCACTAGAAACCTTCATTCTTGGAGCTAGCACTCTCTTGGAGGGATCTTGTTCATGTGGACTAGTTAGAGGCGTTATACCATTAACGCTCGTGATCAAAGGTGGTGGTGATTAGCACGTGACTTGTTCGTGATTCAAAGCCTAATCTCCAGCTGTTCGTGAAAAGAAAAGAATTCTACAAGAGGTAAAATTCTTAAACCACGATTCATGATCATTCGTAAGGATCCAACGAAGGAAAATTTTAAATTCCGCTGCTTATCTCTTGTCAAGTTCCTTCAAGTACTACCACTCATGGGGGGGCGCGCCCTAGTTTTGTTTCTTGTTGGGCTTTGCCCAATAAGAGATATCTTGGTGCACAAGACAAGAGTTGTCTTGATGCACAAGACAAGAAATATCTATAAATAGAGACCTCTTGTCATTGCTCAATACACAACAAAAAGCACAAGAATATTTTAGAATTGAAAATCCTAAAATAACTCTCTCTCTCTCTCTCTCTCTCAATATTCTTGCATAGCCTTCAAACATAAAGGGCTAGCACTCTATTGAAGGTGACTGTCCGTGTGGACTAGTTAGAGGCGTCGGTGATCTTCATCAACGCTCGTGATCGTCTTGTTTGTCATTCAAAGGTTCTTCTCTAAAAGAGATCGTGATTCAAAGGTTCTTCCCTTCAAGAGGTAAAAACCCTAAAACACATATCATGCCCAATTCGTAAGGATCAAACTAAGGGAAATTTTTGAATTCCACTGCTTAAAATAACGCTATTTTCCTTCTGTGGTATCAGAGCCACTTACGAATCCATGATCTGATGTTTGTTTAGTTCATGTATTTTTGTTTTAATTTGATTAAAACACCAAATTAAGATTAAAATCGAGTAATTAAAATTTGGCATCTATTTGTGTAAAATTTGATGATTGACATTGAAACGGCTTCGGAATCCGACAATTGTATGGTGAAGCAGCGATATGTTAATCGTCATAAGTTTATACAAATAAGAATGATCAAAACTTATATGTGATATAAGTGATCGTGATGCAAAGCGGTGTATTTGATGCATCGTTCATAATTTATTTCATTAAAACATATTATGAAAGTTATTTGATATTGAAGCTATTCATGTTCATTTGCTTTGGAATCCGACATTAGTATGGTGAAGCAATGACATGTTGACATGTTAATCAATCATATTGAATTTCGGTCATGAAAGGTTTTGACGGCACGAAATTGCTGCATTAGGATTCGCGGAAAAACAAGGGTTGTTTACGTGCCTGCGCTAGGCGCAGATGGCAGAATGAAAATTTGTTTTCAGCTGCAGACCTGCGCTAGGCGCAGGGCAGGCTGCGCTGGGCGCAGAAGACAGCAGCCTATTTTTGATCGTTCGCCAAAATTTTAATTTTATTAATCTACAGGACTTAATCTGATAATAATAAAATATGTGTTTATTATTATGTTTTTGTGATGATTGGTTATGGCCTTAATTTACTCTTTTGTTTTAATTTGGGATTTTAAATACGGCCTGCATGTCGTGCCTCTCTCTGAATTTCTTGATGTAACTTCTTTTCTCATCTTACTCCCTCGTATGTAAAACGAGTATTCTTTGATGTAACATTATAATAGAATTACAAGAGGAACAAAGGAGGACAACCATGAATATGATGCTTGGAGAAGTAGATCATCGTTAGGCTAGTTTAGGGTTCTCTCATTGGCTTGAGAGGACACTTGCGTTAGGAGGCCATAACCATATCATTTTATATTATTGTATGTATGTATGTTGATTAATAAAGAAAATGAGCGTTTAATATGTTAAACAAGCCGGTGAGATCAAACAATTAAATATCCCTCAAAAGACACATAAGAGATTAATAAAGAAAATGTTGGTTCGCCCACCGCGGAGTGCATTATCTTTAATAATAAAATATGTGAATATTAAGTTTACGCTTTCCATGCTTTAGAACTCATCAAGACTAGTATCGAACTATGTAGGTTCGCCCACCGCGAAGTGCATACTCTATATTGGTAAGGTGCGATAGGATAATTGTAATATCGAACTTCTAAAGTAAGGGTCAAACTTAACTTAACAAATATAATGAGATTATATGAGTTTAAGAAGCAATGGTTGGGAATAATTCATAAGATGAATTAGAATAAGGAGTTATTCACCCAATTGATATATTCAAGAATTGTATGAGATACAATTGGAAGGAGTTCCTACCTAAATAACTAAGTCTTGTGTAATCCGCCCACCGCGGACTTAAGACAAAGTGAAATATGGATCTTGACCCACTAGAAAATCTTCCAACGGGATTTTCCGAATCAAATGGTGAGGGTCATTTGTTTTGAATAAAATAGTGGAAGCATTTTAATAAAAGTCCTTATTAAAAAATTATACAAATATCTTACATATCTTTGTAATTAAAACTTTATACAATATAAATTATATTGTCCTTATGAAGGACAAGAATCTCAGAAAAGAGTTTCTGAATTGGTACACAAATTGAGAATTGTTCTCAAACGCAAGAAGAACTATAAGCTATTGAACTATACTCTATAAAAGTACCTACTATAAACTAGATTGGAAAAAGATGCTTGTCAGAAGCATCAAGTTGACATCTAGATATAGAATATTTCATACTTTTAAAAGAAATGATGAGATCATTTAAAATGAGTTCTTTTGAAAGAACGACAAAGTATGATAGAATTTCTCAATAGACCAAAGAGTTGGTCATAGGTTCAATCAAATAAATTTTAGTGGATAGATATGGTCAAAATTATTATATCTATCGAAAAATTGTTGAATTGAATGAAAAATAATTTGCACTGTCAAAGAATAGAGATATGATATAAATGAGATTTATACTCCTCTTATTTGAATAGAACAATAAAGGTTGCCAAAGGAGAACGGATGTTTCAAATTGGTTGAAATGGGAGTGCCGTAGATAGTTCATGAAAGAGTCAAAATAAAAGAATGAAGTGAGACTTCAATTTTGTACACCTAGTTATAGAAAGTCAAAGTTTCTATTTCTACATCAAGGGTATATGATACACGATGTTGAATCTCTAAAGAGGTGCTTAAAGAATTAGAACATTGACTATAAGTTTAAGTCAAGCTATGTCTAGAATGAAACAAGTTGTTTCATTGACAATAAAAGCTATGCCATGACTTAAAATCAAATTTGAAATAGAATACAATAATTGTTATTGAGTTTCTATTTGGTAATAGAAGTATTAATTAAATACCTTGTATTGACAAGATATGAAAAGTAGCTTTGAATGATAAGAAGAGTAGTGGTCCCATCATTTGAGCAAAGTCTTCTATACTAGTGCTCCAAATCAAGTAATGGACTAGGGCTCCATGATCTTGATAAGAACATCTATAATAGTTGTAATAAGAGCCAAATAAGATTTGGACCTTATATGTATATATCAAGAGCATTGTTATTTAGTACAAACATTTGATGTGTTAATTACTTGTTGAAAGTAAATTGACACATGATCTATTTGAACAATATACATGAGATGTATGTCGAGTACTAAACATATTTATATTGAGTATATTTTACTTCATTTACATTGATGATTAAAATCATTAGATGGGGATATGTGTGTGACACAAATTAAAAAATCTTTGAATTTGTCAAGGAGTTCGATAAATGGAGTAAAAGGATATGACTCGACAAAAGTATTTAAGTCATATGAATAAGTCATAGTAATAAATACTTAATTAAAGGAGTATAATAAACTAATTTTATCACATCATGTTTGACATGATATAAGATAGTTTAATTATGTCATTGACTCTTAGAAATTTATTTGCTTATAATTAATCTTCACCCACAAATAGTTTCCCTTTTTTAAAGTAATCATAAAAACACCATATATATGATATAAAGGTTAGACCACCAAGTTTGTCTTTATGAAAATTTGGACTAAAAATTTATCAGATAAATTTAATTCCAAAATTGGAAGAATAAATATGTGGAAATATCCTAAAGAATCTAAGGGATACTGGTCTTATATCACTCTTGGGACAAAAGTTGTTTTGTTGCTAGATTTGAAGCATTCCTCTAGTGGGAGTGTGTCTCTAAAAGAAACAGTGGGAGTGATATAGAACTTGAATAAGTTCAAGTACCACAAAATATATTTGTTTGAAAAGGGAACATAAACCGGTTCCTCAAAGTTGTTGAAGGACCATCAGTTTAAGTTGCACAAAATCCTAGATAAATCTAACATATTACATGGGTGAGATGTATGATCTAATCATGACTCAACAAGGTGATATGGTTTTCATGAAAGATGAATCTTTGACTTGGTAAGAGGTCGTAAAAGGCCTAAAATCTGAGAAGTGGCTAAATGCCATGAAATCTTGTACAGAATCCATATACACATACCTTATGGTGATAATGGTATTGTCATCAGGATGAGTAAGACTCATACGATGAAAGTGAGTATTCTTATTGAACATTGATATGGATGGTATTGAGAATACCCTTTAAGATTTGATTGATCATTTAAGGTTTCACGCAAAGTCATAATGCAAGTTATGATGAAATCATAATTGTAATCATAAAGCTTAAAATCTGTTTAAATTCTATTTACTGAATATTGTACTACAAGTTTTAGCAGATGGACAACAAAGATGCATTCCTTAATTGGAGTGACCTCATATATATGTACTAGACATATACGAAGGGTTTTGCTTGATTCAAAGGATGCTAGAAAAGTATACAATTTGTAGCTATCTAATTTTGATTATATCAAAATTCTCAGAAGTTTAATTATTTGTCCCTTATAAATTCGTTTTTCACAAAACTTCAAAAAGGAACAAATAATAAAATCTTGTGCACACAAGGAGGTTAGTGGGAGTAATAATATTAATCTGGTGTTATATGTGGCTGACATATTAATCATCAAAAACCTTTTCCTTTTACATGTAAGACATGGTTAAGGAAATAACTCTTGATGAAATACTTAGGCAAGAATTCCTAAAGAGTTAGGAATATCCTATGTATTTGGGAAAGGATTCCTAAAGAGTTAGGAATAGCCTATGTACATATATTGATGAAGTGTTCAGACACTTGATGTGTAAAATCATCGCATGTGTCAGAAGATTGGTCTTTGTCTAAAGGACAATAACATATCTCATTGGATGAGAGAGAGACACGTGAAAATAATCCATATGCTTTGGAAGATGGATTAATCATATACACCATATGCTTGTAGCATATTCAATAAGTACCAAAATTGAGACTAGTGTTGGACACTAACTGATCTTCAAGAATATCCCTAAGGACCTTAAAAGGAACTAAGGACCATTTCTTGAAATATGTAGGTGTGGGAAATATCATTATAAGGAAGTTATATTGATGGTAGTTTCCATACTGATATATTGTATATCATGCCTGAATATAGACATTGTAAGCAATATAGCTTAGTAATATGTTTATTTCAGTTACAGAGGTGGAGTATTTTGGATCATTTAGCTCATGATTGAGCTAAAGCTATATTTCCGGTGTTGCTGATTACATTAAATCACATTAGTGATGGTAATGATTTGATCTTGCAAACAATAACGGAGAATAGATCTCACCGACGATTCATATATATACTTAGACACTTCTATATTTCGATAAAGATCGAAATAGAAAGTTGGATAGATACGTAAGGTGCCAACATAGGAAACAGTTCCTAATCCACTAACAAAGGCTCTTGCGCTGTTGAAGCGTGATGGGCATACTAGGTCTATGGGTATTAAGGTAATGCTTGATTGTCTCTAGTGCTAGTGGGAGATTGTTGGAGTAAGCCCTAGAGGCCAATACTTTAGTGCTTTATTTATTAATAATAATAGGCATTTCTTTATTATGTTTGTAACGTTCAAAATAATGAAGTCCCTAGAATAGAAACTCCGTTTAATATTAAGTGTGACTTAATCATGAGATTACATTAAACATAAAGACTCTATTTTTAAAGTATCCATAGTCGAGCTTTAAGGTGAAAAGGGATAACCTTAAAGCATAAAGACTATTATGAAGATAGACTGATGATCGCATCTCATGGATCATGGGATAAGGAGTTATCAAGTCTTGACATAGGTATAAGAAATATTAGGAGTAATATTTATACCGGATTGACCCGCTATGAGAGTACTACATGCAAAGTGTCATAAGTTACTCTCATGGTGATAATGGTGTAAACCGCCCTTAGACCTGAAACCACTTTGTACCCTAGATGTGGAGTCAAGTACTTTGTTGCTGATCTAACGTTGTCCGTAACAGGCTAACCATAAAGGCAGTTCATGGGTACTTTACAAAGCATGCTGAGGGACAGTAGTGACCTAGATGGAATTTGTCAATCCTGCATAACAGGATAAATGTCATGGGCCCAATATTGAACTGGACAAAGATGACACCAAGTATGCTTTGTGTTCAATATAGACATAAAGGGCAAAGGGGTAATTATACACGCATATATTATCACTAAAGGTTATGTTATGATCACATGTTAATTTCTCATAACTTGGGTAGCAATGATGTGTTGCTAGATACCGCTCATTGTTTATTATATTAAATAAAGGATTTAATATAATTGCCAACGTTATGGAAACCTACAAGGGTCACACACATAAGGACAGTCTAATATTGAGATAATTAAGGAACACCGTAAGGTACGGTGTATGTGCAATGTGATAAGGGTATCACGGTAATTAAAACGAGCAAGAACACCATAGGTTATGGTGGGAGGGCGCGCACATGAGTACTACCACTCATGGGGGGGTGCGCCCTAGTTTTGTTTCTTGTTGGGCTCTGCCCAATAAGAGATATCTTGGTGCACAAGACAAGAGTTGTCTTGATGCACAAGACAAGAAATATCTATAAATAGAGACCTCTTGTCATTGCTCAATACACAACAAAAAGCACAGGAATATTTTAGAATTGAAAATCCTAAAATAATTCTCTCTCTCTCAATATTCTTGCATAGCCTTCAAACATAAAGGGCTAGCACTCTATTGAAGGTGACTGTCCGTGTGGACTAGTTAGAGGCGTCGGTGATCTTCATCAACGCTCGTGATCGTCTTGTTCGTGATTCAAAGGTTCTTCCCTAAAAGAGATCGTGATTCAAAGGTTCTTCCCTTCAAGAGGTAAAAACCCTAAAACACATATCATGCCCAATTCGTAAGGATCAAACTAAGGGAAATTTTTGAATTCCGCTGCTTAAAATAACGCTATTTTCCTTCAGAATTACCATTATATCTGTGTCCATGTTTTTGTTTAGTTGATTGTTTTGATAATTTGAATTTATGGACTACTAAACTAATTATCAGTCCAACTTTGGTTATTTTTAACTCTGGTGTCATCATAATTATATAATATAAGTGCTTTGATATATCTCAAATCTACTACTTGGATGAAAGGGGATAGAATTTGTGAATTAACCTATAGCCTAATTTGCTACTGCTCTTCGGTTGATTTTGTTAGTGAAAGGACATCTATATGCTACTTGAGAGTTGAGATGAGTTGTTATTTATTTATACTTGAGAAATGAGATGAGTTGATCAATAATAAAATGTTTGTTTCAATAGCTAACTGTGTTTAATGTATCAGTCGGCCTTACAAAAATAAATTAATAATTACCTTATGTTTTTCTGGTTACCTCCCCCATTTGGCAGAAGTTTTCTTTGATATTTTAACTGCAATATGATAATTTTCTTTTCTCCTCTACTTTGTTCTTTACTATATCCAAAAGAAAACATAATGTTATTTGACAAACTAACTGAACCGTTCCACTTCCACATATTATGGCAATACCTTATGTTATCATCAATAAGCAGCAAGTCTTAGGAAAAGTGTTAAATTGATGCACAATTAGGAATACTTAACGGTTAACACACAACTTCTATATGTTAGCTGTTAGGTGCAAATGGAGTAATAAAAAACGTGTTGAAATAAATAGACATATAAATTTCTTAATCAGATGCTTTAGAGGATGAAAAGCTAATTTTTGCACAGGCAGATATACATATAAAATTCGATGCGATCATGTCTATATTAGGATTTAAAATAATGCACAATCGTGACCCATATATATCTTTAACTACAATTTTTAATATATCTTTAAAATAATGTGTTCACAATACTTTGAGCGCGACACTATTCTAAAAGGCGATAAAATAAGCACAAGGGACAAGCAATTTTTTATGGAAATTTTAAGGATAACAGCTCGCCGAACCATTGTCGCCGTCCAACATCGTCGTCTTGCCGCCAACTGTTGTTGGTGCAACTTCGCTTATCGTTGTTTCAAACATGGACATCATCATCGTCAAAATCATATAATTGTTTTGTGAAAACTGAGCACACAAGCCGAGACTTGAACCAGGACAAAAGGCAAAGGTAGTAACCACCCACTATCACCATGACGAAGTGTCAAAGTAAGTATAAAAATTATTGATTCCGCAGGGATTGTTCCGAATCAAACGAAAAATAATTGAAATCATACGATAGTAAAATTGCATTAATTAAAAGGGGGGGATTTGTTTAAGATTCTGGTTTCTTAGAAATAAACGGCAAGAAAATATGATTTGATTTCAGGAGAAGAAAGCGATTGGACCTTTTCGGTTCATCTAATTACTATAATTCTTGGTAGCTCATGCATGTTAACAAATTACAAATTCAGTTTCACTATTCGATTAAAAAAAGGTAATTATGCTCAATCTCTTGATAACATAATCCTCTCCCTTGATCATAACTCCCTAATCTCTTAGGTGATTTATGATCAATTTAGGTTTTGACACTTTAATCTTTGAATTCTCAATTAACAATTCGAAATCTCTTAAGTAACGGTTAATTGAATAATTATTCCTAGATCGATAAATTTATTCCTACTCTCATAGTCAAACAAACAATTGGGATCATCACATAAGTGATCAATTTATGTAAAACATTAAACACAAGGAATAATTAACTGAAACTAACTTCGAAATTCATTAAAATATCATATGAAACTACATGGTTCAAGAGTAATAGCAATTAGAATCCCCTAAGATCCAATCAAAGGAATTTAGCTACTCATAATTGAATTAACAAAACAAAATAGACTAATAGAATTCATTACAAAGAAGATTGAAGGTGTTTTCACACTTGAAATCCACTTGATATTCTTCAGAAATCGCCTCAGAGAAGTATTATTTGTCGTCCAAAATTTTAACCCTTTTTCTGAATTAAATATGTATTTATAGGGTTTTTTTCGCGCGCCTGCGCCATGGCGCCAACTCCCTTGCGCCACTGCGCAGCGACCAGAGGGTCCTGCGCCATGGCGCCAGCTGTTGGTTATTTTTCTCTTTTTCTTTCCTTTCTTGTGCTTCAAGTAATCTTTGCAACGATGCTATTTCCTCTTTATTTAATACGGAAAATGCCATAAAACTACTAAAAGTTCCCTAAAAAGTGGTTAGAAAACATAGTAATGACACGAAGTCATCACACCACAATGACATGGTGGAGAGGGATTTAACCACCTACTCTCACCATGATAGCACCACGACGGTACAACAAAAACCTTCATGATCATGAGTTCTTCATGGTGGCAGTTAGAAAATAAAAAGTCTATAAATAGGGAACTCAAATTCATTGTAAATGGTTCACATTTTTTGTATACTAAGATTATTCATATCATTCTTACAGTCAAAACAATTGGCACCATCCTTATTTGTTCACTAGAACAGTTACTTATAAAAAGAAAGAGGTGGGGGGGGGGGGGGGGGGGGACCATAGCTACCCCTTGTCCCCCCTCTCCCTCCGCCACTGCCCGTTACACTAGTTAAAGATATAAATAAGAAATTTCTGTATTGAAACTCGTGTATTTAATACATTGAAAGTGTTAAAAGTTGTCTTTATCAACATTAACTTTATGTTTTATTTCTATTTTTGGTATACTTTTCAAGTACACCGAAAGCATTGTTTAATATAACACATAACTTTTATACACTCCAAAACATTTAAAAATTATGGTAATAAAAGAAATGGAGAAAATATGAAATGAAGAGGATCCCAATAGCTTTCTTTCTAGTGTTTGGATTCTCAAATTACTTTAGTCGATCTCAAAAATTGCTTAGAAATATTAGTAACTTGTAGATGTCCCCATAAATCACCCGCAAATTCAAAATTTGAAAGGAATAAATTTGAAAGTAGTGTTTCACACTCTTTAGTAAAGTCAACAATCTAGTTTGGTCAAAAGATATTTTACTCATAACACTAGTTTATATTAACTTTTTTCCTGAGGTGTTGCACTACTTAATAAAGCTTATATTTTGATTTTTACCTTGATTTTCTCAACTCAATCGGATTTATAGTGGTAGTATTAAGTTTTTCTTGATCTCTCACCTTGGATTTGGATCCTCTCCAATTTTTTCTTCTCATGTTGGTCATTGTTTACTGTGAAATTTAGTAAACAACGCTAGTTTGAGTTATTACAAGAGAGATCAACTAGTAAATCTCGGAACATAGTGCTTTGTTCATATTTTCAAAGGAATTAGTGTTCATTATTGTTCTTATGTTCATAAAATGTTGTTTTTATGTTTTTATGTTACTTGAAATGCAAGAAAGAATGCTTATTCAATTGAATAAACAGAGGGAACGATTGAGTCGAAATAAAGACAATTTGAATTGAAATGAAAGACTGTCAATTTGCATTCAAAGATAAATGTTTACAGAAGAGTAAATGGTACACATTGCATACATTTCTCCTTTCGAACTCGTTTCTCGCGTTAACATGGGTATTTTGAGTTTTGACAGGATTTCTGTATAAAGATTGTGACCCTTTGCTCGATCACATAACTAGCCTATTTATAGACACTAATTCCTAACTGCTAATAACGCCTAAATAACTACAGAGAGGACGCGTGTCTTGACACGTATTTTGAATTTGAATTCTTCTTTATCCTTGGAATTAGCCGTTGAATCCATCGAAGTCGAAATAGCAATGTTTTTCCTGAATATTTTGCTAAGTCCACGTTTTTCTTCTGCATAGCTGAACGCTTCGACCCTGCTGACGTTTCGACCAAATCGAGAGGATCCTGAAGAAAGTACAAAGTTAAGGAATAATGCTCAAAATAGAACATTTATTATATGTTCGCATGATTGATCAGTAAATTCATTGGCTCTGAAAACCAAACATCTTTAATGACTTTAGATGTAATCAAATAATTAAATAGGATTATTTTAGTCATGCATTTAGAACATATTTTTACTTAGTAAAAATATGGGCTAACAGTCATATGATAGATTTTAACCATTCATTTATTTATTTTCTTTCTCTTTTTATGTATATTTTTATTCTTTGTAATTTAATAACCATTGGATTAAGAAAATGAGAGTGGCGTTCGTAGAAGTTGAAAAGAAACTATCTGAATTTCTTTTTGATTTATTTTTAAAACCAGACACGTTCCCCTATAAATAGCAGTGGAGACACAAAGAACACTTTTTCACCAATTTCCAACTCAGAGCTTTTTTGCGATAAACAACCTTCATCTTTGATTTTCTGCAAAATCAAGCTTTAACCTTCAAACAATCTGTGATTTCAAACCGTTCAAACGAATCTACACTAGATTCCGCGTTGTTTCATCACTGATTCAAACCAAAACAACTCAGTTTTTCACAGATTTCGCAAAAACCCATTTTCTAACTTCTAAACCTTGCAACTGTTCATTAATGGCTTCGAATCAGGATTACGAAATACCAATCGCTGGGAAATGGAAGGATCTGATGGTTCTTGAAGATGGCGAAGAGGTTGTTCCTTAACCATCTGGAAGCGAAGCTGAAAGGAAAAGGGTTGACGGGCCTGCCCGTCAAATACTTTTTTTTGGACGGCTCAGCTTATGATACCTTTCTCAGTGAAGAAAGATCATTACGCCTTCTGTGGCCCTTATCCATCACATTCAGAAGTTATATCGAAAGAGGTAAATGATCTCTTCCCAAAGTACATCACATGTGGACCTAGAATATTTGAATCAGACCCTTATAACTTTGGATAACTCAAAAACTCTATTAAGTTGTTTCGAGTTGCCCCCTATACTGCCCACAAAGACTATATCCCTTGGTTAAATAGGGTCGAAAAAGAATATAAGGGAGTTTGGGAGACTTATGGGATTTACCCCATGATTCAATTTAGTCGAACCGGTCCCAAATACAAGCCTGAGCTTCTTATAGTTGCCCTTCACTTTTATGAAAAGTTCACAAACACTTTCCAGTTTAGATGTGGCATGTTATCCCCTACCCTCCTGGATGTAGCTGCTATTACAGGCCTTAGGCCTAATGGAGATCATTTCGACCCTACCAAGACTGGTGACAAGGTCGAACTCCATTACAAGGAGAACACTTTCTCCAAGTACATTTCTGAGAACATGGGTAAGGAAGGAGAAGAAGTGTCACATGAGGAGCATGTGGCCTTCTTGACATTATGGTTATCCCATTTTGTCTTCTGCTCAAAATCTCTCCAAGTTGCAAGGATGTTTATCCCAATGGCCCAGCAGATTCATGAAGGTAGGCTCTTCAGCCTAGGGCGCTTATTGCTGACAACTCTATACGAGGCAATGGGCAACGCAAGTGATGCAATCAAGGCATCAAAAGATGGGTTGAAGTTTTCTGTTGCTGGACCCATATGGCTGCTACAACTATGGCTAAATGTCACTTTTGAAACTGAATTAGGATTGATAGTCCCTTCTGACTATCAAAAGGAAGTAGATGAGAGGGAGATCGAAGGGCAAATGTTGGTTAGGTTAGCCCCTCGATCTTTGGATCAGGACAGTAGAAGACTTTTCATAAGGCATATTAAAATGTTCTTGAATTTTGATAAGTTTTTACCACGCCATGCCCCTTTTATTGAGCGCAAGTATGGTGCTGTATGGTTTGTTGAAGAGTTTCCATCGTTCGACCCATATAATATAGATGAGATCAACGAGGTATGGAGGTCTTACTTGGAGCAGATTGTGCTATCCTGCAAGATTGGGGCCAATTTGGCCTAGTTGGGTACCAGCCTAATTGTGTTGCTAGGCAATTTGGCATGTCTCAAATTAGGCCAAAGAGCTTCTTTGAGAAGGCAGATCGAATGGTGCTGGGTACAAGTATTACTGAGAAGATCTACAAAAAATACCTGAGGATGATAACAGATTATGAATATACCTTCAAGCCATTCGAGTTTAAACCCTCTTTTTACTGCACTGATGGATTTAGTGCTTGGTGGCAAGACTACTATTCACGCTCATCCATTGGCAATGCAGAGCATATGTTGGGCATGGTAGAGAGTGGCTTTATAATGCCAACTCTAGGAAAGAAAATTGTTGTCTCAGGTCGAGGTAAAAACCATATCTTCCAATTTCCTTTATATTAATATAACACTTTATACCTTTCGTATTAACTAGTGCAATATTTTTTCAGGCAAAGCTGTGAAAAAGGATGATGGGTCTTCACAAACTTCAGTCGAAGTAAAGAAACCCACTGGAGTGAAGATCAAACTGAGGTCGAACCTCCTAAGCCAAAGGTACCTTAGCTTTTTATTCCACATGTTTTTCAATCTTCACTTTTGAATTTTATCACTTTACCTTGTTTTTGTGTGTTCAGAGTGAAGAAAGGAAAAGCAGCACTGAGACTGTGTTTGCTAGTTCGAAGAAGTCGAAAGACACTACTGTTGTGGATATAGAGGTGAGAATTAGCATTTTCCAACTCAAGTCTTTGGCTTTACTTCAAATAGTATTTTTAGCCAAATTTTATATTCTTTATCATTCATCATTTTTTGTTATTTCAGGATGATGGTGATGAAGAGGAAGAAGAAGTTCCTCTAGTTAGAAAAAGAAAGCAGCCATCTGCTTCGATCTCTCATCAAAGTGAAGGAGGACCCTCTACTAAAGAGGATAAGGCTGAAGAAGCCAAAAAGAAGAAGAAAAAACAAGAGCCTACAGCTCAAGAGACCCCAAAAAAGGATCAAGGAGAAAAAGATGAAAGAAGAAAGAAAAAGAAAAATGAAGAGACAAGACTTGTGGTAATTGTGAGGGAAAAATCAGCCATTAAAAAGACTAAAGTGCACAGGGCACTCAAAATCCATACCTCCAGTGATAGTGGTGAGATCCCTAAACCCAAGGAAAACCCTGCACCAGAGAAGGAAACATTGGTCGAAAAGGACCAAAACATTAATGTTGCAGAAGAAAAGGTTTCTGGGCCTAAGGAAGATCCATTGCCACAGCCAGAACCATTGGTCGAAGACCAAAATGCCACAAATGAGGGGAAGCAAGATAATGTACAGAAGGATGGCACAATTCTTATGCAAGATGCCGCCAATTCTGAGTAGAAAAATGATTCCCTCACCGATCCTGAGGTCAAAGATAAGGAGGTAGATTTCATTTTCTTTTCTAACTTTATTTTCTCTTCGAATCCTCCATTGTTTTAATTGACCTTTCTTCTGTGTTTGTAGGATGAATCGAAAGAGGAGACTCCCCAAGAACACAACCAGCAAAGCCCTAAAGAGATACCAAGCAAAGATAAAGCTGATGAAACCAAGAGCTCTAAAGATGATGGCACCAACAGAGCTGGTGATGGAAAGGTCGACCTAGGGAACTCTACTGAGGGGCCTAATGAAGGAGAAGGGACTAAAGTGAGAACTGATGGTGATGGTACTAAAGTCTTGCCCACCACTTCGAGCATCAATTATACTCTTCCTAGTACTTCTACTAAGTCTGGCCAAGCTAGTTCGACACAAGAGTCTCTGCATGATTCTGATGGTATTCCTGAAGCTGAGGCTGGTGGTCCAGATCTTGCCTCAGTCTCTTCGACCTCAAGGCTTTCTGCAAGTCTTAGAGTACAAGAAGAAGAGTTTGCCAATATGCACAAATCTGATCCTGCAGGGACTCTTCGATTATTACTTTCCAAAAGACAAAGCCAAGCCACCACTTCAAGTGAGCACACCACCAGTGATTCCGCCCCTTCGAATGCTGATATTAATTCAATGGTGCGTCAAGATTCTTTGCTTTTGCGACTCACCACTGACTTCACTAAAAAGGACATATTAAAGCAGCTCGAAGAAGAACCTACACGTGCTTACAGCCACTTGGCATTTTTGAAGAAATTGCACAATCCTTTGACTGATCAAACAACTTTGGGCAAAGTTATTCAACTCAGTTCGATCATTGATCAATTTGCCAAAGCTGTGCAGAAACGGAATGAGAATGACACAAGGCTGGCTACTCAACAACAGGCTCAGGCCATGTTTTATGAGAAAGCACAAAAAGCGCAAGCTGAAGTGGACAAGCTATCTTCCCAAGCCAGTGAAGGTAATCCAGGAGTCGAAAACTGCAACAAGAACATCGCTTTTTACAAGCAACAAATTGAACAACTGGAGAACCAAATAGTAGGGTACAGGCGCAAAATCATTGAAGAAGAAGTCGAAAGGGCTCGTATTGAACAAGAAGCAAAAGCCTCGACTCAAGAATTGATTGATGCGCAGGGCAGGGAAGGAATTCAAGCTTTCAGCTCAACAGAGGTGGTTGCTGAGGAGATTAAGTTTTTGGAAAGTTCTAATCTTGTGGTCGAAAAAGAACTTGCAACCTTGAAGAGGATCTATTCAGAATGCACTAGAGACTTGTAGTTTTCTTTTGGTTTATTTGTCCTTTCGAACAATTTTTTATGTTCAATCCCATTTGGATTTTATTTGTAATTTTGAACAAAGTCCCAGTTTGTGGCAACTTTATTTTATAATTGTCATTTTGCTTTTATGTTTAAGTATTATTCTGCGCTTATTTTTACTTCGAGTAAGACAGGTTTATATTTTTTCAAATACTTTCCATTTATACCCAAAGTACGTTTTTCAGGAGTTAGTTCCTCAATTTCATAAGCACCATTCGAATAAACTTGAACAATTTTAAATGGTCCTTCCCAATTTGGGGACCATTTGCCTAGGAGTCTATCTTTCTTATCCATAGGCAAAATTACTTTCCAAACTAATTCTCCAATAATAAAAGACTTAGACTTAACTTTCTTGTTGTAAGATTTAGCTACTCTTTCTTTTTGTTTTGTTAAAACTTCTAGAGCACTAAGTCTTTCTTCATCTAAATCAACTAATTCATCTGACATCATCTGCCAATAATAGTCTAAAGGTATTTCCATTTGCCTTTGCACCCTTGCTGATTGCAAATGTATTTCGACTGGTAACACAGCATCATGACCATACGTTAGTCGAAATGGGGTGGTATTAGTTGATTCCTTAGGAGAATTTCTGCAAGCCCATAGCACTTGGTCTAAAGTTTTATGCCAATTTCTTGGTTTTTGGGCTATGTGTTTCTTTATCAAATTAATAATGATTTTATTGGCTGCTTCGACTTGACCATTTGCTTGTGCATAATATGGTGTTGAAGTTAAAAGTCTAAAGCCAATTTCTTGGGCAAATTCCTGCATTTTACGTCCAATAAAAACTGAACCTTGATCAGTAGTAATAGTTTCAGGAATCCCAAATCTATAGATTATATGATTTTGTATAAAAGTAATCATTGCCTCTTGATCAACATTTGGTAAAGGAATGGCTTCAATCCATTTTGTGAAATAATCTATTCCAATTAAAATATAACGTTGATTCTTTGATGAAGCAGGTTTAATCTCACAAATCAAATCTATAGCCCAACCCCTAAAGGGCCATGGTTTTACTATTGAATGTAGTTCACTTGCAGGCACATGCTGGATTCCTGAATGCCTTTGGCATTCTTGGCATCCTTTGGCATATTCTATGCAGTCTTTCAGCATAGAGGGCCAATATAGGTCTTGTCGAAACAAAAGCCATTTCATTTTATGCCCTGCTTGATGAGAACCACAAGTACCGCTATGAACATCAGAGATTGCTATGTAAGCTTCTATTTCATTAAGGCATTTTAACAAAATTCCTTCAGAAGTCTTTTTGAAAAGATCATTTTCAAAAATTATATAGCTTAAAGCCCTATATTTTAGCTTTCGATCCACATTTCCTGTTGGATTCCTAAGATATTCTATAATAGGCTTTCTCCAATCATCATCTGAGAGATTGTCAATGGCAAAAATTTCAAAATTTTCATGGGGATTTTCAACCTCACTATTGATTTGTGGTATAGCATCTGCCCCCACAAGTTTTGGCATTGACAATTGTTCAGAAATTGGTTCTTGTAAAACCATTTTTTCTTTGATTTCGATCAATTGTGTCAATTTTTCCTTTGACATCTTATATCCTGAAGCAATTTGAGCTAAGTCATTTGCTTCTTGATTTTCTAGTCGAGGTACATGTTCAATATCCACATGATCGAAACAATCTAACAAAGAGCTAGCTATAACAAAATATTTTGCTAAGTGCTCTTTAACACATTTATATTCTTGTGTTAATTGTTTCAATACTAATTCAAAGTCACCTCTTATTTTAATGTTCTTTGCCCCCAAGTCTTTTAATATTTCTAAACTTGTAATTAAGGCTTCATATTCAGCTTCATTGTTAGAGCAAAGTCCATTGATTTTATATTTGAATTTAGTTGGAACCTTGGTAGGTGAAATTATTGGGATTCCAATCCCCGTTCCATGTTTATGTTTGGATCCATCAAAGTAGAGAGTCCATGGTTGAATATCCACAAATCCTTGTGGCATTTCGACCAAAGAATGATCAACTATAAAATCAGCCACAATTTGACCTTTAACAACTTTCAAAGGCTTATAAGTAAGTGAATATTCAGTTAATGCTAATGCCCATTTTCCAATTCTACTATGTAATATAGGTTTAGTTAGCATATGCTTAATAACATCGAAATGGGAATAGACATAAACATCAACAGGCTTTATATAATGCTTAAGTTTTGTACAAGAGAAATATAAACAAAGACAAAGTTTTTCTATGGCAGTATATCTAGTTTCTGCATCATTTAAAAATCTACTAAGGTAATAAACTGCATTTTCTATGCCATTATCATCTTCTTGAGCCAACATGCTCCCTATTATCTTATCAGACGCAGCAATGTACAACTTCATAGCTTTATTCCTGCTAGGAGGCATTAAAACTGGAGGCTTTATCAAATAATCTTTAATGTCATCAAAAGCCTTCTAATGCTCTTCCTCCCATTTGAATGGGTCATCCTTCTTGAGTCGAAGTAGTGGTGAGAAAGCTTGAGCCTTTCCACTTAGATTCGAAATGAATCTCCTCAAAAAGTTGATTTTTCCTAACAGAGATTGAAGTTGTTTTTTGGTCGAAGGAGGATTTGTCTCTAAGATAGCCTTTGTCTTGTTTTGGTTTATATCAATGCCTTTTTTATGCACCACAAAACCAAGGAAATCTCCTGCATGCACACAAAAAGCACACTTTAATGGATTCATTTTTAATCCATGTTTCCTCATCCTTTCAAAAGATTGCCTAAGGTATAGCAAATGGCTATCTTCAGAAGAGGATTTAATAATGATATCATCAATATAAACTTGCATGAATGTATCTATAAAATCATGAAACATAGAATCATGGCCCTTTGATAAGTGGCCCCAGCATTCTTTAACCCAAAGGGCATAACAACCCATTCATAAGTGCCTAAGGCACCAGGGCATCTAAATGCTGTTTTAGATACATCCTCTTCAGCAATAAATATTTGGTTATAGCCAAAATAACCATCTAACATGCTCAGGAATTCGAAACCTGCTGCTGAGTCTATTAACATTTCTGCCACAGGCATGACATACTCATCTTTAGGTGTAGCATTGTTTAAGTCCCTAAAATCTATGCATACTCTAAGTGTACCATTCTTTTTAATAACAGGAACTATATTTGCTAACAATTCTACATACCTAGCAGTTCTGATGAATTTACTCTTCAGCAGCCTTTCGATCTCTTCCTTGATCTTGGACATAATTTCTGGTGCAAATCTCCTTGGTAATTGTTTCACTGGTTTTTTACCTGCCTTGATTGGTAGTTTTAGTTCGACCATTTCTCTACTTAGTCATTTCATTATAATCCCAAGCAAAACAATCACTAAATTCCTTGAGAAGTAGCACCAATTTTCCTTTTAAATCAGGATTGATATTAGCACTAATATAAGTTGGCCTTTTTACTAAGCCATTTCCAATGTCAATTTCCTCCAAAGGGTCTTGAGCTTGCATCTTTGGGGTTTCATTTAAAGGATCCCTTTCGAATCCCAGGGGTTCTTCATCATAGATACAATCAAGCCTTTGAATTTGTGGCATAGGAGTGCCATCACTTTCGACTTTGGCTTCTGTAGCCATTTTTTGTTGGATATCAACTTCCAAAGCCGTATTTAATCTACTTTCGGCCATATAAGCCGTAATTCTGGCCCATGCATTGGACTCAGTCATAGTAATCTTCGTAGATATTCCACCCAGATGGTGGTATAACTCCATCTTCTGAGGATGCAGCATCTATTTCCTCTCTTTCCCATATAAATCCTTGGGTTGGGTGGAGTTTGACAGAATGTATGACATTATCAGAAGGCTTGAAAGCATTCTCTCTGTCATAGCATGGCGCAATATTTGCCAAATTCTTGTCAAAGGTTTGCTTAGATATAGTGTCTACCTCTGACATGTAGAAACTTTGGTCAGCTTCAATGTTTTCTACACAACCATCTTCTCTCCAAAGTATCAACTTCTGGTGAAGGGTAGATGAGACAGCACCCACTCCATGAATCCACTCCCTTCCCAATAGCAAGTTGAAGTTCGCCTTGGATTCAACTACCAAGAACAAAGTTGGTCGAACTATACTGCCCACAGCAACATCTACCTGAATTGCCCCCCTAGAATATCCTGTCTTGCCTTCATAGTTTGACAAAACAATGTTATGGGCTGACAAATCACAATCATATTTGCCAATTTTGGACAACATAGATAAAGGCATCAGATTAACAGCAGCACCTCCATCTATCAACACTTTGTTAATTCCAACTCCCTCAACTTTTGCTCTGATGAAAAGAGGTTTGAGATGGCTTTTTATGCCTAAGTCTGGCCTTTCGAATGTAGCTTGTTGCTCTTCGATACAGCCATTATTCATGATATAAGAGCACATTGGCTTTGGATCAGCCATTTCCAACTGGTCGAAATCAGTTTCGAGCTCAGTTACTTCTGATTGAACATCATATTCTGATGGTAATATGGAAACCACACATATTACATCAAAATCTGGCTCAGAATCCAGTAGATCATCATCTTCCATTTTATTTTCATCTATTGGATGAAGGATCCTTTCTTTAGCTGGCCTTCTAGCCACTTCTTTGTATTGGCTTGTTTGAGGATTTTTTGCAGCCAACTTCTTTTGGCGTTGGAATCTACGCCACTGAGTTCTAGTCATTGGATGCTTACCCTTGTAATTATTTCTGTAAGAGTATTTGTTAACATCCTCTGAATAGTTTAATTTGGTACCACTGGAGCCACCAACTTCCATTGCACCTTTGTTGAATCTTATCGTTCCTTGGTGCATCCAGCGTTCTACAGGGATCGAACCAGATGGACGGAAAGTGGGCCTTTGATCAATTTGAACAGGATTATTTGGTCGAGTCAGGATGCCTTTTCCTTTGTCCTGGTACTGTTTTGGCTTTGCCCCTTGCCTATTTGTCACAGGTTGGAATTTCATAAGGCCTGCAGTAGCCTCTTTATCACAAACAGCACTGCAACGGGCACAAAGCATAACTCCTTTGTTCTCCAGTTTGCACCTGTTTAGAAAGTCAATTAAATCCTCTTCAACACGAGGATAAACTACTTTCATTTTCTCGAAATATTCCTCTTCAGGGATTTTTTCTGCCTGCACCTCTGTAACCTCCATGGCTTCGACCATCATTATTTCTTGTGGTTTAGCATAGAGAGTATCAGCATTCTGCAAAGGCTCAGCATCAACCTTCATGGCTTTGGGTTTTTCACCAAATTTGAGTCTCCCCTCATTCAAAGTCTTTTGGACCAAGTCCCTGAAAAGTACACACTGTGAGGTTGTATGTCCAAGAAAATTATGATATTTACAATAACCTCTTTTCTTTCTCATATCTAATGGAGGTATTTTAACACCTTTAGGAACCACAATTTGGCCATCAGTAACCAACAAATCAAAAATCTCATCACATTTTGTTATATCAAAAGTGTAAGTTTTTGACACATATTTATCATTTTTTGGTTCAACAGGATTTTTCCCATTTAAAGGTTTCAAAAGTTTGCAAGTATAAGGGGGACCAGGTTTTAATTCTGCTAAGTCTATTTCCCCTTGTTCAACATCCTCATAAGAGATATCATACTCTTGGTCACTATCATGTGTTTCTACATAAGCAACATTTTCTTTCTTGTCATACTTAGAATTTCTAGCCTTTTCTGCTTTCAAGCGTTCGACCTGTCGAACCCTATCAGCCAATTGGGCCATATCTCTTAGATGTTGAGTATCTAATTTCTTTCTGATCGAATAATCTAGGCCACCAGCAGCCATTTCGACCAATTCATGTTCAGGCACCTGAGTAAAGCATCTAGCCTTAAGTATACGGAATCTATTCAAATAATCATCCACAGACTCAGGAGTTTTGCGCCTAACACTTGCCAATTCTTTGAGACTTATTTTAGATTGTCCCATGTAGAATTGTTCATGGAAAACTCTCTCCAATTGATTCCAATTGAAAATTGAATGTGGAGGGAGAGTAGTAAACCATGTGAAAGCATTTTTTTGTTAGAGAATTTGGGAAATATTTCATCCTTAAATTCTCATTGTTTGCTAAATCTCCTGCCTCAGTCAAATATCTTGCTATGTGTTCAACAGTAGATTCACTAGTATCACCAGCAAATTTGGTGAACTTTGGGATTTTCCAACCCCTTGGTAATTCTGTTTGAAGCACGTATTTTGATAAGGCAGAAACAAAATGAGGCCTATGCATGCCTATGTTTAAACCATTTTGTGCCAAGATAGTTTCGACCAAATTTGCTATGTTATTTTGTCCAGCAAAGTTATTGTTTTGGACATTTCTAACTACATCATCAGCATTTTGGTTCCTATTTACCAAGACAATTCCTGGGTTTTGTTCGACCTGGGGCAAAGCCTGTGGCTGTGCCTGTAGTTGCACTTGTGGTTCGACCACTGGTACAGGTTGTTGGACTTGGTTTACAGGATTAGCCACATTAGCCTGTGTAGGCAAAATGGCATTATTTGGTGCTTGTGAAATTTGCAAAGGCACTACATTTTGAATTTGGGGAACTTGTTGATTAGGGACTTGAGGAGCCCCAAAGAAATCAGCAATTCTTCCCATTTGATTGGCTAACAATTGGTAACTTTGGTTAGTATTCTGAATTAAAGGATTAAATACTGTACCAATTTGTTGTGTTAACATGTTAACCATATCATGATTACTATCATCCATTTGTTGCCTCATTGCTGCCAAGGCAGTATTGGTTAATGCAGGTGTGTTATTTCGTGTTGCAGAGCCAAATATCCCTGGATTATTAGGGACGTAAACACCTGGCGCTGTCTCTGTGAATAATGAAGCACTTGTTTGCAATCCCTGCATCATAGTGGTAGGCATACCATAGGGATAATTTCTACTAGCGCCTTGACTCATGTATTGAGAAAAAGGCAATTGAAATGTAGAGGAACCAGCGCCACCCCCATTGACATTTGACCTATTTGGAGAAAAGCTACTCTCCACATTAGGAATCAACGTTAAAATGGGTTTTGTAGTGGTCGAGGGCGTCGTTGTGGATGATGGTATTGCCACTGTGGCATTTATTATCGAAGATGTTGGGGCAGAAACTGTTGCCCCAGTAACATTAGGTATAATCTCACTGATTACAGGAGAGACTATAGCCGCTGAAGTACTCGAAGCGGTTGAAGGATTCGAACCGCCATTATTATTGTTTCCATTTGGATTTTCCATGTTTGGTCTTGGGTTATTTCTTGGTGGTGGTCTAACCATTTCAGGGAGTGATTTCCCGTTTCTTAAAAGCATACACTACACACAAGACTTTTGGAAACAAATTTAAATACAGAACAAATTAAATACACTAAACTTTGAAGAAAAATTTAAACGTAAAGCACACGGTCCCACTGGGCGTGCCAATTTGTTTACTGTGAAATTTAGTAAACAATGCTATTTTGAGTTATTACAAGAGAGATCAACTAGTAAATCTCGGGACATAGTGTTTTGTTCATATTTTCAAAGGAATTAGTGTTCATTATTGTTCTTATGTTCATAAAATGTTGTTTTTATGTTTTTATGTTACTTGAAATGCAAGAAAGAATGCTTATTCAATTGAATAAACAGAGGGAAAGATTGAGTCGAAATAAAGACAATTTGAATTGAAATGAAAGACTGTAAATTTGAAATTCAAAGATAAATGTTTACAGAAGAGTAAATGGTACACATTGCATACATTTCTCCTTTCGAACTCGTTTCTCGCGTTGACATGGGTACTTTGAGTTTTGACAGGATTTTTGTATCAAGATTGTGACCCTTTGCTCGATCACATAACTAGCCTATTTATAGACACTAATTCCTAACTGCTAATAACGCCTAAATAACTACAGAGAAGACGCGTGTCTTGACACGTATTTTGAATTTGAATTCTTCTTTATCCTTGGAATTAGCCGTTGAATCCATCGAAGTCGAAATGGCAATGTTTTTCCTGAGTATTTTGCTAAGTCCACGTTTTTCTTCTGCATAGCTGAACGCTTCGACCCTGCTGACGTTTCGACCAAATCGAAAGGATCCTGAAGAAAGTACAAAGTTAAGGAATAATGCTCAAAATAGAACATTTATTATATGTTCATGCATGATTGATCATTAAATTCATTGGCTCTGAAAACCAAACATCTTTAATGACTTTTGAAGTAATAAAATAATTAAATAGGATTATTTTAGTCATGCATTTAGAACATATTTTTACTAAGTAAAAATATGGGCTAACAGTCATATGATAGATTTTAACCATTCATTTATTTATTTTCTTTTTCTTTTTAAGTATATTTTTATTCTTTGTAATTTAATAACCATTGGATTAAAAAAATGAGAGAAAATATTGGAGAGAATCCAAGTCCCTCTCACCTCTGATCAGAGAATGTGAAGGTGTTTTAGGTAATGTTTCCCATGACAATGTGACAAAAAACAAAATCGGTAAATAAAAAATATCTTTTGTATCCAACTACATAGATTAATCTCATTGAAATAACTGAAATTCATTTAAAGATGTAGCTATTAACTGAAACTTGCAAAATCTATTCACATAAAAAAGTTTTACTTTTTAAATTGTAATTTTGAATTTTACTTTTAAAACTTTAAATTATGTAATTTTGAAAGTGTTCGAGTATAAAAAACGGTTCATATCAAATGGAACCCAGTCGAATTTGGAGTTGAAACGAATCATGCTACTTTACTTATGTACTCCCTCCGGTCTCGAATATAAGCAACAAAATAAAAAATCAAATATAAGCAAAAGTTACTATATTTATTATCAATATTCCAATTTTACCCTTGAATTTATTTTTCCAACTTTTTACTTCCTTTGTACCAAAATATAAGTCGTTTTGAGAAAAAAAAATTGTACTAAATTATAAGTCGCTTTACATTACCAATAAAACATTTATTGCTCTTTTTCTTATTATATCCCTAACTTTTTATTTCTATTCTTTGAATTTATTTTTCCCATACAATTAATGAAGGACAATTTTGTAAACTAACTCATAATTTCTCATTTTCATACAACATTAATTACATTTATTAATTTGTGTAATATAGTTAAGACTAGGGGTGGGCAAAAACCCGCAAACCAAACAATCTGAATTGAAAATTGGTCCAGCAGGCGAGTCGATGCGGGTCATCGGGTTGTCAGTCACACATTTTTTGTTTTAGATGGGTTAAAATGGACGGGTTCAGTTTTCTAAAATGTAACCGAACCCGCCCGAGTTATATAAACTGTAAGCTTTTGTTTTATTCAATATATAAACATGATGAAGTGACTAGACATATCTCGAGACACACAATGGGCCTTACTTGTTACAGTTTGTTTCCTTGGAAAGTGGAAACACAAAACCACTAACTAGTAGTTAAAAACCACTTGCTTCTTTTCTTTCACTCAAATACTAAAACCACTATACATTTGTTGTTATTATTTTATTTCACTTCATTCTGTTTCACTTGCACTCATGTTCTCTTCACATCACACAATTGACTTATTTTATTTTTCAGATAATTTTTCATTTGTTGGTTCAAAACCGAATTAATTGACCCGTCAAATCACCGATCCGCACAAACCAAACCCGCAAAAACCAAACTTTTAAAAAGGATTGGATTGAGGCTTACTATTACAACTGCGGGTTAAGATGAATGGTATTTTTTGGCCCAAACCCGCTCTACCCTACCCGTTGTCCAACCCTAGTTAAAACGACTTATATTTTGATACGGATGGAGTATAAACCTTACGTATATAATTATATTGTTTTGTGTGGTTTCCGACATAATTTTACTTTACTCCACTAATTCATGCAACTATTAATGTCATAAACAAGTTAAAAAACAAGGATAAACATGTTAAGGAATCTAAAATAGAAAATTCTCATTAAATACTCCCTCCAACCTTGTTTAAAGCAAAAATTAACAAAAAAATTTGGCCTTAAATATAAGTAAAAATTAGCAAACTTAATTGTATTTAATGTTATTCTTCCAAAAATACCCTCATTAATTTTTCTACTTTTTGATATATTATAAGGTCATTTTAGGAATTGTAGTAGAAGTTTCACATAAAACCAATACAAAAAAGTAACTCATAAGTGTGCAAATAGATAAATTTGCTTATAAAAGAGGCCTGAGGAAGTAAAGTGGTACTTTAATTTGTAATAAATGAGATATACTCCCTCCGGTCTCATATATAAGCAAATTTACAAAAAATCTTTTCTTTTAAGAAAAATGTCTAAATACATTCAAGTGATATACTTTTCTAATTTTACCTTTTTTCACTTGGAAACCGTTACAATAATGAGAATGTGAAAAAGGTAGGGATATATTTGGAAAAGTGATATTTATTGTAATGATTAAAAGTTATTTTATTGTTGCTTACTAGTGTCCACACCCGTGCCAAGCACGGGTTAGAAATTCGCCTAACTGATTTTTACATATTTAAAAGATATTAATGTATTATTTAGATATTGTTTATTTTGAAATTAATTTTTCTATAATCTTAAATTTTATTAATACAAAAAAAAAAAAAATATATATAATTATAGGACGTTGTAACACCCCGTTTTTCATAAGCCCGAAAAGGCATTATATATATATATATTTTTTTTTTATACACATCAGAGTTTACACATAAAGATTTTAAATGAGCCGGCATTCAAATATACAAGAACTCATTACCAAAAGGTGCTTCGACAAGCAAAGTGTATTCAGGAATAATTACAATCCAAGTCAAAGTATTCAAATACATACAACCAACTAGCTAGAATCCTATGCCTAACCCAAAAAGCACAGTGTACAACCCCACCGGCGCATAGTCTAACTAAGCTAAACTCCAACCTCTCACTAGGACCCGGAACAGCCGCCGTCGTCACCACGACCTAGCCCAACATCTGGGTGGGATGAGCCCGCAAATGAAAGGAAGGGGTCACCACAAAATACAAGTATGTATATATATAATCGGTGCGAAAGATGTACACATAGCAAATTTCCACATACACAAGAGAAAGCTTTTAAACTCAAAAGTAGTTCCCACCAACGGGTATATATAAATAAATCACTAATCCTAATGCAGACCTCTACAATGGGTGTGACGACCGTCACTGGTTCGCCACATGCATGATTTTCCGGAAAATTAACCTCTCCTCGAAGAGTCGTGGGGTAGGCAAAGCCACACAGTCATATACGTACCCGCACTAAAAAGCCACACAAGGCGGGTGAAGTCACACAGACAAACACCAGGTGAAGTCGCACAGACAAACACCAACTCAATAAAAATCCAGTCGGATTTGGCGAAGCCACACAGTCAACGCCCGGTACGTAGGCAAAGTCACACAGACATACACCTAGGCACGCAACTATGAAATGCATGACATATATTCTCTTTGGCATATACAGGATAGTCACACAGATAAAATCCCCGCGTAGTCCTATCTGACGCACGCATTAATATATGCTCATGCAACCAATCACATAGCCTAAAGCCTATGCACAAACCATCAAAACCTACATACATTTTCCTAATCATATGTAAATTGCACAAGTAATTATAACCACGTTCTCATCAACGAGAATACATAAGTACAAACATGTCAAAGCACACAGCAAATGCATAACAACAAAACAAAACATGTCGTAACCATTTTAAAAGACGGAAATAAAGTGGAGCCCCTACCTCGGCAAGCTTCCGTTTACTAAAACTCGTCCAAACAACACAACGCGCTTCCTAAAACAAATAGCGTATTATCAACACATTGTTTTCCAACCAATCGTATTGAAACTAAACCAAAAACCCCAAAAACTTAAAGGTTCCTAAGGAAAATCCACTCTTACGGACACCACACCAAATTCTACCATATTGATCAATCTCCATGAGTTATTTGTACTATTTTTAGGACCCAAAACAATAGTCAAAAGTCTTAAATAAATTGAAATGCGAAATGGCCGTTTTCTTGCGTTACAAGCTACGTACTTTCCGAGTACCTGAAAAACCCGGTTCCAATCCCCGCCACTTCCATAAATTAATAAAAAGGGATAGGAAGCCTAAAAATAATTTTAGAACATCAAACTCCAAAAATTTTGGTCCCAGAGCTCGCCACGGCGAGTTGACGCCGAGTGAAGTCAGGAGCTACTGATCTCACTCGCTCTGGAGCTCGCTCTGGCGAGTTGCTTCAAAGCACACTCGCTGTGGCGAGTAACAGCTCGCTCAGCGAGTACACCAGAGACAAAACAGCAGAAACAGCAAAACTTGGTTTACTCAATTTTCACCCAAAACAACTTTTCACGCAACACACTACATACGCATAGTATTGGTTCCCAACAACCGTTTGCACAACAAAGCATTACATTTTCGAAAGTATGTTGGTTGCTTCGAGTGCAAGTTATTTGGTTTTCATTTCCAAAATCAAAACCAAACTCAAGCACAAGTTTTATTACGGGCCTCAACCGACCGGTAATCATTTTTAAACATGTTTTCTTAGGCAAAAGCAACGCCACATAACACAAGAGTTTTAAACCACTTTGACCCCAAAAACACCACACAAAACTCTTAGGAAATATTTTCATAACCCCAAAATATTTTTCATCGGATTTTCTAAAACAAAACCATGCAACACCAATCCCTTTCGCCTAAAGGTTCAAAAACAACGTTTCTTTTCAAAACCTTACAACTTAACAACATGTTATTGATCAATACATAACCAACCTAAAACCCTAACTTTTCTCATGAGATTTTCACCAACTCGTGGAAAACAAAAATAACAAAGCCTACACATGCTTACTAAACTCTCATGAACAACTTTCATGAAATAAAAGCTAGCAAAAACAACATTTCTCACCAACCCTCATATGAACATAAACCCAAAAACCTCTAAACTCTAAAAATCTACCAACCTAGGAGATAAGAAGAGAGGGTTACCTTAAGAAAGTGATTCTCCACAACTTTCCACTAAGCTTCCAAGCTTGAAATTGAGTGAAATGGTGAGGAAATGAAAATTTTAGTGAAGGTTAGCAAGAAATGGAGTCCACGTGAAAGAGAGAAAGAAAGGAGAGTCTTGTGATGTTTCCTAAGTCCACAAAGTGTTACACCTCCTTACTATGCAAAGCTCTTGCTAACTCACCACCCTTGGATCAAAAATCAAAAGTCCAAGCTTAAACCCTAGCCATTGGATCAAACCAATCCAAACCCACTTGAGATAAAACTCAACACCTCTTAGAAAAACTCACACGTTCAGCTCTCGCGCGTCGCGACGAACGTAAATCACAAAAACATAAAAACTACGGAAAGAACGTCCATCGTTAAACATTTCCAAAACTTATCGCCGAATCTTTTTCCGCGACTGTAATTTTCTTCCATACCTTAGAAAATTATTCTCAGAACATAACCTCACTCACGCAGATATATAAAACTCCCATCCGAAACCTCACTTAAAACAGACGCAGTAAGATTTTACATCCGCGGGTAAAAATCCTACTCGTTTTTCCAAAAACAAGAATAATCCAAAACTCGTCATTCTAAATCCACATTACCCTTCTTATTCACAAAAGAGGATTACAAGACAAAAGCCTGTGCCTTAACAGCGCACGAGTCCAAAACAGATTCAATTACAGCAAAACTTACTAATTACACGATGTTTCACAATATGAACACATCGGAACCCTAATAAACCTAAAACCAATTATACAATGAAATATTGTGTCTTACAATACTACCCCCCTAAAAGAAGTTTCGTCCTCGAAACTTAGACGTCGTCAAACAAACTGGGGTACAACTCTTTCATCTTACTCTCGAGCTCCCAAGTGGTATCTCATGTAGCTTCGTTCCATATTACCTTCACCAAAGGTATCTCTTTCGTTCTCAGACGCTTCATCTTCCTATCCGCAATCTTGATCGGCGGAACTTCAAATGACAAGTTATCCCTCAACTGGATGTCATCTGGTGTGATCACATGTGACGGATCCGGTGTGTATTTCCGCAATTGCGACACATGGAATACGTCATGTATCAAAGATAGTGCCGGTGGCAACGCGATCCGGTATGCTACCTTCCCAATCCGTTCCAAAATCTGATAAGGCCCTATAAACTTTGAAGTCAACTTCTTCGCTTTCAAAGCCCTTCCAACGCCAGTCGTTGGTGTAACTCGGAGAAATACATGATCTCCCTCTTCAAACTCTAGAGGCCTCCGTCGCCTATCCGCATAACTCTTCTGGCGATCTTGAGCAACCTTCATCATTGCCCTTATCTTTCGGACCTTGTCCGTCGTCTGTTGTACCATTTCCGGTCCTACTAACATACTCTCCCCATCTTGGTACCAACACAAAGGAGTCTGACATCTCCTCCCATACAAAGCCTCGTATGGTGTCATTCCAATACTCGCGTGGAAACTGTTGTTGTATGTGAATTCTATCAATGGTAACACATCATCCCAACTTCCACGATCATCCAATACACATGCTCTCAACAAATCTTCCAATGATTGATTTGTTCTCTCAGTCTACCCATCTGTCTGAGGATGATAGGCGGAACTCAATCTCAGTTTCGTCCCCAACGCCTCATGCAAAGTCTTCCAAAAGTGTGAAGTAAACTTTGGGTCTCGATCCGACACCATACTTGACGGAATCCCATGTAACCTCACAATCTCAGCAATGTAAATATCGGTCAACTTTGCTGCTGTATCCGTAATCCTTACCGGTAGAAAATGAGCGGACTTTGTCAAACGATCCACTATCACCCAAATGGAATCATGCTTCCTCCTGGTCTTAGGTAAACCCGTAATGAAATCCATAGAAATGTTATCCCACTTCCACTCGGGGATATCTAATGACTGCAACATCCCTGCTGGTCTCTGATGCTCAATCTTCGCCTTCTGACAAGTTAGACACGACGCCACATACTCAGCCACATCCTTCTTCATACCCGGCCACCAAAAATCATGCCTCAGGTCTTGATACAATTTTGTTTAGAGCTGTCAAATGGGCCAGCCCGGCCCAGCCCGGTGGGCCAGCGCGTATAAGTGGGCGGGGCTGGGCTGGCCCGATTTCTATATGGGCTGCCAAATTCTAGCCCGGCCCGAGCCCTATTGGATCATGCAGCCCGATGGGCTAGCCCGGCCCATAAAATTCTTTTAGCGCACGCCAAAAAAGATTAATGACACATCCGACAAAATAATTACCACATAAAACAACCATCAAATCAACATTCATACAAAATATATCTGTCAAATAAAGATTCATGCACATATAACAGTATTTGTGGCAACATACAAAGTGCATCCTTAGATAATCAAAATCAAAATATATTACAAAATATATTCCCAATTCCAAAACATAACTTGTTTGTCATCAGAACCTGAGACAATAACATCACCAGTAGAGTTAAATTCAACTGCATTCACACAACCTTGGTGACCCTCAAGTTTCACATATAAATTCAATTTCTTCACAAGAACCTGCAAGTATAAACAAATAAACCTAATTAGTTCTATATATTCATAACAACTTTTCAATAGCTCAAATTAAATTCATAAATTACAATGAAATCACACAAAGAAAAAAAAAACAATAATTGATTTTTGAATTTGATCGAATATATTAATACTCTAAAAACAACATTTACATTTATTACATTTACATTTATTACATTTACATTTTTCCCCCCCATCAATTATACCAACCTTTGTAAAATATTTCCAAGCCTTTGATGTACCAGCCTTTTTTTTCTTAACACCATCTTCCTTAGCACTGTCATTCTCGTTAGCAACCGGAGGACCATCTAACATCACCAAGTCATCAGCTTCTTCCTCATCAATAATTCCCAAAATTGAACCAATATTATCATCCATGACTACAACAATAAATAAGAAATAAAATTAAACAAAGTTTAACAATAATACGAGAAACTACCAAGCTTCTCACCAAAAAGTCTAAACTACCAACTAAAACATGCATATCACTTTAATTTTACTGTATATATTAAATTCATCAGCACCTCCAACTTACTAAAGATTATATATAACAAAACAGACGGCAATTAATATATATTCATGAATTTGCTAACAATAAGTTTATTGGTATTATCTGGCATATTCCCTAATTTTTAAGTTACTCATAACTAGAGCCCGTATATGTATTAGCAAGTATGTTTAAAAGCCAATAAGTCAATAAGTCTAAATGAAAAGCCAATAAGACTTACTGGTTTCTTTTAATTTAAATAAAGTTATTAAATTCATATACTTAAGAACCCAATCTTTTTTCATAACAAAACAGGGCAAAAATCACAAGCAAAAACACCCAGTCCTAGTCCTAGCCACTGCCGCAGCACATACAGAAATTATACACTAGGAAAACAAGGAAAAACAGGACCGCAGCATCTGGACAGTAACAAAAACACATCCCACGACCTGTACAGTTCAGCCATCTATTGGAATGATTTGTTTGCTTCAGTTCAGCCATTTATTGGAACTATTTTCAGTTTCATCATATGCCTCATGATTTTGTATGCAAATAGATCACAGAATTAGGATTTTGAGAGCTAAAGAGGATGAAGTTACTTACCTCAGAGCCCGGAGTGGTTGAGGTTGGTCGACGGAGGAGGGAGTCAAGGAGAGATAGTTCTTCGATGGCGGAGGAATTGTTCTTCGACGGCGGAAAAGTGAAATTTGGGAGTTTGGTCGATGGAAAATTGAAATAGTGTGTTTACTGTTTAGGTTTTCATTGTGTGAATTTGGGAAAGAAAAGAAAAAGTAGTGGGCTTTTTTTAAAAAAATGGGTTAGCCCAAAATGTTTTTTTTTTAACTAAAAACTCTTTTTTTTTAAAATTTTAAACGGGCCGGCCCAAAGCCCGGTGGGCAAGCCCAGCCCGATCCATTTTTTAATTGGGCTCGTTGGGCTGGGCTAAAAAAGGCCCGAGTTTTTTTAACGACTTTTTTAATGGCCCGGCCCGACCCAAATCCATGGGCTAATGGCCCGGCCCATTAGCCCGGCCCATTTTGACAGCTCTAATTTTGTTGCTCCGGGATGCATACTAAGTTTACTCTTGTGTGCCTCCCCTAGAATGGTGTTTCTCAAGTCCATAGCTTCGGGCACACACACTCTACCTTGACACCTCAAAATGTTGTCCGATCCCACCTTGAAATCTCGGTTGGTTTCTCGAACAATCAAAGCTCTTTTCTCCATGAGGAACCTGTCATCTTGACAATTTGCAATGTCCTCCAATAATCCGCTTGAGATGGTAATCATACCCAACCTCATATTCCCTAAAGCAAACTCTACCTCTAGGTGCAAGTCACGAAACTCTCTCAATAACTCCTGTTGACTAGCCATTTGTGCCGAACAAACCGTCACACTCTTCCTACTCAAAGCATCGGCTACCACATTAGCCTTCCCCGGATGGTATTCCAACGTAAAGTCGAAGTCTTTCAAAGTTTCCATCCACCTCCGTTGCCTCATATTAAGCTCTTTCTGATCAAACAAGTACTTGAGACTTTTATGGTCACTAAACACGACAAAAGTGCAACCATAAAGATGATGTCTCCAAATCTTCAATGCAAAAACAACGGCCGCAAGCTCTAAATCGTGCGTAGGATAATTCTTTTCATGCACTTTCAGCTGTCTTGACGCATAAGCTACTGCTCTCTTGTGTTGCATCAACACACAACCCAACCCTTGATGAGAAGCATCACAGTAAACCTCATACGGTTCATCCGACTGTGGTAACACCAAGACTGGTGACGTCGTCAACCGTTCTTTCAACAACTGGAAACTCGATTCACACTTCTCCGTCCAAGCAAAAGGTTGATCTTTTCGCGTAAGTTGCGTCATTGGCGCCACAATCTTAGCGAAACCTTCAATGAATCTCCGGTAATAACCGGCCAAACCCACAAAACTCCTCACATCAGTCACTGTTTGAGGCTGCTTCCATGATAGTACCGTATCAATCTTGGCTGGATCTACAGCTATTCCCTCTCTTGATATGACATGGCCAAGGAAATTCACCTCTTCCAACCAAAATTCACACTTTGACGGGTTTGCATACAGCTTACTTTCCCTCAAAACTTGCAATACTAGACGAAGATGCTCTACATGTTCCTCTTCATTCCTCGAATACACTAGGATGTCATCAATAAATACCACCACAAACTTGTCCAAGAATGAGTGGAATATCCGATTCATGTAGGCCATAAAGATAGCAGGTGCATTCGTCACTCCGAACGGCATCACTAAGAATTCATAATGCCCATACCGCGTCCTAAACGCCGTTTTCTGAATATCCTCATCTCGTACCCTTATCTGGTGATAACCAGATTTCAAGTCAATCTTTGAAAACACTGAGGCTCCCCTCAACTGATCCATCAAATCATCAATTCGTGGCAATGGATATCGGTTCTTGATAGTCACCTTATTAAGCTTCCGATAATCCACACACAGACGAGATTTCCCATCCTTCTTCTTAACCAATAAGACCGGTGCTCCCCAAGGCGACACACTAGGCCTTATGAAACCCTTCTCTAACAAGTCCTCAATCTGACTTTTCAACTCTACCAACTCAGATGGAGCCATCTGATAAGCTGATTCTGAAATTGGACCCGTACCCGGTTGCAAATCAATAAAGAATTCCACCTCTCTACACGGAGGAAAAGCTGGAATCTCCGATGGAAATACATCTTGGAAATCTTGAACCACTCGAAATTCCCCAATTCGGATCTCCGACGTCACTCCTAAACTAGCAAGTGAAACTATCTCCGGCTCTCCATTACACATAACCACCGAAGGCCGATTTGCAGACAAGTACCTTCGCACACCTGGCTCGGGAAAGAAAACCAATTTCCGAGCACAGTCTAGAATAACATAATGATAGGACAACCAATCCATCCCGAGGATGATCTCGAGAGATAAGAGCGGTAAACACACTAAGTTGACCAGAAAATCCCTATTCTGAATTACTACTAAACAATGCAAGCATGCAGTATTTACCACCAAATCCTTAGCAGGAGTCAAGACATTCAAATCAAACGGAAGCATAGAAACATTCAAACTCAAACGATTTGCACAAGCCAAAGATATGAATGAGTGGGTTGCCCCTGTGTCAATCAAAGCAGTTAAAGAATTACCTGCGATGTGACAGCTCTCATGGATGGCATTGCTATCCTGCCCACTCACCTCAGTGCCCATACAGTAAGCACGTGCCTTTGCCACAGGTCTGACACCCTGTGAGCCTTGTGCCACATCTGCCGACGGCCCGGTCTTCGGGGCTCTGCAATCTCTAGCAAAGTGTCCCGGCTTCTTGCAATTGTAGCAGGTGTTTTCCCCCTTCGGTTGTGTGCACTCATTAGCAAAATGCCCCGCTTCTTCACAGTTGTAGCAATTCCCCTTACTACCATCAGATTTTCCCCGGCTACCTTGATTCACCGATCGGCCCGGTCCCCTGTTATTCTGAGGGCGGTCGTAAGGCTTACTACCTTGTTTCCCACGATTCTGACTCTGACTCTGACCACTCGAACGACTTGGTCCCCCAGCACTAGAATTCCCCTGGCGGTTCACCCGCTTATTCTTCATGTCTTCTACCTCTTGACATTTCTCCACTAACACTTGAAACTGTCGGATACACAATGGCACAACCGCATCCTGCAATTCGTACCTCAGCCCATCTTGGAAACGACGGCACATATAATCCTCATCTATCCCATCCCTAAAGAAGCGGAAGAAACGAGATAGAGATTCAAACTTCTTGGCATATGCTTCAACATTCATGCCCGCTTGCCTTAGCCTCAGAAACTCTTCTCCATACCTCTCCCTAGCAGTCTCGGGAAAGTACTTGGCCAGAAACCTCCGCCTGAAGTTCTCCCAACTTAACTCTTCATGAACATTCTCCATGATCAGTCGGGTGTTCCTCCACCAATACTCAGAACCCCCTAGTAACTGATAGGTAGCTAAGACTACTTTCTCCCCTTCTGGACAACGAATTGCCCCGAAAATCCTCTCCACAGATTGGAGCCATAAATCAGCAGTTTCCGGACCTCCCTCCCCATTAAACTTAGGAGGAGTTTGGTGGTTGAAACTTGAAAGAAGTCTAGATCCAGCAGCAAGTATTTCCCTTTCGCGCATTTCCAGATCTCTCTGCGCCTTAGCATGGCTCTGAGCAGTCACAGCCGCTGCCATTGTATGCATGGCATAAGCCATCTGATTCACATCCACATTGTCCGCCATAGGTACTGTAGGTGCCCTTCTTGGAGGCATTCGATTTCTGCACAATACCAATTCTGATTAGATTCCTTATCCGACATTTCTGAGTCTCTACAGAAAATCTCACTCAACGGTTACTAACTCACAACCGACACAGAACAGGCACTAAAACTGACACTAGAACTGACACTACTCTAGCTAAGTTCTAACCGACTCTGGACTAACGACTCAAGTATACACTTTCCCTTTGAAGATTTAAAGCCGTGCTCTGATACCAAACTGTAACACCCCGTTTTTCATAAGCCCGAAAAGGCATTATATATATATATATATTTTTTTTTTTATACACATCAGAGTTTACACATAAAGATTTTAAATGAGCCGGCATTCAAATATACAAGAACTCATTACCAAAAGGTGCTTCGACAAGCAAAGTGTATTCAGGAATAATTACAATCCAAGTCAAAGTATTCAAATACATACAACCAACTAGCTAGAATCCTATGCCTAACCCAAAAAGCACAGTGTACAACCCACACCGGCGCATAGTCTAACTAAGCTAAACTCCAACCTCTCACTAGGACCCGGAACAGCCGCCGTCGTCACCACGACCTAGCCCAACATCTGGGTGGGACGAGCCCGCAAATGAAAGGAAGGGGTCACCACAAAATACAAGTATGTATATATATAATCGGTGCGAAAGATGTACACATAGCAAATTTCCACATACACAAGAGAAAGCTCTTAAACTCAAAAGTAGTTCCCACCAACGGGTATATATAAATAAATCACCAATCCTAATGCAGACCTCTACAATGGGTGTGACGACCGTCACTGGTTCGCCACATGCATGATTTTCCGGAAAATTAACCTCTCCTCGAAGAGTCGTGGGGTAGGCAAAGCCACACAGTCATATACGTACCCGCACTAAAAAGCCACACAAGGCGGGTGAAGTCACACAGACAAACACCAGGTGAAGTCGCACAGACAAACACCAACTCAATAAAAATCCAGTCGGATTTGGCGAAGCCACACAGTCAACGCCCGGTACGTAGGCAAAGTCACACAGACATACACCTAGGCACGCAACTATGAAATGCATGACATATATTCTCTTTGGCATATACAGGATAGTCACACAGATAAAATCCCCGCGTAGTCCTATCTGACGCACGCATTAATATATGCTCATGCAACCAATCACATAGCCTAAAGCCTATGCACAAACCATCAAAACCTACATACATTTTCCTAATCATATGTAAATTGCACAAGTAATTATAACCACGTTCTCATCAACGAGAATACATAAGTACAAACATGTCAAAGCACACAGCAAATGCATAACAGCAAAACAAAACATGTCGTAACCATTTTAAAAGACGGAAATAAAGTGGAGCCCCTACCTCGGCAAGCTTCCGTTTACTAAAACTCGTCCAAACAACACAACGCGCTTCCTAAAACAAGTAGCGTATTATCAACACATTGTTTTCCAACCAATCGTATTGAAACTAAACCAAAAACCCCAAAAACTTAAAGGTTCCTAAGGAAAATCCACTCTTACGGACACCACACCAAATTCTACCATATTGATCAATCTCCATGAGTTATTTGTACTATTTTTAGGACCCAAAACAATAGTCAAAAGTCTTAAATAAATTGAAATGCGAAATGGCCGTTTTCTTGCGTTACAAGCTACGTACTTTCCGAGGACCTGAAAAACCCGGTTCCAATCCCCGCCACTTCCATAAATTAATAAAAAGGGATATGAAGCCTAAAAATAATTTTAGAACATCAAACTCCAAAAATTTTGGTCCCAGAGCTCGCCACGGCGAGTTGACGGCGAGTGAAGTCAGGAGCTACTGATCTCACTCGCTCTGGAGCTCGCTCTGGCGAGTTGCTTCAAAGCACACTCGCTGTGGCGAGTAACAGCTCGCTCAGCGAGTACACCAGAGACAAAACAGCAGAAACAGCAAAACTTGGTTTACTCAATTTTCACCCAAAACAACTTTTCACGCAACACACTACATACGCATAGTATTGGTTCCCAACAACCGTTTGCACAACAAAGCATTACATTTCCGAAAGTATGTTGGTTGCTTCGAGTGCAAGTTATTTGGTTTTCATTTCCAAAATCAAAACCAAACTCAAGCACAATTTTTATTACGGGCCTCAACCGACCGGTAATCATTTTTAAACATGTTTTCTTAGGCAAAAGCAACGCCACATAACACAAGAGTTTTAAACCACTTTGACCCCAAAAACACCACACAAAACTCTTAGGAAATATTTTCATAACCCCAAAATATTTTTCATCGGATTTTCTAAAACCAAACCATGCACACCAATCCCTTTCGCCTAAAGGTTCAAAAACAACGTTTCTTTTCAAAATCTTACAACTTAACCACATGTTATTGATCAATACATAACCAACCTAAAACCCTAACTTTTCTCATGAGATTTTCACCAACTCATGGAAAACAAAAATAACAAAGCCTACACATGCTTACTAAACTCTCATGAACAACTTTCATGAAATAAAAGCTAGCAAAAACAACATTTCTCACCAACCCTCATATGAACATAAACCCAAAAACCTCTAAACTCTAAAAATCTACCAACCTAGGAGATAAGAAGAGAGGGTTACCTTAAGAAAGTGATTCTCCACAACTTTCCACTAAGCTTCCAAGCTTGAAATTGAGTGAAATGGTGAGGAAATGAAAATTTTAGTGAAGGTTAGCAAGAAATGGAGTCCACGTGAAAGAGAGAAAGAAAGGAGAGTCTTGTGATGTTTCCTAAGTCCACAAAGTGTTACACCTCCTTACTATGCAAAGCTCTTGCTAACTCACCACCCTTGGATCAAAAATCAAAAGTCCAAGCTTAAACCCTAGCCATTGGATCAAACCAATCCAAACCCACTTGAGATAAAACTCAACACCTCTTAGAAAAACTCACACGTTCAGCTCTCGCGCGTCGCGACGAACGTAAATCACAAAAACATAAAAACTACGGAAAGAACGTCCATCGTTAAACATTTCCAAAACTTATCGCCGAATCTTTTTCCGCGACTGTAATTTTCTTCCATACCTTAGAAAATTATTCTCAGAACATAACCTCACTCACGCAGATATATAAAACTCCCATCCGAAACCTCACTTAAAACAGACGCAGTAAGATTTTACATCCGCGGGTAAAAATCCTACTCGTTTTTCCAAAAACAAGAATAATCCAAAACTCGTCATTCTAAATCCACATTACCCTTCTTATTCACAAAAGAGGATTACAAGACAAAAGCATGTGCCTTAACAGCGCACGAGTCCAAAACAGATTCAATTACAGCAAAACTTACTAATTACACGATGTTTCACAATATGAACACATCGGAACCCTAATAAACCTAAAACCAATTATACAATGAAATCTTGGGTCTTACAGACGTAAACCGGATAGCTGGTTCCTCCAATCAACGTCAATTTTGGTATAAGAGTTATTCTTCAATGTCTTGAACCCATGCCTTAGATGAGATGAGACCTTCAATCTACCAAATTGATCAGCTGCCTGTATATACAATAAAATTTAAAATTAGTACTTTAATGATCAAAGTCATTAAATTTTAAATAAATATAAAGTTTACACATAGTTCATGACAAAATAAAAGTATAGTAAAATATCCAGTGTGAAAGAAGAAATTCTTTTACTCAAACAATGTATTAATCTCATACATACATAAACAAATAGATCAAAACATCATTTTAAGTTGAATGGAAGGGAAATTGTTTGATACATCACAAACGAATACAAACAACCAAAGTCTAAGATTGTCTCACAAGATTAATTTAAAAAATTAATTCTATTTGGACGAGAGTCATTAAAAGATATAAGAACAATATAAGTTGTTGAAAACACACAAAATGAAAGAAGGAAATTTCGAAAGGATTTTGAATTCTATGAGTGAAATGTTGAATCAATGATGAAAGTAGAAACAATATTTATAGGAAAAAATTCAAACAATTGACTAATATTATATAGATCCGAAATTTGCTGAAGCAATTGAATAAATAATTTGAAAAATGAAGAAAATAATAATGAGTAAATCAAATAAGTAGATGAATATTGAATATAGCTTTCAAAATAGGTCAATTCAAACACATTAAACTGAAGACGATTTTTTGGTATACGTACAGTAAAATGGATTTTTTTTTTAAAAAAAATCCTATGATTAATAGTTTACTCCTTTTATAATCAAAACATTTATGGTATATTCATTTCATTCTCATCCCACTTTTTTTGTGACACGTAACAATAAATATGGATTATAAATGGCATATTCATCATTATTCCAATTCCAAAAACAATTGATGTTGCAATTAGAAATAAATAAGTGACCATTGCTTAATCAAAAAGAACGTCATTGATAATACACTAAAATCCTAACAAAAAGAAAAAAATTAACGAAATCATTATGACAAATTAATAACAAATAAATTGATAAGAAAACAAACAAATGTCTCGAAAATTAATAAAAAAAACTTTTTATGTGCAACTTTTTCGATTCTTTTAAATTGGTATAAACTTTTATAATGAAAAAACATAATCGAACTTCTATAAATATACATTATAATAAACTTATATATGCTGCTAAATATATACATTTGACTCATTTGGACTAACATCTACTACACAAATAATAATTCTCTAGAAATATCTACACAAAAAGTACATTGTTACAAACACATTCATCAACAATTGTTGTTCTCAACTCCATGACACATCTCAAAAGCGTTCTTTAATTTAAAAAGACACTTGTAAATCTCCCCTTCATAGCTTTCTTTGTGATTACATTCCTGAAAAAATAGAATAAAAAAGGTTGATCAAAAGATTAAAAAAAATGAATAAAGAAGAAAAAATAGAAGAAAAATAAGGACAACATGTGAGTTATATAATAGTGAATAAAATGAAATAGAAAAAATTAAGTAATTACACAAATAATGATAAATATCTAAGTAATATTAGTTTAGGTATAGACACGTAAAAATAAAGAATTTTGGAAGAATTTCAATCTCTATGAATGAATAATACTGAAATAGTGTGAAGAATGTTGAATGCAAAACAAATATTTATAGGAAAAATACACAATCATCAAATTTATTTTGAAAAATTATTCGTAATTAATAGCATTCATGTAACAAAAAAAATCATTTGAAAACTAATTAAAAAATAAATGTATTTAATGCATTAATTGTCAAATGAAGAAGAGAAAAGAGTTGGCTCACAAGCTAGCATTCTTGTGTCAAACCGTGCCTTTGTATCTATAATATTTATTTCAGATACTACCATTCTTTTGTTTAGCCATAATTTTAGCAAATATATTAGCTATAAATACGGAATGTTATGTTTAATTCTTTTGTTTATCATTTCTTGATTCTTTTTTTTTTAGATAACAAAATTGTATTATTTAATTGGTTGCAATGTATACATATTATACATATAAAATATAAATATAAAATAGAAGATATATTCCTTTAAAAAAGATACAAAAGAAGATAGATATTTTATAATTAGCAATTAGTGAATAATTAGCAATTGTATGGAAATAATTAGCAATTAATGGAATTTGGGAACAATATCAATTAGTGAATAGAAATACATTTATTTTATAAAAAAAAATGCATTTACACTGATATAAAATAAATAACAAAAAAATAAAAAAAAATTATATATTATATCTAATATATAAAATAAAAAATATTTGTAACATGTCAAAAAAATAACAAAAATTTCAATATCATTTAAATATATTATAATTTACAAATTTTTCTTTTCATGATCCATTGATTTTGTTATTCATTTTCGTTCAAAAAAATAAACTTTTTATTTAATGTGTAAAAGTCAAATATATCATCACCATTAACAAAAAAATCGTGCCTTTAATTTTGTATGATTTTATTTCCACTTTCAATTTCAAAGTCAAAATGCACAAAATTTTTCTTGCTATTGCATGCATAAATTAAAATAAGGAACACAATAAATGCTAAATCGGCCTAATAAAAAATACATTATTTTAAATACTTGACAAAAATACATTATGGCATTTGTGTGGAAATAATTAGCAATGTATACATATTATACATATAAAATATAAATATAAAATAGAAGATATATTCCTTTAAAAACGAAACAAAAGAAGATAGATATTTTATAATTAGCAATTAGTGAATAATTAGCAATTGTATGGAAATAATTAGCAATTAATGGAATTTGGGAACAATATCAATTAGTGAATAGAAATACATTTCTTTTATAAAAAAAATACATTTACACTGATATAAAATAAATAACAAAAAAAAAATTATATTAGATCTAATATAAAAAATATTTGTAGCATGTCAAAAAAATAACAAAAATTTCAGTATCATTTAAATATATTATAATTTAAAAAATTTTCTTTTCATGATCCATTGATTTTGTTATTTATTTTCGTTCAAAAAAATAAACTTTTTATTTAATGTGTAAAAGTCAAATATATCATCACCATTAACAAAAAAATCATACCTTTAATTTTGTATGATTTTATTTCCACTTTCAATTTCAAAGTCAAAATGCGTAATGTAAATAAGGACCACAATAAATGCCAAATAAAATATATTTGTAGCATGTCAAAAAAATAAATAAAATTTCAGTATCATTTAAATATATTATAATTTACAAATTTTTCTTTTCATGATCCATTGATTTTGTTATTCATTTTCGTTCAAAAATATAAACTTTTTATTTAATGTGTAAAAGTCAAATATATCATCACCATTAACAAAAAAAATTGTGCCTTTAATTTTGTATGATTTTATTTCCACATTCAATTTCAAAGTCAAAATGCATCTATTATATGTAATACGCGAGAACGATTTCATTTTCCTCTCTTGCCACGTGTCAGCCTCAAAGCAACCCTGCTCTCACAACAATTTAGCATTAAATGTCATAATGTATTTTTGATTTTCATGTATTTTTGTCAAGTATTTAAACAAATAAACTTCTTTTCATGATCCATTTATTGTGTTCCTTATTTTACTTTGAAATTGAAAGTGGAAATAAAATCATACCAAATTAAAGACACGATTTTTTTGTTAATGGTGATGATATATTTGACTTTTACACATTAAATAAAAAGTTTATTTTTTAGAACGAAAATCTATATATATATATATATATATATATATATATATATATATATATATATATACTATATATTATATATTATATATTATTTGAAAGTCATTTTTCAAAGACCAATGTACACGTGGCATTCTCACGTTGATTCTTCTCTCATATTGTTTTAGCAATAAATGAATTAAATGAATTTTTAAAGCTTGAAAAAAAAAACATTAAAAAGGCTGGTCAAATATATTCTCCTCACAATTTATTTCCACAATAAATTTCGAATTTCAAATAAATGAATTAAATGAAAATCTGACGTTTTAAAGGAATTGTCATTTATTGTCAAAAACAAAAAAGGAATTGGCATTTTATTTGACATATTTTTTCAAAATTCAAATGTAAAAATTAATTGTGAATTGACATTCTTCCTGTGACAGCCCGTTTTTCAAAGGCCAAAAAGGCACTATAATTTTTTTCTTTTTCAACTAACACTCAGAGTGCGCATAGAATATTTTCCAATGAGCCGGCATTCAAATATACAAAAGAACTCATTACCAAAAGGTGCTTCGACAAGCAAAGTGTATTCCTGAATAATTACAATCCAAGTCTAAGTATTCAAATACTTACAACAAAACAAGTTAGACAACCCTATGCTAACCAAAAAGCACGGTGCACAAAACACACCGGCGCATAGTCTAACTATCCTAGGCTACAGCTCCAACCGCTCACTGGGGCCTGGAACAGCCACCGTCGTCACCACGACCTAACCCATCATCTGGGTGGGATGAGCCCGCAAATGAAAGAAAGGGTCACCACAAAATATATAGTATATATATTTATAACCGGTGCGAAAGATTGTACACATAACAAATATTTCCACAAAGCACAAGAGAAAGCTCTTAAAACATTCAACAATTCCCGCCAACGGGCTTATATATATAGTGCACAACAAGCCTAATGCAGACTTCTACAATGGGTGTGGTACTACCAGAGCTACCACATGCAAATGAATTCCGGAATTACTAATCATAACCAATAAAACCGCAAAGGGTTAAGGTGGATCCACTCACGCAATCACACCCTGTGGTCCACTCACGCAACCACTTATTGTACTCAATAAGATCCCGTAGGATTTTGGGTGGGTCCACTCACGCAACCAACACCCCGTAGTCCACTCACGCAACTACGCACCATGAATGCATGAGCATACGATTCCCCATATATGCTAATGCAATGAATACATACCTCTCTAGCATATGTAAACCAAACATAACAACATACATACATTTCTCATCATATGTATTCCAAACACCTGTTCATACATATATACTCATGATCATATGTAAACAGCGCAAGTATTGTAAACACTTTCTCATCACGAGAATACATAACACATACATGCCAAACACACAAACACGCATCACCGAAAATAACCAACTAACATGTTATAACTCAGTGAAAAGACAGAAATAAAGTGGAGCCCTTACCTCGACAAGCACTCAAACGATCACACGATCACACAACACTTACTTGCTTCCTAAAACAAGCAAAGTATTCAATCAAAACCATAACCAATCAATCCTTAATGATTTGGACTCTAAAACCCCAAAAACCAAAGGTTCTCTAAGGTAAAATCCCTCTTTCGGACATCGAACCAAAAACTACCGTATTGATCAACCACCATGAGTTATTTGTACTATTTTTAGGACCCAAAACAATTGTCAAAAGTCTTAAATAATTTGAAATGCAAAATGGCCGTTTTCTTGCGTTATAAGTTACGTACTTTCCGAGTACCCGAAAAACTCGTTCCAATCCCAACCACTTCCATAAATTAATAAAAAGGGATTAGAAAGCTAAAAACCCAGTTTAGAAATCAGAATCCAAAATCTCAACTCCCAGAGCTCGCCCTGGCGAGTTGGTGGCGAGTGAAGGCAGGGAGTACTGGTCTTACTCGCTCTGGAGCTCGCCCTGGCGTGTTGTCATGACCTGTGACACTCGCCCTGGCGAGTAACCACTCGCTCAGCGAGTTTCAACTGTCATGACAGCAAAAGACAGCAACTCACACCACCTTTTTCCACCCAAGCCTAGTTTGATTCTATTAGTTCCCAACACTTTTTCAAGGCATAAAAGCAAACCATTTCCATAAGCAAGCAACACATTTCCGAAAGCATGTTGGTTGCTTCGAGTGCAAGTTATTTGATCTTCATTTCCAAAATCAAAACCAAATCCAAGCACAAGTTTTATTACGGGCCTTAACCGTCCGGTAATCATTTTCAAACATGTTTTCAAGGTAAAAAGCGACACCACAAGTCACAATAGTTTTAAACCATTTTGACCCCAAAACACTACCCAAAAACACTTAGGAAATATTTTCATAAACCTCAAAATATTTTTCATCGGATTTTCCAAAACAAAACCATACAACGCATTTCCCTTTCCTCCAAAGGTTCAAAGACAACTTTTCTTTTCAAAACCTTACAACATAACCTCATGTAATTGATCAATACATAACCAAACCAAAACCCTAACTTTTCTCATGAGATTCTCACAAACTCATGGAAAATTGAAATAACAAAGCCTACACATGCTTCTCTAAACCTCAAGAACAACTTTCATGGAACAAAAACCATTCACAACCAATTCTTATGAAATTTCTCCCAAGAACATAATCATAAAATCTCATGAATCTCTAAGAGTTTAGCCAACTAAGAGATGAAAGAAGTTCTAGTTACCTTAGGAAGAAGAATCTCACAACTCCAAGCTTTCCAACAAGCTTAAGATCAAGACAAATGGTGAAGGATTGAATTTTGTTCCTCAAGGTTGGAAGAGAAGGAAGCCACGGCCAAGAGAGAAAGAAGAAGTGAACTTGTGATAATTCTAAGTCCACCACTTATAAAAGTCTTGCTAGATTTAGGCCATTGGATCAAATAGGATAAAGTTCTAAGATCACATCCTAGCCATTGGATCAAATCCAAGTCTATCCTCACGAGATATTTCCCATAAACTCTTACAACGAAACGCACGCTCAGTTCTCGCGCATCGCGACGAACGAAACTCGCAAAAATAGAAAACCTACAGAAAGAACGTCTATCGTTTTTCCATTCCGAAACTTATCGCCGAATCTTTTTCCGCGACTGTAATTTTCTTCCATACCTTAGAAAATTAATCTCAGGACATATCCTAACTCGCGCAGATATATAAAACTCCCATCCGAAACCTCACTCAAAACAGACGCAGTAAGATTTTCCATCCGCGGGTAAAATCCTACTCGTTTTTCCAAAAACAAGAATAATCCAAAACTCGTTATTCTAAGACCACAGAAATCTCCTCATACCTAAAAGAGGACTACGACCCAAAAGTCTGTGCCTTTCCAGCGCACGAGCACAAAACAGGCTCCATTTCAGCAAAAATCTCATTAATGTGACGATATTCACAAATCCGCTTCTACTAAAAACCCTAAAACTCGTAGCCGACACTAGAGTTCCTTAGAAAATTGTACAGTAAAATCTTGGGTCTTACACTTCCTAACTTGGCTATATATAGGTATGGTAAGAGCAACAATAGCGCAGGTTCACTATGTCCAAGTTCTGTATAATCAACGTTAGCAATAGAAAATGTTGCATTGCACTAAGCATGAGTTGGCAATAGAAGCAATAAAAGTTAGTTGTCGTCAATAACATAGCTAACGTTCTCTAGCACATTAAATACTATTATTTTATATATTTGCATACATTTGATTTGACAATATTAATAATCCAACGGCACAAAACTAATCACAAATAAAAAAAATAAGAATACGTGGGTTAAAATTTGGTTCTTTATAATCAACTACAATTAAAGTAAAAATTACTTAAATCAACTATAAATTTCTTAAATCCTACAAATCACTTTGGACCCACAAAAAGTAACTTAGTTCATCCACTTAGTTTACTCCCACTAAAGATGCTCTAATGGAACAACTTTAGTTGGTACTAACTTTTTTTTGTGCATTCATCTCCCATTACAGTTAATGACAACAATCAATTTTTCGTTCTTATTTCTATTGGATAGAGGATGAGGAGAATTGAGTCTTTAAAAAAGAAAAAGAAATGCATATATCTTTTTAAAGTTAAATTGAATTGTTTTACAGTTCTATATATCCATGTTATTTGTTGTCATTCTTTGCTTTCATTATTTTTTACAGGTTTTTTTTTATGATCTAGGTGGTACTGTGGCGAGGGAGCTACTCGCAGGGGTTTTAACATATCAAATATATTTACCTACATTTTGTATATATATATATATATATATATATATGTATATATATTCTTCTATATTTTTTTAGGTTACCTTTATTCTTCTCTATTTATTCGTGCTTTTGATTATTTTGTATTTTTTTGTGTTGGTTTAGTCCTCTGTCTTATTAAGAATATTTGTCGAGATCAAATCATGAATGAAGAAAAATAATAAGTAGAGTTGATCGAAATTCATGGAAAGATAAAATATTACAACTTTATTTATTTAATTTTTTATTGATGATCATTACACTAGCAACTAATAACCCAATTGTAAGATATATGCCAATTGTAATTGTGATTTGTTTTTCTTTTTCTTTTTGGTTCCAATTGTGAATTTTGTTGGTTACACATCAGTTTCATAAATTGTACCGGTACATTATTTTTAGGTAGGTAATACAAGACGATACATTTATGAAATAACTTTTTTTAATATATATATATTAGTATATTATTCTTATATTTTTTATAATGTTCTAGCTATTGTGTAATTTTATTCGATACTATATTTTTTGATAAATGATAACAGAAAGGTGTGGTATTATTCGAAGAAGCCTTATTAGATCTTCTCTTTGTATGTGAGAAAAATATTAAATGGGATTATTGATTTAATTATTTTTACCATACCAACAATTACTTTGCATTCAATTCTTTACTATTTTTAGGAGTTTCCTTACTTCATCTGGTCATTCTCTTTTTCATTGGTAAGTCTACCACATTTGTTCATGAATTCTTTCCTTCATTCTTTTTTTTTATTTGGTTAGTTATTTTTGTTGTTAATTTCTTTCAAATCTTGAATGTGATTTTTCTAATCCAAGTTTTTCCCAGATGATTCAACTTCCTCTTTGATACTTTCAAAATTATATCGGCAATTTCAAGATTCATAAACTATTGATTTTATAGTAATTAAATTTGAATTAATTAGAGTTTTTAAATATTTACATGCACGGAAGACGTTTTTTCTGATCCAAATAAATATGCACTAGAGTCGATTGACATTTTAATATCATTTAATTAGTTTTATTTGTTTGACTCTTTTAGTTGATCTTATAGCATCCAAATTTGGCTATTTTGTCCAAAAACTATAATTATTTCAATAAAATTAAAGTTTATATAAGGAAAACATGAAGAAGAAAAAAAAGGAAAAAAAGAATTATATATGTTGATATGTGTATATTTTGTGTGTGTATATTTTTTTTGGTATGTGTAATTTTATTTAGAAATTGCATTGGCACTCAATTTCTCAAGTCAGATATAGAAATAATATATGTTATATTAATTTTACTACAGCACAAAATTGGTAAAAAAAAAAACACATATTTTTTTAAAAAAAAAATGTGGTCGATCAGCTTTTAAAAGTTGTGCTTCCAAATCCACATTCTTTAAACTAATACAGTAATGGTAATAATATTGGTAATACTAATTAGTTATTAGTCTTCAATAATAATTTATATTTAAATATGCATTGTAACCCAAAAAAATAATTTAATATGCATTAATTATGACAACAAAGAAATTGGGATACTATTGTGCTTATAAATAAAGTCTCATCCCATTTCTATTCTTAAAAATCGTCCTCGCGTATTATATCTTTATCTTTATTATATTAAGTGGGAATAACAAGTTGCTTATTAAAAAACTCCTAAACCCTAATTACACTTGCTAATGGGCGGGAATCTGAGGTAATTAACACTATTAATTGCTTCTTCTTTTTTTTGATATCATAGAGGGCGTAAGCCCGAAAAGAAAGATTACACTGGAATTAATCGAGGGGTAGCTATCCCCCAAACATCAGCTGACCACACCAAGTGACATTCCGAAGGACAAGACTCGTATTACATAATCTGTGAATCAAGAGTACATCCAATATTCGCAAGCACATCGGCACACTTATTAGCTTCCCGGTATGAGTGCTTCACCACTACCTCCCAATCCAAATCCATCAAATATATGCGTTTTTTTTTTTGACAAATATATATGCGTTTTTTAATAACCATTAAATACATTTTTTAAAATACCTTTGCAGCAATAAATGTCCCAACTGTACAGCTCCTACCTATTACTAATACTTGCACACGTTTTTATATGGTTTAAATTCTTCTATGCTATTTTTTCGTGGCTCCATGTAATCACTTCATGACTTACCAAGGCAATATTTTATCTCCAGTTACCGATGCAAATTTGTTTCTCAGTGCAAACAAAATACTCCTATGACATTCAAATTTCAGATCATGATACAATCTACCTGCCTATTTTTTTATTTAATTTAATATTTTTGAAAATGAAACCTACCTATTGATTAGCCTATTAGTAGGCTAATTAGTTGGGATGGTTATCTCTTATCTCCTATATTAACGTATGCAAAGCATTCTAAACACACGCATATATGTCATCTAAAACCATGGTTTCACTTTCTCTCTTGGTCCTTCTCTGTCTTTCTCTCATGTAATTCTCTGTTACTTTTTCTCTCATTTCTCCAATGGCAAGCCTTCTCATATATATGTTCTACTGGTTGTGGTTGTCCCTAACGCTGCCGTCGCTTACTCACGGTAGTGTAGTCTGTTTTCTTGCTCGCAATGAAAGAAGAAGAAGAAGACATAGATTGATCAATAATCCTCAGTTTTTATAGTATATAATTTGTTCTTTTTGTCACCAACTCATATTCTTTGTCCATAAATTTTCTTTTTATTACTCACTTTTGTTGATTATTTTAATAAATTAGTTTTAAATTGAATCTGTTTTGTTTATGATTTAGTTCTAAATTTGTATATTTGCATTCTAGAGCTCAAAAGTTGCTATGACTCAACCCGTGGGTTCTGTGGAATATCAGCTTGCTATTTTTATCTTGGTGAGTTCCATTTTTGTTTTTGATGTGAAAGTTTTTGCTTGGTTTGTGACTAACTGATTTGGCTAAATCCATCTCAAAGTTTGTTTTGTATTTTTGCAGTGAAATCAATCATATTGAATGAATAATTTTATAAAGAGAAAATAAATCTTTTTGTTATCTTTGATTCTTTAAATCTTGCTCTAATATCAACACATTTACTAACCTTGCTCTCAACTTATTGGGAGGTCTGTATACATAATATTCTGGTGTTTATTATTATCATTTTCATCTTTATTTTTATACTAATTTTGATTTTTTGATTTCATATAACTCCTTTAAATCCTAATCATGTAACCGATTTTGAGATGTTGGTAAATGAGTTGCATATCAAATATCGCACATATGTTGTTGAGTTTGACATTGACAATGTTAGTATTTGAATGAGCTTAATTTTTATTAGTTTATCTTTCTATATATTCAAATAAATGCAATTCTAACAATTGTTGTTGTTCGTTATTAGGGTGCAGTTATGCTTCCAAAAATGTTATGAGATATGATATGTAAAATTTGATTAACATATACTTCAATCATTTTGATATGTTATAAATATGATGTGTAAAATATATGATGAACAGATCTAATGAGACACACTAAAATATTAGTTAAACATAATACAATGGTAGACTAAGTTTATGCACCCATAAGAACAGCCATAGTTTGACTTAAACAGAGCTTCTCATATTTTTTCGAATCAACAAAGTTTTTGGCCTATATAGATTTTTTGTTTTGAAAGAGGATTTGCAAATACTGTAATTGATATAGCAATTTGTTTGCTGCCTATTAATTGGATATAGTTTGATGATCAATTTGTTGAAGAAGCAAAAAATTAATATCCGCACATATATAGCTAAAGTTGTTGAGGAACCTAAAAAACAGTGGACAAATTTATTTTAACACGTTTTCATATAACTATAATCTACTTTTATGGACAAATTGTTTTCAGCCACTATAATCCAAGATAAAAGTTAATGTGAGTAGTTGTGGCTTATAGAAAAAATGACAGTAGTTGTGTTGTTTGTGTTTTTTTTTTTTTTTTTTATAGATAATTGAATTAAATGATAATAAGTTATTTTTCTAAAACTTTAGCTATATGAGCGCATAGGGTGAGAGTTTGAAGCAGGTTGTGCACAATAGTCACGGTTTGATGATGACCTTAAGAATCACACAAATTTTTTTAATGGCAAATATATTATATAATAAAAATAAAGAATGAAAAAAGTACAAGAGAATGTCCAGAAAAATAAAGATATACAAGTACACTTGACCAGACCTCAACATTCTCTAAAGTAGATAAAAAGAAAAGCAAAGTAGCAAAGAGACAGATAGAACTACAAGCAATCAAGAATGCACACTCCCAACAAACTAAAACCCTCAAAGGTAGTACCACGAGAAGAGAAATATACCTTTAGAAAGAGGGAGGCAAGGATAAACCAAAGGTAGGACAAGTTGCTTATTATAAAACTCCTAAACACTAATTACACTTGCTAATGGGCGGGAATCAGAGGTAATTAACACTACTAATTGCTTCTTTATTCTCCTTCTTTATATATGCGTGTTTTTTTTTTTTTACAAATATATATGCGTTTTTTAATAACCATTAAATACATTTTTTAAAATATCTTTGCAGCAATAAATGTCCCAACTGTACAGCTCCTACCTATTACTAATACTTGCACACGTTTTATATGGTTTAAATTCTTCTATGCTATTTTTTCGTGGCTCCATGTAATCACTTCATGACTTACCAAGGCAATATTTTATCTCCAGTTACTGATGCAAATTTGTTTCTCAGTGCAAACAAAATACTCCTATGACATTCAAATTTCAGATCATGATACAATCTACCTGCCTATTTTTTTATTTAATATTTTTGAAAATGAAACCTACCTATTGATTAGCCTATTAGTAGGCTAATTAGTTGGGATGGTTATCTCTTATCTCCTATATTAACGTATGCAAAGCATTGTAAACACACGAGAGGGCCTCCAATCCTCCTCACACATCGAGACCCAAAAGCGACACCCCAATGTATAAAAACCACTCTCAATGAGTTCACTATAAAATTTTTAGAAATTTGTAGAAGTATGTCTAATTTCAAGCATGTATTTTTAATGGAGTTATTTCATATTTTAATTATATTTTAATTTGTTATATTTTTGAATAGTTAAAAAATACTACATAGATCACTATATATGACCCGTGCATCGCACGGGCAAGGTGACTAGTATAATAGGAGTCCAGATCTGCTCCAGTTGCTGTTTGCTCCAGTTTCCCAGTTTAGTTCACGGATGAGTGACATCTGTCAAAAAATAACTTAACGGTTGAGATGAAAATAACAAATAAGCATTCCACTGTTCCTCTTCTTCCCAATCACAACTCAATTCATCTTCTCGCTTTCACTTTTCCCAACCTATTCTTCTTCTTCGTCACACCCAAAACACTGCTTCCGTCAACTGTGCCTTTTTTCTTAAATTAATTATATTGCATAATAAATCTGCATAATTTCTTCATAAAATTTGCAACTGCAAACAATAATGTTGCATAAAAAAACTGCATTACTTCTGATTTTGATAAAATAGTTCAGTCCCAAATTTTTTTTTAAAAAAAAAGGGAAGATGTAGTGGGGCTTGAGATGTTTATTCCTTTCGTCGTTATCGTTCTTTTGATGTTGATCCAAATCTGAATTTCAAAACAAAGTTCCATATTTTCGTGATTATAAATATATTCAAATCACAGAAACCTTCCCTTCTGTGATTTTATTTACAACTTTGAAATTGAAATTGAATTTGATGACGAAAATTTCACATACGAAGTTCAATCTCAATTTCAAGTTACTAGATGACTAGATGGTACTTGTGGTAATATGGCGGTTTCTTCAATCAGTAGATGGTGCGGCAGTCGACGGTGCCTCGGTGGAGCGGTGTGTCTGTTGAAACGGCAAATAGAGAAGGCACATAAGGGATTATATGACTTTTGTTAATCTGAACCGTTAGAAACATGTTTGCCAGGTGTCACTCATCCGTAAAATAAACTGGGAAACTGGAGCGAAAAGAAACTGGAGCAGATCCGAACTCGTATAATAGATATATAAGACCGGAAGGGTACAACTTTTAAATCAAAAACAGCACGGTTAACATTCTGCACCTCCCATCAAAAAAAAAAAAAAAACATTCTGCACCTTTTTATTTTTGCTTAAAATACAATGTAGTAGTCTTTACTCTTTACCTTCTCCGTGGAAACTCCCTCTTCTGCGAATCCCATCAGGCATGGCAAGTTGTTGAGGTTAGTCAGCACTTCGTTACTTTCAAATCATTTTGTTTTTTTAATTCGGAATATTCAGCGATTCAACTCGTTGCGCTTCAGTTTGTTTCCGTTGACCAAGTCAAAATTTGTTCTTCCTCAGTTCTTACCGATTACTACTACATGCTGGAGCTGAATGTCGTCTCTCTATTGCTTTTTGGTAAATGGTTGCTAGGATACACTATCATCCCATATTTCCAGATTCTGTATTTTTATCTGCAATTCATTGTTGAATAAATCATCAATTTAGTCCATAAACTATATAAATATAATATGAAATCGTTCAATTTTGTTCCTAAAGTATATAAAAATCCATCAAATTAGTCTGTAACATCTTAATAAAATGACTAAATTGATGCCTCAATAGAGACATTATATTATGGCTTAAACATCATTTTCGTCCCTGTAAGTTCATAAATTTTTTATTTTAGTCTCTGTATTTTTTTTGTTTCAAGTTAGTCCCGCTTGTGCAGATCTTTTTTATTTTAGTCCCTAAAGCTAAAATCCGCAGGAAAATCTAAAGGAAAATTCGCTGGTTTCCTGCGGATTTTAGTTTTAAGGAATTAAAATCAAAAGATTTGAACATACATGGACTAATTTGCAACAAAAAAAGATACAGGGACTAAAATCAAAAATTCCAAACGTACATGAACGAAAATGATGATTAAGCCTTATATTATATATGCAGGGGCTGAGTTTCAAACCCGAGATTCCCCAATTATTCACCTCAATGTGAATTTCTAGCTAATAGGCTACTTTTGACAAAAAAAAAGGACTAAATTGATGGGTTATATCTACTTTAGAGACAACTTATTTTATATATAGTTTAGAGACTGAACTTAAGAGGAAGTTATAATTTAGGGACTAAATTGATGGGTTATTTTGGTAAATTTCATTTTACTAGTTTAAGTCATAGCGAGAAATATTTGTGTTTTATGCCTAACTTATACATAAGACACATCACTGACATTACATATTGTACACTAAACTCTTCTGCTTAATAATGATATCTTAATAAGAGAGCTCTAGTCATGTTTCTGTTTAACTGAGCTTAATTTCTCTCTGTATTTTTTGATCTATTCGTCTATATTTGTCTTCCATTGTATTTTATGATCTAATTAAAGTTAGCAATTTCTATGTTTCTTGATTAAAACTTGGTCAATGTTGAATCTATGTATGGCTTATTATCATACCCGAATCTCGATACTTCCTTTTATGTTCCCTTTGGTTAAAACTTGAGAGTAAATACTAGTGTCTTAAGTTCATCAACTCTATTCCTTTTTCCCGTTGTCACTGGTTGGGAAGGATCCTTGATACCCCCTGCTTGCCATAATCCCTTCTCATTGTATATGAGATGTTAATGTATGACCAATGCCATAATCCTCGTTATTTAACAAGACTTTCCCTCGTTGGACTAATGTTTCCAAATAAGAATACTTATACCTGTGCAAGAATGTGAGACGACGTCCTGTATTCTTTTATAAACAATTGCTATCCAAATCCATGAACCGAGGAAACTAAATTTTATATTGGTTTATGTGATGATGAGATTTTTTTTGTTTTTGTTCTTATGAGATATGCAAGCATGTACAAGTAGAGTCAGTTGAGTGAATAATTGGATTTAGTTCATTTGCTAAATGCTATGTTTGAAAATTGTGATTTGAGAGGTAGATGTACTGTAGCATTGGGCACAACTCCATGCACTTATTGCTTTCGTTATGCATCATTTGCAATTCAGAACACTTCAGTTTCTCGGGAAACAAAGAAATAAAAGTGTTACATGTTAGTGTTATCCTTGTTAGAATCACACAAACAAAGGGCTATCTATTCTTTTTAAATTCTTTCTCTTCAAGCATTCTCTGAAGATAAGAATTTTTCATTCCCAGCTCTTAATGATACAATTGAAAGTTTTTTATTTTTTTTTGGATTTTCCTTCTTACTCTATTACTATTATCTGAAGTCTAAAACTGTATTTCATGTTTCAGAGTCATGGTTTTATTCTCACATTGTTTTATGTTCATGCTGCAAAAGTAACTGGATTGTTTTACTCCTATGACTGCTGGATCTTACCTAGTCATCAAACTTTCTATCATGGTAAATAATTTCCTCCTTTGAAAGCACACATCTCAATCCTTTACTGATTTATTTATAGTTGTTACTTGTTTATACTTAACTATTGTGTGTTAGTGTAACGTTGATGTGTGTCTCTAAATAGAACTAGAGTATCCATCAATAGGAAAAGTTGATGTGTGATTTTCTTTGCTTACGATTGAGTTCATTTGGAATCTCACGAATCAAGATGTAGTCGTTCAGATTTCAGTGAATCGCCGTCCTAGATGTATCAAACATATACAGGCTACTTGACATGCAAGTAGTCAAAGATGCTATGATTAATTTGGGAAAATCTTCTTTGATTAATACTTCTCATCAAATTTTGTGCTCTCACTCTCTCGGTAAGAGTTACTCAATCCATGTTAATGAGTTTTGAATCTCTGTTGTTGCCAATGTCAATGGCCATTTGGGTGTTCAAGTAGTGTGTCTTGGTTTTTGTTCATAGTGCAGGATATTGCAGAATTTAAGACCTGATGCTATTTCTTTCTCTATTTTCATTATTTGATAAGTGCATTTTGTTTCCATCTCTCATATTTACTCGATCTTTTTCTTGATTTTGTGTTTATTATTGGCTTGTCATCTGTTACTTTTTGAGTTGGTGTTGCTAGCCTTAACTAAACTATGAGTAATTCTCTGACCTGTTTTTTCAGAAGGAATTCGATGTTGTTGGGAGGGAGACCGAGAAAGGATACTAAGCCAGCTGTAGTTTGTACTACCAATGATCGACATGAATGGAAAGATTTTTCCAGAGGACTATAATATAATGGTAAGAGACTTTTTGGTTTCTTTATTTCTAATTTGGCATGTCACCCAATGTAGGTCTCTTAACAGTGTAGGATTTTGGCCAACGCGAAAACCAATTTTTCTAGTAAGTGTTATGTTTAGAAACATCCAGTAATCATAGCATGCAAGTTTAGGACAAGTACGACACACATTAACAGCAGAAAGGTTAAGTGACAAACTAAAATTATTTATTTTAAAATATTGATTAAAATAAACGTAATAATTATGTTCCGACCTCAAGTTTGCAACACCACATTTTCAAGGTATTGTCCGCTTTTGGATCTTGTGCATGCCCTCACAGTTTTGTCCTTTCTAAAAGGAGAATCGATGAGTAGAGGAGTGTGAATGTTTATAAATTACCCTTGATTTCAATTTCCAAACAATGCGGGACTTCTTAGTGTACGGGAGCACTAGCTCCAGTCAAGGCTAAGGGTCAATTAGAAGACAATACTTCGTAAATGAGTATGTGTGTGGGGGTTGTTGAACCCACGACACCCCTTTCAACGCCCCGTTTATTTGTGTATGTCTTGGCCACTAGGCCAATAGTAAAAAAAAGGTAATTTAAATAAAGAGTAAGATTGGTAGCAGGGTAAATTATTTGATTGGTAGAAATAAGTTGTAAGTAAGGGTATGTTTGGAATACCTTACAACTTGATTTATTTTATGCGAAACATCTACTTAGGTGTTTGAGTGCATATTTGGACTGGCATCTAGACACGATTGAATCACGGCGAGACACCATGATTTTGATAAAAACTATTTTCTGTAGCTTGCAAATGTAAAATTAATTTTTAAACAAGTTGCAATTTTGTTATACTATTTTGGGGTCGTAATTGAAATTTTCGGCAAAGACCAAAATATAGGATCATAAGTTTTTGTTTTGTAGGAATACAAAGGATTTATCTATTGAAGACATATGTAAAGAATTTCTTTTTTGGTCAATAATTTATAACGAGGACAACTTTATAAATTTAAAGGAGCCTATGGACCCCAACCCCAATATGTAAGACATCGTTATGTGACGGACCAAAGTTGGTATAGTTGGTTAGTTAGTTGCATGGTAACCCCAAAATCTAGGAGAGAAGAGAGACAATAGAAAAAGAGTGATACTTGGCTCCTTAACAAACCCAACCGAAAAAGAACATGAATCTATGCAAACATCAAACCAACTTCCTAAAATAATGCTAACACATAATGTTTAAGGAATTATAATGACTCATTTTCAGAATTATTAATTATTATTATCATTATTAATATTATAACAATAATAATAATTACTATATTATCATTATTCATTAATTTATCTTCCTCAAATTTCAGACACGCATACAACTTCTTTCTTTTTCTTGTTGCATTGTGCTGGCAATTCTGTTACCCAAAATCATCGAATTTGCTGGACACTTCATCATTGGAATTAAGCTTCATTCTATGAACAAAAACAATACCATTACATTGTTTTTGTTTTTTGAGTATTGGATCTTAACAACAACAAAAATCCTCACAAATGGTCTAAAATTTCAATATTGTTGGTTCTCATTGGTGTTAGTCTATTTTGTTTTTCAATTTCTAGCCATTTCTGAGAATATATCAATTTTAAATTTTTGATAAATTCAGAAATGGCTAATGAAACTAAGTCAAATGGAACGTCTTTTTCTTTGAATATAGAGAAAAAAGATTCTGAAAAAGCTTCTGCTCCGTCTCCATATTCATCTTTATTACAATCTGAGGACACGGTTCCTCCAGAAAAAGCACCATCAAATTCTCCACCACCGTCGCCAACAGCATCGCCACCACCTTCACCGCCGCCACAAGCGCAATCTCCACCGCCACAATCTTCGTCACCTCCATCAAAAGTTTCGCCACCACCTTCTCAATCGTCACCGCCTACAACACCAACATTGTCTCCGCCGCCTCCATCATTTTCACCACCACCCCCAGTCGGCAATAATTCTCCCCCTCCTTCACAATCAAATTCCCCTCCTCACGTTCCGTCCTTACCTCCGCCTTCTTCCAAAACTAGTCCTCCCCCGCCGCAAAATCGTCCTTCACCGTCACAATCATCACCAGATTCCCCAAGCTCCCATTCAAAACCAAGCTCTCCTCCTTCCAAAAGTAACTCTCTATCCAAACAGCACTCCTCCAATGATAATACAGGACAATACATTGGTTTTGCTGTTGCAGCAGTTTTTGTTCTCGCATTTATTGCATTCATTCTTTTTTACATATTAAAAAGAAAAGACAGACGAGGGAATTTCTATGGTATGCCGCCACCCCATATGAAACCTCAAATGAATGGAGGTAATATAGTACTAAATTGATATTTTGTACATCGATAATAATTTGTGAAAAAAGAAGTAATTGTATGTATGTAATCTCAAGTATAATGTTTTGCCGTTGTTCAATACTCATACATAGTGTTAAATAGTTTGTTGTTAGCATTTGTGCTATTTTAATTATTAATATTACAATTAACTTTTTTGCAGATGTGCATTATTATGTAGAGTCGCCGGGTTTTGGATATAGTCATAGGAACAATATAGGTGCAATGCAACATACGAGAACTCCTTCAGACAAAACACAACAACAAATGAGTGGTGGCCAAATGGTTTTTAGTTACGACAAAGTTGCTGAAATTACTAACGGGTTTTCAAGTGAAAACGTGATAGGAGAAGGAGGTTTTGGGTGTGTTTATAAGGCTTCAATGCCCGATGGTAGAATTGGAGCGGTTAAGTTGTTGAAGGCTGGTAGTGGTCAAGGAGAAAGAGAGTTTAGAGCAGAGGTTGATACTATTAGTCGTGTTCATCATCGACATTTGGTATCTTTGATTGGTTATTGTATATCTGAGCAACAAAGAGTTCTCATTTATGAGTTTGTTCCTAATGGAAATCTTGATCAACATTTGCATGGTAACGTGAGTTTCATTTTGGTTTTTACTCCCTCTCTTTAGATAAATTAAGAATGAAAATAGATCAGTATGGTGCAACAACTATGGAGACCTTTAGATTTTGTTTTTTTCTCTCTATATCTAATGGTCTCTTCAAATACTGCAATGTATTTACTGTATGGGATCCAAACATTAAAAGATTAAAAGATGTGTTTTTTATGTGAAGTGTTTCTTATATGTGTGTTGTTTGTGTATTTCATGATCTCAGGAAGTGCATGGAATGTTTTGGATTGGCCCAAGAGAATGAAGATAGCAATTGGTGCTGCAAGGGGCCTTGCATATCTACATGAAGGCTGTAAGTATCTGTATATATTGTTCTATGGTTTATGTTTTTCTATTTCATTTTTTATTTTTCTAGGCAACCCAAAGATTATTTTGAAAGGTAATTTTGTATTTAATGTAATGCTAAAGTTTATATTTATTTTTTCATTTTTTAGGCAACCCAAAGATTATTCACAGAGATATTAAGTCATCAAATATACTTTTGGACAATGCTTACGAGGCACAGGTATGTTATGCATATACATTTTTAGTTTGATTTTTTCATGGGTCCTTATTTATAAATATGAAGTCCTAGATTGTAATTTAATCTTGGTCTAACCCAGGTTGCAGACTTTGGACTTGCCAAATTAACCGATGCTGCTAATACTCATGTATCAACTAGGGTGATGGGTACTTTTGGGTAGGCTTCCTATGTGATTAAAATTAGCTCTCCCTTCGTCTTTAAATATAAACCCTCGTGCACTAAATTACAAGAATTAAAAAAAATTGACTCTAATATCAAATTTGTTACTATCAATTTGCAGCTACATGGCTCCAGAGTATGCAACGAGTGGAAAACTAACAGATAGATCGGATGTTTTCTCATTTGGAGTTGTGCTTCTTGAGCTTATAACTGGAAGGAAACCTGTTGATCCAACACAGCCTGTGGGAGATGAGAGTTTGGTTGAGTGGGTATGTATGAACTATTTCCTTATTTACTAGAACTGTTAATTCCAAGTAGAAACATTCATCAATCATCATCTTAATTGCAAGTAGAAATTACAATGCTAACTTACCAAAGTTGTTTTTAACCCAATTTGTTATATATTTGCTTCATTGTAATTTTGTTCCTCTATTTTCACTTGCTCACAAAATTGATCACTCCTTTCTAAAATTAAAATATTTCGTACTCATTTCCGAAACATTGTGATTTAGCAAAAAAAATTAAAGTCTGTTGATGTGGAATCATCCAAATGAATTAATATTGATAAAAGACTTGTCACATCACTTTTCTATCCAAAAATCTGAGTGAGACTAAAAAACTAGATTTTAAATAGCGACCAAAAATCCTGTGAGCGAGGAAAAATAAGGGTATTAAAATTGCAATTAAGTCTTAATTGGAAAGTATATTGATCATGAACACAGTTAACTTGTTCAACTGCTCTCTCTTGTTTTCTTTTTTGTTTTAAATTTCACAAAATTAACACGTCCTTTGAATTTTTTTTCCTCTATCTTCACAGGCCCGTCCACTTCTCGTTCGTGCAATTGAAACCGGTGACTTTAGTGAACTAGTTGACCCAAGACTTCAACGACAATATAGTGACAGTGAAATGGTTAGAATGATTGAAGCAGCTGCAGCATGTGTTCGGCATTCTGCCCCAAAACGACCGCGGATGGTTCAGGTGAAAACACTACCAAGACATTCCTAGCTTGTTTTAAGAATTTACGGTGCAGTAGGGACCTTTTGATTTAGGGAGATAAAGTTTATCATTCTAAATCTAACGATCCCTACGGTTGTTGCACCATAAAGTAGGGTTGTCTGTCTAAATCTAACGGTCCCTACAACTGCAACCACGAATTTATATGGTACCATGAAAAATTTAAGCCATGGACTATTTTCATCAGAATTACATGTATAAAATTTATAATACTCAAACCATTTACAATTTAGTAATCATTTACTTGTTTTTGATCAGGTTGCAAGAGCCTTGGACAGTGGAGATCAACTATATGATCTATCGAACGGGGTGAAGTATGGTCAGAGCACAATTTATGATTCTGATAAGTATCATGAAGACCTAATGAGATTCAAAAGGATGGCTAATGGAAGTTTTGGTGAGTCTGAATTTGATATGTACAGCACAGAATACAGTTCAAGAGACATATCTAGATCTGCATTTGTGCCATCACACACTTCAAGTGATGATTCACAAATTAGACCTATCCAAAACTAAAACAGCACTGTTGATATTGATAAAAAAAAGTCTTGATGAGAACACAAATTCACCAAACTATTTCTCTAGAAACCGAAAGTACGAATTTCACAAAAGTCCACTACATGGAAATTTTTTATTTATACAAGACTTTCATCCAAACATGGCAATCAAAATTGTATAATCCTTCTCTACCTCTCTTCAATTTTTGTTCTGTTTTGTTTCCCCAATTTTTTTAACGGCGGGGAACATTGAAAACTTGTACTATATATGTATCTTATTACTATACTGCGGGATATGATGGAAGATTGAGTTTCTTATAGCACATTTGCAATGATACATTTTGTATATAAACAACTATGATTTGTGTTTTCCATTTTGAATTTATGTTCGATAATTCTTCTGTGGTCACAAACCTAACTACTCTCCGTGTCGCACCCTGGCCGACATCTTCTTTGTTGTACATCATATGTTGATCTGATGTATTTTTTAGGACTTTATTTTGAACAACTAAAGTAGTTGATAGTAATTGTTAGTATGTTGGCAATGGGTGGAGATCAAACACCTTATAACTCTTACCTAAGTCACTTCATTAACCAAGCCACCACTCACCTTGCATGTATTTTTGAATCAGTTGTGAGTTCGGTAAAATCACAAGTTCAAAGGCGTAGTTTTTGGTAAAATCACAGCGGATCACCATCATTCTATCAATTCTACTGTCAATCTAAACACGCATAGACACGTGTACTCTTTTGCACTTAGTAATTTTTTCTTTCACTTAATTAAAAACCAATTCAAATGACATTATGTGTCTTAAAAAAAACTTCTACATGGATTTAATTTAAGATAAAATACAAAACTAAAATTTTTAATTCCATCAATTTAAAATTTAATTATTTCCACATGTTTTACATAGTCTTTACTTTCACAAATCCATATTGCAGAGAACACAAACATTTTTCTTAATCTTATAATAAATCATTGGCATGCAAAAAAGAAGTAGAAAAGATAATTATACATTTCATCATACACCTTAAAATCTAAGAAAAAGAGAAAATTAATAGCCCACAAAATGATATAGTGGTGAAATGGTTGCAATAATTAAGAAAATGAACCATGTCTACATAATAATCATCTCTTCTAACCCCATATTATGGACCTGGTCTATACTTTCCTTGAGGAGGACCAAGCTTTATTTCAAAACTCTTCATATCCTGATGACCATGAGGAATTGGCTTCTGAACTCTAACTCCTCCATGTCCATGTCCATTGTTCATAGGTTTAGAAGCCGCAATTTTTTTGTCGAATCCAAATTCAATATCAACTTCTTTTGGACGTGAGTTATGGTGCTTCTGCTGCTTTTGTTGCTTGACATGTTTCTGACTATGACCGCTACCGCGGCGGCTGCAAAACCTTCCAAGACAGCAAGCAATAGCAGAAATTATTATTATGATGGCTAAGACAACAAATACTGACCCAAATGATCCATTTGATGAATGGTGGTCAGGCTCAGGTGGTGATTGGTATGTGACAGTGGTTGGATAGACTTGAACTGGTTGCTGCTGCTGCTGCTGTTGCTGTTGTTGTTGTTGCTGCTGCATTGGTTGTTCTTGTAAAGACATCTTAGGTAATAAGAAAAGTTTTGTTTTTGAGGAAAATAAGGAAAATTGTTTGATATTTGAGGTTGAAGTTGTGGTTCTTTGAGTGTAGACTAAGGTAAATTTAGAGTGACTCAATTACTCAAGTATATTGGGTGTGAAATAAATAGGAATATTATTTGAATTTAAAAAGAGGGGAGAGGGGAATTTGCTTTAATAAAGAAAAGGAATAAAGATATTCTTTGTGTTCTTTACTCATTGATGAGTAATGTGATTGCTTTGTTAGAAGAGAAAGTGAAATCTTGGGGCATCAAGAGACATAGTACTCTCAAGGCCCAAGGAAAGTGCAGCTTTTGTTTACTTGGAGTGTTCCCTTTGATAATCATTTGAATGAGATGTTACTCACTACATACAAAACATGGATTATGATATTTTTACTTTTCTTGCTACAAATTATATGAATGGGGAGACATTTTATAATAATGATTTAAAACTAATCATCATAGTGTGGTATAGTTGGAAGATGACCAAGTCTCTTACTTGTGATTATGAGTTCAATTTCTAATAATGCATATAGAGGAGCACTTGTGGGAGAGATTCCTTAAACAAATCTCTTTATTTTGAAGAATTAATCCATAGCTTACATATGTCATAAAATATTAGGTTGACTCCTGCACGTATGCCAACGCATAATTTTGATTACTAATATCTTTAATTTTTTATTAGTAAAAATTGGATATTTTGAAAATACTTATTAAAACAAATCAAACAATATCTTATATGCTTATATTTATATCTATATATTATTAAAAAAAATATGGTCAAAACATGATAAGTGAATAGTGCAATTTAGTCAAAATAGCTCTAATAAAATAGGACAGAGATAGTATTAATCAAATGGACAAGAGTTATAGGATCCAGAAAACTAATATGCTCTATTTATTTTTATTTTTTTATTTTTACGAGAAAATAGTAGTTTTTTGAACGGCAAAATATTATTATTAATAACTAAATCTTTGCACAAGACGAACATATACTTGTAAAAGATGATTACAAAACAAAGACTCTGTATATAAGCGGAACACCAATGAAAATATCAAAACCGGACCACCTAATAGAGGTCCACTTCTAATCTCATTTTTAGAAAATGACACTTCTCGACTTCTAGACTACCAGACAAGACAGCAACCCGGCCCATAGAGATGTCACTAGACACTAACTTCTGATTTCGAATCAAAATTGATCGGCTCATCAGAATATAAAAACAAGTCCTTGGGGGCACTAGTAGAATGAGAACCTAGGCAGATGAGTCTCAACTTACAAATCGCTCCAAATAGTCAACACCGATACGATAAAAGTCAACCAGATACAAAAATCTATAAATCTCAACAAATTTAGAAACCATCATCAACACAAAAAAAATCCTACAATTAGTATTTAGTATTTTGAATTTTTCAACTAATACAATTAATGAATAAGAATATAAGAATGCATAAAATTGTTAATTAATTGTTAAAAATTTCACATTAAACGTAAGATAATATATATATATATATATATATATATATATATATATATATATATATATATATATAGATTTATAAATGAGCGCAAATTTCACTTTACAATTTATAAGTCGATTAAATAAAATTGGTTTAAGTAAAGTTCCATCCAAAATGCCGCAATCCAAATTTTACAGAAATGATATTTGTTCAATCAAAAGTTGATAACTGTTGGACAATTCTCTCTCGTACTCTCATCATATTTTTATTCTCTCTTTTATCCTCTCACTTTATTGTTTTTGTTAGAAAAGAAAAAGAAAATTATCCCAAAAAATTGTCAATTTTAAATATTCAAATAATATTGCTCAAATTTTAATATGTCCGCGGTCCCTACTATTTTTATCCACCAACCAACCAGCATAAATATCTAAGATTTGCATTATCATAAAATGATTATTTAGCCGCAGGATGGTTTGTTTAAGCTTAAATCCGGTCAAGGATTTCATTGAAAACCGTGAAAGGTAAAACACTTGGAGAGAGACCAATAATCTTGGTTATTAACATTGGGATCTGTGCAAAAGTAATGAGCACTAGCAATTTCTAAGGGCAACCTTATTAGATTTAGATTAATGGGGTTATACCCTGTCTTTATTCCTTTTGAAAGATGGAATCTAGTTAGGAGTGTTTAGTAGGTATTGATATTAGATCACGTTAACGTGTGTCATATTAAAGATTATCAAAATACTCCCTCCGTCCCATTTTAAATGACCTTTTTTTGACTTAATATACTATTTATTTGACATGCTTTGACCTTATTTTTCTACTAATATAGTACATGCAAATATTAGCATATGAGATGTTTGATTTATCTCGACGAGTACTTTCAAAATATATCATTTTTATAATTTTTAGGCAAAATTACACAAATGGTCTTTTATCTTATTTTTTTGTAACACTTTGGTCCTTTACATTTTTTTTTTGTAACATTTTGCTCCTTTATCTTTTTTATTTGTAACACTTTAATCCTTTATTTTTTTTTCCCATTTAGATCATTTATCTTTTATAATGCGAACATATAAATCCTTTATCTCATTTTTTTAATTAAGAAACATAAAAATAATCTTATTTTATTTTTTAAAATATATTTTTTTTTAAAAATGTAGAATAAGATGAACATATGCATCATCTTCATCTTCTTCCTTTGAATCTTCATCTTATTCCTTTGGATCTTTATCATTTTTCTTGAATAAAAAAATTTCTACTCAAATATACCTCAAATATCATGAATCTATATTATGTTCACCTCAAATCTTCTACTAAACACAAAAATCAAAACTCCAAATTCTCAATAAAACTCTAACCATTCATTCTTCCATTGTTGTTGCTGCTCAGTGCTTACCAATAACCTTTCAACCTTGTTATTCTCTTTGTTATTTTTTATTATTGTTGTTAATTATTGGAAGTAACCCATTTTTTTCTTCATAGCAACAACATGACCTTCACCTTTATTTTTTCTCTTCTTGTTTTGCATAATGTTGTGTTTTCCATAATGTTGTTGTTGGCGTCGTTCCCATTTTAATGTTTCAGGAACTAATTTAAAGGTTCAAGAGTTATTTGACAATCTAGGGTATGTTTGAATTTGGGGTTTTAGGGTATATTAAGAATTTGAGATTTTGATTTTTGTGTTAAGTAGAAGATTTGAGGTGAACATAACATAGATTCATGATATTATAGATATATTTGAGTAGAAATTTTTTTGATTCAAGAAAAGTGATGAAGATTCAAAGGAAGAAGATGAAGATGATGTAAATGTTCAGCTTATTCTACATTTTTTTATTTTTTTTAATAAAAACATATTTTAAAAAATAAAAGTTGTGCATTGGCAAACGTGTCAGTGGTCAAACAGGTCATTTATTTTGGGACTGAGGGAGTAATACTGTATTTATTAAAAGAGAAATGTTATTTTGAGATCCATTTTAGGACAATTTAATGTATAATTCTTCTTATAACTTTATTTTAATTTTTTTAATAATTTTTTGGTTGTCTTTGATTTTTGTGCCACCACTCATATTATTTTGTACATTTTTAATTCGTTGTCCATTGGTTGTCAAAAAATGGTTGTACAAATTACATAGTTCTTATTTAGTATTTTTTTTTTGACAAAATAAACAATATGCATTCATTCAAATAAATAGAGTACATTGATACAATACAAATTCATAATCGCTAAAAACAAAAAGGATAAATTTGCGAACAAACTCACATCATAAATATCAATAGCATAAAACGGCAAATTACATATGCCTACAAATATGACTATATTGGAGTGTCCGGAATATCTATGTCTCCGGATATATAGCGTTGATGACACCAAAGTCGATATTGATTGGATCTGCACTAGATCGGATCTACTCCTTCAACCTGAAACAAATGAACACCGTACAAATACAGGAAAACAAATACACCGCACAAAGACGGGACAATCAAATACACCGTACGAAGACGGAAAATCAAAACAAACAAATATGTGAAAATCATACTTATTTATTATAACGAGAAAGAAAAAACAATTTGGAGAGATGATTTTAGGCCAAAACGGACCTAAAATCACCCCTCTTCAATAGACTAAGAAGAAGAAAAAAGTATGATGGCTAGGGTTGGAAGAGAGGAAAAAAGAGGAGAGTAGCTTTTACATAACTCTTATTGAAAAGGTCAATATTTATATTTTTGAAAAATTGAATACACATTTTATAAAGTAAAATTTCTATTTTTGATTCTTAACAACTTAACATGTGTCCTACATGTGTCCTACGAATTGTTCAATTTGATCGACGATTCAGATTATTTAATACAGTTTTGAATCGTTCAATCTGATCGACAATTCAGATTATTTAATTGTGTGAATAATCTGGACCGTCCGATCTTAAATCAACAGTACAGATTTATTACTGTGTGAAACAGCGTGAAAGTTGTATAGCAAGAAATCCTGGTGCATGTGCTCTTGGGGTACATATTTACATTTTCCTTGATATTATCATTCATATATATATATATATATATATATATATTGAGAAGTTGATTCTTCATTTCAAGTATTAATACAATTAAAAAAAATCTGTTACAAAGGACTTCTGAATTTTTTTTTGAAATAGTTTTGTACTTGAAAGTAAACTAAACTGTAAAAAATGTTAGAGAAATTCAATGACATTTTGTGCAGGTTTGGTTTTAAATTTAAAGTAAACTTGAAAGTAAAGTAAACTTTAAAAAATGTTAGAGAAATAGTTTTGTACTTGAAAGATAAGGTGTTGAATCTTAGTCCAGAAAAAATTATGTCAAGTCTGTGTACTTGATAAATTCAATGACATTTTGTGCAGGTTTGGTTTTAAATTTGAGAGGTCTAGAAATGATTTTAAAAGCATATAGAATTAATTTTCATATATTTGAATGTTCTCAAGTGGAAAGTAATTTTACATTGATTCAAACATAAAATTGAGATTTAGATTTTTTACTTCCAAAGTTGATTTTCAGGCGGCAATATATTGTTTTATAACCGTAGAAATCAAATACATCAATTGTATCAAAATTGAATTTTAACATATATAAATATAAATGACACTATGTTAGAGTTTCCTAGAAGTGCTTAATTGGAAAATAAAGGTCAGCATTTTATGCTCTTTCTTTTATTTGTTCTTTTCTTTCTTATTTTATGTAACTTCATTCCTTCCTTAGCCAAGGAGTCTAATGAGTACGTAACAACGGATGGTTGGTCATTAAACCATGACATGTGGACAAAATCGCCACATGCATGTAGGAAAGGGAAAATAATTTTCTCTATAAATTTTAATTCAACTATGTTGATATCATTAGATTGAATGCTTTTATTTATCTGAATTCAAACTTAAAATTTTGTAAAGTTTTAATGGTATTTGTCTATTCGTTTAAAGACAAAAAGAAAAATCATTTGAAGGAAAAGGGAATATTTTAGGTAAGTATTTGAAAAAATGATTTCACATATGAAGTAAGCAAAAGAAAAGAGAGTGTGGAAGAAAAGGGGAATAATTTCACTTCCTTCCAGCATAGAGAATATTATTATGTGATCAAAGTGAAGGTTCTGTTTAATCCAGCGATGTCAATGGCTGGATTGCATTATGGGATGACAAATCATTCTTTCTAAATATGAGATTAAAAAATGTTGAGGTATAGATTACTTATTTCAGTTTATGGCTGGCTATGTTTGAAATGCAAAACCCTCGTACTAGGCTATATAATATAAGTTTTATGGTGAAAAAATAGAGTTGTTCGGTAGGCGGTAGCGTTAATTGTTTGGTATCATTGTGGGTTCTTTCTTCCAACCAAATTTCTCCATACACATATTAGGAATTGAACCACTGACTACATGTTTAACGGGACCAAAATCCTTATCACTTTGACCAATTCATTGTTTGTTATTGATTTAATTGTGTTATCAAGCTAATATATATTTCAAATTGAACTTTTGAACTAGAGCTAACCTAATATTGCATTCATAAGATTATGGAAAAATTACATCGACCTTTCTTGAGGTATGTTGAAACGTCACTCACAATCCCTCTATTTTTTAACATGACTTCCCATTTAATATTTCACTTAACCAATACACCCCTTTTAGGTTAACAACGTTTGTGTTCTGTTAAAGGAAAAATTGTAAATTTTCTTTCAGCAACTGTCACTCCAAAGTAGAAACGTGAAAATTATGCCGACAGTGTTGAAGTCACTCCCGCTGAGACTTCAATTTCCTTCCATTCAGTAGGATGAGACGATGAGATATGATACTCGTATACTCATTGCATCTTTAATGATAATTGATAAGGTTTTAGAGCACACTCGCGGAAGCCATTACAATCTGCACCATAAACATCTCCAGGCACGATTGTCCCTGCGATATTGAATGTCTTATGCGAGTTATAAATTTAGTGTCCCATTATTTTTCTAAGTCAATGATTATATCAAAATATTGAAAAGTTCACTTAAAATATATTCAATTGTTATAATCTCTAATAACTTTTAATTTTTTAAATAGATTTCATTGTTAAAAAATATAAACTTATTTTAAAATTTATTTATATTAATTATATAATTTATTTATTTTAATACGCATCTAAATCTGAACTCAAGCACACGTCCACACGCAAATGCACACACTAAGCAACAACAAAAGTTGGGACCTGATACCCTATTACTATACGGTCGTTTCTCCCTAACATACTTGGGAACCTCTATGATCATAACAGGGAAATTATACGGCAGCAGTTCCGTGCCATCATTCAAGATTCCAAAGCATTGTGACTTGTGAGCAGCAGCGTAGTTGTCTGCAAAAGGATTTCATACTTGCTTGTCTTTGTGAGTGCAAGAAGTCAGGAATTTCAGTATAAGGACTGTAATTGCAAAGCACTTTTCTCATGGACCCCAACTCTTCTTTTGCAATTGGAGACTATTTTTTATTTATTAATTAATGATTGATATTATTAATTTTAAAAGAACTTAATTTATTCAAATACACAAATAAGAGATTTCAGCCGAACAATTTTGATGTTTTTATCGGTTAAACTAGGACCTACGGATAGTATTTTGCATATTTATTAATTATAATTTTGTTCAAATGCAAATTACCTCTTTCTTTAACCAATTTTTTTTTTCTCTATTCTATCACATGAAAAAATAACAGTTTTTAAAGTGAATATATTTGTCAGTCCTTCACACAACTTAACGATTATATTTTCTTAAAATTTTAACGATATCCTTTTAACATTTCTCAAGCAAATTTATACTGGATCCTCTCACAAATCGAGATTAGTTCAGTCCCCTTGCACTTCCAAGGGATTTCACTATAATCTCACAAGATTACAATTGCTCAAGCATACAAGCAAGAGACTTCTCAAATGCTCAAGTTACACAAAACAAGAGACTTCTCAAACTTACAAAGATAATAAGAATGAATGATATCACACCCTTGATATACTATCAGATGTGTTTACAAAATACAACACAATTACACAAAGACAATGAAAGACAAGTTTATCTTGTGTGTCAGAACTTCAGAGTCTTGGCTTAATATTATAGAATAGTAGTCATTTCTTCCAATGAGGTCTTCTATTTATAGAGGATGATTGGAGATGACCGTTGCAGAGAGATAAGATGTCAGCTGTTTGAATCGTCCTATTTGTGAGCTGTGAATTGCCTTCTATAGGTAGAAATCCAATTCAACTACCTTACGTTTTTGAATATTACTCGACCATTTTGAGTAAAAATAGTACGATAGTACAATCCTCAATACACTCCACTTATGGATAAGGTTAACGTTGTCCAAATGAATATTCCTTTCCACAGACATGACAGAGACCTTCTATAGTTAATTCTTCAATCATTGATTCTGGTCTTGTCAGTTCTTGAGTGATGTAAATTCTTTTTGCTCCAGCTTATGATGATGTAGCTTCTAAGGTCTTCAGCTTCTAAGGTCTTTAAAGTCTGGCTTAAGGCTTCAGAACTACGTTCATCAGAGCTTGAGAATTTTAGCTTTTGATGGTCTTTTGATGGCTTTCAGAGCTTCCTATCTTGACTTCTCTGTTTTTGTTCGTAGTGCTTCAGATTGAATTTAACTTATAATTCTGCACACTAGAACAATTATTAGTAACACCAATTCTAATTTTAACACTTTGTTATCATCAAAATTAATTTCCACTTGGAGACTTATGTCAGACCCACTTTGTTCCAATAATCTCCCCCTTTTTGATGATGACAAACAAAAGCATTAAAATTCAATTGTTGTTGATTTAATTAGTCATGTTGACATCAGGTTTCTGAGGTTTGCAATCTCCCCCTGAGTCTGGTAGTCCAAAGGGTTAGGTTTGGAAGCTCCCCCTAAGTCTTATCCATAATTAATTAAAATTAGTTTAACAGTTAATTTATTAACTTGAAATAAATTTTCATATTTGACTTTCAGAGGTAGAGGTTTGCAAGCTCTCCCCCTAAGTCTGATAATGATCAGAGAAGGTTTGCAATCTTCTTTTATACTATCTATAAAAACTTAGTTCAAATTTAAAATTTCTCCCCTTTCAATAACGTTCAGAATTGATGAAATCAACGAGAAGGGATGATAGGTGATTCTTAATGAATAAACATAACATTTTCAGGTATATCGCAGTATTAAGAATCATTTGTTATCAATTTTAACGCAATTCTTACTCCTCCTTTTGTCATTAATCAAAAAGAACAAAAAGAAAGGAAAGCCAAGGTCAAAGACGCAAGTTACAACGCATTCAAGTCAAAAAGTGGTTACAACTATGTTCAATTTTAATGAACCGTGTTGAAGTCTAGGTGACAAGAGTGTTTGTAAGAACTATAAAAGGAGAATATCCTTCTCATTTTATTCACAACGAATAATTAAAGGAAAAGAAATCTTAGCCAAAAGCAACGATGAAGAGAGCTACAACATCTTCAGAGTCCAAGAAATGGAAAAAGAAGCATTAGTATCTCGCTTAAGGCAGAACAAACAATCAAAGTTGAAGGTCAAGCAAGAGGTTTTGACTTCAGAGTCTAATGACACAGATTCTGACTATGCATAATTTCTCAGAACATATGATCAAGAGAAGGAGTACACAAACTCTTCTGAGGCTGACAAAGAATCCCCAGAGACTGAAGAGTCCAGAAAGGAAGATTCAGAGTCAAAGTCTGATGTAGAATCAAAATAACTTCTTAGGATTTTATGTAATAAAAGACTTTGAAGTTTTAATAAAAATAACATCTTGCTTATTTATCAATTTGTTTGAATGTATAGTATATAGTTTGCGTTTAAGACCTTGAGTTAAATAGCAAGCAAACAAACAACAAACGCACATAGATAAAGCAAATAAGCACTTAACATAAAATAAAATTATCCAGAAAAGTATTATAAAAAGTGAATGATCAAGATAATGAAATAAAAGTGCTCAAACATAGACAACGATGGGTTTGGAAGCCGCTTCTGAATATCACATAGTTGTTTACGCTGAAATTTGGTAAACAATCGCTAGTTAATGTTATGACAAGAATGATCAACTAGTAAATCCTGGGACATAGTGCTTTGTTCATATTCCAAGAATGATTAATGTTCATTGTCATTAATGTACATTTACTGTTTGTTTTATAATTAGTTTGTATTTAAAGAAACTTGAATTACAAGAAAAGAATGTTCATTCGACAGAATGAACAGAAGGATTAGGAGAGTCGAATTGTAAAGAAAAGAACAATTAAACTGTAAAGCAAATAAATTGCATTCGAAAGTAAATGATTACAAGGAAATTAATGGTACACAGATAGATACATGATTCCTTTGCACTCGTTTCTCGCCTTAACATGGGTACTTTGAGTTTCTAAGGATTTCTGTATAATGATTGTGACCCTTTACTCGATCACAGCAATGTTATATTTATAGACAAAATCTAATAACTGCAAATAACGCCTATTAACTATCTATTTGACGTGTGTCATGCCACGTATCTTTGAATTTGAATTTCTTCAACGTCTTCTGATTTGGCCGTTGCATGTGTCGAAGTCGAAGCAATGAAAACTCTCAATATTTCGCTAAGTCCACAAATCTACTTTGTACACAGGGAAGTACTTCGACCCTACCGATGCTTCGATCAACTCAAAGTGAACCTGAAGAAAACACTTTCTCTATTATGTTCGAAATGAGAACATTTATTGATGTTCATGCATGATTCTTCATTAAATCTTTTGGCTCTAAAACCAATTATATCTTTAATGATCTTTTAAATCAAAAATCACTTAATGGATATCATTCAATATTCTTGAATTATGCATTTAGAACATATTTTGATTTTACCAAAATATGGGCTAACAATATCATGTTGAGAATATGGGCCATGGTCTTTTCTTTCTTCTGATAAGATTCTATAATAGTGGCTATCTGAGCTTGAGTTCTTTGTTCTGATTCTGTAAGAGAGGCTATCTGAGCATGTTGTAAATCAAGTATTTCTCTTATCTCAGGATCCAAGCTTCTAGAGGAAGTTCCAAACTCCATTTGATTTTTGATAGGAGAGTTAGGAGGAGTAGTGTCTTGAATAGGTTGCTTCCCCTTATCAGATTCTGGTGCAATCTCTTCTGACAACCTCTTATCTTCCAGCTCTTTGGCAGCTTGATGTTGTTCATCTCTTATGAATTCTTCTTCAATACTTGTCAAACCTTCTTCAATTCTTATACCAACCAAATCCACAATGGCCTGTTCATCAAAGTCTAATCCTGCAGAGTTTGTGAGTCTTGGAGGAATCACATTTGCTGCTATGTCCATTAAGTTGCTTAGAACAGCCATGCCTCTACCCTTCGTCTTTTCTTGTAGATGAACACAAAGAGAATCAATTGTATCACACACCCTATCCTTCAGAGCCTCTCCTTCACCAGCAATATCAGATGGAAAGATTAAAGCATCTTCTTCCATACTCTTAAGACTCTTAAGACTAATATGAAAAACATTTGTCAGAAGCTCGAGGATAGGTTCAGAGTTTTTGTTAAAGAATTGGTAAGGCTTTTTGTAGGGTAAGGGTATAGGTTTTGGTGAGGATTTGAGGCGTCTGAGAGGTTTGATTTGAATTTTGTTAAGCTCAAAGCGAGGAATAATTCAGAAGGACTCTCAATATCAACAGAGATTCTGGTTAAGGTCTCAAGAATGAGATCTGAAGGAATCATGATCTCATCCAAGGTCAAACGTTGATATTAGGGATGAATGATTAAAGCATCAGATGCAATAGGTAGGGAATCTGGAGATAGAGTTTCTACGGAAATGGGTGATAAAGTTATATTATGCTCCAGATTGAAAATAGTAGAAGCATCTGTATCAAGGGTAGAAAGGGGGGGGGACGTTTCTTGAGGGGTTTCAATGATGTGTTGTTCATGAGATTTTTCTAGAATTTTAGTTTCAAAAACTTGTGCTAGCAAATGTAGTTCATGAACATGTGTTTCAATGTTTTTCTCAAGAATTTATGGCTAAGAGTTTTGTGGAATGGTTGTTGTGGTAGTGGTTTCAACATCAATATGCATAGGAGTTGCATTATTGATTGGTTCTGAATATCACATAGCTGTTTACGCTAAAATTTGGTAAAAAATCGCTAGTTAAAGTTATGACAAGAAGGATCGCCTAGTAAATCCTGGGACATAGTGCTTTGTTCATATTCCAAGAATGATTAATGTTCATTGTCATTAATGTACATTTACTGTTTGTTTTATAATTAGTTTGTATTTAAAGAAACTTGAATTACAAGAAAAGAATGTTCATTTGACAGAATGAACAGAAGGATTAGGAGAGTCGAATTGTAAAGAAAAGAACAATTAAATTGCAAAGCAAATAAATTGCATTCGAAAGTAAATGATTACAAGGAAATTAATGGTACACAGATACATACATGCTTCTTTTTGCACTCGTTTCTCGCCTTAACATGGGTACTTTGAGTTTCTAAGGATTTCTGTATAATGATTGTGACCCTTTACTCGATAACAACAATGTTATATTTATCGACAAAATCTAATAACTGCAAATAACGCCTATTAACTATCTATTTGACGTGTGTCTTGCCACGTATCTTTGAATTTGAATTTATTCAACGTCTTTTGATTTGGCCGTTGCATGTGTCGAAGTCGAAGTAATGAAAACTCTAAATATTTCGCTAAGTCCACAAATCTACTTTGTACACAGGGAAGTACTTCGACCCTACTGATGCTTCGATCAACTCGAAGTGAACCTGAAGAAAACACTTTCTCTATTATGTTCGAAATGAGAACATTTATTGATGTTCATGCATGATTCTTCATTAAATCTTTTGGATCTAAAACCAATTATATCTTTAAGGATCTTTTAAATCAAAAATCACTTAATGGATATCATTCAATATTCTTGAATTATGCATTTAGAACATATTTTGATTTTACCAAAATATGGGCTAACAAATTGCCCCAAAAAATGTCTGTTTCGATCGAGCAATTCGAACGAGAATAGAAAAAGACATTTTTAACCCACGTGTTTTCACACTTACCAATGACGGCGATGATGTCATGTTTCAGCAATAACTGTCACATTGATCCCCACAATCCATCATGGCTCCTAGTTTTTAGGCGTAGTGGAGGACGTGTCACTGATTAGAAGTTGAAGGGAAAACACTTTGGATTTTCTTTTTGATTTATTTTAAATCTGGTGCCTCTCCCTATAAATAGGAACATAGAAACAAAGAAACACTTTTTACCAACTCCCAACTTCTTCATCTTCTCCGTGAAAACCTTTCTCTCTTGCGAAAAAACTCCATTTCTTGAATCCCTCAAATTTATGAGTTTTAAACCATTAGAAAGCTTACAAATCCTTCTAATCTTCTCATTTCGTACTTAAAACCCAGAAATTTCACCTTCATTACGCTTTAGGCAAAAAAAAAACCTTTTCTCTTTTTTTCGAAAAACACTTAACACAACAATGTCTGAAGAACAAATTGTCGTGCCTTCTGCTGGTAAATGGAAGGAGTTCACAGTGAGGGACGATGGTGAAGAACTGGTTCCAGAACCTTCTGGAGATCAAGCAAAGAAGAAGATTTGGGTATCACAGGTAATGATCTCTTTTTATGTTAACAAGCATGTATATGCATTATGTGGACCTTACCCAGATGCAGAAGCTGTTTCAAAACCTATAAATGACATATTTCCCATGCATGTTACTTGTGGCCCTAGGATATTCGAATCGACCCCATATAACCACTAGTACAAAAAATGCTTTTTAAGTCGGTTAAAAATGACATTTTAAGTCGGTTTCGTACCCGTCCTAATAGTTGATGACATAAGAAGTTTTGATTTGTTAAGTCAGTTTTTATCCGACTTAAGAAAACACTTCTTAAGACTGTTTACCATTTGACCGTCTTAACAAACTAATTCTTAAGTCTGGTATTTGGCAACAGGCTGACGTAACAAATTTCTTCTTAAGTCAGCTAAACTTTTAACCGGCTTAACAAGTAGCTAATTTAATAAAAAAAAAAGTCACCCTCATTTGTCAGCTCTGGTTCTAACGACAGAAGTCAATGGTAACAAGAATAAAGTCAATTCTAAAACACAAAATTACACATTACTATCACTCAAAGAATAAAGCCATCTCTAAAACACAAAATTACGCATTACTATCACTCTTAAGCCACTGTTTCATATAGTGCAACAATCACATTTGTATTCTCAAAACAAAGTAATAAGTCTAACATAAATAAGCCTTACATGAAAATTAGGCTATCACATTGGATATATAACTTCAATACATTTCTTTTTTGCATTTACCACCTACAAATTTCTTTGACAAGTGCGCCTCTTCAAGAGAATCTTCAGCCAACTATCCATTATCAACCTTCAATCACAAATAGATATATAATTAAAAAAACACAACACACTACTATTTTACCCTCTTCGATGATAGACTATGCTACTAGTTTTGACTTAAATTATCAAACAATGCACATTGTATTTAAATTTTGAACATCCACGTAATATCTAATTATGACTAGTTATCAACAATAAGGAACCATGTTTTAAAACCCCCAACAATAAACAAAAATAAAGAGCTAAACCTGGATATCAAAATGAGTAATTGAAAAGAAAAGGAAGTACCTTAACGATTGCAGAAATCCTATGAAACTAGTGATGCTTAGCAGGAGCAGGGTTCTGAATGCCACAACACATCTCCACAAGATCCTTAAAAACATCATTAGCAAGAGCTTCATTTGATTTAATGTATATAGATCCTACTGTACAGAGGAGACACCTAATCATAATCATATCCATATCATTAACATCTCATAAGTAAGAAGCATACTAAATAGGAAAACATAAAAACACATAATTGAGGCAACTTCAAAATTTCAATACTTCAAACTCATCTCATAAAAAACTAGCATGAGTGCTTCAAAACCAAAATAAAATATTCCAAGGCATCACTAACATTAGTTACACATAGTTCAAATGCATAGTTAATTATACCAATCCAAATGTCAGCAAAAACTCCCGCTGCAATGTAAACAATGCTTAAAGTAAGCTAGCTGCAAAAGAATAAGAGGGAAGTTAGCATAAGTCCACTGGTTCACAAATTGAATGTTTTACAGAGCACTTGAGTCATTTCTCATATGATAATGTCCTCTTCTAAAATTTCAAATGTTATATCAAAAGTAGACCACTAAAGAATCATATTGAAATACAATGTAATAATCCTATATATATAGTTAACACAATTGTATGAAACTTCCATGCTAATCTCTCACAAAAACTAGCTAAATGTAGTAATTAAATAGCTTATAAGTAGTTCAATGGCAACTAGCTAAATGAAACTTTTAAACCTTCCAGCTACTTCAAAAAGCCTTAGAAATAGAATTCATTTTTGCTTAACAAAACCCAAATTAAGCATTGTTGAATAAAACCATTAGAAATAGAATTCATATGTATCTATATATTCTATAATCAACATCAGAAACACTCTTTATGTATCTATATATTCTATAATTAAGCATAAGTACGCCTTAAAAGGAACAATATTCAGTATTATATATAGCATAAGAATACTCACATTCAATTGAGCGTCTTAAAAGGAACAGAGTTAGATGCTCTTGAATACCAACCGGGATCTTCTTCCTACACAGCAAAAGAAAATAAAGACAAAAGTAACTAAACAATGTATTGCATTACACTACCCTGTCTCTAATTATAAGGAAAAATGAGTTAAAAAAAGTTGATATACTTGATCCAAATTTTGAACTAAATACATCAACTTTCTTTGACCAAATTTTGCTTATAATTACGGACGGATGGAGTACCAAGGAATTAATGTTAACAAAACTTATTTGCATGACCTCCAATATTTTCACAAAAAGACGGATGGCTTATGTGGAAGACATTTTTCCGAGCTGGTTCCAAGTTCCAACAAGAAAACTAGTTCATATTGCAAGTATTATTTAACATATAAAATCGAATAGAAAACAAACAACAAATGCAGTATCAACAAGAAAATAATTGCATGAACAAGCATAGCAAAACTAGAATTGCATATCAATGCAGACATATAAAAATAGAATATATAGAGGTTTAATGGAGAAGTATAGTAATAGCACAAAAACACTCTTCATGTATCTCTTACCATCCTTTAATCAAAAATAATTTATTGAATATGAAACAAAAACCTAAGATTGGTGAGACTCATATTCTCCTTCAATTGAAGTATAATAGAACCATAAGAAATCTTTCTCACGAATTCGAAGTATAGAGGAAAAGTGAAAAAGGAAACAAATTAAAAAAGTTATAACAAAAGGGGCTGATGAACCGAAAAGGGGAAAACGAAATTGTGAATGGGGAAAAAAGAAATCATGAAAAGGGAACTAGGGTTCAAGTTGAGAACCTGTGGTGGAACAAGAAAGAGAGGAATCGGCAGGGGAGACAGAGTGTGTTGCGACGAAACCCTTCTTCTCTCTCTCGCGTAGAAACCCTGGGTGGAACAAGAAAGAGAGGACAGAGTTTGCAGAAGAACATAGGAGAAGTCTTGCTATTTTATTTTTTTTACTAAAGATCTTTGTTTTATTTTATTTTTGAGAAATTTAATTTGTTATGTTTTTTTAAGGGGACTGGGTTCGATTCTGTCGTAGTGCGTATTGAAATTTAATTTGTTAAATTAAATAAAACATCTTAGGTCAAGGGCGGCGACATCTGACTTAACAAATTGGTTTCTTAAGTCAGTTAGTTCATACAGGTGACTTAAGAAATTTAATACGAATTATAATTTTTTTATTTATTCTTTTTAAGTCGGTTTTAAGGACAACCGACCTAACAAAGTTACAAATATTTACGCAATTGCCACCGCATGATTTATTAAGTCAGGTGGCAATGCTAACTGACTTAAGAAGTTTTCTATAAAGGTATTTTTGTACTAGTGAACTTTGGGTATTTTAGGAACCCTAGTAAGTTATTTCGATCTGCCCCTTATACTTCCCATAAGGATTTCATTCCCTGGTTAGATAGGGTAGAAAAAGAATATAAGGGTGTTTGGGAGAGGTATGGGATTTATCCCTTGATCCAATTTGCTCGAACTGGGCCCAAGTACAGGCCAGAGCTTCTCATAGCTGCCATGCATTTCTATGAGAAATCCACAAATACTTTCCAATTCAAGTGTGGGATGATGACCCCAACCCTGCTGGATGTAGCTGCCATCACAAGCTTTAGGCCTAATGGTGAGACTTTCGACCCAGCAAAAACCAGCAAAAACATAGAATTAGTTTATAAGGAGAATACTATTTCTAAGTTCATTGCTGAGAATAGAGGAAAAGATGGAGAAGAAGTCTCTGATATAGAGCACGTTGCCTTCTTGACTTTGTGGTTATCCCACTATGTATTTTGCTCGAAGTCCCTTCAAGTTGCTAAGATGTTCATTCCCATGGCTATTCAAATCCATGAGGGTAAGGACTTTGCTTTGGGGCGCCTGCTATTGGCTACATTGTTAGAGGCCATTGGAAATGCATGCGACGACATCAAAGCTTCGAAAGAAGGAACACCATTCTTGGTCTCTGGACCCATTTGGCTGCTGCAACTTTGGCTAAATGCCACTTTTGAGACAAAACTGGGGTTGATAGTCCCTTCAGATCATCAGAAGGAGGTTCATGAAAGGTTGGTCGAAGGAGGGAGATTGGTTCGACTGAGCCCCAGCTCTCTAGAGCAAAACACGCAAAGGCTTTTCATGAAGTACATGAAATTCTTTTTAAATTTTGAAAAATTCTTACCACGTCATGCCCCCTTCTTAGAGCGTTACTATGGTCCTGCTTGGTTCACTGAAGACTTTCCAGCGCTCGACCCCGACAATGAGGAGGAAGTGAATGAAGTTTGTAGCGCTTACCTCGAGCAAACAGTGTTATCTTGCCGCATTGGGGCTAAGTCTAATCAGTTAGGCTTAGTGGGATATCAACCCAACTGCGTCTCGAGATAATTTGGAATGTATCAGATGCGGCCAAAGAGTTTGTTCGAGAAGGCAGACAAAATAATGATGGGCATTGGAGTGTCAGAAAAGTTGTACCATAAATATTTGAGGGTGGTTGAGGAGCACCATTAAGGCTTCAAGCCATTTGAGTACAACAACTCCTTTTATCGCACCAATGAATTTTGCACCTGGTTGGAGGCATACTAACAAGTACTCAATTGGAGATGCTAGCCACATGCTAGGCATGTTAGAGAGTTGTTTTGTTCTTCCTGCAATCAAGAAGAAAGTTGTCGCCACTGGTCGAGGTAACAACTTTTAACTTGTCTTTTCATTAAAAGAATTTATTTACTCCTTCCTACTTTGTAGCTAATCTGAATTTTATTCACAGGCAAGGCTACTACTTCGAAGAAAGATGCTGGATCTTCAAAGGTTTCAATCGAAGTGAAGAAACCTACTGGTGTGAAGATTAAAACAGAAGCTGAAGTAAAGGAAGTGAAGGTAATTGTCAACATCTTTTACTCAAAGTGTTTTGTTTCGATTTCGACTTCGAAATTTCTAATGTTCATATTTGTTTGAACAATTTTTAGAGCCGGAAAAGAAATAGCAGTACTAAGACTGCATCTACTACTTTGAAGAGGTCGAAGCAAACTATTATTGTTGATGAAGAGGTAACAATAATTCATTTATTGATTTTTTCAACTATGGCTTTCTTTCGAATATTTTCTTATACTTTGCCATTCTTTCAGTTTAAACATCTCTCATCAACAATCAATGAGATGTCAATTTTCATCAAGTATCCGTTGCAAACGAACATATTTCAGCACCAAGCATCAAAGTACAAGCCTCAGCTATAAATAGAGTCATTGGTGTCTTTTGAAGAGCTAGAACTTTCACTACAATTTGATCACTACTTGTCTTTATCGTACAAGCAATTTTAAAGCTCTTCTTTGATCTCTTTCACTTCAGAACTATAATTCAATACTAGATTTAGTATCTACACTGAGTGTTTGAGAGTTTCTATTTTCCTAAGCTTCTCACTTTGTAATTTTTGTAAAAGCTTAGATCCATTTCATCAATCTTTGTAAAAGGTCTACTCAAGTCAATAGGACTGTATTGTTTGAGTGTAATACCCTTACTAGCTTGGAGGGCTGGGGTATCTTTAAGCTTGTAGGGCTTAAAGGATTTTGATCTTGGGTATAAGATCAAAGGAAGAAAGTGTATCTTGACATCAGTAGCATCTCATAGTGGAAAAACTTACTGAAGCGTGAGGATTAGACGTAACCTATTGTTAAAAGAGTGAACCAGTATAATTGCTTTGTGTATTCCTATCTCCCTTATTCTCTTTTAAATTGTGCAAACATATCACACACATCACTTATTATTTATTTTACTTTATTTCGTGAGATTGATCTAGGATCATTTTTAAGCTTATTTAACTATAACTAACCAAACGTTCTGAGAACGTTCTAACGTTTGTTCTTCCAAAATGTTTCTCTATTATTTTTAATAGGTAATTTTTAAAGGTTCACAATTCAAACCCCACATTTCTTGTGAAAAAAATTGCTACTTCATTTTCGTCAACCAAATATGTATTGACAAATTGACAAATATGTGTTGAATAGTATTTTGTTAGCATAACGTTTTAAGAAAGTGAAATTTAGCTCATTTAAAGTGAGTAAACTATGAATTAAAATTGGTTGTTGGGGATACAGACTAGTTAGCATAGCCAAATAAGATTCCTTAGATTTGAGGAGGCTCCAAGAAAGCTCCAAGATTCACATTGCTCCAAGAACCATCTTGTTCCAAGATTCATCTCTGAATCCTTTGTTTCCAGCAGAAACTACCCTCTAGTTTCTAAGCTTCTCTTCCTCCTTCACCATTCCTTTGTTAGCGTTGTTTTGATCTGTTTCGTAGTTATCTCTCTCTTGTGGATGATCTGGTTATTCTTTTCTCTCCTCCCCTTGATATCACATATTTTTTCTCTGGTTTTCCTTCTTTTGTCACCCAATCATGAACACCCCTCCCCACCGTCACTTTAGTAGTAATCTGAGAACAACATCAATCCCTATGGAAATAGGACAAAGCTCTAACTCAAACTCAACTCTTACACACCATGTGATGCAACATCTGATCATCCCTGCTACCTCATCTGAACAATACAGGAAAACAACCATGGAGCAAGAACAACCCCATCAAGAAAACCAGAACAATGATCCAACGAAGCAGCAACCCAATGCTGATGATCAGCAATCTACACCAACAAGGCCAGGCTTCTTTGTGTATCCTGAAACAGTCATAAACAATGGATTAAACGCCTGTCAAAAAAGTGTTCTTGGTAAGATTATCACTGAAAAATCTATTCATATTAATTCTATTCAGAGAGGTTTAGAAAGTATCTGGGGATCTCCAGCAGGCCTAAAAATTCATGAAATTGAAAAAGGTATTCTACAATTTTTCATGGACAGAAAGTATAATCAAGAACGGATCCTTCTTGGAAACCCATGGGTGTTTCGCAACTCATGGCTCATTTTGAAGCCTTGGGATAGGCAAATGGACCCAAAGTGTATTGATTTCAATCATGCTCCTGTCTGGGTACAAATGTTGGGATTACCCGCTCATTGTAAGACCAAAGAAATGGGTGAAAGCCTAGGAAGCATGATGGGAACGGTGGAAACGGCTGAGCTATATGAATACCCAGGAAAGAAGATGATAGTGAAAGTAAAAGTAGCAATAAATGTTTATCAGCCTATACAAACTGGTATACTCATTGGAAATCACAGGGATGGGACTCACTGGATCGACTATAGGTACGAGAATTTGCCTCAGGTTTGTTTCAATTGTGGGATTTTAGGACATGAGGAAAAGATGTGTAGTAATGAAGCTCTCTCTATCGAAGGACATGCTCGCCTAGGACCATGGATCAGGTCTAATCAGTATGGGAGAAGAATGAGAGCAGAACAGGACAGACAGTTTCATAGTAACCCCTCCCAAGGAAAAAATTATGGCCACTACAGCCCAACTATACCAGCCAGCATGTTAGCACAAATGGCTGCCATGAAATTGCAGGAAGAGGAACAAGAAAATAAGAAAAATTCAACAAGGTCTGAGGGCACATCCAACAACAGGCAGGGCACAAAAGATACTCAAGTTCAGAAATCCATAACCAGTAAAACAACTGCAATGCTAATTCAAGAAGACATACAAGGAGTTTTGACTTTGACTAATAGGGGAGAAGGCCAGAATGAATCAAAACGACCTAGAATGGAGCTGGAAACCAACTCAAGCAAAGACACAACAATGACAGGACCTGCTATGCAGGCCAGCCAAGGCCAATGAGGATCATATCGTGGAACTGTCAAGGGTGTGGAAACCTGAAGACAGTTAGAGCTTTGAAGAAGCTCATTGCTACCCACAAACCTGACATTGTTTTTCTCATGGAAACAAAACAGATAAGCTCTAATAATTGTTTTTTGTCTAGATTCATGAATAATTATGATTTCAAAATTGTGGATTGCTCCACCTCTGGTGGAGGTAGGTCTGGGGGGCTAGCTCTCTTATGGAACATTTATAATTTTGATATCAATATTATAAACCATGATTTTAACTATATTGATTTTCTTATCAATTCTCATAATCAAACATGGCGTGCCACTGGTATTTATGGATATCCTAAGCAACATCAGAAATTTCTAACTTGCAGCCTTATTAATGACTTATCTCAAATTAATAATAATCCTAACTGGTTAATCTTTGGTGATTTTAACATATGCTTAAATGAAAATGAGAAAGAGGGGGGAAACCATATGGATTATAACATTGTCACTAGCTTTAGAAATACTATTGATATGTGTAATCTCAATGATATAGGTTTCAAGGGTCATAAATATACCTGACACAACAGACAACAAGATGATCAATATATATAAGCCAGACTGGATAGATTCCTTTCTACTACAAATTGGATATCTGCCTTCCCTCAATTTTTCAAATTCTCACCTTCTTAGATATCAATCTGACCACTGCCCTATCATGCTGGATTTCTCTAACCATGTCTTGTGCAGGCAAAACAATAGACAGATTCCCTGCAAAAAATTTGAACAAATGTGGCTTAGGGAGGAAGATCACTACCAGATTGTTAAAGATACTTGGCAAACCCAAAACAGGCACATCACAAACAAGCTCAATTACACTCTTACTGAGCTCCATAACTGGGGAATGAAGAAATTTGGCTGTATACCTAGGAAAATAAAAAAAATCACAAGAGGAACTGCAACAACTTCAGCCATACAACAACAATGGTAACAACATGTAACTCTTAAGGGAAAAAGAAAAAGAGTTGGATGACCTTCTGCAATGTGAAGAGGTCTGGTGGAGCCAAAGATCTAGAGCCATGTGGCTGAAACATGGAGACAAAAATACCTCCTACTTTCACCAAAAGGCAAATCAAAGAAAAAAGGAAAAATAAAATTGAGCGCCTAATTGATGAAAATGGAATTCAATAGTTTGAACCCGACAGAATTGAGACTATTCTCCTACAACACTTCAGTACCCTATTTGAAAGCCAGGAAACTTTCCACATTGAAGAAACAGTTGAGGTGGTCAAAAATACTATAACACCAGACTTATATAATCACCTTGATGCTGACTTCACTAGTGAGGAGGTTACTAAAGCCATTAATAGCATGAAAGGACTGGCAGCCCCTGGACCTGATGGCATACCTGCTATATTCTATCACACTTATTGGGACATCATCAAGGAAGATGTTAATAAAGCTGTTCTACAAGTACTAAATGATGGAGGGGACCCTACACCCTACAATCAGACCCATATATGCCTTATCCCTAAGAAGAATAATCCCACCCACCCAAGATATTTCAGACCCATATCATTGTGCAATGTCATTCAAAAAATCATCACCAAAACAATGGCTAACAGAATCAAGGAAATCCTCCCAGAGGTCATAAGTCAAAACCAAAGTGCCTTTGTGCCTGGACGTTTGATTACAGATAACACTCTTGTAGCTTTTGAGGTTTTTCATTTTTTCAACCAAAGTAAAAGTCAGCAAGGGTTCATTGGTATTAAAACTGATATGGCCAAAGCATATGATAGGGTGAAGTGGCTCTTCCTACAAACTACCCTTGAGGCCATGGGATTCCCCTAGAAGCTGACTGAAACTATTATGAAGTGTGTGAAAATGGTTAATTTCTCCATCCTAATTAATGGAAGACCTTCCCAGAATTTCTATCCAAAGAGGGGTCTCAGACAGGGGGACCCCCTATCCCTTTACCTCTTCATTATTTGTGCTAATGTTTTTTCTGGTTTGATAACTCAGGCACAACAGGGAAAACGTATCCATGGAATTAAAATTGCCCATGGTGCCCCTAAGGTCAGCCATCTACTATTTGCTGATGATAGTTTGTTATTTTGTAGGGCCAATAACCAAGAAGCAACTGAAGTAAAGAACATCATTATGAACTATCAGGAGGCTTCTGGGCAGCTGGTCAATATGAATAAATCAGAGATCATTTTCAGTAAACATGCCCCTCAAAGCACAAAGGAGGTCATTGGTCAAATTCTGCCTATGCAACAGGTCAATCAATTCTCTAAGTATCTTGGTATGCCCACCCATGTGGGCAGATCAAAGAAACAGGCTTTTAACTACATACAAGACTGTGTTTGGAAAAAACTTAAGGGGTGGAAAGCCAGACACCTATCATTTGCAGGGAGAAGTACTCTAATCAAGGTTGTAGCCAATGCAACAAGGTACACGTGGTATAGCATACAGAAGGTAAGATGGATTCTAAAAAAAGGGGGCTTATGGAATGTTGGTAATGGAGAAAGTATAAACATTTGGACAGATTGTTGGCTCCCTAGACAACAAGGTTACAAAATTTGGACTCCAAAAGGGGAGGGAAGCTAACAATGGGTTAAAGACCTAATGGTTCCTGAAACTAGATGGTCGAACAGACAACTCATCAACAACTTGTTCTTACCGTTTGAGGCAGAGCAAATCCTTCAAATCCCTATTACAAATCTGGCTAGACATGATGACTTCACCTGGCCTAAAACTGTGGATGGCTCCTATACAGTCAAATCAAGGTACCAAGCTATACAAGATTGGAAAAGTGAAAGCTTCAATCCCTCTACAAGCCATAACAATACCCCTAATCCTATATGGCAGAAAATCTGGAACCTTAAAATCCCTCCTAAATACAGTACTTTCATATGGAGACTACTCCAAAATGCCCTACCAGTTAACAACAACCTCAACAAAAGAGGCATTAAATGTTATCCCCTATGCCCAAGGTGCCACGAAAATATTGAGGACCAATCTCATGTTTTTAGTAAGTGTATTTTGGCACAGCAAACTTGGTTTGCTTCACCTTTAACTATACGACTCGAACAACAAAGCCAAAATTTCAATAACTGGCTTGAAGATTTCATCACTAATGGATCAACCCCAACTTTAGAACTGGTTTGTGCCCTATGCTACCATATATGGAAAGCTCGAAACCCACTTATTTTCCAAAATAAAAACATACCTGTGATGGAAATAATCCACAACGCAACTGAGAGCTTAAGGGAGTATCAGCAACAACAGCAAAGCACTTCCAATCCGGCTTACCGCACCACCCCCGTCGAAGTCACAGCGATGAGAACTGGTGCCCTCCGCCGCAAAACAGCTTAAAGCTTAACATGGATGCTCACTGTTTAAGTGATGGCCGTTGGGCTTTGGGTATGCTTTTGAGGATGGAGGACGGAAGGTTAGTTGGAGCTAAGACAGAGGTGGTTCATGGTTATGACAAAGCTATCGAAGCGGAAGTGCTAGGGCTCAAATCGGCTATCGAGTTCGTGGATTGGTTTAGAGATTGCAGGAACACGACGGAAATGGATGTGGAAGTTGATTCGGTGGATCAATTTAGGAAGCGCAGAATCACAATAGAGATGGATAACAAGGGGATTGTTGAGGCGATTCAGAATGGTAAATACCCAGAACCTATTGGGGAAAACTTGCTAGAAACAGCGGAGACTACATTAGGGGAGATAATCAGACAAACATCAAATGGGTTCGGAGGAATGGAAACAAAGCCGCCCATGAATTTGCTCGTTGGTCCAGTTTAGAGCCAAACAAAATTTGGGCTGGGAATTTTGCTAGCCTACCCCCTCCCGTTGTAAATCATATCCAAAAAGACATGATGCCTATTACTGGTTATCATTTATAATATAACTTCTTTTTGTGTCAAAAAAAATTGGTTATTGGTTATATTTTATATATTTAGTGGTAGTGAATTCTCAAAAAAAAAAAAAAAAATTAAGAAAACTATAAAGTGAAGAAAAAAAAATCAAGGGATTGTTATTTAAAAATCCCTTAATTTGTTATGGTATGTTACTTGCAATATCCACCTTTAATTTTTAACATGTAACACTCACTTCACCTTGTATAGTTAATCATTTTAAAGGAGCCGGACTCCATAATGTGAGAGTATGATTATAAATTTTTATTTATAAAAAATATAAAAAAAAATAAAGAAAATAGGATACTATTCCTGATAGAACACTAGGGGGTGTATATTTGCTAAGTGTTATGATTATGCAATGGTGTGATATTGTGATATTGCTTGAGTTTATTTTTGCGTTGGGGGTTATATTTATAGAGTTAGGAATGGGCCTCAGCTGTACCCCACGATCACACGACCCTTATTCAAGGGGAGTGGGGTATTTGGCGGTTGCTCTGAGTCCCACGATCCCTCGCGAGGGAGAGTGGGGTTGTTTTTGGCGCCACTTCTCCCAACCGTTTCAAACACACGTGTTTCATGTGCTATACTGAGCTGGGGAGGTGAACGTGGGTCACATGATAACCACGTGCAGCCCCCCAACCACAAGGCTCTGAGGAGGCGTAGTGCTGATGAGCTTGAACTGTTGGGCTGATCCTATTCTTCAGGCACGTTTGTGTGTAGTTTTTTGGGGATGGAGCAACAAACTTGAAACTTATATGTCCGATATTCCCTCCTCCTTCGTAGAACTAAGCGCTGCCGTTCTTATCCTTTATAAAGGCAGGTGTTCATAGTTTCATTCCTCACTTTCATTTCCTCTTACTCATGTCTTCCACTGTAGATTCGCTGATCGATGCGTTGAAATCCTTGCTTTTGCAGGATCCAGAGGATTTGATGGACGATTACGTGGACTTCGCCTCTTTGACAACCAACCTTCGCAACTTTTCCTGGCGACTAACTCTGCCTCAACATGAATTCCTAGATAGTGTGTTGGCGCTGCGGGATCAAATGATCAAAGACTTCCCTTTCATCATGGCGGTTGAAGAGTCGCGCTGCCACAGCCAGAGGACGATCGCTGCGATCTTTGACGAGATGTGGCTTACAGAGGAGGGTATGCGCATGTACGAGGGCAATCTGGCGGTCTGTTTTGACCAGGAGGATGATGTTGATCATCAGCTTGCCAAGCTGCGGGCGGAAATTGATCAATTGGAAATGAAGAAGCGTCAGTTGAAGAGAGATGTCAAGGATGATATTGCAAAGTTGCTGGAGAAACGTCGCGCCCTGTTGGAGCTACAAGATCGCATGCGGGTTCACGACGGACACGCCTCCAACGTTCATAGCGACTTGGAGATCGCCCGAGAATGTTGCAAAAATATTCAGTCGCTCTGGGACAGCGTCAGGGAGGCTGCCGATCATGCCTAGTTTTCCTTTAAGATGTTTGTAATTTGGTTTTGTTTATCCTTGAATTATACCGTATGGTTTGAACGCTGTAATGAATAATTTTGATGATGAAATAAAAATGTTTTGCTGATGTCACTTTATGCTTTCACTTTCCTGACACGTGTTGGTAGCGTGTCCGTATTCACGCTTTTACCCAATGGGTATTAGAACGGTTCAGTTTCTTTTATTTTCTGGGCAAACGAACGGCCTCTCATGCATTTAAATACGCCATAACTCATAGTCTTTTCCTCCTCATTCCTTTTCTTGCTTCTTCATCTCCTTATTGCAAGTGAAATCTCCTTGTCCGCTGATCTTCTTTCACTCGACCACTTCCATCGGGTTTCTGAGGTATAAATTTTTATCCTTTCTACGCCCTTCCTTTTTACTCTTTTAGATTTTTCTATCTCTTGCCATGGTTATCATCCGTGAATCGGACAGTGAGGGGGGGTTTTACTTCGATTCCTCCCTTGGGATCCGCCACTGAGCGTCAAATCTATTTTCATAGCTTTAGGTGGGATGGATCTTTTGATGAGGGCAAGTATGTCGATGAGATGCTTAACCTTCCCGTTATTGAGGGCGATAGCGATTCTTCGAGCAGTAGTAGTGGTAGTGATAGTGACTGTATAATAATTCCGCGTTCCTCTTTCACAGGGAAGGAACTGGTGGTCTTTGATCCTTCAGGCGTCACGATGTTTACAAAATCAAAATTCTGCTCGTTGGATAGCGTTCAAAACCTTAGAGGAGCTGTCAAACTGTCAGGTTCTGGACGGGAGCGTGATGTGGTCGTAGAGCCAGTGAACGCGGATGAGTTAGTCACCGTGGTTAATTCTGATCCTCCCCATTATTTCCTGATGTATGGGGTCGTTGTGCAAACCTTTAACATATGGTTCCCCTTTACGCCCTTCGAAGTTTCTCTGCTTCATACTTTTAACATCGCACATATTCAACTTCATCCCAACAGTTGGGGTTTTGCAAAAGCTTACCAAATCATCTGTCTGGCATTGGATCTAATACCCAGCATTGGAGTTTTCTTTTCTTTTTATCACCTCAAGAGTTTCTCCGCAGATCGCCTGGTCTCATTATGCGCTCTTCCCAACAGGACGCTCTTCGCCCTGTATGCTAGCAACTTTAAGAGTTATCATGATTCTTTTTATAGAGTACGTGGCGGGCCCCAGTGTCAAGATGTGATGTATGACGCCAACGGGACTCCTTTATTCCCTTTTTATTGGTCGAAAAATCCTAGGCTTATTAAGGGCCCTAATGTCGCCCACCTCTCTCCTTTTGAGATGGAGACTGTCGTTTTCCTAGGTTCCTTTAAGACCCTTGGCTCAAAGGAACTAGTGAATCTTGAAACCAAACCCCGTGGGGTGGTTGATTATTTGAGTAAGTTCTGTCCCGCCATGTATTTCGTTTTCTCTTTGTGGTATTAATTTGGAATCCTTGCTGATGCTTTTCCTGTTTCCTGCAGGAAAAATGAAGACAATTTATGATGCCGAGTTCGCCTCCTACCTGCTTAGGGCGAAACAAAAGTTGAACAACCCTGACGCCCAGGTTGATCCCTTGTCACAGGTGGTGATAGCAGGCAACGCCGGTGGGAAAGGAACAAAGAGGGGTCGAAAAAACGACACGAGATCTGCCTCAAACAAGATTCAAAAATTGGGAGATGACGCCGTTGTTGAGGAGGGCGATGATGGTGGTGTACAGGAGAAGGTGCTCCCTCCCCCGGTGAAGGGTGGAAGATCAAGTCGCCAGCGCCCTTCTGGGCCTGTTGAGACCATTGTGCCCCAAGGCGAGGTCGTTGGCTCCGCGGCTACGGAGGCAGAAAAATCGAAGACTGAGTCGCCTCCCATTTGGAACGAGGATTTCGACCCTCTCACTTTTGTCTCTGAAAATCTGAAAGGCTATTCATCCCGCCTTGATGCGATGAGCTTGGAGGAGCTTCGAAAGTTAGCTGCTGGTACGGGGCTGAAGTGCTTGGCTCTGAACCAGATGGTATTTAATCGCCAAGAGAAGGAAACTTCTAATAAACTGGAGCGGGAACTTGGTGCTGCTAAGGAGGAGTTGGAGAAAGACCTTGCTGGCCAGTTAGCCAAGAGTCAGGCTGATTTTCAAAAGGGTTTGGATAAAGAGAAGAAGAAAGTTTCTTCTTTGAAGAGGAGTAAGCATGACTTGACCATAGCTCGTAACGCCATGATTGTGGCCTTGGTGAAGATATGGCAGGATGCTGGGAAGCGAGATGATGATATATCTCAGCTTCAGTCGGCGGCGGATAGGCTTCATGGCGACCTCAAAGAGCTGGAAGAGGAGATCGACAACCTGAAGGAGCAGATGGCTGGCAAATATGTAGATGGTTTTAATGCTGCTATGGAACAGGTGCGGGTCCTGTTTCCTGACCTTGATGGCGACGCCCTTGCACAGATAGACTTTTTGAAGAAGGTTGAGGGCGGGAAATTGGTGTCGCGCCTCCCAGCTTAGGCTTTGTTGTTGGTGTCTTTTTATGTCACTTGTTTTGTAATTTAGTTGAACTTTTTCATTATAGTTCTTTTGATGACTTTTTGTATTGAATCTCCCTTTTTGGTGTCAAATTAACTCCGCCCTTCTAATGGGAGCTTATGATGTACCTTTTCAAAATGTAAGGTCGAAGTTTGACCCTTATGTGAATTCTGGCCTGTTGTATTTATGACATTTACCCTTTCTTTAGTCGCCTTTATTTTAGATGGGTATTAAATCGCCTACTTATCATTTTATTTTCCGATGTTTATCTTTTATTGTTGACGTTACTTTCCAAAAAGGTAGAGTTAACTTCGTAAGTATCTCCTTATCCTCGTTATAAGCGCTTCTCATAAATGAGTTGTTGCAACTGCCTTCCGCATTTATTGCGGAGTTCGGTTAGGTTTTCCCCATCGCTATAAATATGGGTTCTCTCCTTTCTATTTTTCACAAGTAACCCTAGTTTTTGCTTTCAATGGCTAGGAAATCATCGAGGCAACGTACTGTTGTTGAACCGAAGACTCAGAGAGGTAAGAACAAATTGGAAGCGTCCACCTCGAGGTCCAAACGTCTCCGTGATCCCAAGGAGGTTAAGCTGAAGAACCCTACGCTTCCACAGGATTCTTCAAGTTCTGATGACATTGACGGGGATTATGCCGAGTTCTTGAAGACCTATCGCCCTGAGGAGTATTATCCTCCTGGTGTGACTCCACAAAATACTTCAAGCTCTGGCGACGTGGATGAAGATTACGCAGAGTTTTTGAGGACTCATAATCCTCAGGAGTTTTACCCTAGCGGATACTCCTCTGAAGAAGATGGCGGGTCGCAGGTTACTGTGGAGTCTAAAGTGAAGGTTGTAAAGCCTTCAGGGCTAAAGCCTTCCAAGTAACGCTTCTTGGGGCTAGATAGTTTCCTTTTGCTGGTTTTCCCTCTTTTGATGTAAGCCTTTGGGCGTGACGTACTGCTATTGCCTTTTCATGGCTTTTTTTTAAATGAAAGTTTCCTTTGCTTTATTTGTTGATGTGTTGTTTATTCTCTTAATGCGTTTATGGAGAGTCTTCTATGACTTTTTGCGTTGCTAGGGTTTTTATCTCGCTAAAGACCCAATACGATGACGTTTATAATTTTTGCTTTGCCAAAGCCTTAGTCTTACATGGCGATTTAATTTTTCTGCACATCAACGCCTTAGCCTTACATGATGGCGATTTAAAACTAGTACTCCACCAAAGCCTTAGTCTTACATGGCGATTTAATTTTTCCGCACATCAACGCCTTAGCCTTACATGATGGCGATTTAAAACTTGTACTCCGCCAAAGCCTTAGTCTTACATGGCAATTTCATTTTTCTGCACATCAACGCCTTAGTCTTACATGATGGCGATTTAAAACTTGTACTCCGCCAAAGCCTTAGTCTTACATGGCGATTTCATTTTTCTGCACATCAACGCCTTAGCCTTACATGATGGAGATTTAAAACTTGTACTCCGCCAAAGCCTTAGTCTTACATGGCGATTTCATTTTTCTGCACATCAACGCCTTAGCCTTATATGATGGCGATTATTATTTATTTGATTCTTCGTTTAAGATATCGCTTAAGGAACGAAATGAGTTTTTTGAGAACAGACGATAAGCCTCGATAAAAACTCATGCCCTTGCAGGAGAAAAGAGTGTCCTATCGCCCTTTTTATTGATGAATGTAGTTCAAAAGTAAGTACAATAATGGGAAAATGAAAATAACTTGCGATAAAGAAAAATGATAAACTACAGCTACGCTACTGATGCTCCCTATGGTTCAACTGTAGTAGAACCTGAGGTTTGACACGTTCCACGTCCTGGGCATCGCCTCGCCCTTTAGCGTCTCCAGCCTGTATGCTCCTCCTCCAAACACTTCTCGTATCCTGAATGGTCCTTCCCAATTTGGGGCGAGCTTTCCCCCTTTGTCTTTACTCATTGGTCGCTTGAGGACTAGGTCGCCCTCCATGAAGTTTCTGGGCATTACCCTTGTGTTGTATTTCCTTGTCACTCTCTGCTTCATTGCGAATTCCCTGAAGTGTGCAGCTTCTCTTACCTCTTCTAGCAAATCTAGATTTTCTTCGAGTGCCATTTTGTTTTCTGCCGCTGTTACTGTTTCTCGCCTCCAACTTGGGGGGTCTATCTCCACTGGTATCATGGCATCTGATCCATAAATCATTTTGAACGGGGTCTCGCCCTTGGATTATTGGACTGTTGTGTGGTAAGACCAGAGGATTGCTGTTAATGGTTCAGCCCAGTTTTTGTCTCTCCTTTCTAGCTTTCTTTTTATGGCTTTTAGGATTACTTTATTTGCTGACTCCGCCTGTCTGTTTGATTGAGGATGTTCCACTGACACAAAGGTATTTCGTATGCCATAGCCTTCGCAGAACTGAACCACTCTTTCACTGGTGAACTGTGTTCCGTTATCCGAGACGATGAACTTGGGGAGCCCAAACCTGCATATAATTTTCTTCCAATAAAAGCTTATTACCTTTTCAGACGATATTGTAGCTACCGGCTCCGCCTCAATCCATTTAGTGAAGTAATCCACTGCCACCAACAAGAACTTGACCTGGCCTTGTGAGGCGGGAAAGGGTCCTAATATGTCGACTCCCCACATGTAGAATGGCCATGGGGACATTATTGTCTTCAGAGGTTCGCCTGGGGCGTGGTGAAGCTCGGCGTACCTTTGACATTTATCACATGCTTGAACGTAGCTCTTTGCGTCTTCTAGGATTGTTGGCCAAAAGAATCCTGCTCTTATGACCTTCCCTGCTAGCGATCTTCCTCCAATGTGGTTTCCACATGATCCATCGTGGATTTCCTTCACAATCCTTCGTGATTCCAACTCGCTCACACATAGTAACAGTGGAGCTGAGAATCCCCTCTTGTACAGCTTGTCTCCTATCATAGCGTAGTGGGTTGCTGCCTTTTTTAGCCTTGCTGCTTCCTCCTTTTCTTCCGGTAAGATTTCGTCCTGCAGGTATTTGATCAAAGGGTACCGCCAATCATTACCTTCTACTACCATAAGAATTTCTGTTGTCTCCGCGCTAGGCTTGGCTATTGTTTCTTGTATGACGGTTCTGTTGTTTCCTGGTTTTTTGGTGCTGGCTAGTTTGGACAGGAGGTCAGCCCTGGCGTTTTGTTCTCTTGGCACGTAGATGAGTTCAAAATGTTTGAACTGCGACGCTAAACTCTGCACCTTTTCTAAGTATTTAATCAACTGGGGGTCTTTTGTTTGGTATTCTCCAGATACTTGGTTCGTAACCAGCTGTGAGTCGCTCTTTGCCCGCAGATCCGCGACCTCCATCTCTCTGGCTAACTTCATTCCTGCTATGAGGGCTTCATATTCCGCTTGGTTGTTGCTCGCCCTGAAGGCGAAGCACAACAATTGTTCTATGAGTACACCGTCCGGTCCTTCTAAGACCACGCCTGCTCCGCTACCTCTTATGTTCGATGCACCGTCTACCGAGAGCGTCCAGGGTAGCTTACCTTCCTCTTCTGGAGGAGATGTCATCTCAAGGACGAAGTCTGCCAGTATCTGTGACTTGATGCTTCCCCTTGGCGAGAATGTTATGTCGAATTCCGATAGCTCGATTGACCACGCCACCATTCGCCCTGCTAGATCTGGCTTCTTGAGTACCTGTTTGATTGGGTAATCTGTCTTGACTGTAACTTTGTGGCTTTGGAAGTATTGGCGAAACCTCCTGGCGGTAACTACTACCGCTAGCGACAACTTTTCCAACTTCTGATATCTTAGTTCTGCTCCTCTGAGGGTCTTGCTTACAAAATACACGGGTCTTTCTTCGCCTTCTATTTCTTGTACCAGGGCGGAGCTTAGGGCGCTATCTGATACCGCGAGGTATAGCACAAGGGGTGCGCCCTGGTGGGGGCGTGTCAACACCGGTGGTGACGATAAGAACTCCTTTAACTTGCCAAAGGCTGCTTCGCACTGCTCTGTCCACGTAAACCTTTCTCCTTTCCTGAGTGCCGCAAAGAAATGACATATTTTTCCCCCGTGCAGGACAAGAACCTGGATAGCGCTGTTATTCGCCCTGTTAGCTGTTGCACTTCTTTTACTGTTGTTGGGCTTCGCATGTCTATTATTGCCTGACACTTCTCGGGGTTCGCCTCTATCCCGCGTCTTGTAAGCATGAAACCCAAGAATTTGCCAGCTTGAACGCCAAAAGAGCATTTCGCGGGGTTGAGCCTCATATTATACTTCCTGACTGAGGCCAAGATCTCAGCTAGGTCTTTACTGTGGTTCCCTTCTTCAGGGGTTTTAACGACCATGTCGTCGATGTATACTTCCAAATTCCTTCCAATTTGTTGCGCAAATACCCTATCCATCAGGCGTTGGTAGGTGGCGCCTGCATTTTTTAGGCCAAAGGGCATGACTCTGTAGAAGTAATTGCAGGTGTTCGTCATGAAGGCGGTGCTTGGTGCATCTGCTGCATTCATTTTGATCTGGTTATAACCCGAGTACGCGTCCATAAAGCTGAGGGTTTTGTAGCCTGAGGCGTCATCTATGAGTCTGTCGATGCAGGGCAGAGGGTAGGGATCTTTGGGGCACGCCTTGTTCAGATCAGTGAAGTCTACGCACATTCTCCACTTTCCATTGTTCTTTTTTACCATGACTACGTTGGCGAGCCATTCCGGGTATTTAATTTCGTCGATGAACTTGACCTTTCTTAATTTTGTTACTTCCTCATCCACTGCTGCTCTTCTCTCCTCTCCCTACTTCCTTTTCCTCTGAACCACCGGTTTGGCGTTGCTTGCAATGGCTAGCTTGTGGGTGATCACAGTTTCGTCAATCCCTGGCATATCTTCCAGTTTCCAGGCGAAGAGGTCCACGTTTTCTTTGAGAATGGCGAGGACCTCCTCCCTTTCCTCCACGCCCATGGTGGTACCAACATTGGTTGTTTGGTGTTGTTCTTTTCCTATCTGTACTTCTTCAAGTTCTTCAATGGGGCTTACTCGCCTTTCTTGGAAATCTTCCCTTGGATCAAGCTCCGCTGCTTCCTATGTGTTGGTGTTGTTCATGCTGAGCCTGCTTAGCTCCTTTTTCTTTATCTTGAGGCTTGACTCGTAACATTGGCGTGCCACAATCTGATCGCCTCTTATCGTCCCTACTCCGTCGTTATCCAAAGGGTACTTTATGGCGAGGTATAGAGTGGACATTGCTGCACCTAACGCGTTGAATGCCGGTCTTCCGATGATTATGTTATAAGATGCGTAAGGGGTGCGTACTACTAGGTATCTTACCTTGACGGTCTTTGCATTCTCTTTCACGCCGAAGGTTGTCAGTAGCGTGATGTATCCCATTACTTCTGCTTGATCGCCGGTGAATCCTACGAGGGTCCCGTGGTATGGCTGTAGTTGTTCGCCAGAGAGCTGCATCGCTTTGAAAGCGTCCCAGTACATTATGTCGGCTGAGCTTCCGGAGTCGATTAAGACTCTCTTGACGTCGCAGTTAAGGATTTGTACTTGAATCACCAATGGGTCGTCGTCGTGAGGGACGATATCTGTGGCGTCTTTGGACGAAAAGGACAGGTCTGGTGCTGGGGGAAAAGATACATGTCCTATAACGATTGGCTCTCGCTCTGATTTTCTCACGTAGCGTTTTCTGGCGTTGTTGGAGTTGCCGCCACCTACAAATCCTCCCGCTATAGTGTTGACAGCAATTCTGGGTTGGTCTTTCTCCCTTGCGTCCTCCGTTGGTGGGTTGCGAGGCGACCTTGGCGATCTTTGTGGGTTGCGCTGCTCTTTCTATAAACTTCTTTAGGTGTCCACTCCTTATCAGCTCTTATATCAAATCTTTGAGTCGGAAGCACTTCTCCGTATCGTGGCCTTTGCAACGATGATAGTGACACCACTCGTTCTCGTTTCGCCCCATGGTGTATTGGCGATCAGGGGCGGGGGGACGTTTCGCTAGCCCCGCCTGAAGGATTTCATCAAGGATGTGTACCCTGGCTCTGTTGAGTGGCGCGTATTCCTCATAAGGTTTGTTGGCTCTTCTTGGTGGGTAGTACGAGCCTCCGTTGTTCCGCGGGGTTCTATGATCTTTGCTAGGCCAGCGTCGCCTTTGGTAGTCCGGGTATCTGCTACTTCCTGATTCTGGAGCTCTTTCTTTATGGTCTCTTGACCGCTTTTCTGCGTTGCTCTCCTCGCCTTTGATGTAGCATTCGGCTCGCTTCATGACTTCCTGCATGGTTTCGGCGGGTTTCTGCGCCAGTGATTCATTAAAATGTCCAGCGCGCAGCCCATTATGAAAGGCGGCTACGAACATTTCTTGGTTTGGGTTGGAAACTTTGATGGTGGCTTCGCTGAATCTGGCGAGGTATTCCCTCAGTGATTCTGAGCTCCTTTGTCTTAGGCTGAACATATTTGTGGCTGTGACCTGTATATGCTTGCTCCCGGAAAACTGGTGGATGAGTTTTCGGTGAAAGTCTTGGTATCCTGTTATCGAATTCTTGGGAAGGTTCATGTACCAACGTAAAGCCGCGTCCTTGAATGTGCTTGACAGCAACTTGCATTTCAAATGCTCTTCTGCTCCTAGGATGGCGGTTTGAGTGCCGACCGCCATCAGGTGCTCTAGTGGGTCAGTTTTGCCGTCGAAGCTTGGAAGTTGTGGGATTTTGAAGTTCGGTGGAACTTGAGCATCCCATAGTTGTTGGGCGAGGGGTTGTGAAACTTCGATATTTTCATCCTCTTCCGCTCTGGCTATCTCCTCAGCCTTGTCTTTCTGAATTTCGGCGACTTCTGCTTGGAGGCGACGTATCTCGTTGATTGCTGCTTGCAGGTTAGGCTGGTTCTCGTGGTTAGGAGTACCTCCAGCCATTGATGTTGAGGTTTCTGTTTTTGTTGACTATGTCTTGAGGCCTGGGAAGTGTTTTACCAAAGCCTCACGGTGGGCGCCAAATGTTCCTGATAGAACACTAGGGGGTATATATTTGCTAAGTGCTATGATTATGCAATGGTGTGATATTGTGATATTGCTTGAGTTTATTTTTGCGTTGGGGGTTATATTTATAGAGTTAGGAATGGGCCTCAGCTGTACCCCACGATCACACGACCCTTATTCAAGGGGAGTGGGGTATTTGGCGGTTGCTCTGAGTCCCACGATCCCTCGCGAGGGAGAGTGGGGTTGTTTTTGGCGCCACTTCTCCCAACCGTTTCAAACACACGTGTTTCATGTGCTATACTGAGCTGGGGGCGTGAACGTGGGTCACATGATAACCACGTGCAGATGCTTGGCGCGGCGGGTTGGGCCTGGTTGCAGGCGGATTGGGTCAAGGTGAATTGGGCCCTCTATCAATTGGGCCTAAATTATTTTATCCGGTACAGATACGCACTGATAGTATAAAATAATTTGACACTGTCATTCAATAGCAACTGTGTATTTCACCAAATACTCCACTTTAAGTATATGACATGGATGAATATTTGATTTCTATTGGACGTTAGTATAAAATTAATTTACACTGACAAAGTATATCCATTAAACTTAAATAAATAAATAAATAAAGGCTTAATTACTCTTTTGGTCCCTTAAAGATATTTTTGGTTTCACATTGGTCCCTTAAAGAAAAAAAGTTTCACTCTGATTCCTTAAAGACATGTCTGTTAGCCAAAAAGTCCTTACCGTTAAATTTTAACCTCAAATGTATAAGATGAACCAACAACGTAAATGGTCCACCATAGACCTCATTAAAAACTTTAATTATAACCATTTGATCTTTTTTCTTAAAATCTATACCTTTGGATCTTGCATAACATATCTAATAATGAACCATAAACACTTGATTTACTTTACTTTTCTTCATCTTCTTCCACCCATCCTCTTCATATTCTTATGAATTCATCAATCATTTCTAGATTTTCTATCAACTTCAAACCCAGAATTTTTTTATAAAATTTCTAAAATTTTAACTTCTGTGCATCCAAATCTTCACAACCTGTTTCAGAACCAATAACAACACATCTTCTATTGATCCTAGGAGGAAGGATGATAATAAGTTTAACAAAAAAAAAATCCAGAATTCAAACTAAATTTCAAATCAAACAACAAGAGACCCTTCTCACACAATCCTTCTTCAATTTAAGCATCAATTGTTTTCAACCCAGAAATTTCCTCACTTTTCCGCCACCCAAAACAGCGTCGTTCACGCCGACCAACCGTACTACATCGACCGGAAGCCTCACGACTATGACTTAAAAAATTCAACGCCCGCCGTGTGTGTAAACGCCACTGTCAGATCTTCTTCGATGGTTCGCTTCAAAATTGATGAAGAAATTGAGCTTTGATTTCGGGTTCTTTTATTGTGTTTTATCAGATCTGAGTTTACTATATTTTAATTACAGGGTTTGAGAGAGGTTGTGAAACTTTTAGGTTGTAATTTATGAGTTTGTAGTATTTTAATTTCTGGGTTTTTGTTTAAGTTTATGAAAAATGTTGTTGAAGATGAAGAAGAACACTAAAGAGAAGGAGATGAAGAAAAGGAAAACAAGATTAAATACAAGTGGTTCGTCATAACATACAATAGACTTTCATGATCTGATGAATGTCTATTTAGCAAAAAAAAATCAAAAGGTTGAAATTTAAAAAATTAATGAAGTCTTTGGTGGACCACTTATATTGTATAACATCACAATGCCACATCAATTCAGTCAAGAAAAACTAACGGTGTTTAAAAAAAGTTGACGGAAAGGACTGATATGATAAACAAAGACATCTTTAAAGGACCAAAGTGGAATGTTTATTCTTTAAGGGACCAATGTGAAACCAAATATTTCTTTAAGGGACCAAAATACTAATTAAGCCATAAATAAATAAAAACTTCCTTCTATTTTTATAATATAATATATGGGATACAAAATTAGATATGGGGTGTGAACAATATTTGTCAGTACGGATTATGGACTAGACTGAAGCCCATAATGTATTGATGGGCCTACTTATCGGGTCCACTGTCTTCACAGTACACAGTTTTTCTTTCCGTAAATATTGATTTTCAAAACTGTTTCTTAGTTTCAGCGCGCGAACGAGATCGTTCTTATTCTGAAAATGGAGTTTTCTTCAACACAGAAACTTTGCTTACACGTGAGTTTTCTTCTTAATATTTTCACAGAGGAATCTTCACAGATACTGTATTTACTTTCCTATGATTTCTTCGTTGATTCGGTTATTTGAATGAATCTGTTCTTACATTGAATGCGAGTTTCGTTCTCTTCACAGCAAATTTTGTTCAAATTTGGTTTCCCTGATTTTTCGATTTGTTCAGTTATTTATGTGATTCCAATTTTCGATTGCAGTTAATTTCTTCAGCTTATCAGAGATGCCGATTATCGGATCAGATTTGCAGACTCGCAGTTGGTCTCACTCGCTCTTCATCTTCCGATCCTTCTCTTCGAATTTCTAGTAAACCTCTATCGTCGCTCGCTAGTTAATCTCATTTTTGTGTTGAATTTATCAGTTGAATGAATTGTTTAAAACTATCTTAGAATTATAATATAATATTAAGACTAAATTTAGATCGAGTTGTTTGGACTTTCTCCTTATGGCTATTTTATGCTATAATTTCAAATTTTAGGGAAAAGCTTTCTATCAGTAATGTTAGAAGAGTTACTGTGTTCAATTTGTAGCGAAGTGCTTTCTATCTAGTAATGATGGAGGATTTTTCGTGTTCAATTTTTAGCGAAGTGCTTTCTATCTAGTAATGTTGGAGGAATATTTTTCAAATTTAGTGTTAAATTTTGAGCGAAGTGCTTTCTATCAGCATCTAGTAATTTTGGAGGAATTTTTGTGTTCAATTTTAGTGAAATGGTTTCTATCAGTAATTTTCAATTTTCAAAACTAGGAGTGATTTGTGTTGTAAGAGTAATGTTTATAATTAATATTTGAATTTCTTGTAAGCAGTTTCTGATACTGGCATTGGGAGCAGCTTAGAGGAGTTTCAAGATTTGAAAGTTTCTTTCACAAATGTTGCTGACAATTGGGGTAACTGAACAAGTCATGATTATCAGCAAAGTTTATGATATTTTTTCCCTCATTTGAGTCATTTGCATTTTGCAGATAAGTATTGATGATTTTTATTTTGTGAAACAGATGGAATGCTTTCTATCAAAACCACTAGTAAGTTCAATGTTCTCGTCTTAATGTGACTTTATCTCATTGAACATATACATATCGATATCTCCCACGTGCACAAATTCAAAAAGAAATCATTATTCGTGTATCTGGACAAACTCAATAGCTCTTTCTAATAGTGTGGGAGGTAATATATAGAGGAAAGTGTTTTTACTTTAAGCACATTATTTCAATGGTTATAGGTACTTTTGATATGAACTCTGTTTTCACTAGCCATGTAGAAATCTGACAAATCTTTTAAGTGTTTCCTTGGTGCCATTATTGTACTGCTCCATGGCCATGGTTTAAGAGTGACATAGATTTCATCTATTTAATATGTTGCCATGTTAGTTTAGTAGTTATTATGGTTCTTATTGCAGCTTATGGAAATGGTAGGTATCAATGATAGCGAGATACATAATTATCAGATAAATCTGAAAGAAAGTGGTTCCTCCAGAATAACCAGACTACCTTCAGACACAAAAAATGGTGCAAAATTCAGGTAAGCGAGTTACTTTAAATTCAATGATTTAAGACTAGTTTGTTGGTTAAGTTTTTTTAAAAAAAAAAATTGGGTTGTCGTCTTAATTTGCAGTGGCAGTGAAGTTTGCCTCTCTTCTTTTGTTAACCCTGATCTCTTACTGGCTGACATTCATAGCCTCCTAGAGAAGGTATGGTAACTTAATTGCCTACTTGGTGGAATCTATTTTTGTATGCTGATATTTTAATTATAGAACTTTTGAATTTTTGTATGCTGATATTTTCAATCTACATCTGTTTGATCAAATGGCATATTTGTTAAGGTGCTTTGGTCATCAAGCAGTTCTAGGGCAATGGTTACCGTTTCATATATCCTCATGGAAAAAATTTAGTATGAACCAAGATTGAAACTATTGGAGCATACTTCTTGGTTGGCCCTTGAGAGTACACTAAGAATGCTTCAATTATTAGAAAGCACCGACAGTTCTAGACAGTGTGTAAGGCTGCACATTAGAGGTTTCAGTATACTTTTTGTATTTCTCCATTGAGCAGTATTTAAAGCAATTTTGGCATATCAGATGTTGCTATATTGAGAAATCAAAGAATGTTAGTTCTTCTATTTACTAAAACAACACACTAAAAACAGGAAGTCGTACTTTGGTAACTACGAAATAAAAGAACGAAAACAAAGTAGTGATAGACATTCACAAGAAAAAATATGAAGGTAGCTTTATTAAGCGTGAGTGTGCCTACTGCCACGCTTGCGGTGACTTAGTTCTTTAATGCATATCATCAATATTGAAGCTATATTGTTCAAAGGAACTTATTGAAATTCTAACATCACACTATTTCTCTGCGAAATATTCTTCAATTTCCATTTTCTTTTTGTTTATATATTTATATTTATTTTGCAGGTGCTGATTCTAAATATTCCTGTAAGTTGAACTGCCATTCTGCAGAAGTCTCAAAGGCTCTCACATTCTTTCAAACTAACAAACATAAGCTGGAGAGCATTTTCCTTCCATCACATATGCTTACAACAATTAACAATTCAGCCAAATCGATTGCATAATTGCAAGTCCATATCATTGATATTATCTGAAACAACCTTATAAGTTTAATGCAGAACCACCAATTGAAACAATGACATGGTTTTAATGCTTCAGTTTGATATGTTATCAACAGTTAATAATTTCACAAATCAGAGTGCAAATTGCACTTCATATCATTGATATAATCTACAGCAGCCATACAAACTTATGCACAACATTTTATTGTGATTCTGACACAATTTTAGTAATTCTCTTTATTTTGTGTCCAGAATATTGCAATTCAATTAGTATCAGAAGATTATGATGTACCTGAATCACGGTATGAAAAGGTTTTTCTTGCAAATACATCCGAGCAGTCACCAATCTCAGCATCAAGTCTTGAACAGCTGCAGTCAGGCCTCGAAGACTATGTACTTAAGCATGGAAATAATTTAAGTAGCAAATGCAATTCTTGCTTCACAAGTTGGTACGTTCCCAATCTCAAGTCAGCACCATGTTTATCATTTAGAAACTTAATGTGTTTGTTCTGATCAGTAGTTTGGTTGCTTGCCCAAAGGTAGGTTGCTAAGGATTTAGGAAGATATCATTTCTACTATCCTATACTTCAAATATGATTGATTATTTGTGGACATAACCTGCCGATATTTTGGATATGTTGATTATTAGTTGAATAATAAAACTCCGTGTTTACAGCTATTTGTATTAATTCATAGTAGTTTTCAGCTCTTTGTAAGGTGTTTTAGTCAGTTACTTAGAAGACTAAAACACCAACATGTTACAGACACTTTTTGGTGTCTAGTATTCACAACTGTTTGGCCAAATACATGTGATTTATAACATGTTATTATTAATTTGATCCATTAAACTGATGTCTGTAACACTGCATACAAATTGTAAAAGAAAATGCATCATGTGTAGAAGTAAATGTGAGAACTTGGTTTGCCTGGTAAATCTGAGCCTTCGCCAATATTTACTTTCTTAGTGGAATGTCCTGTTTAATAAATAGGGCCCAGAGATTCTCAAATTTATAGCACTAACAAAATTTAAATTACCTATTTTTCGAATCTTTGTTAGGGAGGAACTCAAAGTTGGGAGTGGAGTGGCTTGCTGCACTGTAAACCGTCTACACACTGAACTGGTGATGGAAGCGGTCATAGTAATAAGTAATATGTCAATTCAGAACACTATGTGCTTCAGGGAATATGGCGACAAAACTGAGGTCCCTGAACTAGCCCCTTAAATATATGCTTCAGTTTGTTTTGCTGCATAGATTTAACTTGTGTGCTAATTAGTTTGGACAATAACAATGTTTGATATCAGGTTTTGTATTTCAAGGACTTTTCACCATGTGTAATGTCTCAATCATCTATGAAGGCATTGAAAAGCATTGACTGGAAAAGATATGGTTTGCATTTAAGGGATATAGTAGAGCTAGATGGCATTGCATTACTAGAATGGGAAAACTTGCCTACTGATACTCACATTGATATTGTCCTCCACTCATATCTCAAACAATATCCAGCGTTGGACAGATCCTTTTTTGCTTTATCTTGGACAGTTAAACACTTTATTTTTAACTTTTTTTTCTGTCTTTGATATTTTCTTGATGCTTTGTTGCAACACATTTCTTTGGATTTTTTCTATTATATCTACTAACTAAATAAGTGATGATAAAGCGCAGTTCATACTAAAATTTTAGGAGATCTAGTTTATCATGAGATTTGCCTTTTCTATTGACAGATAACCTTTTACATTTAGAACCAGTGCACAACTCTACATTTTAGTGTTAAAATTACATCTAATGTATTTCTAGGTATAACATACTTGTTTCTCTACATGAATACTGAGTATGATATGACCATTTGAATGTGAATATGATATGACAATTTCCATCAATCGTGTAGTATGTGCAAGTCTGTTAAAATTTATTGTTTTGTATGTGAAATTTACTTCCTTAACATATTGATAAGACTGTGATACCCACACCAAGGAAAATGACTCAACTTGATAGAAGCCTTCTTAAAAGAGCTGTTAAACTTTCTCTTGATGACTTGAAGGCTAAGCATTCTGGAGATTTTCTAAGTTCCCGCGCCGTCCAGGTAAATTCATATCTTATTATTTATTTTTCTCTCTCACACACACATTTGTGATCTGTTGGCCTCTCGTACTGAGGTTTATACACAATAGAACATCCTTCTGCAAGGGGCATCTAACACCCACCACTACTTTTCCAAAGAATAAAAGCATCCACAGCAAAGACAATAAACTGAAATGTCTTAGTTCTTAACATAACATCTTGATTTCCCATTCAATGAACTGAATTTTCATCAGAGTTTGTTTAATGTATAACTGTCCAGTCTATCCTAGTATGGCCAGGTCCCTTCATGCTTAGCCATTACCAACCTTTCCTGGCTCGAGCTGAGTATGAGTGACAGACAGATCAAAGTAGTATTTCCCTATAAATTTTGCACTCGATCTTCACCAAATTTTATAGGATTGTTAGTTTTCCTTCTTAGGGATGGTGAGGATTGAGAGTCGGCTGCAAAATCTTCGAATCTAAATCGGTCAATCACACTTGCATTCTTTGAAGACATATTTAAAATGAAGAAAACAAATCCATAATCTAACTAGTGTAGTGACTACACGTTTTGCAGCTTCGTTTGGTGTAAGGTTTTACATAATTTCATAACATGTAATCATTGTATGGATTATCACCTACAATCTGACTATATGTCTAGGAATACTATATAGTATAGCATTCACTATCATGTCTGTGCTGAATCCATCAGATAATTCAGATACATTTCTGCGTATGAGTAAGTAGGTTGTAATATTGTTTTGCATTTTCTGTATCTTCTAGTTGGTTTCACTTTCATTTAATATATTGACCAACTTTGCAGACAAATAATGGTCTTTTACTTTCAGATTCGCAATCATGCACCTGATCTTGCTCAAACAATTGCCGGACTGATCTTGTCTTCAAGTGACTTAGATTTCCAGAGAGAATGCTTTTCTCTACTTGGATTACAGTCCCAAGATGTTGGAACTGAAATCATGGAAAACAGTATCAAGAAAAAGATTGTTTCAGTTATAGAGATGAATGACAAGGAGTCCGACAAATCTAAAGAAATTGCGCCTTTTCTTTTCGAAGAGAAAGCTCATATCCAGGAACTTGAAGTAGAGTTTCAAGAAAGCGATTACAGTCCCTTGGACCTGGACATGGATATGTTTTAAGACTTTTTATACGTCCATATTTCAAATTCCATACACAGCTAGCAAATGGGGTCATTGTAGGACTATATGGATGCTGCTAACACCTTTTATTATTTCCAATCAGATGAATGCTTGAAAACAAAATTATGTTTGTCTAACAAAAACAAAACATACATTTTTACTAAAATTGTACTCCCTCCGGTCTCATATATAAGCAAAAGTTGTTTTTTTAAATTCATTACAAAAGTGATGAACATGATTTATATTATGGACTAAATACATAACTTTTTCTAAAATAGCAACTTTTGCTTATATATGATACCGGAGGGATTATTTAACAAAGATAAAAAAAACAGTTGTGATCTATGAAACACGGACACCGACACGGTGACACCGATGATAATTTGGAAAAATGACATAATTTAGTGTAATTATAAGTATCGTGTCGGTGTCGGACACTGACACGGACACGCCTAATCAAAGAAGTGTATGTGCTTCATAGGTTGTGATAAACTCAGATTTGTTACAAAGCTTGAAGAGGATTGTGTTCATTTTATGTTATATACTCGGATTAGCATCCACTGTTCTAGAACTAAACGTCCAAAGTTTGAAGAGGATTGTGTTCATTTCCTTTTCCTTAAACTTGTGCTCCAAATCAATTTAAACTAGTTCAATGAGCACTAATGACACTCTTCAACACACTCTTACAGGTAAGAATCAACATAGATCCATCATTTTTAGAAATAAATCCCACATAAAATGGTAAGACCCACATGAACTTCACCAAAGTGAACAAGTCTTGAAAACAGTGTATCTTGGTTTCTAACAGTCTAACACTCCTCTTAGCTCGATATCTTGTTAGTTTTTAAATGAGCATTAGCATAGAACGTACTATTTGATTATTGGGCAAAACTATTTTTCCTCCAAATTTGATTTAATTAGAGGTAATAAAATATAGCTTTAGTATTTAGAATTAATTTAATTATATAAAAAAGTATTTAGAATTAATTTAACATTCAATTAACTTCTATAGTAAATACATCCAAATATTAATCATTAAATCTCAAACTTGACTTAAACCAAATTTAATTTTACAAAACCAATTTAATCAATAATCACTTTTGCAAAAACAATCACCATACAGTCCTAAATCTTTACTATATTATCAAAATAATCCCCCCTAAAATTCAGGTATTCGCATCGCGCAAAAAGTCAAGCATAATCGTCAAAATCTGTATGAAACTATGAATATCATATTTTCTTTGGTATCTTACAAGAAACAAAATCTCCATCTGATACTCATTGTAGGAAAGGTATGACAGGTATAAATCAGAACCTGATGGTGCATAGAATTAGTATCTTCATTACAGTTAGGGTGCATCTAAACCCAATAGAAAGCTCAAAAGTATTAAAACATCCCATGAAACAAATTCCTACGACAATTGTAGCCACCAATATATTCTAAACCACAATACATGAACACAAATTCAAGTTGTTTCGGAAGAGGACCCAGAAATAAAAGCTAGATAATATTCACCTCTGCATCCAGAAATATCGATCCAAAAGACTCCCAAAAAGCATTATGCCTGCAATGATCGAAAATCAGTAAGAAAAGAAGCGACCAGAACAATTTCAGAATGTGCACAACTTTTGATTTCATTTCTTTCTTTTCACTGCTTATTATAACTAGGAACAAGGAAAACTATCTAGTCTAGGTAAAAGATTAAATAGTGACAAGTTGCATTATGTCACATTTCTACCATTTTTTAGGTGTTCAGGAGGGGAATCCCTCACAATAAAAAGCCTACAAAGGAAAAGAACCCCCTAGCACGTCTAACAAACTAATACTTACGTTTCATTTATTGTGCATTTAGAAAGGTTTACATATATTTAAAGTTCTGATCAAATTGGAAATATGTTATTTTTTATCCCTGTAAACATTTTCTAATGTTATAAGAACCAAAAACATTTTTTTTTTATGAGGACCAAAAATTGCAAAATAGAGGAGGGAAGAAACCAGTAGCTACCTTATTGGCTATGTTGTTGGAAAGCCAGTCCAAACCTTCATAAAGACCTTCCCCAGATGTTGCGCAAGTGCTCTGGATGTACCTGAAAGACCCAGAAGAGTATGTAAGATCAAAACGGAATAGATATTAAATAACATAAAGCACTTCATTGTTAAAATACTTACCAGTGGCGCTGTCTGAGAGAGTGGAGACCCAGCTTGTCAGTAATCTCAGCTGCATTCATTGCATTGGGAAGATCTTGTTTGTTGGCAAACACAAGCAACACGGCATCTCTCAGTTCATCCTGAAATTATAATTACAGGAACACTAAAAAGAGAAAGAAAAGAACAATGACTCAAGACGACTAATGATTCTTTTCATGAATCTTTTATACATTGAAGATGACAGAGAAATCAGAAACATTATAGGATATTGACTAGGAAGAACTGGCTATTCAATTTTCAAAAGACATATCTTAGTCCCACCCAATATACAGCTGTCACCATAAATTACGATCAAGCAAAAACAAAGATTAATTAACAGCAACAATGATGAAGGGAAAGATATTTCATGAAAAGTTCAATAAAAGTTCATCTTCATCAATAGAGACACCCATTGAGACCATGAACATTATGATCTAGACTAATGTATCTCTAGCAAAGTCAGAGCTGTAGCAGATGCAGAAAATATATTTTGCTTAAAACAAACAACCCCAGATCCTTCTGCATAGGTCAATATGATTCTTGGATCTTTCTATATCAGCTAATTTGTGGATCCTTTCTTTCGGCCACTACATGGTCTATAATCTATATGATTGAGAGCATCTAACATGGAAAACTATGAAGATGAAAACATAGCATAACATGCCAGACTAAATAAAGTACCTCATTCAACATCCTATGCAACTCATCTCTGGCCTCAACAACTCTGTCCCTGTCATTGCTGTCTACAACAAATATAAGACCCTGAGTGTTCTGGAAGTAGTGCCTCCACAAGGGACGAATCTGTAGAAGAAAACATAAGTTTTTAGCCACTGACTACAGTGAAAAACATAAAGGGTGAAGGGACACAATATCTTGTAAAGTGCACTTTTTAGACTGAATGTGATTAAAAATATGCACCTTGTCCTGGCCTCCGACATCCCAAACAGTGAAGCTAATGTTCTTGTACTCCACAGTCTCCACATTGAACCCTAGATTAAAAAACAAAAAAGTTAAATTTTTACACATACCAGCATTTCAGCAATCTGAAAACTTTTTACCAAGCACTCCTATGAGAATAAAAATTTCCCTTCTAGTATTTTAAAACAACTTATGCTCCTCATTTTTTTCATAAGATCTTATATTTAAGTGTAACTCATCCATAAACACCAACGAGCTTATTAAAAAAATTGCTTTAGGAACCAAATGCATATTTAAATTGAGAAGCTCTCAAAAGGTAAATTCTAATCCAAACTAAGCCATTATAGTTTAGTTGTTAAATAACATTTGCACATCACAGCACCTAACATAAGCAACAGTAGTTAAATTTTAAAGACACACTTCTTCATAGATTTAACAATGTCTTGATCACATTCACATTTCATCTTCAAAGACCATTGAGTTAACCAGTAAACAAGTCAGTTATATACCACAAATCCTAAACAATTAATTGAGACACAAATATATTTTTAAGATATTTTCATAAATTTCAAAATGGATCAAACCTATGAAACACAAGCACGGACACCAGACACAACACAACACACTAAGAAGTCAACACCCATAATAATTTAAGAAAATGGCGTGATTCAATGTAACACGCCTAATCTGTAGAGTGTCGGTGCTTCATATGATCAAACTGATAATGAACAAACATACATATACGAAAAGCCTACATAGAGACGAAATCAAATAGCATAGTACAGAAAACTTACCAATGGTAGGAATAGTGGTGACGATCTCTCCAAGCTTGAGCTTGTAGAGGATAGTTGTCTTACCAGCAGCATCGAGACCAACCATCAAAATTCTCATTTCCTTCTTCGCGAATAACCGACTGAACAGCTTCGTGAATGTCAGCCCCATATCTCCTTCACTTCGTTGATCCTCCCTGATTTCAATGTTCAATCAAAATTTCAATAACAAAAAATAACAAATCAAAATATGAAGATCTCATAAAATTATTCATAATTTCTTCACACAAATCTATTAAAGAAAATGGCGTCAATGTAACAAGATTCAACCAGATCTCAAGCTACATGAAAAACTTCACAAAAACACAGTAGCATGCAAATCGATTCGAACCGTTAATCATTTCGTGAGAATAGAAATGGATCGCAGAGAATAAAATCACACAAAATAAATCGATAAAAAAGAAGAAAAGGATCTGAACGAGAGAAAAATAGAACGATCTGAAGAGTTTGATTGGGAAATTATGAGATCGAAGAAATCGAAAAGGAAACATAGAGAAACAAAAGAGTGAAATTGAAGTGCGATTTAAGATAAATCGAATTGAATGAAGAGATTGGATCTGAAAATTGAATTTACCTTTGGAGATGAATGAAAAGTTTGGGTAGCAGAAAGCGCAGAGAGAAGAGAAGAAGAATGCTTTGTAGCAACGCGAAAAAATGACAAGAGAGACGTGTATGAGAATTGGTTTTATTACGCCAAAAGGGTACCACACAAATGCTTAATTAATAAGCCATTATAATATTTTGGTCATTTATTTTATCATTTTATTATATTTTGATCATTTATCTTTTATTTGTATTACTTTAGTCTTTTAAAAAACATGAAGATATGAAAGAATTAATGAAGATGATGAACATATTCATCAAAATTATGATTTTTATTTAATTTTAATAAAAAAGTATCTTAACAAATGAAATTCAGTATTTTCTTAGTAAAAAAAAATATGAAAAAAAGGATTTATACGTGAATGTTATAAAAGATAAAGGACTAAAGTGTTATAAATATATAAGATAAAGTACCAAAATGTTACAAATAAAAGATAAGGACAAAAATGTTACAAAAAAATAAGATAAAGGATCAAACGTGTAATTTTGTCATTAATAAAAAGAGGATTGAAAATCCATTTTAATCGTCTAACAAAAAAAATGTTTTTATTTTATAAAAAATATTTTTCCTAAACTGCCTCTTTTATAATTTGAGAGTGTTTACTATTTATCCACAAACCAATAGATACAAGTATATAAATAGATTTGCAAATTCCCACAACTAACTTGGAACCATCTTTTATTTGCATGTGTATGCATATGCAAATGGCTTGCTCTCATTGGTTAATAGATAAATACCCTCAAATTATGAAGGGGTAGAGTATGTCTCACCTATATTAAGAGTAAATTAATCTCTAATATGGTATAATAATATAAAAACTAATTTGTTTATCACGTGAACATAGTTCAGTTGGTAGAGACATTGCATGTAATATGTAGGACCGGAGTTTGAACTCTGGTACTTTCACTTATCCACTTTAAATGCAATTCCAGCAATTAGACCACCTGACAAAAAAAAACAAATTTGTTTTCCATAAGAAAATGTTATCCGACACTGAATATATTAAATTGTCAGAAAATTGTAAAAGATTAAAATGAATTTTCAATCTTAAAAAAAATAAGAGTAAAAAACAAATCTCCTTAAAATTAATTTATTTGTGGATTCTACTTTGGGAGTTAGACTTAAGTATCGTAAACTAAAAGTTAAAAGTGAAAATAAAAACTTTTAGAAAGAAAAAAAATGTAAAGTTGTTTGGTAACCGTTGAATTTTTAGCTTCAAAAGTCTTTAATTTATGTATTTTACTCATTAAAATAAGGCGACTTTTTTTTCTATGAAGAGTTCCTTGAAGATCTGTTTGGTCTAGCTTCTCCTTTTATTAAGTAAAAACATCTGAAATAAGTTAAGTCAAATGGTACCTTAGATGCTTACATTGATTTGGGGAAAATTAGAACCAATCTACAATGTTTGAGTTGAGCTTTTTTCTGTTCGGGCACAAAACCACACCAAACCTTTCAAATTTTGTTTTAGGTTCAAGGATCATATTTTAAGATTTATACCTATATTGAAGTCGGGATACTCAATAATGAAGATGTCTCTTTATCAAATACATATCAGATATGGATACTTTGTGAATACATATCCTAAAGAATATGAAGGTTATACAAGAGTTAGGCTCCGTTTGGCCCGACTTTTTTTCTACTTTTTTTCTTCTTCTTAAAAATAGTAAAGAAGGAAAAAATTGTATTTGACTTCACTTTTCTTTATTTTTTACTTCTTTACTTTATTTCTCTAATACTTTCAAGGAGAAATAGTGTCAAATATAGGTAGTTAACTTAGGATAGGGGAAAAATTTAACTAAGCTTTGTTTCAACTTTGGCAGTATAATGCATGTTGAGTACCACATTAAGCATGCATACACAACTTAAAAAGTACGGTTTATTTTCGTGGCATCTTGCAAACAAATTACTCAACAAATACTCCATTATATGAAAGGTATATGTATATGACCAAAACAAAACTAAATATTAGAACTTGAGGCACATTTAATTGTATCTCCATTACAGTTATGGACAGCGTCAAAAACCCAATAGAAAGCGCAGAAGTCAGAAATATTACAAATCCCATGAAACATATTCCTACTACAATTTTAGCCACCAAGACATCCTAAACCACAATACATGAACACAAATTCAAGTTGTTTCAGAAGATGACCAAGAAATAAAAGCTAGATAATATTTGCCCCTGCATCCAGAATTACCGATCCACATGACTCAAAAAGCAAAGCTAGATAATATTCACCCCTGCATCCAGAATCGCCAATCCAAATACTCCCAATAAGCATTAAGCCTGTAAGGTAGAAAGAATCAGGAAAAGTCACCCAAGTAATTCTAGAAATCATGCACTTTCTTTTTTCGTGATGAATAATAGGAACTAGTAAGGCTAGGGTATATGCTATGTTTTTTATAAAGAAAAAAATGCAAGGTTAGGGTAAACAACACCAGATGCACATTGCATTTTGTACTTTTGCAAACATATCCAAAGAGCTAAAGGTTTACACTTTTCATTTAGCAGGCATTTTTCAAATCAACATTTGCACACAAAGGCAGAAGAGAGACCAATAGCTACCTTATTGGCTATGTTGTTGGAAAGCCAGTCCAAACCTTCATAAAGACCCTCCCCAGATGTTGCACAGGTGCTCTGGATGTACCTGAAAGAACCAGAAGAGAGTGTCTTAGATCACAATTGATACCCATCAATTCTGGACATGAGGGGATTGATTATCAAAATATTTACCAGTGGCGCTGTCTCAGAGAGTGAAGACCCAACTTGTCAGTAATTTCGGCAGCATTCATTGCATTTGGAAGATCTTGTTTGTTGGCAAAAACAAGCAATACTGCATCTCTCAATTCATCCTGAAAAGACGATTAAAATAAAGGTTTTAAAAAATTATCATTTCATTACAAGAACACATAAAAACATAGAGCAAAAGAACAAGGAGACTGATGATTCATGTCGTGAACCTTGAAAACATTAGAATTGATACAGAAACTAATTCAAATAGAAGCACTAAACTTTCTAGAAATTGACAAGAACAAGGAGACTGATGATTCATGTCATGAACCTTGAAAACATTAGAATTGAGACAGAAACTAATTCAAATAGAAGCACTAAACTTTCTAGAAATTGACAAGAACTGGTCAATCGACTCCTAAAATATACAACGAAGTCACATCAACAGATAAGAGTTATCAGAAATTATGATCCAGTCAATAAGGGGGAACAGCTGTACTGTAGAGCAAGATAGATAAAAGATGTTGACAATTTCTGATCAAAACAGAGCATTCCATTCAAAAGAAGCCAAAAATATTGAGACTACATAAATGAATCTTCTTCATAGGTCAATATGATTCTTTGACCTTTCAATCTTTTCCACTCTAGTAAAAGTTCCTTTGTTTAAGCCATATGTGAGTGATCCTAAACCTGTTGATAAGAATGAATTCCCTCTATATGCCATAGGAGCGTTTAACATGAACAAATATGAATGTGAAGTCATGGCATAAAAGGCGAAAATAAATCAACTAAATTTAAGTACCTCATTCAACATCCTATGTAACTCATCTCTGGCCTCAACAACTCTATCCCTGTCATTGCTGTCAACGACAAATATAAGACCCTGAGTGTTCTGGAAGTAGTGCCTCCACAAGGGACGTATCTGTAAAAGAAAACACAAGTATTCAGATTTCAGACATTGACTGCCACGTCTCAGGGATGTTCAGTTGTTTGGACTAAACATCTTGTAAATTGTAACTTTACACAGAGCATATGGACAAAGTTTTATACCTTGTCCTGACCTCCAACATCCCAAACAGTGAAACTAATGTTCTTGTACTCAACGGTCTCCACATTGAACCCTAAAACAAACCAAAAATAATATTTAACAGCATTCACATAACATCACAATATATCAGCAATCTAACAAACTGCGTAATAGTATTGTAATAATGACCAATAATCCATCATAGAAAGCTTTGTCATAAATAGTAGCATTGTAGTTTTTTTTTTTAAATGGCCAAAAGTCATTAATTAATTGTTAATGTTATTATTTTTCAACTTCATTGGGACTTGAACCCAGTCCTTTTACACTTTAACTCCTTAGCTTAAACCACTTGAGCTAGCTACCCAACCCCCACTAGAAGTAGTATTGTAGTTGTTGAAGAGTATATGGAATTTTTTAGGCCTCAAAGCATCATGTATGAATTCCTCCCTTCCTTTTTAACTGTCAATTTGTTGGGAAAAAATATTGTTCCTATTATTAACCTATTATTATTTTCAAATTTCAAGATTACACTAAACTAACTACTTTTTTGGTCAATTATTCCAATATCTTATTAAATTATTTTATACTTAGACCGCATATGAATGACCGGGATGATAAATCCTAAGAGTATATTTTGAAAGTTGCTTATTAATTAAAGTTATTTCTTGGATTGTGTAAAACAACCTTAAAATACAATGTCCATGAAGTGTTAATGTATCGTGACAAGGAACATAGTTCAATTCCCCTTAGGACAGTTGTGAAATGGTCATTAGTGTTTAGTGCTACTACTTAGAAACTAAGGGACACTACTAGAAAACACGTTTTTGGCAACCGATTTAGAGACCGAAAAATTTCGGTTACTATAGAGACCGATTTAGAGACTGATATTTTGAATGTAAACTTAAAAAAAATTCAGTCGCTATATCGGTTGCTACATAATTATAGAGACCAAATTAGAGACCAATAATTAGTGACCAAAAAATCAGTTGCTTTTAGAGACCAAATTAAAGACCAATATTTCGATTTCAAAATGAAAAATTTATCCGTTGCTATATCAGTTGCTATAGAGACTGAATTGGAGACCGATAGATAGCGGGCAAAATATCCGTCGCAAACTTTTTTTTTAAAATTTTTTTTTACAAATCACTAGGAAAAGCAAAAACACTTTCAGCTTCATTCAAACTTCAAACTACCCTCCATGGCACGCCTAAATCAGAAGCGGAAGGGAAGATAATGACATTGAGAAAAGAACCAACGGTAGCGCCCACGGAGGAGTAACTAAGAGCACCATTCAGAAGAAACGAAGAAGCTAAGAACACCATTCTTCTTAATTCTTCGTAACGATCCATTCTTTTCAATCCATAGCGATTCTCCAGAGCTATTGCTTCTCTCTTCACCGCTTCACTCAGTGAAGAATGCTTCCTCTCTGTCCCTTCGCTACCTCTCTCCGGCCGCCACTTCCGGTGAAGAAACTTTCGATTTTGATTTCTGCATCTCGCGCCAGGTAATTTTTCAATTTCGTTCAAATTTTTCCAAACCTTCTTTCTCAATTTCTATTTCAATTACTGATTCTCATTCAGTTTCAATCAATTTCTATTTCAATTTTAAACTTAGGGTTTCTTTTCAAAGTACCTTTTTCGTTTTCTATTTCAATCAATTTCTTTTTCGATTTTATTTTCAGTTTCAATGAATTTTTATTTCACTTTCCTACTTAGGGTGCAAACTTAGTTGTTGTTATTGACATTTGTACGGAACTGAATCGATTTGTTTGAGTGTTGAGTATATGATTTGTTATAGTATGTAAGTATAAATTGTGTGTTGCTGCTGTTGAATGATTTGTTTGAATGTGATAGGAGTTTGAAACTTAGCTGTTGTTTACTTTATCTTAGAAGAGTAAGAGTTTTTGTTAATTAATATCCTTATGTCTTACTCCTATGAGCATTATTACACTTAATAGTATGCTTTAGCTTCTTTAAGTTTGAGTCCTAAGTTGTTTGTTGCTAAGTTATTGTCTACTGTGTGTTTATTAGTTCACAAAATGACAATTTATGAGAAAAAATGATAAAAAGTTGGCATCGCCTTTGTTGAAAAACTTGAAACACTATTTACCCACAATAATAGAGTCTTAATATGATTCGAAAATATGATTGGAACATGCTTGAAATACAAAGTTAAGAGACCATTACAAGTATGATTTTTGAATAGATATAATGCATTTTGGGATTTGGGGTTCTGAAATTTTAATTTTTAGTGAGAAAATTTAAAGTGCATGTCCAAAATCGTCTAATGGAGTTAAACTGCGGTCGTATATGTGATTAAAGATTACACTGCAATTGCAGTACGATGCGGTTGCGGAGACTACCGCGTCAACAATACTGCGGCCGCATTTGTGGTTGTGGACTGCAATTTAAAACCATGGCTACCGGTACAACGTGACCAAGTTATGAACATATTGAGTTTTCTTTTATAAAATCATATAATGTGTAAATTTTATTGCTTTTTGAGACCAAGTTAAGTGTAGCCATCCACGGTATTAGGGGATCTGAAACTTCCTTAACACTTGGTTGTGCTTTTTTCACCACAGAGTGCTTGTAATATGAGACAGGCAGGGATTGAGGACATGGCAGAGCTGTTGGAAAAACAGTTGGCTTCAGAATTCTCGAAGATGTCATTGGAAGAAGCTCAAACACTTGCCCGCGCTTTCAGTCACTATCTTACTTTGATGGGCATAACTGAAACCCACCATAGGTAAACCGGTCTATCATATTAACCTTTGTTCTACAAGTTGGCAATTTGTGTGCCGATTTGTTTTTGAATTATTATTACTAAAATCAGATCATGGTCGAGGACCAGTAAAAAGTATATGTTCATGGTTAAATAGGCCAGTCTTACTCACAAATTTGTTTGTGTAGGGTTCGAAAAGGTGTAAACATGGCAAAGCTTGCAAAATCTTGTGATCATATCTTTTGCCAGCTTTTGCAAGATGGAATTTCCCCAGATGACCTTTTTAATACAGTTTGCAAGCAGGTTTGGTTTGTTCTTTACTACTTTTAGTCTGCATTGTTTATCGAGTATATAAGAAAATAAGCAAATGGCTCGAGATTAAAAAAATATGCAGAATGCACTATACAACTGAGATTAAAGATCATCTGGACATTTATTTTTCTTATTATTTGACTGAAACATTATGTTATAATTGATGTAGACTCTTTCACATTAAAATTCCAATATATTTTATGCAACAGGCGGTTGCAATTGTTCTTACAGCTCATCCCACACAAATTAATCGACGTACCTTGCAATTCAAACACATTAAGATTGCTGTGAGTTCATTTTCTATTTTGGAAAAATAGTATACCTTTGGTAAAATTATTATTTTTGTCTCGAGCTTTGGAAAGACTGCTGCTGTTTTCATACTTATGCTTAATTAGATTGCAATTTCCTTCTGTTTTCATGTTGCATTAGATTTTTTTCCAATCTCATTCTATGTTTGGATCTATTTGTCTTTGAATGATTCATCGAAAGAACTAATGAATGAAGCTAATAATTAACGGGATAATGACAAGGAAAAGTGGGAATGGCTGTTACATATAGAAATTTTTTTGGGTGAGTTATGGACTTATGGTAATTTGAAAATGTGAATGGAGTTGAAGTTGAGAAAAAAGCAGCTGCATACTTTTTAAGTTTACCACTCCTCACTATGTATATCCCTTTTTAGACAAATGAAATAATCAGTTGAGATTTGATATGTACAAAATGATCATTAACATGTTTTACATATTTTGCATAGATGTTTCAAGCTCTAGATAGAGATCAATTGGAGCAACAGAATGCAGCTACATCTGCCACACCATGGACGTATCTTAATACATGGTATGCTTTCGTACTTAATTAAATGATTCACATGTGTGTCTTACTGCATGTGTGACTTAATCAAACAATAGAGGACTTTGTAAATCAAGTAGAGGTAGGGGATCTGAAACTCCGAGTTCGAGTACTAGAGGTAGGCAAATTCTTGAATCTTCACATCCTAGAGGTAGGAAAGTATGTAGTAAGATGTTCTAATAGCTCAAAGGTTGGTCTTAGATGTTCTAATTCTTTAGGTTGGTCTTAAGCATTATTTTTTATGTACTTTATCACACTGCATGTTCACAAGTTAAAGTTCAGTATATAATTTCAATTTAGCTAGTTAAAGTTCCCTCTAAAATTGATAAATTATTAATTAAATGAATTTTACTTCACCACATGAGGACCGTTTTAGTACTACTGCGGCATCTTACTTATTTCCTAACTTTCATGCCATCTTTAGTCTATCATTGTTTTTCAATCTTGTTGATCATTAGTAATTCATTGCAGATTTTTAATTCAAGTCACCATGGGCATGATTGATTATTGAAATTAGATAGCTTCTTAGATGGAATCCAAACCATATATAACCAACTTGAGTGAAAAGTTTCGGCTTTACCTGTATATTAACTGTTAAGCTGTTCAATTTTCAAATACAGGGATAATCGGTCTTCCAGATCATCCCTTTTAGATGGTTTGGATAGTCTGGAGGAGGGTGGTTTAAGGGCTTCTTCTTCTTACTCATCTGAAATAAATGAGCAAGATAATGATAAAGCCATAGATACTCTCCACGACAGAGTTTCTTTTCTAAAACGAGTAAGTTACTTTTCTTAAGCATAAATTTTGTTTATTTAAGGACTAATTTTCTTGTATGTATCAAGTAATTTCTTCTCAACATCTGGCTGTATGAATTCTCACATTAAATCTGCAGTACATGGATAGTTCTGTTAGTGTTGAAATTATTATTTTCGGTATCCTACTGTTGTTTAAAGTTGGTTATACATTTTGCGTATGCATTGCTTAACTAGTTTATAATTTATGAATTTTTGTTTTGGATCACTTGCTGAAATATTTGGAATAAATTGTTTGCCCTGTTTCTAATTTTCTGTTCTCCAAAAAAAAATGTGTTGAAATTTTCAATTTTTAACCAGTATCAATGTATTTGTAAATAAAAGGTCAGGTCATCAAATAGGATCAAGAATTCATGTTTATTCCAGGTCTGAAAATGCTTGTAATTTGTCTATCATGATTTTGTGTGCACATGGTTTTAATATTTTCTGGCGATGTCTTATCCAAAACAAACTATCTTGCCTTGTTGTAACTGGTATGCTATTAATATTTACTAATATAAATGTGTACATGTGCATATAAATATGAACTATTGGTCATTTGGTCAATAACTAAATTAACATGTCACAGATATTATGTAGCCTATTGTTTTACACTGCATGATTTTTTAATTATTAATATTGTTAAAATGTAATGATCTATTGACTTATATTTTCCGAATAGGACTTATAATATTTACTTGATCAACAGTTAACAGGTGATATACATGAGGTGGTCGAGAGTCATAACAGTATGCTCGATCGGGTGGTATATAAATTACATACTTTGCTTGTTTCTGTGAAAAACTTTATTCTTTCTGTTCTGATTAGATTCCATTGCAAATTAGGGTAACAAAATGGATGGATCAAAGGGGTATGATGTGGGGAACCATGGATCGATTCAAGAAGGTAACATTTTACCCCATAATGTGCTTTACTCTTTATCTGCTTTTACTGACCACATTATTGGAAAATGATTTAGTGTATAGAAACTGAATTTCGTTATAGCTGATATGTCACATTTGAGAATGTTTTTCCCTGGTGTTATCTGTGTTGGACTAATTTTTTTTCCTTTTCAAATTTAAGTTCTGCTTGCACCTATTATTATATTTTACTGCTGACATCTGCTGGGATCAAATCCATAAAACTAAAGTGATATTTAAGTAAATGCTCAAGTTGATTCTTGAAAGATAGCTGGAATATTAAGTTGATCCATTTTGGAGATTAATTTGATCCTTCACTGTTTAAAATAAATACTGATTTAAGGACCAAATTGTTAAAGAAAGGGCAGCCAGGTGCTATGGATCTCCCTTCATAATAGTCTGGCTTGTAGTGTGATTCAAATGCTGTTTTTTTATTTAAAAATAAAAATTTAACCGATACTTTTCCGATACGAGTATCGGGAAGTATTCGACGCGTATCGGATATTATTTTTTTATTTAAAAATAAAGATTTAACCGATACTCTTCCGATACGAGTATCGGGACGTATCGGACGAGTATCGGTATCGAGGACGTATCGCACACGATACTTCACCATTTTTAGAGTATCGGGGCTTCATGTCTCCACCGCTTCCTCATACACAACTACAGTACTACACGTGCTCATTGTTTTTCCTTGTATTGTAATGTAAAAATCTTCTCTTTAAAAATTATAATTCTTAACAGGTTTCTTGTAACAAGCCACAATATATTATAACTAATTAAGAGTAGATATGGTAGTAACACTCATATTAGGAATAGAGAATTACTGAAGGGCAATAATGTAATAATGCAGCCAAGGGTATTTGTATGCAATCTTGACCTTTACCAACTTATTCATTCATTTTTCTTCAACACAAAATCAGCCCTTTCTGCTTCTCCTCACCACTCCCACGCCACTCTCTCTTCACTCACATCAAAAGCTCCATTTCCACTCAATATTCAACCAAACCACCACATGCAAACTCAATTTCATCATCATTGTGCTACCAAGAGGTAAGGTTGATGGTTTAAAATTTTGTCCCTTGTGTATTTGACTCTCTCTCCATCGTGTTACCCTTTCCTTGTACCAAATGAGAATTCAACAAATTTCATGTTAAGACATTGTTTGGTTAAGTCGATTCCATTAAGAGAACTTTGGGTACTGCAGGAATTGAATTTGAGGAAAAAAGAAGCTAACACTGGGCTCAATCCCCTCTTTTCTCTTACTGTTTTGTATTATTTATTTATTTATTTATATTTTTGTTTATAAGCCAATGGATTAATCTAACGGTATATAATGGAACAGGAGACAGAACAGGAGAGAAAACACTGTCGACGATCCAAATCCCATAATGCTGAGGCGAGGCCGTTGGTGGAGCAATGTGTTTTACCACTGGATTTTTTTTTTTTTGAGGTATTTTGCTGCTGGATTTTGTTTAGCTTCTATTCAGTTTGGATTTATTTTGTTGCTTGTTGGTAGCCTATTTTAAAGGTTATTTTTGTATCTCTATCTCTTCAAACTTGCCTTATATTTGATAAAGTTATTAAATAAAATTTTAGATGTTAAAAAAAAATAAAGTTATATGCAACAAAAAAAACAAATTAACTTTGTATAAGAAAAACGTTTTAAAACAAACTAACTTTGAATAATATTTTTTTTTTGGAATAACTTTGAATTAGATTTGAATTAGGTAAAATATTCCAAAACTCAGTTAGAGATATTAAAACAAAACCAAATCACAAAGTTCAATTTTCATCTGCCTATTAAAAGGCATCACTTTTTCTTTTGTTTAGATAACTATAAATATTAAAATATAGCTCATAGGGAAAAATCAAAAGTAGAAATTGAAAGAGGAAGTGAGAAACAAACAACAACTCAGTTCAGTGAGAAGCCTCAGCCGCGTTCGCCGTTCCACTGTCCACCGTAGTTTTTCTAATGTTCCCGCTGCCCCTGTTTGTTGTTTTTTGTTTGGTTCTGGTGTGGTTGTTTTACTGCTGCGTGTGTGCTTGCTAGTTGTTGTGTGGGTCCTAGGCTTAGGAGGTTTGCTTTAGCCTCTTTGGTTGTTGTAAGCAGGTCGTGCTTTTTTGTGTTGCTGCTTGTATTCTTGTTATGTTTCTTGTCCAGACTTGGTACTTCTTGTGCGTTGCTATTGGCTTAATAAATCTTTGCTATTTTAAAACAAAAAAAGTTTTTCTCTTCATGTTTGGTTTATTGAGATTATATGTGATATATTCTATCTTAACCGTAGTGTATTTTCTTGTTCTTCTAATCTTTGTGTGAACCTTGCTAATGATTTTGGGGCCTCTATTTTGTTAGCATGTCGCTGGAAAACTAATTATAAATATGTGTATGTGTATTTTATTGTTTTGAGTTTGGTGCCGCATTAGGATTTCAATATAGCTGGTTCAATTGTTTGCTGAAGTTTTATGTGGATTGAGAAACTTTGTCTTTCAATTGGTTGATGACTTTAAGCAGTTTATTAGGCAAATTTGAGTGTTTTATTCTTTGCAAATTGCACAATATTATATTATAATGGGCAATTTTATTTTATTTTTTCCTTTCCAAAAATTGAATGATTTAATTGACAAATTGATTAGTTTTTCAATTCAATCAAGAAATTTGTTGGCTTTTCAATTCCTTTTCTCTCTGACCTTTTTTAGATCAAATTTTGTATGGTATATGGATTCAACAATTAAATTAAGATGCACTTTCCATTACAAACTTCTTTATTTGCACTTTCCATCCTTCTATTTACTTGTTTGTCCCTTTACATTCACCTGTTATATTTTTTGGCTTCTGCTTTATTAATTTATACTATAAATTATTTTTTTTTAATTGATTGCAGATGGCAAATAAAGCTACAGAAAAGGCTACCAAGAATCATAAACTAAAACATCTCAAACGTTCAACTCAACACATATCATCTCTCATGATGCAACTCCTCATACTATGCCATCAACTACTAGGATATCTAATGGCATACATACTAATACTGCACCTCATATAAGGGAATCTGCTGCTACGACATGTAATATCCCACCTCCTAAAGTTGCATCTACTGTTAGGACATCAAATGTTTCACATCATCATGTTCTTCATGCTGCATGTGCTACTAGGATAACGATGGCATGTCTAATGATGATAATGAGGAAAGCTTTTAGTGGTGTGGTTTACCTTAGTAGTTTTTATTTGAGTTAGGATATTAACTTTGCGGTTTACTTTAGTAGTTTTTATTTGAGTTAGGATATTGAATTTTTGTATCCAAGAATTGAAAGGAATTTATTCCATCTTTTGAATTGATATTTCTTATAAGTATTTCTTTTTGAATAGATTTTTTATAAGTATTTGGTAATACTTAATTATATTATGCTTATATTGTTTTGTGGGATTATAAATTAGATTTAAAAAATTGCTTTGATGGGAATGTAAATTAATAATAATAATAATAATATAATAATAATAATAAAAATAAAAATTATTATATACCGAAATAGAGACCGAAATAGAAATCTAAATATAGACCGAAATAGAAACCGAAATAAAGACCGAAATAGAGACTTAAATAGAACCGACCTAGAGACCAACATAGAGACTGAAATAGAAACTGAAATAGAGACCCAAATAGTGACCGACATAGAGACCAAAATAGAGACCGAAATAGAGACTCAAATAAAGACCGAAATAGAGACTGAAATAGAGACCGGAATAGAGACTAAACATCGAAATAGAGATCCAAATAGAGACCGAAATAGAGACCGAAATAGAAACTTCAATAGAGACCAAAATAGAGACTCAAATAGAGACCAAAATAGAAACTCTAATAGAGACCCAAATAGAGTCCAAAATAGAGACCATAATAGAGACTGGCGTAGAAACCGAAATAGAGATTGAATTTACCACACAACATTTTCAAATCGGTCTCAAAATTGGTAGCAATGAATAGAGAAATTAATTGCAAATCGGTCACTATATCAGTCTCTAATAGCGTCGCTCATAGCGTCGAAATATGTGTCGCAAAGCCAGTTTCTAAACTGGTTGCTAATTCAGTTGCAATTCCAGTAGCTATTTGGGTCTCTAAATTCGGTTGCTCATTTAGTCGCTGGCAAATCTGTTGCTAATTTGGTCACAACAGATCAGCGACCAAGGTATTTGCTACCGATTTTCATCGGTTGCCATTTCGGTCGCTAACGAATTTAGCGACCGATTTTCATCAAAATCGGTTGCTAATTCGGTGGCTAAACGCATGTTTTCTAGTAGTGGGAGTATATGGCATCTAATATAAGTATGTAACCAACATACTTTTGGATCTCAGTTAAAAATTTAAAGGTTTCTTCACATATTTAGCAACATGTTGATTCCATTCCATTTTAAAGATCACGGTAAAAAAAAAGGCCTAGAACTCAGTTATGCATATCATGTCCTGATGTATATTTTCAAATGCATACCTAAAAGAAATAAAAAGAGAAGAATGTAGAAACTTACCAATGGTAGGGATGGTAGTGACGATTTCTCCAAGCTTGAGCTTGTAGAGGATAGTTGTCTTACCAGCAGCATCGAGACCAACCATCAAAATTCTCATTTCCTTCTTCGCGAATAACCGACTGAACAGCTTCGTGAATGTTAGCCCCATTTCTCCTTCACTTCGTTGATCCTCCCTAATTTCACAGTTCAATCATTCACAATTTCATAAAAAAACATGAAGATCTCATAAAAATCATTCACAATTTTTCACACAAATAAATCTATTAAACTAAACGAAACAAAAACAAAAAGTTGCATGCAAATCGAGTCTCGTATAAACAGATCGCAGTGAATTGAATGAAATTAGAATCAAAATAATAACAGTGAATTTCGGAAGAAGGAGAAAAGATCTGAAAAAGTAAAAACGGAAGATCTGAATAATTTGATTGGAAAACCCTCAGATCGAAGGAAAAAGAATGAGTACGTATAAAATTGAAGTGCGATTCGAAAAAGAAGTGAAAATCTGAAATCAATTTGAAAGAAGAGAATGGATCTGAGATTTGAATTTACCTTTGGAGAAGAAAGGTTGGGTTTGAGAGAGAGGTGTGAAGAATGCTTTGCAGTGACGCGAAATATGTATGGGCAAGAAACTTATTAGAAAATTGATTTTTTATTTATGTCATTCTCCCTCGCTTGGCTTTAAAATATCAAAAAGCACCCTTTGATTAGATTCTGCTTTTGGAAGCTTCCAAAGTCAAATACTTTATGCCAATAATATTAGGTTTCTTTGGGTACAAATATTTATTAGGATGTTTTTTATTAAAAATTTAATTAGTATAATGTTTATTCAATTTAATTTGTATGCATAGTAAAACTTTGCTAGCTATAAGGACATTATTGAATAAACTTGGGTTCAAACTTTGAATTTTTAATTTTTCAACAATTATGGTGTGTGAGTATAGGTATTAAACTATCAGATAAAAAAAATTATTTTGTGCACGTGTATTTAATCAAATAATGATATGTAGATATTTGTTAAAATATTTTAAGAACCGACTTATAAAAATGCACTATGATATAATTAAATGCATGTGTAATTTTTTTTATAATATCAATATATTAATTTTGTATTTATTTGTGTATAGTTTTTATATACGTAATAAAATTTACTTTGTCATCATTTTATATATTTTGGTGCAAGTCTATATATGATTTTATTTTATCAAAAGTGATTATAGTAAAAGTAACATCTTTAATGATTTAGATTCTAAAATGTAAAAAATTCTATATTCGAATGATATATTCAATGCATATAAATTAAATTTTTTATTATATAAAATTGTTTATTTGGTGTAATTTTATAGAAGCGTGTTCCAAAATGCTTGTTTAATTTTTTTTTTTCCTTCAAATTTAGTCAAAAGCCACATCATCAATAGGAATGTTCCAATTCCAAGATATCTGCAGTTCTCTCCCACTCCCCTCAACTTAAGTTATGCATGGAAATTTGTATTGGAGGATATATATATATATATATATATATATATATATATATATATATATATATATAGAGAGTTTTGCTAACGAATGCTCTCAGGGCACTCTTTAATCTTTCTATTTAAAGAAATTATCTATCAAAAAGTAAATCATTCTAATTTTCAATATGTTGACTTGACGCATTTCCATAAAAAGTTTACTAAAACTTACTATTTAAAGTGCTTAAAGAGTACCCCTGGGGCATTTGTTAGCATTTATGTTAAGTTTTACAACAATCTAAAATTGTTTGACATATTTTTTAGACACATCAAGATTAACGATATTCAATAAAAACGCATAAACCGTTAATTTTGATGTGACTCAATAATATATCAAACAATTTTAAATTTTTATAAAACTCAACATAAATGATCTATACGACATAAACTTTCAATCTAATAGTGAATTTTGTAAAATTTGAATTCATTAAAACGTTATTGAGCGGTATAATATTACTGAAATGTTATACCGGTGTAATTTGATCCCTCCCCATATATATATATATATATATATATATATATATATATATAAATATATTTTTTTTGAATAATCGAATATGAGACCTTAAGGAGAAGCACACTCTCAGATTTCAAGTCAATACCACCAGACCAACCCAAGTGAGTTTATATATATATATATATACATACATGAGTCAGGATCAAATGACATCAACTAGTTTGACACCAAATGTTTACACCCCTCAATAATGCTTAACGAATTCAAATTTTACAAAATACACCGTTGGAAGTGTTAGACTACGAGGCTAACCACTTAGAGGGGGGTGAATAAGTGGTTCCGTTAACCAATTGAGTTTTTAAAAAAATGTTCGGTTAAACGTGCGTGCGGAAGCGACTCCGGGATCGGTAGTCTCTTTGCACCGTTTTGACTTATTGAAAAAGTAACTAAGCCGATAAAACTATTGAGGAAAAGTCGATCGGAATAAGATATTCGAAAACTAATTCAATTAACAACAACGTTTCCACGCAAGTTATTCGATTCTTTCAAAAACAATTCACAACACAAGATAATAACAATTGAATCCTTGTGAACACTTACGAACACACAAATTCAATTGTTTACGAATATAATGAAAGCAATAAAGAATGAAAGTAATGCAATCAAGACACGAGAGTTTGATTAGGGAGTTCCCCGGATTTCGCGTCGTCCACGCGTATGTCCGAGTACGTCTCCCCCCAAATAACCAAACGGGTTATTTGAGATATGTATAGAATGAAAACAGCTTGAACACAAGTGCACAAATTACAATGAATCCAATAAACCTATATTGACTCAAAATGTAAAACTATGCAAACCCTCAATCGACGAACGAATCTTCACCCTCTGATTCCAACGATCCTACCCGTGCAACTCCTTGCAACGATCGTCCAGCTGAGTCCTTCGATTCTTCTCAATTGATCCTCCAAGATATCGAACAATCTTGGATCCCTAGTGAGCAACCAAACCTCCTTGCACAAATCAACCCGATCGCGAATCTGCTTCACCACGAATCGCACCGAACGTTATCGACCAAGCGTACAACTCCTAAATGATTGATCCCATACTCAATCTTCAATTGTTGCAACTTGATGGAAGATGATGATCTTGTGAAGGATAACACTTTGATCCCAATTTTTTCACCCAAATTGTATCCAAAGTGTTTTACCCAAAGCACTTCTTGCTCTCTCAATGATTCTCACTAGATTTCTCAGTTGTGTTCAGTTACTGTGATTGTTTCATTACTTACAAAAGGAACCCACACATTGCTATTTAAAGAGAAAATAGAATGAGCAAATTTAGGCATAATTTTCAGTAGATGTATCGATACAAATGATTGTTTGTATCGATACAAAGCCCTTGACCAACGTTCAATTTTGAAAATCTTGACCTTTGTATCGATACAAACACGGGATGTATCGATACAAACATCAGAATCTTGAAATCTTGACTGATATGTATCTAAGCATGCAAGCATGCTTCGAATCATATGAAGCTTGCTGGTTTTTCAGAACATATACACATGTATCGATACATGCAAGCATGTTTCGAATCATATGGAACATTCTGTTTTTGTATAGAAGCTTTTGTATCGATACAGAGCCTGTGTGTATCGATACAAAGTGCTCAAAAAGTACCAGAACAAGTTTCAGGACATTTGTATCGATACAGAAATGTATGTATCGATACAAAACACCAAAAAGTCAGTTTTTCAAGGTTTTGAAAATAGTTCTTTGTTGTCAAGTCATTTGTAAAGTTTGCCAAAATATGTTCAACCTATTTTCATGTGTTTTGACAATTATTAAAACATGAGGATGAACTGGTGCACTTACATTCTCCCCCTTTTTGATAATTGTCAAAACTATGCATAAGCTAAACTAAGCCTATACCTATTATGCAAATAAAAATAGCAATGATATACAGACGCAAAAACAACACCAAGGCTTAATCACAAAAGCTTGCTCCCCCTGAGTTGATGCCATAATGCGTTTGATGATCCTTTAGCTTGTGCATCCAAATCTCTCCCCCTTTGACAATATCAAAAAGAAGAAGAGAGCACATTAGCAGTAACAAGTCCAAGCAAATTTTCCATCTATTAAACATATCGTGCACTTACATTTGTCGAAATGCACTTTATGATATAGTATCCTAATCAAAATAATTACATATAACGATATGCTAAAAATATATCAATGACGAATACCAAATATCATGATAACACATGGAATGTAGAACAACAAACCATAAACCAACTCATGATTATTTAAAAACACATCGACATTTTTGTAATAAAACATACCAAAATATGGGACGAAAAATAAACAAAACCATGCAATTAAATGCATAAACATACAACAATAATCCAAACATACGAAATAATTCAAAATAAAGTCATACAAACCAAAGTGAAATGTTGCTCAAAACACAGCAACATTAAATAATATCCGTACAACCAAATCGAAATAAAGAAAGTCACGAAATAACAAAAGAGATTGTTCATGCGATAAAAGAAATGAAATGCCATAAAAACAAGATACATCATCAATATTCATTCATGTCATCCGGTTGTTGGTTAAGGTTGAAGTAATGGTCAACGGAGGAATTTTGTTTTACTAGCTCATCCACTTGGTTTTGGAGATGATCAAACCTTGCAACATTGTAACTGTGCATATCCTCAAGTCTCTTGTTGACATTACTTTGAAACATGTCTTGTTTCAAACTCATTTCCTTCAACATATCCATAATGGCATTGTTGCTTACTTGAGAAGACTCACCTTCCATGCTATCACTTTCATGCAATTCCAATCTTAGTCTTTTGCCCCTTTCCTCTTGAATTTCATGCATCGGCTCTTCATTATCATCCTCTTTTCCACAAAACTCATACTCATTAGTCGTATCATTCCACTTGTAATCCATTTTCTTCATTTGTGTCATGCTAAAAACTTGATCCCTCTTAGGACTTATCCATAGACCCGCGAGGTTATAGGTTATCTTGAAGTTCTCTAAGATATTCCGAATCAAGCTAGAATATGCGAAGAAGTGGTCCTTTTTAGAATTTCTCAAAGCAAACATGCGACTAACAAAGTAGTGAGGCCAATCCATCTTTTTGTTTTCCATCATAACATACATTAAATCAATATCCTTCCAATCTAGTCTAGAGTAAGGTCCTCCTCTAGGCCTTAGAATGTGGTTCACAATCCAAAGTAGAACTCTAGGTCCTTGCTTAAGCCTTCCCGCTTTTCCATTTGGACTCTTACCATTTTTGGTTAGAGTGCAAGAAAATTCAGACATATTATACTTAGGACCTTCAATATCAGTGAATCTTTGCAACTTCTTACCGGTTTCCAACCCAAAAAGTCCTAACCATAGCTTGTTAGATACTTTGAAAATTTTCTTCCCAATACAAAATTCAAATTCAGCACCATTTTGTTCTTGTATACCAGCATAAAAGATCCTAACAAGTTCCTCTATGTAAGCATCTCTTAAATTGCAAAATGTGCTAAGTTTTTCTCTTCTAATGATCTCAGCAATATCACCCAAATGTAATTCCTCAAGTTTTTCTACACTTACAGCATTTTGAGGAATCACTTTCTTCTCTGAGCAATTTCTAATGAAGAAGTTCAAGTAGTTTTCATGGATGAAATTTTCTCTCCTAAAATTTTGATCATGAGTAGTGGTCCTAATTATCTTAGTCCTTCCATCATTTTTCTTACTATTGCTAGCCATTCTAGAAGTTTAGAAGAGTAAGATGTTACCTTTGAATTTTGAGAAGATGAAGAAGGTGTGTACCCAAATTTGGAGATATTCAAAGCTTCCAATGTGGATTTTATGTAGCTTGAACCCTTGAATTTGATGGAGTATTAGGAATGGGTAAGGAATTTGAGTGATTTGGAGTTAAATTTTGAGATGATTTGGTTAAGTTTTGAGAGAGATTGAGAAATTGGGAATAAGGGTTTTGGAGAGGTTTCATGAGTTTCATGTTTGAAGAATAAGAGTGGTTGAGTTGTTGTGATGAATGAATGAATGAAAAAGTCATGTAAAACTTGTTTCTACGCGGTTGTATCGATACAAACAGTAATATGTATCGATACAAGTCAGTTGTTTTGAAGCATGTATCGAAGCATACCTGTATGTTTCGAAGCATGGGCGCCTTGCTGTTTTTCTCAGCACGCCATGTATCGATACACACTTGTATGTATCGATACAAGTCAGTTTAATTTTTGAAAAATTTGAAATTTTGAAAAATAACTGACATGTATCCATCCACAATTCATTGTATCGATCCAAAACACATTATTTTCAATTTTTCTCAAATCACATGAATCAAAAAGTTCAAAAAGAAATTTCGATGATTTTCAATTAACACGTATGAAAGAAACACATACAATCATGATGGTATATGCGTATATATGTGAACCAAAGCAATACCAAAGCAAATCTTAACATGAGAACACATGTTAAACCATAGATGCATGATAAAAGAAATCACATAACATAGTTAAAGTACCACAAACAATCATATGCGAAAAATATATATATATCTATGTATGTATGCAAAAATTACACATAGATGCAAAACTTAACATATACATTCTAATATGAACTTAATAAGATAGTTGTAATGATTTTTGTCAAATCCCCATTTGAGACGTATAAAGCTCAAAAACTTATTAATATTTTTGAGTAAGAATTCTTGGAAATGGAGGATTAGACAAATATCAAAACTTATATCATATTAAGATAGAAAATGTATGTATATGATCACAAACACAAATGCTAAACAAAATATGTATAAAGCAAAGTTAAAGAGTAGAATCTTCCCTTAAGTATTGGATGAAGGAAGTGATCAATTTCCACATCGTTTTGTGTTGGGTTGAGTCGTATCTTTTCACCTTACTTGTTTGTAAGTCTTGAGCCACTCGTTATCAATGTCTCTCATCAATGGCTTCAAGACGCTTACCTACATGTTTAGACATTTGAAATAGGTCCCCAACTCATATTGGGTCCTAGTTTGTTAGTATCAACATTATTGTCTAACTTAGGTAACCATTGCAATATGCCTTTAGGTACTAAGGTTTTCCGTGCTTGGCATTTTGCAATCGTATGTCCTTTGTTACAACAATAATGACAAACAATATGAGGATTACTTTTCTTGTGATCCTTTTCAACAAATTTATACTTTTTATTTCTTGGTTTAAAAGATTTGTTGAATTTAGATGGATCAACCGCAAAAGTAATCTCCGGCTTGGATGGTTCTTTTAACTTCTCTTGCAGTTTTCGTAAATCTCTTCTTAAGTAAAAGCATCCATCACATCCGGTATATTCATTTCCACAACTATCATAATTCACAAGAGGTTTTTGAACCAAAGATTCTTTGAGAGCTTTCAACTCATGTTCCGTTTCCGAAACTTTAACCTCAAGGTATTTATTGACTTGCATTAAACCCTTTAATCGTTGAAAAGCCTCTTGAGTTTCTTTGTGTAGTTTTTCAAAAGCAACTTGTAATTCATGATATTCCAAGAGAGTATATGAACTAGAGGGATTTTGGTTTACCTTTTTAGGAACAAGTTTCTTACGATCGTGTGATGTCAAACACACATTTGCCAATCCTTCTTCACCGCTTGAACTAGAGCTTGATGATGAAGAGGAAGATGAGCTAGAGCTCTCCCATGCAACGTAAGCTTTCTTTCCCTTGTCCTTGCTTCCCTTTTTGAATGAAGGTGATTCTTTCTCCTTTCTCTTGAGCTTGGGACAATCCGGTTTAAAGTGACCGATTTGTCCACATTCATAACATGCTCCCTTTTTAGAGTACTTGACATCTTCATTCCTCCTATGGTAACCACTATCTTTCCGATATTTCCTAAGATTTTCATCGGAGTGCCTTATCCCATTTTTCTTCACATACCTATTGTAGCGCCTAACGAAGAGTCCCATTTCCTCATCATCGGAATCATCTTCGCTTGAGCTACTTTCCACATGCTCTATCCTTTTGGACTTGGTGGACTTTGAAGTAGAGGCTTTTAGAGCTATAGACCTCTTGTCCTTTTCCTTTTCCTTGTCATTGTGCTTTACCTTCTTTTCGCTTTTCTCATGCTTTTCTAGCAAGTTTAGCACATGTTCATGCTCCGTGAGTTTGCCAAACAAAGTTGTAAGATTCAATGAGGTAAGATCATTAGCTTCCTTAATCGCGGTGACCTTAGGTTGCCAATTCCTACTAAGACATCTTAAAATTTTGTTAGTAGCATCTTGGTTGGAAATTGGTTTTCCCAAACCGTGTAACTTGTTGGTGATTTTGATAAAGCGTTGTTGCATATCCTCGATGGATTCTCCATCTAGCATATGAAACAACTCAAATTCTTGTGTTAAAGTATTAATTTTGGATATCTTGACATCATTGGTACCCTCAAAGTGAGTAACCAATGTGTCCCACATTTCCTTAGCCGATTCACAATGCGACACATGATAGAATTGATCAATCCCAAGGGATGATATTAAAATGTTTTGTGCCTTCGCATCGTAATTGACTTTCTTCTTTTCCTCATCCGTCCATTGTGCCATTGGCTTATTTGCGACAACACCATGAGCATCCGTTATAGTTGGAGCAAACGGACCATTCTCAATGGCATTCCACACTTCACTATCAAAAGAATTGATGTGAATACGCATGCTACTTTTCCAATAGTCAAAATGATCTCCATTGAATACCGGAGCCCTATTATACGCCCCTTTTGGTGCAAAAGCCATGTTGTCTAATAATAGGCACAAATTACTCGGTTTAATCGTTTAAAATCAACCGGGCTCTTGATGCCACTTGTTAGACTACGAGGCTAACCACTTAGAGGGGGGTGAATAAGTGGTTCCGTTAACCAATTGAGTTTTTAAAAAAATGTTCGGTTAAACGTGCGTGCGGAAGCGACTCCGGGATCGGTAGTCTCTTTGCACCGTTTTGACTTATTGAAAAAGTAACTAAGCCGATAAAACTATTGAGGAAAAGTCGATCGGAATAAGATATTCGAAAACTAATTCAATTAACAACAACGTTTCCACGCAAGTTATTCGATTCTTTCAAAAACAATTCACAACACAAGATAATAACAATTGAATCCTTGTGAACACTTACGAACACACAAATTCAATTGTTTACGAATATAATGAAAGCAATAAAGAATGAAAGTAATGCAATCAAGACACGAGAGTTTGATTAGGGAGTTCCCCGGATTTCGCGTCGTCCACGCGTATGTCCGAGTACGTCTCCCTCCAAATAACCAAACGGGTTATTTGAGATATGTATAGAATGAAAACAGCTTGAACACAAGTGCACAAATTACAATGAATCCAATAAACCTATATTGACTCAAAATGTAAAACTATGCAAACCCTCAATCGACGAACGAATCTTCACCCTCTGATTCCAACGATCCTACCCGTGCAACTCCTTGCAACGATCGTCCAGCTGAGTCCTTCGATTCTTCTCAATTGATCCTCCAAGATATCGAACAATCTTGGATCCCTAGTGAGCAACCAAACCTCCTTGCACAAATCAACCCGATCGCGAATCTGCTTCACCACGAATCGCACCGAACGTTATCGACCAAGCGTACAACTCCTAAATGATTGATCCCATACTCAATCTTCAATTGTTGCAACTTGATGGAAGATGATGATCTTGTGAAGGATAACACTTTGATCCCAATTTTTTCACCCAAATTGTATCCAAAGTGTTTTACCCAAAGCACTTCTTGCTCTCTCAATGATTCTCACTAGATTTCTCAGTTGTGTTCAGTTACTGTGATTGTTTCATTACTTACAAAAGGAACCCACACATTGCTATTTAAAGAGAAAATAGAATGAGCAAATTTAGGCATAATTTTCAGTAGATGTATCGATACAAATGATTGTTTGTATCGATACAAAGCCCTTGACCAACGTTCAATTTTGAAAATCTTGACCTTTGTATCGATACAAACACGGGATGTATCGATACAAACATCAGAATCTTGAAATCTTGACTGATATGTATCTAAGCATGCAAGCATGCTTCGAATCATATGAAGCTTGCTGGTTTTTCAGAACATATACACATGTATCGATACATGCAAGCATGTTTCGAATCATATGGAACATTCTGTTTTTGTATAGAAGCTTTTGTATCGATACAGAGCCTGTGTGTATCGATACAAAGTGCTCAAAAAGTACCAGAACAAGTTTCAGGACATTTGTATCGATACAGAAATGTATGTATCGATACAAAACACCAAAAAGTCAGTTTTTCAAGGTTTTGAAAATAGTTCTTTGTTGTCAAGTCATTTGTAAAGTTTGCCAAAATATGTTCAACCTATTTTCATGTGTTTTGACAATTATTAAAACATGAGGATGAACTGGTGCACTTACAGGAAGATTATATCATATATATGTTACACCACTCAATCTAAGCAGATGCACTTTTGGCAATTTATATCTTACCAATTGAGCAAACAGATGGCATTATAGCTTAAGTTTTTACATAATATGTGTTGGTTAGTGACTAGATAAGTGAGCTTCTATACAAATAGCCAAAGATTAGTTTCCCCTATATGACCATTTTGCAGAGGACAAAGATTTTACAAGTTATACCGTGTACAACTCTATTCAAAAGAATGGAAAAGCAACAATTTATTTACACATTTGCAGACAACCTCACTATCACCAGGATAAGTAGTTAAGAAATTAGAGCAGCAAACAGCTGTCAGCACAGCTGCAGTCGTGTCTGATGTTTTACTCTGCTTATGCAGTTCCAACTTCCAAGAGGAAGATAAAGCTGCACATATTATATATACAACTGCTTCAGAAGCCTCCAGACAGCACCAGATGCTGTAAAGTGGAAACTACAAGAGACAAATGAGAAAGATGCTCAAGGAAAATATCCATTTCAATTTGTCAAGAATGCAGAGATCTTCTATAGATAATATCACTCTATTTTAAGTTAACAACTATACAGAATAGAAAATGCTGTAGATTCACTCAAATAGGAATAAAAAATGCACACCATTACTTTCCAATTTAGTGCCAATGGTCATAGGTCAGATCTCGTTTTCAGAAAGCACAGACAAGTGATTATGTTTTAGTTTGAAAGCTCAAAACCATGCCACACAATTGCAAAAAAAGCAATGAAATTTATAAAAATTATAGTTGTAAACTCAATACAATTAGAGCTTACCTAGTTAATTACAAAAGTGCAACAAAACCCAACAGGTATTAGGGTTATCGCCAATATTGAGCCCAACGATGAATGGTCTCAACCATCTGAGGGAATAATGCACTCACACTCTCGTTGATAAGATCCTGGAAGAAATGTATACAGGCTTCATCATCCAAGTCCAACCGGAACTTTTCCTGAAGCTGTACAACAAGAAAGTCTTGGTGTAAGAACAAAAGAACAGTTGTAACCTATTTATTGAAACAGAAGGGAGCTTACTTTAAGAATCCCTTTTTCAGGATCAGAAGCTATGTCAGGAATATTGGAACCGGCCATTAAGTAAAATAGGTTTAAAATTAGGTTACTGGATTTCCGAAGAATGTTGTATGCTTCACAACAATAAGACTTGAACCTTGTATAGTATTGGCTGCACGTAAAAATAAATCAATCAGGAAACAATTTTTAAGCTACAAATCACACAACCAAGGTGGTGAATCTGAATTGAACCATCCAATGGGAACTTTACCTTTCAGCTCCACCCATAGCCTCAACCATTTCCTTGCAAAGCTTCATTGGTGGTGGAAATGGTTTAGGATCTCGCCCAAGAATAAAACCAAAATCAACATGGAGAAGACTTCCATCATTTCTGAGGAGGAGGTTGTCTAAGTGCCTAACAAAAGAAAACTGCCATTTCAAATTGAGAGAAAATATAAATTTGGTGAACAATGTAGCATGCCAATTTCATAAAATACAGAATAACATGATAGAGTCTATCCGGGTCTTCTTCACTAAAAGTTCGGGAAAAAAATGGGATGCCATGTATTTTTAAGGAAAAATTACATCACCTTCCATTTGGTATGTTTAAATAGCACACAAGCCTTCTATTTTCTAAATGAACACTCACCATCACCACTCTTAATTGTTGGAGAAATTGCACACATCTCTCCTCAAATCAGTTTAGTAATTCCCACCCTCCCCCCAGGTTTGTGTAATGGAGATCGTTGTCTTTTACAAATTAGAGGGGTGTGTATCTGTCATTTCAGCAAACTCCAGGGAGGGGAATGCAATTTTTCCTATATTTAACAACTCAAAATAGTTTAAGATGATTTTTTTTTCTTGAGGTCTTGAATGAAGATTTTAACATTACGAAGAAAAAGATAGAAACAACACAAACAGAGGATGGTACATTTTCCACAAGCTGAAAAACAGTAAAACGGTTAAAAAAATAAAATTATATAAAAATATAGTCAGTAAGCATAATTAGTTTTGTAAAGGAAACTGAAAATTTTAATAAGTAGATAATGGAAAAGCAATGAAGATAAACTCTATCCAAGAGGAAGGAAAAAATTATGGATACACACACATATTCGTAAAGATCAAATCTATGAACCAAACAATGCAGAAAAATTTACGATAACACACCAAAAACTTTTCACATCCTGATTGTAGAATTTATTTTATTGACCATAGCACGAGATATGTTAAATTTCAATACCAAGAAGACGAACTTCCCCATTTTCTGATTGACTAACATCCCCAGTCCAAACCTATCCAATCCCAATAACCAACCCCTCCCCCATTTTATTGGAGAAGGGGGTCTTGGGAGATATTGTTGTAAGTGGCTCAGCATCACATCACCAAAACAAAAGCAAAAGTACCAAAACAAAATAGCAAGAGCACTAGTTTAGACAGAAAATTATGTATAATGAATAAAATCAACAATCACCTGTCTCCAATACCAAGTATATATGTGATAACGGAGTAGCCAGCACAACTTTTTATAAACGTTTCGAGACAGGTGGCTGTAATTCCAAAAGGTCCATTATCATCAGGATGAAAATTCTGCAAATAGCTTATGATGCTACGATGCTCTGATAAAATCTAGACATGAGAGGATTACATATTAGTCTAATAACTGGAAGATAGAATATCCTACAATCACCATGATCATTTGGAGCACAACAAAAATATCCAATTAACAAAACTTCAGCACCCAATATTATCAAATGAACCCCAAAAAGAAACTACCTATGAAGTCTTTCACAAAAAAATACTAGCAACTACCAATACATCAATCAGCTATCCATTTGAAAAACACTGGTAATAGGTATACAGAATTCCAGAGGTGTTTAACATTTTCTGTAAGTGATAAGTTAAATGCATAAAGATAATGAATAACTTTCAATTCCATATACTGATAATTCAAAATTATTCACAAATACAAGCTGATACGAAATAAAAGTAAAATAAGATTCATTATTCGTAATATTCAGACAGAGACATCACACGAGCTTTGAAGCCATTGTAAGTAATCAAATATATCACAACAACAACCAAGCCTTATCATGCTAGATGGGATTCAAAATGAGAATATATTTAAAATAAAGTAGAAACTTCCTAAATACCAATGCAGAAGAAAATCCAAATTAAAAAGAGGAAGCAGTGACTACAAGAAAAAACATTTTAAAAAATTACCCTACCTGCGCTAATGAATGGGATGGAATGAATTCCAACATGCCTTCATCTTGCCCAGTTGCTAGAACCTTGTATGGCGTTAAATGCAGGTCAAGATTTTCTAACTTAAGCAATCGATCCATTAATGATACCATTTGAACAACCTACAAAAAGACAGTTATTTATGTAATTGAACTCACGTTTCCTGAACATCTATCTCCTAATGCATGTGATAGAGTATGTGTGTGTGTGTGTGAGAGAGAGAGAGAGAGAGAGAGAGAGAGAGAGTGTGTGTGTGTTTTGTGCGCCAATGCACATTGCATAACACAGACACACACACACAGGATGTAAGAAGGTTTTGCAGGAATACCAACTGGTCCTGGCGAAGATCATCCCCTTTCTTAAATATTATTTTACTGGTTCCACCATTTGCTGTTCTAAAAGTAAGTCGCAGAGGATGCAATGCACTTTTAAATATTGATGACTCTGAGGGCACAATCCCAGTGATGAGCACACCTGGTGTCAGAGGTGACCGTATTGGCTGCAGATGAAACATTGCATCAATAAACATACATCTAAGAAATTTTCTAAAAATTCACGAGATGTAAATGTTGGAAATTAAATAAATTGAGGAAATCAAATAGTTTTTCCGGATGTATCATTCATTAAAGCTAGGAAAAGAAGATAAAACAATAAATGGCTACATAGCTTAATGTTAGACTGATACCTCATCAAAATAGGTAAGTTCACTAAGAAGACCAGAAAGTAGCTGTCTAAGCTTTTCAATTTTCTTCTGTGTATTACCTCGGACATTCCTTACATCTCTAGTGATAGTACACAACTGAGCAGTTAATTCTGTCTGTCGTACCAAACTCTGCCACCGCTTAAATCCATCTTCCTCTCCGTTTGCACCAGCTCCCATCTGAGATTGGGGTAGGGGGTGTTATAGTTGTTAAATTCTAAAATTAATGAACTATTCCAACTAGCACGTTCACTACCTTTAAAATTTTTAAAATCGCAAGACTGGTGTTAATTAAATTCCTTTATTTATAAAAAAAATGTTTACAATTGAAAACTTTTCTATGCTACACAAATGATGAAATTAAGATGTGCAAGTACATAAGTTAACACAAGCAGCTTTTCTGGTTCAAGAATGAATCATTAAGAAAATGAAAATATTTTCTAATGTCGGAGTACAAATGAAGCAGAAATGGTTTAGGTATATTGCTAGACTTGTAACATAAAGGAAAACACAATATCCCATCAAACACATTTTCCAAATACAGGTAAAAGGCAAAATTAGTTATCATGATAATAAGCATCAAGAAGCAAAACTTACTAAAGCAAATATTCAAGTATTAAGAAATGTATGAGTTCACACCTTCATCATATTCTCCTCCAGAATTTCATATGTGCAGTAAAATCGCTTTGCATATGCAGGGTCATAAAGTTCAACAGCCACATACCAGCGAAGAAAGCTTGCCAACTCAATATTGCTTAATGCTGTTAAAATTTAAAAGTTTCTTTCAGACAAGAGCCAAATATAACCAGAATCAGCATCAGAACTAGTACTTAATCCTTCATGCACATACCACGCTGGACAAGGAATTGCGAAAGGCGAGATTTGTCCGACCGCTCAAACCGAAGAGCCTGAACTAATTGAAGCAAGTAACATTGAAGCTCTTCATCATCAGCTCTTTCAAGAACACTCACTGCATAAGCCCGGACCTGAAAACAGGTGTACCAATTTCTCCTTGTGAAAAAAGTTGCAAGTGATACATCTATACCCAATGTAAAGGCTGAGACCTAGGTGTGCATGGAAAGTTTGGCATCTTTGCCCCTACATTTGCTATGGGATATTATAAATTATAATGTTATATTTATGACACCCCCTTATGGTGTTAAACTCATAGTTATATCAACTATCAAAGGGAACTACAATTTACAGACAAATTGGTTTGGTTTGCCAGTCCTTGGTGAATCTGGTTGTATCTGAAATGGAAATATCTTATTCAATCCTCGCCCCAGTCCCTCGTAATTTTCCTCTCTTCTATCTGAAATTTTTTTCATTATTTGTTTTTTAAACTATACATAAAAAAATCAAAAAGAAACATTTTACCCTATATGTCTGTTGAGAGCTGAATGTATTACACATCATTAATGTGCAGAGAATATTATGATCATGATTAATGTATGGAATTGGAAGGTGTGTTTACGTCTTCTGGACTATATGGTACTCCTAGCCTAATTTACTGAATATAAATAAAAGACCACCAGTACAGTTTTCCAATATATTTCTCTACTCTGCGTAATTACCTCTTCGCTTTCAAAAACCGGAGACAAAAGTTCCAGTGCATCACAAACGTCAATCGTTTCCCACTTGCCCATCAATTCTAGTCCTTGTTTTGCTTCCTGTGATGAACAAAATTGTAAAATATCGGAATTTTTACGGCTGTTTTTTAGTCAAAAGAGAATTCAAGAATATGGAGAAAACCAAACAGAGGCAACAAGATAATTATCCAACAAACAAAAGTTCAATCCACAAAAAACAATATGATGAGTTTTTCCCACTACGGGGGTTCAGCCAAAGTGGAATAAATGAAACAGTGTGATGTCAAAAGCAAAATATTCTGAGAGACCATTTAAACCTAACTCTTTTTCAACAGTTTCACTTTAAATCTTCTTTATGATAAGTAACCACAGTTGATTTATGATAAGTAACCACAGACTTGGGGAACCCGCCCTTAACAGTTAGAAATCAAGGGGGAGGGAGGAACCAAGCCACTTAAATACTCCACCGAGCATCGATAGCGCTTGATGTGGGACTTGGACACCCCATAATATTCAAGTTCCTATCATAGCACTTCCCTTCAGAGTCGGCGTCTGACACTCTACAACGCTTTACTCGACCTTTCTGGTCAGCCCCTCCATAGGCAGCCCTTTAAGAGCCACTGAAAACCAGACTCTGATACCAGTTGATAGAACTGGAACAAGGAAATTACCAAGAAACAATGGCACTAAGGAATTCCCCTCTGCGCAAGTATAGAACTTTATTGAACTTCAATGAAAAACTTTACAGCTTATTCGAGGAATCAGAAACCTCCCAATTCACTTCTAATTGATAAAAGTCATTATTCTACGAATAATTCTACTATTTATAGGATTACTGTCTCTGACTAACCACCCTCCTAACTAATTAACAAATTTCTCTTACACTCAAACAGTTACATAACTTTTCTACTTTATTCACTACACTAGATTGACTTCCTTCTTACATACACACTTGATTGATAGGAGGTCTATGAGTTCTATCATTATGTTGTTATATTATTTTATACCCAACATATGTTAACCAGGACTCAATCACATGCTCAGCTAGTAGAAGAGAAAAATAGCTGCGTATTTGAATGGAGACGATAGCATGTGATTATGTGAAACCCCGAAAAAGATACAGACAATGCGCTAATTAAATGCATGTTTAAAAGCAAATGGCTAGAATGGCTCATTCCTATATATCCTCAATTTCTCTTGAAGAACAGAATCTCAAACACTAGATCAATAGAAAGCCCCGTAGGAAATAAAATTGACTCTTGATGAAGGATGCTGATAGAAACTGGTATCTTCTTGTATGAAAATAGAGGAAATTTCCCCGATTACAACTTACAATATTGCAGAGCTTTGAAGGTCTGCTCCCCTAATGCCAAAAGGACCCAAGATTATGACAATTGATAAGACACCCTCATTCTCAATCTTTTTCTTATTTATATGCAACATGCCTTATTTCTCCTAACTAACTCCCTAACTAACCCACCCACAGATTAATGTATACCTATCTGATGCACTAAGACTTCCAATTCATCTATAAAACATTGGCCAATGCATAATCTATTTCACTGAATTATAGAATTATATAGTTTTATCCATTGATGAGTAAGAGCAGGATGGAGGAACCAATATTTTTCAGATTTTGGTAAATTATCATGATAATACCTCTTAAACTACCATGTTTATAACACCCAAAACCATACATCATAATATCTATTACTAATTTACAACATAACAATAAGCTAACCTGTACATCACTCCATTCAACACAACGAAGGAATTTTGTAAGAGCCCTCTTCTCAGACATCAAAGAAAAGCGGAATTTCCACAAGAGCTGCCTATCATCTCCACTCAATGTCCTTGTTGGTGGATACTTTAGAATTCTCTGAATGGACCTTGACAAAAAAGAGAAAACAAAACAGTTAAATGATCATCTATATGCATGCTATACATGATTGAAAAAAGTGCAATATTAAGATACTAAAATAAGTAGGAAAAGTTGCTTGACAATAGAACTAAGCAGAAAAAAATTGGGGGAAAAATGTGTATGCTAATATTTTCTGACAACACCTGAAACTTTTCTGGTTTTTGCATCTAACACAAAAGAATAAACAATGCCAATATTTTCTGACATTTTGATGGCTTACTAAATTTTCATTAATCCCACAGGGTCTAAATCACAAAAAATTACTGACGATGGTCCTAGAAGCAGGTATATTACGGAAATTCTTTCACATTAATAGATTATCATCTGCACTGCAAAACTCCAGAGATAAATCTTGACCACGTTTTATCGAAGTTAGACATGCAATTTAGAAACTTTAAAAATCAATACTAGTTAAAACTAAAATTTAGTTTGGATAATTTAACCAACTGGAACCAGAATTTGGTTTATGATATGCCACTTAACAATTTAACCATTTGAAGCACTGCAGCTAAATCCGTCATAATATTATTCTGATCATAGATATAATAGGGAAATAAAAATCATATTTGGATGTCGAAGTTTAAACTTACTTTCTCTCATTTGAGCTAGGCTTAAGATCTCTGTCTATGACACCACGGGTCAAACTCCTGGCCAGCTTTAACTGTTTGTGCTCAGAGGGATTAACCTTTCCCACTTCTGGGTCCCAGACAATAACAATATCATTGGTTGAAGCTATAGGGGATGGCAAAACAAAATTTGCACCAGATTCCTATATTTTTAACATATAAGAGTTAATTATACTATTGAAAAAGAAAAACAAATAAACAAAAACATCTGTACCAATAACTTCAGGGGTTGTTTGATAAATGGGCATCTTGAAGTCATTAAGTAGGATATGATACCTCAATAACTATGATGGTTTATGCATGGAATGTTAACATTCTTAGAAATGTAGGATGCTTTCAAATTCAAGGCCAGATTCTAGGAACCCCACATACATTTGAATTTATTTTGAATAGCTAAACTAGATATGGAGATCCTACATGAGTTTGAGGCAGGATTATATCATATACTGGTGTGAGAATGACACTAGGAGAACAGCCTCAAGGTACAGTACAACATAAACTTTTTCATTACACAAAGAAACCACACATAATTTATTTAGTCAAGCACCTAAGTGATATAGTATTTTGTAAGCAAAGTAGAAAACTGAAAGAAAAATAAATCAAAATTCATTAGAAATTTAGAAAAACCAAATACTCTACTATTTGATAAACTGAAGAAAGGCAGAATCCATTGGATTTTAAAGCTATATGATAGAGGTCACTGATAGACCAACTGGAGACTACTAACACACACATGTGTATGTTTATTTTGGGGGGACGTCACATGAACATTGAAATAAATATAAATTATGATTTTTTTGGTCTTTGACCGAGGTAACACAGACATTACTATCAAATTAATCCTTTAGGACGTGTCACAACTCGGAGGCAAGAATACCTGAAAAACAACTCGGTGCTCAAAACTACAGAAGTCCACAACCAAATACAAATGAGAACTTCCGTTTTTCAAGCTTTCGCGTTCCTTGATTTTCTCCATAGTTTTGAATGTGAGGCGATCTAGCCAGTCCACTCGTTGAATTTGGCCTCGCTCATATTTATTCACAAGTTTTTCCAATCGCTCCAACTCTCCACGTTCATGCCTAGGGACCTAATGAGGACATAATGAGGACACAATGAGGACATATTAGAGTACTGTATGTTCATTTAAATAGGTTTCATAAAAATAAACATAAAAAGAAAGGTTACACCTATGAATACAACCACTTAAAATGCACATTAACCTTTCCAGGTGTAGAAGTAGGGAATGTTCCATCTGCCTCTTTTCCTGCCCAAAGCCTAAGCTTTTGCTTCCCTGTTTTGAGCTGCTTTTTGTTGTTAAATAGAACAATCGTTGCTCCTCCAATCAATCCTTCACCATGAGAAAGATCCCAAACCTGTTCATACAAGATTATAAAACCCACACTTCAAAAATTCTATCACAAATGTTTTTTAAATTAAATTAACACATGATTTATGAAGTTAAAGCAAAAACAAGAATTATATTCTTGCTTTAATTCAACGATGGACAAAAAACTGTCCAATAGAAACTTAAAGATAAACATATATCACATATTGAAGGATGCACAAATAAGCTTCTAAGCTGCAACTTACAGTGAAAGTAAGTTGTGACTGAGCAGTCAAATCCCGATATTTAGCTGTCAACGTAATGAGCTCATTCCAACAATATGATGGTCCCATGGACTCCAACCTTCACCCAATGATTTCAAGATATTAAAATCCATAGGTATAATAAATTGTCAATTAAAAATTATTACATTACTGAGTGGTTAATGAATATGGGCTATATATAAAGAGAAAACATTATGACACTGACAAAAGAAAAGTAAGAGTGATAACGTGGTTTGGTGATTTGGGGGGAGGAACATAGGAGTCGGAGAGACAAGGCAATGTGATTCAACCCCCCACTAACATTAACTAACAACTACCTACTATTATTTTTGTAAAAAAAGAACTGACAAAAGAACACCCCATCTAATCTGTATCAAAATATTTAATTTTAACACAGCCTACAAAGGCTTCAACACATGGAAATTAAAAGGATTTTTTTTATAAAATTGGATACTTAAAGTGATAAATAAGAAAATGAAAAACAATCCAGTAATACTTATTCTGGCAACATGTTACTTGAAATTGGTTAAGCAATAAACAGTGGTGAAGTTAGACACTTTTTTAAGAGGTCGGCTAATCTAGAGAAATAAAATATATTTTGAGCGCGGATACCATAAACTCTCGTACACTTAATCAAACTGATTCCCCAATCATCCCTAAAAATTTAACCGTACAACATTTTTAAAGTTCTATGAAATATAAACAGATGAATATTTCAAAAATAACAAAAAGATAACCTCGTTCTTGTGGGAAGTCCAAATGGCGCGCCATCAATATGCAAGGCACACTCGACATATAATTCTGCAGTTCCATCCTCAGCAGAACCATTATTTTCTACAACCAAGAAAGAAAAAAAAAGCACACGAACATAGGTCTAAGCAAAATCAACACTTCAGTAAGTAATCAATTTTACGTGGTCACATAATAAATAACACTCTAAGAAACTATAAGTGCATGATAATCAAGTTTAATTGATGAACATTTTGGAATTACATCAGATTAACAAAAATTAAGTAATTAAGTAATCAAATAACACACTAAGTCAATTTAAATCCCAAAATTAGAAATATATGTGAATTTAATCAAGAGGAGAAGAAATTAACCTGAATTAGGGGATTTTGGAAAGGGCAAATTGCCTTCGAGGCGTTCGATGCGGAAAGTGACGGGAAGATTGATATCACATGACAAGAAGAAGCGAAACTCGTTTCCAGTCATGTGAAATTTTTGGATTGGAAATTGTTAGGGTACTTCGTGATCGTTGAAGAATTTGTGGTGACGGAAACTGTTGATAACGGAATTGGAGTTCAAAACTACGCTGAAGCAAAGTGATTTCCTAAAATCATGAAACGTGATTTTGTTGTGTAGGAAGGATGTTTAGCAATCAATTAATAACGTGATTCTACCTTTCAAAATCAATTCTAGTTGAAGCTGTCTTTTGTAGCTTTGCGTTAGCAAAATTAATTCTATCCTACTCATTTGCTAATTTTCCAGATTTACCCATTTTCTTCATCGTGTTTTACATCTTAGTAAATTAAGTTACAATTGTTTGTGTGATTTTTTTTCAATACTCACTTTTAATTTAAGTTTTGCAGCAAAATTTTAAAAGGTCATAATTCAAACCCCCTTTCGTGTGACATATTATGTTACTTCAATTGGCATGAGAGCTCTGCCTCTAAACCCAAGCATCTAACAAGTGCTAGAGAAAAAGATTCAGGAAGGAAGTAATGGCAAAAGCTGCAAAATTCATTTCAGAAGGAGGTTCCTCAAATAGACCACCTCTATTTGAAGGAGATGACTACTACTATTGGAAAGACAAAATGGAACGATTTCTAAGATCACAAGATAACAACATATGGTCTGTAATAGAAATTGGAGAATATACACCACTGACTAAAGACACCAATACTGCAAAGCCTCAAGCTGAATGGACCACAACTGAAGCTGATAGGGTACTCTTAAACACTAAAGCTAAATTATTTATTAAGTGTGCTTTGTGCAGGGAATAATATGACAGGATCATGGAATGCAAAACTGCACAAGAAATGTGGAACACACTTCAAACTCATCATGAAGGAACCAGTCGTATAAAAGAAACCAGAATTGACATTGGGGTAAGAAAATTTGAATTATTTGAAATGCAGGAAGATGAGACTATAGATCAAATGTATGGAAGATTCACAGTAATTATAAATGAGCTAAACTCCCTTGGGAAAAGCTACTCCATACATGAAAGAATTAGAAAGTTGTTGAGATGTTTGCCAAAACATTGGAGACATATAGTAACTGCAATCACTGAGTCTAAAGTCTTGTCTGAGATGAAACTTGAAGATCTCATTGGCTCATTGAAAGCTCATGAAGCAATTCTTCAAGAAGAAAAACCTCAAAAGAAAAAAATGATTGCACTAGATTCTCAAACAGAAGAACAATCCAAAAATGAAGAAGCAGAAGGTGATGATGTTCTTCAAGATGATGATGAAGAAGAATTAGTTTTTCTATCAAGAAGAATTCAAAAGCTCATGCAGAGAAGAAATCAAATCAAAAAATCCTTCCCACCTAGAAGAAACACATCCAAATCAGAAACTGACATAAGTCAGATAAGATGCTATGGCTGCAATCAACTTGGTCACTTCAAAACTGACTGCCCAAAGCTAAAGCAAAGCAAACCCTTCTTTAAGAAAAAGTCAATGATGGCTACATGGGACGATCTAGATGATCTAGCAGAAACAGAAGAAGAAGCCAACATATGCCTAATGTCAAAATCAGATAATGAAGAGGTAACACTTGAACCTTGCTCATCATGCATTAAAACTGAACATCTATTTGAAAATCTTTTATATGACTGTCAAATCACTAATCAGAAAAATAGTGAACTCAGGAATGAAATTGGAAGAATAACCAAAGAAAGAGATTCCTTTAAAAAGGAAATTCAAATCTTAAAAGAAACTAAAATAACTTTGAAAACTAATCTTGAAAAAACACCCAAAATCGATATTAACCTTCAAAAGGAAAATACTGATTTAAAACTAAATGTTTTTGCTTTGGAAAATGATCTGTCAAAATTTGTAACATCTACTAAAACGTTGGAAAAAATTATGGGATCTCAAATAAGATGTCTAAACAAGGCTGGACTAGGATCCAAGCAAAATTTATACAAAGACTTCTTTGGACCTAGAAAAGAAAAGAAAATAAAAAAATTAACTTGTTCTTATTGTCATACACAAAGACACAAAAAATTCTTTTGCCACAAAAAAATCTTGCAAGAAAAGAGATATCATTCTCTAAACAGTCTCCAAAGAAAGACTGAAAAACATATTTTTCAAAAATCAGTTTTTCAAAATAAAAGACAAAACTTTTCAAAACCAATTCTTAATACAAAAACTAACTCTCAAGGACCCAAATCAGTATGGGTACCAAAAGCCTTACTAACTTCAAATGCAGGAATGTCTTCTAACAGTCAAGAGAAAGCCTTGGTATTTGGACAGTGGATGTTCAAGGCATATGACTGGAGACAGTCAAAGCTTCCTATCTTTTGAAAGAAAAGAAGGTAGATCAGTTACCTTTGGAAATCATGAAAAAGCTAGCATCAAAGGTAAAGGAATGATTGGTAAGATCAACTCAGCTAAAATTGAAAATGTTCACTATGTTGAAGGTCTTGAACATAACTTAATAAGCATCAGTCAATTATGTGACAATGGTCTTGAAGTTATATTCAAAACTGATACTTGTGAAATCAAACAAATATCTTCTGGAAAAATTCTTTTTAAAGGATCAAGAATGAAGAATGTATATGTTCTATACTTAGATGAATTACCTGCTGAATCATGTTTTGTAACTCTTGAAAGAGATAAATGGATTTGGCACAAAAGAGCAGGACATGTAAGTATGAGAACATTAGCTAAAATTTCTCAACTTGATCTAGTAAGAGGATTACCTAAGATTAGTTTTGACAAAGACAAATTGTGTGAAAGTTGTACAAAAGGAAAACAAGTCAAAAGTAGCTTTAAACCAAAAGACTTCATATCAACCAAGAAACCTCTTGAACTACTTCACATAGATTTATTTGGACCTGTCAAAACTACTAGCCTAGGAGGTAAAAATTATGGTTTTGTCATCGTAGATGATTTCTCAAGGTTTACATGGGTTTTGTTTTTAAAACACAAAGATGAATCCATTGAATACTTTAAAAATTTCTGTAAAAAGGTTCAAAATGAAAAAGAATCCAATATCATTTCCATAAGAAGTGATCATGGAGGTGAATTTGAAAACTCTCACTTTGAATCATTCTTAAATGATAATGGGATCTCTCATAATTTTTCATGTCCAAGAACTCCTCAACAAAATGGAGTTGTTGAAAGGAAAAATAGAACACTACAGGAAATGGCTAGAACCATGATTGATGAATCAAATGTTGAAAAATATTTTTGGGCAGAAGCCATAAACACTGCATGCTACATTTTAAATAGGGTTTCAATAAGAAAAGTTCTAAACAAAACTCCTTATGAACTTTGGAAAGATAGAAAACCAAACATTTCATACTTTCATATCTTTGGATGCTACTGCTATATTTTGAATATCAAAGATAATTTAGGAAAGTTTGATGCAAAATCAGATAAAAGATTATTCTTAGGATACTCTCTAACTTCCAAAGCTTTTAGAGTCTTTAATTTAACCACTAAAGCTCTTGAAGAAAGTATGCATGTTAAGTTTGATGAATTTGAAGATCAATCTAGCCAAATTAATAATGATGAAGATGAAGATCAAATTCAGACAAAGGATACACCTACAGAAACCTCTCCAACTGAAATACCTAAAACTTGGAAGGTAGTGGTAAATCATCCACAAGAACAGATAATAGGAGACACTGGTGATAGAGTAAGAACAAGAAGATCCTTCCAAGTAAACGAAAACAATCTGGCCATGATCTCTCAAATGGAACCTAAGACAATTGATGAAGCAATTGTTGATGAATCATGGATTGAAGCCATGAAGGAAGAATTAATGCAATTTGAAAGAAATGAAGTTTGGAACCTAGTACCTACTCCTCCAAATCACTCAATCATTGGGACTAGATGGGTTTTCAGAAATAAGCTTGATGAAGATGGTAAGGTAATCAGAAACAAGGCAAGACTTGTTGCTCAAGGTTACAATCAACAAGAAGGTAGAAGCTATCAGAATATTACTAGCATATGCATCTCATAAATGTTTCAAACTTTTTCAAATGGATGTAAAAAGTGCATTCTTAAATGGTTTTTTAAATGAAGAAGTTTATGTACATCAACCTCCTGGTTTCAAAGATGAACATAAACCTAATCATGTTTTCAAATTGACCAAAGCTCTATATGGACTTAAACAAGCTCCAAGAGCATGGTATGAAAGACTAAGCACTTTTTTATTAGAAAATGGCTTTTCTAGAGGAAAAATTGACACCACTCTTCTTAGAAAAACTAACAAACAAGATCTGTTGATTGTACAAGTTTATGTTGATGATATCATATTTGGTGCCACTAATGAAAAAATGTGTGAAGAATTTTCAAATCTTATGCAAAGTGAATTTGAAATGAGCATGATGGGAGAACTCAGATTTTTCCTTGGCTTGCAAATCAAGCAACAAGATGATGTCATTTTTATCTGTCAAGAAAAATACATCAAAGATCTACTCAAAAAATACAAAATGAGTGAAGCAAAAATCATGACTACTCCTATGCATCCATCAACAAATTTAGACAAAGATGAAGATGGAAAACAAGTGTCTGAAAAAGAATATAGAGGAATGATTGGATCACTTCTATATTTAACTGCTAGCAGACCAGATATTGTTTTCTCAGTTGGTCTTTGTGCAAGATTTCAAACTTCTCCAAGAGAATCACACCTCACTGCAGTCAAAAGAATCTTTAGATATCTAGTAGGCACTCCTGATGTTGGTCTCTGGTACAAAAAGGGATCACATTTTGATCTCAAGACCTACTGTGATGCTGACTATGCTGGTGATAAACTTGAAAGAAAAAGCACAAGTGGAGCATGTCAATTTCTAGGAGAAGCCCTTGTAAGTTGGTGTTGCAGAAAACAAAACACCATAGCACTATCAACAACTGAAGTAGAATATGTATCAGCTGCAAATTGTTGTTCTCAAGTGATATGGATCAAAAACCAACTTGAAGACTTTTCATTAAGGTACACAAATATTAAAATTCTTTGTGATAATACTAGTGCTATCAATTTGTCAAAGAATCTCATTCAACATTCTAGATCTAAGCATATAGAAATAAAGCATCATTTTATTAGAGACCATGTTTGTAAAAAGGATGTTGAACTAATTTTTGTGGATACTGAGAATCAGTTAGCTGACATTTTTAACAAACCTTTGGTTGAAGATAGATTTATCTTTATTAAAGAAAATTTAAATATCATTAAAAATCCATATTAATTATTGTTGAACAAAATTCTCTGCTCAGGAGAACATGAAGAGAACGTTCTCCTTCACCTATTCTTTGAACAACTTTTCCTTCTCCGTTGTTTTAAAACTCCCAAAAATTAATTATTAGACGTTTTTTTTATATAACATGTTAATATTTTTCAGTTTTTTTTTAAATATAAAGAAAAGGGTTAAACCTTTGATATCCCAATTATTTTTACGGAACAAATCAATCCTCCACTTGTCTAAAAACAACTTCTTCCTTTTGGTTTCCCTAAGTACAAATCATAAATAGTAATCAAGTACTCCCTATTACCTATCATTTCTCAAGTCTCTATTCCTATTCTCTATACAATCTCTATCCATTCCATCAAACCTTTCACTCCTCTCCAATCTTTCGTATCTCTCTCTCTCTGATTTCACTCTCAAACTTCTACTGTTCATTTCTAACCCTCACTGTTCATCATCAAAAAATTCTGAAATGGCAAGAACTAATGAAGCAGCAACCTCATCCTCATCAACCTCTCAACGATTCCTAACACCACCATCTGCTACCACTCCAAACAACTCAGGTAACTCATCTCAAAAATCACTACCTACTTCTGACAAAAATAATGAAGTTCAATCCACTCCAACCATTAGTATCACTGAAATGGTAACTAACCTAATCCATGCTTCTAACCTCCAAACTACTAGCCAAATGATGATAGGATCAGTTCCAATCAACATTCCCACCACTGTTGCTGAAAAAACAAACCTTACCAAAAGAAACCACCTCTGAACCATCAAAGAAACCATCTTGTTCATCCAAGAAAAACCGAACCAAAAAATCCAAATCAATTGATCCTTCTAACATCAGAAGGTCAAATAGAATTGCTTCTGGTTCTAGGCCAGTAGTTGACACTACAGTCTACTCCATCTCTGATAGTGAAGATGAATCTTGTCCTCCTCAAAACCCTTCTCCCAAGCACACTCCAAAAATAGCCATGTATGCTAGGAAAAAACCCTTAAAATCCACAAACTCTCCTGAAGAAGAAGAAGTTTTGGTCAAAGATTCTAGCCCTCAAAAGACAAAACCTTCTTTCCTTCTCATTCATGAAAAAAGTGCAGAAAGTTTCAAAAGGTTTACCAAATCCAAAAGTATTCTTCCAGGAAGAAGTTATGACATGGACAAGCTAAGTGCTACATGCATCAACCTGAAAAAGTTCTCTGAACCACTTGGTTGGACCAATGTTTTCAAAATCAAAGAAACCTACTATCCTGACCTAATTATAGCCTTCTATTTCAATGTTGTAGTTCACTCTGATAAGGATCTCATTACCTCAGAACTCAAAGGAAATAGAGTCAGAATTACTGAGAAAATTCTGGGAGAACTTCTGAACCTTCCAACAGAAGGAGCAAAGCTCTATGGATCTGACTGGTACTCCATTGCAGGTGTTGACAAAACTGAACTCATGTCCCTAGTCTATCAACCTGACACAATTTTAGATGACCCCCCATCTTCCAAACTCAAGTCAGATTTCAAAATCATTCACAACATCTGTCTTCATTCCATTTTCCCCAGAAAAGGAAGCAAAAACAAAGTCACTGATAATGATCTAATGATCATGTATCATATGTCAAACCAAATCAAAATCAGTCTCCCATACATCCTACTTCAACACATGATATCCACCATTGAAAGTGGTACCAGAAAAATCACCCTTCCCTATGGAATGTACTTGACAAGGGCTTTCAGAAAATTCAAGGTAAGCTTTAAGGGAGAAGAAGGCCAAAATAGCAAGACAGAGTTTTCTTCAAACAATCTTGGAAGAATGACGATACTCTCTGACATCCCAGATAGAGATCAAGGAGTCAAAAGAAAAAGGGATCTTTTTGAAACTGCAGAAAACCTAGAAATGCTGGCAACAGTCATTACCACTCAGGAAGACCATGTGGAGAACGTTCTCCCCATTCCCACTTCCTCAGATAAAGGTAAACAAGTTAGGATTGAAGATGATTTTTCTGACTCTAGGGATTTAGGAGTATCTCTAGAATTTGACTCTGCCTTTGAAGATAACTTAGATTCAAATCTGAATAAGTTCACCTCAGTTTTAATGGATGGTTTTTCTACTGCTGATAACCCTGTCAACACATCTCTGTTTTCCCCTTTAATGTCTTCACCTCAAACAACTCTTGAATCTTTTAATAGTCCAAATTTTTTGAGAAGTCTCATAAAAAATCCTGCCCCTATGTTTCCTAAAATACCTTTACCCATCTACACTGATGCTGGTACTACCTTACCCACTTTTCCATCAAACTTTGCTTCATTCAGTTCCTTTTGCACAAATGTTCCATCTGATGCTAGTCATCCTGTTGAGATTCAAACTGCTCCTGTGCTCATGTTACCACCACCACCACTACACTCTGACATTCCTCCTCCAAAGAAAACAAAAATGGAGAAAGATGTAGCAAGAACCAGAAAGGATATGGCCAAGCTGTTTCAAACAATGGAAATTCACAAAGATATGCTATCTTATGTCATGCTTGAGTTCCAACTTCTGAGAACATGGCTTGTGACTGAATTTTGTCCAGCTATGCGCATTAACCCTCCTGCAGAAAACCCTGCACCACCTGTTCCTGAGGTACCTAAGTATGATCACTCAAGTTCTGATGATTCCTCACCCACTATGCCTCACTGAACAACTCCTTACAAAGCTCCCATTCCTTTTTGCTGATAACAAACGGGGGAGAAGATAATTTGAAGATTTTAATGGAATTTGGGAATGCTTTTGCTGTTTTTCTTTAATCTTTTTGAATTAATGTTGTCTGGTTGTTTCTTAAGTTTATTAGATGATTAAGATATGATGAGAAGTACTTTAGCACTTCAGTACTTCTCCTTTTATGTTTTGAATCAATCTTAATGACAATTATGTTTTATGAAAAATCTTTGTTATTCACCTTTCCTTTTATGATGTCTCAATTTCTCATATACATAAATCATATAGGATGAACAAATTTAGGGGGAGCTTTTGACACTATCACAAGTATTATCATTATATCTCTGATCAGAATAAAAAAATTAAAATCTAATTAAAGAGTTTGTCATCATCTAAAAGGGGGAGATTGTTGAGACAAAATCCTATTTTGATGTTTTAAAGATCACAAACTCCATTAATTATATTTCAATTCAATTCTGATCATCTTATAATCTAACAAGTGTGTTTAAGTGTTTTTATAAGAACAGACTCTTTGGCAAAAGTTATATTCCTTACTTATCAAAAAGTATCACTTTCTGGAGACCAACAGAAAACCATAAGCAAAATGGTCTCCCAGCTCTGCGTACATAAGCCTATGACTTCTCTTAAGTCAACTTGTTACAAGACAAATTAGAACTTTGCATTGAAGCATATTTATAGTATCAAACCAGTTCAAATAAGTCATTTAAGGCAAGAAAATCTTTTTGGAATAAGTGCTTACTCTTTGAAGAGCTTTTAAGGAATAAAAGGTTCCCTTATCATTCCAAAGGCTCCATGTTCTCCCACGACATCATTAAGAAAATAATCAGGACCAATAAGAATTAAACAACAAAATTCTACAGCTTGCAAGGAGACATTTGAGACCGGCCATGTACAAAGCTAGGACATAGGGTTTATTTCATAACATTACAAGTGTCCTCATCTATACTATTCATGTGTCCTTTAAAAGTACAATGAACAAGAGCTACTCTACTCCTTCCTCTCTCATTACAGCTGTTCCACAACTTGCTTATGTCCTTTTTTAATCCGTTGGTGTTATCCTTAAGGAAAGCTGGAGAATGTTCTCTTTATGGTCTCCCAGACTCTCAAGGTATCATACCTCAAGTGAACTTTGCAAACCAACTGAGTTAATCATTCCCACTCTGCATAAAGCATATTTACAACGGGCATATTATCAGATACAACTAGCCAAAGGAATAATTGTACAGCAAGCTACAGTTCCTACTGTCAGAGAACATCTGGAGAATGGTCTCCCAAACTGTCGCAAAATTAAAGATCTGTTACAGCATTGGGTTATGACTTGGCAAACGGCTATAATTGTTTGAATTATCTGAGACTTGATCTTCAAGACTCTCTGCAGGAACTCTCCTCTATAAATAGCAAGCCAAGATCACTTTGAAGAGAAAGAAACTAACTTGAGAAAAATAGTATTTCATCTTTGCAAAGTCTAGCTCTTCCTTTGTCACTCATACTCCAAAAGCTTTCTATAATCTAGGATCTAAATTTATTTGAGTATCTTGAGTGTATTTCATTTTAAGCATATACAACTAGTTTAGGTTGATATAAGCTTGTAAGATCCAACAAATCATTTCATATCTGTTGAAAGATCTAACTCAAGTCAATTGGTTGAGAATTGACTGATCCAACAAATCATTTCAACTAGTTGGTGATTAACTGATTTTGTTGCCTAGCCTTGGTTAAGGTTAAGGGAAGAATTTGTTGTAATCTTGGTCTAAGATTATAGTGGATAATCTCACTCAAAGTGGGGACTGGAAGTAGCCCATTCATTTAAGGGGTGAACCAGGATAACTTCTTGTGTTTGTTTTCTTCCTCTCTACTCTTTACTTAAAGCAAACACAAATCACACTTATCACATTTATTTCTGCTTATACATCTTAGTAAATTAAGTTACAATTGTTTGTGTGATTTCTTTTCAATTCTCACTTTTAATTTAAGTCTTGCAGCAAAATTTTAAAAGGTCACAATTCAAACCCCCCCCCTTTCTTGTGACATATCCTGTTACTTCACTTCTATCGTGCTTCTTTCCTATAATCACTTCTTCCATATTTTTTGAAATCCCTAATTTCATATAGAAATCCCTAATTTCATTTGTTCTCATTCTTTATGTTTGTCATATACAATAATGCAAATCTATCATTCTTTAAATTAATAATTATTGAATATAATTTTGTTTGGGTGTAGATGAGATTGTTGTCGTTGAGACATAGTTGTGTTATGCTGTTTGTTATAATTATGGTGATGAAGGTGTTGTCGTTGAGACATAACATTAATTATGTTTGTTATAATCCCTCATTCTTCATTCTCAATTTCTCAATTTTTTTAGCTTAATTTAATTCAATGTAACAGCTATTACATTATATGATAGTAGAGTTCAATTTTGAGCACATCACAATCAATCAATTATGTTTGTGACTTTAGAAGTGATTATGGTAAAATTATCATGTGCAAAGTAGGAATATATTAGAGTGAAAAGTAGCATAACGTTAATTATAAGCTCACATTCATTTACACCTTAACTGATGATTAACAAAGTAGGTTGTGTTGGATTATGAATACAAATATCGGTTTCAAATAAGCCAATGTTTATCACATCAAAATGAGTAACTGATTCCTTTAGAAGTAACTGATTCCTTTATAAGCCAAAAGTAACTGATTCCTTTAGAAGACCAAAAACTAAAGTAGCAAGTTTAATCCAATAAAAAATCAACCATTTCATCATAACACCACATGAACCAAATCCTGTATTTTCCTATCACAAGATACCAACCCAACTTCGTGAGATGTGCTACTTCTTTGCTTAAACTTGGTTATATACACCTTTTCCAATCATCTTCACACTCATCCAAAACCACTTCAAGAAAATCACACTAACTGAAATAAACATGTCTTCATCAAAAAATTCAAACAAAAAAACTAGGTCTTCCCAAACAATGGTTCAATATCTGCCAAACAGAGGAGGTTTCTTAACAGCTCATATAATTGGACAGGTTTGTTAATTGAGTCATGCAACATATTTGTGTTTATAACTCATATTATCAATTAACTTATTTGTGTTTAATTTTAGGCATATTGTGAAATGAACCCAAAGTTTATTGATGAAATTTATGAAGAACTTGATCCAACACTAATTGTCTTTGATGACACTAACCGAAACATCAAGGTGGGACCCACTCTATTATAATTTGATTTTTCTTTTTTACTTTTCGTGGTGGGACCCACTCTTCAGAAAATTGAAGGAACCTATTAAATTGGTTCTTGCATGGTGTGCACAAGTGTGCACCCTAAGTGGGTGTGTATAATAGGGCCTCCCAACTTTTTGAGTATTTTTTCTCGAAAACTTTTCGAGTATTTTTTCTGAAAAACTTTTCGAGTATTTTTTTCTCGAGAATTTTTTCTCGGAAACTTTTCCGGAACTTTTTTCTCGAAAACTTTTCGAGTATTTTTTTCTCGGAAAGTTTTTGAGATTTTTTCCTCGGAAACTATTCCGTAACTTTTTCTGGAAAACTTTTCGAGTATTTTTTCTCAAACTCTCTCCCATGATCACTTCTTATTCTAACCACATTGCTACCTTTTTCTCTTTGAATCTGTATGCACAGTTCTTTGAAAACATCAAAAGCATCTGATTTTTCTCTGATGAAATTCACCCAAGTGTATCTAGAGAAATCATCTACCACAACAAGAACATACCTTTTTCCACCCAAACTTTCAACCTGCATGGGTCCCATGAGATCCATGTGCAGCAATTCTAGGACCTTGGAGGTTGTCTGATGCTCCAGCATTGGGTGTGACATCCTGACTTGCTTTCCAATCTGACATTCACCACACACTTTCCCTTCAACAATTTTGAGCTTTGGAATACCCCTAATTGCTTCAAGAGATATTACCTTTTTCATTCCTTTCAGATTGAGATGTCCCATCTTTTGGTGCCATAGTTGAACTTCATCTTGAGTGGTGACAAGACAAGTAGATGTAAGCGCTTCTTCTTGAGGCATCCATAGGTAGCAATTGTCTTTAGATCTAGCACCTCTTAGCACCAGTTGTCCTTCTTCATTGTTAACTAGACATTCAGATTTTGTGAAGTTAACCTTCATGCCTTGATCACACAACTGGCTAATGCTGATTAGATTTGCAGTAAGACCTTTGACTAAAAGTACATTCTCTAGGTTCGGTTGTCCATGGTTAATCAAGTCCCCAATTCCTATTATTTCTCCTTTTGCACCATCTCCAAAAGTCACAAAGCTGGCCTTGTAGGATCTGACATTCATGAGGTATTTCTCTTCACCAGTCATATGTCTAGAACACCCACTATCAAAGTACCAATCTTCCCTTGAAGAAGCTCTTAGGGAAGTGTGAGCAATTAACCCAACATCTTCTTCCTTGGATAATGTAGCACTTTCTTCTATAGGTCTCCATTCCTTCTTGACAATGGTCTTCTCATACATTACCTTTTGATTAGGCTTTTGGTTGGGATAACCGTGCAACTTGTAGCAAAAAGGTCTAATATGTCCCCTTTTTCCACAGTGATGACACACCCACTTACGGTATCTTCTTTGACTATTTGACCTTTGGTGAGCACGTGGTCTTGATCCTTGATTGGCTGAGAGTTTGGGATCAAGAGCAAATTTAGGAACAGGATAGGTTCTAGAATGTCGAGACTGATGCTCCAGCATCACTTTTCCAGTACAGGGATCAATCATGCTTCCTCCTGATGAGAACTTAGTTTCAGGATCTTGTTGATGCTGATTCAAACTAGAATAATTATATCCAATAGATCTAAGATTCCTAATTGGAACATTTTCTAGTATCTCTTCAAGCAGATCTGCTCCTGAGTTCAGCTGACTTACTCTCTTCCTTAAGTCATCCATTTGCACATTAACTTGAATGACTTTTTCTTCTGCTTGAGCAGCCTTTTGAACTTGAGTATTGACTTCTGTTTGAAGCTTGTTGATGGTCTTCTTTTGTTTTTCCAGAATTCTGCACATTTCTTCATATCTTGTCAAAAGGTCTTTGTAGGTACTAGCTAGTTCTTCATAGGAAACATCTTCATCTTCATCAGAGTCCCAATCTTCAATACCAACGCATGTTCCAGTAAGGGCAGTCACATGTCTTGCTGACTCACCTTCTTCATCAGTGTCTTCATCTGACCATGAAACAGTTAGTCCTTTCTTTTGTCTTTTCTGATAAGTTCCACATTCTGACCTGATGTGTCCATAGCCTTCACACTCATGACACTGAACTCCCTTGCCTTGAGTGCTCTTGTCTTCAGGTTTTTATTTCTTTAGACTGTTCTGTTGCTTGTTGATGTCGAACCGGATGCCTTACCCATTCTGTCTGTTTCTGCGATCAACCCTTTTTAGAACTTTGTTGAATTGTCTGCCTAGCATGGCTATAGCATCAGCTATGCTATCTTCCTCACCATCTTCGGACTGATCATCTTCCTCCTCAGTGTTTGAAACAAAAGCAATGCTCTTGTTCCTCTTGTCTCCACGTTCGTCCAACACACTTTCAAAGGTTTGGAGTGATCCAACAAGTTCATCCATTTTCATTGAGGAAATATCATGAGCTTCCTCAATAGCCGTTACTTTCATATCAAACCTTTTGGGAAGAGATCTGAGCAGTTTTCTAGCTAGCTTTTCATCAGACATTTTTTCACCTAGAGCCTCAAAAGAGTTTCCAATGTCAAGTAATTTCAAGTGAAAGTCCTGGATGTTCTCATCATCCTTCATTTTTAGGGCTTCAAATCTTGAGGTAAGATGTTGAATTTTTGACTGTTTTACTTTAGTGGTACCCTCATAGCACTTTTGTAATACCTCCCATGCCTCTTTGGCTGACACACAGTTCTTGATCATTTTAAACACACTAGTGTCAACACCATTAAACAAGGCATAGATGGCCTTGTGATTCTGATTTGCTATAGCTTCCTCTTTTGTCGTGCATTCTACCTCAGGTTTCACTATCCCAGTTGAGGTGCCTTCCTTGCTTGCATACATGGGTTGTTCCCATCCGGTTAGAACCACCTTCCACACCTTGCTATCAATGGATCTCAGAAAGGCCATCATCTTTGGTTTCCAAGCGTCATAGTTAGCAGATCCAGTAAGCAAGGGAGGCCTGTTCATGTAACCTCCTTCCTTTTCCACAGTGCCAGACATTTCAGGTCCTGAATCTCACCCAAAACAAGCAGGGTGCCTGCTCTGATGCCAATTGAAATTCCTGGCACGCTATGCACGATGCTCTACTCGATGCTCTAACAATCTATCCGGCCTCGCGCGTAACAGAATGAAAATAAACAAGTAAACAAATAAAGAACACAAGTTATTTGTTAACCCAGTTCGGCGCAAACAGCGACCTACGTCTGGGGGATACCAATCCAGGAAGGAATATCACTATAATAGTCCTAGTCCTAAGTCTACAGCAAACGCCCCGTTTACAACTTAAGAACCTAGGCCCTACCAATGACTCTTCTACCTAGGAACTCCTAGATATGAGATCCCATCTCACTCCCTTACAACCTTACGACCAGCAAGGATTTCAATACACTAGACAAAAACAGTTTTGGAGACACACTCCTAAAACTACACACTCGTACCTAAAGGCTTAGAGTGTTACACACACAAAAGTCCAATCTCCGTGCTTAAAAGCTTGGGAGAAAGAACACACAATTACAACACAAAGGACACGTCCTAAGCTTGCATCAAGGTGACACAAGAAAGGCTCACAATCATAAAACACACGCAAAACCTAATACTGAATACTAGCACAAAGACAGCGTGAACAACTAACTAGGATTAGGGTTTTGCCACTCTTTAAATACTTCAGAAAGTAACACATGCATGGGCTTTAATTCTTTGACCCAAGCATTAACTCCACATAAATAAAATGAGATTCTTTAGCAATATATTCTTCAAAGAGATTCTCCTCGGAAATATTCTTGAACTGAATCTGAAGCATTAAAAACCTTCCTTACATAAAAACATATCAAACGCGCCATACAAGATTCATGAAAGAGAAACGGAACATTCCATAAATAGCATTTGCCATGAGCGCTCCTCCTGAGCATTATTCAATGCTCTACACAATGCCAGAGCATCGGATCGCACATCTTGCACAAAGTTTATTTCCAAAAATGCAGCCAATTATCAAAGACTCAACAAACTCCCCCTTTGGCAAATTTTTGGCTAAAACAAATTATGACCATACAGATAGTACTTAAACAGATACATCAACTACATTTCTTTTTCTCAACATAAACACACAAGCATAAAGATCTGTAGAGGTTATTCTTCAAAACATTACCATACTACTCCTTCATGGAAAACAGTAGAAAAGAATAATTGTATCTTTTAAGAATATCAGGGAGGCATGCAACAGCGGAACACATAACAACTACTTCGCCTAAAATGGTCAGGAAAATAAACTTGATAGGATGTGGGATAGAATGCTTAAGCATTGTAGTTCTACTCCCCCTGCACATATGCATGGGATGTTGGAACCTTGCGTCCAACATCTCCCCCTACATCATACAATCACAACTCCCCCTCAACACCTGCATATCAGATCACATCACAAATATACATGCCAGCTACATACTTCAATCAGGCTACACTACACTACACTACAGTCACATCATAACCAGAACCAGATATAACATCAATAACCAGAGTAGTGCAGATCAGAATTAATCAAACCAGAACAAGAACAAACCAAGTTTTTACTCCCCCTTTTTGCCACAAATTTGACAAATGATAAAGGTGCAGAGAAGTTATGGCTACATAGCCTTAGTACAAACCAGCAGAAACAAAAGAACATGCCCATTACAGATTAATCAAAGAATAACAGCATCATCAGTGTCACCTCCTTCATCATCAACATTAGTTCCAGCTGCATCACCAACAGCATCATCAGTACCATCACCTGCAACATCATCACCTGCATTCTCAGCCATTAACCCTTCTTCCTCAGCTTCCTCCTTTTTCAATGCAGCAATGACCTTTTCAAGCTCAGATTTCTGCTCATCCAAGGCTCTAACAGTAGCCTCCAAGGTGGTGATCATTGCCTTCCTGTTCATAGAGGTTGAGGCCACACTCTCCTGTGCCACAACTTTCTTTGGTGGTACAATGATATCTGCTGCATGTTTGCCATCAAACAACTTATAGGAGAGAGTCAGTGGTGACTCCCTTTTACAGGGAAGATCTTCAGGAAGCAAGATATTGGGATGTTGATTCAGAATGATTCCACATATGATAGTTGGGAAAGAAATAATCAGTTTCATAGCCAATGATTTTCCATGTTCAACAATTTGGTCAAAGATGAGTGACCCATAATCAACATTAGCACCAGTACCAATGGCATAGATAAACTTAGCTAAACTGGTTGCTATGGTAGATGAATGAGTAGTAGGAACCCAATTGCTAGCCCCTATCCTATTTAGGATTGCATATTTTACAGACAGCATGGCTGAGGGGACCTTACCTTTAAGAGGCCACACCTTGACCTGGTTGGCAGTGATAGTCTTGCAGATTTGGTTGTTGGTGGGTTCAAAACCAGGGTAGCCATCCTCCTTTCTTCCTAGATAACTATTGATCACAGCAGGAGAGAAATTGATACACTTACCTCTGACAAAAACTTGATGGTACTCTTTGCTGAGTCTGTTAGCACAATCTTCTCCAATATTGACAGTAAATTCTTTCACCAGCTTCTCATAACACTTTCCAAGCCCACACACAGTTTTAAGTAACCCAGCTTGTTTAATCAGCTCCATTACTTCTGTACACTCCAGAGTGTCTTCAGCAAGCTCTCTTTCAATGGCCAACCTCCTGTGGTAGACAAACTTCCACTTAGCAGCACTTGTAGGGAAATGGAAGGACACATTGTCCATAGGAACATCAGGGACATTCTGAGGAATGGATCTCCCTGCTTTCTTTTTCTGTGTAGATACTATGCCAGGAGCATTCACTTCGGCATCCTCAGCAGTAGTAGTAGAAGCAGTCTTTCTCTTCTTAGGAGTCTTCTGTTTGGATGCAGTAGAGATTGGTGGAGCATTCTCTTCAGCATCAGAGTCCGAGTCACTTAAATTGATCGTTTTTCTTTTGGAGCCCTGCTTCTTCTGCATGGAGGGTATCTCTACCCTGCTTGATCTCCTCAGAGGACCATACATCTTTTTCTTCTTTGTGGATGTAGTAGCCTCAGTTGCTACTTTCTTTTTCTTAGAAGGAGTTGTTGCCTCAACTGCAACATTCTTCTTCTTCTTTGTTGACTTAGGTTCTTCAGCCATAACCTCAGTCACTGTTTCTTTTCTTTCTCTTAGTCTCCTCCCAACGCCAGACTTGCCAGCCTTCTTTCTAGAGTCACCTACAATTTTCATGATAGTCACATCATCTTCAGTGCTATCACCTGCAATGTCATCTTCAGCATTCACATGAACCAAATTCTCTGACATAACATTGTCAGAGTGAATTTCCCCAGTTGCAGTTTCTATTTGATGTGGGTTGTCATCAGCAACAACATTATCTGGGTCATTACCACCATCATCAAGCACATGATCAGTCTTGTCCTTTTGCTGCACATTGAGGTCATCAACCACATCAGTATTAGTATCTTGTGGTTGATCTTGTGCCAAGGATGCTGAAGCATCCGGCACAGCTTTAGCGCCAGAACTTGATTCCCCTAGTGAGTTTAGGGCATCTTGAGCAATTTGAATGTTCTGGACGTCAGCAGCATCTTCTTCTTCACTGGTAGTGTTGGGAACAACATTTTCATCAACAACAGTACTTTCCCCCTTTTTAGGACTTAGGGTTTGAGTACTTTCCTCATTCTTTTCTTCAATCGGAGGATCAGAGACAGGTGTTGCGACATCAGATGCAACATTGGGTTTGGTGTTACCAAGATCAGTAAGATACAGCTTCTGCATGTTGAAGTCCGATGAGTATCGAGACTTGGATTTTTGGGTTTTAGGTTTTCTGGTGGTCGTAGACTTTGTTTTCTTTTTGGTTTTTGGGTTCGGTGAAGATGGGGGGTTTGATGATGGTGGGTTTAGAATTGCGTTGAAGGAAGGGTGAATCATAGTGAGAGGTGTGACATCGGTGATGATGTCAGAAGGTTGGGTCAAGGGAACAGTAGGATTTTCTGTGATAGTGGGAATGTTGGTGTTTGTTTTTGATGGTGAGATTTTCTGGGGTGAGGATTTGGTTGGAGAGGTTTGATGAGAAGATTGAGACATTATGGAAAAAAAATAGGATTGAGAGGATGATGAGTTTCTGGGTTTGTTTGAGAAGTATGGAGAAGAGGTTGAGAGATATTGTGAGTAGATGAATAGGTTAGGAAAGAAAATATATGGGAAAGATTTGAATTTAAAATAACCGGTATTAGTGAATGGCGTGTTTGTGGGTGGTTTTAGCCCATGATTACCTTGATCAACGCGCGCTACTGTGATAGGGGAAAAAACAATAACTGCTGCACGCCACGCCATTACCAACGGTAATTGCTATAACTCCTCATGGAGGCAAACTGCACAGCATCAAGAGCCTTGGTAAAAATATCTGCAATTTGTTCCTTTGTGCCCACATGTTCTAGAACCACAATCTTGTTCTCAACCAAATCCCTTATATAATGATGACGAATGTCAATATGTTTTGTCTTGCTATGTTGAACTGGATTCTTTGAGATGTTTATTGCACTCATGTTGTCACAATACAATGTTAGAGCATCCTGTTCGACATCGTACTCCTTCAGCATTTGTTTCATCCACACCAACTGAGAACAACTACTACCAGCTGCCACATATTCAGCTTCAGCTGTGGATAGAGCCACACAGTTTTGCTTCTTACTGAACCAAGAAATTAGATTAGTGCCTAAGAAGAAACAACCTCCTGAAGTGCTCTTTCTATCATCTGCACTTCCAGCCCAATCAGCATCACAATAACCATATAGAGTAGAGTTTTCACAATGGGAATACATTATCCCATAATCACTGGTTCCATTCACATATTTCAAAATCCTCTTGACTTGAGTTAAGTGACTTACTTTAGGATCTGCTTGGTATCTAGCACACACTCCCACAGTATAAGTGATATCTGGTCTACTTGCAGTCAAATACAACAAGCTCCCAATCATGCTCCTGTAGAGACTTTGATCTACACTTATTCCCTTCTCATCCTTGGTGAGTTTCAAATGAGTAGGTGCTGGTGTTCTTTTGTGTGTAGCATTATCCATTCCAAACTTTTTGATGATGTTTCTAGCATACTTACTCTGTGATATAAAGATGGTGTCATCCATTTGTTTGATCTGAAGCCCAAGAAAGTAAGTCAATTCTCCAACAAGACTCATCTCAAACTCTGACTGCATTTGCTGAACAAAATGCTGGACCATTGTGTTCGACATTCCACCAAACACAATGTCATCAACATAGATTTGAGCTATTATGAATTTTCCTTTTTCTTGCTTCACAAACAGTGTCTTGTCTGATCCTCCTTTTCTGTATCCCTGCTCTTCCAAGAATTGAGTCAACCTTTCATACCATGCCCTAGGAGCCTGTTTTAGACCATACATGGCTTTCTTTAATTTGTAGACATAGTTGGGATGTTCTGGGTCCACAAACCCCTTTGGTTGCTCAACATAAACCTCTTCCTGTAGGTATCCATTCAAGAATGCACTCTTCACGTCCATTTGGTATAGCTTGAACTTGAGTATGCATGCCACCCCTAGAAGTAATCTAATGGATTCTAGTTTGGCCACAGGTGCAAAAGTTTCATCAAAGTCAAGTCCTTCAATTTGAGTATATCCTTGAGCCACAAGTCTTGCTTTATTTCTGGTAACTGTTCCATTCTCATCTGACTTGTTCTTATACACCCATTTGGTTCCAATAACATTCACATCTTCAGGTCTAGGTACCAAGTCCCATACTTCACTTCTTTCAAACTGGTTTAGTTCTTCTTGCATAGCCTCTATCCAGGCTTCATCAGTTAAAGCTTCTTTTACATTTTTTGGTTCAAACAGAGATACAAAGCAAGAGTTAGCTACCACATCATTTGTTCTTCTGGTAGTTATACCCTGTTCAGGATTCCCTATTATCAAATCTAAAGGATGATTTTTCTGAACACGAACAGATGGCCCTTTACTTGTAGCTTGAGGCCTTGCACTTTCATCACTATCTTCCTCAATAGTCCTTTCATCAGCTTCGTTCATAGATGCTGGTGTGGATGCTCCATCATCTGGTTCAGCATTCACACTGACAGGAGTACCTTGGTCTACTCCCTCATTTTCTTTGTCAGAACTGTCCTTTACTACAACATTGACAGATTCCATCACAACTTGAGTCTTTGTGTTATAGACCCTGTAAGCTCTGCTGTTTGTTGAATATCCCAGGAAAAATCCTTTTTCACTTTTTGGATCAAGTTTCCTTCTAGGCTCTCTATCAGCAAGAATGAAGCATTCACTTCCAAAGATGTGAAAGTGTTTGACTGTTGGTTTTCTGTCTTTCCACAGTTCATATAGGGTGGAGGTAGTTCCCTTTCTCAAGGTGACTCTGTTGTGTACATAGCAAGCAGTATTCATGGCTTCAGCCCAAAAGTGGTAGGGAACATTTTTGGCATGAAGCATGACTCTAGCTGACTCTTGAATCGTTCTATTTTTCCTTTCAACTATGCCATTCTGTTGAGGGGTTATTGGAGATGAATACTCATGTTTAATTCCTTCAGCAGCGCAGAAATCATCAAACTTGGAGTTCTCAAACTCTCTCCCATGATCACTTCTTATTCTAACCACATTGCTACCTTTTTCTCTTTGAATCTGTATGCACAGTTCTTTGAAAACATCAAAAGCATCTAATTTTTCTCTGATGAAATTCACCCAAGTGTATCTAGAGAAATCATCTACCACAACAAGAACATACCTTTTTCCACCCAAACTTTCAACCTGCATGGGTCCCATGAGATCCATGTGCAGCAATTCTAGGACCTTGGAGGTTGTCTGATGCTCCAGCATTGGGTGTGACATCCTGACTTGCTTTCCAATCTGACATTCACCACACACTTTCCCTTCAACAATTTTGAGCTTTGGAATACCCCTAATTGCTTCAAGAGATATTACCTTTTTCATTCCTTTCAGATTGAGATGTCCCATCTTTTGGTGCCATAGTTGAACTTCATCTTGAGTGGTGACAAGACAAGTAGATGTAAGCGCTTCTTCTTGAGGCATCCATAGGTAGCAATTGTCTTTAGATCTAGCACCTCTTAGCACCAGTTGTCCTTCTTCATTGTTAACTAGACATTCAGATTTTGTGAAGTTAACCTTCATGCCTTGATCACACAACTGGCTAATGCTGATTAGATTTGCAGTAAGACCTTTGACTAAAAGTACATTCTCTAGGTTCGGTTGTCCATGGTTAATCAAGTCCCCAATTCCTATTATTTCTCCTTTTGCACCATCTCCAAAAGTCACAAAGCTGGCCTTGTAGGATCTGACATTCATGAGGTATTTCTCTTCACCAGTCATATGTCTAGAACACCCACTATCAAAGTACCAATCTTCCCTTGAAGAAGCTCTTAGGGAAGTGTGAGCAATTAACCCAACATCTTCTTCCTTGGATAATGTAGCACTTTCTTCTATAGATCTCCATTCCTTCTTGACAATGGTCTTCTCATACATTACCTTTTGATTAGGCTTTTGGTTGGGATAACCGTGCAACTTGTAGCAAAAAGGTCTAATATGTCCCCTTTTTCCACAGTGATGACACACCCACTTACGGTATCTTCTTTGACTATTTGACCTTTGGTGAGCACGTGGTCTTGATCCTTGATTGGCTGAGAGTTTGGGATCAAGAGCAAATTTAGGAACAGGATAGGTTCTAGAATGTCGAGACTGATGCTCCAGCATCACTTTTCCAGTACAGGGATCAATCATGCTTCCTCCTGATGAGAACTTAGTTTCAGGATCTTGTTGATGCTGATTCAAACTAGAATAATTATATCCAATAGATCTAAGATTCCTACTTGGAACATTTTCTAGTATCTCTTCAAGCAGATCTGCTCCTGAGTTCAGCTGACTTACTCTCTTCCTTAAGTCATCCATTTGCACATTAACTTGAATGACTTTTTCTTCTGCTTGAGCAGCCTTTTGAACTTGAGTATTGACTTTTGTTTGAAGCTTGTTGATGGTCTTCTTTTGTTTTTCCAGAATTCTGCACATTTCTTCATATCTTGTCAAAAGGTCTTTGTAGGTACTTATAACGCCCCAACTAAAATATCTAGAATATTTAGTCAAGACATAAATAATTGAATCTGAGTACAATAAATTTAACGAGATAAAACACATGAATTACAAATAATTCATTACAACAGTTGATAAGCTTAAATAATACAGCGGACATTAGAATTAAATTCCCCGATACACAGATAAACTAAAAACAAGGGAAGACTAAATCGTCTAATGCGATGATCCAAGCTCAGCTCCAATCATCAGCTCCATCCTGGTCCTTGCTCCAGTTAACCTGTCTACCTAAAAAAAAAATTTGGTTTGGAGTGGGGTGAGACTACTAAGCCTCAGTGAGTCCTACTACCCTCCTAGAGGTGACTACACCGGGGGCACCTAAAATCAGTCGCATCATTCTAGCATATATATATATAACCATATCCTGAACTGAAAGTAAATGTGTAACACAGAAATTAACTCTTATTCATTTTAAACACAAGGACACTCTGAGGTGAGCATGTCTCAGAGGCCTGCCATATCCGTCAACCGATTCGGTCACGGCATGCAGCTCACAATAACGTATCCTAATGGATTGTCCCATTGGGAGTCCATAACGCGATATCACAAAATCGCTCATAACTGACTGAAACTAATTAAGTTCTTACTACCAATATTTCCCAAAACCCGGGGGGCATGCAAACCTATTTAATCTCTATGTTATACCCTAATGATTGTCTGCGATTAACATTCTGTTCGACATTATATTAATTATATTACTGCAAGCTATCTGATTATAATGAGGATATAAAACGAGTGTGAAAATCTTTATTTTTAGGAATTAGAAAATGGAGTTCAGTTCTGCACAAGCTCGCTATGGCGAGTCACCAGCTCGCCATGGCGAGATTATAGGTCCTGACCTAAATCAACTCGCTGTGGCGAGCAGTAGCTCGCCATGGCGAGTTTCATCAGCCCAGAACCCAGCTCGCCATGAATACTCGCCAGTTACTCGCTGTGGCGAGTTCATGCAGAATGTACCCTATTTAGCCAAAGTCATAGTTTTTTTTTTGAAATACACCTACAATCCTCCTTTTATCAGTGCAGTGACTTAATTTACATAATATACAAACAGAATGGAGGGCAATTTGGGATTAATTCCCCTCACACAACTTTTCCTAATTATTTCCTAAGTTATCATGCAAAATTCATAAATTGGGCAACTAACTAAACTATCCTAAGAACCCACCTGTATTGAGATTAACTCAGAAGCTTTTCTTTGATACAAATGCTCTGCAACAGTCACAAGCTCTAGTGTACCAGGACTCATATTTGGGAAACCCCAACTAGCTCTTACGAATACGAAAATGATGGATAGAGGCTTCTGGGTGCTGAATTAGTCACGGGTTGTTCTCTGCAATTTCTTAAGCCTCAACTCCGTTATCTAAAATCCACAAATTAACAAGCAAGGCAAGGAATGGATTAGTGAATTTTCCCGAGAGCTCTCTAAGGTTAAGGAATGAACAATGCTCGTCATAACTGAGAAAGGTTCACAGATTGATAGGAATAATTTACCAGAAGGGTGAATAAGGCTGCAGAACTGAGTACACAACAGAGCAACACATGCAGCAGCAGCTGCTAAACTCGCTAGGCGAGTACCAGCTCGCCGTGGCGAGCGCGACAGACCTGGACACAAAGTTCTGTCGTTTTGGCTCGAATCCTCCACTTCTTCAGCATCTAAAACGTTCCCAACCGTCTCAGAGTCACATTTTGGATGATAACCATACACATGCAGTCACAGAAAGTGTAAGAATGGAAGTTCAAGTTTTAGGTTTAGAAGAAAAGGAAAAAGAATGGAATTGATTATTTTGATCTTACCTCACAATCCTTTAGCACCCAGAAAGTTGAACTTCAATTCAATATACACAAGTTGCCTCCCATAATCAATAATTTCTAGAATTTCTCATAGGTAGGAAAAAGGGTGCAATCGGCCAAAAAGGGGAAAAGGAATGAAATTGAGCTTTTGGCTTGGCTAATGTTAATTCAAGGGTTAAGATTTCATGATTGCATGTGAGCTTACAAGGTTGAGGTGTGTTCTGGTGCTTCATCTATGGAGGGAAAGGTTATGGTGTTTACGTGAGAGTGTGAGAGCAAGAGGAGGAAGGTTTCTGACTTTGTAAAATGAAAGTGTTGGGAAGGAATTAGTCTTTGGTCTTGGTATATAAATACTACAATTGCAACTTGCCTTATGTTCAATTCCCATTTGGTCCTTCCTTTAAACAACTAATTTACTTGTGTAAGTTAATTATTTCTCCACACTAGTTCACCTATTCTCAAATTGTTTCCAATAACACTCTTTTAATTAATACTCTTCTATTAATTAATTTGGGATGTTACAATCTACCCTCCTTAAAGAAATTTCGTCCTCGAAATTTAAACTTCTTCGTTCTCTTCAGGGTAAATCATGTATATCTGCACTCGACATCCATGCTTCCCTTATTCTCCGGCCAACTGTATTCAATCCCTTGGAATAAAACTTTCCTCTTATAAGGTTACTGGCTGAAGGTTGTCCTCACATTCTCAAGGTTCCTGTGTTGCGCACTCTGATTCAAATGCTTATTGTCACCTTCTGACAGGAGCGCCATCATCCTAGTCCATAATTCTTTGGGCACCTTTACTATGATCAGTCTTTTTCCATTACCACCGGTATAACTCCAACTTCAGCGGACTTAGATGTCGGTATCCGGCCTGGTTGGGTACAACTAGAACCTATGGTATAAGCTTGAGTGTCATAACGGGCAAATTCTAAATCTTCCTTCCAAGGTCGTTCCCTTTCGAACGCTATCATGCACGACATGTCAAATGTACACCTGTACCACGTGTTATCTAAATACTCCAGAATCGATCGAAATATAAAACGAGTGGAAAATCGTCTAGACACTACTGATTCTTCTGCTGGCGAGTCAGACCCATCCACAGACGAATCTATAGTTATCCGATAAAATCCCACCTACAATTTTAATCCATTCTGGTACAACACGGTGATCACATTCGCACATTTAACCTGAAGATGCATTTAGGTTCAAACTATCTTCCAGGGTTAACGGTTCATCTTGTTTGAAACCTTTTACCGGTGACTGATGCGTGGAATTATGGCTAGAATGATCAGATTCTAAACTTGGCTGATAGTACACGCACAGCTTGAATTTGTAAAGCTAAGGCTGAAATAATTATACTCGACTCAAGATGATTTACTGAAATAACTGGCTGATTACCAAGGACAGAAAGTAGTTCCAAGGACGAGGATACATCAACTTAAACGGGCAGTTAACACACACTTATCTGAGTCGGATTTGGATAATTAGTCTTAAGGTTTGGAAAGCTCTAGTCATGGTGTCTGAGTTAGGAACTTGGTATTACAAGGTACAAGAACTGAATCTGGGAGGTCAAAACGTTCGGCAGAAGTATTCGAGGTGAATACACTGATCTAACATGATTCCAGAGTGTGGAACTGATATACAACGAACCCGGATAACATTCTTATTTTCTAGGTTTCACTTAAGCTGATGGAACTGAAACTTATCCTGATTTTAACTGATGAAGCTTGGTAGAGAAGAGTTAACTAATTCAGCTGGAATAATGACTTCGACGATTGCAAGAATGAAGGTCTAAAGGGTTTACTGACACTAAGCTAGGTAAGTTTTTACCAAAGTAGTTTTGAAGCATGTGGAATTAACGGATCAGCTGAAGTGAGCAAGAAATTAAATTGAAATTGTTCTTGACCTTCTCAAGAATATTTAACTTCCTCATATAGGATGGAGCCACTGATAACACAACTGAAAGAAACTGAGAACAATTACTATGATTACCTAAGAATGACGTTGATTACCATTAGTTTAACTAACTGGCTTCGAGGAAGTTTGGGAAATTGCATCCTAATTAAATTTAGGCATTGCACATGGTTGTCCAGTTATTACGGCACGAGAAGAATTTTCTCATCTGATTCGTAAGCAGATAAATTAGAGGGTACCTACATCCTTAGTGTTTCAAGACTTATGAACATAAAATTTGACCAATGCTCGGTCCAACGAGTCGGCTGAAGAAAATCCAGAACGAAATGGAGGCTACTGAAAATTGGTCTCCTATTGCATTGAGACTAGTGTTTCGCATTCCTATTCCTGCCAGACTCTCGGGCTGGGGCAACTAAGTTTTTCACTCACGTTCATTGCTGACAAGTTCTCACAGGTAGGTCTAACTGGTTCTAATAGTCTCTTGGCTGAAGATTTTAATTATGCAGAAAGTGTCGACTGTTGGCTGAAGCTAAGGTCGATCTTAATTACTTGTCTCTGGTTAACTAATGTGTATCTAAAAGGTTAGTCCGAGTGGTAAGGATCATTAATAGAGCCATCCTATTTGTTATTTCCGTCAAGTATTGGTTTCCTACCTTCGGCACTACGGTAGTGGTAAACTATGGTTCAACCTTGGGGACAGGTCATGCTAAAGGTAACTCTCAATTATTATTACTAATCAAACTTATCCTGTGATGGGTTGGTGCAATTACTAGGGTAAGTGACAGGCTGTCTTATCTCATGGGCATCTAAGAGTAGCTGTCGCAAGCGTTAACTTAACGGTCTTGTGATGAGCTAATACTAAGGTAAGGATGCTAAGGTTCCACTATTTTTATTAATGTAATTAACTGGTCAAAAGTGCTGGATTACTAGTTTATGGGTACTCAAATTAACGGTCTTCAGTAACCTATTTGGTGATGGTATTGCTAAGGGAGAACTCTATACTTATGTGACAGTGTGTTATTACTGATTTGGTTGCTAAACTATTCGGTAATAATGTCCTAGAGGCTTTGACTGAAGAGTTCTCGTGATATGGCCTAACTGTTGATCTAGTTATATTTGGGTTTCTAAAGTTTCGCTGGGTCTACTGCTAAAGACTGGTGTAGTTGCAAGGTGATTTTCTAATTGTCGTACTAAAAGTAACTTGTCCCTCAGGGTGAGGTAGAAGGGTTCTCACGAGTTGAAGGGTAAGAATAACTTAGTTAAGGATATTCTAACTAATAATCTAATAAGGTAACCTGGGTGATAAAGATAAGTGCTAGCATTCTAATCTTGGTTCCTCTAACTTAGGTATTTCGGGTTGGATCCCTATTACTAATATCCATCAGGTTCACTATACTAACCCTGCTAAATCTGGAACACCTATGTACTACTACTTAATACGTCCTCTGGGTAAGGTACTCTTAGAAGGGAAATCTGATTGCTAATACTGGTTTAAGGCTGGGTTTTCCTATTAGTCTCAAAATGCTCATAGGCTCCTAATAGGAAAGGTATACTCATTCTAATGAGAACACTTAAGGCTTAATAATCTTGGGGTAAGCTTAACTGGTTGTCCTCAGGGATTAGTGTTACTTGGCTGAGGTATTACTAAGTTGTCTCCTAACAGGGTGAACTTCTCGGCTTCACAAGAATTAATGGAATACATGTGAGGTTTATCTAAGTCTTCCTAATAAAGGGGAGTTCCTCGTTTGCACTGGATAACTAAACGTCCCGAGATAAGTTTGGCTTATTCCTATCACTGGTGTTACTTGGTCAATATACTTGACTGATTTTAGGCTCTCGGTGGATAAGGCAATTCTAGATTCAGGAAATTCACCTGACACACTGTGCCAGTGGAATACTGTTGTGCACTGCGCACTTCAGTTTTAAAGGTACACTTACATTCCTTCAATTTATAACTCTACTCCTGTCTTGTGTTACGCAACTTACTCCTGTGGCACCATTTGCCACATTCCAAAATCCACTTAAAAGAACTTCCTTCGACGATTGCTCCTCGACTGTAGTTTCACTACGGATTTAACGGTGGAATTCCAGAATTCACTTCAGTTCTAAACCATAATACCCTGCCTACCATTCACAATACTGAGTTGATCAGGCTCAGCACGCGATGGTTTCAGCGTAAACAGTCCAGATCCAAAGGGTCTGCATTACTTAGGAATGAGTTGTTCCGACTCATGGCAAGGTCCGATACTGGATCGACCTGCTCTGATACCAATTATAACGCCCCAACTAAAATATCTAGAATATTTAGTCAAGACATAAATAATTGAATCTGAGTACAATAAATTTAACGAGATAAAACACATGAATTACAAATAATTCATTACAACAGTTGATAAGCTTAAATAATACAGCGGACATTAGAATTAAATTCCCCGATACACAGATAAACTAAAAACAAGGGAAGACTAAATCGTCTAATGCGATGATCCAAGCTCAGCTCCAATCATCAGCTCCATCCTGGTCCTTGCTCCAGTTAACCTGTCTACCTAAAAAAAAAATTTGGTTTGGAGTGGGGTGAGACTACTAAGCCTCAGTGAGTCCTACTACCCTCCTAGAGGTGACTACACCGAGGGCACCTAAAATCAGTCGCATCATTCTAGCATATATATATATAATCATATCCTGAACTGAAAGTAAATGTGTAACACAGAAATTAACTCTTATTCATTTTAAACACAAGGACACTCTGAGGTGAGCATGTCTCAGAGGCCTGCCATATCCGTCAACCGATTCGGTCACGGCATGCAGCTCACAATAATGTATCCTAATGGATTGTCCCATTGGGAGTCCATAACGCGATATCACAAAATCGCTCATAACTGACTGAAACTAATTAAGTTCTTACTACCAATATTTCCCAAAACCCGGGGGGCATGCAAACCTATTTAATCTCTATGTTATACCCTAATGATTGTCTGCGATTAACATTCTGTTCGACATTATATTAATTATATTACTGCAAGCTATCTGATTATAATGAGGATATAAAACGAGTGTGAAAATCTTTATTTTTAGGAATTAGAAAATGGAGTTCAGTTCTGCACAAGCTCGCTATGGCGAGTCACCAGCTCGCCATGGCGAGATTATAGGTCCTGACCTAAATCAACTCGCTGTGGCGAGCAGTAGCTCGCCATGGCGAGTTTCATCAGCCCAGAACCCAGCTCGCCATGAATACTCGCCAGTTACTCGCTGTGGCGAGTTCATGCAGAATGTACCCTATTTAGCCAAAGTCATAGTTTTTTTTTTTGAAATACACCTACAATCCTCCTTTTATCAGTGCAGTGACTTAATTTACATAATATACAAACAGAATGGAGGGCAATTTGGGATTAATTCCCCTCACACAACTTTTCCTAATTATTTCCTAAGTTATCATGCAAAATTCATAAATTGGGCAACTAACTAAACTATCCTAAGAACCCACCTGTATTGAGATTAACTCAGAAGCTTTTCTTTTATACAAATGCTCTGCAACAGTCACAAGCTCTAGTGTACCAGGACTCATATTTGGGAAACCCCAACTAGCTCTTACGAATACGAAAATGATGGATAGAGGCTTCTGGGTGCTGAATTAGTCACGGGTTGTTCTCTGCAATTTCTTAAGCCTCAACTCCGTTATCTAAAATCCACAAATTAACAAGCAAGGCAAGGAATGGATTAGTGAATTTTCCCGAGAGCTCTCTAAGGTTAAGGAATGAACAATGCTCGTCATAACTGAGAAAGGTTCACAGATTGATAGGAATAATTTACCAGAAGGGTGAATAAGGCTGCAGAACTGAGTACACAACAGAGCAACACATGCAGCAGCAGCTGCTAAACTCGCTAGGCGAGTACCAGCTCGCCGTGGCGAGCGCGACAGACCTGGACACAAAGTTCTGTCGTTTTGGCTCGAATCCTCCACTTCTTCAGCATCTAAAACGTTCCCAACCGTCTCAGAGTCACATTTTGGATGATAACCATACACATGCAGTCACAGAAAGTGTAAGAATGGAAGTTCAAGTTTTAGGTTTAGAAGAAAAGGAAAAAGAATGGAATTGATTATTTTGATCTTACCTCACAATCCTTTAGCACCCAGAAAGTTGAACTTCAATTCAATATACACAAGTTGCCTCCCATAATCAATAATTTCTAGAATTTCTCATAGGTAGGAAAAAGGGTGGAATCGGCCAAAAAGGGGAAAAGGAATGAAATTGAGCTTTTGGCTTGGCTAATGTTAATTCAAGGGTTAAGATTTCATGATTGCATGTGAGCTTACAAGGTTGAGGTGTGTTCTGGTGCTTCATCTATGGAGGGAAAGGTTATGGTGTTTACGTGAGAGTGTGAGAGCAAGAGGAGGAAGGTTTCTGACTTTGTAAAATGAAAGTGTTGGGAAGGAATTAGTCTTTGGTCTTGGTATATAAATACTACAATTGCAACTTGCCTTATGTTCAATTCCCATTTGGTCCTTCCTTTAAACAATTAATTTACTTGTGTAAGTTAATTATTTCTCCACACTAGTTCACCTATTCTCAAATTGTTTCCAATAACACTCTTTTAATTAATACTCTTCTATTAATTAATTTGGGATGTTACAGTACTAGCTAGTTCTTCATAGGAAACATCTTCATCTTCATCAGAGTCCCAATCTTCAATACCAACGCATGTTCCAGTAAGGGCAGTCACATGTCTTGCTGACTCACCTTCTTCATCAGTGTCTTCATCTGACCATGAAACAGTTAGTCCTTTCTTTTGTCTTTTCTGATAAGTTCCACATTCTGACCTGATGTGTCCATAGCCTTCACACTCATGACACTGAACTCCCTTGCCTTGAGTGCTCTTGTCTTCAGGTTTTTATTTCTTTAGACTGTTCTGTTGCTTGTTGATGTCGAACCGGATGCCTTGCCCATTCTGTCTGTTTCTGCGATCAACCCTTTTTAGAACTTTGTTGAATTGTCTGCCTAGCATGGCTATAGCATCAGCTATGCTATCTTCCTCACCATCTTCAGACTGATCATCTTCCTCCTCAGTGTTTGAAACAAAAGCAATGCTCTTGTTCCTCTTGTCTCCACGTTCGTCCAACACACTTTCAAAGGTTTGGAGTGATCCAACAAGTTCATCCATTTTCATTGAGGAAATATCATGAGCTTCCTCAATAGCCGTTACTTTCATATCAAACCTTTTGGGAAGAGATCTGAGCAGTTTTCTAGCTAGCTTTTCATCAGACATTTTTTCACCTAGACCCTCAAAAGAGTTTCCAATGTCAAGTAATTTCAAGTGAAAGTCCTGGATGTTCTCATCATCCTTCATTTTTAGGGCTTCAAATCTTGAGGTAAGATGTTGAATTTTTGACTGTTTTACTTTAGTGGTACCCTCATAGCACTTTTGTAATACCTCCCATGCCTCTTTGGCTGACACACAGTTCTTGATCATTTTAAACACACTAGTGTCAACACCATTAAACAAGGCATAGATGGCCTTGTGATTCTGATTTGCTATAGCTTCCTCTTCTGTCGTGCATTCTACCTCAGGTTTCACTATCCCAGTTGAGGTGCCTTCCTTGCTTGCATACATGGGTTGTTCCCATCCGGTTAGAACCACCTTCCACACCTTGCTATCAATGGATCTCAGAAAGGCCATCATCTTTGGTTTCCAAGCGTCATAGTTAACAGATCCAGTAAGCAAGGGAGGCCTGTTCATGTAACCTCCTTCCTTTTCCACAGTGCCAGACATTTCAGGTCCTGAATCTCACCCAAAACAAGCAGGGTGCCTGCTCTGATGCCAATTGAAATTCCTGGCACGCTATGCACGATGCTCTACTCGATGCTCTAACAATCTATCCGGCCTCGCGCGTAACAAAATGAAAATAAACAAGTAAACAAATAAAGAACACAAGTTATTTGTTAACCCAGTTCGGCGCAAACAGCGACCTACGTCAGGGGGATACCAATCCAGGAAGGAATATCACTATAATAGTCCTAGTCCTAAGTCTACAGCAAACGCCCCGTTTACAACTTAAGAACCTAGGCCCTACCAATGACTCTTCTACCTAGGAACTCCTAGATATGAGATCCCATCTCACTCCCTTACAACCTTACGACCAGCAAGGATTTCAATACACTAGACAAAAACAGTTTTGGAGACACACTCCTAAAACTACACACTCGTACCTAAAGGCTTAGAGTGTTACACACACAAAAGTCCAATCTCCGTGCTTCAAAGCTTGGGAGAAAGAACACACAATTACAACACAAAGGACACGTCCTAAGCTTGCATCAAGGTGACACAAGAAAGGCTCACAATCATAAAACACACGCAAAACCTAATACTGAATACTAGCACAAAGACAGCGTGAACAACTAACTAGGATTAGGGTTTTGCCACTCTTTAAATACTTCAGAAAGTAACACATGCATGGGCTTTAATTCTTTGACCCAAGCATTAACTCCACATAAATAAAATGAGATTCTTTAGCAATATATTCTTCAAAGAGATTCTCCTCAGAAATATTCTTGAACTGAATCTGAAGCATTAAAAACCTTCCTTACATAAAAACATATCAAACGCGCCATACAAGATTCATGAAAGAGAAACGGAACATTCCATAAATAGCATTTGCCATGAACGCTCCTCCTGAGCATTATTCAATGCTCTACACAATGCCAGAGCATCGGATCGCACATCTTGCACAAAGTTTATTTCCAAAAATGCAGCCAATTATCAAAGACTCAACACTATGTTTTATTTTGGGGGCTTGATCTTTTGGGGCCTATATAATAGGGGTCCCATTTATGCTTACCATATTTAGGCCCCCTTTATATTGGGGCTGAGCCTAATTTTGTTTGGCCCCCTAAATTGACAGCTCTAGTTACAGGGGTAAAGTGGGGTGGAAAATACACCCTCATTCCCCTATCAACAACACTATCAGATTCTCTTTTCCTCCCTCTCTCACATCTCTACAGGGACTCCTGTTGGAACAAAGTGGGTCTGACATGAACCTCTAATGTTTTAAGTGGTTTTGATGATAACAAAGTATTAAAATTACAATTGGAATTACTAATGGTTATTCTAGTGTGCAGAACTACAAGTTAAAATTCATTCAGAAGCACTATGAATAATAGCAGAGAAGCCAGTCAAAACAAGCTCTGAAAGCACATCACTGTTCATCAGAAGCTTAAGTTTTGTATGTTAAAGAAAGTGCCTCTGAGGACAAAAACAAGGCTCTGACGGACTCAGAAGCAAAAAGGGCCTCAAGAAGCATTGATAACAGCATCTGAAGCAAAAGGAATTTACGTCACTCAAGAGCTGACATATTCAGAACCAATGATTGAAGAACAATCTACTTCAAGGATCTGTCACGTCCACAGGAAGGAATATTCGTTGGTACAACGTTAACCTTATCCATATGTGGAGCGCAATTGAGAAACGTACTATTGTACTATTATTACTCAAAATGGATGAGTGATAATTCAAATAGCAAGGTAGTGGAATTGGATATCTTTACCAAAGAAGGTAACTACAGCTATCACAATTGTACGAATAAATTCCAGCTGGCACCTCTCTCTCTTCAACGGTCATCATCTTCCTCCAAGTATAAATAGAAGACTCAAATGGAAGAAATGACTACTGTTCGAACAACCATTCTACCAACACTGTTCAAAGACTAAGAAGCATTCTGACATCATAATTTAAATCTGTCATTCTAAGTCTTAGAACAATTTGAGTTGTATTTTGTAAACACCTCTGATAGTATATCAAGTGTTCCTTAACATTCATTCTTATTCTTAAGTTTGTTTGAGAAGTCTCTTGTTAAGTTTAACTTGAGCATTTGAGAAGTCTCTTGTTAAGTTTAACTTGAGCATTTGAGAAGTCTCTTGTTTAGTAAAACTTGAGCACCTGAGAAGTCTCTTGCAAGTGTGCTTGAGCAATTTGTAATCTTAAGTAGATTATAGTGAAAATCTCTTGTTAGTAACAAGGGGACTGGAGTACTCTCGATTTGTGAGGGGAACCAGGATAAATTCTGTGTCTTTCTTTCTCTCTCTCAGCACCCTCTTTTTATTTTGTGTTTATATCCGCTGCATACTTAGTTTTATTTTGAAAAACTTTTAATTCTCAAAACACAATTCAACCCCCCCTTCTTGTGTTTTTCCACCTTCAATTGGTATCAGGAGCTGGGCTGTTGCCTAACTCTCACCTATCAGTGAAACAGTTAAGATTCAGGGAGGAAAAACATGTCTGCTGAGAAGAATCTCAATGAAGTTCCTTTTGACTATGATTCTAATTCTAAAGACAGAAGGTCTTCTGACAAAATTCCCTTTTTCAATGGAACTGAGACTGGTTATCCATTCTGGAAAACCAAGATGTACAGTCACATCATGGCGATTGATTGTGATCTGTGGGACTTGGTAGAAGATGGAGTGAACTTTGAAAATATGGACTTAGAAGGCGTTGTTAGCTCTAAAGACAGAAAGGCTTTTACACCTACTCAAAAGTTGGAATATAAGAAGCATCACAGTGTAAAAGGGATGATGACAAATGCCATCTCTCATGATGAGTACTTGAAAATTGGAGATAAGAGAACGGCTAAGTCTATCTGGGATTCTCTTAAATCCAAGTATGAAGGAAATAAACAAGTTAAGGAGGCTAAGGCCAACTTGTTAGTACATCAGTATGAATTATTTAAAATGAAGGACGGAGAGGACATTGAGACAATGTTCTCTAGGTTCCAAATTCTTGTTTCGGGACTTCAAGTTTTAGATAAGAGCTATACTGAGGCTGATCATGTAAGGAAAGTACTCAGAAGCTTGCCGCCAAAGTGGAGACCAAAAGTGACAGCGTTTCAGGAATCTAAGGATTTAGATACTGTGTCTCTTGAAAGCTTGGTTAGTTCTCTAAAGAGTCATGAGATGGAACTCATGACTGATGAAACGACTAAGAAGCTAAAAGGGATAGCCCTGAGCACCAAAAGTTCCTCTAAGGCTCTGAAGGCGAAGGTTATAGTATCTGATGAAGAAGCTTCTGAAGAAGGTCACGAGATGGACTCTGATGAAGAAGAAGAAATGGTTCTGATGGCTGCAAGAGTATCGCAATGGGCTAAGAGAAGCAAGAAGTATGCTGGTAAGTTTGGAGGTTCTTCCAAGAAGGTTGGTACTTCTAAGGATAAAAAGGAAGAACAAAACAAATGCTTTAAGTGCAACAAACCAGGACACTTCATTGCTGACTGCCCTGAGAACCTGAGTAAAACATCCAAGAGAACCTCTAACAAAGAAAGATACAAAAGTAAGCTCAAGAAGGGGTTCCTTGCCACTTGGGATGATTTGGATCAGGAATCAGATTCTGATGGGGAAGAAGAAGCAAACCTAGCCTTGATGGCAACCGCTTCTGACCAAGAGAACTCTGAGCACGAAGCTGACTCAGATTCAGAAGATGAAGATGAGGTACTTGCTAAACTTTCTCGTTCTGAATTAATAGATTCCTTAAAAGATGCCTTAAAACTTTTAACCAAAAAGGCGGGTGAGTGTAAGGTCCTTAAAAAGGCCTATAACAACCTGACCGAAAAGGCAAATGAAATAATTGAACAAAATGAGTCTCTAAAATCAAGAAATGAATTTATGGAAACTCATTATGTTCTTGATGATAAGGTTCCTCCAGAACATGAATTTGCTCTTCAGGAATTCCTTATCAATGGAATGAAAAGAAGTAAAATAGCCTCTTTGATTTATCATGTAAGTAGAAATAGAGGAGAAGGTCTTAGATTCTCACGTTTTAAAGATAATCCATTATCTTCAAAGTCCTCTAATATAGATAAATCAAAACCTAAGGTTGTCTTTGTAAAGAGTCAATCAGAAGTTCTAAATGAGTCAGCCTCTAATAGAACATCAAAGCCAGAGGCTCAAGAGTCAAAGGCTCAGAAGGATAAAACCTCAGAACCTAAGATTTTTAAGCCTCAAACTAATGTTAAATCTAAAGAAGCTCTGACACATTCAAGAACAAAGCTCAAGAGCTATACTAAACCCAAAAACTTTTCAACAAGGGTGGTTAACTCTAGAGGCTCTGATAGGTCTTTCAAACAAAGACCACCTAGACCTGTAAAGACTAACACAAAAGGACCCATAAAGATATGGGTACCAAAATCTCAAATAATATTTGCTTCAGGTTTGCACACTAAGAAGGCCAAAGCAGCAATGCTGGTACCTGGACAGTGGCTGCTCACGACATATGACGGGAGAAAGGCATATGTTCCAAACCCTGACTCTGAAAGAGGGAGGTACTGTGGGGTTTGGAGGAAACCAAAAAGGGAAGATCATTGGTACAGGTATAGTTGGTAACTCTTCTCTTTCAATTAAAAATGTTTGGTTAGTTGATGGCCTAAAACATAATCTTCTTAGCATTAGTCAATTTTGTGATAGCGGATTTATTGTTAAATTTGATAAAGAGGCATGTACAGTAATCAATGATTCTGACAAGTCCATATTGTTTAGAGGATTAAGAAGAGGTAATGTTTATAAGGTGAATCTGTCAGAACTCACTGAGCAGAAGATAGTTTGTCTTCTATCTCTGAATGATGAAAAGTGGGTCTGGCACCAACGCTTAGGTCATGCTAACTGGAGATTAATCTCTAAGCTTAGTAAACTAAAGTTGGTTAAAGGCCTGCCAAATCTTAAATATCATTCAGATGCTCTGTGTGGTCCTTGTCAGATTGGCAAAATTTCAAAAACTTCTTTTAAACCTAAAAACATTGTCTCTACCTCAAGACCCTTAGAACTACTTCACATTGATTTGTTTGGTCCAGTAAGTACTGCCTCAATCAATGGGAAGAAATATGGATTAGTCATTGTTGATGATTACAGTAGATGGACTTGGGTAAAGTTTCTAAGAGTGAAAGATGATGCATATGATGTGTTCAGCATCTTCTGCACTCAAGTGCAAAATGAGAAAGGTCTCAAAATCTTAAAGGTAAGAAGTGATCATGGTGGTGAATTTGAAAACGAACCATTTGCAACTTTTTGTGAAGATCATGGCATTGTCCATGAGTTCTCTGCTCCTAGAACACCACAACAAAATGGTGTTGTAGAGAGAAAGAACGGGTCTTTACAAGAAATGGCAAGAACCATGATGCATGAGACAAAACTTGCTAAGCACTTCTGGGCAGAAGCTGTAAACACAGCTTGTTATATTCAAAATAGGATCTATATAAGACCTCTATTGAATCTAACAACATATGAACTCTTCAAAGGAAGAAAGCCCAACATCTCTTATTTTCATCAGTTTGGATGTACCTGTTACATTCTAAACAACAAGGCCTACAAAAGAAAATTTGATGCCAAAGCTTGTAAGGGAATCTTTATAGGTTACTCTGAACGCTCAAAGGCATACAGAGTGTATAATTCTGAAACTAACACAGTGGAAGAATCTATACATGTTAGATTTGATGATAAAGAGCCTGACAGTAAAATGTCAGAGCAAGATAATAGTTATGCAGGTGTTCCATACCAATACATCGATTCAGAACCTGAAAAAGCATCAGAAGCTGTTGAAGCTTCAGAAGCTGTATTGGAAGAAGATGCTGAAGAAGCATCTCAATTAGAAGCATCACAAGAACATGATGACACTTCAGAAGAAGACACTCAACCAAGTGCTGATGTTGATGAAGCTCCAAGAAGGAAGTTCAAATATAGATCATCACATCCAGAAGATTTAATTCTTGGAAACAAAGAAAGTCCAAGAAAGACAAGATCGGACTATCAACAACTTGATTCACTTCTGGGACTAATCTCAATGATAGAACCAAAGAATGTTGATGAAGCACTTTCTGACGATGGATGGATTGTAGCTATGCAAGATGAGCTCAATCAGTTTCAAAGAAATGATGTATGGGATTTAGTGCCAAGACCAGCACATAAGAACATCATTGGAACTAAGTGGGTATTTAGAAACAAGATGAATGAACAAGGTGAAGTGGTAAGAAATAAAGCTAGACTGGTAGCACAAGGCTACAGTCAGCAAGAAGGTATAGACTTCACTGAAACATTTGCTCCAGTAGCAAGACTGGAAGCAATCAGGTTACTTCTTTCATATGCTATTAACAATGGAATCACATTGTACCAAATGGATGTTAAGAGCGCCTTTCTTAATGGTGTTATTTCTGAAGAAGTATATGTCAAACAACCCCCAGGTTTTGAGGATTTGAAAAATCCTGATTATGTTTATAAACTTAAGAAATCACTCTATGGTCTCAAACAAGCTCCAAGAGCTTGGTATGAAAGACTGAGTAATTTCCTTTTAGAAAATGGTTTTCAAAAAGGTCAAATTGACAATACATTATTCAGAAAGACATCTAAGAAAGATATCTTAATCATTCAAATATACGTTGATGATATTATTTTTGGTTCTACTAATGCTTCCTTGTGCAAGAGTTTTTCAAAGCTGATGCAGGATGAATTCGAGATGAGTATGATGGGTGAATTGAAGTTCTTCCTTGGAATCCAAATTAATCAAGGAAAAGATGGCACTTACATTCATCAAAGCAAGTATACAAAAGAGCTTCTGAAGAAGTTCAACCTTGATGACTGCAAGATAATGTCTACACCCATGCATCCTACCAGCAGCTTAAGCAAAGAAGAGATAGGAAGCAAAGTAGATCAGAAGCTGTATCGAGGTATGATTGGTTCTTTACTCTACCTTACAGCATCTAGACCTGATATTTTATATAGTGTATGCTTGTGTGCTAGATTCCAGTCAGATCCTAGAGAACCTCACTTAACTGCTGTTAAGAGGATCTTTAGATATCTGAAAGGAACTACTAATCTAGGACTTCTTTATAAAAAATCCCTAGATAGTAAGCTAGTTGGATTCTGTGATGCTGACTATGCTGGTGATAAGATTGAGAGGAAATCCACTAGTGGAAATTGCCAATTCATTGGTGAGAATCTCATATCTTGGGCCAGTAAGAGACAAACAACTATTGCTTTGTCTACAGCAGAAGCAGAATACATCTCAGCTGCTAAATGCTGCACACAGCTTCTCTGGATGAAATATCAGTTGGAAGATTATAACATAGCTGAAAGTAGTGTTCCACTATATTGTGACAATACTGCTGCTATTCATTTGTCTAAGAACCCTATTCTACACTCTAGAGCTAAACATATTGAAATAAAACACCATTTTATAAGGGATCATGTTCAGAAAGGTACAATAGATATTCAATTCATTGATACTGAACATCAATGGGCTGACATATTTACTAAACCTTTAGCTATTGAAAGATTTGATTTTATCAAAAAGAATTTGAACATGCACTATATCTCTGAAGAAAATTAGCTCTGAGAAGTAGAATAAAATTAGCATCTGAAGCTCTATCAGAACCTCTTATAATTTAGAGTATCCCTTGGGAAGCTCTGAATAATTTAGGCTCTGAAGAGTAACAGGTTCTGATGAGGTGTCAGATACAAATGAGTGAGGCTCTGAACCTTTTGGAAATGAAACGTTCAGTACGAGTAAGTGTACAACAGTTGTCTATACACGCGTCAGCTATGATTAAACTTTTACAACACGTGTCTAGATCCTGACGGGCAGAGAACAGTTAATGATGATTATGGCAGTTAAGTATATTATTTAATTTTTAAAACTGCTCGCGCTCCCTCCCAATGTTTATTTTCTCTGTGTATGTGTGCTAGTTACTATTCATAAGTCACTTCACTCACTTGCACAACTTTTTACACAAAATCACTACCTACACAACCCTAGACCTTACAGAAATTCCCAATCTTCATCTTCTTAATTCTCTGCAACTATGGCTGCTCGTTCATTAAACGAAATCGTTCAAGAACCCTTTAACCCTACGTTACCACCCATCATCGATCTTAATTCAAAAGATAATCTAGTCTACGAACATCATCAAACCGACGCTGGACCAGACTCTTATGATTTCTTCACTGAGAAGTTCGTGGATTTTGAAAGTTTGAAAGCGAATGAGATTGACATTCAATACTTGTTCTACAACCAACAATGGCAGAATTATTTTGAGATGCTTAATGGCTTCGTATACTACGACATAATGAAGTATTTCTGGCAGAAGGCTAAAGTGTACGATAGAGCAAGTGCTGATAAAGAATACAAGGATATGGTTGAGAAGAACAAGGAATTACGAGGGAAAACAAGAAAGGAACTTGGTCTTAAACCTTATAGAGGAAGGGAAATTAGGTCAAATATTTTGGGAATCAATGTTGTGATAACTCAGGCACACATTGCTAAGATTCTGGGTTTAGACAACAAAGGAGAAGATATAGAAGTGTATGATAAGAAAAGCAAGCATTTGGATTCAATTCATCAGGACCTCTTTAAATCTGGATGCACACAAAGGGATTTTGGAAAAGTAATGCACATGAAGCACACATTTGAATTTGCTTTTAGAATGTGTTTGTCTACCATCTTCACCAGAAAAGGTGGATTGGATACCATCTCCATTCCACACAAACATCTCATCTGGTTCTTATACAAGAGGGTGAAAGTTAATTTGGCTAAGATTCTTTTTGAGCACATGTGCTTTACCATCAATGAGGGTAGAACTAAAATACCATCAGTCATTCATCACCCAAGGTTAATTTCAGAACTGATAAGGCAAACCAAACTCACAGATATTGTGAGTGCCAAAGAAAAACTTAGAGTTTTCCAAACTGCTAAGTATGATGCATCAGTTCTGGTCAACATGAAGAGAAAAACCAAGGAAGAAATCATTCAAGTGAAAACACCTCTACAGCAAGTGTACGAAAAGTACTTCTGGTGTGATGGGTTTCCCACCATATCAGAACATGATAATGATGAGGTCATCAAGAACTTTCTTGAGTCAGTAAGAAGAGATACTGGGGTTAGTGTGCCCAGGAAAATGGTTGTAAGTGTTCCTAATTGGGATATCTTCAAGGGACCAAGAGATATTACAAGGAACAGAAGAAAGCCAAGAACTACTGAGCAAGAAATGATTGATGAAGGCTCTGATGATCAAAAGCATGATAGTGCTGATGAGATTGAGGAAGGTGAAAGAGGTGCTGGAAATATGATGGCTGAAGCTGTTCAGAAGGAAAAGCGTACAAAGAAAAGGCATGATAGGCCTTCAACTTCTGAGGAAGATCAGAACCCTGCTAAACCTGCAAAGAGATTAAAGACCAGAGCTTCTAAACCAAAAGGTAAGACCTCTGAATCTAATACTTCTAGCATTCCTGTAGCTCAGGATATTGGTTCTGAACCCCAACCCTCCATTGCTAACCCTTCTACTTCTCAACCTCCATCATCTACCAATCAACCTCAACCCATAGACTTCACCGTACCTATTAGTGTAGTCTTACCTGATCATAAAGCTATATCATCATCATCATCTGATACTAGCACTGACTCTGAGGAATTCATTGCTAAGATAATCAGAGAAGGACCAAAGAAACCAAACTTCAAAAAGCCAATCCAACTTTCCTCTGATGAAGAAACCCCCATCATCATAGACACTACCATCCTTAATCAACCAACAACTACTGAATCCGTTCTTGATCATCTCCAACAACATCTATCTGGAGATGCCTTTACACATTCCAATCCTAACTCTCCTCGTTTTCCTATTATCAAACCCTCTACTGTTCAAACTATCCAAGAACCACCTATTGTTCAAGTCATTCAAACTCCTCCCCCCTCACTTGATCACATCACACAAGTAAATCCACCTACATTTACACCTGTTCAGGATGAGTCAATTGCTCATTCTGAAGCCCAACAAGAATCACCTCATCAATCACCCAATAAAGTCATGACTGAACAACAAAATCAATCACCTCAACCTGAAGTATACTCTGATGAATCATCTCCTTCACCTTCACCACAACCTGTCTCTGACCCACTCAATAAACCTCTAGTTTTAGAAGAGGTTCTTGAGCTTTACCAACACCTAACTAAAGCTGAACGTCAAATATTCAAGGATTCCATCAATCTTGATGATGATATCATACCTCCAAATCTCAGTAAAATCAAAATCATTGAACTCAAAAGAAAGAAACCTGAACCAACCATTCCCTTTGACCCATCCTTACCCTTTTTCAATTCTGACTCTGAACCAAACCTTGAGTTGCTAAATAATGCTATAGGTATTAGACTTAAGAGGTTCAAACAAAGAGAGGAAGAAGCTCTTATCTTCCCTTCTGATATAGATGCTGATGTCAGGGAATTAGAGTACTTATTTGGTAAATCTTTAAGGATTCTCAGTACTCATCTGAAGGATAAGATTAAGGGTAGAAGAGCAAACACTGTACGGGAACTGTTTGAGATTGTTGAGAAGCTAAACGCTCCAAGGCTCACATCTTACAACCATGTTAAGGAGCAGGCTAGGATAGCTGCTGAAGAAGAAGAGAAGAGGCAAGCTGAAATTGAGCACAAAAGGCTAGCTGAACAAGAAGCATTGAAATTATTGGTAGATAGGGCTGTGCATATTGCTACATTTGAAACCAATAAGATCAATGAGAATCAAGCTACTGAACAAGATGTTGCCATGCTTGATCAGAATCTGATAAGAGAAGATACGGATATCAATGAAGATTCTGACAAGGGTAAGAAGCCCATTTTGGTTCCAACTCCTTCTCACTCTCCTATAAAGATTGACATAGCCTCAACCTCATCTGCAATACCTCCTGCGGTTCAAGATGCTTTGGATAATCTCAGAACTGACATGGCTAATGAAATTGATGAGCTAAGAGTGGATATGCGTAATGATGTGAATTCTGCTGTGGAAACAGTTCACAAAAGGATGGATGACATGATGTTAACCCTTCTGAAAGCCATAGCTGATGTTAAGAAACCTTAGTCTTTGTTTGTGCACTTGTTTTGTTGTTAGTTCTTGTGTAATTTTTGGATAATTTTTTTTTAATTTATATCTATATTATCCATTTGTGTGTTTGTTATTAGCTTATGTGTCTGTTTTACTTTTGCTTTTCAAAAATTAACTTCTCTATATACCATGATATTGTCTGGTACTCTTGAGATTTCTGGCTCTAGTGAGAGATGCTGAAGAGCATCTTAGTTTTTAAACTAATAAGCCTAGGATTTTCAAAACCTAAGAGTCCCTCTCATCAGTACTCCTGTTTACTCATGAAATAGCTTCTTAGTATTAAAGCCTGTTTAACAACGGGGCACCAATACCGAATGAGGCGTGTCTGGTAACTGGTTTTCTGACAATAGGAATGAGGTATATATACATAAGAAACTTGCTTAAAACAAAGGGAATTAATAGCATAAACTCCTTTATTAATATTATTGAAGAATTTCTATTACATAGAATGATAAGACTCTACTTAGAGCTAGGCTTAACTTCAGAAGACTCTGCATCTAGCTTCTTATGTTTCTCCTTAATGTAAGCAAGCAAGTTGGCAGTGGCCTTTTGCACTAGTTCTTCAGTGTTCTTCTGAACAGCAGCCTCGTACTCTTCGTATGGAGTATCATCATTGTATGTCCATAAAAATTCTTCCAGATCAGAGCCCAATTCTTCCTCCTCTGACTCTGTCAATATTAGTTCTTGCTTGTTTCTTTCGTAGCGAAGCCTGTTTTCTTCGCAGCGCCAGGGCTCTGCTCCCCTCTTGCTCTTTCCTTTTGAGCCTGAAGCATCCTTGGTAACCTGCTTTTCCATTATATGTTTGTTTTTGGAAATGACTTGATTACTCTGAATGAGTAAAATGAGAGGAATCATCCTTTATTTATAGTACCTTCAAGATATCTTGCCAGTAGGATAATCAATGCCATTCATTGAATGCGTTTGGTTGTCACTTCCTTTTGACTTGACTATCTTGTTTGGCGCTTTGACTGCTTGGTTTTCTGTGTCTTTTTGACTGATGCCAAAAGGGGGAGTAAGAGTAGCGTTAAAATTAATGTTGATTCATTCATATACTGCTCAATCTGAAACTGTAATATTAAATGCACTATGAATCAATATTTATCCCTTATGATTCTTTCTCATTCTGAACGATTATTGAAAGGGGAGAAAATATAAGAACCTAAAATAAAATTCATAGACAATGTCAGAAGAGCTTGCAAACCGCTTCTGAGCATTATCAAACTCTAAGAAGCAAAGCTTACAAAACTATGCTTCTGAGAGTTAAATATGAAAATTTATTTTAAGTTAATAAATCGACTCTTAAACTGTTTTAATTAACTATGGATAAAACTTAGGGGGAGCTTACAAACCTACCCTTATGGATTATCAGACTCAGGGGGAGATTGCAAACCTTTGAAACCTGAAGTCATCATAATTAAATTAAATCAACAACAATTGAATTTTAATGCTTTGGTTTGTCATCATCAAAAAGGGGGAGATTGTTGGAACAAAGTGGGTCTGACATGAACCTCTAATGTTTTAAGTGGTTTTGATGATAACAAAGTATTAAAATTACAATTGGAATTACTAATGGTTATTCTAGTGTGCAGAACTACAAGTTAAAATTCATTCAGAAGCACTATGAATAATAGCAGAGAAGCCAGTCAAAACAAGCTCTGAAAGCACATCACTGTTCATCAGAAGCTTAAGTTTTGTATGTTAAAGAAAGTGCCTCTGAGGACAAAAACAAGGCTCTGACGGACTCAGAAGCAAAAAGGGCCTCAAGAAGCATTGATAACAGCATCTGAAGCAAAAGGAATTTACGTCACTCAAGAGCTGACATATTCAGAACCAATGATTGAAGAACAATCTACTTCAAGGATCTGTCACGTCCACAGGAAGGAATATTCGTTGGTACAACGTTAACCTTATCCATATGTGGAGCGCAATTGAGAAACGTACTATTGTACTATTATTACTCAAAATGGATGAGTGATAATTCAAATAGCAAGGTAGTGGAATTGGATATCTTTACCAAAGAAGGTAACTACAGCTATCACAATTGTACGAATAAATTCCAGCTGGCACCTCTCTCTCTGCAACGGTCATCATCTTCCTCCAAGTATAAATAGAAGACTCAAATGGAAGAAATGACTACTGTTCGAACAACCATTCTACCAACACTGTTCAAAGACTAAGAAGCATTCTGACATCATAATTTAAATCTGTCATTCTAAGTCTTAGAACAATTTGAGTTGTATTTTGTAAACACCTCTGATAGTATATCAAGTGTTCCTTAACATTCATTCTTATTCTTAAGTTTGTTTGAGAAGTCTCTTGTTAAGTTTAACTTGAGCATTTGAGAAGTCTCTTGTTAAGTTTAACTTGAGCATTTGAGAAGTCTCTTGTTTAGTAAAACTTGAGCACCTGAGAAGTCTCTTGCAAGTGTGCTTGAGCAATTTGTAATCTTAAGTAGATTATAGTGAAAATCTCTTGTTAGTAACAAGGGGACTGGAGTACTCTCGATTTGTGAGGGGAACCAGGATAAATTCTGTGTCTTTCTTTCTCTCTCTCAGCACCCTCTTTTTATTTTGTGTTTATATCCGCTGCATACTTAGTTTTATTTTGAAAAACTTTTAATTCTCAAAACACAATTCAACCCCCCCCCCCCCCCCCCCCCTTCTTGTGTTTTTCCACCTTCAACTCCGTCAACATAAAACAATTATAAATTTTATATTATTTTTCAAATGAATATTAACATATTTTGACCATGTTTCCATTCTCAAACTTTTTTTTATCATTGTCCACAAAGAAGCAATTTTCACGTGTGAGCGTAAAATGGAAAAATCTATATATGAATTTCCACTCACATTGATAAGTTAGCATCCCGAAAAAAATTTGAACGAAGGTTTATGGAAAGCTTAAAATTGGAGTTATAAAAAAAAATCCATTGATTATAAAAAATTAAAAGTATATTAATTTATTTTTGGTTTCAATTCCCATAGATTTTTTCAGGTGGATGTAATATAGTGAAAGTCTTATAAACACAAAATATAAAAAAAAACTTCTGTAGTCGGAATTTAAATTTAAATTAGTCAATATATATTTTTAACAGTAGAAAGGGAAGTGTTTCCCATTTCCCATTGTTTATTTCTATCTCTCTCTCATCTCCGTTATACGACTCTATAGGGGCTTCATCAACAATAAATAGTTGTTAATTCTATATTATTTTTATAATGAATATCAATAAAATTCTCGTGCTCGTTAATTTACCACTATCTTCTACATACACTTTTCTTCATGGCCAACCAATTTTCATCGTGCTAAAATAAAATTTTGAATAAGGGATCCTCGTGATAAAATATGAAATATGAAAATATGGATATGCCCCGGAGTCAGAATTCAAATTTTAATTAGTCAATGTGTATTTTTAATAGTCGGGTGGGAAGTGTTTCTCGTTTTCCATTCTACACAACTGAGAGATCCTCTCTCTCTCTCTCTCTCTCTCTCTCTCTCTCTCTATTTTTATCTCTCTATCGCATCTATTACAGATCTATAGGGTCCTATCAACAAAAAAAGTTGTTAATTCTATATTATTATTTTTAATAAATATCAATAAAATTCTCGTGCTCAGTTCTCACTATCATATACATTCACTTTTCATCGTGAGGATCATGTTTCTTCGTGCTAGATAAAATTTTGAATAAGTAATCCCCATGATAAAATATAAAAATATGGATAACTCCTACCGTCGAAATTCAAATTTTAATTTGTCAATGTGTATTTTTTAAAGTAGGGGTTATAAGTTCTTCCCGTTTCTTATTTCTCCAACACTAATAGATTTATCTCTCTCTCTCTCTCTCTCTCTCTCTATATATATATATATATATATATATTATTCTTTAATGAATATTAATAAAATTCTCATGCTCAATTTTCATTATCATATACATAAACTTTTCATCATGAGAATCACTTTCATCGTGCTAGATAAAATTTGGAAATATTTAGTCATCATAAAATTTTAATAGTGTGGTGTGAAGTGCTATGTATTTCCTATTATACATTATTTTAGTGATTCTCTTTATATATATATATATATATATATATATATATATATATATATATATATATATAAATAAAATCTCCCTTGCATGACTCAAATGCGTGCAATCTAATTATATAAGGATATGCGATCTGATTTTTTCTTTCATCAATTTACACTAAAATTATCATACTCAGTTTTCACTATCATCTACGGACACACTTCATCACATCATCACTTTTCATTGTGCTAGATACAATTTTAAATGAGTGGTCCCATAAAAAAAATAAGAAATATGATTTAAATTTATTTAAAACAAATCAACATAGAAATATAACAAGTAATTGAATGATTGGATAATAGATACATGTCCAGTCAAATTTTAGTCGAAGTGTTCACATAGTTTTTACATAGAAAATATATAATATTTAATGGATTAAATAAACTTGTCGTCATTAAAAATATAATATATATTAATAATTAAAATATAATATTTGAATTTCTACAAAAAAAAATTATTAGAAAAACTTTAATTGAATTTCACCTATGTAATAATATTAAAATATAATATTAGAATTTCTAAAATAAAAAAATACCAATCCCCGCAAAGATAAAGATTTCTACATAAAAAAGATATAATATCGAAGATTATACAAAAAAAAAAATTAGAGTTTTTACAATAAATAAATATTAGAGAATCTCTAATTGAATGACAAAAAATAATAAAAACTCGATAAAAAAAAAAGATACAAAAAAAAAGAAGCTTGAGTCAAAAAACAAAAAAAGAGAGAAGCTCTAGTTTAGTTGTATATATCTAACTTTTTTTTTCAAACAATATGGTTTTTTTTTATTTAAAACAAAGGATAGTAGCTTTCCACAACATTAAAATATTAAAATATTATAAAAGTTAGATTATTGTTGTCAATGAGATTCGAACAACAGACATTATACTAATAATAAAGTAGTTTTTTTAAAGAACAAAAAAAAAAGGTAGAATTCCATATAATATTATAAGAATTGAATTATTTTTGTCAATGAGATTCGAACCACAGACCTCGCGTTAAAAGCTCCGCATAAGTAGAATCTCTATAATAATGCCACGTAAGATTTTTTTTTTGGGAATGCACGAGAGAGCTCCGTGGGAATCTCGTAATGTATATAATAGAGATTTTACTTTGTTTTAGAAAAAGAATTGTTTTTTGTACCAAAAAAAAAAGATTTTTTTTTTTTTTTACTTAAAATTTGTTTGTTCCTCCCAAAAAAATTTGTTTGCTAATTATTTTTTTTAACCAATGGATAATATTTCTATTTATTAATTTAAAAAATTATACAACAAAGATTTCAATAATTAATTAAAATTGAGTAAAAGATGATCTATATTTATACACACATATGTTAAAACTCATTTTAGTCATTTACATACTCAAAAGAAATTTTAACCCAAAATATTCAAACAACATCTTCATGCAAATCACTTATGTTGTGAAGAATGAAGGCACCCAAATATAAACTATTTTTTTTAAGGAAAATATAAACTATTTTACATTCAAGTCACTTTTACTCAAAATCAATTATCCAAAATCAATTCAACTAAAATCAACTAAACATACAATGCAACAGAACAATGGACCAGGGTTGTGTGACTTTGTGGCGCCAAAGTCACTGCCTTCTCTGTTCTTTGTAAACCGTTAGATTTGTTTGTTTCGTCAAGATTTATTTACCAATATACTATTCCAGTTGTCCCAAAATAAATACCTAATGTTAATTTTGTATATTATTCATATGATATATTGTGACTATATTTTTCTATTAATATGTATATGTATATGTAAATATTAGTTTTTGAGATGTTTAATTTATCTCGACGAGTATTTTCAAAATATATCATTATTATAATTTTTAATAATAGATAATTAAAAATATTAATGATCAAAGTTGACATCGGAAAACGTAAAGATGGTTAAATAGGTTATTACTTGTAAAAAAATGTTATTTATTTTGAGACGGAAGAAGTATTACATAAATAAAAACCAAGACCGTGACATGTTTGGGTGCACACGATTAATCAAAAGGACACGATTAACCCAAAGGTACCCTGACTTTTCTGGGTTAAAGTCAGGGAATCCAGATCCCAAACCAATAATCTCTTTTTTCGTCATTTATATTATATATAACTTGAAAACTCTATACAAAGTGGAGAGATCGGTGTTCGAATTCCAATCATAATATTCAATCTAGCAATTTCGATATTTCTATTAGTTGGGTTAAAATTTGTGTACTATAATATCTTAATCTTAACAATATATTATATTATATGGTACAACGTATATTATTTATCAAGAAAAAAAGTATATACTACATAATATAGCCCACACACTTTAAAGTTGAATTTCAAAGCTATTGCTAAAAATATTAAATAAAAAGATATTTGGTAAAGTGTGAATAAGTAATGAAGAATGAGGTTGTGAAAAAACAAAAGTATATATAAATCACTTTGAGTTGTGAGAAAACTAAAGTATATATAGATGACTTGATGACTAATGAGGCTAGTTGGGTGGTGTTTGTTGCTTTTGTTTATGTGTGTGGTTAGTGATTTGTGTTGTACAAAAGTTACACACCTATCAACCAACGAATTGATCAGTGACAACCATGTAAAGAATTAACCGAAGCAACACCTATTTAGTATTTAATGAAACCTTAATGTATGGAAAATCAGTTCCAACAATTCACATCCATTTTAAATTGAATTTGAAAGTGACATTAACATATGATCATGATGAGAAAGAGTAAATCAATGACCATACATGATATGATGCACTTATTGACGCATAATTGTTGGTGGTGATTTTGTTCCTGGAGTACCAAAATATAGATATTTGTGTGACCTTTAGCAGTACTTTTGCCCCTGCGATGCACAGTAGTATATACACAAAATACATATAGTCTTTGGTTTGAATTCCATAACTTGGTGGAGATGTCAATGTTTTTATTAGACACATAGATGCTAGCATCCTAGCACTTCTGTAATAAATAATATATCACACAAAATAGCAATTTTAACTGCAAGGCTACATAGTAAGACAAATATATATACTCCTAGCCTCTTGCATAAAGTAGGGCAGGGCTAGTAATAATATAGTATATAACATATGATAACATTATGATGAAGAAAAATTTCCTATAAAACTAGTACTCTTGGAAATATACATGCTAGCTATAAGATCATGTCTTGGGGCAATGTGAGACTCGGCTTTTCTAGAATTATAAGAACATCAACAACCATATGAATTTACGCCTTTGTTTGGCCATGCGGCTCATTAAGGAAAACCACGCCAAAGTGGAAGTTTAGTTTTATAGCTTGGTTGTTTTCACAGTTCCGTTCGCGAGAGATTAGTTTCTGCAGCAGATCCAAATACACGCTACATATCAAAGATTCAACATATATCATGATCGGTCTGAATTCTGTTGTTCGGAGGCTTCCCAATCTGTAAACAACCAATTGGTGGGACTGTTGGAGTTCTTAATTCACCGAAAGTCTGCCAACAGAATGGATCATATAAATGATATTTTTCTTGAATCGGTTTTAACTCGACAGAGGTTAAAGAAACATCTACACAAGGCAAGTTATCGCTGCAAGCAAAGTGTACTGGTTTAACCGTGTATGTTCCCTTTATTCTTTCATAGTTGATTCCTGCTAGAGACACTGCTGAAGTGTGATTTGTGCATGTTCTTTTGTCACAGTAAAATTGATCAATCACAATGGGAAGTTGAACTTCTGTAACTTGTATGTTTGAGAATAGTACTCCTTGTACTGAACCAGATCCACCCTGCAGAGATTTTATTTAATTTTTGTGAGAAAAAATCTAAATGGATCAAACTCTTAAAATATGGAAGCATTGGGATTGATTCATCATACTTTACATGGTAACATCTCTAAAATGTTTTATCAATTATATTACATACTTCCCATGACCTTAAATATAAGCAGGCAAAATACATGTATTTGATATATCTGGTCACCAAATACATGTACTATTTTGCTTATATTTAAAGTCGGAGGAGTACATAGATTAGAAGAAAAAGTCAATTTTTAGTATAATTTGCATTTTTTTCCTAACCCGCCAAAATTATAGAGTAATTATCAAATCAACAACGGATATTCCCTTCTCTTTTTTTTTTCACACAGTTGGATCGCCTCCCAAATAGACGACTTCAAAAATCGAACTCAACTCAGGTTCTTTTCTTGAGGGATAGTCTTGTTACAAACTCTAACTTATAAGACTAATCTTCCTTTTGAGAAAATTTTTTTACCAATAAAATTGACTTTCATTAAGGACATTTGAGCTCAGGAATCTCAATCTTCAAATCCAGTTAGCTATGTCACGCATTATTTTTGTATTAATCTTGTAACCTTCAACTTAGGAATCTTTTATAACCATTATATTGAATGCATTTACCTGCCATGTTTTGATTCTAACACCATTCATTGAGTCATGAATGTTGACATCTCTAACAGTAATGTTTGAGACACAAGCTCTAGTATTATCTTTTCCTAAACTTCCAATGCTGATTCCATGTCCTGGACCACAGTTCACATCGTGTACATACACATTTGAGCACCCAGTTTGTATAGAAATACAATCATCTCCTGCATATCATAGTTGACAAATTTAATTAAAAACAACACTTAACCAACATAAAAATAAACCACTTAATTTAACTCTATAAGTCTACATACATTATACTATCTAACCAGATACATTAATTATGCAATAAACCTAAAAAAATGAATTTTGCTTATATTTTATCACAGACGAAATATGTTTTGGTTTTTTGTTCTATATAATTAAGTACTATGTTCTGCTATGTAGGGTCTTAATTAATAAATGGTTGGTAAGTAAAAACAAAATAAGAAGCTCCATTTTCTGATGAAACAAGAATAGTAGCAAAAGTACAAAAAAGAAGTGTTTATGTTTGGGGGTATATAGCAGAATTTTTTTGGATGATGCATGATGATGGGTTTTGGATTTGACACCTATCATGTAACCTATGATTTTTTTTTAATCAAATGTAACATATATGGCTATAATTTACAAACCATTGAGACATTATTTAGTTGCAATATGCCAAGGGATGAGATAAGATAATATCATGCATTTTTAATGACCACATTCACAACTTTTAGATATCAAATTTTTCATTACTTTTGTATGCCATCACACATTATAAAAGTTGAACCATGATCTAGAAGTCTTATCAGATTGATGTTTAGTTCGATTTTTAAAACATTGGTTATAAATACGCCGCAGATCAGTTATGAAGAATCGAAGAATTACCACATGCTAACTTGCTGTTGTGAATCAAAACATCTTTGGAATTCTGAAGATGAATTCCATCAGTGTTAGGGCTATCACCAGGAGATGAAATGGTCACATGATGAACAAGGACTCCGTTGCAATTATCAAACTTTAGGTGACATTGTGGACTATTTTGAATTGTTATGCCTGTCACAGTTGGACTATAACTCCCATAAAACCTTAGTGCCTGTCCAAAAAAAAAAAAAAATTAAATTACAAAACCATTAAATTAAAAAACTTATAAACATGATTAGTCCAAATTAATTAATTATAAGGTTTCAAAGTAGTCCTCACAGTTGGCTTGTTACTTGGCATTTTTCTTCCCATCTCATTTTGTACCTATTATTACAAATGCAAAAATAATTAGTTTAATGTGAATAATAATTAATAAGTAAATTAACAAATCCTAGCTAGTGATTAAAAATGAAATTACCGGCATTGGAGGCTTTTGAGTGTGATTTAAAGGAACTATAAGCTTTTCTTCATCATCTATTGGATTATCATATGGTGAATCTTGCCACCAAACTGAGCCTTTTCCATCAATGACACCATTTCCTTGAATGGTAATTCGTTCTAGTTTTGTGAATTCCAGCCATTGTAGTGTTACTCCACTCCAAGCATTTGGGTTTGTTGGAGCAATAATTGTACCATCAAGCTGACACATTCATTATCATATTATTAGTCCTCAATTCTTATTATCATAATTGTGAAGTTTTGGTATGATGTTTTGATTGCGCGAATTTGGTTTCAATTTTTCTAATCGTTAATGTTTAGAGTTTTACGTTAAATAAAATATGACCTAAACATTTGCTTATAAACGGTGAACAATCTTCACTTTTTAATTTGATTTTATAGGAATTAAGTTGTCATCAACTCAAATTTTAAGAGCTAGGATCAAATCCTTTTATATCTGTTAGGTGAACACTTCGGTATAAAATCGAATTCTAATGTTGCCAACACTTTTAACACAAATTGAAGGACTCATTTGAATTTTGAGTGATTAGAGAGTGTGTTCTAACATAATTCGTTGAAATCAACCACGCAACTGAAAAATTAAGAAATCAAAATTGCATAATCGGGATATATATATATATATATATATATATATATATATATATATATATATATATATATATATATATATATAATATGCAAATTAAAAAGTGTATATAAATTATATAGTATGGATTTGGACTATGAAATTATGTTATTTTTTTCAAATTATTATTCGTATTGACATGTCAATGTGGCGTTTCTGTGTCTGTATTTTACAGGATTTGACCAATGAAAAAAAGAATGGTGGTAGTTAAGCACGACAAAAAAAAATACACTAACTGTTGTATGTATTGTTATGTAATTTTCTGAACTGGCGAAAAAGACAGGCGCATGTTATTGTATTCACGTGTTACCTAACTAGTCTTGTTTTTTTTCTATATTTTTGTAATTAAGAATAATAAAATGTTCATGTTGCTTACTAATTTTACTCTTTGTTGTTGCATTTACCTGAAAAATAATATTGGGCTTACAATATGGGCCAGAGAAAGAAATAGGGCCCACGTAGAAGATGTAATTTGCTGGAACCACCATTGTTGATGCCTCTACTTTACATGTAGCTGCCCATGTTGCTTGGAATGCCTGCATTGCATTGCAAAAATTTCAATCTCAATTTTAATTTCAATACAAGTATGTAATATATAGGGATGGCACGGGTAGGGCAGGGTGCAAATTTCACACTACCCAAATCTGTTCCCAAACTCGTAGCAAGAACACGCAAAAATACAACAGCAACATAGTTTGAAAACAAGCATAGTTCAAATTCTCAAGAAATACAATAATAAAACTGAGTAATGTTAAATTACATTAAAATTCAACAATAACATAGTTTGGTAACATTGTCTTCAACATAAATTTTTAAGAAATTAAATTACATTTATATAAGACCTTTTTACAATTTTCAATGACATTAATTATTATTTTCCAAACTTACCCTTATTTACTTTGCTTAATTTTTTTAATAGCATTAAATTCTCTTTTGTTTGATACAAAGTACTATAATTTATTGTAAGGGTAAACATGTAAAATTAATATAATTTGCTAATCAATTTAATACTAAAATCCACTTTCTTAATACTCGTGTTTTGTCAAACTAGCTCCTATAATTAAGGACGGAAGGAGTATTATCCGCTAATATCGAAATATTTACATCAAAAGAAGCGAGAGTTGAATCATGTTTTTGTGACATATGAATCAACTTTTTATCAATCGGACCGGTCGGACCAACCTATGTTGGTGTAGAAAATAGTAGCATAACAACAACAAAATTTAGACCATAGTAAGATAAAAAATTTAGGTGTTAGTTTGTGCATGTGTGTTTGTGTTATACAATTATTGTGGGAATCGTGACCTAGTAACTGCTGTAACGAGAATTAATCGATTTATGTTCACATTAAACTTTCTATATAGTTAAATTTTTCTCAAGTCTCAAGTAGTTCTTCCTAAACAGAGAGGACAAAAGGAAATTACTTATTTATATACTCCAATGGCATACGTAATATTGTAATATTTTGAAACCCCCATCTTGATGGTTAGGAAAAGAAAAAAGAAAGTTGTTTATTCTAACTAGACTCTTTTCCGTTTATAAAAATGTAAAAAAAATATATATATATATATATATATATATATATATATATATATATATATTCATAAATTTTGGTGATCCCTTATCAATACTTAATTTACTACAATTATATTAGTATTTGTTAATGTGCAGTTTTTCTTGCACAAGTTAATGTAATTCTTTACTCTTTTTCTTTTTAATCTAAGAGTCGTGTTAACAAATTCTCTAAAATTATTGTCTAAGAAACTTAGAAAAAGAAATTTTATTTTAAAAGTACAAACATAAAAGAAAATAATAAATGCACAATTCCCTATCAAAAATGTTATTCAAACAACCATTTTCTAACAATTATACAATAACTATACATTTTTTAATTTATTTTTAATATTTTTTGTAAGTCTCAAATTCCATGTTATGAGTAGTATTAAGAAACAGTTCTAGGCGTTGCCGTATTTTTGTTAAGAAAATAGTTGTACCATTAACACATTTCATCCTATACATACAATTAAAATTCACAACATGAACATACTCATAAAATTACCCTTATGATACAATGAAGCAATTTTATGAATGCATTAAAATTCAAAAGAGTTTGTTACCTTAGTGTCATCAGTGTTACCATCTCCTTTAGCTCCATAATCAAGCACATTGAAGAAAGTTGAATGCACTCCATTGTTGTTACCTTTTGGTGGTGGAATTGAAGGAGAATATTTTGGTTTAGAAATTGGTGGAGGAGTTGATGGAACACTTTTATGTTGTGGAGGAGCTTTTGGTGATAATGGTGGAGACTTTGGTTTTGATTTTGATCCTCCACTATGGTGATTTTTATTATGACTATTTCCATTGTAACTCTTTCCTTTCTTCTTAAACAAAGAAGATGAGAAACTTCTTGTGTGTCTCCAATGCTTACCTCTTCTTGCAATGCAGCACTCAAAATTACAAGACCAAATTAGAAATGCAATTAGAACCATGTATGTGAAGCCTCTTAAAGTTAAACCACTCATTTTTAGTGGTTTAATGTTGAAATGTGAGTGAAGAGGCAGAGAGAAACAGAGAAGAGGGTTCTTTTTATTTGCAAAAAACTATGTGACGGCTTTGTTTATATAGTGAGAGGCATTTTCAAGACTTATAATTTAGTATTTTTAGGGGTTAGTTTAAATTAAAATTGAGATTTTTATTGGTCAATTGTTTTTTTTATTAAAAATTGAGATTTTTATGGAATAATTTAGAACAAAATTAAGATTTTTTATTTAAAATTAATATTTTTTTGTTCATAACTGAAATTTTGTTCAGCCTCTATAATTTTTCTAGCTCAGCCATTACATGTAATAGAAGACTGGTTTGGTGACTGACATGTACCGATATCTAATACCAGTATGATCGTGTCACTATCTATATTTATTTTTATGTCATTTTCTCAAATTATTATGAGTATCGATATTACTCGGTGTCTGTGTTTCTGTTTCATAGATAATAATTGTTCAGCCAGATAAAAAGTGTTCTTGACAATTCCGGCCATTTATGATTTTTATCCTTAATTCTTCTTTCTTTTTCATCCTTTATTAATTAGTTTGTTTTCTTTTTTGTGAACTTTGTTTACTGATATGAGTGAGAAAATGGACTACTATTTATTTGCCACATATCCAAAATGTTAATACATGTGACTGAATACTTTATTGCAAGTGTGGTCCTATTGTACCTAATGGGAATGAAAAAGGGAATATGGGAATTATATTTCATCACATAACATTATCACATAATATAATCTAAGATTAGGAAAAATACCATATTGTGATTAGATTAATTGTTTGTTATTTTTTCAGTAACTTAGGTATTTTTAGTCAATTTATCCAATATTCAATAAATAGAAATTAATCCTTTAAATATTGAGATCTATTTAAGAAACTAATCCGAATTTTAATCTCTCTTGTCCATATAAATGACTTCGATCTACTAATCTTTGATCACATGTTTAAGAGATTTAATTATCTACTTTATTACGGTATAAGACCATATTGATTGCGGAGTTATAAATGTCTTTTGATCATAGATGCATAAATGTCAAAGTCAAACATATATACTACTATTGGATGAGGGCAGTATCTAACTGTTGTCTTGTCCTATACTTTATTTTCATTTCTTACTAGTTATAAGTTATTTGCTTAATACCAAATTACAAATTATGTAAAACTAACGAATAATGCATTGTAGATAAGATATTCCTTCAAGACTTGGCCTATTTTATCATACATATTGAAACCAAATATGATTGGCCCTAAAAACTTTCTTGTGTAGATACAAAGACTTGTTTCATTGTCATTGATAAGAGCTTAAAGCAAGCAACCATTTCCACTAAGGGCCTAAGCAACCAACAAGAGTGATTAGTGCACATTATAACATAAACATACATAAAAAAATTGTTTGCTTCCTTCATACAAATTAAATTATATATATTAAAAAATTATTAAGTTATAACTTAAATTTCTATTAGCAATATAATACTATGAATCAAGATTTGATGCAAAAGACAAGTGATACACGTGAGTGGGTCTATAAGGTGTCAAAGGCACTGATTATAACAGCTCTTAATGATCACATGCAAACTTCACGGGCCAAAACTTTTTGTGTACTTTGTCTTCTTAAGTCATTCTTATATTCATCACAAAAAACATTTCTTAGTCTATTTCCTTAATTTTGGTCTTTCTGTTCTTCTCTTACTTGTTACATCAATAAAGTGCTATTTTGCTAGTGCCATAATCGATCATATAAATTGAAATACGTAAAAGTGCATGAATCTAATTATTGATTTACTTTAAAACAATAAGATATCCCCCATTATTAAAATCAAGCTCTCTCTTAAGTGTACAATTTTGAATACATATATGGTTGTTGAATAAGTGTGTTTGGTTTGGTGGTAGAGAGAACTAGAGTTTTTTCACCTATATAAAATTGATTTTGATATATTAAATAAGATCGATCATAATTGATTTTGTCTCTAAACCTATATAAAATAGTTTTTTTCGCCCGCAAAACCAATCACTTACTATTGTATTGTAGTAGCTTAAAGAAGGAAACATATATGTTGGAGTTACTGAGTCACACACTAACTATTTTTCGTTCGTCCGATCATAATTAATGGTCAAGATTAAATTTTGAATATTTCATTTAAACCGTTCGATATCAACAGTTATTATGCATTATTGCGTCGAACTGTGGCATTCCATACGACGGGGAATCTAGATCCCTTAAATACTATGTTTAGTACTTGAGAGGAAGCATTTGAAAGAAACCCTATTGTTTTTGGACAAGAGAAGAAACCCTCTTTACGCCCATAGTTTTATAGACTTTTTATTGTCAATATGGTTTTGGTAGACAACATTTTCTGTTCAAGTGAATAAAACAAAAGAAAAAGTACACAATATAATGCTAGTGCTGAACAAAATTTCTGTGCATAAGCTTCTCAAATCTATTGAGGCCCCTAAAATAGGAAAAAGTGAAATAATTACAAAGAATGAGCTCATGAACAAAAAAAAATTACTTTTCCTAAGATCATGTCAAAATCCCTATGTAAGTGAGTAATGTTGAATTCATTAATTTAACGCAAGATTAAAAGGCATAGTACTGTTTTACAGCAACAGACTCGGGGCTGAATTTGGACAATGATTCTGACATTATTGTTGATGCACAACTTGAAGGACCATTTATCACACTCTCTTTAATTTAATCTTTAACCCATAAAAATGTAGTAAGTAGTTTTAAAGTACTAATTTTCAACAAATACAATCAACTTTATTAATCTCCGTAATTTTTTAACTGTGTTCTTATATTTATGGACAGATGCATTTAGAACTAAATTGACGGATTTTACTAATCATTAGTTAGTCAGTGGTGATTGACCTGAACTTGGTAGGAAGGATCACAGTTCGATACCCCGCTAGTGCGATCGAAAGAGGACTGAAACCACTTGATATCAGAACTGACCCTCAAATCAAATTAGGCGGTCCAGTAGAGTTTATGGACATTAATATAAAATGTAAATTAAAAGTATTAATCGTTAGTTGGTCCAGTGATGATTAACGCTGGACTTGGTAGTGAAGACTACGTTTTGATTCCCTGCAACTGCGATCAGAAGGGGACTGAAACCAGTTAATGTCAGAACTGACTTCGAACCAGATAAGACGGTCAAGTAGGTCGGATACTGCGGTGAAAAAAAAATGGAGTATATAATTTAAAAGTAAAAGATAAATTATTTTGTATAAATTGTTGGTATGGAAAAATCAAGAGCACTTAATCAGGGGTTTTGAATTCGAATTCAACCTTGAAAATACACTAATATTAAATCTCTTGAAGAAGATTTTTACCATTGAATCTATCTGGAGGTATTATACATAAATATATACCTCTTCAATAATGAAAAATGGATTTATTGTTGTTTCCATATTGTTCACTATAGCCACTCAGAATTCTCTTCTTGTGATCGAGTAGTGCTGGTTGAATGTCAGCTATGCCAGTGGATTGTTAACATAAATGCCACTTCCTCAAAACCACTCATCATTTAGAATGTGTATCTCTGAACCCTTTGAAATTTTTTTTGTCTAATTATTTAGTAGTCGGACTCATTTATAATTGTGGAAAAATATAAAATTTTAACTTCAAACTCATACCACTACATATTAATATTTCCACAGCTATCAATTAAATTGTATTTACAGACTCATTGATTACAATTTTTTTGATAATCTAACGGTTAGAAACTTAGAATCATAAATGTAGAAAATCCAAAATTTGAACTTCAACCTCTCCCATATATCCCTAACAACTATCAACTGAATTATATATTTTCTCTTGAAAAAAATAATAAATATATTTTTTAGTCTTATAAGTCCTAGCTCAACTGCCAAAATATGCCGAAATTGTTAGGCCGGACGTCGTGACACAATTATGCGAGTTTAATTTTCAATGGATTACCACTTCAACTAAGACAAAAAAAAGAAAGAATTTATTCTTATGAATCGATTATCATTTCACTATACTAAACTATTTTATTTTTTGACGCAACTATATATTATTTTTTTGGAAGCATGCATGCGATTATGAATTGACATCTTTTCATCAAATCCCAGCTATTATATCTTGCATATTATACACACAACTTGATCATGCATACAACAAATTTGAGAAATGTTTCCTATACCTGAGGACATGAAAAACTCACATGTATACTTCTTCCTAATGCCAAATCTTATTATCTTTTTAAACCTTTATTTAATTCCAATTTGTTTTAGTTTGCATCCTCCTCCCTTATTATGTGCTGACTACAAAAATAAAATATAGTTTAATTGAAAGAAAATAGAGAAATTAAGGAGTACGGTACGTCCTTCCTAATCGTCTTTTTGTGCTTGTGTTTATCTCGTGACATTTTTAAGTTAACTCGTGAACATTAATGCGCACAAATATTATTATTAGAGTTGCTTTTGCTCAATTATTAAGTTGGGAATATTTGTGTGACCAATAGTGATAAATAATTTCATGCTTGTTGGACATGGGCCAATTGGGTACCAAAATATGGCCTACGCAATAAAGATAGGTAGTGCTCCCTTCGGCAAGATTATTATAAATAAAAGAGAGAGAAAAAGAAATAAATTATCAAAAAAAGAGAGAAAAAGAAATAATACTTTTTTAGTCCTTAATTATAAGATTCTTTCACACATAATAAAAAATATTAGTAAGGATATATACACTACTCTCTCATTTCCTAATTATAAAACTCTTTTTATTTTTTCTTTGTCTTTTAATATAGGATCAAAATTCAACATCTATTAATAATTTCATATCATACTATAAACATTTGTTAAATAACTACATATCAATAAAAGATAGACAAACAACAAACTACACCGCTAAATTTTTTTGTATAGCAAAATTTAATTTTTTGAAAACCACATTCATAGATTTAAGCGACACAACATTATTATGCATGATCTTTTGAGTTCTTTGCAAAAGATTTACAGTCTCTGGTGTTAAAAAACCAAAAATGTCAAATGCAAATGATATAAAAATATGTTGATTGTCAGAACACGCTTTCTCATGTTTGGTCATTTTGCTTGAAGCAGCTTTGAAAGTTGTTCGACCCACAGTAAAATCCCCAACCCCCAGTCCCAAAGGCGGGGAACTCCAATAAAATCCACACAAACATATTTCCCACCTACCCATCCATACACCAGAACATCCGCAGGGATAAATACCCATTTTAAACTATCATTTAATTTGAAAACAAAAATTATATTTCTCTCTCTTATTGTATCAATAATTGTAGGGATAAATATGTTAAAATTAATAAATTTTTTGTCAATTTTACTACTACATATATACTTATCTTATTATACTACAACTACTAGACAAAAAAATATCTAATTTTTTAGTTAGGAAACAAATGAAATAAATGATTGATTCAAGTGATAAGAGATTTGAACCCATTAAATAAGTGATCATTGATTCAATTTTTGATTCTTGTGTATCAAAAAAAATTAATTGAAAGAAGAATTCATTTTCTGTGAATTCTTCGATATTTATCTTTAACATCGCAACCTAAAAAAGAAAACCTAGTTTGAGTTTTCTTATACACATAAATCAGATTTAATATGGATAAATACCGAGGTAAGTCCCCAAAAAAGGATAAATATTAAGGGTTTAGTCATTTTTTTATTAACTATGTATAAATGGTCCTGTTAACAAGTGTTCTTAGAACACTTGTAATTAAAAGAATAAAAAGATAAATAAAATAGTATTTTTGCCTTGAAAAATATAAAATTTAAACTTTTAAGTGTTGGATATACATCTTAAGAAAAATAGTTTTACAATTAGTTTCTTATTAATGCTTTGAAACATTTGTTAGCATTTATCATATATATAAATTAGAAGAGTACACACGCTAAACTTTTCCAGACACAAAAACATTTAGAAGTACCTCAAGTTGGTTGAAAAAAAGTACAAGAAAACTCTACAAATATAAAAACCTTTTGGCTAACACAATTTTTTTTTACTCACTAACATAAATAATTGAGAAAAATGGAATATGCCAAATATGAAACACCTCGGTCGTTTTGTTACTTTGTTGCAATGTTGCTTACAATCATCATTATGAAAACAATATATAAATGTTTGTAACCATGCTATATTTCCCTAAAAGAGGAAAACCAATCAATATACTACTAGTATATGCTTTTGGACACATTCACTTCTCTGCTAATTAACAAAATCAAAGGCTTTGATGGGTTTGAAGAAGAAAAAAAAGTGAAAGTAACGAAAATTATGAAAATTGATGGATGAATTTGGTCTAATGAACTTTGACTAACTCTAGTCCAAAAATTCATCGAGCAATTTCTGTTATTTTATTTTCTTCCACTTTCTTTCCACAAAACAAAACATACCTAATAGAAAGAATCAATCACTTTAACGAGATTCCACGTCACCTAAAAAATGCAAATGTTGGCAATGATATAAAATGTGCCATACTAGAAATGGTTCTACTCTACTTCTAGATAGTAACAGCCTTTTGGTTCACGGATCAAACTAGAAATTTTACATCTTTATAAAAGGTTATATACGTGTATTCACAAGAAGCAATGCAGATTCCATATCATGGCTTCTCGTGCATGTGAAATTTCAGTGTATGAGCCAATTTGCCAACGTGTTATTTATGGATTTGGTAATCCACTTATTCACATTTATATAGTGTCCACTTAATTTGAAAAAGATAATTAAGTATTGAATAGGAAGATATGTGATAGAACAAGGTAAGTTAAATTTTTGGCTAAATTGCATATTTGGTCTCTTACGTTTATTTTAAATTTTAATTAAGTCCCTTACGTTTTAAAAATTTCAATTTCGTCTCTCACATTATCAACGTTTGCATTAGTTAGTCTCTTCCATCAAAATTTTGACTAATGCCGTTTCAATCTTACAAGTAGCTGACGGTTTGAATATGCGGACATTATTTTGGACACATTCGATAATATATATTATTTTTTTGGAGTCAATTCCATTATTATAAGTAATATATTAATATTAATTATTACTTTTTTATTTAGTTAGCATCCGATATAGCATCGAACATGTCCAAAATAACGTCCTCGTGTCTATATTGTCAGTCACGTGTAAGATTCAAACGACGTTAGTCAAAATTTTGACGGAAGGGACTAACTAATATAAATGTTGATAATGTGAGGGACCAAATTGAAACTTTTAAAACGTAAGGGACCTGATTGAAACCTAAAATAAACGTAAGGGACTAAATGTGCAGTTTAGCCTAAACTTTTATAAGATCGAATAATGTTTTGTGTTTTTTTTATAATTTTGCTTACAAAATGTTACTTTTATGATCTGCATGAATTGGTGTATGGATATAAACAATAAGTAATTGATAGGAAAAATCTAATAGCAAATGATCTAATAATTAATCTTAAAAGATATTTTAATATCATTTTAAAAATTAAAATGATTGATAGTGTTTCATAGTGTTATCCGTCATGAGGCCACCATAATTAGAATCAAATGATTCCATTTAAGGCAGACCTACAATGTGCAAGGTGTCTTATGAAGTTGAACCTATGATTTTTTGGGGTCTCAAAAAAATTACTCCATATATGATAATAGGACTCTAAAAAGTATGAAAAAACTAATTTTAAAATAAAATGTACAATAATTTTTTTAATCAATCTTTGTTGAAAACAAGACACATGTATCTTTTTCTTCCCCTCGCATGAGTCACATTTATCTTCTCTTTTTTGAATTTTTTTATATTTCTTATTAAGAAATTATCTATTTTTAATATATATTTGGAGTCGGACTTCTAAATAGTAGGACATCCTAATTCCATAGGAAAAAATATATGCTTGTCCTCATGTTTATGTCTTTGCTAAGTTCCCTCATCTTTATGTCTGTATCCCAACTTCCTTACAGAAAGACATTAGCAATATTAGATTCACGGATCACTTTTGAGCCCCTAAATCAATTGCTTCATCAATAATAATTCTTTGGAGTAAGAGACCTTTTATTTGTGTGCAAACAAACGTGACCCTTATCCCACGGCAAATAACCAAGTGACACATTCACAATGAGACAATAACTTCATTTAAGAGTGTAATTTCTTTACCCATGTGACCTTTGTCACTATGGAATGTTCATTGTGTCTTTTAGATCTGAGCTGCCAAATAAGTACTATGTCCACAAGTACTACATTTATGCAGGAGAAAAAGATAGATGTTGTACACTTTCAACAAGCTAAAGGAAATAATTTGAGTTTATTACATTTATAGGCTATGAGTTTAGATGGTGTTCAATTTTATACTACATTAGGCATTTCTCTAAGACTTTGTTTGCGAGTTTGGATGGGATGAGAGAGAATGGTTTTGAAAAAAAGGAAGAAACAAGTGGAATGAGTAGAGAAGTTTGGGAGGGAAGAAGTTTGGAGGGTTATTTTTTCTTCATAACACAAAATCCCCCTAATTTTGTGGAACTCAAAAATTGGAGGGTTTATATGAATTCTTCTAATTTAATTAATGTTGTTATAATATTCTTAAATTCATAATATATTAATCATAAGTATTTATTTGTCATTCTCTTTAAAAAATACTTTCTCAAAAAATGTAAAAGATTTCTCTAAATTTCTCTCTATTTCCCTCCCCCCAAATCCCTCCCCTCCCCTCCAAACTCACAAACAAAGTCTAAGTCGAGAGACTATAAAGCAATGAAAAGAAGAGCGACTAAAAAATATACTAGTACTAATTAACTATATCAAATGGATATTTTTACATGGGTCTTGCTAAACGATACCCTCAAGGCACTATTTAAGGATTTCATTTAAGAAATAATTTATTAAAAAAGTTGAACATTTCAATTTCCAATACGTTGACTTCACGTATTTTCATATTTTTTTTTTATAAAACCTTACTATTTAAAAGGTTAAAGAGTGCTCCGAGGGCATTATTTAACGTTTGTCTTTTTTATATTATATGTTATTGATCAAACACACAAAGTTTTATATAAATTTAAAATTTGTAGTTAAGTAAGTTGGTGTTTGATTATTTTTTTTTTTTTTTGAAAAATACATATTATTTGTTCATTTATCAAAGTAGTTTTATGAAATATCAATCCATAAAAACAAATCTTGCAGCTCAAGAAAGCATTGCAAAAATGTAACAAGTTCTAAGAACTAACTCTATAACTCATTAACTCCTATAAAATTGTCTGCCGAGCCGATACCATCAACTACATCTTTACAATCTAATTTGATGGTAATTCGTTGAAATTCAATATGAAAATATCAGTACGTTATACTACGTCTGAGTTCAAATTTGTTTCTTGATACTGGGGACCAAGGAATTGGACAAAAACCTACATTATGATTCCTACTAAACTACGAGACAACTTTTTATCTTCTGCATAAGTTGTCTAAAATACCAAAATAGTTTTTTCTCCACCAAACATTGTATAAAAACAAAATTTGTTCAATACCTTATACTTTATCTTGTGTTATTCTGTCTTGTACCATCATGTATTGTTCTGTCAAATACTTATATTTTTCAGATCAAACAGACCCTTAACATGTGTCATAAGGGGTGTCATAAGGGCACATGATAAACAGCATAATATAAAAATATTTCTCTTAAAAGTTTTTATTTTTTGACAAAATATTTCTCTTAAAAGTTGTGCATTCAACTTTTTGTAAGTCAAATAAATTATTGTACGTTTCAATATAATTATTGTATGTTTAGATTCTTTAACATGTACCCATAGGACACACACATTAGTCGGACTTTATATATATAAGGGTCATGCTAACCAGTTTCCTCGAGCACTATTTGAGGATACCGAAATAAATAACTTAATTTGCCTTTTCCGGATACTTCGCGCCAAGCCAATTCACTCGTACTAGGACTGGCTCCTCGCGGTGAACCAGATGGCCGCGATGATGGAATCTGAGACGAAGGACTCGTAGTATCTCTCTAGATCTAGAAAAAGCTAAGCTATGAATATGAATGAATGTCAGGTTCTTTCTTTCATTGCTAACCCCAAGAAATTTCTTAATGTTGATATTTTATGTTTCGTCAAGCCCCGAGCTTGTGGTCCTACTTTGAGTGTGGGTTCCATTGAATGAATATCTCAAGTCAAGGTTCGCGTACATAGCTGCAAGAATGGTGCAGTGAGCGCCTATTTCTCGTTTTTACTCGGGAGCCTAATTTTTTAACCTGTAATAAACGGATGTTTTTTTATTTCTAAAAAGTCAATTACACAAATTTTAAGATCATTTTATTACATTTAGTTCCTTAACTAGTGTCTTAGGGACAATAGTTAAATTTTTCTAATAATAGCTTCTTTATATTTTAAGTACAAATTTCTTTTAAATTACTGTAATCATTCACTCATATTTATATCACATACATAACAACACCAGATATAATCAATTATCAACATACATATTAAAAAAAAGGTGACCATAGCTTTCCATGATGTCATACATATATGCATATTATACATATCAATGACAATCAAATCTCAACACAAGAAACGACAAAGCCGTTTTTCTAATTATTCTAAACAATTTGGCATAATCACGATGATAATTTATAACATAGAGAATTTTTCAATAATTGGTGGTTGATGTGGTTAAGTAATTACCATTTTCAATTCCAATAAGTAGATTCTAGACCATTTATTTTTTCATAATCTCACATTTAGGACCGATTGTTGGAATTAATTTGATATTAATCGTATGATATATATTTAATAACAAAGATTAAATCTATAATTTTAATTTAGTGTAGAAGCTAAATAAAACATATGATGTATATAAGATATGATCTAAATCATGTTGATTTATCAAATATTGTTAATAGAAATACTTAGATGATGTATTGACATGTAGTAATAGCAAACTTGAAATGCAAAGAAGGTAGAGACGGATGACAAACACTCGTTGGCTTGTAGTACTTTTTCAATTGGGACTCCTTATGCCATAAGCTCTCTTCAGATGTCCAATTAGAGTTTTCAATTTTCATTATTTTTAAATAAATTATCCTGACATCCACTCATATTGAGCTCATACCATTTAATTAAATAGAAATCTAATTAATCTTTTCATTTTATTTGTTCACTAATCAATTAAGGTTCATAATAGCTAATATAATTAATAGTGATATTTGTCCACATAATATTAATAGAATATTATAAAATATTCCAGCATCAATATATTTTTTTCATTTTTCTTTTCTTACTATATGCTGGACCAATATTTATGCTTAGGTAACACGAGAGTATGCTGGAATCTAGAGATTAAGATGGTCCAAAGCCAGAGAGGAATGCACTCAAAGAAAAACAAGATGAGAGATTCACGTGTCAGCTGATAGATGCACAAAAATGAAGGATGATATGTCCTTTTGAGTGTTGACTCCTACATCTGCATGTTGAATATTGATTTCTTTATAGTCACATATGATATATCTTAGTTCCTAATAAAGATGCTAAAATATCATCTATATATCATATCATACTTTGTTCCAAGTTGAATCCCATGTGACATGGATATAAAAAATATATAATGATTATAGAATTTATCGGAAATTTAGAGTTTGACCGTAAGATAAAAAATTGTTTCTAATAGAAATCAAATTATTTGTTCAAAGGAGAGCCTATTAATCACTTATACACAATTGCTTGATTGATTATCACAATATTTAATATACTTGTAGAGAATTATTAAGGTCAAAATGCAAAACTTGAATCAAAGTTGTGTTGCAGTCGTAGAAACATCGAAAACCTTGATGTCCTGTCCAATTTGTAGTCAAATTCTACCATAATTAATTGATAGAAAGGTTTAGATCATACAATCACGATTTTTGGTAGTATTGCGTAGAACTATGATCAAATATAGTTGATGCGACTTTAATCGAAATTGCGTTGTGATCGTAAAAACATCAAAAACTTTAATGTAACGGTCTAAACCGAGACTCTACTCTCTTTGATAGAATCCAACACAAACAACAAAACAAACCTCTTTGTTATTTTTCCTTCTATAATGTTTGTTAGCACATTTTTGTGATTACAATGTGAATCTTGATTTTGCTGTAAAATGCAGACAAATGTTGTTGAACCGGTCACAATTGTTTGTTAGCATATTTTCGTGATTACATTCTTTATTTTAATTAACATGTGACACTCCTTAAGGATTTAGGAAACACTGATTTGTTAAAAAGAATCAATAAGATATTTTGAAAACTCTGTTAATACTTGTCGTATAAGTAATATTTATATCAGTTTTTAATAGCATTTTAGCTTCTTATCTATGTATCATGGAATCTCTATTATATACATTACGAGATTCCCACAGAGCTCTCTCGTGCATTCTCAAGAAAATAATCCTACGTGTTATTATTATAGAGCTTCTACTTATGCGGAGCTTTTAACACGAGGTCTTTGGTTCGAATCCCATTAACAACAAAAATTCAATTTTTATAATATTTTATGGAATTCTATCTTTTTTTTTGTTTTTGTTTTTTTAGAGAAAATTAACTTATTATTAGTATAAAGTCTGTTGTTCGAATCTCATTGATAACAATAATTTAATTTTTATAGTATTTTAATTCTATAGAAAGCTACTGTCCTTTTTTTTTAGAAAAAACAACCGTATTTTTTTAATAATAAAACTACTTTATTATTACTTCAATCAACATTCAAAAGTTTATACTATTTTTATCAATCTAAAGAGGTTTTTTTTTATGTAATTTTTTTTTTGAAAAAGCACTCAATTAAAGTTTCTTTAATTTTTTTTTTTTATAGAAACTCTAATATTATATAAATTGATAATATGAAATCTTTCAATGGTGTAGAAACAGAAAACGGAAAGCACTTCTCTAATTTCATATAAATGGATAATATGAAATCTTAAATTGATAATATGAACTATATTTTCACTAATTAAAATTTGAATTTTGACAGTGAAAGTAGTCATATTTTGTGTTCATCACTTCATCATGCTTTCATTATTGTAATTACCCCCAATTGATGAAATCTATGGAAACCCTAAAATAAATTACTATAATTTTTTATTTTATATAATCTATGAAATTTTTGAATAATTTAAGCTTTAAACTTTCTATAAACTTTCGTTCAAAGTTTGTTAATATTCATTTGAAAAATAATATCGAATTTACAATTATTTTTTATTGATGGAGTCGCTACAGAGTCTTGGGAGACGGGGAAAGAGAGATAATCTCTTAGTGTTTTTGAACGAGAAACAGGGAATGGGGGCGTACTTCCCACCCCACTATGTTCCTGTAACATCCTTAAACATATATCATATTTTCATATTCAAGTAAATTAAATAAAATTAATTTCATTAACAATTGAAAGAAAAACATAGACAACATTCAAAATAGTATAATGACATAGATAACCTTCAAAAGAAAAAGAAACATAAGCAAATAAATATCATTACAAAATGAAAATTATCAAGTGGGAGAGATATAGAAATAGGGAGAGAGAGAGAGAGAGAGAGAGAGAGAGTCTGTCACACTTTAATTAGAATTACCATCGGCTGCTGAATCTATGGAAAACCTAAAATAATTTAATATAATTTTTGTTTTTTATAATCTTTGGAATTTTTTTTATAATTACAATTTTAAACTTTCCATAAACTTTCGTTCAAGTCTTTTTAAGATGTTAATTTATCAATGTGAGTGGAGATTTACACATAGATTTTTTCCCATTTGACGTTAACGCTTGAAAATTTCTTCTTTGTGTTACGGTGACAAGAAAAGTGTAAGAATAAGGTCAAGGTCAAAGTATGTTAATATTGATTTGAAAATAATATATAATTTACAATTATTTTATGTTGATGGAGTCCCTACAGAGTCTTGGGAGATGGAGAGAGAATCTATCAGCATTGTCGAATGGGGAACAATGGAGTACTTAACATTCCACTATGCTCATCTAACATTCTGAAACATACATTGTATTTTCATACCCAAATAAACTAAATAAAATTAATCTCATGGACATTTGCAAAAAAATATAGACAACCTTCTAAATAATATAAAATGAAAAAAAGGACATAGACAACATTTAAAAGAAAAAAGAGTTGATTGGAGATGATTTAACACACAACCATCCTTAAATGAATTTATCGCAATCAAAGAATATCTTGGTATGTTTTAATTTTATAAAAAATTATGCTGCCAAAAAGTCTTAAGGCCATAAAGTTTATAATCATTTTATATTTATAGAGTCCCTATATAGTCCCGGGGATGAAGTTGAAAGAAAAAATCCTCCTAATAGTGTAGAACGGGAAGCCAATGAATACTCTTCATCTCGCTCTTTGGTGTAACATCTTTAAACCTATATAATTTAAAAACTAACTCAATTTTATCATAGAATTTTAAACCAAATTACTCAAATAATATTTCAAAACAAATACATAAATAATATTTAAAAAGAAAATTATCTCGTGCACGGCACGGACTATCATACTAGTTACATTGATTCCTATATAAGAAAATAACTTTGCGTTAGAGAAGGATCAAACCTTGTTGATACTTGTGAATATGGGATACCATTTTGAGGAAGCTATTATAACTATTCATATATATAGAACAAAACCATAAATTGGTCTCTAAATTATCATTTTCTCAACAATTTCCATAAATATAATAAATAGAATATATGTATATTTATGTCAATTTAATACTTGAAATACGTATTTGAAAATCTCTCAATTAATTCCTTAATAAATTAATAGCATAGACTAAATCACAAATTTTATATACTTTAGTGACTACTTACTATATTTATAGATTTGGATCCTCTTGTTGAGAAGTTTTACATGTGAGTTGGTCCGGACACGAGTTTATAAGTAAGAGACAATTATTAACTTAGAAGCTGATTTTGTAGGATTGAGTCAAACCCAACTTCCAACTCTAAGATGGTATCAGAGTCACCTCCACGATCCCTGCTATCAAGTTTCTGATCGGGCCACCAATCATTTATATCCGTGCACCAAGCTCAATAATGCTAGGAGCGATAGGGTGTGTTAAGAGTCTCACATGTTGCGATATGACATGAATATATGTTTATAAGTTAGGACAATCCTCACTTACAAGCTGATTTTGCAGAGTTTAGTTAAGTCTAACTCTCAATTCTAATACCTCTAAACTTTAATTTTTTAATCAATAACTAAGATTACTCGCATTTCCACTCTAAAGTGAATCGTTCACTTTAAAGTAGCCGAATCCTATATAGTTTGAAGACTAAAATTGAAGAGTGAGTAATAGTTTATAATTTATTCTTATAAATGTGATGTGTTATTCTTATAGATACCATTGACATTTTTGAAGTAAATTTGTTTGGTGGTGGTTCTGGAATATGTTGGGTTCATATTGTGATAGTTGGCAGGTCTCATTTAAAATTCACATAATAAGAACTGTGATACATCTGTTCATACACAATAGGTGTGACTTTAGTTATGAATTATCAAATAATTTTCTTAAAAATGTTATAACCTATGCTTTGACAGGTAAAATATAATCATCATAAAAATAAAATAGTGAAACACCACAACAAGAAAATGGACAAGCAGATTTTGGTTCTAGTTTAACTACCATTTCTCCTGCCACAGTTACAAAGAGAATAAGGAAGTGTTTGGTTCTGAAATTCCACCTAGAAATGCCCAAGAAAATGTACTTTAAGAGTTCCTACCTAAATAGCTAAGTTTTGAGGATCAACCAACGTTGACTCAAGACGAGATGAAATACGGATCTCGGCCTACTAAAAAATCTTCCAACAGGATTTTCCGACTCAAATGTTGAGGGTTGTGTAAAAGGTGGAACTTGGTTTGGGTTGTGGAGCCACTTGAAAGTTGAAACACTAGGCAATGCATTTCGCGTTATTATGCTATTATGCAGATTGATATCCTTTCGGAGAGGATCTTAATGCATGTTATGCCGATGAGTTTTACCTTCTCATATCAAACTTTTAATATTGATGTTTAAACTCATTGTTGGATGATAATGTAAGAGTAAGACAGTTCTAATCAAAGTTAGTCTAGTTTTTTTTTTTTAATATTTTGTTTCTTTTATATGGAATTGATTTCAGGTTGATACAGTTGCTTACCACGACCCGAGAAGTTAATATTGTCTTGTCTCTCTTCTCTGGCATCGGAGGTGCAGATGTTGCTCTGCATCGACTTGGAATATTGCTGAAAAAATGTGTTATCGGTCAAAATAGTTGAAGTCATCAACAGAAACATTCATCGCAGTTGGTGAGAACAGATCAACCAAAAGGGAAATCTAATTGAGAACATTCTTCGCAGTGTCTTTAAATAATCAAACTTGGTGGATTTGACCTCGTCATTCGAGGGAGCCCCTGCAACAATCTCTCTGAGTCAGTAAGCATGGGCTGGAAGGCGAGAAATCGTCATTTTTTTTACGAATATTTCAGGATAGTTGAAACTGATATACAGAGAAATGAGCTTCAGTGAAACAAGAAATGTATAGAGAGGGTTCTGTTAATTCTCACTCTTACAAGTATAAATCAGATTTGAAGGCGCAACCGAAAATTAAGTACATAATAAAATGAATAATCAAGTAAAGCACAACGGAAAAGATATGATAAAAATACGCTTGCATATAATGTAATGCATTTTGTTGATGACAAATACTTTCACTTGAACACGCAGAACTTCGGTAAATTAAATAACACAGAAAAACAGCTTTGTATATTCCGTTGTTGTGTTTTTCAAATACTTACCCTTAGCCATTAGTTAAGACAGATAAACCTCGACACTTGCGGTTTTTATCAATTGGCATACAGGACAAACATTGATAAATCCATCACAATCTTTACACAAGCAAAGGTGCCTACAAGGCATCAACAACATGCAAACCTCTTTTGCTTTGCATGCTCTGCAAGAAAGATTCTCCATTCCTTGGTAGCTTTTGTAAATAGATTTCATAGGTGCACATGGAATGCTGAGGAAGTTATTCGGATCAATATACGAAGCAGCATCGTCAACTTCACTGTCTCCAAACCCTTCCTTTAGTCCATGCTCGACTCCATTTGAAATTGCCTGCTGAAGATTGTTCCTCAACGCGTTGACAACTGATTCATTATACTTTGCTCTATAGTGCCAGTTTTGTGCTTCAATAGCGACTTGCTTTATTCTCTCGGCTAGTTCCTTGTTTTTACGGTTCATGTTCTCTATCTCCATGTCCTTTTCTTTTAGCTTCTTGCCGAAACCTTTCTCAATGGAAGTGACGAGAGAAGTCATGTGTTTTTGCTTCATATCTCTTACTCCTTTTGACAAATGTTCCTTCTGTGAAGAATCAAAGTAAAATCTCAGAAAAGTGCAAAATAACCAAACAAAAGAATCATACAAAATTAATAGTTTATATTCAAAGCATATCATCCATTTTTATATAAAACAAAACCATCAATATATTGTTCAAAAGACGATAATTTGTCAATAGCACAGCTTGCTACGAAGCACGGACACCTGATAAGTCGACACCAAAAATAATTTGAGAATTTGGATAATTGAATGTAACAAGATGTGTTGATGAGCACTAAGACATACCCGACACCAGACACACATTCAATCTGAAGTGTTGGTGCTACATAAATAACTTCTAATGAATTAGGACTGCTAAGGAATGCGGAAACTTCCACACTAAATGATGATTACATGATGACGTATTTGAACGACAAATTGGTTGAAAGAATATTTTGAATCTGAAATATTTAAATCCTATAGACCTCCAAAATCAACGCGACAAAATAAAAAAACGAAAGATCCATATTGATATATTACCTGAAATTTAATATACTGGTCCAACTCTTCTTGCTGCCTATCAAGTTCGGTTCTGAGGTTGTCACCAAGAGACAATATGATAGAAGGTGTAGCAGTTATGCTGCCACTAGCAGAAGTAACAGTTGAGTTACGCTCATCGTCATCGTATGAAAGCCTTAATCCAGTTGACACATGGTTAGGGTTTGGAATACTTGCTGATCGATCGGGTTCATCTTGACGAGCATTGTAATTTAAGGAAATTTGAAGCCTTTGCTGCTTTGAGATATCTTCCAAATCCCTGCTTCGCTTATTATTAGGCAGAATCATGGTACCGATATGCTCGTTTCCAAAGTTTACTGGACCAACACTACATCCAGCTTGTACTGCAAGATACATTGCATGTTCAGCACTCAACGATGAGGTAAAACTACAGATAAAATACAAGAACTATTAAAGGGAAATGATAGAATTTAAGGAACCGCGTAAAATGATAATGTGATCAAATAAGTGATAACATCTAATTGTACAAAAGCAAATTAGAATTTCAAAGGTAGCAATAGAAAATATATAAAAAAAAAAGTCACGCAGGTTTGTACATAGAGACACGATACGTGATACAAGTAATTAAATGGGCATCACAAACCGATTCACCATTCTTGAGTTTAACCGGTGAATGCTAAGATAATGGACAAATTACACGAGACTAAACAAATCTTAACCCTCTGGTTCCTAGGGTAAGAGACTCTAATAATCCGCAGAAATCAAAGTCGGACAAAAAATTGTTTCATCCAAGATTCGCACTAAGGATAGGCAAACATGGCATAGTATTACACTCTTTCATCCCTATTCAAAAAATCGATTTGTATAACAGAAAGTAGCATAGCATAAAATACACTAAACCAATCAAATCTCTATCAAAAGCCGAGTTCAACAAAACAAAGCTATCACCATGAACAACTGCATTCAATGAAAAAACACAATTGTCATATATGTAAAAAGTTAGGGAAAAACTCACAATTTCCAAACAATTGCAACTGATTTGCTGCATTATTTTGATACTGAATTTGAGTCTCATCTAAGAAACCAGGAAGACCGCGGTTTCCATTATTGTTTCCTCCAAGCATTGTCCCAGAAAAACCAACTGTCTGCCTCAACCTAATACAACCTTTCAAATTGTATTATTTGAAACTGCAAATAATAATAATAATCATCAACAAAAAGCATCAAATTTACAATCATGTATAAGAAACAAACATCAAATACTGTAGCATCATTAATCCAATCAAATCAAAAACAATAATTTAAACTAAATGCTATAAGATAATAATATCATAATACAATTAAAGTTACCTTGATATTCAGAATCTTTATTGATTGTATAGTCTTAACAAGAAGAGGAAAATGAAAACTGCAATCCAATACAATCAAATCAAATATAAACCATGAAAATCAACAAAACAATAAAAAAGAAAAAGACAAAAACTTTACAAAATTAAAAGATGCAAAAACAAAACAAAATAAAAAACCATGAAATATATATATATATATACATACATACCTTGAGATTGAAATGGTAGTTGATGAAGAGAAGGATGGGAGAGATCTGAAAAGAAAGAAAGGAAGGTTGAAGAAGAGTAGATGGTGGATGAATTATGATGATGATGAATATAGAATAGAATAGAGGGAAGATAAAGGAGTGGATGTTACATAAGAAATGTAGAGACAATTAAATTATATTTAATTATTATATAGTTTTGTTACATTGAAATTTGAAACCATAACTTTGGTATGTGACCAAATAATTGAAATAATAAATATATCTTTAATTTGTTTGTTGGGTGATTGGATATTCCAATGTGAAGAAGAAGACACACCACTCTTTCCGGAATTTCGCTATTAGCATTACCATCTGTCATGCATGACATAATAATAATGATAATAATGTGTTTATTGAGTTATATTCGTGTGTGTTTGTTCTAACTAATTTTTGCTTTGGATAATCTTAAAAGACATATTCTATGGATACAAATTTGTAATTTATCCACCTGGATTGAGTTTAGTATGATAGACTATCAGACATAACATTGTTGTATAAGTGGTAGATATTTATATTCCATAATTATTTGATTTTGAATTCGATTTCCAACCTTTGGTTTACAAAAAAAAAAGGTGAACAGATTTTTTTCTTTAACAAAATTCTCGACTATCAAAGATATTCACATTTTTTTCAGTAGTCTAGTAACTAAACTAATATATTATAAGTATGAAGAAATAAAAATTTTGAAATTTGAAATTCAACTCTTCTAATAATATCTTTGATCTGAATTATCTTACGGGACAAAGATACTCACATTTTGTGTCAAGATGTTTCAAATAAATTATCTTTCGTTGAAAGAATCCTATGAAAAATAATTTGTAATTAGTGAAACCAAATGAAAAATATATTTATTATTTTTTTTAAGAAAAAATATATCATTTTTCAGTGCATTTTTTGTAATGTACAGAGTAGTAAATAAATTTTTTCTATAAATATCAGTCAAGACATTCAAATATTTCCTCATGTAAGACTCTTATTTCGGCACAAGTTATGGTGCATAAACAGTGCATAAATACCCAAAATTGCTTAGCACACCCCCAGATTTTTAGGGGGTACGCTAGAATTTGGGAGGTGCGCTTGAAATCTGGGGGGTGCGCTAAATAATCTAGAGGGTGCATTAAGCAATTTTCATTATTTATGCATGGAGCATAAAGAAAAAACTTATGCACCACAACCACTCCCTCTTATTAGAGGACGTACAATCTTAAAATATTATTGAATTTTAATTATTTTTTTATTAATAACGTTTTTTTTGGTACATATTAATAACGAATTCTATTCATTACTTAATTAGCAGACAAGAGTATTTTAAAAATTTAGTCGGGCATATGATAAAACTTAAGCTACGCAAAAAGAAATTTTCAAAATCTTTTAGAGATTTACTTTTTGCACCCCCAGAACACTCACGCACCCCCTAGAGTTCCTAGGGAACTTTATAAAAAAAAAAATTTAAAAATAATTATGGAGCAAATCAAGAGATCATGCTCATAATTGTATCATGAGATCATGCATATAATGTAATAATATTGTATAATGAATGATAATTATACAAAGAATATTTACAATAAATGTGAGATATCATGCACATAACTACAATTTATTACATGTTGTTTATATTAGGAATATAATAATTAACACTAATGTATAAGGTTTACTAGTTAAAGTGTAAACTGAGTTGCAATCTAAGTAGCTAACTGTATTTTAGTTTGCACTATAGGTGGCGAGTGGCAATATTTTATACTTAAATTGAACGTCAACAATCCTCATTGGATGAAAAAATAGTTCCCTCTCTAGAATGCGAACCCTTTTTTCATGATTTTTTCATTCAATTGGGGTACCGACATTCAGTTTGAGTATAAAATATTAACACTCATCACTTAGAGTGCAAAAAATGCTCGCGCTTTTTAGATGGCGATGGGTCAGGGTGTGAAGGAGGAAACTCTGGGATGTGAAAAGTACATCTCAATTTTTTATGTTGAAGCCCAATAGGGCATCATAAACATATTTTTTAACCCAGCCCAATTTTATTGATATATCATAGAAATTTGTTTTGATCATAAAATTCAGAATATTCATTCAATTCAAAGCTTCGTTGCACTGTACATTGCCGAGGAAAACCGCTAGAGAAAGCAGAGAATACAGAGAAGAAAATGATTATCCCTGTTCGTTGTTTCACCTGTGGAAAGGTTTCTACTCTTCCCAATACTCTATTCCTTCTTCTTTTTGCTGTAAATCGTGGATTATTATAGTTATAAAGTTTGGAACTTTTTAATGATTTAAAATTTAGGGTTTATGGTTAATTGATGCTAAATTCGTTTTGGTTTCTTCTAATTAGGTCATTGGTAACAAATGGGATTCCTATCTTGACTTTCTGCAAGCTGATTACACTGAAGGGTCAGTACCATAACCCCTTTCTTTTCCTATTTTTGTTTCTAGGGTTTTTCATTTTTTTATTAATCTAAGTATTTTGTTGTTTTTATTGTTGATTTAGCTGAATAGGGTGTTGTAGTGACAGAAAAATTGAATTGGATTTTTGCTTGTTTATTATTCTACGGAATAGCTTTTTTCATTATACGAAAATAAGTATGCTTCTTGGAAACTTTTTCTGTGGTTGCTGTTTGTGAGAGTGTGTTGCTTGTGAAGTTGTTTATTAATTAAAGACTTAGACTGTGTTTGGATAAATAGCTTCATTAAGTGCTTATAGCATAACTGCTTATGTAAAGCCATTTCATTACAAAGATGATATAATGTTCAACTGTTCTCATATTGGCTATCCTGTAGAGCTTAAGGAAATAAGCTGAAAACAACTTACAATAAACTCTCCCAAAAAGTCTCACTAGTGCGTATACCAGTAGTTAAGCTCAAATAAGTCAATCCAAATAGTCCATTAGTTTCACAACTTTTTTGGGTGCCATTGTATTGTACTAAATTTTATTTTGAATGCTTTAGTTATGGACACAACTTTTGTTGGGTGCCATTGTGTTGTACTAAATTTGTCTCTGTAATTCTTTGGCTATGAACACAACTTTTTATCTAATTTCCTAGTAATAGCATGATTAGTCTCTGCTCTTTTGATGATGCTGGTATGAAGATTAACTCATATCAGGTGCTGTTTTTCTTAAAATTGCACTGTGTAGTAGATGTGTGGATGAGCATGGTAACTTGGAAGTTTTTACTGTCATTCTCTTTGCAAATATTAGTAGTTTAATTATTGCAGTGGTTATTATTTGTTATTTAACATAGTGGTGGATGGATTGCAGAGATGCTCTGGATGCTTTGGGGCTGGTTCGTTATTGTTGTAGGCGCATGCTTATGACCCATGTTGACCTTATTGAGAAGCTACTGAATTACAATTGTAATTTCTGATCCCTATATTATTCTGTGTGTCAATTTTCTGAAATAATTGGGTTTGTAATGATCATACATTCATTTGAATGCAGCTCTGGAAAAGCATGATGCCAATTGAGGATTCATAATGAACTACAGACGACCAAGATGGTATCAGTTGCACCGCAAGTCCTATCGCCATATGCCATTTTTTTTTTGGGGGTGTCCTTTTCAATCTATAAATTGTGTTGTAACAAGTTTTATTTTATGTTCTGGGTCAGTTGTGGTTGTTGAGTGGCTACTCTAAGATGCAGCTTATGCTAATTACTTCTTTAAATTTAGAATGTGTGATATAAATCTGTGTTTTGGTAGTGTTATTGCAGAGCATCAAATTGGATTTTGGAATTGGGTTACTACTGCTGATTAGTGTTCTCACTAACCATAACAATATCAATTAATTGATAAGTTGCTTGTGGGTTGAATTTTCAATTACTTGGATCAACTCCCCCTGTTTTGTGTTTTGTGTCAACAATTCTGTGAGTGCCAATGAGCTCCAAAAGTAAATTAAGATTTGCACACCTATCAAGTGATGCTTCTTTTGCTCATGCAAGAAATTCAAAGGTGTAACTTTTTTTGTGAATGTGAATTTATCTTCAAATCTTGTGTGAATTTATCTTCAAATCACACCCTGTGGAAAATTAAGTGTACAAATGGTATGAGATTGAAATAGATTGAAATAATTGTTGAATGATTATTCTTGTAAACAATGTTTTTTGACAATGTTGAAAATAAAAATAAATAATACAACAGCTGTAAAAAACAAATACATATATGTGGGGAGCTAAGGGTGTTTGTTTGAGATTTTTTTTAGAAGAAATTTATTTATTTTCTAAAAAATCTATTTTATCATTTTAATAGTATTTGCTATTGATTTTTAGAAAGTTATTTATAAAAAGAAAAATCATTTTTTTATTCCAAAATATAAGTTAAATCTAATACACCCTCTGTTACAATTAGAGCTGTCAAAATGGGCCGGCCCGAATGGGCGGCCCGAATAGCCCGATTTTTTCTCGGGCTTGGGCCTTAAAAATCTAGCCCGAATTAGCATCCGGGCTTTTTAGCCCGGCCCGATAAAGCCCGCAAAAAATATGGGCCGGCCCGAATGGGCCGCGGGCCGCCCGCAAGCCCGATTAAATTATAATAAAAAAATAAAAAATATGAGTAAACAAGGAAGAATGTTTATAATATTTTTACTTGGGCCACCAATCTAAAAGTCGACACAAACATAATAAGTTAACAACACGGCAACAACACAACACACACCTTCCAATTCCATCAAACACACATTTAAGAGAATAAATATGCACTAGTAACGCAAATTATGTACATAAGGAAATGAAGAGAAGCTAAAAGTAAAAATAACTTATTGTGTCATTAAAATAAATAAATAAGCTAAAAATATAAAACCACGATCGTGAAATATTTCTCTACGTAATTACTCGTAAATTGTAAATAGCTTAAATAACTTTACATTAATACTAACAAATTTCAACCTATTTGTAATTAATTAATGTTATGATCTCTTTGTCAAATTTATTGGGCACTTAAATTTATTCTTTTTTTCATTACCCTTCATCTACTGTTTTAAAAATGTTTTTTTTTTTTAAATGTTTTTTTTTAAAAAAACCGGGCCGGCCCGAAAGCCCGTACCGGGCCGGGCTCGGGCCTTATTTTGTAGCCCATTTTTTATCCGGGCTTTTTAAGCCCGGCCCGACGAAGCCCGAAGCCCGAATGGGCCGGCCCGAAACGGGCCGGACCGCCCGTTTTGACAGCTCTAGTTACAATATATAAGATCTCCTTTGACTACGGGAGGACATTGGGTTACTTGGCATCCAAAGGAGAGTACGGCCACTGTTCTGAATGTTGATGGGAGCAGTTTAGGTAATCCAAGAATTTCTAGATGGAGTTATTCGAAGGTTTGATGACACTTGGATTTGGATATATGTGTTGGCAATGTTGGTATCACTACAATTATTTAGGGGTGATCGCGATGCGGTTTGGTTCGATTTTGAGTATAAAAGTTATCCTAACCGCGAGATAAAAATGCATGCGGTTCGGTTAGCTTTTAAAAGGTCATCCAAACCAAACCAAACCAATGCGGTTAGGATCGGTTCGATGGTTGCAGTTTACAGCATAACATTTCAGTACCAAATAATTTTAAACATATAAAAAAAAACTTGAATTTCGTAAATAATATTAAGGTACCAATAAAAGTTGTTTATACAAAATAACATCACAATACCTTACAATTTTAAATATTCAAAAAATAATAATTTAAAGTTTCAAAATAACATCATAGTACCGATAAAAGTTGTTGACCTAAAATAATATTACAACACCAAAGTAACATTACAATACAAAAAATAAGAATAACTTAAAGTTCCATTAATTTGGTGTACTGACTTGGTAATTGAGCTATGTATATTGGAATATAATAAAAATTTAATGTGGTTTTAGTGGTATTGGAATATAATAGAAGCTTAATGCGGTTTTAGTGGTTAACCGCGGTTTTTGCGGTTCGTGGTTCAATAAAAAAGTCATCCAAATACATTCAAACCAAATGCGGTTTTTGTGGTTTTCGGTTTGGATTGGTTCGGTTTGCGGTTTTACTTTTGGATTAGTTCGGATTATTTTAATAGTATTTGCTATTGATTTGGCAAAATGCATATGTAGGTCCTTTAAGTTATACGTTTGTATCAGATAGATTCTTTAAGTTTTTTAAGTATCAAATAAGTCCTTTAAGTTTTATATTTGTATCAGATAGGTCCTTTAAGTTTTTTAAGTATCAGATAGATCCTTTAAGTTTTAAGTTTGTATCAAATAGGTCCTATTTCTCAATAACATTTAAGGATCTGTTTGATAAAAACTTAAACCTTAAAGGACTTATCTGATACAAACGTAAAACTTAAAGGACCTATCTGATATGTAAAAAACTTAAAGGACTTATCTGATACTTAAAAAACTTAAAGGACCTATCTGATTTGCCTATTGATTTTTAGAAAGTTATTTTATAAAAAAAAATTATTTTTTTATCCCAAAATATAAGTTAAATCTAATACACCCTCCGTTACAATATATAAGATCTCCTTTGACTACGGAGGAGGACATTGGGTTACTTGGCATCCAAAGGAAAGTACGGCCACTGTTCTGAATGTTGATGGGAGCAGTTTAGGTGATCCAAGAATTTCTGGATTTGATGGAGTTATTCGAAGGTCTGATGACACTTGGATTTGGATATATGGGTTGGCAATGTTAGTATCACTACAATTATCCATGTTGAGTTATTAGCATTATATCATGGTTTAAAGGAAGCATGGGAGAAATGCTATAGGGATGTTATTTGTTATTCATATTCAACTCTATCTGCCAGCTAGTTAACAAGAAGGTGAATCCATCGCACCATTTTGCTGCAATCATTAGTAACTTAAAGGAGCTGTTAAAAAGGATTTGGAGTATACAATTCTCTGATGGTACTGGAAGTTGTAACTATCTGTTGATAGATTTACTTTAGTCAAACACATAAACAATTCTGTTAACTTTCTATCTCTCACTGTCGTCAAATCTGGGAGCTTTGATATCTTCATTCTCTCTTCAAAATGAAAAACACATACAAGATCGTCTATGATCATCCCCATACATTATCAAGTGTTTTGGCCAAGTAGTGGTGGTCCTGAATACAGTCGAGATGGACGACCGTCCAGCGAACCAAATTAATTTAATAATACTTTAATATATATATATATATATATAGGGGAGAGATCAAATTACACCGATGTAACATTTGAGTAATGTTATGCTTTAATGAATACCAATTTTATATAATTCACTGTTGGATTGAGAGAATCATCTATGTTGAGTTTTACAAAAATCTAAAATCGTTTGACATGTTTTTGAGATACAAAAAGATTAACTGTATTTTTGACATGTTTGGCAAGTGTGACATTAGAAAAGTTGTCAAATAAGCAAAAGACAAAAACAAAATAATGAAAAAACAAAATTGCCCCCGTACCAAAATCAAAGTTAAAATTGCAAAAAAATAAAATAAAAATTCTTCTTCTTCCTCCAAACAAATAGAACTCATCAACTTTATTTTTAAGCAAGAACACAACAACTTTGTTCTTCCATATTTCTTCCATCGCAGCAAGCTTATCTTTCTCTGGATTTAGATTCACTGCGGTTAAAGTTAACTGCAATCACTACAGTCATTGAATTTACAGCATTGGGTAAACCCAATGTTTTATATTATTTTTCTCAAAATAGATCAAATCAAATCCCTAATTCCCCAATGGAAATGTAGACCGTAGTGATGGACAATATGAGCGAAGGAAAAGGCAAGCTCACCGCAGTGGCGCCGATTATCACTGGTCATAACAACACTATTGGATGAAGATGGAAAAGTAATCGTCGAAGGTTCATGAATATATAGGATCAATTTAATTTAATTTCATTTCATGTGATAAAGATTTACATAACTTACTGTAAAAAATGTGATAAAGATTTCATTTCATTCTTGAAATTGTTGGAATTTATTAGCAACTGTTGTTGAAATTTTTAAAAGAAATTTTAGAAGAAATATTTAAGATTGGTTATTTTCTCAATTCGAAAAGTCACCATTTTGCACATCAATCTTCAAGCGGTCAAGGATATGCCCAGATAAAGTCGGAGCGCAATTGTCCCTCTATTTGGTAACGCAACTTGTAAAACTGATTTAACTTTTTCAAAACACAACAACTCTATTTTGCGTTTTTCCTAACTGGGTTTCTACGTTTTCCCTTAGTTTGTTTTGAAGATGAATCGTCTTTCCTCAGTTTGTATTTTATTTTTTATTTTTATTTTTTATTTTAAATGAATCACTTATGAGCCACTAATGTGATTTTTATGAATGAATGTCATATCGGTGAACCCATGCCATGTAACGGTTTTTTTGTTCTGACGAATCAAAGTAAAGACATTTTACAGGAGCAAAATGAGTGAAAGAATTGAAAAAAGGGAAATACAAAAGAATAATACTATAAAGAGAAACAAGAGATCAAAGAAATGATTAATATTTATGATATTTTTCATACAAGTTCAAAGTGTAACTTCTCAAATTTTTAACAAGTAATAAAACATTACAAAATTATATTCAATTATTTAAAAACAAAAATCATTTATTTGATATTTATGCAAACTATTAACACACTTAAAAAAACACGCCATTTGATGGCGGTTATTTTGCGGAGGTTTTGTAAAACCCTCAGAATTTGTTTAAAAAGTTAATAAATAATAAATATTTCAATTTATATTCTCGCACTTCAGCGGCGAAGCTAGCCATATTTCCATGAGATGGCTAAACATTACTATAAAATTTTAAATACCGATGGACAAAATCTGTCTCTAAAATGTAAATATTCTGTCATTAAGCATGCTAGAGACGGATTTGATGCTGTCGGTAATTTCCTCGTCTCTGAATTATTAGAGACGGACAAAATATATCTCTAAAATGAAAATATCTGTCTTTAAAATAAATATATCTGTCTCTCACTGATTTTTCTGTCTCTAATTCCATCTCTATAAAAGAAGAAATATATTCCGTCTCTAAATTCTGTCGGTATTTCAACTTTTTCTAGTAGTGAAATATATAAACAATTCAAAAGTAATAGTAAAATAACCCAATAAGCAAAAACATTAAGATTAACTTTTGGACGGGACCGTCACCGTTAGTCATGTGTCAAAAAATAACGACGTTAAAAAAAATTGACGGAATGAACCAATTAATGGTAACGTTCAAAACATAGGGGACTAAAGTGAAACTTTTAAAACATAAGAGACCAAATTGATACCTAAAATAAACATAAAGGACCAAATTAATAATTAATTCTTTTTTTTAAATCCACGTGGCGTCACCGTTAGCTGCATGTCAAAAAATAACGGCGTTAAAAAAAAATTAACGGAAGGGACCAATTAATGGTAACGTTCAAAACATAATGACTAACGTGAACCTTTTAAAACAAAATGGACCAAATTGAGAGCTAAAATAACCGTAAGAGACCAAATTATGAATTAAGCCATAATAATAATATAATAAAAATGAGTTATGGGCCTATATCTATTTGGACTAATAATAGACTAATATATTTGTTGTTCTTGTTAAACAAATAAACTTATATAGGGTGGCCAAATATATATAATTAGGGGTAGCTAAATATAAATTTATACCTACTAAATAATTTTTTTTTTTGGGGTAGCAAGGGCTGTCGCGCTTCGCCCCTGTCGCGCTTTCATTTTATTTTTTTCATTCTCTTGTGGTTTTTTCCCATTTCACCATCAGAAGAAGAAGACCATTGCAAAGGCAGAAGCCATGGAAGCTATGAAAACTCCACCGTGAAGTCCATCGTTTCTGCCGCCGTGAAGAAACTTTCCTTCGCCGAAGAAACAACCTCCGCTTTTCTCTTTCTCCTCCACCGAAGAATCTTTCTGGCGCTTCTCATGTATTACTCATAAGGTTTGAAAGCTGAATACTGCTTTTGACTAACTCAAGCAGCAGAATGAACCAAAAACTAAAACTGGTATAGATAAATAGAACACCCTTAAAAGAAATTCATTGACATAAGCATACAAAATGAACCAAGAACTAGAAGAACTGATTCATTATAATTAACTTAAGTAATAATGTATTATTTAGCACTATACAAATTAGTAAATAACAAAAAGCAGAAGCTGCTGCATTGCTTAGCTGACGGAAAATTATAGTTCAAGTAAGTTGTTGATACTATTGTCCTATTATCTGCGAAGTTATATAACCATGATTTGTTATCAAACTCAGTTTTGAACAATCTAGCTGTTATTATGCTGGTATGGTTTTGTTTCTTTCTTTTAATTATCGTTTAATTGTTTCTCTTATCTTATTATGACTTTGGGCTTTGATTTTTTGTTTCTTGTTGGTATGATTGTTAGAAGCTAGGCTATGCCTTAGGGTAATATGCATTTTGGTATGATTGGCTTACAATGAAGAAATAAGTAACTCTTCTTTCTCACAAACTTATTTAGGTATCATGAATATTGATAAGTCTTGGATAGCTAAGCTGCATACTACACCTGAATACGAAATTGGTTTAGATAAATTCTTAGATTTTGCATTTAAGAATGTGGCTATTAGAAACACAATCAAATGTCCATGACCCAGTGCAGGTTTTTGACACCGCAAACTAGGAGTGTAGTTAAGGATCATCTACTACGCAAACCTTTCCCAAAAAACTATGTCATATGGATTCTTCATGGTGAGAGAAGAGTTCCAGAGTCTTATAGAAATGAAGACTTTGTGCAAGAGACATTTCATTCGAAAAATCTAATGGGAACAATGCTCAATGATGCATTTGGTAACTATAGGCAAGATACGGCTAATTTAGATGAATCAGACCCGATAGCCACAGAGGAAGCGACAAGGGATAATAATAGTGATTTTCATGAGTTTCTCAATGATGGAAGTCAATTATTGCAAGAAGGAAGCCATTACACAAAACTTGAGTTCATTATCAAATTATATCATATAAAAGTCTTGTGTGGATTAAGTGACAAAGCAATGACTATGATATTAGATTTGTTGAGAGATGCATTTTAACAAGCAAAGTTACCTCATTCACTTTACGAGGCAAAGAAAACCATAACAAAAATTGGTCTTGAATATACCAAGATAGATGCATGTCCAAATGACTGCATGTACATAGCGCACATGTTAAAGAGTCTAGTATATTTTGTAAAAAAAAAAGTTATAAAGGTGTAATCAATGTCCAAAAAAGTTATTTTGTAAAAAAAAAAAGTCTAACATAGAAATATTTTCTTGATACTTTTTTTTTACAGAATATTTTTTTGATACTTGTGTGTAATCAATATTTTTAATGGGACAAAATCACAAGTATTTTGCCTTGATTAGGTTTTTTGTAAACTATACATCTATCACAATTGTTCGAAAGATATCAGATAAACCATGGATGCTCTCTCTTGACCCCAACGGTCGGATGCGGTGCGTGTAACCCCTTTGGGGATCTGTTCTCTTCGGCGCCGACGCTTCTTGCGGCGGAGGCCGTATCCCAAATCTGCTTCTTTCTCTTAAATCGATCTGCTCCTTTTCTTCTAGATCCTCCGGATTTTTGTACTGCTCCGTGTTTAGTGTTTGTCGTCATTCATGTCGGGTGCTGCTCCTGGGTTTGTTTGCCCTTGGGTCTGTTTGGCTTCATCTCCTTCGAAGGTACCGGTGGTCTCTCCATCCCCTACTGTTAATCGAAGTTTCGCTCAGGCACTGCTTAACAAAGAGGAAGTTACTTTAACCCACCTTCCGAAACCATGTATTAAAGGCAATTCTCTTGCAATCAAGATAACAGAGGAGGTGTATCAGTCAGGTATTGCTAATTGCACAAATTATCTTCATGGAAGATTGGTTCTCTCTCGTGGTGATAAGCCTTTATCCTCCAAAGACTTGCGTGAAAAACTTTTGAGGTTATGGAAACCTATTGACAAGTGGAAGATGATTCCGTTGGGACGAGGTTATTACGAATTTCGCTTCTCTTCTGCCGAGGATCGCAGAAGTGTTTGGTCGAGTGGTGTTTGGAACTTGAACCCGGGGCTGTTACGCTTATCTAGTTGGTCTCCTGATTTCAATCCTCTTAAACAGAAACAAACTCACTGCCAGGTTTGGGTGCGTTTTCACTGTCTTCCTTTAGAATATTGGCAAACTAGAATTTTATTTGAGATTGCTGCTGCTATTGGAACCCCTATATCAATTGATGACAACACAAGAAATCATACTTTTGGTCATTATGCTCGGGTGTTAGTGGATATAAATCTTTCTAATAATCTTCATGATTCCCTATTAGTTGAAAGAGAAAAGTTTGCTTTTAACATTGATCTAGAATATGAGAAATTGCCTTTTTTTGGTTCTTCATGTAACTGCATTGGCCACTCTTTTGAATCTTGTAAAAAGGGTGCCAACAAATATGCTTCTGACAATATTGTTACCAAGGATGATGCTATTAAAAAAATTAGACAAGGTGTTGCTCCTAAAAAACCTGTGAATAAAGGGGAAACTACAACAGCTCCTGATGAAACTAAGAAAAATCTTGATGATTTGGACAAAGATATGGATGATGACATCTCTAATCATGATGACTCTTTGCACCCTGACTCACCGATGTATAATGATGTTGTTCAGAATTTTCAGGATTTGGAGCATTCAAATTCTGCTGATGTAACGATTAGTGGCCACCAAGATCACACTCCCAAAGCTACCTACATGCCTCATTTAATAACTGATCCTCCAACAGTGACTTCAAAAGTAATAGGCTGTGCTAGTACTTCCGCTAGTGAGGTTGCTGAAACTGATGATGTTCAATTTGAAAGTCAACCTTATGCTAATAATGATAATCGAATTCCTTCCAAGCTTTGGGCTAATGATCTTGAAGATTTGGAGGAATCTCCAGATGAAGGTGAATACACTGAAGTTGTTTCTAAAAAAGAAGCAGAATAAGAATCAATCCTTGAAAGGCAATTTGTACAAAACCCGTTATGCAACGGGTCCTAAAAATCAGACTCAATGAATATCCTCTACTGGAATGCTAGAGGATTAGGTAACCTTGATACAAGGTTAGTCTTGAAAAATCTTTGCCAAAAGCATAAGCCTGATTTATTATTTATCTCTAAGCCTAATATCTCTTTTACCAACTTTCCAACTCAGTTTTGGAGACAACTTGGCCTAAAGTCTTTCTGTTTTAATCTGAGAAGCACTAATATCCCGAATCTTTGGGGATTTTGTAATGAGAACATTGATCCAATTATTTTAAGTATCTCTGATCAACATGTTTCTTTTTCTCTTATGATTGATCATAAAATGTGTCATGTATCTGCTGTTTACGGAAGCACATCTCATGTTGGTAGAAGAAAATTATGGATGGAACTAAATTCTCTTCAACAAAGGTATAATGGTCCTTGGTGTTTCATTGGTGACTTCAATGCTATTTTGGGAGCTCATGAGAAGGCCGGTAGACATCTTCCTAATAAAACTTCTTGTGATGAGTTTAGAGGGTGGAGTGATTTGAATAACTTGATACATTTGGATACTATTGGAAATCAATTCACTTGGTCTAATGGCAGGAGAGGTAATGCCAACACTTATGAAAGACTTGATTGGGCCATTTGTAATACTCATTGGATTGATTTCTGGAAAACTATATCTTGTTGCACTCTCTCTAAATCTCATTCCGACCATCATCCGATTTTGCTGAACTTGCAAACGGAGGTGAATTCTTTTCCCTCTTCTTTTAAATTTCAGAAAATGTGGACTACTCATGAGGATTGTAAAAGGGTGATTCATGATCATTGGGCTAAGGAGGTTGTTGGCTGCCCTATGCATATTCTAAAACATAAATTGAAAACTCTTAAACCTGTTTTAAAAATATGGAACAAGGATGTTTTTGGAAATGTGTAGCAGAATGTTGACAAGGCTCTTGCAACTGTCAATGATATTCAAAACAAAATCAATGTCAATGGCTACTCGGATGATTATGCAACTGTGGAGAGGAATGCTCAGAAAGCTCTAGACACTGCTCTCAACCAACAAGAGCAATTTTGGAAGGATAAATCCAGAGTCCAATGGCTTATTGAAGGTGATAGGAATACTAGCTACTTTCATAGGCTGACTAAAATTAGACATGCTACAAACAAAATATCCAGGCTTCAAAGGGATGACAATTTTTTAGAATCCAATGAGGAGATTGAACAACATGCTTTGAGCTACTTTCAGGATCTTTTTGCCTCTGATAACATGTGCTCACCTACGGATATTGTCTCTAGAACTATTCCATCTTTGGTGACCCAAGCTGATAATGACATGCTCACTAGACAACCTTCTTTCTTTGAAATTAAAGATGCTGTCTTTGACATGGATGCCTCCTCAGCTCCAGGCTTGATGGCTTTGGAGGATGCTTCTTTTAAAGCTATTGGGACATAGTTGGTAACGATGTTTTTAATTCTATTTCTCAATTTTTTAGATCGGGTTGGATTTTGCCTAATCTAAATTCTAATTTGGTGGTCCTTATCCCCAAACAAACTGGTGCTGATAAAATTGATCAATTTCGGCCTTTAGCTTTGGCAAACTTCCAGTTTAAATTGATTTCAAAAATTTTAGCTAATAGATTATCTTTGATTGCCCCAAAAATTATATCTGATCATCAGAAAGGGTTTATTCGAGATAGGCATATTTCAGAATGCATTTGCATCACTTCTGAGGCAATCAACTTACTTGACAAGAAATCCTTTGGGGGAAATCTAGCTCTTAAAATTGACATCAGAAAGGCATTTGACACCTTGGACTGGGACTTTCTTCTTCTTGTTTTGAAATCCTTTGGTTTCAATCAAGTTTTTTGCAATTGGATCAAAAACATCCTTAACTCTGCTAAACTCTCCCTAATCATTAATGGAAAAGTTACTGGTTTCTTTAATGTCACTAGGGGTGTCCGTCAAGGTGATCCTTTATCCCCTCTTTTATTTTGTATAGCCGAGGAAGTTTTGAGTAGAAGTATCTCGTTGTTAGTTGATAATGGTAAATTGGATTGCATAACTGGGCCTAGAGGCATGAGTCTCCCTAGTCATGCTTTCTTTGCTGATGACATAATGATTTTTTGCAAAGGATCAAAGAAGAATGCTTTGGCGGTAGCTTCCCTTTTCCTTGAATATGCAGCTAATTCCGGTCAGATCATTAGCCCTTCTAAGTGTATGATTTTCTCAGGGTCTATTTCGACTGCTAGATTGGCTGTGATTTCTCGCATTCTAAACTTTTCCCATGGTACCTTTCCTTTCAATTATCTGGGAGTGCCTATTTTTAAAGGAAGGCCGAAGTCGGTCCATTTGCAATCTATTGCAGATAAAATAAAAATTAAGCTTGCATCTTGGAAGGGTCATCTTCTGTCTATGATGGGAAGAATTCAACTTGTTAATTCTGTTATTCATGGGATGTTGATTTACAGCTTTAAAATTTATTCTTGGCCTGTTAGGTTGTTGAAGCAAATTGATAAATGGATAAAAAAATTTGTTTGGTCTGGTAGCATTGACAGCAAAAAATTGGTTTCTTTATCTTGGCAAAAATTGTGCACGCCTTTGTCTGATGGAGGTCTCGGAATGAGAAGTATATCTAAAATTAATGAAGCTGGTTGCATGAAACTCTGTTGGGACTTGATGCATTCTAAATCACATTGGTTTTCTATTTTGAGAAACAGGTTTTTTTCCAATAACAAACCCCGCGCTTCTTATATTGTTTCTTCCATTTGGCCAGGCGTTAAAAAAGCTTTTTTGGTTATTAATCAATTTAGCATATGGAAGGTTGGTGACAGTAAACAAATATCCTTTTGGAAGGATAAGTGGCTTTCTACTTGCATTAGTGATGTTATTTCTGACACAATTGATGTTGGTAATCTGCAAAATGTCATGGTAGAGGATATCATTGTTAATGGGGAATGGAGGATACCACATATTGTTCAACAAATTGCTCCTTTTCTCGCTTCTGAAATTAGGGGATTGACTATTCCATCTGTCCCTATTCCTGATTCTTATATTTGGGAGGAATCAATTTCAGGTCTCATGAGCTTCAAAGATGCTTATATAAACAGGTCTTCTAATTCTCAGCCTCTTCCTTGGTGCAAGTTGATATGGTCCCCTGTTGTGCAACCTGCTAGAACTTTAGTTTTGTGGAGAGTTTTTCATAATATTATTGCAACTGATGATAATTTGAGAAGAAGAGGCTTTCTTATGGTCTCTTGTTGTAGTTTATGCAATCAGGCCTATGAAACTTCTCAACACCTCTTCTTTGAGTGTCCTTTTGCTATAAAGTGGTGGAATTGGCTTTCCTCATCCATTGAATTTCCTTTGGACATTTCTTCTCCTGCTGCTTTGTTGTCCATTTTGGATAGAAATTGGAGCTCTCAAGTCAAAGACCTTCTTATTTCGGCTATTACTAATATAGTTTGGCTAATTTGGGGTTGTCAGCATCATTTACAACTTCTTAATCATTTACAACTCCAAAATTTACTTTGCAATGCAATTTACTTGTCAGCATCAAACTCTAAAGGTACAATGAAGTCTTCTATACAAGACTTTAAAATTCTAAAATTCTTCAAAGTGGCTTGTCATCCTCCTTCTTCTCCTAAGATCATTCAGGTGAATTGGATTCCCCCTCCTAACTTGTGGATTAAATGTAACTCTGATGGGGCTTCTAAAGGTTGTCCGGGTTTGGCTGCTTGTGGTGGTATTTTTAGGGATTGCATAGGTACTTTTGTTGGCGGGTTTTCTTGTAATCTTGGCATTTCTAATTCTCTTTTTGCTGAGCTCACTGCTGCCATGTTGTCCATTGAGATGGCTAATGATAGAGGTTGGAGGTCTCTTTGGTTGGAATGCGATTCTCTGCTGACAGTCCAAGCTTTTACCAACTCTCTAATTGTTCCGTGGAAATTGCAAAATAGATGGGCTAATTGTTTAAATATTATTAGAAGTTTTCATTTCAGGATTTCTCATATATATAGGGAAGGTAACAATTGCGCTGATAAGTTAGCTAATATGGGTTTTCATTGTAATGATGTTATTGGTGGGATTCTTTGCCAATTTGCATTAGGGATGACTTTTTCCGTAATAGGGTCGGTCTCCCTAATTTTCGTTTTTGTTGATCTTCTTTGATGGGTTTGGTGTTGCCCCCCCATCTTTTTTGTTTTCTTTATTTCTTATCAATGTTATCGTTGGGGTGTTGTTGTTGGTGGTTGGTTTGATGGAGTTCCGGCTTTGCCAGGATATCATCAAATTTTTATATCACTTCTACATTTCCAATTTTGCTTAAAAAAAAAAAAAATTTTAATATTAAATTTCTTGTACTATTTAATACTAAGTTTCTTTATTTGAATAACTTCTCATATGCTTTAAGGACAAATATTAATATGTGATCCCTTCTCCTCTTATTATAGAAACATTAGCAAAAATTACTGGTTGGAATAATAATTTTATCTCGAATGTGTGTTAATTTTAAATATTCATCCGTATAATTATTAATATCATAACATAGAAAAAGAGTATGTATTTATGTTTTTCAATGATTTTTTTGTTCAAATTTTCAATGGTAAATTAAATAAGGACATTTTTATAAGAAAAATATTAATGCATATGAAATTTTATTAATTAAATGTCTTATATTAAGAACAAAAAAATGAAAAAGTATGCTATAAATAGGGATGAAAGAAGTACATAAATGGAATAAGGTTATAATTTACAATTATTTTCTATTTCTAACTTTTATATATATATATATATATATATATATATATATATATATATATTGTGTAAAAAAAACATATATATTTATTAATACATGACTGAAAGAGTCATTTAGTACATGAATAATTAATTAAGGAAAATGAACTATTTAAAAAATATATTGGTGGTTATACATATAGTTGTTGTTTAGGGCTATTTTTTGTGATTAATATGTGTGTAAAAAAAATGCATGACTTCTTGAGTCATATTTGATGTATGAGAATGAGGGTAACTCAATTGTGTGTCATTTCTTAATATTAAAATTTTATTTTATTTTAAAATTTTTAAACTTCATAATATATTAGTGCTGTCATGAGTTGGTTGATGGTGGTATACTTGATGATTGATATGTATGACTCCAACAGTCATATATTTTTTTTTGGTACTAAACCCCAAATATTTAACGTATGAGAAAGAGAAAATTAATTGTGTATTCATTTCATTGACTAGGGTACTATGTGAGTCATTGACTAACTTTCAAACTCAAAAACCATAGGGCTGACTATGTGGCCAAGATCAAACTTTTGAAAATGGGGAAGAGTATTATAATATTTTTCTAAAATACAGTATGCCGGCAGTGGTACTCTCTAAAATCAGCTCATGAATCGTGGTGGTAAGTTTTCGAAAAACCTCGTTACTCATTACACCATAGTTTATTTATAGAGAAACTCTTTCATAGCCACAAATACAAATTATTTGAATTTAGGCACACACACAAAGTTAATTAAAATTTAAAGATAAAAGAATTGATTGATATAAATTGATATGACTAAATTATTTATGATTTAATTTTTATCATTTATGTATGTGTGCCTAAATCTAAATAGTTTGTGTTTGTGTCTATGAAAGAGTTTCTCTTATTTATATACCATAGTTTCCACTTTTGGCTATTATATATATAGGGTTTGTCTAACATGTGCATTGTTGCACATGTTAAAATATCCAAAAGTAGTAATTTTTTTATTAAAAAACAACAATAATTGATTTAAAAATTATACATTTAATATAAATGCACAATTTCCAATACATACTTACTATTTTAAACTTTTTAACATGTGTAAATTTGCACATGATAGAAAAACTCATATATATATACTCCCTCCGTCCCATATTATAAGCAAAAAAAAATCACTTTTTTTGGTCCCAAATTATAAGCAAAAGCAACTCACTTTCATTATTTTCAAGATTTACTTTTACTTACTCTCATAAAATTTACTCCCTCTGTCCCAAAATAAATGATCTGTTTGACCACTGACACGTTTGTCAATGCACAACTTTAATCGTTAATATCTCTAATTATATATTATTAAAAATTATAAAAATGGTATATTTTGAAAGTACTCGTCGAGACAAATCAAACAACATCTCATATGCTAATATTTGCATGTATATATTAGTAGAAAAATAAGGTCAAAGCATGTTAAATGAATAGTAAACTAAGTCAAAAAAATGTCATTTAAAATGGGACGGAGGGAGTAATACAAATTGCATTTAATTTACTATCTCTCTTCTTTTCTCCATAATCAATAACCAATAAAAATTCTTCTTACATCTTCCCATAAAACTTATTTCAAGAAAAACACAAAAAATCATACTTCAAATTATCACCTTTTACTTTTCTTAATAAGTGTGAATTTTTTTTTTTTGCTTACAAGGAGGGAGTATATATATATAGAATGGGGAATGCTAATGCGCACCCACTCTTTTTTATGAAGGTGTGCATTAGCAACATACACCTTAGGTGTACTTAATAACTTTTTAGTTATCTTACACCTTCTGAAAAATAAGTTGGTGGATTATAGCAAATGCCTATAGGAGTTGCTAACGTACACCCACTTATTTTTTAGAATGAGTGTTTTAGCAATATACACTTGAAGGTGTATTTATTTATTTTTTAGTTATAACTTGCTAATGCACACCTTCATAAAATTGAGTGAGTGTGTTATAGCATATCCCTATATATATATATATATATATATATATATATATATATTCCATAGTTTATTTATATATATTTCTAATTACTAATTCTTTGGTTCAATAGTAGTTGAATCAGTCCAACCGATTAAACTTTTATTGGAAGTTATACCAATTTGATCTTTGATCCGGCTCTTAAAATATATTGCTATGAATATGAATATATAGTATCTCTATTTTAGTTTCTTTATCCTATGGTTGACTAATTATGTACTAAACAGTTTTTGCTCAAAATGGTAGAATGAGAATTTTTAATTTTTTCTATCGAACATAGTAAAAGGCCTAAAAGAATCCCAACCAAACATTGTTGTTTCATGATCTGTTGCATGTAAATTAAAATATAAATATAGTGATAAACCTATCTGTTGTTTTAGTCAAAGAAAACATGTGTATTTTTGCTATTTATTATTGTGCGGTTGTTTTCTACTATTTTTACAAGATATATTTTTGTTGTGAAATTCTTTTATGACTTTTTTATTGTTTATTTTAAATTTAATTGTTTCTTGTTATTCTTAATTACTTTTATGTATAAACAAAGAATATATTAAGATGAGAAAATTTGGCAAACATTTCCTTGACCTACTAATTAAATAGAGAAACAAAACATTCTCACCATCATGAATACTGCTAATTGAATAAAAGTTGTCAGATAAAACTGTCAATTATTTAAGAAATTCTAAAGTGTCACAAATTGTCATCTCTTGAACCTAGCTACTTAATTCATTGTTCATTACCAAGAGCATCTTTTTTCTTTTTTTCTTTCAGAAGGAAAATGACTTCATCATTAGATGCATCATATGCAACAACTTTAATGTTAAACAGAAAAACAGCTTTCTTCCTTGTCATATGCTCATGAGCTTAATTACTACATTATTAATTCACTCAAATGGTGTCCTTTCCAAGATGGAATTTCTTGGTACCTTTCTTCCACGGAATCCATTTTCTTCTTCATTCACCTGAAAAATTTCATATATGAAGTCATCATGGTGCAGTCATTACAATAGTCAAGTACATCTATATATAGCCAATGAAAAAGTTGGCTTTATAGCAAATACAAGTGATGGACATGGATCCACCGCGGTAAATAAAACACAGTTACATGCATTACTTGATCTTGATCACTGAACCGTCAGCTAACAATACATGTCGCTTAGAAGAAAATTGTACTTTAACCGATTTTTTTTTTATAACTATAATACTCAAAGCTTTAATAACACATACACCACTTATATTTTGTATTAGACAATAACTTCCATCAAATTACAAATACATTATCAATGTGTTTGCTTGTACGGCCACATAACTATATCATGTGGTGAAGTACAAGCTCTCACTTATAACTTACTAGAAAATAGTAGTTTACCGTGAAATCAACATAAACTATTGATATATTTATATCTATTTAAATTTTTGAAGTTATATACCTTTGTCGTGATATTTTACTAAAATTTCACAATAAAAAAGAGATAATTTGTGTATCATGTCTGAATAAAACTATTAAAAAACTATGTAATTTTCTTAACTAAACATAAGAATGGTGTGCACCAAAAAAATAAAAGGATGTGTGCTATATATTTAAGTAGTATACCTTAAGTGATATGTGTGAATTCTCCTAAACTTAAAGCATAATCTTTTGAAGATACAATGTCAAATGGAAGTCAATAATAGAATGTAATGATTATAATTTATTGAAAATCTACAATAAGTTTCTAAATAGGTGGATCAATGTCTTGGTGATTGGAAACCAACAACATGATGATTTAAAGTCTTTGCAATTGAATGCATGAACTCTACCTTTACTATTCACCACCATGTGATATAAAGAAAGGAACTATTAATACTATAAATGTACACAGTGTCAAACCAAAGAATCTCCTCCTACTACTTATAACAAGTTTTAATAAGCTAAAATAACTTTATTATTTTTTTCCATTTTTTTAATTTCAATTATAAGAAAACCATTTAAAAAACAAAATTTTAAATAATTTTTTTTTTTACCTCAGCATCATGAGGGTCCACTTGGGAGTCAAGATCCACTAGTTGATCTGTCTGGTTACAGCTTTCTTCATCTCCTTTGAACTGAATTGGGGGGCAATTGGCCCACTATAAAAATAAGAAGAAAAAAAAAATTAAAAAGTTAAATTAATTCACAAGTCTTAGAAAATTTTCTATAGTTTTCAAATAAGTTGAACTAATATGCAGTTTTGAACATGGTTCTAAATTGTGTTCGGTAATATAACAGTTTTAGAGGTCTCTGCAACAGTATCAAAACCGCAATTTAAAATCACATGATTATGAAATTAAGCCTTACATTTTTTGCAGCTGTACTAAAAGCTTCCTTGTGAGCCATGTCAGGATGTTGAGCCTTAAGCCTTTTAATCTCTTCTCTGCATTAAAAATATTACCCACAAAATATTAGAATTCAAAATTTCTAAGTGTATAAAAGTGTAATAACTTTGTTTAGTGTAACATTACTTGATGAACCGGTTATAAGCTGATGGTGTTCTTTGTCTCTTCTCTGGTGCTGCATAGAACAATGATATTCACTCATCAAATAAATATGAAAATCATTAAATTAACGCGTTACAAATAATCATTTTACAACTGTTCATTAAGAGATTTAATTTAACCTCTATATAATCGAACGAATTTTTATTACTGAGCAGACACCTTATGGACTTAATAAATAATAGTTTTTTTATTGTTATACTAAACTTGGTAATTAAGTAATTAATTATGTTTTAATTAAATGAATTGAAAAGGCTAATACATACGTTTATTGACTACATTGGTGATTGGAATTACATCATCTTCCTCACAATCAGAATAAGTCATCATGGATGAACTATTATTGTTCAAACCCTTGTTTGCATCTTCATCTGGACTACTAATTTCTTTTTGCTTCAAAAATTAAAAACATGTCACAAATATGTTACTAAAATTAATATATTATATTTCATATTAAAGAAAATAAACATAAAGTATTTGAAATATCATCACCTCAAGATGAGTAAGAGATGCTAAAAGGTGAAAAGGGACAAAAGAAGCTTTCATCATATTAACAGATAAAAGACTTGTGCAGTGACCACATCTTACTGTCACAACCATTGATAAACTGCTGCATGGAACACTTACCTGCATATATATCTCAATATTTAATTATATTAATTGGAAACAGAATAATAAAAATTGTGCTACATAATCTAAATGAAATGAGCTTATGATTAAGTGCAGTTAGAAAACTCATTAATTACCATTAAAATGGTGTTACAGAATCCACATTGTACATAACATATTTGTTCTGGAAGATCAAAAAGATGGTTAAGTGTTGACATGAGAGGGTGTTTGAATGTGTAGATGATGAGTGAGTGTTTGTGTGTGTGTGTGAAAAGGGAAGAGAAAGAAGAGGTATAAGATATGAAGATGTAATGTAACTCCTTTGACACAATAAAGCATTTATAGTTGAAGTTGAACACTCATAATCAATCATCATCTCACTTTAATGATTTTGTGATATAATTGTGATTTTCTTTGCCGGAAACCTATCCAACATTGAAGCTAAAAAAGTGGTGATTTGAATTTTTTTTATTTTTTTTTCAAGCCTAATAATAACTCCTACAAATCGGCTTATAACGTGAAGACTATGCACCACTAATAAATTATAAATACTTTCTATAATCTTTATCTCATCAAATGTGAGACTCTTAACCTTCACGTCTAAAATTGGACATATGGAATGTCACTCGAGTGGTCTTATAACGGTGACTCGAGTGGTTTGATAATGGTGACAAAATAATAAATAACCTAACAAATTAAATTTTTAAAGAGATTGGCTCTAATATTATAGTAGAATTTGGATTTGGACCTGACACAACTATCCTTACAAGACCGACTTATTAGTGATAAATTTTCAATACTTATAAACATATTTTCAGGCTCTTAACGAATATTAGGAGTACATTTACAATCACACCCTTTAGAAGAGAAGTTTATGATAATTTCACTTTGAATGTTACTATTATAATAATTAAGGGGCAAACTTCTCTATTGGTTGCAGTGGCTCAAAGTTCTATGGTACTTTGCAGAATGACTTAAAGTACTTGTTTGTTTCATGTGTTGTTTTCTCTTTTATTGACACTTATAACTCTCCAAGCCTTCTCTCTGTCCTAGATGAAAATGAAAGTGCAGAAAGAAGTGAAAGTTTCCACAAGGGCATGCATATAGAGAAGATAATTAAAGAGGCATCTTATTAGGATTTGTCTTTCATGCAAGACAGCAAAACAAATTGACCAATGAAATAAAGTATCCTCCCCACTTTCTGTGCTCTCTTTGGCATGTGTCACTTCTCATCTATTTTTGTTTCATATTTGAGTTATAGGATTCTCTATTAACCATGTATTATCCATTTCATTCAAAACTTGTTTCCTTAAATCTCTCCATGAGATTGCACATGAGTTAGATTTTGGAGGGTCAATATTCCTTCAACATTTTTTCTATATTTCCCATTTCATGCTCATTATATGTGTTTATTTCATTCATCAATTTTTTCTCGATGATCTGCTTTTTTGAAAGTCAGATAAAAACTATAATCTATTTAAGGTCATATTTCATATCAATATATTTAAGAAATAATATGACTTATGTTTGAATAAACTAATAGACTAATGCGATTAAACTCTATTTATATTTAACACGTTATTTAAGAGGATTTGATTATATATGATATTATATTTTAATTCTCATAATATGTTTAAATATGCAAAAAATAATTGATGTAGTATAATAATTTTATAATATTTCTCAAAATATTAACAGCTCATGCACATAGTATTAATGTCCTTAGAAAGTGCTAAGATGAAGAAAATTGTGTTATGAGGAGTTTGACAAAGAGGTTTAGCTTATCGTGGATTAGATTTTGTTCCATGAGGTCATTGCATTAAAGTGGGTGGTGTTTAATATGAAAATGCCCTTGCTTCTTTAATGCAAACAACTAACATTTGCAACCCTATTTTTATAGGCCTAGGCCTAGTTCATATAGTGTGACTAGGACTAGATTTTTACACAAAGAACCAAATTTGTGAAATTTCTTTACATGTTATGTAAATTGTTATGTCCCACAAACAAATTTAACGAAAGTTGTGAGGTAGGTAGGAATCAAGAACCGCGGATATACCTCTCTTATTGATGCATTATTATTCTTTTAAGTCAATTTTTGTAGCTTATTATAAAGATAAAGATGTAATTGGCTTTTTGCAATAATTATATGAGCTCTTTTTTTTTTTTTTTGCTTTAATGCAGTTTTGGTCCCCCTATTTTGAAAAATCTGAACTTTTGATCCCCTATTTTAAAATCCAACTTTTTGATCCTCTATTTTAGTTTTTTATGACTTTTGGTCCCCCAACTTAATTTGGTCAAATTTTTTATGATGTGTCAAGTTGATTAATGACATGGCAATGTCTATGTTGCCAATTATATTCCATGTCATTAATTTTTTTAAAATCAAATATTATGTTTTAAAAATATTAAAACAATAATATGACTTGTACAAAAAAAACATAATATAACTAAATAAACATTACTAATAATTTAGTAAAAAAAAAAAAATTACAAAAACAGTGTATAAGCAAAAACGCAGAAATTCCCAAATCATGGACCTGGCAAATCTGAAAACGCAGCAAGCTTCTCTCCCTCTCAATTGTGTCCTTCATCCTGCTCCTTCTCTCCCTCCCGGTCTTCATCTTCTTCGGGTTTCAGACATGCTATCAAGATTTGGGAACTTTTGCTTTCTGCGTTTTGCATACCCCTGTTTTCATTTGTGATTTTTACTATGAGAATCTCCAATATGACGGCAAGGTGATAGGATTAAAAATTAATAATGGACTTTTGCTGCTTACTTTTAAGATTGATCATTACAGCTAGCACGAGGAATTGTATATTGCAAATTGTAATGGAACTAAACTATCAAGAGTGGCTTAAAGCCTTAAAGCATGAATGCATAAAATCATATACTATATGCAGACATCAATTTTAACTTTAAGTAGCCATAAATTCATATACGATTGAGAGGGAGATCACGATTGAGTCATTGAGAGGAAGAGATGCTTCCTAGTTGTTGCGTTTCAAAATTGGGAACTTAGGGTTCCATGATTTTCCTTCATATAATTATTGTTTTTCAATTAATAATTAATAACTATTTAATTATTTATTTTATTGTTTTAATATATTTAAAACAAAATATTTAATTTAAAGAAATAAATAATGACATGGAATATGATTGGCAACATGAACATTGCCAAGTCATTAATCAACTTGACACATCATAAAAAATTTGACCAAATTGAGTTGGGGGACCAAAAGTCATAAAAAACTAAAATAGGGGGATCAAAAAGTTGTTTTTGATAATAGGGGGATCAAAAGTTCAGGTTTTTTAAAATAGGGGGACCAAAACTGCATTAAAGCTTTTTTTTTTTGTAAGCTATGTTCATTGTTTATATTTCGGACTTTTCTGTCTTGACAATTTTGTCACAGCCCTAAAAGATTGTGTGATTATTCCCTCTGCATTAATTATATCCACTCATACTTAGATCTTATTTATATATCTTGTTAGGAAATCACTTTCATGTAAATTACTTTGTTTCTAGTTTTCCTAAAGCAAAAACTTATCTTCGGATTATGAGGAGAGTTTGGTGATCATTCATATTAGACTTAAGAGTAATTACACAAATGAGCTGAATATCATATTTTTTGTCAATACAATAAAATCTTTATCGATAATTAATCTTAAGTTATTGCTAGTTGTAAAAAAAACAATATTTTAGAGTGATTTATTTATTTATTCTAAAATAATTACTATAGTTCAAGCTTTAAAACAAATTGTATAAAAGATAGGAGAGTCCTATACAAATTATTTGAAGTCTTTTTTCTTTCTTCAATTTTTACATAAAATATAAAAGTATAATTGTACTTAAAGCTTGTTTTTACAAATTATATATATAAAGTTATTTTAATATTCAATAATTTATCTGTTTTCAACTGCAACCAGAAGGAGGCTGAAACCACTTGATACCCAACTGACCCCTGAACCAGATTAGGAGGTTCGGTGGGTTGAATACGGGTGTTGAAAAAATAAAATTAGAGAGTATTTTTTATATAAAATAAATAAATAAAAAACAGAAGGCTGTTTTTTTTGGGTACATTTTCACCTAAAAATGTTACAAACAGGCTATAATTAATGTGCCAATTTTGTATATTAATATTTCTAAAGTTAGGATATTTTAACTTTAATTTATCATTTTTTCTTGGCAAAACTAAGTATCTCCCAAGATACTTAGTAATATTAATAATAGGTAATTTTACAAGAAAAAAGAATGTTAATAAATAGATTTACAGTAATTTAAATGGGAGACTTAAGTCCCAAAATAAGCTTATACTTGTATTTTTTCAAACAAAACTTATATTTAGGGACAAAGTTGTATTTATATTATAAGTAACGGGAAGAATATTTTTACTATCTTTGAGAATCAAAGGACAATATAAGAAGCTTCTTTGCATATGACATATATCCAAATATGGCTAGTTTTGCTCTTAGAGATAAAATTTTGTCTTCTTTAAATATGTTGCCATATGTACAATTCATATTCGAAGCTACTATTGCACATTAGGTGTCTTTGACTCACTGAAACTTTTGCTCTCTACACATGAACATTAGAAAACTATAAAGTGCAAAGCTATGCACCAATTTCATGGCATGGAATGGATTACTAAAATGAGAAAAAGAGTAAATTGATTTAGCTTTTAAGACACGTGTCAGAATTTGAATATAGACTATCTCATAATTGTGAGATGTAGTAGTTCAACTTCAAGGAAAGGGACTTAAAATATTTGTAGTAAGTGTTTTTTTGAAGTTTGAACTAAAATTGGTGAGTCAAGTTTTAGATCATTAAACTTTGTCGAGTGACACATTGAGGTGTCACTGTTGTCAATTGAAATCTAATCAAAGGTTTCCAACTACTACTTGGTTGTCAATGCACCTTACTTGGTCAGAGGTGAGTATACTAACTATTTAATTGGATTTGGACTCAAAGAGGTTTGGTTAAAAAAAAAAATGGAGAAAGGATAAACATAAAAAACTTGTAAAAATAATTTGCCATAATGGGACCCATTTGCTTATGACAACTATACTATCATAGTCATGCTTGGTTATGAGATACGTTGAACGCATTGTGGTAAAATTTTATGCAGAAGAAGGGGTGGCAAAGTGGGCATGTCCGACCTGTTTAGGCCGGTCTCATTTAAGCCCGCTTAAAGGTGGAGCGGAGCGGGGTGAATCAACTTAGGTGTCCGGGCTCAAAAATTCAAGCCTGCCCGTTTATTGGCGGGGAGGCGGGTTGGCGGGCATGCTCGGCAAATACTTTTTTTTTTTTTTTTACAATTTAAATTATAACTTCACATTTAAATTTGTCCAATCATATAAATTTGGACTTCAAACATTTATCCAACTAAATTTCTCAACAATAATATATACTAAATCTTCTATAATGATATATCAAGCTATTCAAATTAGAAAAAAATTGTAAGTGCATAAGGCTTATTTAATTTCGTTTGATGCTTTTGTGGCCTAGTTTGTTTTAGAATGATACTACACATGAAACTCTAAAAGACTTTTTTTTTTGTACTGCAAATAGATTTATTATACGGCACTTCATAGTACAAGTAGTACTAAGAGGCCAAAAATTATACAATATGACAGTCCACATAGAGTGCACATCACGGTGTAGCACACACGGCGGATAGAAGATGCACGTAGAGTCATAAAAAATAAACAAATGGAACCCTAGTATTAAAGGAAGAATGAACTTTTTAAATGAAATAAAGTAATAATAAACAATCAGATTTTTTTATCAAAAAAAGAAGAAAAAAATATACTGGATTGAGTTTAAGATGACAAACTTTCATGTTAAAAACATAATAAATTAATATAACAAAGCCCGCGGGCATGCCCGCCCTGACCTGCCCCCAACCCATTTTTTAAGCGGGTTAAACGGTGCGGGCCAACTTATGGTACTGGGCTGAGAACCTCAGCCCGGCCCGCCCTAAATGGCGGGCCAAACGGGTTGCCCCTGCGGGCTCGGCCCGTTTTGCCACCCCTATATAGAAGTATATTGTTTGGTCACAATTCATATAACACCTGTATTTATTTATTTTATTTTAATTAGAGTTAATTAGCCTTTTTATAGTATTTTATAGTGAGTTAGTAATTAATTAAGAATTGTGGCTATTTTGGGAAAGAGTAGTGCTTTGAGTGAGATAAGTTCTATTAGGGTTATAATAAGAATTGGGCTTGAGTGTTAATGAGCTTAAGTTAGTAAGAGGGACATTAAGGTCTTTGGCTAAGTAGGTTTAGGTTAGAGTTGTGGGAATAGAGAGATATTACTCATAACTTAAGAAAATAGAAAAGAGGTAGAAAGAGAAAGTTGAAGAGAAGGAAGTAGAGGGGAAGATTAGAGAAAGCTCAAGAGAAAGAGAAGAATCAGAATTTCTTCAATTCTAAGGTTAGAGAGTAGTTACCATTCATGTGAGATGATCAAAGAGGGGGGAGATGACTATTCTCCACACCTAAACCCTCTCATCTCTTTTGGTGGGGAAGGAAATCAAGGGAATGTGATTTAATGATTTTCTGTGTTATTGAATGATGTTAATATGTTATTACATGATTATATCTTCTATTTCAATCATCAATTTTGTGTGTCATATGAGAATTGTTGTTGTTGATATTTGAAAATGGGTTTTAAGCAAAATAAGGAAAAAATCTCTACTTTCTACTTGAAATGATGTTTGATGATGTTAGAACTTGTACTTCTAGGTCTATATATGATATGTATGCTTAAATGTGACAACTTTAAGAGTTTATAACATGAAATTCGTGTTTTTTATGTGATTTCTATGTGAACCCGTGAGCAGAGCATGAAATTCTGGGTTTGCTCGCTCAGCCACCAGTTCGTTGCTGGAGCGAGGATTCATGTTCTTCATGAACCCAGAAATTCATGAATGCTCGCTTAGCGAGCAGTAGCGAGAGGCAGCGACCAGCCGTCGCCAGGTCTCGCTTCGAGCGATGACCACTCTGCCTCTTCTCGCTTGCTCCATCGCTGGTAGTCGCCCAGCGACCATGACCTGCTTTTGAAGAATTTCTTTATGTTATATGATGAGAGTGAGTGTATAACATGTTTAGATTTGGTCTTATAATATGTCATATGTATGGATTGATCGAACCTTGAGTTGGTATGATGATAACATGTTTATATGAACCTTGTTGATTGAGATTGAGCTATGATTAGCTAAGATAACATGTGTTATCATGTAATGCTTGGATGTATGCCTTAATGATGATATGATGATGTGTTGAGATAAGTTAATAATAGCTTAAAGAAGGAATAATAGGAATGAGTGGCCTATTATTCATGAGTAGAGTATAGTATTATCATCACTATTTGGTATGTGTACATCCATGCATTCATCCTTTGAGTCGGATATTAGGATCATGTGGATTCTAATAAAGAGGATATCACATGATAATATTTGATAAAGACGGATATTAGAGGTGAGATACTCTAATAAAGACGATGGTACCACATGCATTAGATATGTCTAGGGTGACATACATATGTGTATTTGCACTAGTTTGCATTAGGGAATTATGTGATCTAATTGATAATTGGTAATTGTGATTGCATTCCATTATGATCTTATGAATGTTTGGATTGTGTGGATTTGATTAGATGATCTAATTCTCGTTAATAAGTGTGATATTGCTATATTGTTGGAGATTGCTAATACAATGTGGTATATGTATGATTTAATTTATTATATTTGTTTATATAATATAAGTGTATACTATGCTTATTATTATAGACTTGAATTGTAGCTAACTCTCTATTTTTGTGTATGTGTAATGATTTGGGTCCAGATTCTCCACTTGAGGAGTGATCCCGTGGCTTTGGAGTTTAGCTCGTGAGGACTAGCATAGCTTGGTAAGGTGAAGGATAGGAGGATCCTAGAAGTTTAGAGGTTTAGGATATGCTCTGATACTTGTAACCTTGCTTAGACTAGTGTTCGGTTCTTCGTTTGTTTGAGATTTTATGTATGACCTTGCTACTTATATTATCTTATCTTTAATTACTTGTTGGATTATCTTGGATTATGTGATGGGTCTTCATTGTGGAAGTACCTAGTTGTAGTTGTAATATGATTCATGACTTGCATGCTTGGATTTAATTGCTATAACTTATTAGTATAGTAGTTTTGATGCTTCCGTTGGCTTAAGTGAATTGAATGCATGCTATTAGTTATTTTGTGTTAAGTAATGCCTTGATGATTTGTATGTTGAATGATTTAAATTAATTATTGCATGCGAATCGATTAGGAGCGTTACAATTCACAAAGAAATTCTGTGTATGTTTGGATAGAAACTAAATTGATAAAATTATAAGAGTAATTAGTAATGTGATTTTGTTTTTGTTGAAGTTCAAAAATATAAATTTTATCAAAACTACAATGATTTGATTTGAATTTAAACATAATCTTAGTTAAATGTAATGGATCAAAATTTTCGTTTTGCTATGTGTTTTGAAAGTGGATTCTCTCAAAAAAAAATTTCTTCATATTCCTCAATTTTGAACATCTCCACCCTTAAATATGTAAGATAATTGGAATGATTGTCTTTTCTGCTTGATCTCAATCAACTATATATACATGAATGTATAGCTATTAGTCTACTATAATATTTATTATACAACATAATTACAGGAAAGTAATTATGTCAAAATATTTTATTCTATCATACCCCCGCAGTCGAAGCAGGAGGTTTACGGACGCTTAGACTGGTTCGAAAATCATCAAAGAGAATGCGAGGAAACCCTTGTTGGAACAAAAGAGGTTCTGACATGACCTAAGTTTTGATAATAACAATAATATTAATACACAATAGGGTACACTGATAATTTACTCTAAGTGTGCAAGTATATAAGCTATAATTTTATACACATTATGAGGTAAGAGAAGCTCTGAAATGTCATCTACAAATGCCATAAGGAAGTTCTGATGTCAAGCACAAGAAGATGTAAACCATCAGAAGCTACAAGTCCTAAAGCATATCAGAAGCTACTCATCAGAAGCTGTGTTGAAGACACAAGATTATGATAAGAGCAGTTATAGCCGTTTTGTCAGAAGAACATTCTCTGCTACACATGACTGGAATTCATCATCCTCTGACAAATTCAAATTGGAGAATCAACCTTATCTTCAATGATAATGAGGTTAGTACTATTTGTACGAACCATTACCTGATATGGGCGAATCTTTCCTCACAAGAATTGATTTTCACAAACGTTACTTGATTTGGATAAAATACCATGTGAAGGAATTGTACGATCTCCAACTGGCTAATTCTCACTGCAACGGTATCAATTCATACGCTCCACCCTCATCTATAAATAGGAGACGAATTGAAGTTTTTGTGCACAACAATTGAACGATTTGAAAAGAGCTGTTACTCTGTCAAAAATCATCTAAGCACAAAAACAACTTGAATACAACTTGAACTCATTTGAACATCCAAGAGATCAGCTTCTGAACATCCTTTGTATTCTTTTATTAGGATTCTAAGTTAAGTCTTGTTTTTAGAGTTGTATTTTTTATTTTGAACATTGATATTTTGTATCAAGTGTTCATAAACTTTGTTATTTTTTCTGTAAGTTGTTAGAGGTCTCTTGCTTGTGTGCTTGAGCATAGAAAGTCTCTTGTAAGAATTTACTTGAGCAGTGGAAGTCTCTTGTTGTGTGCTTGAGCAATTGTAATCTTTTGTGATTATAGTGAACTTCCTTGGAAGTGCAAGGGGACTGGACGTACTCTCAATTTGTGAAAGGAACTAGTACAAATCTTTGTCTCTATCTCTCTCTCTAGCTCTTTCTTTCGTGTGTGTTTAATTGTGTTAATTTATCCGCTGCAAAATCCGATAAATTGTCAAACTTAGAAGAAGTTTTTAAAACTACCAAAAACACAATTCAAACCCCCTTCTTGTGAAGCCCTTTGGTGAAAATGTCTGTAATCTGGTGTCTGGATGGTACATGAAGGATGTGTGCCTGTCCACGGGCTACCTTTTCCGGAACAAAATGAATGTCCATCTCAATATGCTTGGTGCGCTGATGTTGCACAGGATTACCAGAGAGATAGATGGCACTGACATTGTCACAATACACCAAAGTGGCTTGAGGGATATGAAAGTGGAGCTCCGGGAGAAGGTTGTGTACCCAGCAAGTTTCAGAGACAACTTTGGCAACACCCCTATATTCGACTTCAGCACTGGAATGAGAAAGTAGGTTGCCTTTTGGAAGACCAGGAAATAAGGTTGTTGCCAAGAAATACACAGTAACCAGATGTGGAATGTTTGGTGTCAAGGCAGCCACCTCAATCAGCGTCAGTGGAGGAGATAAGCTTTGTAATGGGGGATGGTGATAAATGTAATCCAAAATGTATGGTGCCCTGAATATAGCGCAGGATGCGCTTGAGAGCAAGCATGTGTTATGTGCGAGGTGCATGCATGTGAAGACAAACACTTTGCTGTATATGATATGTCAAGTCGAGTGAAGGTGAGGTACTGTAGGGTCCCTACAAGACTCTGATATAGAGATGGATCCTCATAAGGAGTTTCGAAGGAGGTGTTGAGCTTCTGCGTGGTGTCGACATGGGTGGCTGACGGTTTGCAAGACGCCGTACCAGCACATTTGATTATCTCTATGGCACAAGTGCTTTAACTGAGAAAGATTCCATTAGGGTGACGAGATACTACAATACCCATAAAGTAACTCAGGGGGCCTACTAGATCCTTCATCGCAAACTCATATGCTAATAGTGACATGATTGATTTGTGAAGAACCTGACTGAATGTAATAAGTTAAATGTCGTCTACATATAGGAGAATGTACGACATGTCAGAATTTTTTCTATATATGAAGAAGGAGTGGTCTGATGTGCAATGGTGGAAACCAATGGTGGCGACATATAGTCAGCAAAGTGTTGTTACCATGCCTTGGGCGCTTGCTTGAGACCATAAAGGGACTTCTTCAAACGATAAACACAATCTGGATGGTGGGGGTCATGGAAACCCAATGGCTCATGAAGGTCACCATTGTTGTTTTCTGTTATGATGTTGTGCTGATGATAATTGTTATTAAAATAAAATCCATGCTATATAAATTGCTATCAGAATTATAATTAAACTGGTGTTGTTCATGTGTTTTAGAAAACTCACATAATTCGATTTTTGGGGATTTTTGGGAGAATTCAGACGAAACAGATTCGTGTCCTGTTGTACATCCAATCCACTTCTAAAACATTTATGGGATTTTTCTGGAACATAAGATGATGATTAAAAGCTGAAGTTTTAGATAACCAAGAATGAAATTATTTTTTTTTATGAATTTTTGAATGAAACATTTGTTAATTAGAACGTCTAATCTAGTGGCTGAAACTTAAAACTAATAACAGGAAGCTTCCTAAAATTGAAAGACGATCGAAATCCATATAAGGGACGTCGAATTCCGTTGAGAAACAAGAGAAAACGAACTGGGTCGGACGACCTGCACACAGACCCAGCCAAGTAAAGAAGATGATGAACAGTGTCGCGTGTCATGCCCAGTCGTGCATCAGGCGCGTGGCACATAAAAAAATAGTATTATTTTTTTTATAAAAATAGTAAATAATGTTTTGGAAATTTTTTGACACTTGTAACTATTTTTAGTTAATTAAATGAGATTAAAGGGTAGTTAAAAATATTAGAATTTCATAAAAAATTTCCAAAATTTTATGTACAGTACTATGAATTATTAAGAACCTTCTGGTGTACTTCACTCTCTCTGGTTCAATTCAATGAATATTTTTCACAAATTCCGCTAGTTAAATTAAATTAAAAATCGGGTGTGTCAGGGACTGTTTTGGATATTATCTTGTTGTCTGGTAAGATTAATTGGCTGAGTCGGAACCTTAGAGAGATAAAATTAAGCCATAGACCGGTGTCTTGTTGTTGTTGTTGTAGATGCTTATGGACGTTGTTTATTGATGTTGTTAAATGGTATTGTCTATTGAGGTTTTTTTTTTTTGCAGAAGCTAAATTAACCCATCCAAATTGGCACTAGAGAGAATCGAACCTAAGACCTTAAGGAGGAGCACCCTCTCAGGTCTCAAGCCAATATCACTAGACCAATCCAAGTAGGTTGTCTATTGATGTTGTTGATTATTACATGACATGCATTCATTCATGTGTCCAATGACGTTGCTTATCAATGTTGTATAAATAATGTTGAAAATGATGTTGCTAAATAATGTTGTCTATAAGTGTTGTTAAATGATATTGAAAATAATGATGTTGCTATTGGCACCACATGCATTTAGCGAGTCTAGATGCATTGCATGCGTTTTATTGAAGTTGTGTTTTGTTTAAATTAATGAAGTTGGATTTTATCTATTAGGTGTGTTCTTGTGGTGTGTTGTTTCCTACTCATCCAAGACGAGTCTTTATTTTAACTAGTCTGATGCCCGTGCGTTGCACGGGCTCGCTGGAACACTAAGCCATATAAATCAAAGTCATACAAATCAAAGTTGCGTATATCAAAATTATTTTAAATGTTTTACCAAAGATTAAAAATGTCATCTCTCCGTAAATTAAATTTTTTATCAGCAATAAAAATTGTCATTTCCCCGTCAATTCTTAAAAAAATTAGTATTAACTTATAATAATGATTTTAAAATTTTTATTGGCGATAAAAAATATTCATATTCCCGTGAATTAAAATTTTATTAGTAATAACTTATAATAGTAATTTTAATTTTTTAACCAGAGATTAAAAATGGCATCTCTCCGTAAATTAAAATTTGTAACAATAATAGTTTATAATAGCGATTTTAAAATTTTTATCAGCACTAAAAATTGTCATCTCCCCGTGAATTTTAAAAAAAAAATAGTAATAACTTATAATAGTGATTTTGAAAAAAAAGCGATAAAAAATAGCCATCTGTCTATGAATTAATATTTTATTAGTAATAACTTATAATAGTTATTTTAAATTTTTCACCAGAGATTAAAAATGTCATCTCTCCGTAAATTAAAATTTGTAACATTATATAATAGTTTGTAATAGCGATTTTAAATTTTTTATCAGCAATAAAAATTATCATCTCCCTGTGAAGTTTTTTAAAAAATTAATAATAACTTATAATAGTGATTTTAAAAAATTTATTGGCGGTAAAAAATAGTCATCTACTCGTGAATTTAAATTTTATTTGTGATAACTTATAATAGTTATTTTAAATTTTTACAAGAGATTTTGTAACATCCCAAACAATTAATTAGAAAAGTAACTACTCAATTAAGAGGTGTAGTTAGATGATGAGGAAATTATTCTAATTAATTATTCAAAACAACTCTACCATAAGACTTTAGTTGCAACCAAGACATAGGAATCCAACAAACAATCCATCCACCACTAGCCTTCTCTCCCACGCCTCCCACTTTTTCTTCTTAAGCCTCCACCTATTTCCACTATTCCTATTTAAGCATAAGGCCACAATACTCTTAGTTCATTATTCTTTCTCTGCCTAGTAGCTCAAGCTTACACTCTTGCTCTTCTACCTCTTCTCTCACGCCTCCTTCTTCTTACCCACCACCAACATCATTAAATTACCACTTAAAATCACATGCAAAGCAAAGATCAACAACTCCAACCCACTGTCTTTCTCTGATCACCGAACTTACCATCATCAACTTCATCCAATTCCTATGAGAAACCAACATGCAATGGATTCAACTTATCCTCCAATCCGTCAAAATCATGAAATGGTAAGTTCATGTCTTAATCCTTTTCTTAAACCTCCAATTCGTACACTTTCTCATTTCAAAACTGAATTCTATCTTGCATGTGTGTGACTTAAACTACTGGTGCTGTGGGTGTTATCGAGAAACTAAGGAAATGGAGAAATTCATGAAATTGGAGAAATTGTTCAAAGGACCAGTTTTGGAGTTTAGAGTTCTTAGCTACTGCTGAGCTCAGAGTCAGAGCTAAAGCTACATTTAAGGTGGGTTCTTAAGTTCACAACCTTATATTAATTATTAGAAAGCCTAGTTTTCCCCAAATATGTAATATGCATGCAAACCTAGGTTTTAGGATTAAATAATGAAAGAGTAGGAATCACTCCCAATTCCTACTCCTATATAACTTAATTTACTCTATATAATGTGTTTATAACTGGTTGCATGGAGATTGTAGGTGAAAACTATGAAAATTCGTGTTATTTTGCAAAACAGGGGTCTGTGCTGTCAAACTCGCCGCAGCGATTGACTACTCGCCGTGGCAAGTGTTGCTGCCTGTATAACTCGCCAGGCGAGTTTCTGACTCGCCAGGGCGAGTGTTACAGGTCTGTCAGCACATAAATTCGCCGTAGCGAGTTTAGCAGGGACAACACCTGCATATTTTACCTTTTAAAATATCAAACACTCGTTTTATGTCCGAATGCAACTGGGATTTCATGAACATGTTTAATTGTGTAAAATAGTTTATATAGTCAGAGATTAATATGTATATTTAATTTATCAGTAATATGTCATGATTAGGATACCGTGGGCGGGAAAATATTGGTAGAATTGCTTAAATCATTGACTTGAATGGCATTATGCCGTGTTAATAGAATTCCTATGTAATTCTATTAGTTATTATGTGAGTGTTTACTGTGAAATTTGGTAAACAACGCTAGTTTGATTATTACAAGAGAGACCAACTAGTAAATCTCGGGACATAGTGCTTCTGTTTATATTTTCAAAGTAAATGGTATTCATTATTGTTCTTATGTTCATAAAGTGTGGTTTTTACGTTTTATATAACTTGAAATGCAAGAAAGAATGTTTATTCAATTGAACAAACAGAAGGAAAGAATGAGTCGAAAGTAAAAGGCAATTGGAATAAGATTAGAAATTGTAAATTGCATTTAAATGTAAATGATTACAGAATGAAAATGGTTCACATAACATACATTCTCCTTCGAGCACTCGTTTCTCGCTTTGACATGGGTACTTTGAGTTTTTCTGAGGATTTTGTATAATGATTGTGACCCTTTGCTCGATCACATAACTAAACTATTTATAGACACTAATTCCTAACTGTTAATAACGCCTAATAACTACAGAGAGGACGCGTGTCTTTGACACGTATTTTGAATTTGAATTTCTTCTTATCTTCTGATTTAGCTGTTGTATCTATCGAAATCGAAGTGGCAATGCTTTTCCTGAATATTTTGCTAAGTCCACGTTTTTCTTCTGCACTACTGAACGCTTCGACCCTACTGACGTTTCGACCAAATCGAAAGGATCCTGAAAGAAGAAGAATACGCATTTAAAATAAAATGTTCAATAATAGAACATTTATTGTATGTTCATGCATGATTGCTCATTAACTTCATTGGTTCTGAAAACCAAACACATTTAATAACTTTTAAAATAATCATATAATTAAACATAATTATTTTAATCATACATTTAGAACATATTTTTACTTAGTAAAAATATGGGCTAACAAATTGACCCCAAATGCCTGTTTCGATCAAGTGGTCGAACGAGAAAGGAAAAGACATTTTCAACCCACGTGCTTGACACTGTTACCAATGACGACGCTTATGTCACACTCAGGAGTAACTGTCACCTTGATTCCCACAATCCATCATTGTTCCTAGGTTTTAGCATAGTGGATGACGTGGCACACGTAGAAGTTGAAGAGAAATTGTTTGAATTTCTTTTTGATTTATTTTCTGGAGACAGACACGTTCCCCTATAAATAGCAACAAAGGAACACTTTTTACCAACTTCCAAAATTCAGTGCTTCTTTTACGAACTTCACTGTTCATCTTCTTCTTTTCTGCAATCAAGCTCTGATTCTCAAATCACTTATAATTTCAAACCGTTCAAACACATTTACACTAGATTCCGTGTTGATCTATCTCTGATTCAACCCAAAACACGCAATTTCTCGGATTTTACAACGAAAAACCCTTTTCCACTTTCAAGTTCTTGAACAGTTTCAACAATGGCTTCCAACATAGATTTCGAAATACCAACTGCTGGGAAATGGAAAGATCTACGAGTTCTTGACGACGGAGAAGAAGTAATTCCAGAACCTTCTGGAACTGAGGCTGAGAGGAAAATCTGGGCGTCTCAGCTTATGATACCCTTTTCTCTAAAGAAAGATGCTCATGCCTTCTGTGGCCCATATCCATCACATTCTGAGATTACATCCAAAGAGGTAAATGCCATTTTCCCTTTGCATGTTACTTGTGGTCCTAGGATATTTGAGTCGAATCCTTATAACTTTGGGTATTTGAAGAATGCCCTTAAGATATTTAGAGCTGCCCCTTATACTGCTCATAAGGACTATATCCCTTGGTTAGATAAGGTCGAAAAAGACTTCAAAGACTCTTGGCAAAGCTATGGGATATATCATTTGATCCAATTTAGTCGAACCGGCCCTAAGTACAAACCTGAACTTCTCATAGCTGCCCTTCATTTTTATGAAAAGTCCACAAACACTTTTCAATTTAAATGTGGCATGTTAACTCCCACCCTTCTGGATGTAGCTGCTATCACAGGCCTTAGGCCTAATGGTGACCATTTCGACCCTACTAAGACTGGAGATAAGGTCGAATTAAATTATAAGGAAAATACCTTCTCCAAGTATATAGCAGAAAATATGGGTAAGGAAGGTGAAGAGGTGTCCATAGAGGAACATGTGGCCTTCTTAACATTATGGTTGTCCCATTTTGTTTTCTGTTCGAAGTCTCTGCAAGTAGCTAGGATGTTTATCCCCATGGCGCAACAAATTAACGAAGGCAGGCTCTTCAGCCTAGGGCGTTTATTACTGGCTAGTTTGTATGAGGCGATGGGTAATGCTAGTGATGCCTGAAGGTGTGAAAAACACAAGAAGGGGGGTTGAATTGTGTTTTGGGTAATTTGAACTTTTCTTCTAAGTTATGGAAAACTTATCAGAGTTTGCAGCGGTTTAGAAAACAAAACACAATCAAGAGTAACTTTGAAGGTAGAGAGAAAGAGAGAAAGATAGAGACAGAGATTTTTATACTGGTTCCCCTCACAAACCGAGAGTACGTCCAGTCATCTTGTACTTCCAAGAGAGTTCACTATAATCACCAAAGATTACAATTGCTCAAGCACACAAGCAAGAGACTTCCAATGCTCAAGTATACAAACAAGAGACTTCCTAATGCTCAAGCACGCAGGCAAGAGACTTCAAAACACAAGTGTAAGAAAAACAGAGTCTGAACAATTGATATAAAGATCAATGTTTAGTTACAAAATAAATACAACTTTTGAAACAAGACTTAACTTAGAATCTTAATACAAAATTCTAAGGTTCAACTAATGAATTAACAGAAGCTGAAGCTGGAGTCTTGGATTTTGAATATGAGTTCAAGTTGTATTTGCAGTTTTGTGCTTTAGGATGATTTTAGCAGAGTAACAGCTCTTTTCAAATTGTTCAAGTGTCGTGTCCCAAAGCTTCAAACTTGCTCCAATTTATAGATGAAGGTGGAGCGTGTTTGATTTGAATTTGATGCAGTGAGATTGTGCCAGCTGTAGATAGTACCATTGTTAACCAAATCGGGTAACCTTGTATACAATCAATCTTGGGGAAAACGTTTTATCCAAATCAGGTAAAGAGTTCGTACAATAGTACAAACGTCACTATTTTGTGGATAAGATTGATTCCTTCAGCTTTTGGAATGTCAAAGTATAATCATTGATGCAGAGAATGTTCTTCTGACAAAACGGCTCTCACTGCTCTTATCAGAGTCTGATATGTATCTTCTGATGAGTAAAACTTGCATCCTCTGATGAATCACATACGCATCTTCTGATGGCTTGAAGTTCTGATCAGAGTTTGCTTTGCCATATCAGAGCTTCCAATGTGCTTCCAATGAATATAAAAATTAACTTGAATATCTGCACACTTGGAGTAAATGATTAGTATACCCTATTGTACATTAATACTTTTGTTATCATCAAAACTTAATTGGGTCATATCAGAACCTCTTTTGTTCCAACAATCTCCCGCTTTTTGATTGATGACAAACCAAGTATTAATTTACAATGATTGTTGATAAAATTTATCAAGCATCTCTTAGGTTGATGAGTTTTGCAAGCTCCCCCTAAGTTCAGCAATGATTAATTAAATCAGTTTAAAAATAATTATTTGAATTTTGAACTTAAACTAATACACTAGACTTTCAGAGGCTAGGTTTGCAAGCTCTCTCCCTAAGTCTGATACCTATGAAAGAAAATTGCACTTTTCTTTTATACGTACCATGTATCAGAAGTTCAAATTTCAACTAATATTTTCCTCAAAATCATATCATACGAAGACATAACTGAAAAGAATTAATTTTGGAATTTTGGTTTCAGTTTAGCATCTCATAAATTAATAACAACTCTTACTCCCCCTTTTGTCATTAAACAAAAAGATAAAACTGACAAAAAATAAATGACAATTTAGAAAAAGAATGGTCAAAATTAAAGTTTCAATGCAGTCAAGGTGGTTACAACTACACCAATTAAATGGTTTGTCGTAAAAACCATGAACTTGTCTATTTTGAAACCACTATATAAGGACCATAAACTTTGTCATTTCACTCAACACTTCCATTTCATTGTGAAGAATCAACAATGGATAAGGATAGAAAAGTGATCAAAAGTAAGAGAGCGCAGGAGAAGAAGAAGAAGAAAGTGAAGATTCAACAAGACTCAGAGTCTAAGAAGAAACCTCAGAAGATGAAGGCATCAACTTCTGCTCCTGTCAGAGTCAAATATCAAACAAGATCCAAGACTAAACAACAAGAGTCCTTATCCGAGTCAGAATCTGAATGGGATTCTGATTGGAAGGAATTCTTGAGTACATATGTTCCTCCTAGTGAAGAATACCCCTCTTCATAATCAATGAGATCACTTCTCATTGATCTCCCAATAGGAAGTGAAGAGAATGTTGTGAACTCTTCCATTTCCCTTAGATTCAAATAAGCTAGATTTAGGACTAGCTGTTTTTTGATGTAGAATCCAAGTGAAAAGTTGGATATAAACTTATGTAATCAACAATTTTCAATTGAATAAACTCATTATCTAGCTTTGAAATCTTTGAGTTGATATTTGTCTCAAAATCATTTATGAAAGCATAGTATGAAAGCATTAAAAAATATCCAAATAAACAGATAAACAATGAACACAGAAGATAATCATCAAACAATCAAGTACTTAAAAAGATATTCAGCAAGATTACAAAACAAGTAACAGAACATAATAATGAAATAGCAAAACAAGTATAGAATCCTAGGTTTAAGGTTGATTAGGTTGGGGAGGTAATCTGGCATTGATGCTCTGGAGGGTAGTCATTATAGCAGCCAACATAGTAGAATGCTCATCAAGTCTTCTCTGAAAGTTTATCTTGATTTTCCCTTATGTGTTGAGCATATTCTGGTGCATTTCTGGCAATCTGTTCAAGCCTTGCCTGTTCAGCAGCTCTTCTAGCTTCCTCTGCTAGCCTAGCTTGCTCAGCTTCTTGCCTTTCCCTTTCAATGCGTTCATCCTCCAATCTTTTCTTTTCCCTTTCCTCAGCTTCCAACCTTTCTCTTTCACGCCTTTCTTCCTCTTCCTTCCTTGCTATCTCATTTATGATGTTTAGATCCCTAGTGTAAGCTTCTCTTACTGATCTGATCATATAGACCAGATTCTATTCCATAAGGTCACACTCTTTGTTGATATGTGCTGTTTCAATAGACCTGTTAGGAATGGCGCTGGACATTCTTCTAATGTTCTTGTCAACAGCTTGCAGAAAGCTAGTGATATCATCCTGGGTTTGCTCTAGGGGTTCATTCATAATTCTGGAAGGTAAATGAGGTGGAATATAAATGCAGTCCATAGAAAGATCCTGCATCAGGGTTTTGAGGTGATTGGATTGGTCAGGAGGGGTTTTCTGAGCAATTTCAAGATTCAAGGTCTCATTGATTTGTTGAACATGTTTTTTAATGGGTGTAGATAAGTCACATGAGTTATCCATAGCCACATGATGTGGGGATTTCTCATGAGCATGTTCATCAGAGTGAAGGGTCTCAGACACTTGATTTTGATGAGGTTCTGGTGATTTTTGATGGTTATGTTCTGATGGAGTATGTACTGGTGGGGGTTCATTTTCTGGTTGTTTATTTTCTGGTTGGGTTTCATTCTCTGGCTGTGGGTCATTTTCTGGTTGTGTATTTTCTGGTTGTGGTGTTGTTGGTTTTTCTTGAGTGTTCACAGGTTGAACATTCTCAGAGTTTGGTAGAGTTTCTGTGACAGGGATTTCAGGAGGTGGTGATGGTGTTTAATCAGAGTCTTCATCCAGATTTTGAATGATAGGTGCAGTACTTGTTGAAACTTGTGCTGCATCATTGCATATAATATTAGCTTGAGATTCTGATGGGTTAGATAGGATGAGGTTAAACTGCTCTGATGTTGGTTGATTCTCAGAAAGAACATTGTCTTTCTCAGAATGAACTCCTTTTAAAATCTTATCAAAAGCATGTTTATCTCTGATTTCAGAACGGAATTGAAGTCTTTTGAAATAATTTCTAACTGCTTTGCCGCCTCCAATAAAATTAGAAAACTTACCAGTTTCATTTCCATACAGAGTCTATTGTGCCAGCAGATTATGAGGATCATTCCTTTTAGGAAGCTTCTTATGCATGTTGTCAAAAGCAGACTCTTCAATACCACAATCATAACTATCCTTCAGAGCCTCTTGCTTTTTGTTAAACTCTGCAACTTTTGCCAATGCTGCCTGAATCACAGCTTCTTCCTTTTCTTCTTCTGTAAGATCCATCAATGCAGGCTTCCTAGCCCTTGGTTTCTTTGAGGATCTTGGAGCTGTAGTTTTCTGAGTCTTAGCAGCCCTCTTCCCAGCAGGACTCTTGGCAGCTTTTCTCTTGACTGGTTCAAGTCTGAGAGGTTGTTCCAAAAGCCTTGTTTGTCTAACAGTTAGCTTTGTAGGTTGTCCATCTCCTACATCAGCTCCTACCTTGTTCATGAACTCAGCATGTGCCTCTATAACCCTCTTGGCTTCACTATCACTGACATGTACAAGCCAACATTCACCAATGCCTTTCTCAGAGTCTCTGAGTAGCATAGGGTGTGTTGGATGGACTATCTGATTATTCTTCACCAGTCTTAAGTACCTTAAGGTAGTACTATTCACTATCTTAGAACTTAGCAGAAAGGTACCTAAGCCTGGAAGGTAAGGTGTGATAGCATCCAACAAACCACACTGTGCAAACATGTGGCTAAGTAGTCTTGAATGTCGAACAATAGCTTTGCTAGAGATAATAGATACACATAGATGATCAAAAATAAGCTTACCAACATCCAGAAAGCTTCCTTTAGCAACATGAAAAGTGAACAACTTCTGGAGACTAGATATTTGATCAGTACCTCCCAATTTGGGCAGAACATTGTCAATTAAAATCCTGTAGATGATCTTGCAGTTGTTGGTCCATTCAAACTTGTCCTTAGGGTCAGCCTTAGGTTTGAAAATGTATTCCTCCACATCAGGACCAGCTTCATCAGTGTGTTTGAGTACTAAACCACCACGCTCTAGCTTCAGAGCCTCAAGAATGTGGCAAAGTCTGATGGAGATTCTGAATCCAGCCACAAATGATTCAATCTCTGTAGAAACAAAAGGTCTCAATCCCATTTGCTCTGGGGTTTTACCTCTCAGTTCAGGGTTCTCTTCGACCATCTCTCTGATCCTCCTATTATGTACATCTCTTGTGATAACAGAAGCTTTCATCCAGAATTCCTTAACAAGCTCTGTGTACGTTGGTCCATTCAACACATCAAAGTAGTACTCCAACCCTTGTCTCTTGTAATGATGAACAACTTCAGGAAAACCGTTTACTCTAATAATTTCAAGATCAACGGGATTCTCAATCGCAACCATTAGTTCATCATATTTGTATGATCGTTGATCCTTAGCAAACTCAGTGGGGTTAGATTCTCTTGGTAAAACCATGCATGCTTTAACACTTAATGTAGAAGAAGAAGCCATGGATGAGATTTGGAAGTTAGGGTTTCTAAGGAGGGAGAAAGAAATTTCTCTGTGTTTTAGAAGAATGAAAGTGTAGGTTGTGAGAGTGCAAAAGTGTGAATGTGAACAGTTAGTGTGTTTAAATAGAAACTTACGCGCAAAAACAAGTACACATACACAGGGGTAGTAGAGTATTTTACCACAAATGGGAATTTGAAATGCTAATCATCATTAACCAACTTCTTTATCCTCTTGCAACACGACATGTGTATTAGAAGATTATTTAAATAACTGACACGTAAGTTTGGGAAAACGAAAGGGTTTTTACAAAAGATTTTTACTTACGCGCCAGAACCATTTACCTTCTAATCAGATTCTGATAGTGTGTCAGAAGATGTTCTCATTACAACTTCTGATACAAAAGGTTCTGATGACTTCATCTTCTGATTACTATTAGATTCTCACAAACTTAATTTTTCATCAGAGTCTAAGTTAATCAGAGATTTCCATCATGTTCAGATTCTTTTTGATAAAATCAAAACGTTCAACGGCTAAAGGTTTTGTAAAGATATCAGCCCATTGATTTTCAGTTTCAATGAACTTGAGATCAATTACACCTTTTTGAACATAGTCTCTGATAAAATGATGTTTAATCTCAATATGCTTAGCTCTTGAATGTAAAATAGGGTTTTTAGAGAGGTGAATAGCTGCAGTATTGTCACAATATAAAGGAATATTGTTACTGCTGATTTGATAATCTTCCAATTGATATTTCATCCAAAGTAGTTGTGTACAACATTTAGCTGCTGATATGTATTCAGCTTCTGCTGTTGACATAGCTATGGTGGTTTGCCTTTTACTAGCCTATGAAATTAAATTCTCACCAATGAACTGGCAGTTACCACTGGTGGATTTTCTTTCAATTCTATCACCAGCATAGTCAGCATCACAGAATCCAATCAGCTTGTAGTCATTGGATTTCTGATACAGTAATCCAATGTTACAAGTAGCTTTCAAATACCTAAAGATTCTCTTCACAGCAGTGAGATGAGATTCTCTAGGATCTGATTGAAATCTTGTACACAAACAGACACTGAATAAAATGTCAGGTCTTGAGGCAGTTAGATAAAGAAGAGATCCAATCATACCTCTATACATCTTCTGATCAACTTTGCCTTCAGACTCTTCTTTGCCTAGACTTGATGTAGGATGCATTGGAGTATTCATGGGTTAGCAATCTTCTAAGTTGAACTTTTTCAGAAGATCCTTTATATATTTGGATTGATGAATGAATGTTCCTTTCTCTGTTTGATTTATTTGAATACCAAGAAAGAACTTCAATTCTCCCATCATACTCATTTCAAACTCATCCTGCATAAGCTTAGAAAAGTTCTTGCAAAGAGTGGCATTAGTTGATCCAAAAATGATATCATCAACATATATTTGAATGATCAAAATGTCTTTCTTAAGGGTCTTTTTGAAAAGTGTATTGTCAACTTGTCCTTTTTCAAAACCATTGTCAACCAAAAAAGTACTCAATCTCTCATACCAAGCTCTAGGAGCTTGTTTGAGTCCATAGAGTGACTTCTTTAGTCTAAACACATGATCAGGATTTGTTAAATCTTCAAATCCAGGAGGTTGTTTGACATACACTTCTTCAGAAATGACACCATTTAGAAATGCACTTTTCACATCCATTTGATATAGAGTAATACCATTATTGACTGCATAGGATAAAAGTAACCTGATTGCTTCCAGTCTTGCTACTGGAGCATATGTTTCAGTGAAGTCAATTCCTTCTTGTTGACTGTATCCTTGTGCAACAAGTCTGGCTTTGTTCCTAGTGACTTCACCTAGTTCATTCAATTTGTTTCTGTATACCCATTTTGTTCCAATAATGTTCTTATGCTTTGGTTTGGGTACCAGATCCCATACATCATTTCTCTTGAATTGATTTAACTCTTCTTCCATTGCGACTAACCAAGCATCATCTGAGAGAGCTTCATTTGTTGTCTTGGGTTCAATCAAGGAAACTAATCCAAACAATTATTCATCAACTCTGAAGTTTGACCTTGTTTTTCTTGGACTGTTCTTCTTTCCTAGAATGAGCTCTTCAGGATGTGATGATTTGTATTTGAATGTGTTTCTTGGAATATTAGATTCTTCAGAGTTAACATCAATAGTTTGATGTTCTTGAGCAGCATCAGAAGGTGCATCTTCTTGAGCTTCAGAGTCTTCTAAAGATTCTATGTTGTTATCACACTCTGGAGCTTCATCTTCTGACTCATCAGATCCTGACAAATCTTTAACAGGCTCTGACTTTTTATCATCAGGCTCTTTATCATCAAACTTTACGTGCATTGATTGTTCCATTGTGTTAGTTTCAGAATTATACACTCTGTATGACTTAGAGCGTTCAGAGTATCCAATGAAGATACCCTTACAGGCTTTAGAGTCAAATTTCTTAAGATGGACTTTGTTGTTCAGAATGTAACATGTACAACCAAATTGATGAAAATAAGAAATATTGGGTTTTCTTCCCTTAAAGAGTTCATATGTTGTTTTGCTCAAAATAGGTCTTATATAGATTCTATTCTGAATATAACAAGCAGTGTTAACAGCTTCTGCCCAAAAGAATTTTGGTAAATTATTTTCATGCATCATGGTGCGTGCCATTTCTTGTAAAGATCTATTCTTTCTCTCTACAACTCCATTTTGTTGTGGAGTTCTAGGAGAAGAGAATTCATGGAGAATTCCATGTTCTTCACAAAAATTTTCAAAAGGTTCATTTTCAAACTCACCACCATGATCACTTCTTACTTTCAAAATTTTGGAATCCTTTTCATTTTGAATTTGGGTACAGAAGATGCTAAACACTTCATATGTATCATCTTTATTTCTCAGAAATTTAACCCAAGTCCATCTACTATAATCATCTACAATGACTAATCCATATTTCTTACCATTGATTGAAGCAGTGCTAACTGGTCTAAAAAGATCAATGTGTAAGAGTTCCAAAGGCCTAGTAGTAGAGACAATGTTCTTGTTCTTAAAAGAACTTTTGACAATTTTTCCTTTTTGACAGGAACCACAAAGTGAGTCTGATTGATATTTTATTTTGGAAGGCCTCTGACAAGATTGTCCTTGCTAAGCTTAGAAATTAATCTCCAGTTAGCATGACCCAATCTTTTATGCGAGATCCATTTTTCATCACTCAGTGTCAAAAGACAAAACACTTGTTGTTCCTTTAAATCAGAAAAATTGACTTTGTACACATTGCCTTTTCTATTTCCCTTAAAGACAATGGATTGATCAGAGTTTCTGATTACAGTACATGAATCCTTATTAAACATAACATCATAATTACTATCACACAATTGACTTATGCTAAGTAGATTATGATGTAGTCCATCTACTAACCAAACATCAGAAATTGACAAAGAAGAATTACTTATTGTACCTATACCAATGATCTTTCCCTTCTGGTTGCCACCAAACCCTACTGTTCCTCCCTCTTGCTGATTTAGGGTGTGGAATAAGAGCTTGTCTCGTGTCATGTGACGTGAGCAGCCAGAGTCCAGATACCATGAGCTTTCTTTTCTTCTTTGGGTGCATACCTGCAGCATACACTATTTCAGATTTTGGTACCCATACTCTGATGGGTCCTTTTTGGCTAGTTTTGAGAATCTTATTCTTCTTGTTAGAATACTCAGAAGATCTGGAGTCAACAGAGCCTTTAGAAAAATGTTTAGGCTTATGTTGTCTCTGAGACTTTCCTCTTGAGTGTGTCAGAGAACCAGTTACCAAGTTTGCTTTAGAAGTACTAGTGCCCCGCTTATCAACATGCTTTGGTACTTTGACAGCTTTAACTTGAGTAGACATGGGTACTGATGTGAGGGGAACCTGAGTTTTAGAAGACTTAGGTTCAGAAGATGAGTCATCTTCTGATACCTTATCTTGTGGTTCCAAGCTCACAAGAGTACCAGACACAGTCAGAGGTTCTGATGTACCCTTAGTAAAGTTTGAATAAGATTCTGATGGTGACTTGCTCAACAAGACAGGTTTACTTGATTTTCCTACATCAGGACATGTAAGAGAACCAAGTCCTTGTCTTTTGTAATAGTTGCTAAGTCCACCATGAATTACGGAAGTTACCCTAGTTTTATCTATGTTATGGTGAACAAACTCTTGTAGAGAGATTTCATACTCGTCATAAGGTTTGTGACATGTTCTGCATCCAGTCTCAAGCACCTTAATTGTTTTAAGAGATTTTTGATAGTTTGCTTGAGTCTGGGTGAGATTTTCATTGAGTAGCTTCATTTTTTGTTTGCAAAAATCTAACTCACTCAACTTTTCCATGTACTTCACCATTACATCTTTCAAAGCTTTGGTCATTTGAGGACTAGACATTTTAGATATTACCTCATCAATGTCGTCAGTATCAGACTCTGAATCATTTTCATCGTCTGACTCACCAATGGCCATAAGCGCTAGGTTTGCTTCCTCAGAGTCTTCATCCTCAGATAATTCATTAATATCCTCCCATGTTGCCATCAGACTCTTCTTGGCTTTGTTCTTGATCGTACTCTTTCTTCCTTTACCCTTGGAGTTGAGTTCAGGACAATCAGCCATGAAGTGTCCAGGCTTATGACAATTGAAACAATTTTTTGTGTCATCCTGCTTCTCTTTGCTGGTGTTGTTTCTTGATCCAGATCCTCTGCCTTGAAATTTTTTGCCCTTCCTTAGTGACCACTTTTGAAAGTTCTTGGACAAGAGTGCAAGGAAATCATCATCTGATCCTTCCTCTTGATTGTCTATGGAAGATTCCTCTGCTTCAGATTCTACAACTTTGGCTTTCAGAGCCTTAGATGAAACTGAAATAGATGGCAAAGCCACAGATTTTAGCTTCTTCTGAGGCTCATCAGAAGATAGTTCAATCTCATGACTCATGAGTGAACTTATCAATTCTTCCAAGCCAAGTTTGTCCAAATCTTTAGCTTCTTGAATAGCTGTTACCTTAGGCCTCCACCTTGAAGGTAAGCTTCTCAAAATCTTCCTTACATGATCAGAGGTTGTATAACTTCTCTTTAGAACTTGGAGACCAGCCACAAGAATTTTGAACCTAGAATACATTGATTCAATATTCTCATCATCCTTCATTCTAAAGAGTTCATACTGTTGGATCAGAAGAGTAGCCTTTGCCTCTTGAACCTGTTTGTTCCCTTCATATGTGGAACACAAGGAGTCTTATATGCTCTTGGCAGTGGATTTGTTTGTGATCTTGAGATACTCATCATGAGTTATACACCCAATGAGAAGATCCTTAACTTTGTGATGTTTCTTGTAAAGCTTCTTGTCTGTAGGAGTGAACTTCTTTCTTTCTTCAACAGATAGCCTTCCTTTTTCATCTAGTCCTTGGAAAGTTACCCCTTCTTCAACCAAGTCCCAAAGCTCATCATCTAAACCAATAAGATGACTGTAGATTCTATCTTTCCACCAGGAAAAGGTAGAAGCATCTCCATTGAACTTTGGTGCCTTGTTGCTTGACTTATCTTCAACATTATAGTCATGAGGAACTGCTTTCATGCTCACACTTGGAGATCCTTCAGTCATAGTGTTTTTCAACTAGAAACTGTTTCACTGTTAGGTGATTAGAAAACAGAACCAGGCTCTGATACCAATTGAAGGTGTGAAAAACACAAGAAGGGGGGGTTGAATTGTGTTTTGGGTAATTTGAAATTTTCTTCTAAGTTATGGAAAACTTATCAGAGTTTGCAGCGGTTTAGAAAACAAAACACAATCAAGAGTAACTTTGAAGGTAGAGAGAAAGAGAGAAAGATAGAGACAGAGATTTTTATACTGGTTCCCCTCACAAACCGAGAGTATGTCCAGTCCTCTTGTACTTCCAAGAGAGTTCACTATAATCACCAAAGATTACAATTGCTCAAGCACACAAGCAAGAGACTTCCAATGCTCAAGTATACAAACAAGAGACTTCCTAATGCTCAAGCACGCAGGCAAGAGACTTCAAAACACAAGTGTAAGAAAAACAGAGTCTGAACAATTGATATAAAGATCAATGTTCAGTTACAAAATAAATACAACTTTTGAAACAAGACTTAACTTAGAATCTTAATACAAAATTCTAAGGTTCAACTAATGAATTAACAGAAGCTGAAGCTGGAGTCTTGGATTTTGAATATGAGTTCAAGTTGTATTTGCAGTTTTGTGCTTTAGGATGATTTTAGCAGAGTAACAGCTCTTTTCAAATTGTTCAAGTGTCGTGTCCCAAAGCTTCAAACTTGCTCCAATTTATAGATGAAGGTGGAGCGTGTTTGATTCGAATTTGAAGCAGTGAGATTGTGCCAGCTGTAGATAGTACCATTGTTAACCATATCGGGTAACCTTGTATACAATCAATCTTGGGGAAAACGTTTTATCCAAATCAGGTAAAGAGTTCGTACAATAGTACAAACATCACTATTTTGTGGATAAGATTGATTCCTTCAGCTTTTGGAATGTCAGAGTATAATCATTGATGCAGAGAATGTTCTTCTGACAAAACGGCTCTCACTGCTCTTATCAGAGTCTGATATGTATCTTCTGATGAGTAAAACTTGCATCCTCTGATGAATCACATACGCATCTTCTGATGGCTTGAAGTTCTGATCAGAGTTTGCTTGCCATATCAGAGCTTCCAATGTGCTTCCAATGAATATAAAAATTAACTTGAATATCTGCACACTTGGAGTAAATGATTAGTATACCCTATTGTACATTAATACTTTTGTTATCATCAAAACTTAATTGGGTCATATCAGAACCTCTTTTGTTCCAACAATGCCATCAAGGCATCAAAGGACGGATCGAAGGTTTCAATTGTTGGTGTAAGCCCTAGAGGCCAATGACTTTAGTACTTATATCGAATAAATTATTAATAAATAAATTGTTTCTTTATTAATAATAAAAGGCATTTTTCTTTATTATGTTTGTATGTCCAAAATAATAAAGTCCCTAGAATAGAAAGTCTGTTTAATATTAAGTGTGACTTAATCATGAGATTACATTAAACATAAAGATGTTATTCTTAAAGTATCCGTAGTCAAGTTTTATCATGAATTGGGATAATGATAAAACATAGAGACTATTATGAAGATAGACTGATGATCGCATCTCATGGATCATAGGATAAGGAGTTATCAAGTCTTGACATAGGTATAAGAAATATTAGGAGTAATATTTATACCGGATTGACCCGCTATGAGAGTACTACATGCAAAGTTATGCAAAGTGTCATAAGTTACTCTCATGGTGATAATGGTGTAAGCCGCCCTTAGACCTGAAACCACTATGTACCCTAGATGTGGAGTCAAATGCTTTGTTACTGATCTAACGTTGTCCGTAACAGGATGACCATAAAGGCAGTTAATGGGTACTTCACAAAGCATGCTGAGGGACAGTAGTGTCCTAGAAGGAATTTGCCAATCCTGCATAACAGGATAAATGTCATGGGCCCAATATTGAACTGGACAAAGATGACACCAAGTATGCTTTGTGTTCAATATAGACATAAGGGGCAAAGGGGTAATTATACACGCATATATTATCACTAAGGTTATGTTATGATCACATGTTAATTTCTCATAACTTGGGTAGCAATGATGTGTTGCTAGATACCGCTCATTGTTTATTATATTAAATAGTGGATTTAATATAATTGCCAACGTTATGGAAACCTACAAGGGTCACACACATAAGAACAGGCTAGTGTGAAATTGGAACACCGTAAGGTACGGTGCAGCTCAGAGAGTTAAGGAAGTATGATAAGGGTATCATGGTAATTAAATAAGCGTATCATAATTTGTTATGAAAAGAAAGCACTCATGTGTACATGACACATGAGGGGTGCGTTTCTTAAAAGATTTATTTAATTAAAAGGGTTTAGTATAATTGTGGCCCAATGACAAATAGTTTGTCTTGGTGCACAAGACACTTGGTTCTATAAATAGAACCTTTGTGATTGAGAAAAAAAAAAACAGAAAACCCTAATCCTTATTTCTTGCCTCCACTCACAAAAGCCCTTCATCCTCTTGAGCTAGCACTCTCTTGAAGGTTCCTGTTCGTGTGGACTAGATAGAGGCGTTGTTCTTCGTCATCAACGCTCGTGATCAATCCGGTTCGTAATCAAAGAATTGACCGGCCACCGTTCTTGAAAAGAAAAGAAAAGGATTTTCTACAAGAGGTAAAAATCCTAAACACAAACTCATGCCCATTCGTAAGGATACACATAAGAACAGACTAGTGTGAAATTGGAACACCGTAAGGTACGGTGCAGCTCAGAGAGTTAAGGAAGTATGATAAGGGTATCATGGTAATTAAATAAGTGTATCATAATTTGTTATGAAAAGAAAGCACTCATGTGTACATGACACATGAAGGGTGCGTTTCTTAAAAGATTTATTTAATTAAAAGGGTTTAGTATAATTGTGGCCCAATGACAAATAGTTTGTCTTGGTGCGCAAGACACTTGGTTCTATAAATAGAACCTTTGTGATTGAGAAAAAAAAAAACAGAAAACCCTAATCCTTATTTCTTGCCTCCACTCACAAAAGCCCTTCATCCTCTTGAGCTAGCACTCTCTTGAAGGTTCCTGTTCGTGTGGACTAGATAGAGGCGTTGTTCTTCGTCATCGACGCTCGTGATCAATCCGGTTCGTAATCAAAGAATTGACCGGCCACCGTTCGTGAAAAGAAAAGAAAAGGATTTTCTACAAGAGGTAAAAATCCTAAACACAAACTCATGCCCATTCGTAAGGATCTCTAAAGGAAAATTTTTAAATTCCGCTGCTTTATAATTACAATTTTCCTTCAGTGGTATCAGAGCCACTTACGAATCCATGAGATTGATGTTTGTTTAAATTCATGAATTCAGTTTTAATATGATTAAAACATCTAATAAAGATTAAAATCGAGCAATTAAAATTTGGCATCTATTTGTATGAAAATTGATGGTTAACATTGAAATGGCTTCGAAATCCGACAATTGTATGGTGAAGCAGCGATATGTTAATTGTCATAGGTTTATACAAATAAGATTGATCAATACTTATATATGATATAAGTGATCGTGATGCAAAACGGTGTATTAGATACATCGTTCATAATTTCGTTCAATAAAACAAATTATGAAAGTTATTTGATATTGAATTGATTCATGATCATTTGCTTTGGAATCCGACATTAGTATGGTGAAGCAATGACATGTTAATCAATCATATTGAATTTCGGTCATAAAAGGTTTTGACGGCATGAAATTATTGTATTAGGATTCGCGACAACACAAGGGATGTGTTGTCAAAGAGGTGCTGATTGCGTGCCTGCGCTATGGCGCAGGGTATGTTGCGCTATGGCGCAGCGACCAGAGAGACCTGCGCTATGGCGTGGGGCAGGTTGCGCTATGGCGCAGCGACCAGAGAGACCTGCGCCATGGCGTGGGGCAGGCTGCGCTATGGCGCGGCTGGCATCGGTTGATTTTTGATCGTTCGCCAAAATTTTAATTTTAATTAATCTACTCGACCTGAATTAATAATAATAATAAATATGTTTATTATTATGTTTTGTGATGATTGATTATGGCCTTAGTTTACTCTTTTGTTTTTAATTTGGATTTTAAAATACGGCCTGCGTGTCGTGCCTCTCTCTAAAATTCTTGATGTAATTTCTCTTCTCATCTTACTCCCTCGTATGTAAAACGAGTATTCTTTGATGTAATAATAGAATTAAAATAGGAACAAAGGAGGACAACCATGAAGATGATACTTGGAGAAGTAGATCATCGTTAGGCTAGTTTAGGGTTCTCTCATTGGCTTGAGAGAGCACTTGCGTTAGGAGGCCATAATCATATCATTTTGTATTATTGTTTTATATGTATGTTGATGCATGTGAGAGCGTTTAATATGTTAAACAAGCCGGTGAGATCAAATTAATTAAAATCCCTCAAGAGACACATAAGAGATTAATAAAGAAAATGTGGGTTCGCCCACCGCGGAGTGCATTTTGTTTATTAATAAAGTATGTGAATATTAAGTTTACGCTTTCCAAGCTTTAGAACTCATCAAGACTAGTATCGAGCTATGTAGGTTCGCCCACCGCGAAGTGCATACTCTATATTGGTAAGGTGCGATGGGATAATTGTAATATCCAACTTCTAAAGTAAGGGTCAAACTTAACTTAACAAATATAATGAGATTATATGAGTTTAAGAAGCAAGGATTGGGAATAATTCATAAGATGAATTCGAATAAGGAGTTATTCACCCAATTGATATATTCAAGAGTTGTATGAGATACAATTGGAAGGAGTTCCTACCTAAATAAACTGAGTCTTGTGTAATCCGCCCACCGCGGACTTGAGACAAAGTGAAATATGGATCTTGACCCACTAGAAAATCTTCCAACGGGATTTTCCGAATCAAATGATGAGGGTCATTTGGTTTGAGTAAAATAGTGGGAGCATGTTTAATTAAAGACCTAATTAAATAAAATGATACTTATATTTTCACTTCTTTATGTAGATAACCATGTCATCAAACACATCAAACAACATTTTGCGATCAATCCTTGACAAAGAAAAGTTGAATGGTTCAAATTTTCTTGATTGGCACCGAAATCTGAGGATTGTCCTCAAGCATGATAATAAGCTGTATGCCTTAGAGGAACCTGTTCCTGAAAATGAGCCAGCTAATAATGCTCCAAGGGCTGAAAAGGATGCTTACAAGAAGCATGTTGATGATGCTAATGAGGTTGCATGCCTCATGTTGGCTACCATGAATTCTGAGCTTCAGAAGCAACATGAAAACATGAATGCTTTTGAAATGATCGAACACTTGAAAACTCTATATGCGGAGCAAGCCCGTCATGAGAGGTTCGAAGTTTCAAAATCCCTTTTTCAATGCAAGTTATGTGAGGGATCTCCGGTAGGTCCTCATGTGCTCAAGATGATTGGGTATGTGGGAAACCTTGAAAGGCTAGGATTCCCTCTTGAGACAGAACTTGCAACTGATCTCATTCTGCAATCGTTGCCGGATAGTTTCAATCAGTTTATCCTAAACTTCAATATGAATGATTTGGATAAGACTCTTCCTGAATTGCTAAGCATGTTAAGAACTGCCGAGCAAAATCTGAAGTCTAAAGGGAAATCCATTCTAATGGTTAGTAATGGAAATAAGCATCACAAGAAGCCCAAAAAGCAAGGTGGTAAATGGAAAGGCAAGGGAGTTGCCAAACCAAAAGAAACTCCCCCTGCTTTAAAGCCTAGTGGGAGCATAGCAAAAGAGGGCAATTGTTTCTATTGCGGTAAGACCGGACATTGGAAGAGAAATTGCCCAAAGTACCTGGAAGATAAGAAGAAAGGAGTAGCTCCTACAACTTCAGGTATTTTTGTTATAGAAATAAATTTATCTACTTCTACATCATGGGTATTAGATACTGGATGTGGTTCTCACATTTGTACTAATGTGCAGGAACTAAAGGAGAGTAGAGGATTGGCGAAAGGTGAAGTGGACCTACGAGTTGGGAATGGAGCAAGAGTTGCTGCTTTAGCCGTAGGGACTTATAATTTATCTTTACCTAGTGGTTTAATAATTCAGTTAAAGAACTGCTATTATGTACCTGCCATTAGCAGGAATATTATTTCCGTTTCTTGTTTGGACAAGTTTGGGTTTTCATTTATGATAAAGAACAATTGTTGCTCTATTTATTTAAATGATATATTCTATGCTAATGCTCAAATGTATAATGGACTATATGTCCTTGATCTTGAAACGCCAGTCTATAACATTAATACTAAAAGGATGAAACCAAATGAGTTGAATCCAAGTTACCTTTGGCACTGTCGTTTAGGCCATATAAATGAGAGACGCATCTCCAAACTCCATAAAGATGGACTTTTGGACTCTTTTGATTATGAATCATATGATACATGTAGATCTTGTTTAATTGGAAAGATGACAAAAGCCCCATTCAAAGGAAAAGGTGAAAGGGCTAATGATCTTTTGGCACTCATACATACTGATGTATGTGGACCATTGAACATACCTGCTAGAGGGGGTTTTACATACTTCATAACATTTACTGATGACTTCAGTAGATATGGATATGTGTATCTAATGAAACACAAATCCGAATCCTTTGAAAAGTTCAAGGAATTCAAAAATGAAGTACAAAACCAATTAGGTAAGAATATTAAAACTCTTCGATCAGATCGAGGTGGTGAATATTTAAGCCTAGAATTTAATGACCATCTTAAAGAATGTGGTATAGTATCACAACTAACCCCTCCCGGAACACCGCAATGGAATGGTGTATCTGAGAGAAGAAATCGAACCTTGTTAGACATGGTGCGATCCATGATGAGTCATGCGGATCTTCCAAACTCCTTTTGGGGACATGCCCTATTGACAGCAGCTTATACACTTAACCACGTTCCATCCAAAAAGGTTGAAAAGACACCATGAGATATGGAGTGGAAAGAAACCACATCTGTCTTTCATGAAGGTTTAAGGTTGTGAAGTCTATGTAAAGCGACTAATAACAACTAAACTTGAACCCAAATCTGACAAATGCCTATTTGTAGGATATCCTAAAGAAACAAGAGGATACTACTTTTATAATCCTTCCGAGGGCAAAGTGTTTGTCGCTCGAACTGGTGTCTTCCTGGAAAAGGAATTCATTTCCATAGGAATTAGTGGGAGGAGTGTGGAACTTGAAGAAATTCAAGAACCACCAATTATTGGGCAAACTATGGAGGAACATGAGCAACAACCACAAGATGTTGTGGAAGAACAACCTGCTCAAGTAGAACAAGTCCAGCGTAGGTCAAACAGGATACGTCACGAACCTGAGAGATATAGATATCTCATAACTGAACAAGGTGACGTATTACTCATGGATCAAGATGAGCCTGTAACCTACCAAGAGGCCATAACTGGTCCTGAATCTGAGAAGTGGCTAGAAGCCATGAAATCTGAAATGGATTCCATGTACACAAACCAAGTTTGGAACTTGGTAGAGCCTCCTGTAGGAATTCGTCCTATAGGATGCAAGTGAGTCTTCAAAAAGAAGACTGACATGGATGGTAAAATACATACCTACAAAGCAAGACTGGTTGCTAAAGGATATAAACAAATTCATGGTGTTGACTATGATGAAACCTTTTCACCAGTTGCAATGCTTAAATCTGTTCGGATTTTACTTGCTATCGCAGCATATCATGATAATGAAATATGGCAAATGGATGTCAAAACTGTTTTCCTTAATGGAAATCTCCTTGAGGATGTGTACATGACACAACCCGAAGGATTTGACATACCAAATGAAGCTCATAAGATATGCAAGCTACAGCGATCAATCTATGGATTGAAGCAAGCTTCAAGAAGCTGGAATCTTCGTTTTGATGAAACCGTAACAAAATATGGATTCATTAAAAATGAAGATGAACCTTGTGTCTACAAGAAGGTTAGTGGGAGCAAGATCGTTTTCTTAGTGTTATATGTAGATGACATATTACTAATAGGAAACGATGTCTCTACCTTACAACAAGTAAAGACTTGGTTAGGGAATTGCTTTTCTATGAAGGACCTTGGCGAAGCAGCCTATATATTGGGAATAAGAATCTATAGAGATAGATCACAAAGACTGCTTGAACTAAGTCAGAGTACATATATAGATAAAGTGCTAAGGCGCTTTAATATGCATAATTCCAAGAAAGGATTCATACCAATGCAACATGGAATATGTCTTTCGAAGACACAATGCCCTTCATCTAAAGAAGAAAGGGAACGCATGAATGAGATACCGTATGCATCAGCAATCGGATCAATTATGTATGCCATGTTGTGTACTCGTCCAGATGTCTCGTATGCTTTGAGTGCAACGAGCAGGTACCAATCTGATCCCGGTGAGAGTCACTGGATAGCCGTCAAGAATATCCTTAAGTACTTGAGAAGAACTAAGGAAACATTCTTGGTATATGGAGGTGAGGAAGAACTTGCGGTTGTAGGGTACACCGATGCTAGCTTCCAAACCGACAAGGATGCTTTTAGATCGCAATCTGGTTTCGTGTTTTGCTTAAATGGTGGCGCTGTAAGCTGGAAGAGTTCAAAGCAAGAGACAGTAGCTGATTCTACAACTGAGGCTGAGTATATTGCTGCCTCAAGTGCTGCAAAGGAAGCTGTTTGGATCAAGAAGTTCATATCTGAACTTGAAGTGGTCCCTAGCATTGTTGATCCCATTAGTCTGTATTGTGACAACAATGGTTCTATTGCACAAGCTAAGGAACCTAGATCTCACCAACGATCCAAACACATACTCAGGCGATTCCATCTTATTCGAGAGATAATAGATAGAGGAGATGTGAAAATATGCAAAGTACCTACACTTGACAACATAGCTGATCCACTAACAAAGCCTCTTGCGCAGTTGAAGCATGATGGGCACACTAGGTCTATGGGTATTAAAGTAATGCCAGATTGGCTCTAGTGCTAGTGGGAGATTGTTGGTGTAAGCCCTAGAGGCCAATGACTTTAGTACTTGTATCGAATAAATTATTAATAAATATATTGTTTCTTTATTAATAATAAAAGGCATTTTTCTTTATTATGTTTGTATGTCCAAAATAATAAAGTCCCTAGAATAGAAAGTCTGTTTAATATTAAGTGTGACTTAATCATGAGATTACATTAAACATAAAGACGCTATTCTTAAAGTATCCATAGTCAAGTTTTATCATGAATTGTGATAATGATAAAACATAGAGACTATTATGAAGATAGACTGATGATCGCATCTCATGGATCATAGGATAAAGAGTTATCAAGTCTTGACATAGGTATAAGAAATATTAGGAGTAATATTTATACCGGATTGACCCGCTATGAGAGTACTACATGCAAAGTTATGCAAAGTGTCATAAGTTACTCTCATGGTGATAATGGTGTAAGCCGCCCTTAGACCTGAAACCACTATGTACCCTAGATGTGGAGTCAAGTGCTTTGTTACTGATCTAACGTTGTCCGTAACAGGATGACCATAAATGCAGTTAATGGGTACTTCACAAAGCATGCTGAGGGACAGTAGTGTCCTAGATGGAATTTGCCAATCCTGCATAACAGGATAAATGCCATGGGCCCAATATTGAACTGGACAAAGATGACACCAAGTATGCTTTGTGTTCAATATAGACATAAGGGGCAAAGGGGTAATTATACACGCATATATTATCACTAAGGTTATGTTATGATCACATGTTAATTTCTCATAACTTGGGTAGCAATGATGTGTTGCTAGATACCGCTCATTGTTTATTATATTAAATAGTGGATTTAATATAATTGCCAACGTTATGGAAACCTACAAGGGTCACACACATAAGAACAGGCTAGTGTGAAATTGGAACACCGTAAGGTACGGTGCAGCTCAGAGAGTTAAGGAAGTATGATAAGGGTATCATGGTAATTAAATAAGCGTATCATAATTTGTTATGAAAAGAAAGCACTCATGTGTACATGACACATGAGGGGTGCGTTTCTTAAAAGATTTATTTAATTAAAAGGGTTTAGTATAATTGTGGCCCAATGACAAATAGTTTGTCTTGGTGCACAAGACACTTGGTTCTATAAATAGAACCTTTGTGATTGAGAAAAAAAAAAAACAGAAAACCCTAATCCTTATTTCTTGCCTCCACTCACAAAAGCCCTTCATCCTCTTGAGCTAGCACTCTCTTGAAGGTTCCTGTTCGTGTGGACTAGTTAGAGGCGTTGTTCTTCGTCATCAACGCTCGTGATCAATCCGGTTCGTAATCAAAGAATTGACCGGCCACCGTTCGTGAAAAGAAAATAAAAGGAATTTCTACAAGAGGTAAAAATCCTAAACACAAACTCATGCCCATTCGTAAGGATCTCTAAAGGAAATTTTTTAAATTCCGCTGCTTTATTATTACAATTTTCCTTCATCAATAGCTGGACCTATGTGGCTCTTACAACTGTGGCTCAATGCCACATTTGAAACAGAATTGGGGTTGATCGTGCCTTCTGACTATCAACAGGAAGTAGATTCCAGAGAGGTCGAAGGGCAAAGATTGGTTAGGTTAGCCCCTCGATCTCTTGATCAGGATACCACAAGACTCTTCATGAGGCATATGAAGATGTTTTTGAATTTTGACAAGTTTCTTCCACGCCATGCTTCTTTTGTTGAGCGAAAATATGGGGCAGCGTGGTTTGTTGAAGAGTTTCCAGCATTCGACCCAGACAATGAAGATGAAGTGAATGAGGTTTGGAGGGCTTACCTGGAGCAAACAGTCCTTTCATGTAGAATTGGGTCCAATGCAAACCAGTACGGGTTAGTTGGATACCAGCCCAATTGTGTGGCTAGACAATTTGGAATGTCTCAAATCAGGCCAAAGAGTTTCTTTGAAAGCCTTGATTGAATGGTTCTGGGTACAAGCATCACTGAGAAGACCTTCAAAAAATACATGAGGATGATAGACAACTATGAGTTTAACCTTAAGCCTTTCGAATACAAGCCTTCATTTTATTGCACTGATGGCTTCAGCAAATGGTGGAATGACTACTATTCGAGTCATTCAATTGGTAATGCAGAGCAATTGCTAGGAATGTTGGAGAGCGGCTTGACAGTGCCAGCTCTACAGAAGAAAATTAGCGTCTCAGGTCGAGGTAAAAAGAAACTTATCCTTTATGCTTTATATGTTTTCATGTGATTTAATACTTCATACCTTTATATTAATTAACACACTATATTTTAGGCAAAGGTGTTAAAAAAGATGATGGGTCTTCAAAAACTTCACTCGAAGTGAAGAAACCCACAGGCGTGAAGATTAAATCAGAGGTCGAAACCTCTAAACCAAAGGTACTTTAGGTTTTTACTTTACCTGTTTTTCCTTTCATTTCTCAATATAGATTTTAACTTTTACCACTTATGCTCTTAGAGTGGGAAAGGGAAGGGCAGCACTGAGACGGTATCTGCTGGCTCGAAGAAAATAAAGGACACAATTATTGTGGATGCAGAGGTAAAAATCACCCCTTTCACATTAATTATTTTGGCCCTTTTCTTTTTCTTTTAATATAGTTATATTAACCCAAAATTTTAACATTATTCATATTCGTAATGTTGTTATTTCAGGGTGATGGGGAGGAAGAACAAGAGGTCCCCTTTGACAGAAAAAGAAAACAACCTTCGACTTCGACTTCACAACCTAAGGAAAGATCACCTTCTACTCAAGAGGCTGGAGAGAATGAGGCTGCAACAGCCAAGAAGAAGAAAAAGGTTGAAAAAACAATAACTCAACAAGTCCCCACGAAGGATCAAGGGGAGGAGAGAGGAAAAAAGAAGAAAGTTGAAAGCAAGAGAGCTGACGTGGGTGTGAAAGTCAAGTCAGCCATTAACAAATCTAAAGTGCATAGAGCGCTAAAGATTCACACCCCAAGTGATAGTGGTGGTAGTCCAACCCCTCAAAATGAAATTGCAAAAAATGACGTGGTCGAACCAGACCAAACTGTCAACAATGAAGGAGAGGCAACTGCTGGACCAAAGGGTGATTCTACTGTTCCTGAGGTCGAAACTAAGGAGGTATATTTCACTTTAGTTTCTCAATTTCAAATTTTCCAAGTCATTTCCCAGCTTTAACTGATTTTCTTTGTGTTCACAGGATCAATCGAAAGAGAATCTTGTTGAAGAAGACAAACAACCAGTCTCCCAAGAGATGCCAACAGAGAACAAAGAGGATGATAATACTCAGGACCCCTTAAATGATGATAAGGTCGAATCAGGGCCATTCAATGAAGGCCAAGCAGGAGGAGGCTCAGGAACCAATGTGGGCAAGGATGGTGCCCAAGCTCAACCCAACACTTCGAGCATCAAGTATTCAATGCCCAACATTTCTACCCACTCAGGCCAAGCTAGCTCGACCCAGGGATCTCACCATGATTCTGACACTATGCCTGAAGCTGAAATTGGTGATTCAGGGATTATCTCTGTTTCTTCGACCTCAAGGCTTTCTGCAAGTCTTGGAGTACAAGAAGAAGAATTCACCAATATGTAAAAATTTGACCCTGCTGGTACTCTTAAACTTCTGCTTTCCAAGAGACTACATCAAGGCGCCACTTCGAGCGAGCATACCACTACTGATTCTGCACCTTCAAATTCTGACATGGATTCAATGGTGCGCCAGGATTCCTTGCTGCTAAAGCTTACAACGACCTTTGTCCACATGGATGTATTGAAGCAAATTGAAGAAAACCCAGCCTGCGCTTACAACCACTTGGCTTTCTTGAAGAAACTACATAACCCTAGGACTGATGAGGAAACCCTTGGTAAAGTTATCCAACTCAGTTCGATCGTGGATCAATATGCAAAGGCAGTGCAAAAGAGGCTTGAAAATGACACAAGGCTTGCCACCCAACAACAAGCTCAAGCCATGTTCTTCGAAAAGGCTTTGAAAGCTCAAGCTGAAGTGGAAAAATTATCTTCTCAATTGGTCGAAGGAAATTCAGAGTTGAAAGAGTGTGATGACAATATTGCCCACTACAAAGATCAAATCAAACTTTTAGAGGAACAAATTGTCAGTTACAGGCGCAAGATCATTGAGGAAGAGACCAAAAGAGCTCGAATTGAGAAGGAGGCCAAAGCTTCGACTCAGGAGCAAATTGATGCACATGGCAGAGAAGGGCTTCAAGCTTTTGGCTCAGCAGAAGTTGTTGGGGAAGAAATTAAATCCTTGGAGAGTTCGAACCTTGTAGTCGAGAAGGAATTGACTACTCTTAAGAAAATTTATGCTGATTGTACTAAAGGCTTATAGTCTTCTTAGTTTTATTTATTTATTTATTTATTGTCCTTTCGAACAATTTCTGGATCTTGTAATCTTTGAACAAGGTCCATGTTTTATGGCAATTGACAATTACCATTTTGTTTCATATGTTTAAGTATTATTCTGCATTTATTTTTACTTCGAGTAAAGTAGGTTTATATTTTTTCAAATACTTTCCATTAATACCCAAAGTACGTTTTTCAGGAGTTAACTCCTCAATTTCATAAGTGCCATTAGAATAAACTTGAACAATTTTAAATGGTCCTTTCCAATTTGGGGACCATTTGCCTAAGACTCTATCTTTTCTGTCCATAGGCAAAATAACTTTCCAAACTAATTCTCCTATATTAAAAGACTTAGACTTAACCTTTTTGTTATATGCTTTAGCAACTTTTTCTTTTTGTTTTGTTAAAACCTCTAAAGCATTAAGTCTTTCTTCATCTAGATCAACTAACTCATCAGACATCATCTGGTAATAATGATCTAAAGGTATTTCCATTTGTCTTTGTACCCTTGCTGATTGCAAATGTATTTCGACTGGTAATACTGCATCATGACCATAAGTTAGTCGAAATGGGGTAGTGTTAGTTGATTCTTTAGGAGAATTCCTGCAAGCCCATAATACTTGTTCTAAGGTTTTATGCCAATTTCTTGGCTTTTGGGCTATATGTTTCTTTATCAAATTAATAATAATTTTATTTGCTGCTTCGACCTGACCATTTGCTTGTGCATAATATGGTGTTGAAGTTAGCAGTCTAAAGCCAATTTCTTGGGCAAATTCCTGCATCTTTCGTCCAGTAAAAACTGAACCTTGATCAGTAGTGATTGTTTCAGGAATTCCAAACCTATAGATTATGTAATTTTGTATGAAATTAATTACTGCTTCTTGATCAACATTTGGCAAAGGAATGGCTTCTATCCATTTCGTGAAATAATCTATTCCAACTAAAATATAACGTTGATTCTTTGATGACGCATGTTTAATTTCACCAATCAGATCTAGAGCCCAACCCCTGAAGGGCCATGGTTTTACTATTGAGTGTAGTTCACTTGCAGGCACATGTTGAATTCCTGAATGCCTTTGGCATTCTTGGCATCCCTTAGCAAATTCTATACAATCCTTCAACATAGAAGGCCAATACAAACCTTGTCGAAACAAGAGCCATTTCATTTTATGTCCTGCTTGATGAGAACCACAGGTACCACTATGAACATCAGAGATTGCTATATATGCTTCTGCTTCATTAAGGCATTTTAACAAAATTCCTTCAGAAGTCTTTTTGAAAAGATCATTTTCAAAAATTATATAGCTTAAAGCTCTATACTTTACCTTTCGATCCACATTTTCTATTGGGTTCTTAAGATAATCTACTATAGGCTTTCTCCAATCATTGTCTGACAAGTTGTCAATGGCAAAAATTTGAAAATTTTCTAGGGGATTTTTCATTTCACCATTTATTTGTGGTATAGTATCTGCCCCCACAAGTTTTGGCATTGACAATTGTTCAGATATTGGTTCCTGTAAAACCATTTTTTCTTTTATTTCGATCAATTGTGTCAACTTTCCTTTTGACATTTTATATCCTGAAGCAATTTGAGCTAAGTCATTTGTTTCTTGATTTTCTAATCGAGGTACATGTTCAATGTCTATATGATCGAAACAATTTAACAAAGAACTAGCTATAGAAAAGTATTTTGTTAAGTGCTCTTTTACACATTTATATTCTTGTGTTAATTGTTTCAATACTAATTCGGAATCACCTCTTATTTTAATGCTCTTTGCCCCCAAGTCTTTTAGTATTTCTAAACCTGTAATTAAGGCTTCATACTCAGCTTCATTATTAGAGCAAAGTCCATTTATTTTGTACTTGAATTTAGTTGGAACTTGAGTAGGAGATATAATTAATATTCCAATTCCTGTCCCATATTTATGTTTGGACCCATCAAAATAAAGGATCCATGGCTGAATATCCACATAATCCTGTGGCATTTCGACCAAAGAATGATCTACTATAAAATCAGCCACAATTTGACCTTTAACAGCCTTCAAAGGTTTATAAGTCAATGAGTATTCAGTTAATGCTAATGCCCATTTTCCAATTCTACTATGCAATATAGGTTTAGTTAGCATATGTTTAATAACATCAAAATGGGAATAGACATAAACATCAACAGGCTTTATATAATGCTTAAGTTTTGTACAAGAGAAATACAAACAAAGACAAAGTTTTTCTATGGCAGTATATCTAGTTTCTGCATCATTTAAAACTTTACTAAGGTAATAAACTGCATTTTCTATGCCATTATCATCTTCCTGAGCAAACATGCTTCCTATTGTCCTATCAGACGTAGCAATATACAACTTCATGGCTTTACTCCTACTAGGAGGCATTAGAACTGGAGGCTTTATTAAGTATTCTTTGATGTCATCAAAAGCCTTTTGATGCTCTTCGTTCCATTTGAATGGATCATCTTTCTTGAGTCGAAGTAGTGGTGAGAAAGCTTGAGCCTTTCCACTTAGATTCGAAATGAATCTTCTCAAGAAGTTGATTTTTCCCAGCAGAGATTGAAGTTGTTTTTTGGTCGAAGGAGGCTTTGTCTCTAAGATAGCCTCTGTCTTGTTTTGGTTTATTTCAATGCCTTTTTTATGCACCACAAAACCAAGGAAATCTCCTGCATGCACACAAAAAGCACATTTTAATGGATTCATTTTTAATCCATGTTTCCTCATTCTTTCAAAAGACTGCTTAAGATACAGCAAATGGCTATCTTCAGAAGAGGATTTAATGATGATATCATCAATGTAAACTTGCATGAATGTATCTATAAAATCATGAAACATGGAATTCATTGCCCTTTGATAAGTGGCACCAGCATTTTTTAAGCCAAAGGGCATAACAACCCATTCATAAGTGCCTAAAGCACCAGGGCATCTAAATGCTGTTTTAGATACATCTTCCTCAGCAATGAATATTTGGTTATAACCAGAGTAACCATCTAACATGCTCAAGAACTCGAAGCCTGCTGCTGAATCTACTAACATTTCTGCCACAGGCATGGCATACTCATCTTTAGGCATTATTTAAGTCTCTAAAATCTATACATACCCTAAGTGTACCATTCTTTTTAATAACGGGAACTATATTTGCTAACCATTCTACATACCTGGCAGCTCTGATGAATTTACTCTTCAACAGCCTTTCGATTTCTTCCTTGATCTTGGACATGATCTCTGGTGCAAACCTTCTTGGTAATTGTTTTACTGGTTTTTTACCTGCCTTGATTGGTAGCTTTAGTTCGACCATTTCTCTACTGAGTCCAGGCATTTCATTATAATCCCAGGCAAAACAATCACTACATTCTTTAAGAAGTAGTACCAATTTTCCTTTCAAATCAGGACTAATGTTGGCACTAATGTATGTTGGCCTTTTTACTGAGCCATTTCCAATGTCAATTTCCTCCAAAGGGTCTTGGGCTTGCATCTTAGGAGTTTCGTTCAGTGGGTCCTTTTCGAATCCCAAGGGTTCTTCATCATAGATGCAATCAAGCCTTTGTGCTTGTGGCATAGGAATGCCATCACTTTCGACCTTGGCTTCTGTAGCCATACTCTGATGAATATCAGCTTCCAAAGCCGTATTTAACTTAGTCTCGGCCATATAAGCCGTAATCCTAGCCCATGCACTGGACTCAGTCATCATAATCTTCATAAACATTCCACCCAGATGGTGGTACAACTCCATCTTCTGAGGACACAGCATCTATTTCCTCTCTTTCCTATATAAAGCCTTGGGTTGGGTGGAGCTTCACAGAATGAATCACATTATCAGAGTGTGTGAAAGCATTCTCTCTATCATAATGTGGCGCAATATTCGCCAAATTTTTGTCAAAGGTTTGTTGATTTATCGTATCAACCTCTGACATATAGAAACTCTGATCAGCCTCTATATTTTCTACGCAGCCATCCTCCCTCCAAAGCATCAACTTCTGGTGAAGGGTCGAAGGAACAGCTCCTACTCCATGAATCCACTCTCGCCCCAATAGTAAGTTGAAGTTTGCCTTGGATTCAACCACTAGGAACAGAGTTGGTCGAACTATGCTGCCCACAGCAACATCAACTTGAATTCCCCCCTTGAATGTCCTGTTTTGCCTTCATAATTTGACAAAACAATGTTATGGGCTGACAAATCACAGTCATATTTGCCAATCTTGGGTAACATAGATAGAGGCATTAGATTCACAGCAGCTCCTCCATCTATCAGCACTTTGTTAACTCCAACTGCTTCAACTTTTGCTCTGATGAAGAGAGGTTTGAGATGATTTTTCATGCCTAAGTCTGGCCTTTCGAATGTAGCATGTTGCTCTTCGATACAGCCATTGTTCATGACATAATAGCATATTGGCTTAGGGTCAGCCATTTCTAATTGGTCGAAATCAGTTTCGAGCTCAGTTACTTCTGATTGAACATCATATTCTGATGGTAATATGGAAACCACACATATTACATCAAAATCTGGCTAGAGTCCAGCAGATCATCATCTTCCATCTTGTTTTCTTCTATAGGAGGAAGGATCCTTTCTTTTGCTGGCCTTCTAGCCACTTCTTTATATTAGCCTGTTTGAAGATTGGTTGCAGCCAATTTCTTCTAGCGTTGGAATCTACGCCATTGAGTTCTTGTCATTGGATGTTTACCCTTATAATTATTCTTGTAAGAGTATTTGTTAACATCCTCTGAGTAGCTTAGTTTGGTGCCACTGGAGCCACCAACTTCCATTGCACCTTTGTTGAATTTTATGGTTCCTTGGTGCATCCAGCGTTCTATAGGGATCGAACCAGATGGGAGGAAAGTGGGCCTTCGATCAGCTTGGACCCTATTATTTGGTCGAGTTAGAATGCCCTTTCCTTTATCATGAGGCTGTTTTGGGTTTGCCCCCTGCCTATTTGCCACTGGTTGGAACTTCATAAGGCCTGCAGTAGCCTCCTTATCACAAACAGCAATGCAACGAGCGCAAAGCATCACTCTTTTGTTCTCTAGCTTGCATCTGTTCAGAAAATCAATCAAATCCTCTTCAGCTCGAGGATATACTACCTTCATTTTTTCAAAGTATTCCTCCTCAGGGATTTTCTCCACTTGCACCTCTGTAACCTCCATGGCTTCAACCATCATAATAGCCTGTGGTTCTGCATAGAGGGTATCAGCACTCTGTGAAGATTCTGGATTTGCCTTTATGGCTTTGGGTTTTTCACCAAATTTAAGTCTTCCTTCGTTCAAAGCCTTTTGAACTAAGTCCCTGAAAAGTACACATTGTGAGGTTCTATGTCCAAGAAAATTATGATATTTACAATAACCTCTTTTCTTTCACATATCTAATGGAGGTATTTTAACATCTTTTGGAACCACTATTTGGCCATCAGTAACCAATAAATCAAAAATATCATCACATTTTGTTATGTCAAAAGTGTAAGTTTTTGAAACATATTTATCATTTTTTGGTTCGACAGGATTTTTTCCATTTGAAGGTTTTAAAAGTTTACAAATATAAGGGGGACCAGGTTTTAATTCTGCCAGGTCTACTTCCCCTTGCTCAACATCCTCATAAGATATATCATATTCTTGGTGACTATCATGTGTTTCCACATAAGCAACTTTTTCCTTTTTATGATACTTTGAATTTCTAGCCTTCTCTGCTTTCAAGCGTTCGACCTGACGAACCCTATAAGCCAATTGGGCCATATCTCTTAGATGCTGAGTATCTAACTTCTTTCTGATCGAATAGTCTAGGCCACCAGCAGCCATTTCGACCAATTCATGTTCAGGCACCTGAGTGAAACACCTAGCCTTAAGTAAACGGAATCTATTCAAATAATCATCCACAGACTCAGGAGTTTTGCGCCTAACACTTGCTAATTCTTTGAGACTTATTTTAGATTGTCCCATGTAAAATTGCTCATGGAAAACCCTCTCTAATTGATTCCAATTGAAAATTGAATGTGGAGGGAGAGTAGTAAACCATGTAAAAGCATTTTTTGTTAGAGAATTTGGAAAATACTTCATTCTTAAGTTCTCATTATTTGCCAAATCCCCTGCCTCAGTTAAGTATCTTGCTATGTGTTCAACAGTGGATTCACTAGTATCACCAGCAAATTTAGTAAACTTTGGGATCTTCCAACCCCTTGGTAGTTCTGCTTGAAGCACATATTCTGACAAGGCAGAGACAAAATGAGGCCTATGCATGCCTATGTTCAAGCCATTTTGTGCCAGGATGGTTTCGACCAAATTGGCTATGTTATTTTGCCCAGCAAAGTTATTGTTCTGGACATTTCTAACTACATCATCAGCATCTTGGTTCCTATTTACCAACACAATTCCAGGATTTTGCTCGACCTGGGGCAAAGCTTGTTGCCGTGCCTAAATCTGCACTTGTGGTTCGACCACTGGCACTGGCTGTTGGATTTGGTTTAAAGGGTTTCCAACATTATTTGGTGCAGGCATAATGGCATTATTTGGTGCTTGTGCAATTTTCAAGGGCACCGCATTTTGAATTTGGGGAACTTGTTGATTAGGGACTTGAGGAGCCCCAAAGAAATCAGCAATTCTTCCCATTTGATTAGCCAACAATTGGTAACTTTGGTTTGTATTTTGAATCAATGGGTTAAATACTGTACCAATTTGTTGGGTTAGCATATTGACCATATCATGATTACTTTCATCCATTTGTTGCCTTAAAGCATTCAAGGCATTGTTGGTTAGAGAGGGGTTAATGTTTCGAGTAGCAGAACCAGAAACTATCTGATTATTAGGGACAAATACGCCTGGTGCTGACTCTGTAAATAATGATGCACTTGTTTGTAAACCCTGCATCATACTGGTAGGCATACCATATGGGTAGTTCCTACTTGTGCCCTGACCCACATATTGGGAAAAGGGTAATGAGAAAGTAGAGGAACTAGCGCCGCCCCCATTAACATTTGACCTATTTGGAGAGAAATTTCCCTCCATAGCATGGGAAAGAGTCAAGATAGGTTCTGTAGTGGTCGAAGGTACCACTATAGACGTTGGCATTGTCATTGTGGCACTTACCACAGAAGATATTGGGGCAGAAACTGTTGCCCCATTAGCGTTGGGCACAATCTCACTGATTATAGGAGAGATTATGGCCTCAGAAACGCTCGAAGCGGTTGATGCATTCGAACCGTTATTATTATTGTTTCCGTTTGGATTTTCCATATTTTGTCTTGGGTTACTTCTGGGTGGTGGTCTAACCATTTCAGGGAGTAATTTCCCGTTCCTCAAAAGCATACACTACACACATAACTTTTGGAAACAATTCACAAAATGCAGAACAAATTAACTACACAAACTTTGAAGAAATTAAATATAAAGCACACAGTCCCACTGGGCGTGCCAATTTGTTTACTGTGAAATTTGGTAAACAATGCTAGTTTGATTATTACAAGAGAGACCAACTAGTAAATCTCGGGACATAGTGCTTCTGTTTATATTTTCAAAGTAAATGGTATTCATTATTGTTCTTATGTTCATAAAGTGTGGTTTTTACGTTTTATATAACTTGAAATGCAAGAAAGAATGTTTATTCAATTGAACAAACAGAAGGAAAGAATGAGTCGAAAGTAAAAGGCAATTGGAATAAGATTAGAAATTGTAAATTGCATTTAAATGTAAATGATTACAGAATGAAAATGGTTCACATAACATACATTCTCCTTCGAGCACTCGTTTCTCGCTTTGACATGGGTACTTTGAGTTTTTCTGAGGATTTTGTATAATGATTGTGACCCTTTGCTCGATCACATAACTAAACTATTTATAGACACTAATTCCTAATTGCTAATAACGCCTAATAACTACAGAGAGGACGCGTGTCTTTGACACGTATTTTGAATTTGAATTTCTTCTTATCTTCTGATTTAGCTGTTGTATCTATCGAAATCGAAGTGGCAATGCTTTTCCTGAATATTTTGCTAAGTCCACGCTTTTCTTCTGCACTACTGAACGCTTCGACCCTACTGACGTTTCGACCAAATCGAAAGGATCCTGAAAGAAGAAGAATACGCATTTAAAATAAAATGTTCAATAATAGAACATTTATTGTATGTTCATGCATGATTGCTCATTAACTTCATTGGTTCTGAAAACCAAACACATTTAATAACTTTTAAAATAATCATATAATTAAACATAATTATTTTAATCATACATTTAGAACATATTTTTACTTAGTAAAAATATGGGCTAACAGTGAGCCAACGTCGGAATCCGAGCCTCTGTTTCGGTAGTACGCAGAGTCAGGCACCTGAGACCGGCTTGCCTCGGGTGACCTTTGAAGAGTAACTTGACAAGATAATAATTTTGTGTTACACTTTATTCTATTAATGATTAATACATGAATATGTAAAACAATTGAACTTAGATTATTACACTATCTAGGTTTCCCCGGCGTAGTGGCCTATAGGAGGGTAGTAGGACTCACTGAGGCTTAGTAGTCTCACCCCACTCCAAATCAATTTTTTTATATAGACAGGTTCTCCGGAGCAGGGACCAGGATGGGACTGACAGTTGGAGCCGAGCTTAGATTGTCAGATCAGAAGATTATATTTTCTTCCTTGCTTTAGATATATGTTGTACTCGTGGTTCTTTCCGCTGTTTTGTAATTGAACTATCTCGTTGTATTCCTATTATTTGTTAATTCAATTCTTTTATTCAGTAAAGTTATTGTACTCAGAACCATTTATGTATGTCTTGACTAAATATTCTAGACATTTTAGTTGGGGTGTTATAGATTTAAATTGTCATCTCTCCGTAAATTAAAATTTTGTATCAATAATAGTTTGTAATATTGATTTTAAAATTTTTATCAGCAATAAAAATTGTCATCTCCCCGTGAATTTAAAAAAAATAGTAATAATTTATAATAGTGATTTTAAAATTTTTATTGGCGATAAAAAATAGTCATCTGCCCGTGAATTAAAATTTTATTAGTAATAACTTATAATATTTATTTATTTTTTTACCAGAGATTAAAAATGTCATTTGTAACACTCAAACCCATATTTAATAAAATACTACCTTAATAAAATATTCTCCAAAATACGCAACGGAAATAAAATTTGATTTATAAGAGTATTGGTTCGAGTATTACATCGTACACATAAAAGCTTACCAATAACTTAATTAGTTAAACAATTATTGTACAAAATAAGTTTATAAGAAAATACATCTTTAAATACATTGGGAATAAGAAGCAAGACTCTAAATATACATTATAGAAATAATCTCATCCCTGTGTCACATCAGAGCGGAGCTTCACCGACCACTCGGACATCAACAACATGTAACCTGAGGATCTGGAACCCAAATCCAGCACATACACAAAACGGAGGGTTAGATAATATAACCATAAAAGAAACTAAGTATAAGAACAGACTTAATACTTATGACATAGCATGGTCATGTCTAACAACTCATTCCATAAACAAATATCAATCTCATGTTATTCATATTTCATAATCATAAAATATAATGCATCATAATAATATCATATTCTCAATCAATTGACAAGTATACACATCATCATCAATTATCAATCAATTATAACACATCTCATAATACGCTCAATCATAAGTATCACATTATTCAATCATTCACAATTGCCAAATATCAATAGAGTGCGCAATTACCCTAATGCAAACTAATGTCACAAATCTCATGTCATGTCACCCTAGACATAGCTAAATGCATGTGGTACCCATCACTGCTTTTATTTGAAAACTTATTCCAATTATATTCAGTCCACCCAGCTACTGAATATCTTCATCACCACTTAGTCTTACGACTTGAATGCATGCATGAATGTATATTTACCAATCATATGGTTACATTTCCATCATACCATGGATAACAAAATCCAATCATATATTCTATCCACACAACTATAGAATATAACAATTCAACATCATCATCATCGTCATCATGTTATTATAACATAATCCAATCATATTTTCTATACAAACAACTATAGAATATAACAATTCATCATCATAATTTATCAACATATAAGCCATCATAATTCAATTTAAAGACGTTTCATGTCATACACCAATAATGGTTCATCAATCCCAATTAATTAGACATACAAAGTTATTTTCAAAATACAAGTTGAAACTTTTTAATTCAAAGGTTCTTAAATCATTATCCAAGACATAGAAACACATAAAGGAAGCAACTTTAATCATTTATAATCATCTCAAACATAGAAGTACAATATTCAACTCAAATAAACATCATCAAACATCATTTCATCCAAAAGTAATGATTTTCATGTATTAACTCATAAAATCCATTTATTACATAATCAATCAAAATCAAAGTTCAAGTAATTAACTTTATCATGGATTTCACACAACAATCATAAATAGAAGCATATTATACATTAATCATTATCAAGCTTCAATTATAAACACATTCCCAAAACCCTTTTCTTCCCAAAAATCAAAAAGAGTGAAGAGAGTTTGGGTGTGGAGTCATAGACAAACTCCCCTCTCTTTGATCACTCAAAATTATATTATCTAAGCCTCTTACCTTGGATTAGTCGGATTCTCTAGTCCTCCTTTCCTCTCTTGATTCTAGCTTGACTTTTCTTCTCTTTCTCTCTTCATCTTTAAGCTTCTTTCTCTTCTTTCTTTCTCAAACTCTTTTTCTCTTCTTTTCTCTTTTATTTCTCTACTTCTCTTTCTCTCAATTTCTATGATAAACAACAAAAACACTACCTCTCATAAATATCATCCCTTTATATAACCCTTTTATTAGGTTTATGTCAAATCCCCACTCTACCCTTCTTTTCTCTACAAATCCCACTCACAATCTCAACTTTACTTTTACCACAAATTCTTATACTATTTACACCATTACCACTACTTCCTCTCCAAGATACTCTATCCTTTAAGATAATAACGAAAGTGTCACTCTTATCTCTACACAATCCACTAACTCACACTAGATTAATATATTACCCTTAATTCTACCACAAACTCTTATTCATTCTAATTAGGCCCAATAGTCATAAAAGTCCATTATTAACAAACATAATGTAACAACTAATTAACACATATAAAACATACACAATTAATTAAATAACATCAATTAATCAAATATAATAAAATATAAGATTTGGGGTGTTACATTATCTCTCCTTAAATTAAAATTTTGTAACAATAATAGTTTATAATAGCGATTTTAAAATTTTTATCAGCACTAAAAATTGTCATCTCCCCGTAAATTTGTTAAAAAAAATTAGTAATAACTTATAATAGTGATTTAAAATTTTTTATTGGCGATAAAAAATAGTCATCTATCTGTGAATTAAAATTTTATTAGTAATAACTTTTTAAAATAGTTATTTTAAATTTTTTACCAGAGATTAAAAATGTCATCTCTTTGTAAATTAAAATTTTGTATCAATAATACGTTGTAATAGTGATTTTAAATTTTTTATCTACAATAAAAATTATCATCTCCATGTAATTATAAATTTTTATCAATAATAACTTGTAGGTTGAACGCTATACATATATGGCACAAACTTTTATCAGCGATAAAAATTATTTTTCTTATCGTAATTATAAATTTTTATCAGTAATAACTTGTAATCGTGATTTTAAAACTTTTACCAATGACAATTGTCATCTCCCTGTGAATTATAAATTTTTATCAGTAATAACTTGTAATAGTGATTTTTAAATTTTTATCAACGACCAAAATTGCCATCCCCGATCAATTATAATTTTCTATCAGCAGTAACTTGTAATGGTAATTTTAAAAATTTTATCATCGACCAAAATTGTCATCTTCCCGTGAACTAAAATTCCATATCAATAATAGTTTGTAATAGTGATTCTAAATTATAAATTTTTATTAATAATAACTTATAATAGTGATTTCAAAAAATGTATCAGAGATAAAAATTGTCATCTCCTCGTTAATTAAAATTTTGTATCAATAATAGTTTATAATAGCGATTGTAATTATTTTATCAGCAAATTGCAATCTCCCCGGAAATAATAAATTTTTATCAATAATAACTTATCGTATGATGTTTGATTTTTTAAATAGTAGGTGGAGATTAGTCAAAAATCAGCTATTTAAAGTAAATCAGTAAATTGCTTTAAACTACCCTCAAAGATAGAGTAACATAACTAAAGAAAGTACACAATCGTACCTTAAATTACTTCAAGCATTGAGTATTAAAATTGAAAAATGCAAATAAGCAATTTTTACTTAGATTCCAACCCAAATAATTTGATTAAGCTAACAACTTTGCCATAAGCAACTTCACCAAACTTTGTTAAATCAGATGCTTAAACTCAACTATCACACGTACAAACTTGGAATTTCTCACATTGTTCTACATGAGTTGCATTCTTTCTCTCAATAGACACTTGGAGATTATTGTGCTTTGGATCTTGCAAGAATATCACATAGTTGCGGATGAATGTGTTAGACTACTAGGCTTATCACTTAGAATGGGGGGTTGAATAAGTGAACCTCGAAACAATGGGGTTTTTAAAAATTGTTTCAAATTAATCAAGCGAGCGGAAGAGCCACCGAATCGGTAGTCTACGCACCGATTGACCAAAAGAAAGGTAGTATTAAGCCTTGAACGAATTTTTGAAAAGTTACGAAAATGTTTGAGTTCAAAATGATTTGAATGAAAACAATGTAAATTCAGTCACAAGCAAGTTACAAACCAATATTCAAATCAATCACAATCAAGCAAGAATCAATTGAATTTTTGTGAACCAATACGAACAACAAAAATTCAATCGATTAACAAATTAATGAAATTAACGAAATTAAAAGAGAGAGATAAAGAGAGACACACGATGTGATTAGGGAGTTTCCCGGATTGCGCGTCGTCCACGCGTTTATCCGAGTACGTCTCCCCCCAAATAACCAAACGGGTTATTTGAGAGTTTATAGATCAAAAACTTGATGAACAAAAAGTGCACAGTTTACAATTGAAATCTATAATCCTATAGCAAGACAAAATGTAAACTAATGCGAATAACCTCGACACCCAACGGAACTTCGCCCTCTGATTCCAACGATTCACCTTGTGCCAAACCGCACCCAATCGTCCAGCTGAGTCCTTCGTTCCTTGTTGTCGAATCCTTCAAGACACGCACGATCTTGAATCACTTGAGAGAAACACTAGAACCTTCGTCACATAATTCAACCCGACTACGATTCTGATTCACCGCAAACCGTATCGGACGTTATCACACAAACACACAATCTTTATTGAATCGATCCCATACTCAAATTCAACTTGATTGCAATCTTTGATGAAGATGATGAATTTGTGATGAATCAAACCTTTGATGCAAATTCTCACTCAATTTGTACCCAAAGCGTTTTCTGATCTTTCACACTAGTTTCCTCTTAGTTACAATGACACACCACATTGCTATTTAAAGAGAGAATAAAATTGAGCAAATTTGGGCAAAATTTCACACATGTATCGATACAACTGATCATTTGTATCGATACAAACCCTTTGACCAGCGTTAAAAATGAAAGATTTGACCTATGTATCGATACAAACACGGGTGTGTATCGATACATACATCAGTTTCTTGAAATCTTGACTGATATGTATCAAATCATGCAAGCATGATTCGATACATCATGATGTTTCTGGATTTCTGAGAGGCATAGGTGTGTATCGATACATGCAAGCATGATTCGATACACAGGTAACCTTCTGTCTCTGAGAAACCACTTTTGTATCGATACAAATGATATATGTATCGATACAAATTGCTCAAAATCAGTCTGAAGTAATTTCAGGACATTTGTATCGATACACATGTTTATGTATCGATACATAATACCTAAAAACAATTTTTCAAAGTGTTAAAAATAGTTTTTCGCTGTCAAGTCATTTGTAATGTTTGCCAAAATATATTCTATTCTATTTTCATGTGTTTTGACAATTATTAAAACATGAGGATGAACTGGTGCACTTACAGAATGGACGCTTGGAGACTACACAATAGTTTAAATTCAAATAGTTAGAATCTGAAAAGAAGAAAAAAGAAAAGAAGAGGAAAGATAAGCAAATGAGTCTTGTGTCTTACGTTCATTGGATCAAATTCCACATAACATGTCTTTGTCATCATTGCATAAGGTGGCCTTTCTGATATACATTGGGGGATAAAAAGGAATAAAATGTTAGCACTATATAAAAGGAGCTACGTTTCAATCAAGAGGAGCTATTTAAAAGCATTACGATGTTAAAATGTTAGCAATGCCTCCCAAATAGTGGAACCAACAAACCATTGTTCAATGATATAATGGTACACTAAAAAATCAAATTTTTGTTGGTGAAAGTTTCAATAATTTATAATCATCTCACTAATTAGAACATCACTGCTCTGTTATAAATTTTAGTCACCCCAACAATTAGGAACATTCTAATTAGTGGAGTTAACATTTTTTATAAATCCTTTAATCCAATGCAAATGCAAACATAATTCCTAATAAAGTTCATAATAGTTCACATTATATAATTATTCATAAAAATCATGGTTGACATCACAGTCTACACTATACTACAACTCTAATAATCAAAAGTTACAAAGAAGAGCATCACATGAAAATCTTAGGCAATATTCTCTTTAACAAACATATCACTCAACAATGATATAAGAATCAATCTAGATTACAAAAGAATTCTCAGTAAGTGCATCACAGTCCACATTATATGATCATTGTACATAAAAATCATAGTTTGCATCATAGTTAAATTATAGGCTAAACTTAATCCACCATTTCAACAGTGTATAATAATCAAAATTTATAATAAAAGAACAGCATATAAAAATCTCAATACACCATTTCAACAGTGTTATTTTCTTAATAATGATATAAGATATAACGCCCCAACTAAAATATCTAGAATATTTAGTCAAGACATACATAATATGGATCTGAGTACAAATAACATTTACTAATTAAAGTAGCAAGATACAAATTGCTTCAAATACAAAAAGGACAACAAACAAAATACAGCGGTAAATGCTAGTATTCTAAGTAAACAAGATAAATAACAAATAGCAAGACGAAGAAATAAAATCTCCAAGGCGGACAATCCAAGCTCAGTTCCCACTGTCAGCCTTCTACCTGATCCTTGCTCCGAATATCCTGTTTACCTAAAAAAAATTGGTTTGGAGTGGGGTGAGACTACTAAGCCTCAGTGAGTCCTACTACCCTCCTAGAGGTGACTACACCGGGGGCACCTAAAATCAGTCGTTTCAATACTAACATAATCATAACAGAATAGCATATATAGGTGTAACACAGAAATTAACTCTTATTCATTTTATACACAAGGACACTCTGAGGTGAGCATGTCTCAGAGGCCTGCCATATCCGTCAACCGATTCGGTCACGGCATGCAGCTCACAATCATATATCCTAATGGATTGTCCCATTGGGAGTCCATAACGCGACATCACAGATCGCTCCTGATTGACTGATACTAGTTTAGTTATCACTACCATAAGTTCCCAAATCCCGGGGAGCATACAACCTAATAATAGTTTAAGTCATGCCCTAACAATTATCTGTGATTAACATTCTGTTCGACATTATATTAATTATATTACTGCAAACTATCTGGCTCTGATGAGGATATAAAACGAGTGTGTGGAGTTTCGTTTAGAAAATAGAAAATGTAGGCAGGTCCTGTACCAACTCGCTGTGGCGTGTCACCAGCTCGCCATGGCGAGATTATAGGTCCTGACCTAAATCAACTCGCTGTGGCGAACAAACGCTCGCTACGGCGAGTATCATCAGCCCAGAACCCAGCTCGCTATGAATACTCGCTGACTACTCGCTACGGCGAGTTCATGCAGAACTTCCCTGTTTTATCAGAAGTCACAGTTTTCAAAGTAACACCTACAATTCTCATTTAAGCCAGTGCAGCAATAATAATTTACATATTATAAAACAGAATGGAGGTGAAATTGGGATTTAATTCTCCTCACACAACATTTATTCCTAATCCTATGTTAACATGCATTAATTCATAGATTTGGGGAAACTAACTAAACTATCCTAAAGAACCCACCTGTTAGAGGAGCTTTAACACTGACTCCCAGTTTACAAACAGCCACGAGCTTCTCTGTACCAAGACTCACTTGAAACCCCATTTGTGTTCATGAGCTAGTAATGAAAAGGAATGGAATTAGGAACATTCTAAAGCTTGAGGAGGTTAAGAGAAGGAATAATGTCCTAATAACAGCTGAGAAGGAAACATAAGGGTTACAAATAACTTACCAAATGGTTGGATGAGGTTACAGGAAAGGGAGGACAACACATGCAGCAATACAAGTTCCTCTGCTACACTCGCTGCAGCGAGTGGTGTACTCGCTCAGCGAGCTCCGCGATTTGGCAGGGAAAAACTCTGTTGCTTGCTGTTGCGACTTCGTTCATCATTCCTAACTTCTGAAACGTTTTTCCCACTCATCCACGAAGCTTAGACTCATACATGCATTATCAACTCAGCAAGTATAAGAATTTGAATTTGATTCTTAAAAAGGGGAAAAATTGAGATTCACAACATACCTTAATCCTTTCTATCCATGGTTTAATCCTTAATATTTGAGATTCCTAGGTCTCAATACCCCATTTCAGAACTTGGATTCAAGGTGAGAAGCTGATGATGGGTTCGGTGGGAAAAAGAGGATGATAGTTGATTGTTGTTGTTTGGCGTGGAGGATGCGTGAGAAGGTGGGGAGGGAAGCTGCAGATTTCTTTCTCTCATTGCATGCTTGGTTGAGGTAGAAAGGTCAATGGGTTGTTGTTCTTTAAGAAGGAGGCGTGAGAGAGTAAGAAGAAAGAGTGTTAGCTTACTGAGAAATGGAAAAATGAATTAGAGTAATGTAGGCTCAACCTTTTATAGTGTTAAAACTTGTATCTCATGTACGATTCCCACTTTGCCCTTCCACTCACTACTAATTTATGTTATTCTTCATAACTATCTATTTCTAATTAGTAAAGTTATCTCCTCTGAAGCTCCAAAATTAACTCTAATTAATATTCTCTTATTAATTAAAGTTTGGGATGTTACATAAGAGTTATTGATATGAAGTGTTATTTTCTTTTGTAGGTCATTTTCCTCTTAATAAAAGTTTGCTGGCCTGAAGAACTTGAAATATGATTCCAACCATTTTCAATTTTTCCTCAATGACTTTCCAATTAGTAAGGCACTTTGCAATAAGAGTTTATTGCACATCAAGGAAGGAAAAAACTACGCAAATTTGGAAATGATGTCTGTTTTGTGTTACATAATTGTGACACACGGACCTCAGAAATTAAGTGAAATCCAAAATTAAACATTTTGAGAAAATAATGTACCTTCTATATTTTGTGCAGTCTGAGCACCAGCAACCCCAATGCATGAATATACAGAAACTTCATCTGCTTTCAACTGTTCATATGCAAGGTATGTATCCTCAATAGTAGCAGCTTCATATAGAGAAGTTAGGTCTTTGATACATGATATGTCCTGAATCCCCCAGTCAACATCACGACAATGCAGTAACTTAGAATCATGTGACAGAGTAAAAGTATAACAGAAATTGAGACTTCGGCAGGACTGGAAACTTTAAACCAAGTTTAGATGACAATAAAAATCTGAATTTACTGATTGCATGTTAAAATTCAGATATTTCGATCTCACCTTCCTTGGAACAGACGCTGCTTGCAAGTGAGCTAGCAAACCCAACCAATATGAATTTGACTTGATTTCAGCTTCATGTCTCATAAGAAGGGTGCGCTTAGCCTACATTAGAGAAAAGAACCAAAGAAATTCTCAAAATTTTCAAATTATAAAAGATCATTTTACAGTAAAAGGAAGAAAATTCAATCCATAGCATCGTAGAAAAAAGAGTAAAAGCAAGACAAATTCAAAAATAGAATGAGGCCGCAACCGTTGCATATAAAAATGAAGTAAACGACAATGTAAAATAAATAGTCATTGTTACAAATTATCCAGGTACTAAAATATCATTGAAGATCATTTAATTATCATTCAATGAAAGCAACCACATTAACACAAGTCTTTCTGAAGGCAAAAGCTGAAAATAAATGTGATGATATACCTTTTTCGCCGATGCAACAGTTGCTCCTATTGCCTTTCTTTGTTGATCGTCCAACACTGCAGAGAGACTCAATGTTTTCGCGAGAGAAACCTTTTTCATTGTTGAACATAGAAATAGAGAAACTACTCCTTTATACTGCTACATATCACTAACCATAAAATAAAAAGGGCAAGCCACCAACACATAATGAATCATCACTAAAATTTTACTTCATAAAAAACCATCATGAAACAGTATAGGAAAATTCAAAACTGTTCCAACGATGTTCACCAATTTAAGACTAAACCTTCATGACGATTCTGAAACATTAAGCAAACTATCTACCTCAGAAGTTGAATTGTTCCTTTCTAGATCACTTTCTGATGAAAGCCTTTCCATTCTCCTCTGGCTACTTTGAGACAAATTAGCTGGAATTCCATTATACACAGATGTAAAAAGCCAATATTCCACCCAAACAGAAACACTATTCCAAAGTGCTAGAATAATAGCACTGATCATAAACGTTCACCCTTTCGGTTTATTTATTTTCGTTGAAGGATTGATGCTATTTATTTTGAAAAACTATGTTTGAGACTTTGGAGTTCTCAATTGATGATTTAATTCGACTTCCGCAAAAAAAAATCTTAATCGGTTGTATCGAGTGTGTAGCACTCAATTGCTTTTATCAGAAAAAATATTAATAAAGACTACGTTGTTTTTTATAAAATAAAATAAAGGGGGTATAATTGGGTGTTACGAAGTTGGTACCAGAGCAGTTCGGTCCAGTCAGACAAAATTGACCATCTTTTATTATTCACCAAATCCTTATTTTGAGAATGAGAGTATTAAAAATTCTGACATGGAGAATCAATAAGTGAATCAACGACCATTAAATGGAAAGAAGACAAGGTAAGTCCATGGCCTTCAGTTTTGTTCTTTATCTATCTTTTTTTTTTCTCTTTTATTTTGATTATTTTTTAAAGTATGATAATAAAATATGAAGGTAATGTTTAATCAAGTTAGTGCTAGAAAGAAAGGAAACCATAGGGGGATTGATCAGTGCATTTTAGCACATATTTTCTAGTATTATAATTTAGCATTTTAATAGCCTTTCTACTATAATATTATGTTTTTACTATGTTTCTAAGTCTTGGATCACAATTGAGCCTTAATGAATTTATTTGATTAATTTTCGGATTTAATGACTAAATGACACCTTCTCATTGCGCAGACCATAACTGGAGCTAGGAATATCGGATTGAGGCGCGGGAAGATGTGTTGGAAAGCTAAGAGAGAGATCTACAACTTTCATGTTGAAGTCGAAAGCTAATTCAGAGCGCACATGTGTCAAATAATTGCGTCAATGTTCCAGACTTTATGCATTTTAATTATTTTCGACCCAAACTTATGTTTTCGGCCCAATTGTTTTAAGGCCTGTTTTCCTTGTACTTTAAATAAAGGAAACGCAGCCTAAGAAACCCTATTCAGTATCCACTAACAGAAATTAGGATTGCGGCTGAAGCTATGAGAAACTAATCTCCTTCTATCGATCCATTGGTAATAAGGAACTTTGTTTATGAATTCTTGAGGTTTGATTATCAATAGCAATTTTGTTTATGAGTTTATGCTGTTTTGTATCAGTTTCTTATCTAGTTTTCTCTATATGAATTCGGTTTAGATTGATGCTTTATTACTCTACTTCGAGTTTATTAATCGAATTGATTTTACGCTTATTAGAATTGATTTGATTAGAAACTGGTACAAACTATCGCGCTTAGCAAAAGGGTTGATTGGAATTTGTTATGATCTTAATTCTGCTTATGTGACGCTTGATCCTAAGCATAGTTAATTGAACACACTTGATGCTTAATCAATTGAATTCCTTATAAGACTAGTTTCCGCTTGTTTAATTAGTTTTATAATTAACCAAATGCATAAACTCTTGAATGAATATTATCGCAAAACCTGTGATAGATAGTAAACAAGGTTACCTAAACCCAATGGATCGGTTACTTCTCTATTAATTAAATTCATCATCTTTATTACTGTTTTTCTCAATCGAAAACCCCCATTTAATTGTGTTATTCATCGTTCTTAGTTTTGTTAATTATCAAATTAGAGATCCTTGTGAGACGACCAAGGTTAACTTACCTTGTTACTACTTTTTTAATTACTTATTTTTTATCACGAAAACGACCGTAATCAGGGATGGATGCTAGTGTTCTCAGGTTGGTATCCCAATATCGTGTTTTTAAAAACAAAAAATATTGAAAAAGATATTTCTCACTATGATGTGTTAATGATTGCAGTTTCTTTAATTGGTTTAACACAAGTGATGACAGGATGTATTTTTTTGATCATGTATATATTTTGAGTTTTTCTAAAAAAATTCTAGAGTAAGCATTTATATCTAATATTTTTCATTTATCTGTTACAACTATCATTGTATGCTTCATATTGTTTTCAATAGATCATAGATCATTGTGTAATTTTTTACTCTAAACTGTAGATGTAACAACCCGTTTTTCAAAGGCCAGAAAAGGCATTAATTTTATTTTTTTGTATACATCAGAGTTACGCATGAAAGATTTTAAATGAGCCGGCATTCAAATATACAAAAGAACTCATTACCATAAGGTGCTTCGACAAGCAAAGTGTATTCCGGAATAATTACAATCCAAGTCTAAGTATTCAAATACTTACAACAGCACAAGTTAGAATTCTATGCCTAACCCAAAAAGCACGGTGTACAACCCACACCGGCGCATAGTCTAACTAAGCTAAGTCTCCAACATCTCACTGGGACCCGGAACAGCCACCGTCGTCACCACGACCTAGCCCAACATCTGTAACATCCCAAGATTTAATTAATAGAAGATTATTAATTAAGAGAGGATTTTTGGAACTTAGCTAAATGAGAAATTTAAATTTAAATTTCTCCACTCCTTCCCCTCTTTTGCGCCCCCTCCATTACTTCTTGAACCCCTATTATATTCCAACTTCTATATAAAAGGAACATGCAAGGCTAAGAGCAGAACATGTTGGATCAGCAACTACCTTCTTCTCTCCCCTTGCTCACGCCCTTGTCATCATCATCTTCAGCAGCAACTCCAACCACCAACTTCATGTTCAAGCTAAAAACACTCATCCTCATGCCATCTCTTCTTTTTTACAAACAATAAACTTAGCATCTACAACTCATCTTCACAAACTTAAGTTCAGAATCAGCATGCAAAGGGGTTTTATTCATCCTCCAATTCAAGCATAATATGAATGGGTAAGAACCATACCTCACTCTTGTCTCTATTCCTCCAATTTCATGATTTTTCCCCTTTTCCTTAATCTAAACCCCAAATTGTCAACTCCATTGGATTGTTGCTGCATGTGTGTCCAAGATCGCTACAATTGATGGGAAGGACGATTAGAAGTAAGTGATGGAAGTGGGCATTACAACTGCAAGCAGCAAGATAATTTCTCTGCCAAATCGCAGAGTATGACAGAGCAGCACCTGCTGCTGTTGCATGTCTTCCATGCTCCGTAGCCTCTGTCATTAACCATTGGTAAGTCATTCCTACTCTTTCATCTACCCTTCTCAGTGTTGGTAATGACTATTCCATTGCTTGACCTCATCTAGCTCACAAACATTCATTAATCCATTTCTTTCTATGTTTGCTCAAGAATACAAGTTTGGGGTTCAAGTGAGTTCTGGACCAGAAGGTTGGATGCTGTAGCAGGGCTAGTATTCAATGTGTTAAAGCTTACACCAGGTGGGTTCTTTAGGATAGTTAGCTAGTTACCCCAATTTAATGAATTTGCATGTTAATTTAGGAAATAATTAGGAAAGTTGTGTGAGGGGAATTAATCCCGGATTTCCCTCCATTCTGTTTATATATTATGTAAATTATGCTACTGCGCTGATAAAATGAAGATTGTAGGTGTAATTTTAGAAAAATATGATTTTTGGCAAAACAGGGCAAACTCTGCATGAACTCGCCACAGCGAGTAGCTGGCGAGCATTCATGGCGAGCTGGGCTCTGAGCTGATGAAACTCGCCATGGCGAGCTTCTGCTCGCCGCAGCGAGTCGATTTAGGTCAGGACCTATAATCTCGCCATGGCGAGCTGGTGACTCGCCGTAGCGAGCTTGTACAGAATTGGCCTACATTTTCCATTTTCTAAATAAAGATTTCTACACTCGTTTTATATCCTCACTATAATCAGATAGCTTGCAGTAATATAATTAATATAATGTCGAACAGAATGTTAACCACAGATAATCATTAGGGTATAACTTAGAAATAAAATAGGTTGCATGCTCCCCGGGTCTTGGGAAATATTGGTAGTAAGAACTAATTTAGTTTCAGTCAGTTATGAGCGATTTTGTGATATCGCGTTATGGACTCCCAATGGGACAATCCATTAGGATACGTTATTGTGAGCTGCATGCCGTGACCGAATCGGTTGACGGATATGGCAGGCCTCTGAGACATGCTCACCTCAGAGTGTCCTTGTGTTTAAAATGAATAAGAGTTAATTTCTGTGATACACATTTACTTTCAGTTCAGGATATGATTACATATATATGCTAGAATGATACGACTGATTTTAGGTACCCCCGGTGTAGTCACCTCTAGGAGGGTAGTAGGACTCACTGAGGCTTAGTAGTCTCACCCCACTCCAAACCAATTTTTTTTAGGTAGACAGGTTAACTGGAGCAAGGACCAGGATGGAGCTGATGATTGGAGCTGAGCTTGGATCATCGCATTAGACGATTTAGTCTTCCCTTGTTTTAGCTTTTATCTGTATACTTGGAATTTTATTCTATTTCCGCTGTTTTTGTCTTAAGCTCATCAACTGATGTAAAGAATTATTTTGTAATTCGTTTGTTTATCTCGTGAAATTAATGTACTCAGATTCAATTATTTATGTCTTGACTAAATATTCTAGATATTTTAGTTGGGGCGTTATAATTGGTATCAGAGCAGGTCGATCCAGTATCGGACCTTGCCATGAGTCATTCCAATCCTTCCTAATAATACAGACCCTTTGGATCTGGACTGTTTACGCTGAAACCGTCGCATGCTGAGCCTGATCAACTCAGTATTGTGTATGGTAGGCAGGGTATTATGGTTTAGAACTGAAGTGAACTCTGGAATTCCAGCGGTAACTCCGTAGCGAAGCTGCAATCGAAGAACAGTCGCCGAAGAAGGTCCTTATAAGTGAATTTTTGGAGCGATGGCAAATGGTGCCACCGGAGTAAGCGCTGTCTGATGGGTATACTAATTTTGTGAAGTAACAAGTCAGGAGTAGAGCTGTAGTTGGAGATATGCCAGTGAATCCTTATACTGAAGTGTGTGGTACACAACAGTATACAACTGACACTGTATGTCAGGTAAACTTCCTGAACCTATAAGTAACTTTATCCTAGTGAGAGTCTAAATTCAGCTAAGTTCGTGGATCGAATCAACACCCAATGACAGTAGGCAGTAGACCAAAACTCATCCTAAATTCAAGTTGGTATTTGACTGGGAGTTACGAGTGTTGTGCAAAGTAGAGAATTGGGCGAACCACAAAGTTATTCCTCTACACTCTGTCAAACTCGCTTAGCGAGTAAACGCACGCTGAAGCGAGCTTAGCAGGCTGCTGCTACTGCTTGTTGTTGCCTTACTCCCTGTTCAGTTGTTTTGATCATGGTGAGTAGCTTCCAGCCCTCTTCCATAATCTCACCATTCTACCTTTCTAGTTTTAGTGTAGGAGATTCTAAACTACCCAATGTGCATAAGAATTGTTGAGGAGATGCAGTGGAGATGATATTGGAAGTTGGATGCAACCAGGAATTAGATTACGTATACCTTTCCTTTAGAGACCAACAAGTATAGTGGCACTATCAGGAGCTTAATCGTAACCGAAGCAACCATTAGAATCCTTGTAGTCTGTACCTGTATTCGAGAAAGCATAACTAAGTTCAACCATGTATGGGGTCCTGAGTTAGCAACCCAGCGTAGAAAAACCTGGTAGATAACACCGTAATAGAAATTCAAATCAAATCGTCCGTATTTAAGTAACCCAATTAGGACAAACGCACGTTCCAATATCCCCTCAAGTCACCTTATTAGGTTATCTTTTCGAAAGCCCTTAACTAAGTTACCTTTACCTTTCAACTCGTAAGAACATTTTTACCTCACCACTGACAGACCAGTTACATTTAGTACAACAATTAGGAACTTCCTTTCCAACCCCACCAGTCTTTAACAGTAAACCAGAAAATTCTTAGGGACCCAAACTCATCTACAGTTAGGAATCCTTACTAGCATTATCAGAACTCTTAAGTCAGAAATTACTAGAACATCATCATAGGATAGTTTAGTAACCAAACCAGTGATAAGACTCAAGCAGCTCAGTAATTAGTACCCGATACTAATACCTTATCCCAAGAATCTAGAATTGCTAGTATGCCACTTAGAAGATTCCATTACTACACCCGACCCTTAGACAAACATAATAGCATCGTCACCGAATAGTTAGAAACCAAACCGAAGGTATAACCTTGACTCACATCAAAGTTGAAATCTCCCCTAGCAATACCGTCATCTAAATAGGATTGTCACAGACCGTTAGATTAAGTATTCATAAACTAGTAACCCAGCACTTCTGACCCGTTGATTACCCCGGTAAGAATAGAGAAATCTTAGCACTTATACCTTGATAATTTCTTTTCGTAAAACCGGCTGAGTAAACCCTTAAGATAACTGCCTCTAGATGTCATCAATAGGACCAGCCTGTCGCCTATACCAGAAATTCCACCGAACCATTACAGGTTAAGTTTTGATTAGTAATAGCAAATGAGAGTACCTTTAGCACAATCGGTCATCAAAGCTAGTCCGTAGTTGTCTGGCCATTAGATAGCTTAGAGACCGACGATTCAGATTAATACCGGTTTGACTTTAACTAATCGAAACTCACACCTATGACCACCCAGCTAAGTAGTGAGCAGGATTAGTAACCGTGCCTCAGGAGTTGCCCATCAATTGTCCCTAGATTAGTAATTCCACATCACAGACCAATTAGTTAGCCGGATGAGGTTTAGTTTTGGCCAGCCATATTCTACCACTAGCATAGTACCGAATAATAAGGAACACGACTTGATAAATCCAATTCAACATTAGTTCGACCAGTCACCAAGCAAGTTCCTATATCAGAACCTTAGATATAAGAGACCGGTAAGATTAGTTAACCAACCAATTAGAATATCATTTAGGATGTTAATACTAGATATAGGTGATGCAGAGACACCATTTCAGTGCGAAACCAATATTAGTAGCAGACTTTAGCAGACATCAAACACCTAGATCAACCTTTAGGTATATGATAGTACGCGGAGACAAGTAGCCAGGTTTAACTTTAGCATCAGCCAACACCGACATTCCCTCATAACAAACTTTCCAATTTAGAGCTTATGTGAATCAGTTAGACCTACCAGTAAGAAATTGTCAGCAAGAAACATTGAGTGGAAACGTAGTTGTTCTAACCTGAGAGAACTGACAGAAGAAATAGAATTGTAGAACATGAGTTTAAATCAGTAGAAGACGAATCATCATTTGTCCATTTATCCCTAGAGGTCCTAATTCGGCAGAATCAGTGAACCGAACAATGCTCAAATCAAAACTCGCAAGTCTTGGAGCACCATGGGCGTGTGTATTCTCTAACCCATCTAATCACGCCTCAGTTGGACAAATTCTTCTCGTGCCTTAATGGCTTGACAACCACGTGTTGTACCTAAAATTCAATTAGGGTACAAACTTTTTCAAATCTCTCGAAGCCAATTAGTTACCTTGAGGGTGATAATGTCACACTTAAATAACCACATTAGGTGTTTTCAGTTTTCCTGTTAAGTTATTATTAACAGAAATCTAGCTGTGAAAGTTAAATATTCTTGAGAAGGTCAAGAATATTCTCAGTTTCATTTCCTACTCGCTTGGTTGATCTTTCAATCAACATACTTCGAACCACTCCGGTAGAACTCTTCTAGCTCAGAATCAGCAAATCAGTTAAACTTCGTGCACTCACAACCACTAATCTGTTCTTCCATAAAATTAGTTATCTATCTCTCGTAGTCTTATCAGCTGAATTCAGAACTAGTTTGGACCAGTGTGTTAACCTTAAGTGTCTCTGCCCGAACAATCCAACTTTCCAAAATTCAATTCCTATAATCTCGTGAGATCAAGTATAGAAGCCTGAACGCCTGAACCTGAGCTTTCCCATTTCCTAGTATAATTGCCAGTAATTAGTTAGTATAAGTGTAAGAGTTAAACATGCGTTTGGAGTATTTTGTCAATCTCTCTTAGAAACCCTTTTCTATCCTTAGTGATCTGTTGAGATAATTCAGTCAACCGCTTTAAGCCAAGTTATTCAAATTAGCCTTAGTGTTACCAAATCGGACCTCATATTTCAGCCTAACCAAGTCCCATACCTTAGTTACCAGTGAAGGGCTTCAAACAAGATTGATCTGTAACCCTGAGAAATGATCTGAACCTAAGTGCGTCCGCGTGTTAAATATATGCAACTTGATCAACGTGTCGTGTCGGGATAGATAGAGATTGTAGGTGGGATTTTATCGGATAATTATAAGTTCGTCTGCGGATGAGTTCCACTCGTTGGCAGAGGAACCAGTAGTGTCTAGACAATTTTCCACTCGTTTTATATCTCGACCGATTCTGTAGTATTTACACAACACATGATACAGAAATACATCTAACATGTCAAGCATGAACATGTTTGAGGAATTTGGATTTGTCAATGTCAATACCAGGCCAGATACCGACCCTCTAAACCAGTTGGAACTGGAACTAACTCCTTTGGGAATGAAAGAAGTTTAATGGTAGTAAGAAGTTGAATCAGAGTGCGCAGCACTGAAACTCTTGAGAATGTGAGAATAACCCTTAAGAGAGGAAAGTTTTATTCCAAGGGATTGAAAGTTATTAACTGGAAAATAGACAGAGCGTGGAACTGTTTGCAGACATAAACAACCTACCCTGATGTAGAATGGAGAAGTTTAAATTTCGAGGACGAAATTCTTTAAGGAGGGTAGATTGTAACATCCCAAGATTTAATTAATAGAAGATTATTAATTAAGAGAGGATTTTTGGAACTTAGCTAAATGAGAAATTTAAATTTAAATTTCTCCACTCCTTCCCCTCTTTTGCGCCCCCTCCATTACTTCTTGAACCCCTATTATATTCCAACTTCTATATAAAAGGAACATGCAAGGCTAAGAGCAGAACATGTTGGATCAGCAACTACCTTCTTCTCTCCCCTTGCTCACGCCCTTGTCATCATCATCTTCAGCAGCAACTCCAACCACCAACTTCATGTTCAAGCTAAAAACACTCATCCTCATGCCATCTCTTCTTTTTTACAAACAATAAACTTAGCATCTACAACTCATCTTCACAAACTTAAGTTCAGAATCAGCATGCAAAGGGGTTTTATTCATCCTCCAATTCAAGCATAATATGAATGGGTAAGAACCATACCTCACTCTTGTCTCTATTCCTCCAATTTCATGATTTTTCCCCTTTTCCTTAATCTAAACCCCAAATTGTCAACTCCATTGGATTGTTGCTGCATGTGTGTCCAAGATCGCTACAATTGATGGGAAGGACGATTAGAAGTAAGTGATGGAAGTGGGCATTACAACTGCAAGCAGCAAGATAATTTCTCTGCCAAATCGCAGAGCTCGCCTAGCGAGCAACACCACTCGCCGCAGCGAGTATGACAGAGCAGCACCTGCTGCTGTTGCATGTCTTCCATGCTCCGTAGCCTCTGTCATTAACCATTGGTAAGTCATTCCTACTCTTTCATCTACCCTTCTCAGTGTTGGTAATGACTATTCCATTGCTTGACCTCATCTAGCTCACAAACATTCATTAATCCATTTCTTTCTATGTTTGCTCAAGAATACAAGTTTGGGGTTCAAGTGAGTTCTGGACCAGAAGGTTGGATGCTGTAGCAGGGCTAGTATTCAATGTGTTAAAGCTTATACCAGGTGGGTTCTTTAGGATAGTTAGCTAGTTACCCCAATTTAATGAATTTGCATGTTAATTTAGGAAATAATTAGGAAAGTTGTGTGAGGGGAATTAATCCCGGATTTCCCTCCATTCTGTTTATATATTATGTAAATTATGCAACTGCGCTGATAAAATGAAGATTGTAGGTGTAATTTTAGAAAAATATGATTTTTGGCAAAACAGGGCAAACTCTGCATGAACTCGCCACAGCGAGTAGCTGGCGAGCATTCATGGCGAGCTGGGCTCTGAGCTGATGAAACTCGCCATGGCGAGCTTCTGCTCGCCGCAGCGAGTCGATTTAGGTCAGGACCTATAATCTCGCCATGGCGAGCTGGTGACTCGCCGTAGCGAGCTTGTACAGAATTGGCCTACATTTTCCATTTTCTAAATAAAGATTTCTACACTCGTTTTATATCCTCACTATAATCAGATAGCTTGCAGTAATATAATTAATATAATGTCGAACAGAATGTTAACCACAGATAATCATTAGGGTATAACTTAGAAATAAAATAGGTTGCATGCTCCCCGGGTCTTGGGAAATATTGGTAGTAAGAACTAATTTAGTTTCAGTCAGTTATGAGCGATTTTGTGATATCGCGTTATGGACTCCCAATGGGACAATCCATTAGGATACGTTATTGTGAGCTGCATGCCGTGACCGAATCGGTTGACGGATATGGCAGGCCTCTGAGACATGCTCACCTCAGAGTGTCCTTGTGTTTAAAATGAATAAGAGTTAATTTCTGTGATACACATTTACTTTCAGTTCAGGATATGATTACATATATATGCTAGAATGATACGACTGATTTTAGGTACCCCCGGTGTAGTCACCTCTAGGAGGGTAGTAGGACTCACTGAGGCTTAGTAGTCTCACCCCACTCCAAACCAATTTTTTTTAGGTAGACAGGTTAACTGGAGCAAGGACCAGGATGGAGCTGATGATTGGAGCTGAGCTTGGATCATCGCATTAGACGATTTAGTCTTCCCTTGTTTTAGCTTTTATCTGTATACTTGGAATTTTATTCTATTTCCGCTGTTTTTGTCTTAAGCTCATCAACTGATGTAAAGAATTATTTTGTAATTCGTTTGTTTATCTCGTGAAATTAATGTACTCAGATTCAATTATTTATGTCTTGACTAAATATTCTAGATATTTTAGTTGGGGCGTTATAACATCTGGGTGGGATGAGCCCGCAAATGAAAGAAAGGGTCACCACAAAATATATAGTGTATATATATATATATATAACCAGTGCGAAAGATGTACACATAACAAATTTCCACATACACAAGAGAAAGCTCTTTAACACGAAAGAATTTCCCACCAACGGGCTTATATATATAATGCACACATAGTCTACAAATGCAGACTCTACATGATCGTGACACCAATCACTGGCTGCCACATGCATGAAATTCCCACACTCGTAGGTCCAACCCCTACTAACAATACCAATGGAAACCCCGTAGCTCTCCCGATCACACGAACCATTAGAGTGGGCTCTCCCGATCACCACACCCCGTGCCATAAGTATCAATAGAATCCCGTAGCTCTCCCGATCACTACAAGGATTAGAGTGGGCTCTCCCGATCACCACACCCCGTAGCTCTCCCGATCACTACGTATCGATCTCAACAAAAATCTCGTAGCTCTCCCGATCACTACGAATAAAAAGGTGGGCTCTCCCGATCACCACACCGTACACGCAACTACCAAATGCATGAGCATACGCTTCCCCATATATGTTAATGCAATGAATACATACCTCTTAGCATATGTAAACAAAACATAACAACATACATACATTTCTCATCATATGTATTCCAAACACCTGTTCATACATATATTCTCATAATCATATGTAAACAGCGCAAGTATTGTAAACACTTTCTCATCACGAGAATACATAACACATACATGCCAAGCACACCAACACACATCACCGAAAATAACCGAACATGTTGTAACTCAGTGAAAAGACAGAAATAAAGTGATGCCCTTACCTCGGCAAGCTTCCGTTAACCTTTCTCGCGAAATTCTACAATTCACGCTACCTAACATATAAGCAGCGTAATATCAATAAAATACTCTCACTGTATTCTATTGAAACGAAACCTATTCCCAAAACTCTAGAGGGGTCTAAGGTACTTTCTAACACTCTCGGATAGTGATTACGAGTTCTCCCTATAGTGATTAAAAATTCCCGAAATTAAATACACTATTTTTCGCTACACGAAAATATTTTCGTTTCAAAACATATTATGAAATACTTTTGTTTCCAACACCAAAACAATCAATTCCACACACTAAAACCTTTTGAAAACAACCCAACAACTCTTCGAGAAATTTCACAGAAAATAAAGTTTTCTTGCAACACAAGTTACAAGTTTTTCTTACCAAATAAAATGGTCATAGCTCATTCAATTTTTATCTGATCGAGACGAGCCATACGCCGAAATCTTCGTCTCGAAAAAACGGATTGAATGATCAAATTTCTATGACAAAATATAACATTTAAAATGGACGAAAATTCCCTTCCAGTTTCGGCCAGAATTGGAATTATTCCAAAGCCATTGTTTTTCAAAATCAAACATAGTGTAAAACACTTAAACCATTTCTAATTTCTCAAATTGATCCAACACTCACACCAAATCATTTCGAATCCAAGAATGTCATTTTTTCTTCAAAACTTCGCAAGTCTTTTCTTTTCACATAAAACCACATTAATCATCCCTTTTTAAAACCATGATCATTCACTTAAACCTATGATCATTGCCTTCCAATTTAGGACTTAAAAATTTGAAATTCCATTGTTATACACACATATAGGCCACGGCAAAAAATTTCTAAATCCCATAATCACTCAAAATTTTTCCATTCTCAAAGCATGGTAATATCCTATAATACCCCAAAATCATTTACCCGAACAATCCAAAACATTTTAGGTCGAATCGCACTTTTCGACAATTCTCAAATTGGTTTTTTGAAGGCAAAAGCAACTCATTTTCTTTTCTAACAAAACCATAACCAATCAAACTTTTTAGACTATGATTATGCCCAAACTATTTGTCTTAGAACAATTTCGAAAATCGATTCTTCCTACCCTAATTTTTGCCTCGGCCAAAGAGGGAAAAAACAAGGCCAACACCAATTTTTTTTTTCCATTTCAAAACCCTAACAATTATCTATTAGTTTGCAAAGGCATCTAATTGCTCAATTGACTACTTTGAGAATCGAAACGAAATTTCTTAAAATATGTTCATCGAATCGCTCAAGAACACCAAATAAATTTTTTTCTTATTTTTCAAAACAAAGTTTATATTCAAGAATCCATTTTGCCACAAAGCCCAAAACTAACATCAAAAACAAAATCTCAAAACAAAACTCAAGTTTATGATCTTTTCAAAAAATTTCTTCAAACCCTTAACCAAAATTTTGTGAAAACATAGATTCAACCATGGGAATCAACACATACTTCCTTCATATGTACTAATTAACTCTCATTAACACTTCTATTGAACCAACAACTAATTAAAAGCAAGTTCTAATAATTTTCTTCTCAAGAACACAATTTTCATAACTTAATCTATGAGGAATTTAACCAACAATAAGAAGGATAAAGCTAGTTACCTTAAGAGGAGATGATTCATAGCAACTTCTATGATCCAACAAGACAAAAATCCAAAGCTTTGGTGATGGAATGAAGGATTTATGATGGTGGAGACAAGGGTGGAAAGCCACGGCAATGGGAGAGAAGAATGAGAGTGTTTTGTGATTTTTCCCAAGTCCACAAAGTGATAAAAGTCTTACTATAAAGTGCTCTTGGTTTATGGCAACCATTGGATCCAATAGTGTAAAGTTTCTAAGACTTAATCCTAGCCATTGGATCAATTCCAAGCTTATCCTTCCAAGATATTTTCTAAGCTTCCTCACATCTCAGCTCTCGCGTTCGCTCGTAAACGAGTCGCACCTCGCTAACGGACGGAAATCACAAAAATATAAAATCTACCAAATAAACGTCCGTCGTAAACCGTTTCCAAATATTATCGCTAAATCTTTTTCCCCGACTGTAATTTTCTTCCTCACCCTCGAAAATTATTCTGACAATATATCCTAACTCACGCCGATATATAAAACTCCCATCTAAATTTCTACGGAATTCAGACCTCGTAAAAATTTCCAACAGCGGGTAAAATTCCTACTCGTTTTTCCAAAAACAAGAATAATCCAAAACTCGCGATTCTGACTACACATACACCTTCTTATACTCAAAAGAAGATTACGACCCAAAAGTATGTGCCTTTCCAGCGCACGAGCACAAAACAAACTCCATTTCAGCAAAAATCCTATTATCGCGACAATACTCACGAAACCGCTTCACCAAAAACCCTAAAAACTTAGCCAACAATAAAGTTCCTTAGGAAAACTGTACAGTGAAATCTTGGGTCTTACAGTAGATCGCAGGGATAATTATGTTTGACATATGGCCGAATTATTTAAACAAATTTAACAATGTAAGTTAACTTTTGATTTATTTATTTTTAAAATCAAAAGGTGATAGCTAAGTTCTATCACACCAAAATATAGATAGATGAAAATAAGGAGAGAAAGCAATACAAATGGAGGGGGCCAAACCAAACTCCATTAAGAAGAACAAAGCCTAAAACTAAGATACCCTAGCTTGTTCTTAGACAAACCAACAGATATAAACAAGTTACCTTCTGAATGATAGTGATAATTAGTCTTCTATACTTTACATCGGTTTATTTTACTCTTTAGCCTCTACAATTGTCTCTCTCTCTCTTTCGTTGGGTATTCAAATGATAATTGATTGATTAAAATGGATCAGCTGGAGCCTTTCAAAAGATATAAAGTTTGAGATTTGGTAATTAATGTGTTACATTTATTTTTTCCTCTTTGGAACAACTTTGAGTTTATTCTCTATCATCTACCATTGTTTTTATTTGGGTCATCTAATGGTAGTTAGTTAAAATGGAACAGGAGGACAACATCGATGAAGATGCGATGGTAATTCATGTTCCATTAATATATTTTCCTCTTACATTTTCTAACGGTAGTTAATTAAAATGGAACAGAAGGATGACAGCTACGATGAAGATGAGAATGATAAAGCTTTTAACATTAGTAATTCATGTTCCATTTATATTTTACTCTTTGGAAAAGCTTGGGTATCTTTTTAACACTTCAATTTTCTGTTACAAAGTGGATACAAAAATGTTATATGAAATCCAATATCATCTCAAATAGGTATCCAGTTTTTCATTATTTATTTATTTTTATTTAATTTAATTTTGTTTGTTATTATGAATTTAGATTGATCATGAAGAGATTGAATCTAATATAACTAGAGAGTGATTCTATTTGAGAAAGTGAAAAAATTGTATTCTGACCGAAATAATTGTGTAAAGTTGATTCCTAAATTTTGGTTAACCGTGGTAAAATATAGACTTATATTTTGTTAACCCACTTGTAAATAGCAAACAACAAACAATTGATGAAAGAAGTTTGTTGTGTTACCTGATCGAGAAATAAGCTCGTCTTGGTATAGTACAATCCTCTTTTAGGCATAATTTGGTTATACATCCATAAATCCATGATTCTTCTCAAATGATGTTGAAACTGTTTGAATGTCTTACTTCTTATCGTGACAGAGTTGAACTTCAGCATCAGACGATCCCACTCACCAGCATACGTTGAGTATATGTTTGAGTTTGACATTTGACAGAAAGACTGATCGTGATTATTTGCCTCTTTTGCCCTAGATAATACATCACTCCCTGTCTTTATCAACACATCGAAACTAACCTTATTTTTAACTTGTATAAGTTCCAAATTGAGATCGACATTTGGCCATGTTATTTGTGTGCGTGAACAACCAAAAAAATTTGGAAGATCTGTTTTTAATGCCTCCAAATAATTGAGATCGTGTGGTACTGTTGCGGAGGAGGATGCGGAGGTGGATGCGGTGGAACTGCTGGCCATCGATTGGGTTAGGAAGCGAAGAACGACGACGACAGAGGTGGTTCATTTGTTCCTGTTTTAGATTTTCGAGTTTAGCTGCAACTTTATTGGTACAAACTTTAGGGTTTTATTTGCAACTTACAATAAAGAATTAAGATGGGAAGGGCTGAAATTTACCATTGATATAATATTTGTTGAGATCCTCAACAAATATACAAGTGTTATTTACATGAAGATCTCAATAAATAACACAGTTGTTTGTTAATCCAGTTCGATACAATCTAAAGTAAATTGAACAACACTTGAATAAACAATTCAACAAGTGTTGACAAAATCATGATAATATTGAAAGAGAAAAATATGTTAGAAAACCAAATATACCCAGCACTGCTCTAATCTTAAATGTTGTTACAGTAAAATCATCAAAACCTGATAAAAGTGCTTCATAAGTTAAGTTTAATTGCATTAGACAAAAGAACACGAACCTTTATATCTTCATCGTTCAAAAGATCCTTAAGGACACGATTTTTCAAAAACTGTATGGTAAAGAATTCATTACAACAATGATCTAACAATTCAAGAGTACGCAGCATATGAAAAACTAAAATAAAAACATAAATTTTACCACGGTTAGCCAAAATTTAGGAATCAACTTATACAATCATTTCGCTTAGATTACAATTGTTGCACTTTCTCAAATAGAATCACTCTATGCTTATATTTAGATTCAATCTCTTCATGATCAATCTAAAATCATATTAACAAACAAAATTAAATTAAATAAAAATTAAAAAGAAAACGAATAATGAAAAACTGGATACCTATTTGAGATGATCTTGGATTTCATATAACATTTCTGTATCCACCTAGTAACCCAAATTTTTAGCATATATATATATATATATATATATATATATATATATATATATATATATATATATATTCAACATTAACAAAAAATTGAAGTGCTAAAAATATACATATAGTTTTTCCAAAGAGTAAAATATAATCAAACATGAATTACCAATTTATCATGTCATGAGCTTTATCATCCTCATATTCATTGTTGTTGTTCTCCTTCTGTTCCATTTTAATTAACTACCGTTAGAAAATGTAAGCTTTTCCAAAGAGGAAAATATATAAATGGAAAATGAATTACCATACTCAACGCTTTTTCAAAGAGGAAAAAATAAATGTAACACATTAATTACCAAATCCCAAACTTCATATCTTTTGAAAGGTTCCAGCTGTTCCATTTTAGTCAATCAATTATCATTAGAATACCCAAAGAAAAGAGAGAGAGAGAGAGAGAGAGAGAGAGAGAGAGAGAGAGAGAATTGTAGAGGCTAAAGAGTAAAATAAACCGATGTAAAGTATAGAAGAATAATTATCACTATCAATCAAAAGGTAACTTACATTGTTAAATTTGTTTAAAGAATTCGGCCATATATTAAACATAAGTATCCCTGCGATCTATGGTTTAGAGTGAAAAATTAAACAATGATTAATGATCTATTGAAAACAATATGAAGCACATCAATGATAGTTGTAACAAATAGATGAAAAATATTAGATACAAATGCTTACTCTAGAAAAATTAAAGAAAAACTCAAAATATATACATGTTCAAAAACCTACATCTTGTCGTCACTTGTGTTAAACCAATTAAAGAAACTACAATCATTAACACATCATAATTAATTAATTATTCTATTTTCCATTAATAAGGAACGTTGACAATAATTCAAATAAAGATAGTGAGAAATATGGTTTAAATAGAGAGAGAAATATGTTTTTCAATGTTTTTTGTTTGTAAAAACACAAGTTGAATTGAAGTGATTTTTTGCATTTTGTGACATATTTTAGAACAATAAGCATTGAATTGAAGTGATTACCATAAGCATTGTGGCTCATGGTACAATGCTTATTTTATGTTTGATAAAATGCTTCAACCAACCTTCTATGGTAGAATAAATTGAACACTTTCTATTGTGGAAAAATAACTCAACATTGCCCTTTGCTTATGATTATTTAATTGTAACTCTTTGTTTTAATTAGTTTATTTTCAAATAGCATGAATGAATTAAGTTTTCTATGAGGTTTGGTTTAAGATGTTGGTTAAGTAAGTAAGTATTTAAAGAGAAAGTTTAGAAGCTTGTGTAGACAAAATGCTGAAGTGAACAAGAATAATATTTGGTTGAACTGCTTCTGTTACTTGAAAGTTACAAAGTGTATAGATTGCTGATTAACAATTTGCAGCTTTAATATTTTGTTGGCAGTGAATCATCTTGTGTTGGAGCTTGTTTAACATTATTCATGGACAAAAGTTGGTTAGTTGAGAAGAGGTTTTCCATCAGGTACTTGTAGGAGAGGGAGTGATGACAACATTAGACCCTCTTACATGGGTGCAAGCTCATCGTTATATATTATTTAATTGTGATATCATTAAGCTGTATCTCAAGTAAGATAATTTGCCTTTAAGTTGTGTTCGCTGTTTATCTTCTAGTTACTTGTGATAATCAAAAAAATATTCATTATTATCTTCAGTTCTAACTGATATTAAACAATTGTCTGGCTACAAACCTCTCAACAATCATAAAATGTAACAGAAGTTTAGATTGGCAAAAAAATGAACGAAGAAAAACGTGCACACTCAAACTGTCTTAAAGCATCTAATCCTTACCATACTTGTGATGTAAATTGCCAGAAAAGAATGTCAGGAGCTGATTTAGGTTCCCTTCATTTTTTATCTACTATATGGAAGTCAGTTTCAATTTTCTCATTGTGTTCTAGTTCTAGTTGTATATGACACCTTAAGTTCAATTACTATTGCCATTAGTTGTAGTGAAAATGCTATGAAATACTAGTTTCCTTACTGCTATCTTTCTTTCAATTTTGTTTTAGAGAAAAAGAAGGTAGAATAGAAAAAATAATTTGAACCAATTGATGGACTTGTTTCTTCTTAAAACAGTTATTGTCTGATACAGTTTGAGAGTTTTTAATATAAGCTCTCAAATTAGAAGGAGTTCTTAATTTAAACATGCAGCCTGCATTTGATTAGAAGGAGTGCTTCCTTCAAACCTTACATGCTTAAATGAGCATCAGATTTTTGATTGAACTAGTAGTTTAGCAATCTATACAGTTTGAGAGTTTCCACTATTTAATTAAGCTTGATCTCACTATAAACATGTTTTGAACTCTGTTTTCCCCTGTTTTGAATATTTGGCTAACAATCCTTTTTTTACTTAATCTCCTTAATATACTAAAAGGAGATCGGTTTTTTCCTATTGCAAGTGTAAAACCCTAGCACCTTATGTCACCTATTATGTCATGGTGATGTAAAAATCCAATGTGGACCACTTAACTCTAAGCACATGTCTTTGTGTGACCCACATGTATGCCACATATATGCCACATTAGCCCTATTTTTGGTTTGGCCAATAGTTGCTACACATGTCTATCAATTTTATACACATCACTTAATACATATGGCACATTCACTATTCAACCAAGTGTTATTTTCTTCTATATACTATTCCATCATATGATATGGTTTCCTCTTCAATGCTTTTGATTAGCTCATTTATATAATTACTATTCATGTAATCACTATTCATGACATCATACATTGTACCAAGCAAGCATCGTATTTACAACCTTTTGTTTACTTGATCTTCCAAAATAATAATTTGACTTTGCAATATAAGTAATATAAATTTGACTTTGCAATGCAAGTAATATAAGTAATTGATTGTTGGAAAAATAAATCAACCAATGCATGTCACACAAGTATTTTCACAACACCCTTGACAATGCTTCTAATGGAAGTATATAAATCTCTCACTTGGTACATCTCATCGTACACACTACTCTCATGGCACCCAACAATTTTTTGCTCCATCATATACCTTCTTCTCCTCATGCTCAAGAACTTCATGATCCATCACCGTCTCATCCTAAAAATGATGAAGAAGCTGCTAATGAGCTTAATGGATACCTAGATAATCTTATTTATACAATGCAAACCTATCAAATGGAGTATGATATTGAAAATGTAAGGTTTTAATATTTATTTGATTTTACATTTTTAATAATAATTAGGTTTGCAAGTTTTTGATGCTTTTTATTCCTTTACCACAAAGTTTTTTATTTTTTTTTATTTCTTTTGATTTGCAAGTTTTTTATGCTTTTTATTTCTTTTGATTTGCAGCCAAGGGCAAGGTTACCACAATGTTTTGCACGAGAGTATTATGATACAATTGAGCCATATGTGATTCTTGAGGATCCTAATAAAAATATGATTGAAGTTCGTGTTAGCAAAAAATCCAACAAATTGTATTTTGATGAAGGATGGTCTATTCTTAAGAAGGTTTATGATATATTGCTTGGGGCTTGGGTTTCTTTTGCCTATGTGAATCCTAAGCTTCTGCTTATTAGGCTAATGACTAGATGGGGTACAGAGGTTGAATATCCCTCATTTAATCCCCCTCTAAAGTATTTGGTGAATAAAAAGGCTTCATATGTCCGTCTATACAAATCATTGAGCTCTAATGTTTCTCAAAAGTCTTGTGTTCATTCCTATGTAAAGAAAATTACACATTATGATATTCATTCTGGAAATTTGGTAACTTATACGTGAAAAATCCTTTTCATTTTCCTCGAGTGTTTTAATTTAGTGATTTGTAACTAATTTTAATTAATCAATGTTTTGTATATTTTGCAGGTGTTACCTTGGTACGGGTTTGGAGAATCCGTTTTTGCGTTTACATATTCAGAATTGGTTTTAGTTGATGCCAATGGTGAACGATACATTTGCAATCTCAAATTTGGCATTGATAATGAAGGAGAACTTGCATGCAAAGTGTTGGGCGGTTGGGTTGATTTTTGCACTGCCCATGGTGTGTGCGAGGGTCATTTAGTTAAGTTTAGCATTCCTTATCCTTCACATGATTATATCATGTATGTGTCTATTGTGTCTAGGTAGAGCAAAGGTTACTAGATTGATCATTGTTGCTTTGGGGTTAGGTCATGTGACTTATGTGGTATTGTTGAATGGTTTTTGTTGATTTGGAATTATATCCCCCTCCTTTTGGTGGTACTATTGTCTACTATGTTTAATGTAGTTAGTTTTTTAAAATTAATATAAGTAAGCAAATCTTTGCCAAAATTTCAAGATGCAGTAGATACTCATCGTTGTAATTTTTTTTTTTTTTTTATGTTGCTTGATTTCTAATTATTAAAAATATAAGTAAGCAAATCTTTGCCAAAATTTCATAAGTTGTGATACTTTGCAATTTCTCAAGATGCAATAGATACTCATCGTTGTAATTTTTTTTTATGTTGCTTAATTTCTAATTATTAAAAATAAAAATGAAAAAATTGATATAAAATAAATAGTTAATGATAATATGTGTATCATTTTTAATTGAGATAAATTCTTAGTGATTTGTTATTTTTTTTTTGTAAAAACAAAAAAAAAATGTTTGTTTTAAAGACTAATATATGATTTTTAAAACTGTTATAACATTATAAAAGCATAATCATTTGAGATAACAAAATCATCCAATAGATTAAAAACATAAGATTGAACACATAAAAGTTGAGATATATGTTACAATGCATAATTAAACATCATAATTAAACAGCATATATGTTACAATGGTTAAAAACATGAACATGCATCAGAAATTAAAAGTAGAGATTAGGAAAATCACATGCATAACATCAAGTTGAAAATAAGCATGGTATTCAAAACAACAAGTCACACATCCTTCCCAGCATCAATCGCACGTGCCCACAAAGCTTCAATCGAGCGCCTAGATTCATTGGTTCTTTCAAAACGGTTTCTCAAATGCAATATCTCCCTGTTCAACAATCTTCTTCTCTGCATAAAAATATTAATTTTGTGATTTTTGACCAATATCATTGTGATACTCTCCTTTATGTGGTTCTTGAGCTCATTTTTTCTCTCTTTCAAGTAGCTATTTTCTACCACATCGTTATTGATTTGGAAATCGATGGACATTTGCTCATGAAAAAATGCAGCAAGGCTAAAAACATGGACATTCATAGCTTCTTGAGTTTCCCATATCTCTTCAAGTAATTTTGACATAGCTGCCTCCTTCTTTACCAGTGTTTTTTCAGTGTCTAAGATCAGGCTTGCATTTGAATTTACCTCTGCTTTTAAACGTACCAGGTAGGTGAAGAAGTTTGTTTGCTCCTTTGTTAATGACCATGTACGAAATGAAAGCTCTTCAACAAAGCTTGAAAAATTTTCTGCATTTTCAAGCAAGTTTTCAAAACCTCCTTCAAGCAATTGTTTGATTTGGTTGATCGAAATAACTATAGAAGATGACATGATGTTTGCGAAGAGTTTGAAATTAATGGAGTTTTTGGGAGAATGGTGTTTGGAGATTAATGGAAGGTGCTTTGGTCATATCTCTGTTGGGACTAGATATATCATGATTACATTAATTTATTTGGCACTAATAGGGGTGGGTGAATGTCTTATCAATTTTAATTAATATTAATAGATATAATGTGGGGGGTTGGGGTTAACATATATATGCCACGGTTGTGATGTAGTGTTACCATTTAGTTGGATCAAATGTTGGGGTTGGCGTTTGCATGAATCAAACAATAATTACTATTTGCTAATACATGATTACATTAATAAATTAGCCATAATATAAAAAAAATAGATATCGGAGTAATTTAGTGTTCCAATTGTTATTGTATAAAAATGATTTTCTTTGTTTTGTGTTCCAAATTGATTTAGCATTCCAACTGTTGTGTAATTGTGATCAACTTTATTTTTTCTTGAAGTTAAAAAAATTAATTTTTCCTTAATCAAAGAAAAAAAAACATATGTTTAACTATTAAGTTTGGAGGTTATTTTGCTTCTAACACATGGTTATATAAAAAAAAAAACTGTGCATGGATAAAAATTGTTGTGTAAAAGTGATTAACTCTACTTTTTTAAAAAGTCAAAAAATTAATTCTTTCCTACAAAAAAAAATGTTACTTACTTCTAATAACATGAACCAAAAAAAAAAACAGATATAGATGGTAATTTTATTGGACATAAACAAAATAAGAGGTATGTTACATATACAGATCTAAAGTGTTCAAAATTGATTTAAGCATGGTAGATGATAATTTTAATAAGTAAAACCTTTATGCCTACATATATTTTCGTAAAAGGAAAATAATGTGTGTACATGAATTCCTTGCATTCCATATACATTTTTTGGCTTACTTATTTTAGAGTTTTATTTTCTCCCATTTCATGAGGTTCTTGAAAGCACCAAATTCACCACTTTTAAGCTAACCACTTGGGTTCTTGATAGGATGAATGCTGCAAATGTTGAGTTAACCCAAGTGGTTAGTCAATTGACTAGACCATCTATCATTAGTGTAGCTGATGATCTTCTTCAAACTCAAAGGATGACAATTGAGGATTTGATTGAATCTACTGAGGTTGTTTTGATTTCACATAAACATAAACAAGGCTAAATGTTTAGCAGATTTTGCTTTGTAATTATTCGTGTTTTAAAATCTGATAAACATATCTGAATATGTAGAGGTGCTGTGGCTCTGTATTGGCCTGGACATGCGAATTTGATACTGATTCCGGTTGGTTTTATCAAGCTTGCACTAAGTGTTCATCAAGGATCAGTTTTATTGGAGGCCAATTGTATTGTGATAAGTGTAAGATGCCTCGGACCGCAGTTCCTAGGTAATTTTTTCTTATTTTTTATAACTTTATGTAATTTGTTATACAAATAATTTATTTTGGGAATGATATGTTAGTTACATATTGTTTTATTTATTTTTTTTAGATTTAAGGTACACCTTCAAGTCATTGATAATACAGGGTCAATTACATTCGTTTTATTTGATCGTGTTGTCGCTCAATTTATTGGAAGGACTGCCCAGGATTTGTTGGATAAATGATAAATGTATTGACTACTATTTTATTTCTTAAAAAAAATAGGATCATGCACCTGGAACATATCCAGAAGAACTTGAAGTTTTTGTCAATAAACGCATGCTCTTTAAAGTTGAAGTGACTGATGCTAATCTATATCGTAATTGGCGCGGTTATACAGTCAAGAAATTAACTGATGATGGGGATATTGTTAACCGTTTCACAACTCTTCATGGAATCAATGTAATATCTAATATAATATTTAAAAAACTATTTTGTTTTATTTTTTTTCATTTTGGACTAATGTTCAGTTAATAATATGATTAATATGCAGCTTAGCAATGATAATAGTGATGCTATTTGTGATCAATTGGTCTCTCCCTTGGATGATGATGTCTCTCTGGTATGCTATTGCGTATTCATTTTTTGTGGTTTATCCAGTTCCATTTATGTTAATTACAACATAACAATATATAGTTTCAAGATGCTCTTGAGGGGGGTGATTCAACTAATGACGATGATGTTGTAATTGCTGATTTGCTTCGAACTCCAACAAGCAAGATGATCAAGAAAAAGGTGGTCAATCTCGATGGTATTGGCAGCTCTGCTACTAAGGAACAAGTTACTACAAATGGAAAGAGATCTGCTGATGTTGATGAAATCCAAATTGCCGCTTCGAAGGAATCTAAAATGGCCTGCATGAAGAATGGGAATTCGAAAAAATAACCATATGTGGTGTATGTACTCAAATAATAATTTATGTGTGTTTTAATTTCTAAGTAAATCCATTGGGACTATGTATTGGTCTCTCTTATGTGTGTGTTTCGTATTTGAACTGCTTTATGTTCTGTTTTCTGCCTCAAATAATTGTGTCTATGTATTAGTACTTTCCATTCCTATGTGTATGTTTCCCAATTGCTTTGTTGTAAGATAATGTATTAGTACTTTCTATAATTATGTGTGTTCTATATTCCATGCTTCCATCTTTATTAATTTGTATTTATACTTGAGTTCTATACTTTGCTAATACAAGAGTTTGATGCTTATTTGATATTCATTAGTTCAATTATTTGGTATTCATTTGTAATTATATATGTCAATTACTTTCACTCAATTAAATGTTATATAAATTATAGTTGTCAAGTCAAATAATAGCTTAAATTATATAGTTTTTTTATATGACAACATATTGGGACAAGATCTTAGTATTCCACTAATTTGCATATGCGTGGTTTTTTTACAATGATTCTTCACAAATTTGCCAAAATAATTGCTTGGGAAAATAATGCCTACATTATTTAGTTTCGAAATTCAAACATTTAAAAATTTTGAAATGACTACATTTTTTAGTTGTTTTATACTTTAAGGGGAATACATTTTTTAATGTTAGTTGCAATTTAAATTGATAATGATTATTTTATTAGAAAAAAAAATTACATTTTGTTTATTAAAGAGCCATATTTTCATTTTGCATATAGCCTCAAAAAACTTGAAGACCTCCTATATAGATTAATGATATTAATGACTACACCTCATATTTTTGTGTTAATTTCTAAAATAATTTATTTATCCAATGAGTGAGTTATAATTGGACATTGAATTTTTTTGGTTGGCCTAGAAATTCTTAAACTGTTACACAAATTTGCCAAATCACTAAACCAACTAATAACTAATATGGCCAATAAGGCTACATTTTTTTAGTTTCAAAATTCAAGCATTTCTTGAAGGGAGTTGCGTATATTTTTGCTCAAAAAAAGAATGTTGATATGGCCTTATTTTAAGGTTTTTTTTATACTTTAACATAAATATAATTCATAGTTTTGAGCTTTTTAGAATCAATTAGAATCTAAAAAATTTTAATAATTGGGAATGGAATTTTTGAGGTCATTCTAGAAATACTTAAACTGTTACAACAAATGGTTTATTCATTCTATGCTTATTCTACTGTTTCAACAGGTGGTTGACTTATTCTATAGCTTACTTCATTATTTCTTCTACTATCCTTCTATTGGTCACTATTTTCTATAACCTTCTACTAGCCTTCTATTGGTCACTAATTTCTATATAACCCCTTTTCCTTTGCAACGCAACAACATGCATTTCTTTCATGACTTGGAAAAAAATATATTCTCTATAAAAGAATTTTGTAGTGTGCACTTCTTCATATGTGATTGTACTTTGGTTTATACAACTTTTACATGAATTTCTCAAGTAATAGAATCTTTTCCCAAAGAGAACTTGGATCATCAAGCAATTCTCAAAGTATGATAACTAATAAAAATATACTTTTTTTTATGATAACTTGAAAGTATACATATGTATATGAACTTGACAATTACTTATTTTTCATTTTGTTTTGCAATTGCTACTATTAGACCACGATATATTCTATTAGACCACGATATAATTTTGTTTTATATTTTTTTTGCTAGATGGTACTTCTACTCCCATGGTCAATAATGATATCAACAATATTGTGTGTGTAACAAACTTAGAGGAATACAATATACCCACAAACTCAGGTATTTTACCTAATATTTTGCATCTATTGAACTAAATTTTAAACCAAATCTATTTCATGTTATCGATTTTGCTCACCATTTTTATTTGATTCATAGAAAATATAACTTCCTTGGACAGAGAAAATGATGAGCATCAAATGATTTGTATGATTAATGAAGAGGAATTCTATGTTCCAGAAAATTATGGTAATATATTTGATTAAATATACCAATTTATTGAAATTTATTAGCACTGTAATTAATTATGCTCATTGTGGAGGATTCCAATTACCTTCTGAATCAGGTTATTTTTTTTATATGATTATTTTGGTTGAGTTGACTTCATTTTTAACTTAAATTCATTTATGGTATTAGCACTCTAACTAAATTGTGAATTATAACAATAAATAGGCAATGATGCTTCATCCAACTGTTCTGATTCCCAGTCTCTTTGTGAAGAATCTCAAGTACTTTCTGAGACAGGTATTTTTCTTATTAGATTTTTATTTATGGGTTGGGCCATTAAACCTAAAATAAGCACATGTCCAATTTTTTTTCTTGATGCAAGAGGTTGCAAAAGAGTTTTAAATATATAAAAATATGTAAATGTGCATATGGTAATTAATTTACAACGTGAAATCTTAATGAGTATAATGTCAATTGTGATTCTATTAGAAGAATGTAGTAGTAATTAGTGGAGATTAAGTTTTACATAGCAAGCCATAATTATATTATAATTTTGATTACGCAATTTAAGGGGAAGTGATTGATGAATTTTTCAATCTGAAAGGTGAAACATTTATCATGAATCCAATTTAGAGATTTACATAGCAACCCATAATTATATTATATAGAGGAATTGTTCAAAATAGATGTATTTTTTTAATAATGTTTTAATAAGTTGATCGTTATGCATATTATAACTAAACTATTTATTTTGTATAGATACTGACACTACATCGGACTTTACTGACAATGCATCTGACGATGAAGATGAGTCTGGATGTGGTAAAAATCATTCGTTTATTATTATTATACAAATTATACATTATTGGTCTATCAAAAAAGTGATTTATTTTTAACATTATGGAAATTAATTTTGCAGGTATTGTTACTGATCATTATTTTAATATCGGTCAGCCTAATCGCAAATGTCCAGATTGTGGCGCAATTATGTGGATCGAGGAACGTCTCAAGAAAAGCTCAAAAAAAAAACCAAAATTCGCATTGTGTTGTAGTAAAGGGGAAATTGAGATTGTTCCATACTCTCGGTTACCAGAACCATTGTATGATTTGTATCACGGCTCTAACAAAAGAAGCCGATATTTCTTAAACAATATTAGATCTTTCAACAGTATGTTCGCTTTTACTTCAATTGGCGGTAAGATTGATGTTTCTGCAAACAAAGGAAGCGCACCTCCCGTCTTTGTCATGAATGGTGAAAATTACCATCAGATTGGTAGCTTATTACCATTACCAGGGAAACCACCAAAATTTGCGCAGTTGTATATTTACGACACTGATAATGAAATATCGAATAGAGTGGCTGCTGTTGGGTAATTTTCCAAATTATTACTCTTCAATATTTTTTTATTTTTTATTTTTGTAACTAACAATGAATTAATGCATTTGCTTTGATTGTCAGAATGAAAGATGACACTCTTGCATTCAAATCATCGATTGTCGAGGATATAAGAGAAGTTTTGGACAATTGTAATAATCCTTATGTCGGGACATACAATACAATTCGCAATACAATTCATTCCCAGGAGACTCCTAATGTTAGATTGCGAATTTTGGGTAAAAGGGGTCGTGATAGCAGGCGATATAATCTTCCAACTGCTTTGGAGGTTGCGGCTTTGATTGTTGGTGACTATGATGCTGCAGATTTTGACAGAGATGTTGTTGTTGAAACTATGTCTGGCCTTTTGCAACGTATATCCACCTTTGAACCAGCTTATTGGCCATTACAATATCCCCTGTTGTTTCCTAGATGAGAAGACGGTTACAGGAAGGACATTGAATTCAAAGACACTCCAAAGAATTCTAAAACAAAGAGACAATTTATTACTCAGCTAGAGTGGGTTGCTTATAGAGTACAACAGAGAGATATAGATAATTCAACAATTGTGTTCTCTAGAAGGTTGTTTCATCAATTTTTGGTAGATTCATTTAGTACCATAGAATCTTCTCGCTTGAAATACCTAAGGGATCACCAACAGGAATTAAGGGCTGACATGTACAAAGGATTAACTGAGGCTATTCTTAGAGGAGATACTAACGCAGCATCAACCGGAAAGCGTGTCGTTTTGCCATATAATTTTGTTGGAGGATCAAGGTATATGATACAAAACTATCAAGATGCAATGGCCATTTGTTCTTGGGCTGGATATCCTGATTTGTTTATCACGTTCACGTGCAATCATAAGTGGCCTGAAGTTGTTGATTTTTTGAAAACTTTTCGGTTAAGCCCAAGTGATCGACCTGATTTAGTAAGTCGGTTGTTTAAGATAAAACTTGATCAACTAATAAGGGATATAAAAAAAGGGGATCTTTTTGGCAAGGTCAAAGCAGGTTTGTTTTTTGTGATTATGTCTGTGGTGTTTTATTTTATTTTTCTTAATATATATATATATATATATATATTGTTATAATAAAAACTTAACTAAATAATTGTTTGTGTATTGCAGTGGTCTATACCATTGAATTTCAAAAACGTGGACTTCCACATGCTCATATTTTGGTCTTCTTAGAATCAAGATATAGAATAGTCGATCCTCAAGGTATTGATGCTATAATATCTGCTGAAATTCCAGATAAAGAACAAGACCCAGAGTTGTTTAATATAGTAACTTCCCTCATGATACATGGTCCATGTGGTAGTCAAAATAAAAAGTCCCCATGTATGCAGACTGGTGGCAAGTGTTCAAGACATTTCCCTAAAAAATTTGTCAACAATACAATTATTGATCATGATGGCTATCCTGTCTACAGGCGCAGGGATAATGGCATGTTTGTTAAAAAGGGTGAAGCTTTTGCTGATAATAGATTTGTTGTTCCATACAATAGGCATTTATTGTTGAAGTATAATGCTCATATCAATGTTGAATGGTGCAATCAATCAAGATCCATAAAATATCTATTTAAGTATGTCAATAAAGGACATGACAGGGTTACTGCCGGATTTTACCGTTGCTCTAACAATAGTGACGATAGTCAAGTGTTTGATGAGATTAAAATGTATTATAATTGTAGGTATCTTTCAGAATGTGAAGCTGTTTGGAGGATATTTGTGTTTGATGTTAATTATAGGGAACCGTCTGTCGAGAGATTGAGCTTTCATCTTGAGGATGAGCAATCTGTAGTTTATCCAGATGAGGCTTCCATTGAAGAGGTTCTTAGTAAGCCATCTGCTAAACATACAAAGTTTCTGGCCTGGATGGATGCTAACAAGAAATATCCTCAAGCGCGGACCCTTACATATGGTGAATTTCCTACAAAATTTGTTTGGAATCAAAAGTACCGTGAGTGGACTCCACGTAAGAAAGGATTTTCAATAGGAAGGCTTCATTTTGTTCCCCCTGGATCCGGACAAAAGTTCTATCTAAGGATTTTGTTAAATTATATTAGGGGACCTACTTCTTTTGATGATATTCTGACTGTGAACAATGTAAAGTACTCGAATTACAAAGATACCTGTTTTGCGTTAGGTCTAATGGATGACGACCGGGAGTTTGTTCATGCAATTAAAGAGGCAAGTTTTTGGGGATCTGGCAAATTTTTGCGTGATCTGTTTGTGTCTTTATTGATTTCAGACCAAATGCATCGACCAAGTTATGTTTGGAACAATACTTGGGAGGAATTAAGTGATGATATTCAACATAGGCAAAGGCAGCTTTTGAATTTCAGAGGTAACTTTTTTTATTTTAATTTTTTTTAGTTCTTTTATTTAGTCTAAAAATGCTAATTATACTACATCGAAAATATTACAGATTTGGTGTTGACACCTGTAGCGGGCTGGAAAATCACTTCCATTATTCATGCAATGAAGTCGCCATCGACGTTTATTTATCCCGTGGGGGGAAAGGAAAATATCGCGAAAACCTTGGTTTAGGTTCGGGAGTTGGTTATGCGAGAGGAAGGTGTTAGCACCCCTCGCATCCATCGTACTCGATGGGAACCGTTTAGGTGGTTTGGGGTTTGTTTGCGTAGGTTTGAATTAAATTGCCTTTTATCTCTTACCTAATCTCTACTTCGTTTCCAAAATAAATTAAAAGAAAATAAGAATTTTTATTAATTGAGTTTGACGGTTGTAGGAGTCCGCTCCTACGTATTCCCCGGTGCAATGGGAAACTCAAAACTCACGTAGTTCTGGTAAAAAATGTTTGTGTGGTTGGTTGATTTTAGTGGATAACGCTTATTTCGTATTCCGCTTGACACAACGACGCTTGTATGCTCTAATCAGAGGCTTAAGCTGTGCGTGTGTCAGAGGAATAGATAAAACGCGTATCCATTGTTAAAAAGAGAGTTTGAGTAATGGATGTGACTTAACTCGCATTCCGCTGATACAACAACGCTTGTATGCTCCACTTGGAGGCTTAAGCTGTGTATGTGTCAGAGGAATGGATAAAGCGTATATCCATGTTTTCTGAGAAGAAGTTTGAGTGTGTGAGGGTTAACTTTTAACGCCTGTTTTTGGAATGAGAGCAGCTCGAGTGAACTAGTCAGATGACCGGCTACCGAGACAACCCGGGGAAGAAAGAAGCAGATGCCAGATTCTCCCTTTTTCATTCATTGATTTGTTACAAAACCTTTGGTTAAGTTTACTTAAGAAATAGTGTCTAAAAGAAAAGACGAGTGTTGGTTGTTTTTAATACTGGTTTTAGAATGAGAGCAGCTTGAGTGAACTAGTCAGATGACCGGCTACCAAGACAACTCGGGGAAGAAAGAAGCAGATGCCAGATTCTCCCTTTTTCACCCATTAATTATTGCAAAGAGTTTGATTAAGATTATTTGGGAAATAAAGTCAGAAAGAAAGACGAAGATTGGTCAATTTTAATACCGATTTTAGAATGAGAGCAGCTTGAGTGAACTAGTCAGATGACCGGCTACCAAGACAACTCGGGGAAGAAAGAAGCAGATGCCAGATTCTCCCTTTTTCATTCATTATTTATTATGAAAATCTTTGTTATTTTGATTATGAAAACAAAAGTCAAAAAGAAAAGGGCAAAAGAACCAGAGCAGACAGAATAGCAAAACACAAGTAATAACAATAATGAAGCAAATTACAAAATAGGCAAAGTATAAATGCAAATGCATGAATCAATAAGATATAAATAAATAATGCAAGTATGCAAAACTAAAATAATCATGTATGAAACAATAAATTAAATATGGTACGAAAATGAAGTTGCGAGCAATTAAATAAATATGCGTAAAGGTAAATAAATAACCAAACACAAGTAAACATGATTTAACCTAAGCTAATTAGGGTTGGACAATTTATTGTGCAAGAGAAAATGATCCAAAAGTACTTAAAGAAGTAATTTGGATCACTTAAGCACTTATTAAAATAAGCTAAAAAGCACTTAAGTTAGAAAAAGACTTATGAAAATAAGTTAAAAAGGTTGGACAAGACTCATATACATTAGCTACTGTATTGGAATGAGGTTGTGTGAAAATTAGGGTTAAATAAGCTAAAGAGCTTAGTGAAACCCTAAATAAGCACTTATGTGCAAAATAGCTTAATTGAATAATCACTTATGAAAATAAGTTGAAAATGGTTGACAAAAATTCCACACAGTAGCTAATGTATTTGAATTAATCTTGTGCGAGAATTAGGGTTAAATAAGCTAAAGAGCTTAGTGAAACCCTAAATAAGCACTTATGCACAAAATAGCTTAATTGGAAAATCACTTATGAAAATAAGTTGAAAAAGTTTGAAAATGATTGTATACAGTGACTACTGTATATGAATCAATGTTGTGCAAAAATTAGGGTCAAATAAGCTAAAGAGCTTCTTGAAACCCTAAATAAGCACTTTTGAGCAAAACAACTTAATTGAAAATCACTTATGAAAATAAGTTGAAAAAGTTTGGAAATGATTGTATACAGTGACTACTGTATATGAATCAATGTTGTGCAAGAATTAGGGTCAAATAAGCTAAAGAGCTTCTTGAAACCCTAAATAAGCACTTTTGAGCAAAACAACTTAATTGAAAATCACTTATGAAAATAAGTTGAAAAAGTTTGGAAATGATTGTATACAGTGACTACTGTATATGAATCAATGTTGTGCAAGAATTAGGGTCAAATAAGCTAAAGAGCTTAATGAAAACCTAAATAAGCACTTATTCACAAAACAACTTAATTGAGAATCACTTATGAAAATAAGTTGAAAAAAGTTTGAAAATGATTGTATGATGTAATCATAGACAGTGACTTAATAAGCTTAAATAAGCTAATAAGTCACTTAAGTGCTTTTACAAATAAGCTAAAAAAAATCACTTAAGTCATTACAGGAGGGGGTGTAAATAAAGAAGGAAAGTAAAAAACGTGGGGTGTGAAAAGCAGTTCTGGGTTTCAACATTTTGCTAGGAACGTTTAGCCACGAGTTCATCATTTAGCTACGCAATTTCGTAGCAAATGATGAATCTTCATCTTCTTTAACGTGAAAAATTCGAAAATCATGTTTTAGAGCATCAAATCACGCGAAATAAAACTCTAACTTCAATATTAACTCAATATAAGCATGAATCAAACAGTAAAACACATCAAAAACATGTAAATCTCAGAATCAAAATTTTGAAAAGTATGAACACTCAAAAATGGCAAAATCCAAAATACAACAATCCAAGTTGAAATGAGTTATGGGAATGATTCAGAGTACCTGTTTGAGCATGGATGAAGAGTCATTTACCTCGTTTGAAGCTTGAATCTCTGAAATTCGAAGTTCCTTATATGACCCGATTTTCTTTTCCAAACCGTGTTTAATCCTTGAATCAAAGCTTGGAAATGATGCTTGATCCTTGTTACTGCACACCTCTAGATAAGTTTTGAGTATTTGGATGTTGAAAATGGTTGAGAATTGGTGATTTTGATTTTTTTGAAGAATGAAGAAAAATGAAAAAATGGAGTTTTGTTCTTGTTCTTGATGTGCCGTTTTTCAGTGATTGTTCTCTTGACCTAGGCACTGAAAACAAGGTCCTATTTATAGGGAGTAATTAGGTTAGAAGGAGTGGTGATTTGTGAGAGTAAGTGAGGGTAAAATGGAAATTGGTTCTTGAGTTTTTGTACTATAGTTTTGTGATTTTTTTTGTACACATGGTGAGGTGTCTTGCAAGAAGGGAATAGAACCTTCTATCCCTTTGGTGAGGTGTAAAAATAATTGGGGTAATTTGGTATCTCTTTTGATTTGATTTTTTTTTTTGGATAAAACATATTAAAAATAATATATGAAATAAATGAAAATAAAATAAATATGTCTAAAAATAAAAATATGCATGATGAAACATGATTATGTGAAATATTTATGGATCAAAAATAGAAGAAAAAAAGAATTGAAATTTGATTTTTGAAAAGGTTTCTTCAAATGCAAGTAACTAGTTAAAAAAAAATAATAAATGAGAAATAAAAATAATGCAAGGGCAAAATGGTAAAAATTTGTCATTTATGATCATGCTATGCAAAATTATGCAAGAAAAATAATTCCATGTGTTTTTTTTTGTGTCAACATTGATTTTTAAATCAAAAAGGGATTTTGTTGACTTTTTAGTCAACATTTTGACTTTGTTGACTTTTGGTCAAAGTTTTGACTTTGTTGACTTATTTTCTAAAAAATGCAAAAAGTGAAAAATATCATGGGGCAAAATTAGGGTATGACAACACCTGACCAATTGAAGAGCTATGCTTTGGCCGATATTGAAATGTTACTACAAAGCAATAACAAGAGCTTGGAAAATTACCCAGATATGTCGCGCCCAGACCCAGGTTTAATACCCTATAGAGGTAACAAATTAATTTATGATGAACTTAATTATGATAGGCGAGCTTTAACTAAAGAGCATCATGTATTGATGTCTACAATGACAACTAAGCAAAGAGGGGTGTATGATAAGATCATGACAAGGATTGAAGAGAACAAACTAGTTTTTTTTTTTCTATATGGTTATGGTGGAACTGGGAAACTTATATTTGGCGAGCATTATCAGCGGCCTTGAGATCTGTAGATCAAATTGTTATAGCGGTTGCTTCAAGTGGAATAGCTTCCTTGCTTATTCCAGGTGGAAGAACTGCTCATTCAAGATTTGGCATTCCATTGAATATTGATGAATATTCAACATGTCCAATAACCACCAATGACAATGATAATTTGGCCCAACTCATCCAGCGTGCAAAATTAATAATATGGGATGAAGCGCCTATGATGCATAGGCATTGTTTTGAGGCTGTCGATCGTACCTTAAAAGATGTTATGAAAGAAAAAATGTATCCATTTGGTGGAAAGGTGGTGGTATTAGGTGGGGATTTCCGCCAAATTTTGCCAGTCATCCCTAAGGGTACAAGACATGAAATTGTAAATTCTACTATAAATTCTTCACCTCTTTGGCGCTTTTGTGAGGTTCTAACCTTAACCGTTAACATGAGGCTTTTATCTGGCAGCACAGATTCTGATGTTGATGCTCGAACCAATTTCTCAAAGTGGATTTTGGACATTGGTGATGGGAATATTGGAGATGCTGATGACGAGTGTATCACCTTGCAAATACCTAACGATTTGTTGATTCAAGGTACTTGCGATCCTCTTGCTGCTATTGTAGATAGCACATATCCAGCTTTGTTGCAGAAAATGTATGATCCAGATTTTTTCAAAGATAGAGCTATTTTGGCACCAAAAAATACAATTGTTGATGCCATAAATAACTACGTATTGGATGCAATACCAGGTGAGGAAAAGGTATATTTAAGTTATGATTCCCCGTGCAGTGGTGATTCGAATGTTGATATGCCCGATGATGTACACACTCCTGAATTTCTAAATACCATTACTTCTTCTGGACTTCCAAATCACAAATTGAGATTGAAGGTTGGTGCGCCAATAATGTTGATGAGAAATATGAATCCTTCACTTGGCATGTGCAATGGTACACGTTTAATAGTCACAAAATTGGGAAAGTATGTGGTTGAAGGAAAGATTATATCTGGAAGTAATGTTGGCGAACGAGTTTTTATTCCAAGATTGTCACTTATCCCATCTGACAAAAGACTTCCTTTCAAATTTCAACGCCGGCAATTCCCATTAACTGAAGTGGAAGAAATAGTCACAAGAAAGGGGGGTTTGAATTGTGACCCTTTTAAAATTAACCCTGCATTCTACAAAAACTTATCTCAAGTGTATACTTGGATAATTGTTAGTGAATAATAGATGAGCTTGATCTGAGAACGTTCTCCACTATAAAATAGATGGTTCCGAGAATGTTCTCCACCGCGTGAAAATCCAAATTAAATGTAAATAAAGTGGTTTGTGTGATGTGTGTTTACAGTAAATAAAGAGTCAAGGGTAAGAGAGATTCACACACAAAATTTATACTGGTTCACCCGAATCCTGGGTTACGTCCAGTCCCCACGCATGTGAGTTTTCCACTATGAGATGTTATCGATCTCAATATACAATTCTTCTTTGATCTAAACCAAGATCAAAAACCTTAAGCCCTACAAGCTTAAAACTACCCCAGCCGTACAGACTAGTAAGGGTGTCACTCAATCAATAGTTACGTATTGACTTGAGCCAATCTTTCTTTTACAAAAGAGATGTGGATCACAAAGCTTACAAATAAACTCAACCAAGTTGAGAAGCTTATAAAATTACACTCAGTACACTCTATAATATTTGATCCAAGAGTTGATAAGGAGCTGGAGTGTGAGTGGTTAAATGAAGAGACAAAGATACAATCACTTGAAAGTGGCTTGTGTTGAAAAGTGGTCTCTTGATAGATTTGCTTTTAGAAACTCAAAGGTTAGTTTGAGAAGCAAATAAAAACACTCAATAAAACTCAGAAGTACTGATGAGAATGAAGATCTTGAGTGTGAGTGATGAAAGAAGAGTTTTGTGACTTGTAGACAAAAACAAGTGTTTGATGATTTGTAGCTTCAACTCTTACTCTTCAAAGGTAACCAAGTGCTCTATTTATAGCTGAGGTATGTACTTGATGCTTGGTGATGAAGTATATCCGTTTGGATCAGAAACTAGCTGTCAAACACCTTTAAAATGACAGCTCATTAAAGTTGTTGAAGAATAGTAAATCTGGCAGATTGTTCTCAGAATGATCTCCAGGATGTTCTTCAACTTCTATAACAAAGGAGCGTGTATGATGAGCTTGCAGTGAGCTGTAAAGTGTCCTTCACATTACATTCTCCAAGGATAGCCGTTAGACTTCCTTTAGGCACATTTTATCCAGCTATTCTTGGGCTAGATAGTAGACTTGACAAGAACATCATTCTCCTATAACCTTCTGAGAACGTTCTCCATTCTGGGCGGAGGTAAACTTTGATCTTCAAAGAAGCTTGATCCTTATCTTGATAGCTAGCTGTGAGATATCAGAAATACAGCTGTATAGTCCTTGAAGCACTATTCATGTTGTCCTTGCATGGTACTTCTTGTCATGAAAGTAATCATCAACATGGGAGAATGTTCATATAATACAAAAGGACATGCCAACTCTTAGTTAGAAATGAGTTGGTGCAAGCAAGTCCATTGATCTATGAAAAATCTGTCTAACACAAAATAGACAGCTCATGATCTTTGTCTTCAATTAAATCCATGTGCACATGCTTTGATCCTTAACATAAGTCAAAGAGGAAAGTCCAACTTTCACTCATAAATTCCTTGCCTTAATTGACATTGATACTGTTGAGATTCTGAGAGTAAATTCTAAGGAAAAAATGCTTCTTTGTCTTGTACATAGTTCACTTAGAGAAATAAGTGTTTTTTGCGTTGAGGCTTGTTCTTGATGATAATGAAGCATGAACTGGAGAATGTTCCCAGAACATTCTTCAAACAACATTCAAGATTTTCTCAAGGAGTGAGACACTTGATCTTGATCAATCAACTTTGAAATCTTGTTGCAAAACTTCCCACAATTCTTCTTTGATGTTTTGCAGACATTGTTACTCATCCATTGAGTATCTTTAAGATTCTTTAGTGGAGGCGTGAGAGTATTCATCATTGAAATGTACCATTTTCTAGTTTAGAGAATGATTGAAACTTGTATGCCTTTTGCATAACCTTATTTGAAAACTTATGGAAAATCATTCTCAAACTTTCTCCTCTTGATAAGCTTTGGTAGGATGATACTTTGAGTAGGTTTTCAAGATCCTCAATGAATGCATCATTCTCATTGATGTTAGTTGTAGTAGTAAATCCCCAAAGTATGTGACACAAAACTCAATGTGAGTTTTGTCTCATAACATCAAAACATATTCTTTTTGTAGCATGTGATGTAGGTTTTTCCATCATGATTCTTCAACTGCAATCTTCATAATCTTCCTTGAACATTCAATACTTGTTGTGAACCTTGTGATGACGTGAAAGACTATTAACCATGAAGCTCACTTTCTTGCTTGAATCTTCAATGAATCTCTTTATGATTCAAACAACATCCTTTAAATATGTTCATGAAGCTTGTGATGCTACTGTTATGATCATATGATGCTACTCCAATTCTTTCATTGTTTGAGTATATAAAATGCACTTGTTGATGTGAGTGACCTCTAGCTCGTCCATTTTTGTCATTATCTAGCAATCAACAAAAACTCAAGTGCAAACATCAGTAGATCACCATTCATAAAACTTAACATTTATTCCATTAGGTTTGTTGTCATTAAAACATTCATCAAAACGGTTTTGACCTCAACATTAACTGTTTCTTTTGCTATGACTATCAATAAAAGTCAAGGACAATCTCTAAAATATGTTGGTGTGTATCTCCCCCAGCCAATTTTCTCTCATGGACAGTTATATGTTGCGCTATCAAGGGTTACCTCAAGAGAAGGGTTGAAGATACTGATAACTAATAATAATGAAGATGATACTACCGATGTAACTCAAAATGTGGTTTACAAGGAAGTGTTTCGAAATGTTTAAATCATTTCACGTTAATCTCCATTTTGTTATTATGATTTTAATGATTAAATGTTTGTATTATGTGGTGGACTAGATTTTAATATTTGATTTCATTCTTAAAACTATAAAATATATATAACTTGGACTAAATAACATATTGCAATAATATATTACTAATTAACAATAATAACATGTTACAACATGTTACAACAATTTTAACATAACTTGATATTGAAATTTAGAAACACTAATATCTTTATCAAACTTAAAATGTATCACATCTCCATCTTTGAAATTATTTTTTAAAAATAGGATATTCCACTTATTTTCTAACTTCACATTCCGATCATTTCTGTTCACCCTAACACGAAAGGTATACATTTCTCCATCGTCCGCTAAGATCATTGTCTCTTTTAAATTCTTCTCAAAAACATAATCAACAAAGCATCCATAGAGGCGCTGTAGATAAAATAAAATTAATTAGTGTCTATTTTGGATAAAAAAAAAAAAACAAAAATGATATTATAAAATGAATAGAGCTACTGAACTATATATTTTTTGCTAACAATTCCTTTTGTCAGAACCAAACATATTTCTACTATGAAAAGCTAATATTTTTACTCCAAATAATCTAGATCCATGGCTCAATCTCAGCAAATTTCTGAAATCATTTTAATGTAAAAATAATAATAAATATATAAAACCTGGTATGCTAAACGAATAACTCCAAAGGTTGTGATGGGAGGAGTATCAATAATTTCTCTTAAATCATCCATATTGCCCAATATACTATTCTAGAGTCTAATTTTCTATCTTTATAACCAATACCTCTGTATCATGTGCATCTATACAAATGGAGAACCAAAATCATGCAAGTAGACACTTGGAAAGCAATTACATGCAACTCTACATGTGCTCATTGGGAAAATGAAGAATATCTTTGTGTGTGATTCCTAAAATTTGCAATAGTAATGCTTTATACTGTTCACATACTATTACTTTTTTGGAGAACCAATTAAAATCATGCTCATTGATACTACAAATAGTTATAACCAAATATGCAAGCAACATGCTCATTGATGTACAACAAATGAAGCATATTTAATATATCTCACACTCTACTACATTTGCCACTTCGGTTGCAATCACAAACGATTGTTTGCAAAAGCATGTCTCCTCCTCATATCATCAATAATCTTATTGAACAAGATGTGGCAGATTATGACAATGTTAATACTTCAAATACCATTCGTAATCTACGAGGTACACACTCTCTTGGTTTTATAAAATGTTTTCCTTATTTTAGGTTATCTTTATATGATTCTTATGATAGGTTTTGATTCAAGTTTTTGTTATATAGTCTATAACTGATTGAATGTTAAGAAACAATATACTTTTTTACGTTTTTTTTAATGTTTTTATTAGATGTCGATTTTGATATCCAACCCTATGCAATGATGGCAAGGACATATTTTGTGGAATTTGATCCAATGAGCGTAAGTAAAAAAAAATCATCTATTTGTCTACTTTTATGTTAAATGTTAAATACTCAATTATTTTGTTTTTTATGTTGGATTATTTTGTAGGTCCGTGCAAAACTTCCAGCATCTTTGAGTAGAGATGTGGGGTCATTTATCCGTGATTATGTATTTTTGCAAGACCCAAAACAAAATCAAATCCAAGTATATACAGAAAAAAGAAATACCAAAATTTATTTCACACATGGATGGTCTCGCTTGAGGAGTTTTTATGGCATTGGTGCGGGTGGTTGGGTAACTCTTCTTTATATAAATCCTGCAATGTTCCATATCAAAGTTAGAAAGATCACTGGAATTGAGGTCGATTATCCTCAAAAAAATCCACCCTATAGACTTATCCATTTTGAACGACCTCGTAGAAGTTTTCCTATTGGACCTGTTCCCTATTTTGTTGCTCCTACAAGATTCTGCCATATTCTTGAGAAGACATTAACTACTTCTGACGTAGAATCTGGAATATTGGTATGTATAGTTTAATATGCATTATTTATTATTGATAATTTATTATTTTTATAAAATCTAAAATTTAGTTTACGATGTAAAACAGAAAATCTCATGGGCTGGCTTTTGCGAACGTGCTTTTCCAAATGAGAGTATTAATGTATCACTTATTGACTGGTTTGGGTTTATGTGGAGATGTCATCTGGAAATTGGAAATGATCAACCAAAAACTTGCCAACTCTCTGGACAGTGGGGAGCCATATGTAGGGTGCGTAATTTATCAGAGGGGGTGAATCAAGTTTGGTGTTACAAACCCATCCAATAATCATGTTATTCATTTGAAGATCTCTCCTTTCATAGGTGTTCGTACAACATTAATTGAACCAACAAGATATGGGGGGCATAAAGGTTTTTATCAAGCAGAGCAATATTTTATGTTATGAATTTTCTCTTTGTATGCATTTGAATTCTATTTTCTATTTGATGTTATCATGTAATATGTTCACTTTATATGAATTTCAACTTTTTATTTATGTTGTATCTATTTGGTTGACTTAATTTTCAATCTCTTGATGTTTGCATGTTTGACTAATATGGTTTGACGTTCTAGCGCGTACCCGTGCAACGCACGGGCACAGGACTAGTTATGTTGTATGCATTCAACATACTATAAATGAGTTGAAAGTTAAGGCATAACGTACAAAAGGGATCTTTTGGAGGATTTGGACTCAAGAAAAGTGGAAAGAAATAGAAGGGCTCTTTGTCATGATTTGATACTTCTAGTGTTGAGCTTTCTAATTATCAATGATGACCATTAGAACATCTTTTATTGTGTGGCCTTTTTAATTGCTGATGTTAGTATCGAACCAATGCATATCTTCGTGTTGCTTAGATTTCATTTGATTTCATTCGCTACTTAGTTTTCCAAGTGAAGCTTGTAACACTTTAGTTATACTTAAGTAAAAAAAATTGTAACACTTTAGTTAGTGAATCTTGTAACACTTTAGTGTTGCTTAGAATGTTATTTTATTGTCTTGTTATAAAAAAGTGATGGTTTTGATGCAAAATTGTGATATTTTTAGTAACATTTTTTTTAATGTACAAATACAAATTGAATTAGTAACATAGACTTTATGTAACACTTGATAAAATGTTACTAAATTGAATTAGTAACATTTTTCTTGACTTAGTAACATTTTCAAATGATACTAATCCCAAACTTGTTGTAGTGTACTAGTGATAAACCCGTTGATTAGAACACACACTTAATATATTTGTACAAATTAAAAATAATAATTATGATAAATATAATCTCTTACAATTAAATGATTGATAATGTTTCTTACCAAAAAAATGATTGATAATATTTTAAAATATAGTGACATAATTATATTTAATATTAATCTACATTAAAAAAGAGAAGGTTGTTTAGAAAAATGAGATTTTGTATTGTTTAGATAGGAGATTTGTATATATATATATATATATATATATATATATATATATATATATATATATATATATATATATATATATATATATAAGTTTGAAGAGATGTATTATATTTTATCTAAATAGAATCATATATATGAATTTAATTTTCTTTTTTTTGACCATAGTGTGTAATCACAAGTTCCTTTGCATTTTATTTTGGTGTGTTTCATATTGTTTCAAAGTGTGTTAGAGATTGCAATCTTGCTTGCTGACATTAATATTATTCATGAGAAACGTTTGCAATAAGCCTCGATTATATAATGTGATTCATATATGGTAATTTGTCCTTATCATCTTTTGATCTCATTCATTGTAAGTAGGTACCAAATAACATAACTACTAATTAGTTTTCTCTATGCAATTTAACGTCTTTTAAATTTAACGAAAATGTAATTATTTTATGGATATATTGTTTTCTTTTGAAGTTTTCTATCAAACTTTTACTTGACGGAAACTTTTATTTACCTGGACTTGGTTCACCAACTTTTATTGGTTTTTTTTTTATGAGGTTTATTTCCCTCCGAAATGTTTTGTCTATTTTTGTCTCTTTTTTTTGGTAGATCATTTTTATTTCTTTTAATTATTTAATAGTAATATTTACTTGTATGGTTTTTTAGTTTGGTTGTTAATTTAGTCGGGATAACCAATCATTGTCTTTTCATTTATAGCTAAGTCCAAATGTACAACAATATCGTGCCCTGATTTTGTATTTTTTTAATATATTATAGTTGTCTCGTAAAAAGTATATACTAATATTTTTTGAAGTTACAAAAGTGAACGATAATATTAATTAGGACTTATGAAAATTAATAAGATAATTAACATGTGAGAACAAAGAGAGTTAGAATATGGTCAAAGTACTTAAAAATAGAAATGAGAGAATGAAATAAAAAAAAAATCCCGAATAACATGTAAAAAGAGTGATTGAAATTAAAATAAATCTTTATTATTGGTTTATGATTTATGATTCACCATTGGTGGTTTTATGTTTTTAATCCTTTGATCTTTTTTGAAAAATTATGCATCATATACAATTTAAGGTCTATCATATATTTATTTGAAAAAGCAACATCTCTTTTGATATTAACTATAGTTCATTTTAGGATTTCCTCTCAAAATGATCAAATTCATTCACTTAAAGTGACCACGTTTTATTTTGGAGAACTTTTATCTCTTCATCTATTTCAATGTGATATGGAGATTTTCACACAACTTGCCTTCTTTGCCAATACACTATCATAGTCGTCAGTTAGTCATTCCTCGCCAAGAATGATCCTGCAACTATTCCCCTACCTCTCCTTCTTTAGAAAATTCACCATTAATCAAAGTATCATATATACAATTCTAGAAAATTAGAATTTTGAAAGACATACAACATTTTGAAAGAGAATTAATATGATTAAATCAAAGACATACAATATTTTGAAAAAGAATTAGAACCAAATAACATGTTGCTAAATCAAAGACATACGATATTTTTTTTACATAACATACAAATCCATAAATTAAGTATAAATAAAACTTACATATAATTAAAATGACATATTGCTAACTCAACATGTTCCAACACATGTTCCTTTGTCATTGGACTTTTGATCTCTAAAAAGTAAGAAAAATAGACATTGAAATGAGACAAATATTTATACTAAAAAAAATAAGATAGTAGTTGACTTGTTGAGAATAAACATGGTTTGCTAAAAGTGTAAAATTGATATATAGAAAACATGTAAAAGAACAAAACTATGAAAATGAGAGTATGGATAAAAAGTTGTGGTTAGTGAGTCGTTGATTGAAAAGAATTTCAACGATCACGAGATTTAAGTGTGTGGTAATAATTGTATTGCATTAGTAGCCTTTAACTACTCTTCAATCGAAATGTATAATCATGGCTTTGGAGAATGAATAGACAAATACAATAAATTGTGGAATAAAAACAGTTAAGAATTTGAGCTTTTTTTAATTAAGAATTAGAGTTCATTTATATACACATAGGTACAATGAAGACATAAGAATAACATAAGAGCTTCATTTTATTGGTACAGATAAAAGAAAGAAGATAAAAGATGCCCTCCATTCAATTAAAAAAAAAAAGTCTAGCCAATAAAAAAATGTGAATCTATCTATTATAAAGAACAATAATATATTTTTTTTGACAAAAAAGAACAATAATATTTATGAAAAGTGATGCTTGCGTTTCGTATGGTATAAAAAAGAAACACGTTTTTTATTATGTGTGAATTGTCCTATGTTGTTATTGGCTTTAAGTATGGCCGCATATTCAATTGAAAGTTTCCACCACGACCACGTGAACCAGCTCCTCTTCCTTCAGCTTTGGAGCTTAAAGACAGCAATAATTTTTACGCCATAACATTATTTAAAATAATGTTATGCCGTTTAATAATAATTTAATACTCTGTCTTTGATTGGGGCACCATCCCCTCACCTTAAATTTTTATATATAAAAAAATAAAAAATAAATTTAATAGGTTGAATATGGTTGTGGATATGTGAGATTTAGAGTGGGAAGAGAGAGGAGAGGTGTGGTTGTGGTGTCGACCTTTAAGGGGGTGGGAGGAAGAGTGGTTAGTGAAATGTAGCAATTTGATTGCTGACTTTGTTTTGCAGTCTCATGTTGTCGATCAGTGGTTGTGGCGGTACGATCCAGGTGGAGGTTACAGTGTTCGAGGCGCGTATAATTTGCTCATGCATAGGGATGCATCTGAGGTGGTGATATTAACATATTTGATTTGGCACAAACAAGTTCCTTTAAAGGTGTCATGGTTGGCTTGGCGGTTGCTCCACAACATGTTACCGACTAGGGATAATTTGATGCAGTGTCATATTATTTGTCATGACTCCCAGTTTTGTGTGACTGGCTTTGGGGCGTGGAAACATCGCATAATGTGAATTTATGTATCAATTATCATATGTGGTGGTCGAGCTCCCTTGTTTGTTTGAGTATCGACTAACTGGTGTTTGGATGTAATAACTCATGGATACTGTTGTTGTTCTGCTTGGCTCACCTTGTGCTGATCAGGACTTATTGTTAGTATAAATAAATATCATTTTCGCTTGGTAAAAAAATGACAAATATAAATTTTACAAAATTTATTATTAGATTAAAAATTTATATTATATAGATTATTCATGTTCAATTTTAATTAAATTAAAAATTATTTGATACTATATTTTTGAAATACAATAAAATTAACTATATACGTTAAAAATACATAAATAATTTTATTTTGTACTATTAATAAATCCATAATTAATTGGCTTAATTGCAGTTTTTGTCCCCCTATTTTCAATTTTTTGCAGTTTTGGTCCCCCTATTTTAAAACTCGACAGTTTTGGTCCCCCTATCATAACTTTTAACTATAAATTGACGATACGATATGATTTAAACGGCGTGGTATATGATTCGATGATGAAAAAATACCAACATCGATGTAATTGTAAGAAAAATATTTCATAAAGTTCATTTAAAACATGTTGTATCATCATATTTTAGACAAAATATGTGTTAGGGGACCAAAACTATCGAGTTTTAAAATAGGGGGACCAAAACTGCAAAAAGTTGAAAATAGGGGGACCAAAACTGCAATTAAGCCTAATTAATTTATGCTCCAAATATAAGCTTAAACCATTAAAAGCCCTTCCTATTGTCAATAAGCACATGAAAAAAGCGTTTTGGGAATCTATGATGAATCTTTGATTAATTTAGTATCATTGATCAATCAAACAACCATAATAACACCAAAATTTATATATTTATTTATTTTTTTGTTTGTAGTATTATTATTGGTTGGTGTTGGTATGATTCATCACATCTTCATACTCCACACGTCTCTCTCTCTCTCTCTCTCTCTCTCTCTCTCTCTCTCTCATGCAACAAAGAAAGAAGCAACCCCAAAGCATCTTCTTTCTGTTTCCGCATTGAACACCACCACCTTCTTAAATTCACTTCTCAACTGTAAGTGCTTTTACTCCTTTGATTTTTCATATTCTTCAAATTTTCAACTTTTTCCAATTTTGTTCAAACCCATCTTAAGGAAATTGGACAACATTAATTAAGTTTATCCAAAATCATCAGTTTATGATCAACATTAAGTTGATTCTAAATAATCACCCAGGGGGAACAACGTTTGGCCAGTGCGCATGCCTCTACGCACGAGCCGGATTAGTCGCCCACCTTTGGTGGGTCGGAACCGGTGCGAAAGCAAAAAAAAAAAAAAAAATAATCACTGCAAAATTCAGTTTTTATTAATCTAATTTTGTGCCTTAATTGTTTAATTTTCTAAGATCGCAACTTTCGTGAAGAACTGAATTAATTGAGAATTTGGAATACTCTTTGACTTAATTCTCTTTATTTTCCTATAAGGTTTGTTTGGCTTGTGTTATTTGAACTTATAAAGTGACATAAGTACTTGTGAGAGTTTATGGAAACAACTTGTTAGTAGTATAGCTTATAAAAAAAAAAAAACAGTTTGATTTTTATTTATCCTTTGTTTATAGAAATAGCTTATGAATAAACACGAATATATAAGTATAAGTGCTTATGCTATAAGCACTTAATTAAGTTATTTATCCAAACAGGGTCTAATACTAATTTGTTTGGACTATTATTAGCTATAGCTGGAATGCGTATTTATCGAACCAAGTGTTGACAAGTCATGAATTTCAACATTAATTAACAGGATTCTCAAGTGATACTTGGAAAATCTAGCTACCATGACACAAGATACTAATACATTGAGTTATTGGTTGAATTGGAGATTTTTTATATGTGCACTATTTATTTTACTCACTATGGGTTTAGCATCATTTTTGATATGGAAGTATGAAGAATTCAATAAATCTAGAAATGAGAGGGTAGAAGAAGGGCGACGAGAAACGGTTGGGTTGCTATATGAAGATGAAGCATGGAATACGTGTCTTAAAGGAATTCATCCTAATTGGCTTCTTTCTTACAGAATAATTTCTTTTCTTGTGCTTTTGGGTTTGCTCATTGCTAATATAGCTGTTGATGGAGGTGGCATATTTTTCTTCTACACTCAGTAAGTTAAATTGCACATATTCTTTATATTATTGTCGTGTATTGTATGAAACTACTTATCCATGAAATTAGATTAAACTAGTTATAGATTTGGCGTCTATTTGGATTAACTTATTTAAGTTTATCTACAAGCGTAAGCACTTGTGAGACTGTCTAGGAGAGCTTATGCATTGCAAACAACTTATGACATGTCCATACTCTATTTTTAGCTGATTTCCATAAGCCCTCCAAGATAGCTTATGAAAACAATTTGGCTTTATTTTCTCTTTTATTATAGAAACAGCTTATACATAAGCAATTATATGATTAGCTATTTATCCAAACAAGGCCTAGTTTGCTTGAAGTAACTAAACTTCCAAGGCTTGTAGATTTGTATGCATGCTTTCTTCATTGATAATGAATAAGTAAACTACTACTTGTTGCTTAATATATTTGATTTGCATTCTTTTATGTTTCATTTTGTTAGTAATACCTAGGACTTTTTAAGAACATTTCCTCTGTAGTCCGCACTATACTAAGAAGGCTGGAGTAATGCTGGTACATAAGAAAAATAACAAAACTTTTTTATTTATGGAAATGATACTTGTTGCTAAAAAAATGGCTCACGACAATATCAGAAACACGTAATTGAGCTATTAACTTACTATGTTTGGCCAAGAAAAAACTTCACCGGTTAACTTAACTATATAATACATGAGCTTTTCGTGAAGAAATCTTTCGAGATAAATAGTATTGCTGTTTAATTAGATATCCTTTCCCTTCCTTTGCTGTAAACCTTTTACTTGCATAATTAGCTGTATTTTATTGGGATGATGTTTGGCACAAAAGGTTTGGGTCCAATTAAGAGCCATTAAAGTGAAGGCGCTTATTATGATTTATACACAAGTTGGGTATTTAATACTTGTATCTTGAGCACCCCTTTTATTTATAAATATTCTGATTCTCTGTCTTTTTTTGGCTGCTGAACAGGTGGACATTTGCTTTGGTCACTATTTACTTTGCGGTACTACTTTGCTTCTCGAACTCCTGTATTGTAGTAATTTTGCATTTATTTCATCTTTTTGGAGGTGGAATTTGATCTAATCAGATTATTGAAATTTTGTTATATGCTCCATAGGAAAAACTGCTGAACATGTCCATCAACTATGTGTTTCTATGTTTTGTTTTCGTTCATATCTTCTCTAAGAGACTTCCTCTCTTAATTTCAATTTCAGCTTGCATCTGGTTTTTCCTTAAATAAAACTTGCTTCAACCACAAGAAATTTGAGGGAAACGCATCAGAGGCAGAACGAGGCACTTATGTGGCTCCAACACTTGATGGAATTTCAGATATACCTATCCTATCTAAGAGTTCGTATGCCTATCAGGAATCTCTCAGTCAGAATACTGCTGGTGGATGGGGTTATACTATTCAAATATTATTTCAGGTAACTTAGTCTTAATGATTTTATTAGATTTTATTTATTTAGTGCATGGCATTTGTTTTAATTAATCTGTGTCCAACTTTGAGTCTTTGTCAACAACTACAAATTCACTTAAGTATAATTTTTGTTTAGGAAGAACACACAACTGTGGTTTTTTCATTATAATATTGGTTTTGTGAAAGAAACTGAATGTAGTTGAAGATGGTAGACCTGAAGCAGATAAAAAATATGTGGATTAAAAATATTTTAGAGAAGTTTGTTTTTGTCAAATACACAAATTAATGTTTAGCTTTGAAAGGTTTGTCTTTTTGAGATGGAAACTTACACTGTTAAAAAGAGTGGATTTCTAAATACACAGTTAAGGTTTTAATAGCTTTACAAGGTGCCAAATAGGAATTTATAATGGATTAATCACATTGTCACATACTGCTAGATGTTGTCGTCGTTGTTGCATTACAACACTGTCAGACATCTGATTTATATTTTCAGTGTTTCAATAACTCCAACTTATTAAGGGACATGATTATTAATAGTTTCTTTGGAGACTTACCAGCTTTTATGAATTTATTGTTTAGCTGTCCTCTTAGCCGTACTTCCTCTCGTTTGTGATAATTAGGTTTTTTATATTGAGTCTAATTCATCCTTACAATACCGGCCTGTAAGGCAAGGAGTGGCTCTGTTTTAAAAAAAATCCGGGCCTTATCTGTTTTCACTGTGGGACTCTGGTTCTTCTCAATAAGCTCCTTCACGCCAAACACTACTAGGCTTGGCACATGGATAGTGTGATGGATAGCTCGGATCTATAGGCTCTGATATCATATTAAACTTATATATTTGGTTTAACTCATCCTTTCAAAGCCAGTTTGTAAGGTGAGAGATATCTCTCACTAATAAATACATTTTCAGGCCATATCTCATTATCCAATGTAGAACTCTCAATACACTCCTATGACGCCTATAAGTAGACATATGGAGCGTGACCCGAGTGGCCTGATAGTGGTTGTCCTTTTCCCAACATATCAGCCCTACAAATTTGGGTCAGGCCATGTAATTTCTGCTGTAATATTATTTGGTCCTATCATGGCTGAAAAAGGACTCTGCTCTATATGCTTACATCGGAAAAAGTAATTATATGCTACCCTTACCAAGAAAGTTAATTGATAGCAACCTTTTCTAGATTGAAAAGTCCTGATTAATTATTTGAATAGAGTAAAATGTTCAAAACTTTAATTGACATTTAAAGCTTATTATTTTTAAATATGGGATCAGAAGTCTTCAGAAGGCTGTGATGCAGTCTCTCTGTTACAGTCATACATTTTTTTCAATGATTTGTTTCTTGTTCATCTTGTTCCTGTTCAGCTTATCAATAAAAAACTGTGACGGTATTTGAGTTTTATTGTGTTATTAACTTAAGAGGCAATCAATATCAATTTGTTTTAATTTTCTTTTAAATATGAAGACTTGTGCAGGTGCTTCGGTGCTCACTGACAGTGTATTCTGGCTCGTTCTTTATCCTTTTATGACACCCAAAGACTTCAGTCTCGATATTGTAAGTATAATTGTTCCTGGCCTATAATTTTATCTTTTGGTTGAAAAAGTTATATGAATATACTGATAAAGTTTTTGGGGACTGTTTAGAATTTGCATACTAGTTTCATTTTAGTTACAAGGTTAAAACAGTTTGGAGATTTCCGTTGAATAGTTGATGTTATTAGCATATAATCAACATCAAAGAATTTGTACTTTCACAGTTTATGTGAAATTGTTTTCACTTTTCAATTTGCAGTTCACTGTTGGTATGCACTCTGTTAACGCCGTGCTACTCCTTGGTGAAACATCATTGAATTGCATGGTGAGTTTATTGTTTCCTCTTTTTCCTTATATTTCTCCTTAATCATCTACTTTAAATTAACAACAACAATTTCTTCTTAACACATCAGAGCTTTCCAGTGTTTCGATTCGCATATTTTATCTTATGGACGGCTACATTTGTGATTTTCCAGTGGATCATCCACGCCGTTGTTTCGCTTTGGTAAAACTGTGTATCCCATCTTATTTCTATTTCTTTGCAATCGGCACAATTCTGTTCATAATTTTCTATCATTTTGTTACAGGTGGCCTTACCCTTTCCTTGATTTGTCATCCCCATATGCACCCTTATGGTATGTTCCTAAATTCAACAGGCCACAAATACACCATGCCAAATGGACATATATTTCAACAAAGAATAATTTTCAGACTATAGTACATTGAAACTAGAATATTATGTTATGAAACTTTGGTCACAGTCTTCAAATATGTTAAAATAAACTTGCGAGCAGGGAACAATTTATCGTGTAACATCGCATGTGTATCTTATTTGATGCTGATTCGGGTATGTTTGGATTGGTAGAATGGAGTAGGCTGATTAGATTTTTAAAAAAAGAGTGGTATGTCATTCCACTTTGTTCCACTTCATTCAATCATATATCACCAATCCAAACATATCTGAAGGCAACTGTTGGATATGAAATTAATCTCGTAGATTGAAGCAAGCAGTTTCGGTTTATATATGATTGTTGCTCTCTTGTTGGAATTTTAGGTACTTGGCTGTAGGTATAATGCACATTCCATGCTATGCCGTCTTTGCCTTAATAGTGAAGTTGAAGCACTTGTGGTTGTCAAAATTGTGTCCTGGTGCATGTCAGTTTCTACGATGATGATGATACATTCCACAACATTAATCATAGATAGATTCTCTTCTCCCCGAAAATTGTTCAAAGGACTGTCATTTTTATGAGGCGGTAATTTTGGGGATGCATATTTGTATTTACTGTATTATTTAAGATTAAACTCAATAAAGTTCTCTCACCTGTGTTTTAAGTTGTTTGCCTATGATGTCTTCCATCCAAGTTAAATGTGCCAAAATATCATACATTGATAGATTCATCCCAAGTAAAATAAAAGAGAGATATACTAATGAATATGGTTGGAGTTGTTGTAGGGTGACTAAAACACTAGAAGTTCTCCCACAATGCAGGGAACCAACGTTTGAATCCTGGCTAAGAGGGATGCCCGCATTTTGTGTCTAACAATGTCTCGAATTGAATTACTTCCAGTGGAGGGAACCTATGCAACATCAGGAAGAAAAAAAACACACTAGGGATAAGATTGCCTATAATATAACCTACGATGGGTTTCACTCTTTGGATCCTGTTTAGTTGAAACTTTGTAACATAGGCTGTCTGTCTATTTAGTAATCAGAAAGGATGTTATTAGCTTCCGCATAACTTCAACAAATGTTTGAGGTAACCACATGAGTAGTGATGCATCATTCTTGAGAGCCTTTATTATACTAGAATCATACTCATTCTCAGTATGTGATTCCTAAACTTGAAACAAACACTCTAATAACAAATAATTTCATATCCTAAACGTTTCTCACATGTCTTCAAGAAGTTTTCAATGGGTGATAATTCAATAATGAGAACTCCAGATTTGATACCCCAACTAAAAAAATATGGAAGTGAATTTTACAAGATGAAATTTAATCTCTTGTGTGAAATCCTCATGAAAGAATCCAAATCTAGTATCCAGTTATGGCTTCACATGTTCTCTGATAAACTCTTCTAGCTGAGATATCTCCCCGGTTAAACCAGAAGCATCTGCTGTTGTAACTTTGTTAGCGCACTGTGTAAAGGAAAATGGCTCATCAGGTACCCCCAAAGTAAACTCATTTGTAACGTCAGCGTCTGAAACTGCATTTCTTGATACCCGTAATTTGTCGCTGAAAAAATAACACGAGTTAATGATATCATGAAAAGAATCAGACTAACATACATTGGGTAGTAAGCATACGAATATCCATCTGTCTCAGATAAAAGCAGACAGATAGGGAGGGGGAGTGTGATGAGCACATAATCCATCAAAAGCGATAATGATAATGAAGGGATGAAGTAGTTGCTGAATGATCAAATGAGTAAAGGTAAACAAATTTAAGGACTTGAAGCCATACATTTCTTTCTCAATTTGTCTGCGGATAAATTCTTTGGTGTGAGCAGTGACTTTGTCGGTTTTGTTGCAGAGAATAAGCAGTGGAATCTTCTTCCTCACAACACTTCCCTTAGTTAACAGATCATATAGGTACCTTAATACGTAAAACAAAATTTCAGTATATTTGCAATTACTGATATCGCTTCTTTCTCAGTAAAATCGAGAAATGGTGACTTATTAAATTTACAATGCTATAAGATTTCAAGAGTTTTAAACACTACCCGCCACGGCTTATAGCTAATATTGACGTGTTACTTTATAAAAAGATGATAACTAGCAGTTTAATGGAGAAAGGAATTACTCTGAGGCAGCACGGCAATTTGGTAAGAAGTCCAAAGCATCAACAACAAAGACTATGCCAGCTGCTTGAGGCAAGTACTCATCCAATTTGGGTCGAAGACGAGAATGTCCAGGAACATCAACAATATGAACCGGTTTTATCTTCCCCTTCTGTCACAATATAAAATAGATAAGACAATATATATGGTCTATTGTATGGTCTTATTCGAAATCATTAAACAAATTTAATGACTAAGTTGACAAGCCAGACATGTTTCTTCAATTAACAACAAAAGATGAATATTCTCATTTAATAGACATGATAGGAACAATTTATGCATGCCTACAGCTTTACTACTTCATGCAAGTATTTGACTGCAAGAGACTAACACTACCTTCGTTGTTTCGCCATGAAGAATAAAAGTGTCTTCATTAGGTTCCATTGATGTAACAGTACCCTGATGAGTAGAGCCATCCCTAAGCTGACACAGGCATAAGAAAAATGTGCCAAGAACATGTCAGCACATGAAATATGAATAGAAAGAAATTTAATAGTGGTATTTACCTAATGTAATAACATGCTTTCATTTTATTAATAACGAGCTAATCTTGACTCATTTTATCCCTAACATACAACCATAAAAGCAATATTTGGTCTTAATTTATTTTTTTTGCCGTAATATTACAAACTAATATAGGCTATGCAGTTCAAAAATTGGTCAGCAATGACTGAAAGCTAACCACAGATTAGACCTAAAAAAAACCATTTATTTCTTGTTTTCAGATTACAGACCGAATCGAATATCACAGTCATAGCTCAAGACCATAATTGCTAAATAGCACAAACAGAATCCTGCATTACAATTCAATCATTGTACCTAGTATCACTTCATTTCATGCAGTGTTCATTTCACAAATAAACACAAAATTAAGCACATCATGAATGTGAACTCAACAAATCTTTAACCATTAAACCAAAATGGACACACACAAAAGCAGGTGAAATAACTCATCAATTCACCAACTAAATCAAAAAAATTTAGGTATAACATAAAATAGACAATAAAAAACATTATTACTAGCTTACCTGATAGAAGATAACGGTTTTCCCGCTCCCACTAAGTCCCGTCAACACAATGGTGTTAGACTTAGTGCGCTTCAAAAACCGCACTACAAAACACATAAACCATAAATGAAAAATCAATGAAAAAGGGGAAACTCAACAACAAGACAAACTCACTCACATAAGAGAAGAAGCAGGGTTGTGAAAAGCGCAATAGCAGCAGCGGCATAGAGCTGATTGGGAGGAACCTCACGAAGATAATCATTTGCCACATTCCACATATGAAAAACTTGTTCCTTCCATACCTCTAACTGTTCTTGCATTGTGAAATGGAGGGTTTTTCTTCTTCAAAGTGTTGACGGAAGTAGGGGAGATGTCTTCCGCCGCACACTGTGGCTGCTGACGGAGCTCCAAATCTGTAGATATGGTGTTTCAACCTCAAATCGAGAGCGTTTGAAATGTAATGTGAAACTGTCACAAGGTATGTCGTTTAGTATACATATCTTAACTGCTAAAATACGATTTTGGCTAGGACTATTCAAGGTTCGGTTCGGTTCAGGAAGGAAAACCAAACTAAACTGCAAAAACAGTTCGGTAAAACCAAACCGGACTGTTCATAATTTATCATGAACCTGACCGAATTGGTTTAAGGTTCGGTGCACCAGGTTCTGGAATTTTTAAACAAACTGGTGCAAAATCGGCCTTAACCTTTACGAACCGAACTATTTTTAGTATGTGAACCGCTGCTGTTTTTGAACTGATTTTGGAGTTACAAACCGAACTGGTATTTTTTAACTTTTATTTATACTCCAAATTTACACTATTTCATTAATTATTGTCTAAATGCAACAATTAAACATCAAAATCATCACAGTAAACAGCAAAATTCAACCTCCACAAAGCAATCAAAAGCTGATTTCCATTCAATTATATTTCAAGCAATTTTTAACAACAAAGCTGAAAATCATTTCATTTTTTCCTATGATTCTGCTACATACAATTAAAATATCACAACAAAAAACGCAGGCATATCCTGCACTTTTGCTACGAACAATCGTTTATGCTTTTACAAGTGTCCATTGTTTTGCACTTCCATAGCAACAACAAAAAAAAAGTTGCAAATTAAGAACTAAGCTAACAAACTCATTCTAATAGCATAAGTATCAATCATATAGAAACAAGAACAACATGTCACAACAAAAAAGCAGAAAGTGAGAGATAGATATTATAAAATTATTTAACAAACAATAGAGCGTTAAGCTTATGAAAGTTATCCAAATAAATTTGGCTTGTGAAATCTAGTATTATACATTTCAATCATACAGTCCAAAGCTGAAATTGTGACAACAAAATACACAACATAGATATAAATTAGTAGTATTGAAAAGGCTAATAATACTTGTAAAACTATAACTTTGAAAATCTAAATGACAAATGAAAACCCAACATTTATTTCTCATAATACAACAAGTTTACCTCACAAAAGAGAGACACAAACATCAAACAAAGACTCAAAATATGCACAACAAACAAAGGGTCTGTTTGGATAAACAACTTATTTGCAGCTTATAACACAAGTGCTTATCATGATAAGCGCTTATATATAAGCTTTCATAAACTATTTTTATAGCAAAAGATAAAATAAAGATAAATTATTTTTATATATTCTACGAGCTATTTCATAAGTTATACTATATTGGAGAACTTAAGAAAATAAGTTGAAAAAAAAAAAACTTATGAAAGTTGTCATAGCTTGCTATCATATGTTCTTCCAATCAGTCTCACAAAACTACTTATGCCGGATAAACTCAAATAAGTCAATCCAAATAGGCCCAAACTCTTAATTGAGGAAAATCAAACAATACCCATAACTCATCATAACTGAATAATTCCAAGAATTCAATACTATTTGGTCATGCAAAAATGAAGGAGTATCTGTAAACTGTGAAGTGAATCCTAACACCTATTTCCTTCAAATGAAAGTGATATGGCATAATCCTATTATCCAAACTGAATTCAACAATTTAGGGGTAAAAATTTAGTTCATTAGGTCCTTCTGAAGCTAATGCAGCACATGAGCAATTCAAAAACGCATTAAAAAAATTCAGAAATGCAAAAAAAAAAAAAAAAAATGAGAAGCGATTAAACGCAGAAACATGAGTTTATCAATTTTGTACCGTAGTTCCTTTGGTGACAGGCGTTGTTCGCAAGATTCACAGGTCTGAACTTCGTGATGATCGTTTGTGCGATTTGGGAATTTTTTATTTTAGGTTTTGTCCGGAATGAGATTTGAAACTGAACACTATGTTTGTTATTGAAAGAAAATTAAAGGAAACAAAGAAAGAGAGTGGAAAGTGATAAAATTGTTTTGTTGTTTGATGTGAGAGAAAAAGGAAAGAAAAATTAAAGTTTTTTCTTTTTCTATCTGCCTATTTTTTTTTATTGACCCTTTAATTTTTAAAAAAAAAAACACTGGTAATATAAAGTTCAGCAGCGAGGTAAGTAATATCTAATAAAAAATTATTTCAATTAGAAATTGAACTAGAGTTTCTCAAACTCTTATCTATCTATATATTTATCTATCACAATAAAAATTAAAAAGTTGTTAAGTCTTGATATTATTTCCTTAAAAAAAAAGTCATTATGTTATTTGAGTCAATTACTCTAATGCACCGTAATGTAATTAATTATCCTAAATTAGTGATGTCAATTTGTATCTATTAGTGGGTATTCTCGTTGGGATTACTCTGTTTGGAGCTCCGGAAATAAAGATTTTTTCTCTGTGAGGATGGAGATGGAGTGAAAAACTCCCACGCATGGACTTCGGGGCAGGGATCGGCGAAGATTTTTTCCCCGAATTCGTCCATTGCTTAATTTATATATTTTTTTATATTTGAAAATTCTAGGTATCTATTTTTTTATGCATTATGGGATTTTTTTTTTTTTGTATTCAACGGGGTCTAAGCCCAAAAAAGAAAAATTACACTGAAATCAATCGGGGGAAGGAGACACCCCTACAATCATCATCCACAATTTGTCTCACCCTAGCTGGAGGGTTTTCAAATAACTCAAATCGACTAATGCCTTCACTTCATATGTTGGCTAGCATATCCGCACATCTATTTGCTTCCCGAAACACATGAATGATATGGACCTCCCATGGATTATCCAACAAGTTCCTAATTTTCTTCATAAGAGTACACCCCATGATACTTCATATGTAAGCTTTTGTTACGCCACTGCCATAGCGAGAAACACGTTGTAGCCCATATCTCCTTCCACTCAGCTCCATATTTCTAACCAAACTTATTATTGATGTTGAGATTAATCCACTCATGAAATTCAACCATGAAAAAATCTCCACGCTCTTGGCTACTCAAGAGATGTCGCCAAACATATACAGCGACCTTACAATCTCGGACAACATGGGTTGTAGTTTCAACAAATTGATTGCAGTTGTGATATAAAGGAGAGCTGATGTTCCACCTAGCTAGATGAGATTTCGTTAGTAACCGGTCGTGAACCAATTGCCAAAGAAAAACTTTAATTCGGTCGATTCCTTCTATCTTCCAAATTTGAGCCCATTTCTTTTCAGCTTGCTTCATGGTGTCGCCGGTAAGTAACTGATAGGTCGCCGACACCGTGAAAGCACCCTTACTTGTTCCTGACCAAAGAGACACATCCTTTCCTTGACTTCATGTGGTGGGACAATGGCATGAAGTTTTTGAATAAGAGAATACAAGATTACATTTTGCAGCATGTTATAATTCCATGCACCATTAAGCAACACAACATCTTTCACCTTCCAACACGAGTCTGTAGTCGGGATATTCTCCTTAAAATCGCTGATTCTTGTATGTTAATCTATCCATTTGTCAGTCCAAAAATTAATCGTTTCACCGTTTCCTATAGATCGGCAACGATGCAATTCAATGTTTGGCCAAATTTTCACTGTTGTTTTCCAAAGTGCTGAATCATTGGGATTAACAGCAATCCTTCCTTGACTTCATCCCTCTCTTCCGTATTTTCCAATAAGGACATCACCCCAAAGACTTTGCTCTCCATTTATGAGTGACCATCCTAATTTCATCAAACAAGCCTCATTCATGCTTTGAAGCTTTCGCATTCCCATTCACCCACATCATTTCGGTTGAGACATAGTTTCTCAACTAATCAAGTGTGCTTTTCTCTTTTCCTCGGTGTCTCCCCAAACAAATGCTCGTTGGGCTTTCTCAATCTCCTTCAAACAGCTCTTCGGGATCAGTATAGTCATCATCGGGTATATAGGAATTGCTTGAATGACAGATTTTGCTAACGTGCACTACAACATTTTCATTCTATAACAACGTCAAAAAACCGTTGTGTAATGCAAAAAAACCGTTGTCATAGGCTACGAGAACGGTTTTCAGGGCGTTGTGCACCGAGGCGTTGTCTTAGACTTTCGCAACGGTTTTTTTTTCAACGGCAACGCCTTGTAGATAACCGTTTTCTTAGAGTCTCTAACAAAACGGTTTTCAAAGTTCCCTACAACAACGGTTTCTATCCGTCCTTAGTAAAAACCGTTGTCATTGGTTGAGTTTAGAGAACGGTTTTGTATGGACTATCACAACGGGTTTCCACCGTTGCTCAATCAAAAACCGTTCTGGTAGACCCTTTACTATATGATTATTAGTAGATACGACAACGGTTTTACAGTTACAACAACACTTTTAACCGTTGCCCAATCAAAAACCGTTCTGGTAGACCTTTAATATATGATTCCTTAGTAGATACAACAACGGTTTTGCTGCTACAGAAAGCGTTGTCCAATCCAAAACCGTTGTGGTAGACTCTTCACTGTATGATTATTCAGTATACACGATAACGGTATTTCTGCTACAACAATGCTTTCCACCGTTGCCCAGTCAAAAACCGTTGTGGTAGACCCTTTGTTATATGCCCTCTTTTGTAGCTACGACAACGGTTTCTCAGCTACATAAATGTTTTCTGACTATGCATTTGTCTTTTGACGCAAGCTCAAATTAAAAAATTAAAATAACAAATTAGATAACAAATTAAAATAAAATGGTTGTGATTCATTCATATAAATCAAAATAACATTCATTTTGGATCTTTAATGTATATCCTAATGCCAATCATTCACATTACAACTAACATCTTCAAATTGAAACTAACTACTTCAAAATCAAACTAACATATTCAAAATATGTATCCTATTCTTCATCTTCAAAATCCTGCATATCTTCATTGATATCATCATTATTCATCATCTGCAAAATAAATGTAATATAGTTAACAATGCGAGAGTATGTTTAACAAAATAATGCAAATGATGACATGGTTTGAAATTGGTAAAAAATTTCAGCTAACTCTTTGACCAATTTCTCTTCATATTTCCATATATAAAAAGTTTTAGAATTTAAAACATAGGTAACAACTTCTCTATTGAGGACTAATTGTCTCTATTGCACTGATTTTGGTTTTCTTATTTTATATACAAATAAAAAATCATCATAAGGAATAAAAACTAAGCAGATCAAACTAATGCAGCTGCAATTGTGTCCCAGCTACTACGTGCTAGTTTATTTTATTACTCAAACTATAACTTCATTTGAGAGATATTCTTGACCTATTTTGAAGTACTTATTTGCATTTATCTAATCTACTGCCATAACTTTGAGCCTATGCAATTCAATTGAATTATCTAAACTTTAATATATTGTATCAAGCACAAAATATAGTTCAATCTTACCTCATTATCATTTGGAGCATGTGTTGATGTTAAAGAATGGAACTCACTGTTAGCATCAGTTGTAGGAGCTGATATCAAAGCTGCAATAGCATCCATGTCAAAGTTTGCGACGTTTTGATTCATAATGGCTTTAAAAAGAAGTTTAAGTTTTTTGTCTATTTCTTCCTTATCTTGACGACGTTTCTCCTCCACCTCTTGCGTTAAACGTTTTACCTCATCAGCATGCTCTCTTTTAAGTTTTGCAATTTCTTCATTTCTTTTCAAGAGAGTCAGTGTTGTGGTTCTTCCGTGGCAACGCATTCTCCCAGGTTTTTCTTTGCCAACTATACTTTGAAAGACTTCAGATGAAGGCTGCCCATCTTTTTCAATGATGTCTTGAAGCTTTATCTAGCATACATAATATCGTAGTAGTAAATAAATAATAAACATTAATATAGTAGTAATATATAATACAGGGGAGGTCGTAGCAAGCGTACTAACACAACTGCATCACTTTTGAGATTGAAAATTATGCAACTCGATGGAAAGGGTAAAAGAGAGGCAGGGAGGGAGCACATATATTATAATTTACAAAATGTCTGAAAAACTGTTATAACATGGTTCCTAATTGGGCACAGCAGATGACAGAAAATTATTCATTGTCATGGTTCCTAATTCATTACTAAAATGGTGAAAATAAAGATAACTAAATTCACATCTTATATTCTCAAAAAAACTATTTTGTTCTTAAAATCAAGAAGTTTGTTTAAGGCTAATGTGGAGAATACAAACTTAGATTCTAACATGTATTGAGAAAAATTAGATCTATCCATTTTTACTATTTATGTGAATCCATGAACAACTTTCACTTTATAATTAATTAGTGTTTGTGGTGAGTTAGATCCTTTTTCCCCCCTTGCTACAAGGGTTAAATAATGGATTAAAAGTGATTTTAAATTTTAATTTATCTTATAAATGGAACTAGGTGAAAACTGGACTGTCTGGGCTGTTTGCATATTTCAGCAAAATTGTGCAGTAGTTGCTGCCCTTTTGCGCATGGGCGCATTTGGCAGACTTTCCTTTCTCCCTATTTTGCGCCTTTTCGCATTTTAAAGGTCTGTTTTATGACCAATTGGGAAGGTTCAATATTAAGTCACTTATAATCATTCTAGGACCCTAAGAACAACAATTAGAGAGTGAATTAATAACCCCAGGTAATCAAGAATTTTATTATAATGATAATAAGGCTTGGGTAATTAAGAAAACTAAATTTGGATTAGTTAACTGACATTGATTTATCTAATCTAAGAAGTTTAAGATTAGTATTTGTAACTTAAACTCGCTTGGTTCCCCCATAGTGATAATTTTAGTATTAACTATTGATAACAATATTAAGACAATTGCAAACCACAATCAAGCAACTGAATTAATAACATATGAACAGTTGATCAATACAATTGAATCATGGTCAGTATCAAACATATAGCCGAATTAAAAATGTCTAAGTATCAATAGTTAGAATAGCCAAATTAAAGATATTCTTTGGCTATTAAAGATGGTCACAATTAAACATCAGTATTGATCAATGTTTGGCTATTAAAAATATAGCCGAATAGCCAAATTAAAGAATATAGCCAAAGAATGAATGTCTAAGTATGAATGTCATTTTTAATGGTCACAATTAAAGATCAGTAACTATGAATAGCCAAAGAATATACCAAAGAAACACATGAATAGCCAAATTTTGAACTCAAAATTACAATGCAGTATAATAAAATCGAAACCGAAATCTGCAAAACCATTCTCATCGTAATTTGGAAAGAAAGGAAAAAAAGGAAAAAGTTAGTACCTTGCGAGAATAGAATCGGAAAAGGACGGAATAGCGTTTTGTCGACAAGAAGACTGGAATCGTGTTTCTTTCAATGGGGCTAGGATTTGTCACTGTCTTGTAATGAACACGTTTCTTCAACAAAACGGAGGCACCTAAATAAAAAGCAATTTCATCAATGAGACGGATCAACTAGATTCTCTAACAAGGGGAGAAAATTACAAACCACCAACACTAAGGCCCTTTTTAGATAAACAACTTTAAGCATTTAGAGCATAAACTTTCATCATATAAGCTACTTCTATAATAAAAGATAAAATAAAGTCAAATTGTTTTCATATAAGCTATTTTCATAAACTATCTTGGAGAGCTTATGAAAAAAAGCTAAAATAATTTGGACATATCATAAGTTGTTTCCAATAAGCTCTTTTCAAACAGACTCACAAGTGCTTATTATATTTATATCAATAGATAAACTCAAATCCAAACAGGACCTTAAGTCCTAAAACTCACATCACAGTGCTTCGCCGAGATAAAATTAACTACAAGAACCAATCTATTAAGCACCATACTCATTTCCAATCAAAGTGAACTCTAATTTCAAGCTCCAAATCGTAAAGTAAACCAAACAAAACCGATCTAACAAAACGCAGAAACAGAGCAAAATTAAACAAAATCAAGATCTCAATTATACAAACATTATATCTGCAAATCACAGTCAACACAACAAAACGGATAAAGGTACTTACTGAGCTGAATCGTCCGTTGTTTACTGTTCGAGGAGAATGGATTATGAGAAGTAGAATCAATTTGGGGAAGAATCGATTGGGATTTTGGGATGAAATCAATTGGGATGAAATCAATTTGGGGAAGAATCGCGGTTGTGTTTACTGTACTGAGCTGAATCAATTTGGGGAAGAAACACTATATATGATTTTGGGGAAAGTAAGAATCGTTTCTTTTATTTGTTTTCAAGGGAAGATAAACATAGTAACAAACTATGCAGATCGCATAACATGTACACCAAAAGCCGTTTTTTTTTCAAGTAATATTTTTTTTTTCTACCAAATCTTTTTAAATTTTTTCAAAATAAAACAATAAAAAACAATTTTTAGTATATGAATACCGTTTTTAACCGTTGTTATAAATTACTGATAAAAAACCGTTTTTGTTGCAATAGACTATAAAAACGGTTTTCTACAAAATTTCATAAAAAAATATACGATAAAAAATATTTTATTAAAACAATTTTAGATTATACGAGTACTTTTCTTAACCGTTGTTGTAGATTACATATAAAAAACCGTTTTTGTTGGTATCTATGAGAACGGTTTTCTGTTGTTGCATACAACTAGCGAAAATATATATACTACCAGAACGGTTTACAAAAAGCGTTGTCTTTGACACGCTACGACAACAGTTTTTTTACATCCCAAAATTTAGGCGTTGCGGTAGGCCTAAAATGTTGTAGTGGTGATTCGTCCGGCTAGTGACAATTGTTTTGCCTTCCAGCCTGCAAGTCTAGTTTTGATCTTTTCCACAAGATACTGGAAGTTGTGTATTCTAGGAGCTCTCCCTAAAGCTGGTACTCCTAAGTACTTCCCCAAATTCTTGGTTTCCTTCAATCCCGAAATGCTGGATAGAATAGCACGTTTGGGCTCCGGGACATTCCGGGAGAAGAAAATAGAAGATTTGTCATAATTTACTTGTTAGCCCGACATGGTGCAGAATTTGTTGAGCACCTGCATGACTGTTGTCATGCCTTCTTCAATAGCCTGACCAAAAATAAGATCATTTGCAAGCATAAGATGCGAGATTAGTGGATCATGCCTTCCAGCACACATAGGTTTCCACTCCCCTTTTTCACTGGATTCAACAATAAGATGAGATAGGTTGTCCATACATAAAACAAAGAGATACAGTGACATTGGATCTCTTTGTCGAACACCACAATGAGGCGAGAAAAAATCAGTCCAGTTACCATTCCATAAAACATTACTTTGAACAAAAGTGATACAATTCATAATAACATTTATCATTTCATCAGAGATTTTGACTTCCAATAGTACACGATGTATGAACTCCTAGTTGAGGCGATCATATGCCTTGGACAGATCCACTTTAACCACAAAGAAGCCCACTCTACTTCGTATTTTTGTCATGCTATGCAACATCTCTTGGGCTATTACAATATTCTCCGTAATGTTTCTCCTTGGGACAAATTCGGTTTGATAAGGAGACACCACTTGAGGAATAATTTTCTTTAGCCTGTTCACCATAGTCTTGGTTATAATTTTATAAGTGACATTACAAAGAGATATCGGTCGAAATTGACTCACAAATTATGGCTCTCTACCTTTGGGATAAGGCAGATATCAGTGTAATTAATTGTAGCCACATCTACTGGGTTGAGCCATATTGATCTGACAAAGTTACAAATACTACTTCCCATTTCACTCCACCCACTTTGGTAAAATCCTGCTGGGAAACCGTCGGGCCCAGGGGCTTTCCAAGGGGACATAGCAAAGAGAGCATTCCTGACCTCCCCATTACAGATGTTGTCCTTCACACTACAAGAAATATGATTTTTGGCAACAACTTTTTTTGTTACAGGTCGCTGGCAAAACTATCTTGGGTAGTTTTGCCAGCGACTTGTAACAACTTTTAACAAAATAAGTTGTTGCAAAAAATCATATTTCTTGTAGTGTCAAATCATCGCGCTCTGATTCACTTATGCTATGTTATCTTTATTAATTATATTGGCTATTTATCAAGTAGAAGCCTTAATTGACTAGTGATCAAATTAAGTAAAAAGACTTATTAGAATTCTTTTTAAGTAATTATTTAATTAAGTGATATGGGCTCAATATGAGTGGATGCTAGGATGCCCATTTGAGAATAATGGGAACCCTAATGAGTCATCACACTATATATAAGCTATGGTCCCCAATATACTGGACACACAACAAATTGTCTCTTCTCCCCACCTGAAGAAAGTTTAGGGCATAAGGAGTTCCGGTTGAGAAAAAACTACAAGCCAACGGATATTCGTAATCCGTCTCTTTTACATTTCAGGATCGCTATCGGAGAAACTTACAGTTTGTTCATATTATATATCCAGGTATTCCTAAAATCCTATGATCTTGATAAATCAACATGTCGTAGATCCTATTTTATATACATGCTCATGTTTATTAAGCTTCCGCACTAAACTAAGATTATATTTTAATCTTTATTATTGAGCATGTCTTTTATAATTAAATATCATTAAATTAATTCCAACACAAAAAGGCTAAGTTTTCGGTTTAAACACGCACCAATCAATTCAAAAACCAAAAAGGATACATCAAACAATTTACACACAACTGAAAACATGATTTTTTTCAAATTTGCACAGTGTCAATTGATTAAGGCAGCCACCAATCGATTTTTATTTTGACACAAGCAAACTCAATTAATTTTTCATAATAATTGTTTCAATACATGGTGGACAATCGATTAACAAACCACTAAAAAATGAAAAAAATGGAATTTCAAATTTTAGATGCATCAATCAATTCAGAGAAACAAATAGAAATCATGAATAGGAAACAAAAACAAAAAAGGGACAATCTAAGAATAACGTCAAGCTCATGAACGATCATCCTAATGCTCAGGGCCGGCTTAAGGCCAAAGCCACTAAGACTAGGACTTTAGGTCTCACAAAAAAGGAAAATTGATATATGTAAAAAAGCCTTTGAAAAATAAAATATTATTTTTTTTCATGTATTATAAGCCCCAAAAAAATAAAAAGTATTTAAGTACAACAAGTAAAAAGGCCTCACAAGTATGAAAACATACATCAATTGACATGCTTAATTTAAATATTTTGTATCCCAAAAAATAATAAAGATAAAATCTAAATAAAATTACAATAACATATGATTATTATTAATCATAAAAATGCCTAAAAAAAATTTGATAATAACTTTTTTTGAAATTCACATTAGGCCTCAATAAATGTTGGACCGACCCTACTAATACTTAGGAAACAAAGTGTAGTTACATCAACAAGTTTTGGTCTCTAATATTTTCTTTATAATGCTTGCGACAATACTTATGATACAATTTTATTTGCTTTATTAACAAAGTCCGACAACCGTCTCTCAGCCATGATTTTAGCTTCAACAGAGCCATGATTTTAGCTTCAACAAGTTAATTATTTTTTAAATTATTTTTTTTTGTAAAACATTGAAGATTTTTATTGCAATTTGAATCCACGATTTAGTTTCAATATTTCTAATTTATTTATGGGGAATATTAACATAAACACATGTTAAGAATGCAAATGCAGTAATATTCTTTTGTAACTCGTGCATTGTATATTTTAAACATTAAATTCTTCTGTGCAATTAAAAGCAAATTTATACTTTTAGACATTTTAACATGTTCCTTAACATGACCCTTTATTTCTTTAATAAACATTGAGTCATTATAAGTTATATTATAAGCAAATTTCACTTTTTTGATACATTGGAAAAGTGATGTATGTGGTCCATATTATGAACCAAATACATCACTTTTTCAATGTACAAAAAAGTCAAATTTGCTTATAATAGTGGCTAGAAGGAGTAGGTCCTGGTTTTGGTTTTGGATTCAAATTTCAATGTTGCTCAATAGAAACCATTTATTCCGTCAAATAGTGTAAAACCATTATACAGTGTCATATAGTATCAACCGTTTATTCCACCAAATTATAGCACGAAATCCACTTTAATTGTATGACATGGCAAAATGTATAAATTATTTTACACTAGCAAAACATATCTATTAAATTCAAAATACCACAGTGAATCCGTGCGAAAGCGCAAGTATGTTGATAGGGCATAGAAAAAATAATTTTGACCTCAAACATAGTAAAAACTCTATTACAAGTTTTTTTTTTTTTTTTACGGGAACAAACTCATTGCATTTCAATTAAAATTATGTTTTCAATACAAGGTGGACAATAATCAAAAACTTGGTGACTAGCAGAAACACGAGCTACCTGAGCTAACTCATGAGCGACTCGGTTAGCTTGCCTCCTAATATGACTGACCTTATAGTTTTGACTCGAATCTAATAAATCCTTACAACATTTAATAATGGAACCAAACTCAGTATCATGGCTTTGCTTCCCTTTAAAACTTTGAATAACTTGCAGACAATCCATTTCAATATGTATGCATTGTGAAGTAAATTGTTGCAGCCAATTTAATGCTTCAAGCAAGCCTAGAGCTTCAGCCCCACACACCTTTGGTTGTCCTTCCAGTCTTCGCACAAAAGCCTTCAAAAATCTGTCGTCGTCGTCCCGCAAGCAAGCACCAATACAATAGCTATTGTAGGGGTGGCAAAACGGGCATGCCCGCCCCGTTTAGGCCCACCCCATTTAAGCCCGCCCAAAAACGGGGCGGGGCGGGCCGACTTAGGTGTGCGGTTTCAAAATTCAAGCCCGCCCGTTTATTGGCGGGGTTGCGGGTTGGCGGGCATGCCCGCCAAATATATATATATATATTTTTTTTTACAATTTGAATTACAACTTCACAATTCAATGTTAAAAAAATATTAAATATGTTGAATTATAATAACTTAACAATTCCTTACGATTCTTACCTCATATTTAAACTAACAATAATACTATAATATGGATAATTAAGAGAAAATTGCAGCAGAGAATAGAGATAATTAAACTAAAAGAAACATTAACCAAGTTAACAAACAATTCTTTATAATTACGCTTAATTAAACTAACAAATCATCAACTAAGTTAATAAGTACTCCTTACAATATAAGATAAAATGATAAATACTAGAAAAGGAGTGGAAAAACGGGCATGCCCGCCCCCGTTTAGGCCCGCACCATTTAAGCCCGCTCAAAAACGGGGCGGGGCGGGCCAACTTAAGGTAGCGGGCCGAAAACCTCACCCCAGCCCGTCAAAAATTGCGGGTCAAACGGGTCTGCCCTGCGGGCTCGGTCCGTTTTGCCACCCCTAAGCTATTGTCTTCCTTGTAACACGCAACATCAATGTTACATTTCCATGACCCCGACATTGGTTTTTTCCACTTCATATCAGTTGTATCTTGGCTTCTTGCAGACCTGCATGTTGTTCTACGTTGTGCATGCCTCCAATCTGTTATTGATTCCTTTGCTCTCCTATGCACTTCAACCACATGAGGTAATATGTCATTCCAACACTTTTGATTCCTTCTCCACCATAGAGCCCATAGGCACATGCTCACTTTCTCTATAGTTTGATTGTCAAGCTCCTCTATGAGTTCAAATATCATGTCCACAAAACCATTCACTGTATACAATTTTTGCTCAATATGTTCCCATAACCCAGCTTCGATCCAGACTTCTTGAGCCGCCGAACATCCAAAAAAGCAATGCCATTCATTCTCGCATTGTTGGACACAGCAAGGACACTTGTTGTCACAATTCACTCCCTTGCAGACAAGTCTTTCTTTAACCGGTAAACATCCTCTAAGCACCCTCCACATAAACAGTTTCACTCTATTTGGGACCTTTATTTGCCAAAGTCTCTTCCAATTACCTTCCTCTTTAAGATGATTGTTGTCAATAATTTCCTCCATAAGGTGAAAATATGCAGATTTCACCGAGAATTTACCATTCCTGCTTAGTCTCCACATTGGTACATCCACATTGTGTGTCATATGGAGTGGAATTTTTAGAATTTCAGCTACATCTCTTGGATTAAAGAGTTGTTGCACCACATGTGTCTTCCATGTCCCGTCTTCATGATTTACAAGGTCTGATACTGTCATCGCTTCTTGTCCCGCACCCATATTGGTAGTAAGGAAAAGCTGTTTTTCATCACGAAGCGATGGCTGGTTCCAAATGTTTATTGATGTACCGTTCCCAATCTGCCATCTTAATCCTCTTTTGACTACCGCCTGAGAAGCATGGATACTACGCCACACGTAGCTTGGATTATGACCCAACTTTGCTACAAGAAATCCCTCTTTCGGATGATATTTAGCTTTGAAGACTTTTGATAAAATAGTATCATGTTTGGTTAATAAGTGCCAACCTTGCTTCGCTAGCATCGCCAAATTGAAGCCGTAAAAATGACAAAATCCCATACCATCGTACTCCTTTCGCATAGCTAATTTCTCCCATCTCAACCAATTAATACCTTTACCAGAGGCTTTATTAGAGCCCCACCAGAATGAGTTAATCATCCGTTCCAGCTCTTCCCCTAACGTTTCAGGTAGTAGAATTGTGCTCATACAATAGGCCGGAATTGCTTGTGCAACAGACTTCACAAGAACTTCTCTACCCGCTTTAGATAGGTGTTTTCCGGACCAACCTTGGATTTTCCTCCACATTCTATCTTTTAGGTACCCAAATATCGCTTTTTTATTTCTCCCTATCATCGACGGCATCCCAAGATATCTACCTGTCCCCAAAGTCTCTGATACACCAAGGGTGGTTGTAACTTGATCTTTGATGTTGTTGGGAGTGTTTCTACTAAAGTACACCTCAGATTTTGAATAATTAATGGCTTGCCCTGATGCTTTCTCATATTCATCAAGGATCATTCTCATGCATTGTGATTCTCTATTGTCCGCCCTGAAAAACAAGAAACAATCGTCAGCAAAAAGGAGGTGTAAGAGGCTAGGAGCCCCTCTACACACCTTAATACCATGCAAATCTCCTTTGCTCTCATATTTTTTTATAAGAGTTGTAAGTCCTTCAGCACATAAAATGAATAAATAGGGAGACAAGGGGTCGCCTTGGCGGAGGTCTCTCTTGGGTTTTATGGGACCTACACTTTCGCTATTCACCATCATCGAATATTGGACTGATTCGAGACACATCTTAATCCAACATCGCCACTATTCACAGAAACCCATCCTAATCATTACATTCATAAGATAATTCCAATCTACTATATCATATGCTTTGCTAATGTCTATTTTCAAGGCCACTTCACCAACTTTCCCTTTACTTTTACTCTTCATATGATGTATTGCTTCCATGGCTACCATAACATTATCTAAAATGGACCTACCCTCAACGAAAGCAGATTGCTCGATAGAAATATACCTGGTAAGGAGAGGCTTCAATCTATTAGCAAGGACTTTGGAAATAATTTTGTATAAGACATTGCAAAGCGATATCGGTCTAAGATCTTTCATTGATGTCAGATTCTCCACTTTCGAAATGAGTACGATGTTTGTGTTATTCAAGTTCTTTGGAAGTCTACCTTGAAGAAGCCATTCCTTGCTTGCTTGAAAAATCTCTTTTCCACACAGCTCCCAAAACTGTTTGTAAAATGCCGGATTCAAACCATCAGGACCCGGGGCCTTATCAGAATGCATACTAAATAAAGCATCTTTGAATTCTTCCACAACAAACTCCTTAGTAAGACTCTGATTCTCTTCAGTTGTAACACGACCATTGATCAGCCTCGTTACCTCGTCTTGCGTTGTGTCCCCTTGTGGAAATAATTTATCAAAATAGTCTTTTGCAATTGTACACATAGCCGCCTGCTCATTCACAATATCACCATCATCGCTGCTGAGCATTGACAGTTTGTTCCTCTTCCTCCTTGCTGAAGCTGCAGCATGAAAAAACTTGGTGTTTGAGTCTCCGTCACGTAGCCAATGAACTTTCGACCGCTTTTTCCAATACTCTTTGTAACGCTCCTAATCGATTCGCATGCAATAATTAATGTAAATCATTCAACGTACAAATCATCAAGAACATTACTTAATACAAGATAATAATAGCTTGCATAGAATAACTTAACCACAACGGAAGCATATAGAATTCTCATCAAATAACTCATAATAATTAGATCCAAGCATGCAAGTCATAAATCATATTACAACTTCAATTAGGTACTTCCACAAATGAAGCCCCATAACATAATCCAAAATAATTCAACAAGAATTAAAGATAAGATAAATAAGTAGCAAGGTCATACATAATCTCAAACAAACGATGAACCTAATACTAGTCTAAGCAAGGTTACAAGTATCAGAGCATATCCTAAAACTCTAATCTTCTAGGATCCTCCTATCTTTCACCTTACCAAGCTATACTAGTCCACCGAGCTAAACTCCAAAGCCACGAAACTACTCCTCAAGTGGAGAATCTGGACCCAAACCATTACACATACACAAAAATAGAGAGTTAGTTATAATTCAAGTTCATAATAATAAGCATAGCATACACTTATATTATGTAAGCAATTATATCATGAAATAAATCATACGCATATCATATTGGGCTAACAATATATAACATCATGGTTCATCATGTTTATCAACAAAGCCAAGACATTCAAGTAAAACTCACATAACTCAACATTCACAAGATTACACTAGAAGACAACACAATTACCAATTACCAAGTATAGTGCACAATCTCCTAATGCAAGCTAATGAAAACACATAATGTATGTCGCCTAGACATCGCTAATGCATGTGGTACCCGCATCAAATTAGGATAAACATATATCCATCGCATCAAGTCAGTTTTAAATCATGGGGGACATCGCATCAAGTTGACTCATGAATGCATGAATGTACACATACCATATAATGATGATACCCTAAACAACTAACCATGAATAATAGGCCGCTCAACCCTATTACTCCTTCTCAATTCGCATCAAATTCATATCATCATATCATCATTAAGGCATACATTCAAGCAAGATACAACACACTTAACATCTTAGCTAATCATAGCTCATCATCTCGATTTCAATCAATTACATACATAAAAGCATTTCATCATCATACTAACTCAAGGTTCAATCAATCCAAATCAATAACATGTTATATGACCAAATCTAATCATGTTATAAGCTCATAATCATCCTACAACATCAAGAAAATTCTCAAAATTAAGGTATGTTCGCTAAGCGAACACCTGGCGAGCCCTAGCGAAGGAGATACAGACTGTAACCCCCATCTGGCGAATCCTGGCGAGCTGCTCGCTACTGTTCGCTAAGCGAACAGATGAATTTCTGGGTTTCTAGCAAGAACAGCATGAGTCGCTTGGCGAACAGCTAGCGAGCGTACCCAGAATTCGTGCTCTGTTCGCGGGTTTGACATAAAATCACATAAAAATCACGAATTTCATGTTATAAACCCTTAAAGCTATCACATTTAAGCATACATATCATATATAGACTTAAAAGTACAAGTTCTAACATCATCAAACATCATTTCAAATAGAAAGTAGAGATTTTTCCTCATTTTATTCAAAACCCATTTTCAAATATCAATAACAACAATTTTCATATAACACACGAAATTGATGATTGAAATAGCAATTAGGATCAAGTAATAACATAGTAACATCATGCAATAGCACATAAATTCATTAAATCACATTCCCTTGATCCCATAACCCACCAAAGAGATGAGAGGGTTTGGGTGTGGAGAATAGTCATCTCCCCCCTCTTTGATCATCTCACAAGAATTATAAACTACTCTCTAACCTTGGAATTGTTGAAATTCTGATTCTTCTCCTTCTCTAAAGCTTTCTCTAATCTTCCCCTCTACCTCATTCTCTTCAAGGTTTCTCTTTCTACCTCTTTCTATTTTCTTAAGTTATGAGCTTTCTCTCACTATCCTCTTAACCTAATCCTAGCTTAACCAAAGACAATAATATCCCAATTCTTATCATTATAATTCTAAAACTTATCTTATTCAAAGCACTACTCTTTCCCAAAATAGCCATAATTCTTAATTAATTACTAACTCACTATAAAATACTATAAAAGGCTAATCAACTCTAATTAAAAATAAAATAAATAAATACGGGTGTTACAACTCTACCTCCCTTAAAGAATTTTCGTCCTCGAAAATTTACCTGAGAATAACTCCGGATAAGAACTCCTCATCTTGCTTTCTAGCTCCCAAGTAGCATTCTCTCCCGCGGGTCCTCCCCAAATGACCTTAACGGACGCTATCTCCTTGTTTCTCAATTTCTTCACTTCTCTTCCTTCAATCCTCAAAGGTTTGGCTTCAATTGTCAAATTATCTCTTACTTGCACATCATCCGATACAATCACATGTGATAGATCCGAGACATATTTCCTCAATTGTGACACATGGAACACATCATGAAGATTAGACAACGATGGTGGCAAGGAAACCTTGTAAGCCACATTCCCCACTCTCTTCAAAATTTGATAAGGCCCAATAAACTTCGATGTCAATTTCTTAGATTTCAAAGCACGACCAACACCGGTGGTTGCATTAACCCTCAAAAATACATGATCTCCTTCTTGGAATTCCACATCCTTCCTTTTCTTGTCATGATAACTCTTTTGTCTACTTTGAGTTGCTTTCATTTTCTCTTGAATCATCTTAATCTTTTCCGTAGTTTGTTGAACCAATTCCGGTCCCAACACAACACTTTCTCCATCTTCATACCAACACAAAGGAGTACGACATCTTCTACCATACAAAGCTTCAAAAGGTGACATCCCAATACTCGCATGATAACTATTATTGTAGGTGAACTCTATCAAAGGTAGATACTTATCCCAACTCCCTCCATTTTCCAAAACACAAGCTCTCAACAAATCTTCAAGTGATTGAATAGTTCTTTCCGATTGTCCATCCGTTTGAGGGTGATAAGCCGAACTCATCCTTAGCTTAGTCCCCAAAGCCTCTTGCAAACTTTCCCAAAACCTCGAAGTGAATCTTGGATCACGATCCGACACAATACTAGATGGAATACCATGCAATCTCACAATTTGCTCAACATAAATCTCCGCCAACCTTGGTATTAAAGTTCCGGTCTTAAAAGCAATAAAATGTGCCGACTTAGTCAATCTATCAATAATCACCCAAATCAAATCATTCCCTTTTGTAGTCCTCGGCAAACCACTTACAAAATCCATAGCAATACTATCCCACTTCCATTCCGGAATAAACATGGGTTGTAATAATCCTGATGGTCTTTGATGTTCAACTTTGGACTTTTGACAAGTCAAACAAGCATAAACAAACTCGGCAACTTCCTTTTTCATACTTGGCCACCAAAACAACTTCTTAAGATCTTGGTACATCTTAGTAGCTCCAGGATGAATACTCAAACCACTTCTATGTCCTTCCTCTAGAATCTTTCTCTTCAACTCGGGTATGTTAGGAACACAAACTCTTTCTCGAAATCTTATAACTCCATTCTCATCAATTTTGAAATCGGTCTCTTTTCCTTGATCAATCAATGCTAGACGATTCACCAAGAAAATCATTACTTCATCAAGAAAATCATTAGTCAACTTCAACATTCCCAATTTCACACTTCTTGGAGTCGTTTCACAAACCAAACTCAAATCTCTAAATCCTTCAATTAAATCCAACTCTCTCATCATAAGTGAAGACATATGCAATGACTTTCTACTCAAAGCATCGGCTACAACATTGGCCTTTCCCGGATGGTAACTCAACTCAAAATCATAATCCTTCAAAAATTCCAACCAACGTCTTTGCCGCATATTCAACTCCTTTTGATCAAATAAATACTTCAAACTCTTGTGATCACTAAAAACTTCGAATCTAGAACGAAACAAATAATGTCTCCATATCTTCAAAGTAAACACGACGGCCGCCAACTCAAGATCATGCGTTGGATAGTTCTTCTCATGCACCTTCAATTGCCTAGAAGCATAAGCAACCACTTGTCCATTTTGCAAAAGAACACCACCCAATCTTATCAAAGATGCATCACAATATACAACAAACGGCTCATTCGGTTTCGGTAGAATCAAAATTGGTGCCGACGTCAACCGCCTCTTCAACTCTTGGAAACTTTCCTCACACAAACTATCCCAAACAAAAGGTTGATCTTTCCTAGTCAATCGGGTCAACGGTAAAGCCAACTTTGAAAAACCTTCAATGAACCTCCGATAGTAACCGGCCAATCCGAGAAAACTTCTAATCTCAAACACTGATTCTGGAGTTCCCCACTTCATTACCGCATCAACTTTAGAAGGATCCACCGCAATACCTCCACTAGATATCACGTGACCTAGAAAACTCACTTCCTTCAACCAAAACTCGCACTTAGACAACTTCGCATAAAGCTTCTTCTCTTGCAAGGTCCTCAACACTATCCTTAGATGTTCTGCATGTTCCTCCTCGGTCTTGGAATACACTAGGATGTCATCAATGAAAACCACTACGAACTTATCCAAATATGAATGGAAAATCCGATTCATGTACTCCATAAACACTCCCGGTGCATTAGTTACTCCAAAAGGCATGACTGAATACTCGTAGTGACCATATCTTGTCCTAAAAGCAGTCTTTTGAATATCTTCCGCCTAGACTCGAATTTGATGATATCCGGACCTCAAATCAATCTTGCTAAACACACATGCACCCACTAACTGATCCTTTAAATCATCAATCCTTGGCAACGGATACTTGTTCTTAATCGTCACTTGATTCAAACGACGATAATCAATACACAACCTCATACTTCCGTCCTTCTTCTTCACCAAAAGCACATGTGCTCCCCACGGCGATACACTCGGACGAATAAACTTCTTTTCTAGTAACTCTTCTAGTTGCTTCTCCAATTCACTTAACTCAGATGCTGACATCCTATAAGGTGCCATAGATATTGGACTTGTACCAGGTACCAAATCAATAGTAAACTCCACTTCTCTTTCTGGAGGCATATCTGACACATCCTCCGGAAACACATCGGGAAATTCTTGCACAACCGGTAGTTCCTTAATTCCAACTTCATTCTCAATCTTCAAAGATGCAAACATAGCAAACAATTCACCATGCTCCAATAAGGACTCCCTTACTTCTTTCCCACTTATCAACTTAGACTCTTCCTCCAATTTCGGAAATGTAATTACTTTCTCACAACAATTAATATGGACTCGATTAAAGATTAACCAGTTCATACCAAAAATCACATCTATACCGCTAAGTGGAATACACACTAGATCCATATCAAAAGATTTACCAAACACGGTCACGGGGCATTTACGACAAACAAGTTGAGTAGTGACAAAACCACTAGCAGGGGTTTCTATTTCCATACAACCAAGCATTTCAGACACAGGAATATTAAGACGCTTCATGCATTCAAAAGATATAAAAGAATGTGTTGCTCCAGTATCAACAATCGCAATTAAAGGAGTGTCATAGATGAAACACGTACCTCTAATGAGATTGTCCACTTGCTCCGATCCATCTCCACTCAAAGCAAACACCTTTCCGGTCGCTTTCTTTGGCTTCTTACATTCCGGACTCTTGTGACCTTCTTCACCACAATTGAAACAAGTAACCTTCTTCTTACATGCATCAACCTTGTGTCCAAACTCCCCACACCTAAAGCATCTATCTCCTTTTGGGCAATCATAGGAACGATGACCCAAGACACCACACTTAAAGCACTTGTCATTAGCATTCTTTCCCTTCTCTCCACTACCTCCAACTTTGCCCTTGTTCTTCTTATCATAAGGCTTACAACGGTCTTGACCTTTTCCTCTCTTATCATTCATCTCCTTGTAGTAGCTTGTCTTAGCTTTCCCATCCAAATCACAAATGTTGCTTTTGTTCACCAAGTTAGCAAAATTCCTTATCTCCAAGATACCAACCAATTGCTTAAGATCGGGACGCAAACCACTTTCGAACTTCACAAACTTATCCCCTTCCGCCTCTACGGTGTTGTAGTGTGGGCAAAAACGGCATAAGTCCTCAAACTTGGTTGCATACTCCGCAACCGATAGATTTCCTTGCTTGAGCTCCATGAATTCCACTACTTTCCGGTTTCTCATGTCCGTTGGGAAGTACTTAGTCAAGAACTCCCTCTTAAAGATATCCCAAGTAATGATAGCTCCTCCTTGGCCCAACCTTTGACATGTATTCCTCCACCAATAACTCGCATCCTCATGCAAAATGTAGCTTCCCAAAGTCACTTTTTGAACTTCCGATCACCTCATTGCTCCGAAAATTCTTTCCATAGCTTCTAACCATTTTTGAGCTCCTTCGGGATCATGACCTCCCTTGAATTCCTTTGGATTGTTCCTAAGAAATCTTTCCAACCTCATTTCATCCTCATTTCCCATACGATTCTCTTGGGCAACCCTTTCGGCCATCCTAGCTGCCGCTTCTTGTGCTAAAGCATTAGCCATAAAGGTTATCGCATCCACCATAGCTCTTTGCGCCATTACCTAAACAACCAACCAAAAGAAATCCAACCTTACGTTAGACTAAGGGTACTAAAAGTGTTCACTAAACTCAAGCACCTATGGGTATACTAACCTACTTGATCCGATATGGACTGACCTTGCTCTGATACCAAAATGTAACACTCCTAATCGATTCGCATGCAATAATTAATGTAAATCATTCAACGTACAAATCATCAAGAACTTTACTTAATACAAGATAATAATAGCATGCATAGAATAACTTAACCACAACAGAAGCATATATAATTCTCATCAAATAACTCATAATAATTAGATCCAAGCATGCAAGTCATAAATCATATTACAACTTCAATTAGGTACTTCCACAAATGAAGCCCCATAACATAATCCAAAATAATGCAACAAGAATTAAAGATAAGATAAATAAGTAGCAAGGTCATACATAATCTCAAACAAACGAGGAACCTAATACTAGTCTAAGCAAGGTTACAAGTATCAGAGCATATCCTAAAACTCTAAGCTTCTAGGATCCTCCTACCTTTCACCTTACCAAGCTATACTAGTCCACCGAGCTAAACTCCAAAGCCACGAAACTACTCCTCAAGTGGAAAATCTGGACCCAAACCATTACACATACACAAAAATAGAGAGTTAGTTATAATTCAAGTTCATAATAATAAGCAGAGCATACACTTATATTATGTAAGCAATTATATCATGAAATAAATCATACGCATATCATATTGGGCTAACAATATATAACATCATGGTTCATCTTGTTTATCAACAAAGCCAAGACATTCAAGTAAAACTCACATAACTCAACATTCACAAGATTACATTGGAAGACAACACAATTACCAATTACCAAGTATAGTGCACAATCTCCTAATGCAAGCTAATGAAAACACATAATGTATGTCGCCTAGACATCGCTAATACATGTGGTACCCGCATCAAATTAGGATAAACATATATCCATCGCATCAAGTCAGTTTTAAGTCATGGGGGACATCGCATCAAGTTGACTCATGAATGCATGAATGTACACATACCATATAATGATGATACCCTAAACAACTAACCATGAATAATATGCCGCTCAACCCTATTACTCCTTCTCAATTCGCATCAAATTCACATCATCATATCATCATTAAGGCATACATTCAAGCAAGATACAACACACTTAACATCTTAGCTAATCATAGCTCATCATCTCGATTTCAATCAATTACATACATAAAAGCATTTCATCATCATACTAACTCAAGGTTCAATCAATCCAAATCAATAACATGTTATATGACCAAATCTAATCATGTTATAAGCTCACAATCATCCTACAACATCAAGAAAATTCTCAAAATTAAGGTATGTTCGCTAAGCGAACACCTGGTGAGCCCTAGCGAAGGAGATACAGGCTGTAACCCCCATCTGGCGAATCCTGGCGAGCTGCTCGCTACTGCTCGCTAAGCGAACAGATGAATTTCTGGGTTTCTAGCAAGAACAGCATGAGTCGCTTGGCGAACAGCTAGCGAGCGTACCCAGAATTCGTGCTCTGTTCGCGGGTTTGACATAAAATCACATAAAAATCACGAATTTCATGTTATAAACCCTTAAAGCTATCACATTTAAGCATACATATCATATATATACTTAAAAGTACAAGTTCTAACATCATCAAACATCATTTCAAATAGAAAGTAGAGATTTTTCCTCATTTTATTCAAAACTCATTTTCAAATATCAATAACAACAATTTTCATATAACACACGAAATTGATGATTGAAATAGCAATTAGGATCAAGTAATAACATAGTAACATCATGCAATAGCACAAAAATTCATTAAATCACATTCCCTTGATCCTATAACCCACCAAAGAGATGAGAGGGTTTGGGTGTGGAGAATAGTCATCTCCCCCCTCTTTGATCATCTCACAAGAATTATAAACTAATCTCTATCCTTGGAATTGTTGAAATTCTGATTCTTCTCCTTCTCTAAAGCTTTCTCTAATCTTCCCCTCTACCTCCTTCTCTTCAAGGTTTCTCTTTCTACCTCTTTCTATTTTCTTAAGTTATGAGCTTTCTCTCACTATCCTCTTAACCTAATCCTAGCTTAACCAAAGACAATAATATCCCTCTTACTAATTTAGGCCCATTAACACTCAAGCCCAATTCTTATCATTATAATTCTAAAACTTATCTTATTCAAAGCACTACTCTTTCCCAAAATAGCCATAATTCTTAATTAATTACTAACTCACTATAAAATACTATAAAAGGCTAATCAACTCTAATTAAAAATAAAATAAATAAATACGGGTGTTACACTCTTCTTCTTGCTTGAGTACCTTTGTTAAATTCTCCCTAGCTTGCTGATATTTCATTACACACAATGCATCTCTACTGTCACGGTTTCTTTCCATCTCTTCTCTATACTCCACAATGCTCTTTTTGAAACGAGACCGAATTCTTGCTCCCCAATCATCTAGATCCTCTGTGCAATTTTGAAGCTTTGAGAGGAGTGCTTCATTAGCCCCACGATTCCACGCTTCCTTTACAACATTGCATAATCCCGGTTCCTCCAACCATGCATTTTCAAACTTAAATATTCTGGCCTTGACCTCCCTTTGTGCATTAACAAGATGAAGTACCAAAGGTGAATGGTCTGACCTGTCAGCAATTCCATTCAATAATTTAAATTGTGTGAATTCATCAAGCCAACTTTGAGTTGCTATAGAGCTCTATCTAACCTCTCCTCTATAGGATTTGCTGCCCTTCTTCCCTTGGTCCAAGTATAAGGATATCCTTCTATTGGGAGATCAATTAACCGACTATCCTGCACTGCTTCTCGGAACCCACGAATCAGCCAAAGAGGCTGCTCCGTACCGCCTCTTTTATCCTCAGTTGAGAGCATATCGTTGAAGTCACCCATGATACACCAAGGAAGTGATGTATCATGCGCTAATTCTCTAAGAAGGTCCCAAGACTCTCTTCTCCTCTCTTTCTCCGGAAAACCATAAAACCCGGTAAATCTCCATGTACTCCAGTTATCAGAACTAACCTCCACATTTATGAAATTTTGTGAATAATTCAAAATTCGACATTGTAACTTGTTTCTCCATAATACTGCAAGTCCTCCACTTCTACCAATCCGATCCACTGCAAATGCAGCTTCGAATCCCAACTTTACACGAATCTCGGTTATTTTATTAGCATGTATCAATGTTTCACAAAGAAATAAAACTTCCGGTTGGTACGTCCGAACGAGGTCCCATAATGTCGGAATTGCACTCGGGTTGCCCAAGCCCCAAAAATTCCAGCTAAGAAGACTCATTGTCCCTGGCGGGCCCCACCAGGGCCTGCCATTAAAAAATTCTTCTCAACTGTGCTTGAATTAGTTGCATTGTTGTGGTTGCTGCTGCTACTAGTTTCACGCGCATGGTTGCATGTTGTCTCTTGATTCCTCATACGTTTTCTATCTCCTTCAATCATTAGTGCTTCATTCTCATCTTCCTCCATTTTTTCTTCATCATTTATGTCTGACTTTATTACTTTCTCATTTTTTGGGAATAAATTTTGGGGGTTACGGAACACCTCAGCAAGCTCAATTTTTGCACCCTTATCCTCATTAATAGTAATGATTTCGTAAGTGCACCAGTTTATCCTCATGTTTTAATAATTGTCAAAACACATGAAAATAGAGTAGAACATATTTTGGCAAACATTACAAATGACTTGACAGCGAAAAACTTTTTTTAACACTTTGAAAAATTGTTTTTAGGTATTATGTATCGATACATAAACATGTGTATCGATACAAATGTCCTGAAATTACTTCAGACTGATTTTGTGCAATTTGTATCGATACATATATCACTTGTATCGATACAAAAGTGGTTTCTCAGAGGCATAGAGTTACATGTGTATCGAATCATGCTTGCATGTATCGATACACACCTATGTCTCTCAGAAATCCAGAAACATCATGATGTATCGAATCATGCTTGCATGATTTGATACATATCAGTCAAGATTTCAAGAAACTGATGTATGTATCGATACACACCCGTGTTTGTATCGATACATAGGTCAAATCTTTCATTTTTAACGCTGGTCAAAGGGTTTGTATCGATACAAATCATCAGTTGTATCGATACATGTCTGTGAAATTTTGCCCAAATTTGCTCAATTCTATTCTCTCTTTAAATAGCAATGTGTTGTGTCATTGTAATCAAGAGAAATCATTGAGTAAGTTCAGAAAACGCTCTGGAGTTCAAATTGAGTGATAATTTGGATCAAAGGTTTCATTCAACACAAGTTCATCATCTTCATCAAGTTTGCAATCAAAATTGAAGTTTGAGTATGGGATCAATTCAATAAGAACTGCAGATTTGTGTGATAACGTTCGATACGGTTCACGGTGAATCAGAATCGTGATCGGGTTGAATTGTGTTGAAGGTTTGGTTTCTCTCAAGGGTTCAAGATTGTGCGAATCTTGGAGTATCAACAACAAGAAGCGAAGGACTCAGCTGGAGGACCGGGTGCGGATTGGCACGGGTTTGATCGTTGGAATCAGAGGGCGAAGCTTCTTTGTGTGTTGAGGTTTATTCGCATAGTTTACTTTTGATTCGTTATAGGGTTATAAGTGTTAATTGTAAACTGTGCACTTGTTGTTCATCGTTTTGATCAATATACTCTCAAATAACCCGTTTGGTTATTTGGGGGGAGACGTACTCGGCCAAACGCGTGGACGACGCGAAAGCCGGAGAACTCCCTAATCAAACGCTTGTGTCTTTCTCTCTTTCATCTTTTACACTTTAGTAATCGCTTTAATTTCGTGTCAATTGAATTTTTCGTGTTCGTACGTGTACACAAAAATTCAATTGGTTTATCTTGATTGTGATTGATTAGATTGGAAACCATAAAACTTGCCTGGGCTGTTTTAGTTGAAAACGTTTAATTTCGAATTATTTGATTCCAATCATTTCTAAGTCTTTTCATACGTTTAGGTTATATTACCTTTCCAGTGATCAATCGGGTGCAAAGAGACTACCGATCCGGTAGGTGCTTCCGCGCATACCATTTAAACGAAATAATTTTGAAAAACCTACATTGTTTTTAAGGGCACTTATTCAACCCCCCCTTCTAAGTGATAGCCAAGTAGTCTAACAAGTGGTATCACGAGTCCGGTTCAATTTTGTTTACAAAATTCGGAGGATTGTGCCAATTATTAGAAAACATGGCTTTTGCACCGAAAGGGGCGTATAATAGGGCTCCTATATTCAATGGAGATCATTTTGATTATTGGAAAAGTAGTATGCGGATTCACATCAATTCTTTTGATGGTGAAGTGTGGAATGCTATTGAGACCAGTCCGTTTGTTCCGACAATCACCGATCCTAATGGCATTTTCACTATTAAGCCTATGGCACAATGGACGGATGATGAAAAGAAAAAGGTTAATTACGATGCAAAGGCACAAACCATACTTATTTCATCCCTTGGGATTGAACAATTTTATCATGTGTCGCATTGTTCTACGGCCAAAGAAATGTGGGATACATTAGTTACTCATTTTAAGGGAACTAATGAAGTCAAAATTTCAAAAATAAACACCTTAACTCAAGAATTTGAATTGTTTCATATGCAAGATGGTGAAACCATTGCGGATATGCAACAACGATTTGTAAAAATCACCAACAAGTTACATGGTCTAGGAAAACCAATCACAAATCAAGATGCTACTAATAAGATTTTGAGATGTCTTAATAGGTCATGGCAACCAAAGGTCACCGCAATCAAAGAAGCGAATGATCTTACTACTTTGAGTCTCACAACCTTATTTGGTAAGCTAACGGAACATGAACAAGTGCTCAATTTGTTGGAAAAGCATGAGAAAGGTGAGAAAAAGGAAAAACACAACGAAAAGGAAAAAGAAAAGGATAAGAGGTTCATTGCTCTAAAGGCCTCCAAATCCAAGTCCAAAAAGGTTGAGCAAGTGGAAAGTAGCTTAAGCGAAGACGATTCCGATGATGAGGAAATGGGGCTCTTCGTTCGACGCTACAATAGATATGTGAGAAAGAATGGGATAAAACATTCCGATGACAATCTTAAGAAGTTTCGGAAAGATAGTGGTTACCGCCGGAAGAATGAAGATGATAGGCGCTCCAAGAAAGGGGCATGCTATGAATGTGGCAAAGTTTGCCATTTCAAGCCGGATTGCCCTAAGCTCAAGAGAAAAGAGAATGAGTCACCTTCATTCAAAAAGGGAAGCAAGGACAAAGGAAAGAGAGCTTATTTTGCATGGGAGAGCGGGAGCTCATCTTCCTCTTCACCATCAAGCTCTAGCTCAAGTAGTGAAGATGCATTGGCTAATGTGTGCTTAACATCCCGTGATCGCAAGAAACTTGCTTCTAAAAAGGTAAATCAAAATCCCTCTAGCTCATATACACTTTTAGAATATCATGAGTTGCAAGTTGCTTTTGAAAAGTTACACAAAGAGACTAAAGAGGCTTTTCAACGATTAAAATTTTTAATGGAAGTTAATAAATACCTTGAGGCAAAAGTTTCGGAAACGGAGCTTGAGTTGAAAGCCCTCAAAGAGTCTTTGATTCAAAAACCTCTTGTGACTTTTGATAGTTATGGTAACGATAGGACCGGATGTGATGGATGCTTTTACTTACGTAGAGACTTACGAAAGTTACAAGATAAGCTAAAAGAACCATCCAAGCCGGATATTACTTTTGCGATTGATCCATCTAAATTCAACAAATCTTTGAAACCTATAAATAAAAAGTATAAATTTATTGAAAAGGATCCTAAGAAAAGTAATCCTCATATCGTTTGTCATTATTGTTGTGACAAGGGTCATACTATTGCAAAATGTTATGCTCGAAAAATCTTGGTACCAAAAGGCAAATTGCAATGGTTACCTAAGTTAAGCAATAATGTTGCTACTAACCAACTAGGACCCAACATGAGTTGGGGACCTATTTCAAATGTCTAAAGTATATAGGACAACGTCTTGGACCATTGACGAAAGACACCGAGAACAATGGAGTTCAAGACTTACGAACAAGGAAAATGATGAGAAAAGCTTCAACTCAACACTTACAATGTTGTGGAAATTGATCACTTCCTCCACATAACACTTAAGAGAAGATTCTATTCTCTACCTTTTCCTTTATATTTTTTTTGCATTTGTATATTGGTTCATATACATACAACTTTCACCTTAATATGATATGTGCTTTGATAGTTGTCTAATCCTTCATTTCCAAGAATTTTGCTCAAAAATATTTATAAGTTTTTGAGACTCATACGTCTTAAATGGGGTTTTGACAAAAATCATTACAATTGCCATATTAAGTTCATATTTGGTTTGTATATGTTTATTTTGTTCTTATATGTGACTTTGTTTGCATACATAGACATATATTGTCATATAATTAATTTTGGTACTTTGATTCATTTATGTGGATATCTCATCATGCATATATGGTTTAACATGTGTTCTCATGTTATAATGTGCTTTGGTATTGCTTTTTGCTCACATACATAAGAATGTACCTTGTTGATTGTATGTGTTTCATACATCATGTTATGTTTATGCATTTGTTGCATTGTTTTGTTTTTTTTTCGTCCCATATTTTGATATGTTGGTTGATTTAAAATGTCGATATGTTACGATATTCATGCGTTGGTTTTGGTTTGTTGTTCTACATTCCATATTTGTCATGAAATTTGGCATTCGTCATTGATATATTTTGGCATATCTTTGTATGTATTTATATTGATTAGGAACTTTCATCATATATGTGCATTTCGACAAATGTAAGTGCACGATATGACTTTGGTTGAAATTGTTTGAACATGATACTTCTAATAGACCCTCTTCTTCTTTTTGATATTGTCAAAGGGGGAGAGATTTGGATGCACAAGCTAAGGATGAATAGCTAAAAGAATTCTTGAATATTATCAACAATGTCAAACGCATTTATGGCATCAACTCAGGGGGAGCGTTGCTTATTGTTAGCCTTGATGTTTATTGCGTCTGTATACATATTGCTATTTTTATTGCATATTAGGTATAGGCTTAGTTAGCTTATGCATAGTTTTGACAATTATCAAAAAGGGGGAGAATGTAAGTGCACCAGTTCATCCTCATGTTTTAATAATTGTCAAAACACATGAAAATAGAGTAGAACATATTTTGGCAAACATTACAAATGACTTGACAGCGAAAAACTATTTTTAACACTTTGAAAAATTGTTTTTAGGTATTATGTATCGATACATAAACATGTGTATCGATACAAATGTCCTAAAATTACTTCAGACTGATTTTGTGCAATTTGTATCGATACATATATCACTTGTATCGATACAAAAGTGGTTTCTCAGAGGCAGAGAGTTACCTGTGTATCGAATCATGCTTGCATGTATCGATACACACTTATGTCTCTCAGAAATCTAGAAACATCATGATGTATCGAATCATGCTTGCATGATTTGATACATATCAGTCAAGATTTCAAGACACTGATGTATGTATCGATACACACCCGTGTTTGTATCGATACATAGGTCAAATCTTTCATTTTTAACGCTGGTCAAAGGGTTTGTATCGATACAAATCATCAGTTGTATCGATACATGTCTGTGAAATTTTGTCCAAATTTGCTCAATTCTATTCTCTCTTTAAATAGCAATGTGTTGTGTCATTGTAATCAAGAGAAATCATTGAGTAAGTTCAGAAAACGCTTTGGAGTTCAAATTGAGTGATAATTTGGATCAAAGGTTTCATTCAACACAAGTTCATCATCTTCATCAAGTTTGCAATCAAAATTGAAGTTTGAGTATGGGATCAATTCAATAAGAACTGCAGATTTGTGTGATAACGTTCGATACGGTTCGCGGTGAATCAGAATCGTGATCGGGTTGAATTGTGTTGAAGGTTTGGTTTCTCTCAAGGGTTCAAGATTGTGCGAATCTTGGAGTATCAACAACAAGAAGCGAAGGACTCAGCTGGACGATCGGGTGTGGATTGGCACGGGTTTGATCGTTGGAATCAGAGGGCGAAGCTTCGTTGTGTGTTGAAGTTTATTCACATAGTTTACTTTTGATTCGTTATAGGGTTATAAGTGTTAATTGTAAACTGTGCACTTGTTGTTCATCGTTTTGATCAATATACTCTCAAATAACCCGTTTGGTTATTTGGGGGGAGACGTACTCGGCCAAACGCGTGGACGACGCGAAAGCCGGAGAACTCCTTAATCAAACGCTTGTGTCTTTCTCTCTTTCATCTTTTACATTTTAGTAATCGCTTTAATTTCGTGTCAATTGAATTTTTCGTGTTCGTACGTGTACACAAAAATTCAATTGGTTTATCTTGATTGTGATTGATTAGATTGGAAACCATAAAACTTGCTTGGGCTGTTTTAGTTGAAAACGTTTAATTTCGAATTATTTGATTCCAATCATTTCTAAGTCTTTTCATACGTTTAGGCTATATTACCTTTCCAGTGATCAATCGGGTGCAAAGAGACTACCGATCCGGTAGGTGCTTCCGCGCATACCATTTAAACGAAATAATTTTGAAAAACCTACATTGTTTTTAAGGGCACTTATTCAACCCCCCCTTCTAAGTGATAGCCAAGTAGTCTAACAGATTTGCTTACCATGATTTCCGCCTTGAGCCTGTCCTTTACCGTTACCGCAATTATTGCTCCCAAACACCGGACTTCATTCACGTTTGCCATCATCCTCGGCTCCCCTCCGCCCTCAACTCTGGACTTCATTCACGTTTGCCATCATCCTCTTCAATCTCAAACAACTTAGGACACTGGGTATCAGAATGACCAATCAATCCACACAAATAAGAAAAAGTGCCCAGCCTTTCATATTTGAATTGCACCATCTTTCCTTCCCCTCCAGGCTTCTTAATCTTCTTGGCCTTTTTGAGAGGTAAACGGATATCCACCAAGACTCTAATCCGCATATATTTTCGCCAAGAAAGGCTGTCATTCTTCTCGTCGTACTCCAAGAACTCTCCAATGTATTCAGCAATGTTTTTTCCAGCCTTATGTGACATGAATCCAACCGGTAAATTGTGAACTTGGATCCAAAAAGGTACCTTAACAAGTGGTATTTCTAGCGGATCTGCGTCTTCTGGTAAAATGCTCAAGACAAATGTATGGTTATCGAAGGACCAAGGACCTTGCTTCAGTATTCGTTGGACATCAACATGATGATAAAACCGAAAAATAAACAATCTTGGATGCACCTCTTCAATATCCATGCCTCACCCTAGTTGCCATATATCTCCCATCTTGTTCATCATCATCTGCGTTCTAATTGGCCAGTTTGTGAGAAAACGACCAACAAGACTAAAGGACTTTTGTTGCACCGTCAAAGTCTCGTCGTCTATATCGATCTCCAGTTCATCATCCTCATTATTAAGGGACAATTTTTCAACTTCTATAGTAGCACTATTGACGTTATGTTGACCTTGTTCTTCCATGCGTAAAACTTTGAATTAGTAGAGGAGTAGAATTTTTTATTTCTTTGTTAGGGTTTGATTTTAGGGAAAACTCTCATGCAGAGAGAAGAGCCTCACATACGAAGAAAAAAATTCTAAATAATTGTTTTTTAACTCTTACAAGTTTAAGGCGTGCCATATATCATTTTTTTTCTTCTAAAATTAACTATTTTTATCGACAATATATTGAGTTTTTTTTTTGACTCCGACAATATATTGAGTTATAATTACATTTTTGAGAAAAAAAACTTTTACTATCTAAAAGCTAACTATTGTCCATAATTTTTATAACAATTTTTTATTATTATAAGAGGATTACCCTTATCGTTCTAACCATAATACTTTTGTGATACATATAATCTGTGAAGCACGGACACTTCGCGGATTAGGCGTGTCCGTGTCCGACACGTGTCCGTATCGGTGTCCGACCCCGATACGAAATTTATGATTACACTGAATTATATTATTTTTCCAAATTATTATCGGTGTTGCCGTGTCAGTGTCCATGTCGTGTCTGGTATCTGTGTTGGTGTCCGTGCTTCATAGCATATAATAATTATTTTTGATAAAGACATATAAAAAATATTTATTAAATACACTATAATATTATTTTGATAAAATATTATATATGTTTTATTTTTTTAACAGTTTTTTATTTTATATAAAAGTTAAAAATGGTATAAAATGTTATAATTTACTAAATATATGCCATCTATTTCTAAAATAATAGAATAAATAAAAACTTTACTTTGTTCCATCTTAAAATACCCAAATAATAAAACAAAAAATATTAGACCATGGTAATTGTTTCTTTACTGAGAACCTGTGTTCCCCGGGTGCGGATACGTACAGGTATCCGATATGGATATCGGTATAGGGTACAACATTTTTAGAAAAACTAATGTATGTATATGAGCATAAATTAAGATATAGATGTGTACTCAGTACTGATTCGGGTACGTACCCGATATCGGTACTCTCCCTTAAATGGAGTATCCGTGCATCATAGCTGAGAACAATTTTTTTTTTTCAACATTAATTCTCCAATTTTTTAGAAAAAAAATTATAATTTAGTGTTTTATCGCAAAATAAATAAAAATAAAAATTTAACAAAAGATTATTCAATCTAAAAATTAAACTTAAATTCTATAAAACAATTTCAGAAAGAAATTTCATTAAACACTAGTACTTGTTTGGTTCATTGTTGAAACTTGAAAGTTGAAAATGATTGAAATTAAGGGAGTAGTAGAGAGTAGAGACCAATAGGTAGGTGTATACATATACCCTACACATGCGCATGTGTTACCAAACCAATTTCTTCATAGCCATCTTCCCCACCAACCCAACCAACAACCTCATAATTTCCTCTTCCTTGTTTTTTTTCTTCACCAAACAAAAAAAAAAACCGAAACTTTCAACTATAAATTGAGCCATCACACAAAACCACATCGTTCGTTCATCTCTTCGTTAGATCCAACTACCCATTTCACCTTCCTCATCATCCTTCCGGTAATTCCAAGATCACCACACTCTTTTGCATGTTTCAATTTGTTCTCTTTAATTTGCTGAATCATAAAGTTTTGATTTTTATCTCAATTTTGGAATTCTTTCAAGTTAATTTGAAATGGGTTTTTTATTTTTCACAAAAAAATTATATGGGGTTTAATCCCTTAATGCGATTTTATGTTTGAATCAAATTTTTGATAACTGGGTTAGTTTTTTGATGAAATAGATTAAGAAGAAATGAAGATTTTATGCTTGGTATCATTTGATAATTGAGTTATGAGATAGTTGGTTGATGAACTAGATTATCAGTTAGTTTGGAATTATTTGATAATTGAGTTACTTGGTTGATGAACTGAACTAGATTAAGAACAAATGGCGCGCAAGAAGATCAGAGAGTATGATTCCAAGAGATTGTTGAAGGAACACTTTAAGAGACTTTCTGGCAAGGACTTACCTATCAAGTCTGCACAAGTAAGTATTCTTAATCATGTGTTAGTAAGTTTAAATATTTATTTTGTTATAATGTGTGACTGATTAGTTATTATGAATAAATTTATATATGAAGTCTATCATATAAATTTTGTTGGGAAAATTCAAGATTCTTTCACTTTTACTTATCGTAGGAAAGTATAATTGATTGTATATTTGGATAAGTAGTTTAATTAAGTGCTTATTTGATAATAGCTTGTCGCACTAGAATTTGGGTCTATTTGGATTGGCATATTCGAGTTTATCTACTGACATAAGCATTTGTGATACTGGTTGGTTAAAAGATTAAAAATATCAAATTTTTAGAAATCAATAGGCTTTCACAATGTTTCCATGATTCAGTTTAGTGTGCATGTCGGACTTGTGTTGAATAATGAATTTGTTTTGGTGTGTGCTTTAAGGTTACGGAGGCCACTGATTTCACCGAGTTGCAAGACAAGGAACCTTGGCTTTCTTCTTCTAAATTGGTTGTGAAACCTGACATGTTATTTGGGAAGCGTGGTAAAAGTGGTTTGGTTGCCTTGAATTTGGATTTGGCACAAGTTGCTTCATTTGTGAAGGAGCGTCTTGGTAAAGAGGTGTTTTTCCCCTTCCTCGATCTGTCCTTAAAACCTGACATTCACGATATTTGCATTTTATTTTACTTTTTAGTTGTTTTAAGTATTTTCCTTTCAACCCTTTTAATTTACTTTAGTCACATGTTTATTGAACATATAGGTTGAAATGGGCGGATGCAAGGGACCGATAACAACTTTCATTGTTGAACCTTTCATCCCACATAATGAAGAATTTTACCTTAACATCGTCTCTGACAGACTTGGGAACAGCGTAAGCTTTTCAGAATGCGGAGGAATCGATATTGAAGAGAATTGGGATAAGGTACTGCGACAAATACTTTTCCTCTTGCAGATTGAATGCTATCTGTGCTCTGCATGTATAAAATTTTCCGTTTATTATCCATAAGATTCAAAGTAAGTGGTTTTGTTTATATTTCAGGTTAAGACTGTCTTTGTTCCAACAGGAGTATCTCTTACATCAGAAATTGTTGCTCCACTTGTTGCAACCCTTCCCTTGGAGGTAAATTCAACTTAACTGGCATTTTGTTATTTTACGAACAAACTAACTTTGAACGTTTTATGCACATTTATATTTATGCAATTTACTCAATTAGATTGATTACCCTGTACATTTTTTTTAGATCAAAGGAGAAATCGAGGAATTTCTCAAGGTGATTTTCACTCTGTTCCAAGGTATACAAAGTAACAAAATATATATATTAAGACACCACTGTACTGTTTCCTTTAAATTTATATATTTATTTGTTTACTTTGCTTTTGTGTTAGACCTGGATTTCACTTTCTTGGAGATGAATCCTTTCACATTGGTCGATGGAAAGCCTTATCCATTGGATATGAGAGGCGAGCTAGACGACACTGCTGCTTTCAAGAACTTCAAGAAGTGAGTTCTTTCTCTTTAACAAATGCCAAGTGTTATTTTCGAGGATGGGATACTTGTGCTAATTCGTACGGATGGATATTTTGCAGTAATTATTTTTAAATGAATAGACGTTGTCGTACTGGTTGCAGGTGGGGTAACATTGAATTTCCACTGCCATTTGGAAGGGTTATGAGTGCCACCGAGTCTTTCATTCACGGACTAGATGAAAAGGTACACCAATATAACTTTGACCTAAATGTACCATCTTATTCAATTTAGTTAAGACTATGTAAGTCCAGAAAATATGTGTGCACATGTATGTGCATTTTTTTTTAACTTCTTACATGCGGTTAGTATTCTGAAAATCCCCTAGAGGAATCTTGCGTAATTAAAAATGCTGCAATTCAATTAAATTTCCCAAAATTTATGTAGCACAAACATTTCGGATTGAAGGTGTGTGTCTAATGTTTGACACTTGTAGTTACATTCAATCGCTTCCATTTTCTTAAATTTTTACCAGTTTCTACGTGTTAGTTTCATGTCAGGTGTTTGTATCAATAACTTATTGATGAATGAAATGATAATATTACTTATAGTTATGATTTGATGTTATTAGTTAATTTATACATTTGTTTAATTTTCGCAGACAAGTGCATCTCTAAAATTCACTGTATTGAACCCAAAGGGCCGAATTTGGACAATGGTTGCCGGGGGAGGTGCCAGTGTCATCTACGCTGACACAGTGAGTTTCTTTTATTTTCAAAACCAAATTCATTCTTAATCTCCATATTTGCAGCATGAAGTGACGACTTTTATGCTAAATATTATAACAGGTAGGAGATCTTGGCTTTGCAAATGAGCTTGGAAACTATGCAGAATACAGTGGTGCACCCAATGAAGAGGAGGTTTTGCAGTACGCCAGAGTTGTAATTGATGTAATTAATTTTCATATCTGCTTTATTTTTAGTGTACACTGTACATATCAATTTAGATTGAAAAATGGGGATAACATGAAACACAGTCCTTGATTAAAGTGTCGGAAGGTATATAGCACCAACACTTTAGATTGAAGGCATGTCTAGTGCCTGACACGTGTTAGTGTTCGATGACACGACGCCGACACATGTGATTGCAATCAACTACTTCTATTTTTTCAAATTATTACTTGTGTTGGTTGGTGTCAGTATTGTGTCCGGTGTCCGTGAGGACTGTGACTCTATTGTACTTAATAGATATGGAGATACTAGAGTCATTATGTAGCTGCAATAATCTTTTTCATTTCTTTCCAGTGTGCAACTGCAGATCCTGATGGCCGAAAAAGGGCTCTTGTTATAGGTGGAGGCATAGCCAACTTTACCGATGTTGCTGCTACTTTTAGTGGCATAATCCGGGCACTAAAGGAGAAGGTAACACAACAATCATAGAACTTTGCATAGTTGTATCATGAGACTTCTTGTAGTATAGTTGATTGATTTTTGAGCTACTGCGATCCAGGAATCAAAGTTAAAGGCAGCAAGAATGCACATTTACGTGAGGAGAGGCGGTCCGAACTACCAAAAGGGTCTAGAGAAAATGCGAGCACTTGGAGACGAAATTGGCATCCCGATTGAGGTTAGTTAATTAATCAACGCTTTTATTGATACGAAAAATTGTTTGGTGTAACGGTTTATTAATCCTTTTGCATAACTTCATTGCAGGTTTATGGACCTGAAGCAACAATGACTGGTATATGCAAAGAGGCAATACAGTGCATTACAGCTTCCGCTTAAGTATCCATTCAGGTCAATCCTTCTTTAGCGTCCGTGTCATTTGGTAACTTGAAGTGAACACTGATTTGTAATTTCCTTTGTCATTCTCGGAATTTGTAAATTTAGTTACACCGTCCAAAAAGAGTGGTTGGGACTTGGGAATGTTGTCTCAGTTTTTTTCTTATAGAATTTGATTGATGGTACTGTCTGGATACAATAAAGAGGGTTTTTTCTTTTCTTTTTCGTGTGACTGAGTGATACCTTTGTTCTGTGTTTTGATATACTTTCTTCTGCTCTCCCTTCTCCCTATCAATGCAGTGCCTGAATGTGTTTCAATGGTGTAATAGGTGTTAGAACTAATAATTAGAAAAATAATAGAAGTTGAACGATGAAGAGTCTTAATATTGTGAGTCGAGCACTAAGCATTGAGTATGGCGCTAAATTGTGAGTAGGTAGGTCTGTTCATGATTCATTTTTTAAGACAATTGAACCGAACTGGAAAAACAATACGCTCAACCCGAACTGGTTATCTAGTTTAGTGCACTGGGTTCTAATTTTGACATGAACTGTGTATGCTTGCGATGCTTGCTTCTGAAGCAAATGCCAGTGGTTTGAACATGATGATGTTTCAATAACACAAATAATTGAAATTAGCATTGAAAGAGTTCATATTGTGTTACTTTTCTAATTAATTATTCATACCGATCAAGATTGATTTTATGGGCAAAGTTATCTTATCTTAATCTTAATTATTATAAATGGTAAGTTGTGACTCCATTTCTAAACCCTAATTAACCTCCTAATCTCTTTCCTAATCTCTTTCTATTTTCCCTACTAAACCTATTTAGTTTTTTATTTAAAAATTAAATTTGATAAAACAGGTAAGGCCCATTAATTGTTGTGTTGCTCCATGTGTTTTCTTTTTTCTTTTGCTTAATACCAATGCACATTAACTGATAAAGCAAATACATCTCATTAGCTAATATCATCAGCAAGCTTGGAAAAGTGAAAAAGAAAAGATTCTTCCACAAAGACACTCAAAACCACCTATTACCACCCAACCACTTACTAATTACCAGGCCCTCCACATATTAATCCCTTCCTCTCAATTTGAAATTTGAATTAGCCATTATTAATGGTTTTTAGAAAGTGGTTGAACAAGAATACAGAAACCAAAATACCAAGAAAAAGAATGAAGAAGAAATAAGAGTGAAAGAGCAGATCGCCACACACACGAATCGTACCGGACCACCACTGTCCCCGCTGCCGCTACCATCTCCGGACGGAATCCAATCACCAACACACGCCACCGACCCACTCTCCTGTTAGTTCTCTCTCTCGCTCTCTCTTTCATCTTTCACGTTCTATTGTTTCTCCTTTCTCTCTATTTTTTTTTTCTCCATTGCAATCTGCACACAAATTTCATCTATTCTCTCCTTCACCCCTCAATTCGATTATATTGTATTCGTTTTTCTTTTACTATGGAAATTTGGCTTCACACATTCATTTTTGTGGTCCAACAAATTGTGTTCTCTGGAATTTAGGGGTTTAACCTGATGCAATTAGAGGGGTTTGTAGTTTGGATTAAGCGTATAAAGAGGCTTTTGATGGTGTTGTTGAGGTTCAGCAGTGTATTCATAGAGTGAATCTTCAACAAATGAAGGTATGTATAGTTACAATAATATTTTTTTAGTTGTTTTGATCTCTGATTTTTTTCCATTTCCTATTTGCTTTTAGTGTTTTCTGTTTTGTTATCGTGTATTTGAGAATGATTCAAATCCGGTGGATTTTAAAGTCACCCTTTAATTTGTATATTCTAAAACATGGTATATTATTCTAACATTTGGTACTTTTATTTTGAACTATATATAATATATGATTCTAACATGGTATAATGTTTACTTTCTTTTTCCATTAATTCCTTTTTCTTTGCTATGTTCATTGTTCTCTTTTCCTTTGTCCTTTTTGTGAATTATATCATCATTTATTCCTTTTAGTTTATCTATTCTTTCTTGGAATGTCATTGAGAAATATTTGGAACTAGATCTTATGGGGCTGTATATATTGTACGAGTTACCAATGACATCAATTATTGGATCTCAATTAGCTTTTCCTCCAAATGATGCCGAAATCAATCACGGTCGTTGATGATCTGAATTGGTATCTACACTAAATTCATCGTTTCTTTGTTTCAATTTCTATCTCCCTATCTCTCCTCTTCATTATTATTTTTTTGCTCTTAATTATTGCAAGACAATTCCTGCAAAATGTAGATAACAGATTGCGTAGGAAGGAGGTTTATGTGGCGTTTGTAAATAGAATGATTATGATTGTCGATGAATGGCTCGTGGTAACTTTTCTTCATATAGGTACAATTTGTGGTTTCTTGAACCCATCAAAGTTAGTTTCACAACATATTTCCTTTAATTATATTGAGAACTACAAATTGAGTTTTATTGTGTTGTGAAAATCACTTCTTTAATTTCCTTTAGTTGGTTTTTGAATTGATCTATGTTGTGTGCATATGCTGTTTTCATATTTGATATGCATGGTTCTAAGAAAAATGAAACCTGTAAAGTGTGCTTAATTTATAGTATGCACAAGCACAACTTATTCTGAATTTATACAAGAAATGAATTATTTATCATCTGCTTATTTTTTTAATTGTATTGCACAATAGAGGGATAAAGCTTAAGATATGTTGATTCATATTTAACTTATTAATAATGGTGGTTATGTATATTTCTACAAATTGCAGGTTCAAGGTTCATTTTAAGTAATTGACAATTCTGAATCAACAACTTTTATTTTCTTTGATAGGGTGGTTTCTCAAGCTTTGGGAAGAAATGTATAAGATCTGCTAAATAACATGAATCAGGTAATAGAATTCTTACGGTAGTTAAATTAATGTACTTATTTATTTGTTATAGGATTTAGCTTATCTGCCAGAGCTTGACACACTTGCGGACAAACGAATGTTGTTTAAGGTATAAGTTAGTGATGCCAATTTGTTTCATAACTGACGCAATTATACCGTTAAGAAGTTGACTGAAGCCAAGGAGATTATCAATCAATTTTTATCACTTCATTGAATTGATGTATGAATACATTTTCTATTGATTTTCCTTATTTTTTTTATTGATAATTTCAGTAATCCTTAAACTCTCGAACATATATGACAGATGAGTCATGTGGATACTGATGCTGAGTGTGTTGAGATAGGGACTGAAGTCGTTTCTGACCACAAGAGTAAAGTCGTTTCTCTTTTGTAACAAAACCGGTTTTCATCCATTCTACGCATACCACTTGCCACGGGTCTCCTTTTCTCTGCATTATTCATACCCTGCTTCTTTTCATTTTTTGCATTTGAGAGCCATAGATATTATTATTATTCTGTGTCTCTCACTTTTATTATTGCTGTGTTGTTTCATTTTTGTTTTCAGTTTTCACCTCTCCATAGGGAAGTCCAACCCTTTTTCTATTTGTTTCACAAAATAATCCTAACCCACTTTTGTGTGGTGGTATGATTAGAAACCTTTTTTTAATATTGTAAGCATATGTATTAGTAATTATTTGTTTTCTATTGTAAAGATAGATATTCATAGTTAACATTGATGATTTCTTCGTCGGTTTTTTCATCTCTATGTCTAACTTTAGTTGCACATCAATGTAGTTAACTTTTAAGTTTTGAGTTTTTGGTCAACAGAAAACTAATTTATGGTTTAGGACAAAAATATTTATATTGCTTTGTGTAGATCTATTTTGCTTTCTATTGATTCTTTGTCTTTGATTTTCTTGCATGATTTAGCTAGGTCATTTTTTCCTTTTGGTTGTTTTTGCTTTAGGTCCGGTACTTCATATGATTTAAAGTCATCATTTAATTTGCATATTATGAAACATGATATCTGGTTCCAGTTTTTGTACTTTTACTCTAAACTATATATACTAAACACATTTATTTTACACTTATTGATTGTTTGCTTCTAATTTTATGGTTACTATATTCAAGATACTTTGCATAAATGTTTGAATTTGTTATAACTGATTGTTTTTGGTACAATGGACTGAGTTTTAGTTTTTGTTTGGAATAAATGGCTGATTTTGAAGTCTAAAGTAGCATTAGATTTTTTAGATTTATTGAAGCAGATGAATTTCATTTGAGTTATTGTTGCTTTTGAAAGTGAGTTAGTTGAAAATCTTTTTTCTTCTTATTCCATATTGTTGCTATTATAGCTTCAATTTTCCTATCTTTCTTTGACAATGGAAATGAAACTTTCTTTAGTTATATCAATATTTCATAGAAGATTGATATTTTTAAAGCCTTTCTCACTTTCATGCATGCCACACTATTCTGATGCAACCTGTTGTTAGTTGCAGTACCTGAAGCAGCTGCAAACTCTCTTTTGGATGACCACGTCTCATTTTCCGGGTTGTGTGATTGTTTGATTAATTGCTGAGAGGAATTAGTTGTATTTGAGAAGACTAGATGCACTGATTACCTTCAGAACATTGCCCTTGATCTTTGTGATCGAGCTGAACTGTATGATAAAAAGGTCCCCCTTTTTGATGAATACAACATCGAAGAAGGTCCCACTACCACAGAAAAAGGCTACGATAGCGCTCTTTTTTTTCTTTAATAGCACTTTTAAGTGCTATAGAAGCCAGTGCTATTGTAAGTCTATGGCTATTATAGCACTTTTAAAAGTGATATCGTATGTCCAACTTTTAATAGCGCTTTTATTCAATAAAGTGCTATCGTATGTCTGTTTCTGAGCATAAATTGGCACTTTTGGCAACTAGATTTAATAGCGCTTTTCTTAAAAACGCTATCATAAGTTTTAGTTTTTAATAGCATCCAGATCATAAAGCGCTATTGTTTGTCATTTTTTTATTAAAAAAACCTGCAATTTATTTATTTTTGCCATCAAGTTTCTTCCAATATTTTCTTATACAACTTAAAACTTAATTTTGTTTTTTCAATTAATCAGTGACCTGGAACTTAAAACATAGCAAATAATACAAAAGTTCTATTAAAGGATAATTGTAGTACAATCAAAATTACACCCCTCCCTTCACAAAACAGATTCAACCCAATTCTTTGTCCAAGACAAAAGCAAATTAACATATGCCACAAAATAGAAAATAAGTACCAAAGCTAATTGGTTTACCTAATTTAAATAACACTAATTAAAATAAGATAACCTAATTAACCTAAGCCAACCACTAAATGATGTTCATAACACTAAATAAAACAAGACTAACTAATTAACCTAAGCAGCCCTTTGTCATTTTCCAAACCAAAGCCAGCATCTCTGTCATGTTTTCAAGAAGTTCCTGAAAAATAAAAAATATACAACAGTCAATACCCTGTGCTCATGAGAGATTGATACAAATTTTGTTTCAAATTAATCTAAGCCCACACCACAATACATCTAAGAAACAACAGACAACACAAAATATAAGGTTATTCCAAATCTGAAGTAGCAGAGAATATATAGGCATATTCCAAAAAAATAGTTTAGTAACATTTGTTTCATATGTACCTTATCCAATTTCCCCCAGGGATAACATTTATGAACATATATTCCATCCACTCTTCCTTCACTTTATCTAACTTATCCTTAGAGTATGTACGACACTTGATCCTTTTTAATGCAGCAGACCCCTGCTTTTTTTTCTACAGACTTATAAAAACTACCCTATTTCAAAAATGCATTGGATTGTTAAATTAGATAGATATTTTGCAAATGTGTCTAATACTAAGATTAGAAACATGCAGAGTAGAAATGATTGTCTTAGTTTATAATTCCATAAATTGTTTTTGCAAACTGCTGTAATGTATATTAGCCATTTGTAACTTTTGTATGAAAAAAATCACAATATCAATATAATCATTTTTGAGAGTTTTGAGGTAAACTGCTTTGCCCGTTAGATTGAATCTGGTATTTCGGAGGCGAGCTGACAGTTTTGAGGCCCTCTATTGTCTTCATGGCTTATGTTTTTGGAGGCTTATAATGTGGTGTTTTGAAGGTTTTGGAGTTTGTTATTGTTTGGAGTTTGATGTGCTTGCATGTGGTGTTTGTCATCACATGTAGCCTGTTGTTTTTAGTGCACCAATACAAGAATTGTAATTGCAAAAAGAAAGCGCTGATACCTAACATTTTGAAATCAACTAGCAATTATGGATTTCTGAGTGAATTGGTTTATGCAATATTTAATTTAAAAAAAAAAATTTGGTATATGATTCGGTTGATATTCGAAAGTTGCAAAGGATCAAAATGAATGACATAAATATAGCATATCTATTTTTTTCCTTTTCTTTTCAAAGTCTAAATTTCATTAAGTGAGGATATATTGATGAAGTTATATTTTATTTATTGTTATTCACCAATTTTATTATTCTAATTTGCTTGGCTAAGAATCAAAATGCAATGTACTCTTCAATGGACGTTTATGAACACATACTTGATTTAATGATTTTAAATAATTTTTATAGTTCTGTTTATACTTACTATTTTCAATTTCAATATATCAATATTTTGAATTCATTTTATTTTTGTAATTGCAATTTTAATCATAACGATTTAAATGGTATATCTGCACTCCACATAACCCGTGCGATGCATGGGTCGGAGTCTAGTTGTCCATAAATACAATCTTTATGGACCGTCCATAAACCAATCAAAATACAACTTTACTCATGCGCCCCCATATTACATGCGCGCCCCCATATTACTCACGCACCCCCCAAATTTCTTTAGTGCCCCCAACTGACTAGCGCCCCCTATATTTCTCATGCACCCCCCCAAATTACTCATGCACCCTCCAAATTACTTATGCACCCCTCAAATTTTTCACGCACCCCAAAAATTTCTCATGAACCCCCCGAATTTCTCTTGCACCCCCCAAAATTCTCATGTACCCCCCCAATTTCTCGCACACCCCCATATGACTTTTGCCCCCCAATTTTTTTTTTGTCCCCTCCACATTTCTAACTTAAACCATTTTGCTGTAGGAATGGTTTCAGAGAAATGCACTCAAGTCTCAAAAACCATTAAGTGCATAAGATTGTTTTAGATTACAACCCTATAATTAAAATAGAAACAATAATTGTGATTTAATGGTTTCGATTGTCTTATATGAGAAACCAAAATTATTGTTAAATTGTTTTAAATACTTTAATGATTATAATTGTACCAAAAAAACTAAAAAATAATGATTATAATAAAAAACCATTAAACAATTTTGCTGTGGGAATGGTTTCAGATGATTGTAATAAAAAACCATTAGGTGCATATAATGGTTTTGGAGTACAACCCTATAATTAGAATAAAAACAATAATTGTGATTAAATGGTTTAGATTGTCTTATATAAGAAACCAAAATTATTGTTAAATGATTTTAAATAATGATTATAATTGTACAAAAAAAAAATAATGATTCTAATTATAGGTTGTACTTCAAAACCATCTTATGCACTTAATGATTTTGGAATGTATATAGGCGAAACCATTCCCACAACAAAATGGTTTAGCCTAGAAATGTGTGGGGACAAAAAAAAAATTTGGGGGCACAAGTCATCCGGGGGATGCGTGAGAAATTTGGGGTGCACGAAAAATTTGGGGGTGCATGAAAAATTTAGGGGGTTCATTAGAAATTTTGGGGGGGTGCGCGAGAAATTTGGGGGGTACACAAAAAATTTAGGGGGTGCACGAAAAATTTGGGGTGTGCATAAAAAATTTGGGGGGGTGCATTAGAAATTTGGGGGGTGCACGAGAAATTTGGTTGGTGCTTGAGAAATTTTCCTCACTTATGGGAGGGTGTATGAAGAAAAAATATGGTGTGGATAGCAATTTATGGACGGTCCATAAAGACCCCTTATGGACAATAACCAAACCCTGATTTTATGATCAAGAATGATTTTATGGTCAAAACGATTTATATTTTGAAACAGAATGAGTACATGAATTTACCAAGAGGACGTAGGATACCATAACCATTATTTATATGAGCTGTATATAGAGTATAGGTAAGGAAAAAAACACAAATGTTTTGCACGCCACCCACCTATGAAGCCCTGATACGGGACACAATTATGATACCGATACGCCGATACGTGAAATTTTTTAAAATTCCCAATCTGATACTGGCGCGATACATTATTTAAAAATTAAATTTAAAATTAAATATATAAATACACAATATATAAACATGCTTAAAATCAACAATATTGATAATTAAAATCAGAAAATATCTAGTCTTATATCAGAATTTTGGGATAAGCTCAAATGTTTAACAACCTGTTATATAGTAGGACACTATAATTTTTCTTTTGAAAAATAAAAAATTATATTGACAAAGGAAAACCACAAGAAGTGCTAAAAATACAAACAATCATTTGGTATCGGGACGTATCAAATATGTATCGGGTATTACTTTTTTATTTAAAAATAATGATTGAACCGATACTTTTCCGATACGAGTATCGAGATGTATCGGAAGAGTATCGGGTATTTTTTTTATTTAAAAATAATGATTTAACGATATTTTACCAATACGAGTATCGAGACATATCGGAAGAATATCGGTATCGAGTATGTGTCGAACACAATACGTCACCATTTTTTGAGTATCGGGGCTTGATAGCCACACACTGATCAGTCGACCTCTTCAATGTAGAAGCCTATGAAGCCCCGATACGCGACACGATACGGATACGATACCGATACGCCGATACGTGAAAATTTTAAAAAATCCATATCCGATACTGGCGCGATACGTTATTTAAAAATTAATTTTAAAATTAAATATATAAATGCACAATATATAAACATGACTAAAATAAATAATATTAATAATGATAATTGTTTTTTGAAAGACAAAAAAAATTGTTATTATTATAAACGTCAATAGTTCATTGTACAAGGAGTACAAACAAGCCAATAAGCTTGCACAAGAGCAAAACAGTTTGAGGTTCAACATACGAGGGCTCCTCAGTCCTAACTAAAGACATATAATAGCTCAAAAAACATATAATAGTCATGACATCAAGCCTATTTAACAAACTTATTTTGTAGCAATAGCAGACAATTATATAAGTCCTGCAGCTGACCAATTAAAAACATAAAGCATCCATTCTTATACTAGAATTTTGGGACAAACCCAAATACTTAACAACTTGTTATATAGTGGGACACCATAGTGACTTTAGAACAGTGACAAAGACAAAAAAAATACTAATTATAATAAATTAACATCATTAATACTAAGTTAAGTATTTGTGTCTCATTAATATTGTCCTAAAAAATAATAATTATCAGTACATTTTAAGTTATACATCTTAAGTTAAGTATTATTATACAAAAAGAACATCATTAGTACTATCCCAAAAAACATCACTAGTATTATCAAAAAAAAGACATAGTTAGTTACCCGTGTAACAACATAATAGTTTGACATTCATTGGAAACACGGATTGTATAAGATATTATTTTTTTATTTAAAAATAAAGATTTAACCGATACTTTTCCGATACGAGTATCGGAAAGTATCGGACGCATATCAAATATTATTATTTTATTTAAAAATAAAGATTTAACCGATACTCTTCTGATACGAGTATCGGGACGTATCGGACGAGTATCAATATCGATGACGTATCGGACAAAATACTTCGTCATTTTTAGAGTATGGAGGCTTCATAGGTAGAAGGTAATTGTTTTGCAGTTTTTGTCCTTTTACTGGTTTGATAAGTCTTGTCTACTAATATTGTACTGTACATCATTTACTAAAGTGGTTGGAAATAATAATTTTTACTTTAACTTTGACATGGGAATGTGGGAGAGCACCCTGCCTTTCAGTCTATATCATCCGTTAGATCACTCCAATGAACCTTGCGTCAAAAAAGAAAATGAACCTAAATCAGAAATTTTTTCCTCAGCGATCCCTTTGTCATTATAAATGGATGAACTGGGATACAAAGCAAATACCTCCATCTCAAAAACTCACTTCTCTTCTTCTCATTCCCAAAAGTTTTTTGATAAATTTCTTCACCATCAAAAACACCATACATATAGCCAAAATCAAAACCAAATTCTTCATCCAAAATAGAATCAATCTTTATTTCTCTGGTCCATTGTTAAATTTTGCAGCTGGCCATTTTTGTGACTAGGTGATTTTTCATCTGGCTTGGAAGCAGTGGCGGAGCTAGAAGAAAATGTTGGGGAGGGCCGTAACTGTGCTAAAAAAAATTATGGCGCTAAACATATGTAAATCATTAGTTTTTACAAATCTTTATACCATATTAAATGAAAAAGAATTCAAGAAAATTAACACTTTCTATTTATACTTTTATTCAAAATAAAGTGAAACTCGAAAAATTATAAATATTATAATGTTGTAATTTTGATAAACTTAGTCTCTAAATTACCAAAACATTGATTTCGAGAAAACTTTTAAAACATCGTCAACGATACAATTTGATTTATCTAATACTTTATATGTATATATTGAACTTTCTTTTAAAGAAAATAATAATTTGACTTATTATTATTTTTCGTAATTTTTTTACTATTGTTTGTAAGGGAAACATAGCATATCTATTGAAAAAATTCAATAAAAAGTTTATTTTGCAGCAAAGAGGACTTGAACTAGAGACTCTTAGCTAGTGGAAGCACTACATTACCACTTGGCTGGGTGCAATTCAATGTTTAAAAATTATAGTTACATTTATATATAACATAATTTATCTATAAAAATTGAAAAAAAATATAAGTTGGGGCGGGCCATGGCCCTGTTGGGTGCACAAAGGGCTCCGCCCCTGCTTGGAAGGAAATCATATTTTCTTTTGCTTTTAAAAAAAAAATCTACATTTCATTCCTCCATGGGTTTTGATATTTTCTTTAACCATATTCTTCTCAATTGTCTTTATATGGGTTTTGATCACTGGTCCTTTATCGTTGTGCATAAACAGTTATACGCTTTTTTCTCCTCTTTTTGAATTTCTTTACTATATATATGAAAAAATTTGTTTTTTAGATGCATTGCAGAATTCATATATCTAGACCATATTATATTAATTCTACCATGAATCTAAAAATCAAACATTTTTTTATATATAGGACCAGAAAGCGTATTTTATTGTCTGTCAAACTTAAGGTTACTTTTCCTCTCCCTTTCATGCTAAGAGAGACTAAATCTTAATTCTCTCTCTTCTCAACCTTTTCCTTCCCAAATCACAATCATCCTCTCAACATTTTCCTTTGACAACATGACAACAAAAAGGGCTCTACCTATAGGAATGAAATACAATGAATCGTAAATGATTAACACGCATATGGATTGCGGCCGGTTCGAAGAATGTATAATTAAATATTGTGGGTTTCTTAAACCAAATATTTATAAAATCATTTATGACAAAGACAACAATCCTGATGCAACCGATAGTCATGCAATAGTTCAACCGACGGTATATTCTTGGTAATTAAAACAAGTAACAAAAATGTACCGCCTGTTGTACTATTACACAACCGCTGGTTGCATCAGGGTTGTTGTCTTTGTTATCAATAATTTTATAAATATTTGGTTTAAGAAATCTACAATATTTAATTATACATTCTTCGAACCGGCCGCAATCCATATGTGTGTTAATCATTTTTGGTTCATTGTATTTCATTCTCACAAGTTGAGCCCTTTTTGTTGTCATGTTGTTGAAAGAATAGTGATGTTGCTGAAGGAAAATGTTGAGAGGATTATTGTGAAGAAGCGCGAGAAAATAGGGGATTAATATCCTTAACATGAAACAAAGAGGAATAATAACCTTATAATAAAGTTGACAGATAATAAATACGAAAAAATTTCAATAAAGGGAAGACCTTATAATTTTTTACACACACCAATAAAGGACTAATAATTAAAACTCATATAAAGACAGTTGAGAAAATTTGGTTGATTAAAGTAATCAAAACCCATGGAAGAATGAAATGAAGATTTTGAGCACAAGTTTATGAGCATTTTTAATGAAGTCAACTTTGCTCATGACCTTGTTGGAGTAGCTTAAAATGTAGGTTCCAAGTCATAGTGAGGAAGCATAGCATTATAAAATTAGGGTTACATAATGAAAATGCGTAAGCGTGAGAAAGACAATGGGTTACATAATGAAGATGTTATATATCTGTTTATCCTAGAAAATATTTGTGCAATGTTTTTTAGAAAAGTTTGAATATTCATTATGTTCTTCATGTTTCAATGTAAAACATAAATTAAAGTGACTAATTCGACTAAAATCATTAAAAGAAAAGTAAAGTAAAACTAGAATTCAAAGGTAAAATAAAAGTAAAGAACTATTAAAATAAATGCATTCGACTAAATGAACGAAGAATACTGGTGTAAAGGAATCATACATTGACCTTGTAAGATTTTTTTCTCCCGCTCACATGGATATTTCGAGTTTCTTAAGAATTTTTATGAATGATTAAAAAATATGAATTATATAGTTATATAGATATAAACAAGACAAGATAATTTTAACTAATTATTTTACTTTTATTTCGTACTCTTTTTTTTCTCTCTAAAAGCTTGACTGTTTTAAATTGTTGAAATTTCATATTTCACGCCATAAAGCACAACAAAAGTGGTGTGAATGTCATGACGAGTTATGCCATTGGGAGTTGGGAGTGGTTTCAGTCCCCTTCTGATCACAGTTGTGGGGAATCGAACGTGGTCCTTCGAAGGTTACTCTTGAACTCCATAGGTTACTCTTTTATATATAGTGAAAATTAACAGATGTTCTTCTTAATTGCTAAATCTTACAATGTGCTGTTGAAAGCTGAAACTTTTGCTATAGAGTTATATTGTAACACTATTAGTTTTAGGTTTCTAGCTTGAAATTATGACTGATTTTGTGTTCACTATTGCCACTGTGCTAAATCTTACAATGTGCTGTTGAAAGCTGAAGTTGTAATATTATTAGCAAATTTGAAAATGTAACAGCTCATTATTAGAATAGACTATAGAGTTATATTGTAACACTATTAGTTTTAGGTTTCTGGCTTGAAATTATGAATGATTTTGTGTTCACTATTGAGATTTTAGAAAGGCTATACATTCAAAGAGATTTTACAAAGGCTATACTTTCAATAGTTCCCTCTGATTTTGCCGGATCAAATATTCATGTCTTATACTTTTATGTTACCTCAATTCCTACTTACGATGTCCTTAATTAATACAGACTTTCCTTTCCAACCCATTTCCTATTATTATCATTTATTTTAAGAGAATATCAGGTGTTCAGTTCATGTTTTGTATTGCTGCCTCATAGTATGTTATGTTTGCAATCCGTGAAAATTGTTTAATAGTAGGATTATAGCATGACATTAAATTGTTTAATTGTTTAATATATTAAAGTACTCTCTTATGTAATAATTTAGTCTTTTTTTTTCTTGTATTATGATTTAATCTGTCAAAATATTACTTTCCTGCGTTAGCTGTTTATGTCAGTCTTTAAACTTCTTGATGCTTAGAGTATTATCGAATATCATTGCAGGTATCATTCAAGATTGTTGGGGCATCAGTAACTGAAATTTTGATTGATCCTAAATTTGTGAGTCTCTTTCCCTTTTGGTTGACACTCTTATTTTAGTTAAAGAATTAAGATCCATATAATTTAAAGTATCACAAATTCACAATTATATGTTATTTAAGTGTAATGGATAATCAACTTATGTTTCCATGTCCTTTGTTGTTCCGAGGGAAGTAAGATTAGTCCTCCTCACTAGTTAGTTGGTTCAATTACTTATCACATAATATTGTTCTGTATAGGGTGCTAATGGTGTCGAGGTTTATGGATTACCAACAGAAAAGGCAAGTTTATATTGAGGAATTAAGGTCTGTTTTGGAAAATCAGCTTTTCTGTTTTTGTCAGGGTAATTTTTGTGACTGTTTAATTTGAATTTTAGGTTGGGATGAATGGATAACCAGTGAGTGGTAAAGCAATGATAGTTTGGTCACTCAAGGAATGAAAGCATTAGTTGGGCAAATTGGATCTTTGTCAGGTTCTACAAATTGGTACTTTCTTTTTAGCTGGTGATGAACTGTATGAAATATTTGTTTCTTATATTTTCCAAAAGTTGAGCATTATGAACCTTGTTGATCTGTTTAGGATCACTTTCTACTGGACGTATTTGATACTTAAGTATTCTTTGACTTGACCTCTGTTAAGATTTGATGTATGATGTGCTAGTTAATGAGTAATGAAAGTTATGAATAAATAAAAGTTATGAAAGAGTTTTGTTGGAGGTTAGATCTTTAGTTACATGTCAGATTTTTTTTTATAAGGTTTTGCCGTTGATTTCCAGTGGTTGTTTTTATATTTTAGAAGATGAATTATTCTAAATGAACTTGAAATGTTTATGTTATATGTAACATATTTATTGTCATATAATTAGGATGAATGATTTAGTTTAAGCACCCTGTTTGATTTTCCATTAACATGTATTTTTTGTTATATTTGAAATTTGGCAACCTTTAGGTCTAGCATTTATTATTGTTATTATCAATTAGGCTTAATAGCAGTTTTGGTACCCCTATTTTTTCAAAATTTGGATTTTTTGTACCTTTATTTCTAAATCAGCAATTTTGATACCCCTATTTAATCAAATTTTGAAATTCCACTCATTTTTATTCTCTTTTGATGATGTGGGGCTTTTTAATATTACGTGGCATTTGTTAATTTAAAAAAGCATTGCCATGTTAAATAAAGTTAATATTATTATACTAATAATTTTTTTTATATATAGAGAATTATATTAGTAATTATTGTTATTATAATCTATCAATAAATAAAGAAATTTAAAAACAAAAGAATAGATTGAAGGGTATATACGTGAAAAGGATTTCTAAACAAATTTTTTTTACGTGGCATTTGTTTTTTTCCAGATTTTTAAACAATTTTCTGATATTTTATTTGGATTTTTTTTCTATTTTTTTTCCATATTTCTAAATTTTTTTTATTATCTTTTTACTATTTTTGTATACTTTATTAGTATTTTTTAAAACATTTTTGTTGTACTTTATTTTGTTTTCTATTTTATTTTTCAGATTTTAAAAATTTAAAAATTATATATATATTTTAATATAATCTGACTTGACAATGATTTTTTAAATAAATAAATGCCACGTAATATTAAAAAAATCCACAACATCAAAAGAGAATAAAGATATGTGCAATTTCAAAATTTTACAAAATAGGGTACCAAAATTGCTGATTTAGAAATAGGGGTATCAAAATCCAATTTTTTTTTTTGAAAATAGGGGTATCAAAACTGCCATTAAACCTATTTATTATTACTAGACTTTTTTACCCGTGCATGCACGGGCTTAATCATTCAATTATACAAGAGAAATGTCATAATGTGTGATTATTTATAGTAGTAAGCATATAGTGTAGAATCTTCTTGACCTTTTAGATGTACATTCCAAATAATTTTTACATTAATACGGGAATAATAGTAGAAAGTTTCAAGCATGATAAGTTTAAAAAATTTGATGTTTTTTTTGGCTAATCATTTGTGTGTGGCATATAGTTTTTTTGTTAATAATATTTAAAAAAATAATAAAATCATTAATTAATATGATGCATAATTATCACTCTCATACTTATCATGGAATATTTTTTTTGACTTTCTCATGCTTATCATTTGTGTGTGGCATATGGTTTTTTTGTTAACAATTTTTTTTGTAAATAATAAAATCATAAATTAATATGATGCATAATTTGGTACAAATTGCTTTTATCTTTCTAATACAATCAAGTATATTCTTATTGGTTATTATCAAACTATACTTGTAAGAATATATATATATATCTATTACTAATTATTTGTACCAATTTTAAATTAAAATAAATCATGCATGATTATTCATTGATTCCACAATACATATTAAATATTTTTAAACTGATCACTATTTTTTTTGTTATTTAGGCGCAACATTTAGTAAAAAAAAATCAATAATATAAATATTTTTCAAATGTATCTTAGTTGATTGTGGTTGAACGCTTGTTTTGAGGAAAAAATAATCTTGATAACTATTCATGTATGCCACAACAAATTGCATCTATTTTTACTCATTTGAATGAATTCATGAAGAAAAAAAAAAGACTTTCATAGTATATAAAATTAGATATATTGTTACTAACTACTTGCAACTATTTTTAAGCTAACTTTAATTATTATTTTTAGGTGGGCACAATCATGAATAAGAAAAAAGTTCAAAAGTTCAAGCACAATTGAAAAACAATAACGCTTACAATTTTTAGAATTATATGATCTATTATTAATTATAATAAACCATCCATGATTACTATTCATCTAATCCACAACAAATAATACCTATTTTATTTGAAAGAAGGTTCAAATATATTCAAAATAGATTATATATTTGATTCAATGACATAAAACATTAAACAGTATACATATACAAAAATTGTTAGCTACATAGATCTTTAATAATGGTATAACCTTCATCAACAACTTCATGAATCTGCAAAGTAATATAAGAATACGTCAAAGTAATTCAAATGTATGAAAACAATTTGCAAAACATAATTGTTAGATAAAGATAAATTAACTCATTGAAATTGAATAAACTCAAATCAAAATTAATATACTGAAAACCGATAAAATATAGGGACATAAACAAAATATATGAATACAAATATATAAATTATAAACAAAAAAACATAGTGAGAGAAATATACTTTGAGTGTGTTTGTCTCTATAAATAGTTACATAAAAATATCTTTGTTAACTATATAGATCTTTCATTGTATAATTTCCATCAATAACTTTGTTAACCTGCAAAATAATATAAGAACACATCAAAGTAATTCAAATGCATGAAAACAATTTGCAAAACATAATTACAGAATGTGTAACATCCCTAACTTTAATTAATAAAAGAAAATTGATTAAAGTCAATCTTTGAAGCTTAAGTGGGAATTAAGTGATATTTAAGAGATAAGAAAATTACCTCTAATCATCTAAGTCTATCCTACCAAATAAGCAAGTAATCTGTTATTAGTCACAAGAGATGGAACCAAAGTAATTCCCTCCTCCACTAACTGTTTCTCTCTTGAGCCTCCACCCTTACTTCACCACCCCCATTACTTTGTGACTTCTATTTAAACACATGCAACTAGGACAACACCACAACTCAGTAACTCACTCTCTTTTCTTTCATTCACGCCAATCAACAAGGAAAAAGGAGCTCCATGAACCTTCTTCCAACAAACACCCTAAACCAACCTAGATTCATCTTGAAATTAGTATATCAAAGAGTTATTGATGTTTCCTTCCTTTTCCCCTTCTCACGAACAGAACATCCTACCTCATTTTCAACCAATTCTGAAGCTAAACCAACATGCAAGAGTTTCAACCTTCCTCCAACACATCATGAACAAGAATAGGTAAGTATCATGTTGTGGTTTCTCTTGATACTTCAAATTCGTGCTTCCTCTTTAACCCCAAAACCTCTTTCTGTCATGCATGTTGTGGTATTGAGCCTTGGGTGCAGCAAGTGTAAATGTGAAGCCAAGAAAGAAGCAAAATCATGATTTTGGAGTTTTGGTTCAAAAAGTCAGTTTAGGAGTTTCTGTTCATGGCTGTTGTTGAGCTTCAAGTTAATGTTAAAGCCTCTATTTTCAGGTGGGTCCTTAGGATCTTTAACCATAGCATTGATGTAGAGCTTAGTTTTCCCGAAACATGAGACTTTGCATGCAAACATAGGTCTAGGGTTAAAATTATGAAAGAGCAGGAATCAATCCCAATTCCTACTCTGTATACCTTATTTTGTACTCTTAAACATGTTTATAACGAGTTGCATGGAGATTGTAGGTGGTTTTTATGAAATTTCACGTTCTGCAGAAACAGGGGTTTTGCTCTGTCAAGCTCGCTGTAGCGAGCAGCTATGCGCTGTGGCGAGCGTTGATGTCCTGTATAGCTCGCCAGGCGAGTTCCTGACTCGCCAGGGCGAGTGTTACAGGCCTGTCAGCACATAAACTCGCCGTAGCGAGTAGGAGCTCGCCGTAGCGAGTTTAGCAGGGACAGAACCTGCATATTTTACCTTTTAAAAATGTCCAACACTCGTTTTATGTCCGAATGCAACTTGAAATTCATGAACATGTTTAATAGTGCAAAATAGAATATATAGTCAGAGAATAATATGTATATTTAAATTTATCAGTAACATGCTTAGGATACCCTGGGTGGGATATATTGGTTAGAACTGCTTAAACTCATTAAAATTAAATGGCAGCTATATGCCGCGATTAAAGAATTCCTCTGAATTCTAATCATTTTATTATGTAAGCCAACGTCGGAATTCGAGCCTCTGTTTCGGTAGTACGCAGAGTCAGGCACCCGAGACCGGCTTGCCTCGGCGTGTCTTTGAAGAGTAATTGACAAGATTGATAAATGTGTTACACCTTTATTCATTGTTATTAATATTACTCTTATTTGTAAAACAATTTGAACTTAGACTATTACACTATCTAGGTTCCCCCGGTGTAGTCACCATCAGGAGGGTAGTAGGACTCACTGAGGCTTAGTAGTCTCACCCCACTCCGAATCAATTTTTTTAGGTGGACAGGTTATTCGGAGCAAGGACCAGGCGGGAGACTGACAGTTGGAGCTATGCTTGGATTGTCAGACTAGAAGACTTTAGTTTTCTTCTTGCTTTCAATATCATCTGTGTATCAGAACCTTATTCTTTTCCGTTGTGTTGTATAATTTATCACTTATTGTGAAGAATATTTGTAATTCAGTTAACTATCCTGTTTAATTTATTGTACTCAGATTCAATTATTAATTGTCTTGACTAAATATTCTAGATATTTTAGTTGGGGCGTTATAGAATGGTTAGGTGAAGAGAAATTAACTCATTGAAATTGAACAAAATAAGTGAAATCTATATAGAAACAAAATAAACTATATGAAGATAAATGTATAAATTATAAACAAAAAAAAAAACAGTGAGAGAAAAATACTTTGAGGGTGCTTGTATTTATAAATCTCAATTAAGTGAAATCTATACCTAATTTTCGGAACTGATTATTAGATTTTTGTTTTGTTTTGTTTTGTTAATGTCTATCTCATTTCATTTTTTTTTTTGACGGATCACAATTATTTTTTAGTGTTTATCTCTTATTTTTTAATGGATTTTAATTTTTTTTAATGTTTATCTCATTATTTTTCTCTTCAAATGTTTATCTCATTAATTAGTTAAGTTTGTATCATAGCCGTTGATTTTATTTTTTTCCACATGTTAAAATCTAGACCATTCATATTAGGATTAGGGTTAAAGGTACATTTAGTTACTCTTGTTTTATTATAACTAGACTTTTTACCCGTGCTCGCACGGGTTCAATCATTCAATTCAATTATACAATGAAAATGTTGATAATATGTGATTAATTATAGTAGTAAGCATTTAGGGCCCGTTTGGATGAATAGCTTATACAAGTGCTTATAACATTAGAGTTTATAGTATGAGAATTTACATCATGGCTCTTATGCTCAATAAGCCCTTTGTGTTTGGATATATACACTAAATAATACTTATATAACTTAAATTGTTTGGATGTGTCATTATATAGGCAACTATAGAATGTTAATATGATTTTAATTTCAAAAAACAAAATTAAAGAATCAAACCATGATTAAAAATATAATATATATATATAATTTATATATATATATATATATATATATATATATATAATTATCTATAAAAATAAAGTAAAAAAAATGCATTAAGCTACTTTACAAAAAAAAGTAAAAAAAGATAACTTAAATGAAAAACAGAAAGTTTCGGTCAAAGAAGAAAAAGAAAAACAAAAGTGTGTAGATAATATGGATAAGCATAAAAATAAATAGATAAAATAAAGATTAGTTAAAATAAAAGTTTGAAAAATATGTTAATCCGAATGGCTGAGGCAAGAAGCGAAGCTTTCCAAATTTATATAAGCTGGTGTATAAGCTAATAGGGAGAGCTTATCAAAATAGGCATAAGTAGTTTATAAAAATGTGATAAGCTTTTATTAATTTATCCAAATATTAATATAGTGACTTATGTTGATAGATAAGCTCATATAAATTTTAAATAAGCCAATTCAAACTTTGTCCAAAAAAAAAGCCGAATCAGATGGGGCCATAGTGTAGAATCTTCTTGACCTTTTAGATGTGAATTCCAAATAATTTTTTCTTTAATCCGGGAATAATAATAGGAGAGATAAGTTTCAAGCACGATAAGCTTGAAATATTTGCTGTTTTTTTTCCTTATCATTTGTGTGTGGCATATAGTTTTTTTGTTAATATTTTTTTTTAAAACAAAATTATTAATTAATATAATGTATAATTATCCTTCTCATGCTTATCATAGAATATATTTTTGTCGCATTCTCATACTTATCATTTGCGTGTGGCACATGTCTTTTTTTTTGTTAACAATTTTTTTTTAAAATAATAAAATCATTAATTAATATGGTGCATAATTATTCTTCTCATGCATATCGGAGAATTTTTTTCTTGCTTTCTCATGCTTATCAGGTACAATTAATTAGAATTAACCCGCCAATTTACTTAGCAAATTAGGATTTACTATGATACATAATTAGAAAAATTAGAAATAAGTAATTCGAGAAATTAGAAATAAGTAAGATAGATATATTTATGTTAAAATAAAAGATGGTGGAATTCAAATGATGGGAAACTATTGAAAACTATTGATTAATAAGAAACAAATTTGACATTACAATAAACAGATTAATTCAAAATTAAATTAAAATACTGAAATACAAGGAAAAAAACAAATGTTCCAATTAATATTTTCCACTTATACGTCAAATTGATTTCCTAAAGGAGAAATCAAAGTTGCAAAACACTTCGTGACTGGTAAGCATCTTCGAAAGCATTACTGCACTATATCAAGAAATTAAAACAAAACATATCAGAGGAACATTTAGAAAATTTTGGTGAAACAACAACATCAACAAATAATAAGAAACTTAATAATTCAAACAAAACCTAAAAATTAGTATTAATATGATCCAATAGAAAAAAACAGAATTCAAACACCTAAAAATATTCATAGGAGTACATACCTTTATAGAAGCCCAAAGCAAAACCTGCATCCAATAGAAAATATAAGAAACTTAAGAAAAATAAAATCCTTTTTTTTAATAGAAGAATATATAACGCCCCAACTAAAATATCTAGAATATTTAGTCAAGTCATAAATAACTGAATCTGAGTACATTAAATTAAACAGGATAGTTAACTGAATTACAATATTCTTCGCCGATTAGTGATAAATTATACAACACAGCGGAAAAGAATAAGATTCTGATACACAGATAATACTGAAAGCAAGAAGAAAACTAAAGTCTTCTAGTCTGACAATCCAAGCTCAGCTCCAACTGTCAGTCTCCCGCCTGGTCCTTGCTCCAAATAACCTGTCTACCTATAAAAAAATTGATTTGGAGTGGGGTGAGACTACTAAGCCTCAGTGAGTCCTACTACCCTCCTAAGGGCGACTACGCCGGGAGAACCTAGATAGTGTAATAATCTAAGTTCAAACTGTTTTACTTATACGAGTATTAATCCATAATAGAATTAAGGTGTAACACAAAATTATTATCTTGTCGATTACTCTTCAAAGGTCACCCGAGGCAAGCCGGTCCCAGGTGTCTGACTCTGCGTACTACCGAAACAGAGGCTCGGATTCCGTCGTTGGCTCACATAACAACTAATAGAATTACAGAGGAATTCTATTAACATGGCATAATGCCATTAGAGTCAATGATTTAAACAATTCTACCAATATTTTCGCGCCCACGGTATCCTAATCATGGCATATTACTGATAAATTAAATATACATGTTATTCTCTAACTATATAATCTATTTTACACTACTAAAGATGTTCATGAAATTCCAGTTGCATTCGGACATAAAACGAGTGTTTGATATTTTTAAAATAGTAAAATATGCAGGTTCTGTCCCTGCTAAACTCGCTGTGGCGTGTGATTACTCGCCACGGCGAGATTTTGTGTCACTGACCTGTGACACTCGCCCTGGCGAGTTATACAAACCATAACACTCGCCCTGGCGTGTGGTTACTCGCTACGGCGAGTTTATCAGATATGTCCCCTGTTTTGCAGAAAATACGATTTTTCATGATCTTTCACCTACAACCTCCATGCAACCAGTTATAAACACGTTATACAGTATAAATTAAATTATATAGGAGTAGGAATTGGGATTGATTCCTGCTCTTTCATAAATGGAACCTAGAATCCTATGTTTGCATGCAAATTTCATATTTGGGGATTGTAGCGGGCTGGAAAATCACTTCCATTTTTCATACAATGAAGTCGCCATTGACGTTTATTTATCCCGTGAGGGGAAAGGAAAATATCACGAAAACCTTGGTTTAGGTTCGGGAGTTGGTTATGCGAGAGGAAGATGTTAGCACCCCTCGCATCCATCGTACTCGATGGGAACCGTTTAGGTGGTTTGGGTTTGTTTGCGCAGGTTTAAATTAAATTAATCTGTCACTTGGCTAATCTCTACTTCGTTTCCAAATAAATTAAAAAAAAAAGGTTTTTATTAGTTGAGTTTGACGGTTGTAGGAGCCCGCTCCTACGTATTCCCTGGTGCAATGGGAAATTCAAAACTCACGTAGTTCTGATAAAAAATGTTTGTGTGGTTGGTTGATTTTAGTGAATAACGTTTATTTCGTATTCCGCTGATACAACGACGCTTGTATGCTCTGCTTAGAGGCTTAAGCTGTGTGTGTATCAGAGGAATAGATAAAACGTGTATCCATTGTGAAAGAGAGTGTGATTAACAGATGTTGCTTATTTCGCATTCCGCTGATACAACGACGCTTGTATGCTCTAATCAGAGGCTTAGTTTTCCCATAAGGGGAGAAAACTATGCCCAATAGAGCTCCTCTGAATCTCTCCTTATAGTAGAGAGTGTTCTACTATTTCTGAATTAATAAAACAATGAAATGGAGACTCTATTTATTGTTTTCGTAATGGGCCTCAGCAAGGCATCGCAGTACGATGAAGCCATCGTGTTGCGATGTGAAGATTTAGTTCAGTTTTATAACTGATCCCGTGCATTTCAATAGCTTGGGCGCCAAGTTACTCCATCGTGCTGCGATATGATGCATCGTGCTGCGATGAGGAGATTTTCTTCTGATTTATTTCTTCTGATTTCTTGGCGAACAAGCAGCTCGCATCGTGGCACGATGGGAGCCATCGTGCTGCGATGGAATGCTGATTTTCTTCACTTTTTGGGCTTTTTCTTGTCTTTTTGCATCTTGGACTCTGTCTTGATACTTTTTCCTGCTTTTGTAGGTTTTCCTTCGTATTTGGGTCTGTCTTGGTCATCTTACTACTAATAATAATACCAAAAATACCATAGAAATTCCTGTCATCACAACCCCAAACTTAAACTGTTGCTTGTCCTCAAGTAACATGCGGTCAGACAAGATCGTTAGAAAAACAAGAGATAAATAAAGATGATAGGAATTTCACAACCTTTTTGTATTTCAGCAATGGTACCGCTGATTTTCTTACCGCCGCGATCATGCTCAGTCCTGCTAGGCTCAGGAGACGTCAAGAGTCCATGTCCAACTTTTCTCTCTCTCACATTTCTTTCGCTCATTTAATAGAAAGGGTTATCTCTCAATCATCGTGCAACCTGCCATTTTACCATAGGCTTGCAAGATCTCTAAGCAACCGGTCAAAATTCAATATACATGCATTTTTGGAGGTCTTTTCTAGGTTATAACGTGGCTTAGGCAAGGTAGGACATTTTTGGGAATAGTAGGCTAAACATTGGAGTTAAGTCTTACTTCGATGTTCCTCTTTGTGTACGCAACCTGTGTTCCATAGGGTGCCTTTTTGTGTTGGTATCGGAAAATAAGAACCGGATGTGTCTTTGTGTGGTTCTTTTCTATCACTTTCTTTGCCCTTTGGCTCTTTCTTTTGCCCTTTGGCTCTTTCTTTTTTTTTTTTTTTTTGAAGAGACTTTTTTTTTAGGGATTCTTTTATGTTTTCCCGTCTCTTTTTCATTTTTTTCTTTTCTTTTTGTAGTGATAGTTATCCGTATACCCACCCCAAACTTAAACGTTGCTAGTTCCATGAGCAACCCCAAACTTATTTTGTTGTCAAGACTTTGAGAACTATTACCTTAACTCCAAAGAGGGTAATTTCATTGTTTTTCTGGTCTATAGGCTTGTATCGTGGTTTGTCACCGAAACAAAAGGGATAATATTTTTTTACGGCTCAAATTTGGTTAGCAAAGGATAAAATAATAATACGGGTGGCTTGAAAAAGGCTCTGGGTTATAACAAACAATTGCCTCAATGCATATAATATCAAACTAACCAGTCAGCAGAGAATCAGAGCAAGTTCTAGAAAATAAACAAGTGCACGGTACTCTCATAGTAATTCGAAAGAAAGTGGTAATACCTTTTGGAAATATTTGGCTCAAATCCTCACATGGCTTAGGTATCTGAAGTTGAACACTTGTCTCACAGACATCCGCTTCATCACTCGTCTCTCTGTCTCCTGAACTTCGCACTCCGGAGCAATCACCTTTGGTTTTCTGTATGAAGGTGTGAAATTCATCTCATCGAGATTTATGACTTATTTCGCCGCAAACTTACCTATAACAGTTAGTCATGCACTAGATAATAAACAGCAAGCAGTTATTTAATTTTTTTATAAGTTTGAATAAGGGGTGTTGACAGATGAAGATGACATGCGGAATTCTAGGCATACATTTATTGAATTGAAAAACTGAATTGAAAATGCTGAATTGCAATTACTGAATTGAAAATACTTAATACTTATCCTTGGGTTGCCTCCCAAGCAGCGCTTGTTTAGCCTCTCATTAGCTTGAGGCATTTCCTCCATTACAGAGGATACGTTCGCATGTCTCTCCATCTGTGCTTCTTTGTTCCAGCTTGAAGCACTGGCCATCTTGATTTTGTAGGACCAGGTCTGTTTCACCATATCCTCAACTATCTGGTTGGCGACTAATTTACCGGTGCAGCGTCATAGAAAGCAGAGATCGCACCCCAAACTTGTATTCATGCATGTCTTTCCTTTTTTGCGCTTTCTTATTGAGGAAGAAATTGGTCTTTAGAGGTGATTTTTCAGATTGATCCTCCTCATTGAATTATTTCTTTTCTGATGGCCTTTCTTTCCTTTGTCATCTTCACCAATGGTTCCTGTGTTTCTGAACCATTTCTGTTGACAACCCTTTTACTTACTTACTTCCTGTGGAAGCTCTTAGTCAAATGATCTTCCTGACCAATGACTTTTTGTTGCAGCTTTCTCTTTTACAATGTCCTCCGTCTCTCATCACTTTGAGAGTTTTCCTGTGAGAATGCTGTCTTTAATTGGCTGTCGCCAGCCTTCCTGGTGCTTTGAGTACCTGTTTGCATGCACTTTAAACAAAATACCTCAGTAGCACTGGGATAAATATTTTCTGTGGAACTATTTTTGGTTTGTCTCATATGTCTCTGTTACCATGAAAATTCCCAGGTAACTGAGGTGGATCACACCGGATCGCTTAAATACCAAGACTTATCCTTAGTCAATCCACGGATCAAAATCCACAATCATCAACAAGATTTTTCAATTTTTCAATTTTTTTTGTATTTTTAAAATATTTTTGCAAACTTAAATAAATCTAGTAAGGATTTGTAAACACAATCCCCGGCAACGGTGCCAAAAACTTGACTAGGGTCTGGCAAGTGCACCAGTCTATCGTCGAGTAATAATTCACTCTCTAGTGTATAGAATGAGTTCGTATCCACAGGGATCGTGCCGAAGCTTCACTAGCGTTATTTAAGTTCATGATAGTTTACATTCGCTTTGGTTTTTGGAAAATAGTTTTTATAAAATAAGCGTAATGCTTGCAGAAATATAAATAGCAGAATGTATAAATAATAGATTCAAGAAATATAGAGGCTAGGTGTGGTGGTTGGACTCCCTCCCTTCTTCATATTTGGCATGATCGGTGTATAACATAGTTATTTAGATTATGTTCGGCGGTGAATTATCCTTGTTGTAGTAATACCTTACTATTACACTATGTCTATTAAAGTTTTCCTACATTAACAACTAAGGTACCTACGAGAGCCTAACCTTGATGTGTCACATACCTTAATTACTAAGTGATTTGTTTATAAACATGCATTATAACCTTCACCAATTAACCTCTAGGTCCTAGTATCGGGTTGTTCATCTTCTAAGTGCTCATATCACACCTAGTGCATGAAGGTGTGAAAAACACAAGAAGGGGGGGTTGAATTGTGTTTTTGGTAGTTTAAAAATTCTTCTAAGTTATGAAAAACTTATCAGAGTTTGCAGCGGTTTAGAAAAGCCAAAACACAATTTGATCAGAACGTTGAAGATAGAGAGAAAGAGAGAAAGATAGAGACAGAGATTTTATACTGGTTCCCCTCACAAACCGAGAGTACGTCCAGTCCTCTTGTACTACCAAGAGAGTTCACTATAATCACCAAAGATTACAAATGCTCAAGCACAAATGCAAGAGACTTCCAATGCTCAAGTAACCAATACAAGAGACTTCCTAATGCTCAAGCACGCAGGCAAGAGACTTCCAAAACAAATATAAGAAAACAGAGTCTGAACAATTGATATGAAGATCAATGTTCAGTTACAAATAAATACAACTTTTGATACAAGAATTAACTTAGAATCTTAATACAAAAATTCTAAGGTTCAACTAATGAATTAACAGAAGCTGAAACTAGAGTCTTGGATTTGAATATGAGTTCAAGTTGTATTTGAAGTTCTTAGTGCTCTAGGATGATTTTGACAGAATAATAGCTCTTTCAAATTGTTCAAGTGTCATCTCCTAGAACTTCAAACTTGCTCCAATTTATAGACGAAGGTGGAGCGTGTTTGATTTGAATTTGATGCGGTGAGATTGTGCCAGCTGTAGATAGTACCATTTTTAACCAAATCAGGTAACCTTGTATACGATCAATCTTGGGGATAACGTTTTAGCCAAATCAGGTAATGAGTTCGTACAATAGTACCAACGTCACTATCTCGTGGATAAGATTGATTCCATCAGCTTTTGGAATGTCAGAGGATGATGATGATTTCCAATCATTGTTGCAGAGAATGTTCTTCTGACAAAGACGGCTCTCACTGCTCTTATCAGAGTCTGATACTAGCTTCTGACGAATATAACTTGCATCTTCTGATGCCTTAAAATCTGGTCAGAATTTGCTTTGACATATCAGAGTTTCCAATGTGCTTCTAGAAAATTTAAAGAATTAACTTGTATATCTGCACACTTGGATTAAATAATTAGTATACCCTATTGTATATTAATACCTTTGTTATCATCAAAACTTAATTGGATTATGTCAGAACCTATTTTGTTCCAACAATCTCCCCCTTTTTGATTGATGACAAACTAAGTATTAATTTACAATGATTGTTGATAAAATTTATCAAGCATCTCTTAGGTTGATGAGTTTTGCAAGCTCCCCCTAAGTTCAGCAATGATTAATTAAATCAGTTTAAAAATAATTATTTGAATTTTGAACTAAACTGATACAGTAGACTCTCAGAGGCTAGGTTTGCAAGCTCTCCCCCTAACTCTGATACCCATGAAAAAAAATTGCACTTTTCTTTTTTGCGTACCATGTATCAGAAGTTCAAATTTCAACTAATATTTTCCTCAAAATCATATCATACGAAGACATAATTTTAATAAATAAAAAAATGGAATTTGGTTTCAGTTTAGCATTGCATAAATTAATTACGACTCTTACTCCCCCTTTTGTCATTAAGCAAAAAGATAAAAATGACAAAAGAAATTAAATGACAAGTTTTAAAAAAAATGGTCAAGAGTAGAGTTTCAATGCAGTCAAGGTGGTTACAACTATACCAATTAAATGATTTGTCGTAAAACCATGAACTTGTCTGGTTTGAACCCACTATATAAGGACCATCACTTTGTCATTTCACTCAACACTTCCATTTCATTGTAGAACATAACAATGGATAAGGATAGAAGAGTTATCAAAAGTAAGAAATCACAGGAGAAGAAGAAGAAGAAAGTGAAGATTCAACAAGACTCAGAGTCTAAGAAGAACCTTCAGAAGATGAAGACATCAACTTCTGCTCCTGTCAGAGCCAATTATCAAACAAGATCCAAGACCAAACAACAAGAGTCCTTATCCGAGTCAGAATCTGAATGGGATTCTGATTGGAAGGAATTCTTGAGTACATATGTTCCTCCTAGGGAAGAATACCCCTCTTCATAATCAATGAGATCACTTCTCATTGATCTCCCAAAAGGAAGCAAAGAGAATGATGTGAATTCTTCCATTTCTCTTTGATTCTAATAAGCTAGATTTAGAACTAGCTGTTTCTGATGTAGAATCCAAGTGAAAAGTTGGATAAGAACTTATGTAATCAACAATTTTCAATGGAATAAACTCTTTATTTAGCTTTGAAATCTTTGTGTTGATATTTGTCTCAAAAACATTTATGAAAGCATAAAATAGATGCAAAAAGTAAATAAATTATAACCAAACATAAGAGATTAACCACAAATGACAGAGTACTTAAATAAGCAAGGATTCAATTAACGTTACACAGCAAAACATCAAAAGATAATATTTGAAATTAAAGACAAAGTGCATAGAATCCTAGGTTTTAAGGTTGAGGTGGTAGTCTGGCATTGATACTCTGGAGAGTGGTCATAATTGCAGCCAGCATAGATGAATGCTCATCAATCCTTCTCTGAATATTCTCTTGATTTTCTCTGATGTGTTGAGCATATTCTGGTGCATTTCTGGCAATGTTCTCAAGTCTTGCTTGTTCAACAGCTCTTCTAGCCTCTTCTGCTAGTCTAGCTTCCTCTAGCTTGAGCTTCTTGCCTTTCCTTCTCAATACGCTCATCTTCCAACCTCTTCCTTTCCCTTTCCTCAGCTTCTAATCTCTCTCTTTCCAACCTATCTTCCTCTTCCTTTCTAGCAATCTCATTCCTGAAGTTTAAATCCTTGGTGTAAGCTTCTCTCACTGATCTGATCATGTACACCAGATTCTGTTCCATAAGGTCACACTCTTTGTTGATATGAGCTGTTTCAATAGACCTGTTAGGAATGGCGTTGGATAGTCTTCTAATGTTCTTGTCAACAGCTTGTAGCAAATTAGTGATATCATCCTGGGTTTGCTCTAGAGGTTCATTGACAATTCTGGAAGGTAAGTGAGGTGGAACATAAATGCAGTCCATAGACAGATCCTGCATTATGGTCTTGAGATGATTGGTTTGGTGAGGAGGGGTTTTCTGAATACCTTCTTGATTCAGAGACTCATCAATTTGTTGGAATTGTTTCTTGAGTGGTGTGGGTAAAGTACATGAGTTGTCCATATCCAGATGATGTGGGGATTGCTCAGCAGCATGTTCTTTAGGGTTAACCACTTCAGTCACTGTAGGTTCTGGTGATTTTGGTTTTTCATTTTCTGGTTGAGTATGTTCTGGTGGAGGTGATTTTTCTTGGGTTGACTCTGGTTCAACATTCTCAGAGTTTGGGGTAGGTTTGAGAATTTGGCTATCAAGGTGTGTGGGGGATTTTTCAGGCGGTGGTGAGGGTGTGCGGTCAGAATCTTCATCCAGATTTTGAATGAGAGGTGCAGTACTTGTGGAAGCTTGTGCATTTTCTTTTCCATACAGAGTCTGTTGTTCCAGCAGATTATGAGGATCATTCCTTTTAGGAAGCTTCTTATGCATCTCATCAAACGCTGATTCTTCAATATCACACTCATATCCATCCTTCAGTTCCTCCTGCTTCTTATTGAAACGATTAATTTTCTCCAAAGCTGCTTCCAAATCAGCTTTTTCTTTCTCTGCTTCAGTGAGATCCTCCAGTATAACTTTCCTAGCCCTTGGTTTCTTTTGAGATCTAGGAGCTGTAGTCTTATGAGTCTTAGCAACCTTCTTCTCTGCAGGACTCTTAACAGCTTTCCTTTTGACAGGTTGGACTCTGGTAGGTTGCTCCAGAATCCTAGATTGTCTGACGGTCAATTTTGTAGGTTGTCCATCTCCTACATCAACACCTAGCTTTTTCAACAGATCAGCGTGTGCCTCTATAACTCTCTTGGCAGCACTATCACTGACATGCACAAGCCTACATTCAGCAATGTTTTTCTCAGTGTCTTTGATCAACAGTGGGTGTGTTGGATGAACAATCTCGTTGTTTTTCACCAGTTTCATGTACCTTAGAGTTGTGCTATTAACAAACTTAGAGCTTAACAAGAAGGAACCATATCCTGGGAGAAACGGTGTGATTGTATCCAACAAACCACACTGTGCAAACATATGACTGAGTAGCCTTGAATGTCGCATAATAGATTTGGAAGAGAGAATAGAACTGGCAAGATGATCAAAGATAAGCTTACCAATATCTACAAAGTTTCCTTTACCAATATGAAAGGTAAACAGCTTCTGAAGGTTAGAGATTTGATCAGTGCCTCCCAACTTGGTCAAAATACTGTCAACCAGAATCTTGTAGATAACTTTGCAGGTGTTGGTCCATTCAAACTTTTCCTTGGGGTCGGCCTTAGGTTTGAATATAAATTCCTCAACATCAGGACCAACCTCATCAGAGTTTCCGAGTACAAGACCACCACGGTCTATCTTCAGAGCCTCATAAATATTACATACTCTGATAGAGATTCTGAATCCAGCCACAAACGATTCAATTTCTGTTGTAGTGAAAGGTTTCAAACCCATTTGTTCTGGAGTTTTTCCTTGAAGTTCAGGCTTTTCTTCAACCATGTCTTTGATTCTCTGAATATACACATCTTTGTTGATAATTGTTGCTTTCATCCAGAATTCTTTCACCAGTTCAGTATACGTTGGACCATTCAGTAGATCAAAATAGTATTCCAAACCTTGTCTTTTGAATAGATTGACTACATTAGCGAATCCGTTTACTCTTAACCCATCTAGATCAACCGGATTTTCAATCGCAAGATTTAGGTCGTCATACTTATACGGACGTTGATCTTTAGCAAACTTGGTAGGTTTGGAGTTAGCAATGTCGATTATACAATCCCTTGGAATGATTGAAGCCATTGATGGAGTTTGGGGGTTAGGGTTTCTAATGAGGGAGAAAGAAATTGCTCTGGGTTTTAGAAGATGAAAGTGTAGGTTGTGAGAGTGCAAAAGTGTGAATGTGAACAGTTAGTGTGTTTAAATAGAAAGTTTCGCGCAAAAACAAGTACAAACACATAGGGATAGTAGAGTATTTTTACCACAAATGGGAATTAGAAATGCTAATCATCATTAACCAACTTCTTTATCCTCTTGCACTAAGACACGTGTATCAAAAGATTATTTGAATAGCTGACACGTAAGTGAGGGAAACGAAAGGGTTTTTATAAAAGATTTTAACTTACGCGCCAGAACTATTTACCTTCTAATCAGATTCTGATAGTTTGTCAGAAGATGTCCTCATCACAACTTCTGATACAGAAGGTTTTGATGACTTCAGCTTCTGATTACTATTAGATTCTTACAAACTCAAATTTTTCATCAGAGTCTAAGTTAATCAGAGATTTCCATCATGTTCAGATTCTTTTTGATAAAATCAAAACGTTCAACAGCTAAAGGTTTTGTAAAGATATCAGCCCATTGATTTTCAGTTTCAATGAACTTGAGATCAATTACTCCTTTTTGAACATAGTCTCTGATAAAATGATGTTTAATCTCAATATGCTTAGCTCTAGAATGTAAAATAGGGTTTTTAGAGAGGTGAATAGCTGCAGTATTATCACAATATAAAGGAATATTGTTACTGCTTATTTGATAATCTTCCAATTGATATTTCATCCAAAGTAGTTGTGTACAACATTTAGCTGCTGATATGTATTCAGCTTCTGCTGTTGACAAAGCTATGGTGGTTTGCCTTTTACTAGCCCATGAAATTAAATTCTCACCAATGAACTGACAGTTACCACTGGTGGATTTTCTTTCAATTCTATCACCAGCATAGTCAGCATCACAGAATCCAATCAGCTTGTAATCATTGGATTTCTGATATAGTAATCCAATGTTACACGTAGCTTTCAAATACCTGAAAATCCTTTTCACTGCTGTGAAGTGGGATTCTCTAGGATCTGATTGAAATCTTGCACACAAGCATATGCTGAATAAAATATCAGGTCTTGATGCAGTTAGATAAAGAAGAGATCCAATCATACCTCGGTAGAGCTTCTGATCAACTTTGCCTTCAGATTCTTCTTTGCTTAAGCTTGATGTGGGATGCATTGGAGTGTTCATGGGTTTGCAATCTTCCAAATTGAATTTCTTCAGAAGATCTTTTATATATTTTGATTGATGAATGAATGTTCCTTTCTTTGTTTGATTTATCTGAATTCCAAGAAAGAACTTCAATTCTCCCATCATGCTCATCTCGAATTCATCCTGCATAAGCTTAGAAAAATTCTTGCACAGAGTGGCATTAGTTGATCCAAAAATGATATCATCAACATAAATTTGAATGATCAAAATGTCTTTCTAAATAATGTATTGTCAACCTGCCCTTTTTCAAAACCATTGTTGGCTAAGAAAGTACTCAGTCTCTCATACCAAGCTCTGGGAGCTTGTTTGAGTCCATAGAGTGATTTCTTTAGTCTAAACACATGATCTGGATTTGCTAAATCCTCAAATCCAGGAGGTTGTTTGACATATACTTCTTCAGAAATAACACCATTAAGAAATGCACTTTTAACATCCATTTGATAAAGAGTTATATCATTATTAACTGCATAAGATAAAAGTAACCTGATTGCTTCCAGTCTTGCTACTGGAGCATAGGTTTCAGTGAAGTCAATCCCTTCTTGTTGACTATATCCTTGTGCAACAAGTCTTGCTTTATTTCTTGTAACTTCACCTTGCTCATTCAATTTGTTTCTGTATACCCATTTTGTTCCAATAATGTTCTTGTGCTCAGGTTTGGGTACCAGATCCCATACATCATTTCTCTTGAATTGGTTTAACTCTTCTTCCATAGCAACTATCCACGCATCATCTGAGAGAGCTTCATTTGTTGTCTTTGGTTCAATCAAGGATACTAATCCAAACAATGATTCTTCATCTCTGAAGTTTGACCTTGTTTTTCTTGGACTATTCTTGTTTCCTAGGATAAACTCTTCAGGATGTGATGATTTGTACTTGAAAGTATTTCTTGGAATCTCTGTTGCTTCAGAGTTATCATCATTTGTTTGATGTTCTTGAGCAGCATCAGAAGATGTAACTTCTCGAGTTTCAGAGTCTTCTACAGGTTCTATGTAGTTGTCATACTCTGGAGCTTCATCTTCTGATTCATCAGAACCTGACAAATCTTTAACAGGCTCTGACTTTTTATCATCAGGCTCCTTATCATCAAACTTTACGTGCATTGATTCTTCCACTGTATTAGTTTCAGAATTATACACTCTGGATGACTTAGAGCGTTCAGAGTATCCAATGAAGATACCCTTACAGGCTTTAGAGTCAAATTTCTTAAGATGGACTTTGTTATTCATAATGTAACATGTACAACCAAATTGATGAAAATAAGAAATATTGGGTTTTCTTCCCTTAAAGAGTGTCATACCCTAATTTTGCCCCATGATATTTTTCAATTTTGCATTTAGAAAAAAGTCAACAAAGTCAACACTGTGACTAAAGTCAACAAGGTCACTCCTTTTGAATTAAAAAATCAATGTTGACACAAAAGATACATGGATTTATTTTTCTTGCATGATTTTGCATGGCATGATCATAAGTGATGAATTTTTTTTACCATTTTGCCCTTCCATTAAATTTATTTCTTACTTATTAATTATTTTTTTTTTTAACTAGTTACTTGCATTGCAAGAAACCCTTTTATACATCAAATTTACATCCTTTTTCTTTCATTTTAATTCATAACCATTTTGCATAATCACATTTCATCATCATGCATATTTTTATTTTGCATATTTATTTTTATTTTATTATTTTAGTATTATTTTTATTTTTGTTACTTATCCCAAAAAATCAAAGAAATGTCAAAAATTTTCAATCATTAACACCTCATCCTAAGCCTAGAATCTTCTATTCTTACTACACATCATCACCATTTTGTTTGGGAACAAAGGATCAAAATAGTACAACAAAAAAAATCAAAAGTTCAATCTCAAAATTGCCCTCACAATTGATCCTTAATCTCCATTCACTTACCCTAATTGTTCCTATATATAGCAGCATCAATTTCAGTGCCTAGGGCAGAGAGAATGAAGAAAAACGGCGCTGCAAGATAGAGAGAACAATACACCATTTTTCATCCATTTTCAAAATTGCAAAACTCAAAATCTCAACTTAAATTCAGAAATTATCCATCCAAACACGTTCACTAAGGTCCCAGAAGCAAGAATCACCCATTTTTTGCTCAAGAAAGTGAAGGAATCAAGGTGAAGAAGAGCTACGGTGGCGAGAAGAAGGTTGAGCTCAAATCGTGCTTCTCAGAGACCTATTCAGATAAAAACTAACACCATTCAACTCCCCTTCATGTCAGGATGCTTTCTGGGTTGTTTATTTGCTTCATTTCGTACTGAATCTTGAGTTTGATTTTTGATTTTGAAAACTTGTTCGCTTCGTTTTTGATTTTCTGAGATGATCTGTTGAAAGCTAATTGTATATTCGTGTTCTACGTGAAAAAACGAAGCGAACCATGTATGATTTGTGTGTTTTTGTGACGTTTTTGTAACTCCGGTGACCGGAGTTGTCACCGGAACAGTACTTGCACGCCGGAGAAGAAGACCTACGTGTCTTCTGTCTTTTTCTCCAAGTTTAAAACGCGTCCGTTAGATTAATCCAACGGCGCGTGTGATCCCTTAAAGCGCGTCCGTCAGATCTGAATCGTACGGCCCAGATTTCTCACGCTTACGGTGCGCTCTGCTTTGATGCTGCACTGAATCTTTTTGTTGACTGTTTGTTTTTTTTTTTTGCTGAAGACAGCGTGTGGGCTGGGCCTTAGGGCCCAGAGTTACTTTTCACACCCCCATATTTTGCTATGTCTGAATAATCTGCACCTCCCCTGATTATGTTTTTAAGTGATTTTTAGCTTATTTGCAAAAGCACTTATGTGACTTATTGGCTTATTTAAGCTTATTAAGTCACTGTTTATGCTTATATTGTATTAATTTCAATTATGAACTTTTCAAACTTGTTTATGTGATTATTTTTTTGATTAAGTGATTTTAAACCTAAAAGTGAATAAGTGCTTATTTGAAGTTTCATTAAGCTCTTTAGCTTATTTGATCCAATTTTTTGCACAACATTAATCCATATACAGTAGGCACTGTATACAATTTTTTCCAACCATTTTCAACTTATTTTCATAAATGATTATCCAATTAAGCTATTTGGTGCATAAGTGCTTATTTAGGGTTTCACTAAGCTCCTTAGCTTATTTGACCCTAATTTTTGCACAAAATTAATTCAAATACATTAGCTACTGTGTTGGGATCTTGTAAACCATTTTCAACTTATTTTCAAAAGTGATTATCCAATTAAGCTGTTTTGCGCATAAGTGCTTATTTAGGGTTTCATTAAGCTCCTTAGCTTATTTAACCCTAATTTTCACACAACATTATTTTAATACAGTAGCTAATGTATATGAGTCTTGTCCAACCTTTTTGGCTTATTTTCATAAGTCCTTTTAACTTAAGTTGCTTTTAGCTTATTTAAATAAGTGCTTAAGTGGTACAAACACTTTTTAAGTGCTTTTGACCACTTTTTCTTGGCAAAAACAGAAATGTTACCTTATCCAATTGTCAAGTGATTCATTCTTTTTTATTCTTGCTTGATTAGCTTTGCGTTATGTATTATTTCATTGTTCGCTACACTAATTTGCGCAATTTTTATTTAATTCTTGCTTCATACATGTTTGTACATTTTTATTTTTGTTATGCATATTTAATTACATCATGTCGATTCATGCATCTTTATTTATGAATTTGCATTCATGTTTATTTATTCATTGCATTTAATTATCACGTTTTATGTCATTTATATTGATGTAACTCTTCAATTTCTGTATTTCTCATCTTTCTTCTATTCTCGGACTGTTTGGTTTGAGTTTGAGACTTGCTTTCATAATAAACATAGTGAAAAAGGGTTGATCTGACGTATGACTTTTCACACCCGGATAATCCCTATCCCTGACGTATGACTCGTGATCTTGGGATTATCCTCACTATTGATTAAATTAAGATTTTTATAATAAACAAGGATGAAAAGGGGTTGATCTGACGTATGACTTTTCACACCCCGGATGGTTCTTATCCCTGACGTATGACTCGTGATCTTGGGACTATCCTCATCCTAAAACGTTAAAATTAACCAACATTCGACTTTTTTCCTTTTGAAATACTTTCTTAATCAAGTTAAATCAAGATTTTTATAATAAACAAGGATGAAAAGGGGTTGATCTGACGTATGACTTTTCACACCCCGGATGGTTCTTATCCCTAACGTATGACTCGTGATCTTGGGACCATCCTCATCCTAATCAAGCGTTAAAACTAACCCCACTCACTCAAACTTCTTTTCAGAAAACATGGATATACGCTTTATCCATTCCTCTGACACATACACAGCTTAAGCCTCTGATTAGAGCATACAAGCGTCGTTGTATCAGCGGAATGCGAAATAAGCAACATCCGTTATTCAACTCTCTTTTTCAACGGATACACGTCTTATCTACTCCTCTGACACACACACAGCTTAAGCCTCTGATTAGAGCATACAAGCGTCGTTGTGTCAGCGGGATACGAAATAAACGTTATCCACTAAAACCAACTAACCCCACAAACATTTTTTACCAGAACTACGTGAGTTTTGAGTTTCCCATTGCACCGGGGAATACGTAGGAGCGGGCTCCTACAACCGTCAAACTCAACTAATAAAACCTTTTTTTTAATTTAAGTGGAAACGAAGTAGAAATTAGCCAAGTGACAGATTAATTCAATTTAAACCTGCGCAAACAAACCCAAACCACCTAAACGGTTCCCATCGAGTACGATGGATGCGAGGGGTGCTAACACCTTCCTCTCGCATAACCAACTCCCGAACCTAAACCAAGGTTTTCGTGATATTTTCCTTTCCCCTCACGGGATAAATAAACGTCAATGGCGACTTCATTGTATGAAAAATGGAAGTGATTTTCCAGCCCGCTACAAAGAGTTCATATGTTGTTTTGTTCAAAATAGGTCTTATATAGATTCTATTCTGAATATAACAAGCAGTGTTAACAGCTTCTGCCCAAAAGAATTTTGCTAAATTATTTTCATGCATCATGGTGCGTGCCATTTCCTGTAAAGATCTATTCTTTCTTTCTACAACTCCTTTTTGTTGTGGAGTTCTAGGAGAAGAGAATTCATGGAGAATTCCATGATCTTCACAAAATTTTTCAAAAGGTTCGTTTTCAAATTCACCACCATGATCACTTCTTACTTTTAAAATCTTGGAATCCTTTTCATTTTGAATTTGGGTACAGAAGATGCTAAACACTTCATATGTGTCATCTTTAGTTCTCAGAAATTTAACCCAAGTCCATCTACTATAATCATCTACAATGACTAATCCATATTTCTTACCATTGATTGAAGCAGTGCTAACTGGTCCAAAAAGATCAATGTGTAAGAGTTCTAAGGGTCTTGTAGAAGAGACAATGTTCTTGTTTTTGAAAGAACTTTTGACAATTTTTCCTTTTTGACAGGAACCACAAAGTGAGTCTGAGTGATATTTTATTCTTGGAAGGCCTCTGACAAGATTATCCTTGCTAAGCTTAGAGATTAATCTCCAGTTAGCATGACCCAATCTTTTGTGCCAGACCCATTTTTCATCACTCAGTGTCAAAAGACAAAGCACTTGTTGTTCCTTTAAATCAGAAAAATTGACTTTGTACACATTGCCTTTTCTATTTCCCTTAAAAACAACAGATTGATCAGAGTTTCTGATTACAGTACATGAATCTTTATTAAACATAACATCATAATTACTATCACACAATTGACTTATGCTAAGTAGATTATGATGTAGTCCATCTACTAACCAAACATCAGAAATTGACAAAGAAGAATTACCAACTGTACCTATACCAATGATCTTTCCCTTCTGGTTGCCACCAAACCCTACTGTTCCTCCCTCTTGTTGATTTAGGGTGTGGAATAAGAGCTTGTCTCCTGTCATGTGACGTGAGCAGCCAGAGTCCAGATACCATGAGCTTTCTTTTCTTCTTTGGGTGCATACCTGCAGCATACACTATTTCAGATTTTGGTACCCATACTCTGATGGGTCCTTTTTGGTTAGTTTTGAGAATCTTATTCTGCTTGTTAGAATACTCAGAAGATCTGGAGTCAACAGAGCCTTTAGAAAAAGGTTTAGGCTTATGTTGTCTCTGAGATTTTCCTCTTGATTGTGTCAGAGAACCAGTTACCAAGTTTGCTTTAGAAGTACTAGTGCCCCGCTTATCAACAGGCTTTGGTACTTTGACAGCTTTAACTTGAGTAGACATGGGTACTGATGTGAGGGGAACCTGGGTTTTAGAAGACTTAGGTTCAGAAGATGAGTCATCTTTTGATACCTTATCTTGTGGTTCCAAGCTCACAAGAGTACCAGACACAGTCAAATGTTCTGATGTACCCTTAGTAAAGTTTGAATAAGATTCTGATGGTGACTTGCTCAACAAGACAGGTTTGTTTGATTTTCCCATATTAGGAGATGTAAGAGAACCAAGTCCTTGTCTTTTATAATAATTGGTGAGCCCACCATGAATTACGGAAGTTACCCTAGTTTTGTCTATGTTATGGTGAACAAACTCTTGAAGAGAGATTTCATACTCGTCATAGGGTTTGTGACATGTTCTACATCCAGTCTCAAGCACCTTAATTGTTTTAAGAGATTTTTGATAGTTTGCTTGAGTCTGGGTGAGATTTTCATTGAGTAGCTTCATTTTTTGTTTGCAAAAATCTAGCTCACTCAACTTTTCCATGTACTTCACCATTACATCTTTCAAAGCTTTGGTCATTTGAGTACTAGACATTTTAGATATTACCTCATCAATATCGTCCGTGTCAGACTCTGAATCACTGTCATGGTCTAATTCACCAGTGGCCATAAGCGCTAGGTTTGCTTCCTCGGAGTCTTCATCCTCAGATAGTTCATTGATATCCTCCCATGTTGCCATCAAACTCTTCTTGGCTTTGTTCTTGATTGTACTCTTTCTTCCTTTACCCTTGGAGTTGAGTTCAGGACAATCAGCCATGAAGTGTCCAGGCTTATGACAATTGAAACAATTTTTTGTGTCATCCTTCTTTTCTTTGCTGGTGTTGTTTCTTGATCCAGATCATCTGCCTTGAAAATTTCTGCCCTTCCTTAGTGACCACTTTTGAAATTTTTTGGACAAGAGTGCAAAGAAATCATCGTCTGATCCTTCTTCTTGATTATCTACGAAAGATTCCTCTGCTTCAAATTCTACAACTTTGGCTTTCAGAGCCTTAGATGAAACTGAAATAGATGGCAAGGCCAAAGATTTTAGTTTCTTCTGAGGCTCATCAGAAGATAGTTCAATCTCATGACTCATGAGTGAACTTATCAATTCCTCCAAGCCAAGTTTGTCCAAATCCTTAGCTTCTTGAATAGCTGTTACCTTAGGCCTCCACCTTGAAGGTAAGCTTCTCAAAATCTTTCTTACATGATCAGAAGTTGTGTAGCTTCTCTTTAGAACTTGGAGACCAGCCACTAGAATTTTGAACCTCGAATACATGGATTCAATATTCTCATCATCCTTCATTCTAAAGAGTTCATACTGTTGGATCAGAAAAGTAGCCTTTGCCTCTTGAACCTGTTTATTTCCTTCATATGTAGAACACAAGGAATCATAAATGCTCTTGGCAGTAGATTTGTCTGTGATCTTGAGGTATTCATCATGAGTTATACATCCAATGAGAAGATCCTTGACCTTGTGATGTTTCTTGTATAGCTTCTTGTCTGTAGGAGTGAACTTCTTTCTTTCTTCAATAGATAACCTTCCCTTTTCATCAAGTCCTTGGAAGGTTACCCCTTCTTCAACAAAGTCCCAAAGCTCATCATCTAAACCAATAAGATGACTGTAGATTCTATCTTTCCACCAGGAAAAGTTAGATGCATCTCCATTGAACTTTGGTGCTTTGTTGCTTGTCTTATTGTCTTCAACATCATAGTCATGAGAAACTGCTTTCATGCTACCACTTGGAGTTTCAGTCATAGTGTTTTTCAACAGGAAACTGTCTCACTGTTAGGTGATTAAAAACAGAACCAGGCTCTTGATGCCAATTGAAGGTGTGAAAAACACAAGAAGGGGTTGAATTTTGTTTTTGGTAGTTTAAAAATTCTTCTAAGTTATGAAAAACTTATCAGAGTTTGCAGCGGTTTAGAAAAGCCAAAACACAATTTGATCAGAACGTTGAAGATAGAGAGAAAGAGAGAAAGATAGAGACAGAGATTTTATACTGGTTACCCTCACAAACCGAGAGTACGTCCAGTCCTCTTGTACTACCAAGAGAGTTCACTATAATCACCAAAGATTACAAATGCTCAAGCACAAATGCAAGAGACTTCCAATGCTCAAGTAACCAATACAAGAGACTTCCTAATGCTCAAGCACGCAGGCAAGAGACTTCCAAAACAAATATAAGAAAATAGAGTCTGAACAATTGATATGAAGATCAATGTTCAGTTACAAATAAATACAACTTTTGATACAAGACTTAACTTAGAATCTTAATACAAAAATTCTAAGGTTCAACTAATGAATTAACAGAAGCTGAAACTAGAGTCTTGGATTTGAATATGAGTTCAAGTTGTATTTGAAGTTCTTAGTGCTCTAGGATGATTTTGACAGAATAACAGCTCTTTCAAATTGTTCAAGTGTCATCTCCTAGAACTTCAAACTTGCTCCAATTTATAGACGAAGGTGGAGCGTGTTTGATTTGAATTTGATGCGGTGAGATTGTGCCAGCTGTAGATAGTACCATTTTTAACCAAATCAGGTAACCTTGTATACGATCAATCTTGGGGATAACGTTTTAGCCAAATCAGGTAATGAGTTCGTACAATAGTACCAACGTCACTATCTTGTGGATAAGATTGATTCCATCAGCTTTTGGAATGTCAGAGGATGATGATGATTTCCAATCATTGTTGCAGAGAATGTTCTTCTGACAAAGACGGCTCTCACTGCTCTTATCAGAGTCTGATACTAGCTTCTGACGAATATAACTTGCATCTTCTGATGCCTTAAAATCTGGTTAGAATTTGCTTTGACATATCAGAGCTTCCAATGTGCTTCTAGAAAATTTAAAGAATTAACTTGTATATCTGCACACTTGGATTAAATAATTAGTATACCCTATTGTATATTAATACCTTTGTTATCATCAAAACTTAATTGGATTATGTCAGAACCTATTTTGTTCCAACAGTGCATGATTCCTCCTCTAACCGCTCAGTTCACGACTAGTTCAGGATGTTACCGTCTCTATTCACCTAGCATTATTTACTACTAGTTCCGGACCATACCAAGTCAAAACCTGATATCAATTCTAAGGGCGCTCCCACTTATCCGTCCAGATTACGAGAATACGTTATTAAGTGCAAGAAAGTAAATAACAAACACAATTACTAAAAATCATTTATTATATCTTAGACTCAACCACAGACTCCAAATATTCATAGGGGAGTTCATCTTCTCCACCACAACCTAAGGCATAAATAAGAAAGACTACATATTTAAATTACAAGAAATTATAACCTTAATACAAAAGCCTAAAGAAATCATACCTTGCTGAGTTAGTTTTCCCGTAACCGGAGAAAACTATGCCCAATAGAGCTCCTCTGAACCTCTCCTTATAGTAGAGAGTGTTCTACTATTTCTGAATAAATAAAACAATGAAAGGGAGGCTCTATTTATAGTTTTCGTAATGGGCCTCAGCAAGGCATCGCAGTACGATGAAGCCATCGTACTGCGATGTGAAGATTTAGTTCAGTTTTATAACTGATCCTGTGCATTTCATCAGCTTGGGCGCCAAGTTACTCCATCGTGCTGCGATATGATGCATCGTGCTGCGATGAGGAGATTTTCTTCAGATTTATTTCTTCTGATTTCTTGGCGAACAAGCAGCTCCCATCGTGGCACGATGGGATGTTGGAACAAAAGAGGTTCTGACATGACCCAATTAAGTTTTGATGATAACAAAAGTATTAATATACAATAGGGTATACTAATTATTTAATCCAAGTGTGCAGATATTCAAGTTAATTTTTATATTCATTTATAGCACATTGGAAGCTCTGATATGGCAAAGCAAACTCTGATTCAGAACTTGAAGACATCAGAAGATGCATATGTGTTTCATTAGAGGATGCAAATTTTATTCATCAGAAGATGCATATCAGACTCTGTTAAGAGCAGTGAGAGCCGTTTTGTCAGAAGAACATTCTCTGCATCAATGATTATACTCTAACATTCCAAAGGCTGATGGAATCAATCTTATCCACAGAATAGTGACGTTTGTACTATTGTACGAACTCTTTACCTGATTTGGATAAATCTTTCTCTCCAAGATTGATCGCATACAAGGTTACCTGATTTGGATATCAAAGGTATTATCTACAGCTGGCGCAATCTCACCGTATGAAATTCAAATCAAACACGCTCCACCTTCATCTATAAATTGGAGCAAGTTTGAAGCTCTGGGATAAGATACTCGAACATATTTGAAAAGAGCTGTTACTCTGCTAAAATCATCCTAAAGCACAAAACTGCCAATACAACTTGAACTCATATTCAAAATCCAAGACTCCAGCTTCAGCTTCTGTTAATTCATTAGTTGAACCTTAGAATTTTGTATTAAGATTCTAAGTTAAGTCTTGTATCTAAAGTTGTATTTATTTTGTAACTGAACATTGATCTTTATATCAATTGTTCAGATTCTGTTTTTCTAAGCTTGTGTATTGAAGTCTCTTGCCTGCGTGCTTGAGCATTAGGAAGTCTCTTGTTTGTATACTTGAGCATTGGAAGTCTCTTGCTTGTGTGCTTGAGCAATTGTAATCTTTGGTGATAATAGTGAACTCTCTTGGAAGTACAAGAGGACTGGACGTACTCTCGGTTTGTGAGAGGAACCAGTATAAAAATCTCTGTCTCTATCTTTCTCTCTTTCTCTCTACCTTCAAAGTTACTCTTAATTGTGTTTTGTTTTCTAAACCGCTGCAACCTCTGATAAGTTCTTTGTAACTTAGAAGAAATTTTTAAATTACCCAAAACACAATTCAACCCCCCCTTCTTGTGTTTTTCACACCTTCAATTGGCATCAAGAGCCCGGTTCTGTTTTTTAATCACCTAACAGTGAGACAGTTTCCTGTTGAAAAACACTATGACTGAAACTCCAAGTGGTAGCTTGAAAGCAGTTCCTCATGACTATGATGTTGAAGATAAGTCAAGCAACAAAGCACCAAAGTTCAATGGAGATGCATCTACCTTTTCCTGGTGGAAAGATAGAATCTACAGTCATCTTATTGGTTTAGATGATGAGCTTTGGGACTTGGTTGAAGAAGGGGTAACTTTCCAAGGACTAGATGAAAAGGGAAGGCTATCTGTTGAAGAAAGAAAGAAGTTCACTCCTACAGACAAGAAACTTTACAAGAAGCATCACAAGGTTAAGGATCTTCTCATTGGGTGTATAACTCATGATGAGTACCTCAAGATTACAGACAAATCCACTGCCAAGAGCATCTATGACTCCTTGTGTTCCACATATGAAGGGAACAAACAGGTTCAAGAGGCAAAGGCTACTCTTTTGATCCAACAGTATGAACTCTTTAGAATGAAGGATGATGAGAATATTGAATCAATGTATTCTAGATTCAAAATTCTTGTGGCTGGTCTCCAAGTTCTAAAGAGAAGTTATACAACCTCTGATCATGTAAGGAAGATTTTGAGAAGCTTACCTTCAAGGTGGAGGCCAAAGGCAACAGCTATCCAAGAAGCTAAAGATTTGGACAAACTTGGCTTGGAAGAATTGATAAGTTCACTCATGAGTCATGAGATTGAACTATCTTCTGATGAGCCTCAGAAGAAGCTAAAATTTGTGGCTTTGCCATCTATTTCAGTTTCATCTAAGGCTCTGAAAGCCAAAGTTGTAGAATCTGAAGCAGAGGAATCTTCCATAGATAATCAAGAGGAAGGATCAGATGATGATTTCTTTGCACTCTTGTCCAAAAACTTTCAAAAGTGGTCACTAAGGAAAGGCAAAACATTTCAAGGCAGAGGATCTGGATCAAGAAACAACACCAGCAAAGAGAAGAAGGTTGTCACAAAAAATTGTTTCAATTGTCATAAGCCTGGACACTTCATGGCTGATTGTCCTGAACTCAACTCCAAGGGTAAAGGAAGAAAGAGTATGATCAAGAACAAAGCCAAGAAGAGTCTGATGGCAACATGGGAGGATATTAATGAACTATCTGAGGATGAAGACTCTGAGGAAGCAAACCTAGCGCTTATGGCCATTGGCGAGTCAGACAATGAAAATGATTCAGAGTCTGATACTGACGACATTGATGAGGTAATATCTAAAATGTCTAATACTCAAATGACCAAAGCTTTGAAAGATGTAATGGTGAAGTACATGGAAAAATTGAGTGAGCTAGATTTCTGCAAACAAAAAATGAAGCTCCTCAACGAAAATCTCACCCAGACTCAAGCAAATTATCAAAAATCTCTTAAAACAATTAAGGTGCTTGAGACTGGATGCAGAACATGTCACAAACCTTATGATGAGTATGAAATCTCTCTACAAGAGTTTGTGCACCATAACATAGATAAGACTAGGGTAACTTCTGTAATTCATGGTGGACTTAGCAACTATTATAAAAGACAAGGACTTGGTTCTCTTACATGTCCTGATGTGGGAAAATTAAGTAAACCTGTCTTGTTGAGCAAGTCACCATCAGAATCTTATTCATACTTTACTAAGGGTACATCAGAACCTCTGACTGTGTCTGGTACTCTTGTGAGCTTGGAACCACAAGATAAGGTATCAGAAGATGACTCATCTTCTGAACCTAAGTCTTCTAAAACTAAGGTTCCCCTCACATCAGTACCCATGTCTACTCAAGTTAAAGCTGTCAAAGTACCAAAGCCTGTTGATAAGCGGGGCACTAGTACTTCTAAGGCAAACTTGGTAACTGGTTCTCTGACACACTCAAGAGGAAAGTCTCAGAGACAACATAAGCCTAAACAATTTTCTAAAGGCTCAGTTGACTCCAGATCTTCTGATTATCCTAACAAGAAGGATAAGATTCTCAAAACTAACCAAAAAGGACCCATCAGAGTATGGGTACCAAAATCTGAAATAGTGTATGCTGCAGGTATGCACCCAAAGAAGAAAAGAAAGCTCATGGTATCTGGACTCTAGCTGCTCACGTCACATGACAGGAGACAAGCTCTTATTCCACACCCTGAATCAGCAAGAGGGAGGAACAGTAGGGTTTGGTGGCAACCAGAAGGGAAGGATCATTGGTATAGGTACAGTTGGTAATTCTTCTTTGTCAATTTCTGATGTTTGGTTAGTAGATGGACTACATCATAATTTACTTAGCATAAGTCAATTGTGTGATAGTAATTATGATGTTATGTTTAATAAGGATTCATGTACTGTAATTAGAAACTCTGATCAATCCATTGTTTTCAAGGGAAATAGAAAAGGCAATGTGTACAAAGTCAATTTTTCTGATTTAAAGGAACAACAAGTGCTTTGTCTTTTGACACTGAGTGATGAAAAATGGATCTGGCATAAAAGATTGGGTCATGCTAACTGGAGATTAATTTCTAAGCTTAGCAAGGACAATCTTGTCAGAGGCCTTCCAAAAATAAAATATCACTCAGACTCACTTTGTGGTTCCTGTCAAAAAGGAAAAATTGTCAAAAGTTCTTTTAAAAACAAGAACATTGTCTCTACTACTAGACCTTTGGAACTCTTACACATTGATCTCTTTGGACCAGTTAGTACTGCTTCAATCAATGGCAAGAAATATGGATTAGTCATTGTAGATGATTATAGTAGATGGACTTGGGTAAAATTCCTGAGAAATAAAGATGATACATATGAAGTGTTTAGCATCTTCTGTACCCAAATTCAAAATGAAAAAGATTCCAAAATTTTGAAAGTAAGAAGTGATCATGGTGGTGAATTTGAAAATGAACCTTTTGAAAATTTTTGTGAAGAACATGGAATTCTCCATGAATTCTCTTCTCCTAGAACTCCACAACAAAATGGAGTTGTAGAGAGATAGAATAGATCTTTACAAGAAATGGCACGCACCATGATGCATGAAAATAATTTAGCAAAATTCTTTTGGGCAGAAGTTGTTAACATTGCTTGTTATATTCAGAATAGAATCTATATAAGACCTATTTTGAACAAAACAACATATGAACTCTTTAAAGGAAGAAAACCAAATATTTCTTATTTTCATCAATTTGGTTGTACATGTTACATTCTGAATAACAAAGTCCATCTTAAGAAATTTGACTCTAAAGCCTGTAAGGGTATCTTCATTGGATACTCTGAACGCTCTAAGTCATACAGGGTGTATATTTCTGAAACTAATATAGTGGAAGAATCAATGCACGTAAAGTTTGATGATAAAGAGCCTGATGATAAAAAGTCAGAGCCTGTTAAAGATTTGTCAGGATCTGATGAGTCAGAAGATGAAGCTCCAGAGTATGATAACAACATAGAATCTATAGAAGACTCTGAAGCTCAAGAAGATGCACCTTCTGATGCTGCTCAAGAACATCAAACTATTGATGATAACTCTGAAGAATCTGATATTCCAAGGAACACATTCAAATATAAATCATCACATCCTGAAGAGCTCATTTTAGGAAACAAGAACAGTCAAGAAAAACAAGGTCAAACTTCAGAGTTGAAGAATCATTATTTGGATTAGTTTCTTTGATTGAACCCAAGACAACAAATGAAGCTCTCTCTGATGATGCTTGGATAATTGCAATGGAAGAAGAGTTAAATCAATTCAAGAGAAATGATGTGTGGGATCTGGTACCCAAACCCAAGCATAAGAACATTATTGGAACAAAATGGGTATACAGAAACAAATTGAATGAACAAGGTGAAGTCACAAGGAACAAAGCAAGACTTGTTGCACAAGGATACAGTCAACAAGAAGGAATTGACTTCACTGAAACATATGCTCCAGTTGCAAGACTGGAAGCAATCAGGTTACTTTTATCTTATGCAGTCAATAATGGTATTACTCTATATCAAATGGATGTGAAAAGTGCATTTCTAAATGGTGTCATATCTGAAGAAGTGTATGTCAAACAACCTCCTGGTTTTGAAGATTTGACAAATCCTGATCATGTGTTTAGACTAAAGAAGTCACTCTATGGACTCAAACAAGCTCCCAGAGCTTGGTATGAGAGATTGATTACTTTTTTGGTTGACAATGGTTTTGAAAAAGGACAAGTTGACAATACACTTTTCAAAAAGACCCTTAAGAAAGACATTTTAATCATTCAAATATATGTTGATGATATCATTTTTGGATCAACTAATGCCACTCTTTGCAAGAATTTTTCTAAGCTTATGCAGGATGAGTTTGAAATGAGTATGATGGGAGAATTGAAGTTCTTTCTTGGTATTCAAATAAATCAAACAGAGAAAGGAACATTCATTCATCAATCCAAATATATAAAGGATCTTCTGAAGAAGTTCAACTTAGAAGATTGCAAACCCATGAATACTCCAATGCATCCTACATCAAGTATAGGCAAAGAAGAGTCTGAAGGCAAGGTTGATCAGAAGCTGTATAGAGGTATGATTGGATCTCTTCTTTATCTAACTGCCTCAAGACCTGACATTTTATTCAGTGTGTGTTTGTGTGCAAGATTTCAATCAGATCCTAGAGAATCTCATCTCACTGCTGTGAAGAGAATCTTTAGGTATTTGAAATCAACTTGTAACATTGGATTACTGTATCAGAAATCTAATGACTACAAGCTGATTGGATTCTGTGATGCTGACTATGCTGGTGATAGAATTGAAAGAAAATCCACCAGTGGTAATTGCCAGTTTATTGGTGAGAATTTAATTTCATGGGCTAGTAAAAGGCAAACCACTATAGCTATGTCAACAGCAGAAGCTGAATATATATCAGCAGCTAAATGTTGTACACAACTACTTTGGATGAAATATCAATTGGAAGATTATCAAATCAGCAGTAACAATATTCCTTTATATTGTGACAATACTGCAGCTATTCACCTTTCTAAAAACCCTATTTTGCATTCAAGAGCTAAGCATATTGAGATTAAGCATCATTTTATCAGAGACTATGTTCAAAAAGGTGTAATTGATCTCAAGTTCATTGAAACTGAAAATCAATGGGCTGATATCTTTACAAAACCTTTAGCTGTTGAACGTTTTGATTTTATCAAAAAGAATCTGAACATGATGGAAATCTCTGATTAACTTAGACTCTGATGAAAAATTGAGTTTGTGAGAATCTAATAGTAATCAGAAGATGAAGTCATCAGAACCTTCTGTATCAGAAGTTGTGATGAGAGTATCTTCTGACAAACTATCAGAATATGATTAGAAGGTAAATGGTTCTGGCGCGTAAGTAAAAATCTTTTGTAAAAATCCTTTCGTTTTCTCAAACTTACGTGTCAGTTATTGAACATTCTTCTAATACACATGTCTTGTTGCAAGAGGATAAAGAAGTTGGTTAATGATGATTAGCATTTCTAATTTCCAATTGTGGTAAAAATACTCTACTACCCCTATGTATGTGTACTTGTTTTTGCGCGTAAGTTTCTATTTAAACACACTAACTGTTCACATTCACACTCTTGCACTCTCACAACCTACACTTTCATTCTTCTAAAACACAGAGCAATTTCTTTCTCCCTCTTTAGAAACCCTAAATTCCAAATTTCATCCATGGCATCCTCATCAACATTCCTGAATAGATCATGTTTGATCCTACCAAATGAATCCAACCCTACAGAGTTCGCAAAGGATCAACGACCATATAAGTATGACGAACTAAATGTGGCGATTGAGAATCCCGTTGATCTTGAGAGCATTAGGGTAAACGGTTTTGCTGAAGTCGTTCATCTATACAAAAAGCAAGGTTTGGAATATTATTTTGATCTTCTCAATGGACCAACCTATACTGAGATGGTAAAAGAATTCTGGATGAAAGCCTCTGTTATTACAAGGGATGTTTATGACAGGAAGGTCAAGGAAAAGATTAAAGAAAATCCTGAATTCAAAGAGAGAACCCCAGAAGAAATGGGATTAAGATCTTTTATCTCTACAGAGATTGAATCCTTCGTGGCTGGATTCAGAATCTCTATCAGACTCTGCCACATTCTTGAGGATCTGAAGCTCAAGCGTGATGGTGTGATAATCAAACATTCTGATGAAGCAGGTCATGATGTGGATGAATATCTATTCAAACCAAAGACCAATCCTAAGGATAAGTTAGAATGGACAAACAACTGCAAGATCATCTACAGGATCTTGATTGACAGTGTTCTGCCCAAATTGGGAGGCACTGATCAAATATCAAGTGTTCAGAAGCTGTTTACGTTTAATGTTGCAAAAGGAAATATTGTGGATATTGGAAGGCTTATTTTTGATCATCTGTGCATGTCTATTATCTCTAGCAAAGCTATTGTCAGACATTCAAGACTACTGAGCCACATGTTTGCACAAAGTGGTTTGTTGGATGCTATTACACCATATCTTCCTGGCTTAGGTACTTTTTTGCTTAGTTCTAAGATTGTAAATAGTACTACATTAAGATACTTAAAGCTGGTGAAGAATAATGAGATAGTTCATCCAACACATCCTGTGTTACTCAGAGAATCTGAGAAAGGCATTGGTGAAAGTTGGCTTGTACATGTCAGAGATAGTGAAGCAAAGAGAGTGATAGAAGCACATGCTGAATTCATGAAAAAGCTAGGTGCTGATGTAGGAGATGGAGAACCTACAAAGCTGACTGTAAGACAATCAAGACTTTTGGAACAACCTCTTAGAATTGAACCAGTCAAGAGGAAAGCTGCCAAAAGTCCTACTGTGAAGAAAGCTGCTAAGGTTCAAAAGACCACAAAGACTACAGCTCCAAGATCCTCTAAACCAAGAGCAAAGAAAGTAATACTGGAGGATCTTACTGAGGAAGAAAAGGAAGAAGCTGTAGTACAGGCAGCATTGGCCAAGGTTGCAGAGTTTAATAAGAAGCAAGAAGCTCTGAAGGATGGCTATGACTGTGGTATTGATGAAGCTGCATTTGATGATATGCACAAGAAGCTCCCAAAAAGGAATGATCCTCACAATCTGCTGGAACAGCAGACTCTGTATGGTAATGAAACTGCGCAAGCTTCTACAAGCACTGCACCTGCTATTCAACTTTCTCTTGATGATGATTCTGATAAAACCCCATCACCTCCACCTGCACAATCCCCCAACCATCAAGAAATACCTACCATGTGAACCACAACAAGATGAACCACAAAATGATCCCCAATCAAACACTGAGATTGTTCATCATGTGAACCCTCAAGAACAACCAAAAACACCTCAACCAGAAAATACTGAACTAGAGACTACCCAACCAGAACATCAAATCCCACCAGAATATAACCCATCAGAACATGCTCACCAATCACCAGAATCTAATCAAAATCGAGACTCAGAAACTCTCAATGCTGACGAACATGTCCATGAGAAATCCCCACAACATGTGGCTGTGGATAACTTATGTGATTTACCTACACCTATCAAGACACATGTTCAACATATAAATGAGACTATGAATCTTGAAATCCTACAAAAAACCCCTCCTGACCAATCACAACATCTCCAACACCTTTTGCAGGATCTCTCTATGGACTGCATATTTTTCCCCCCTCACCTACCCTCAAGAATTATCAATGAACCTCTTGACCAAACTCAGAATGACATCACTAGCCTGCTGCAAGCTGTTGACAAGAATCTTAGGAGAATGTCCAGTGCCATTCCACACAGGTCTATTGACACAGCACACATTGACAAAAAGTGTGACCTTATGGAACAAAATCTGGTACTCATGATTCGCTCTGTCAGAAAAGCTTATACTACAGACTTGAGTTTGAGGAATGAAATAGCTAGGAAGGAAGAGGAAGAGAGGCGTGAAAGGGAAAGATTGGAAGCTGAGGAGAGGGAAAGAAAAAGATTGGAGGATGAGCGTATAGAAAGGGAAAGGCAAGCTGCTGAGCAAGCTAGGCTAGCAGAAGAAGCTAGAAAAGCTGCTGATCAAGCAAGGCTTGAGCAACTGGCTAGAAATGCACCAGAGTATGCTCAGCACGTATTGCAAAATCAGGATAATTTTCAAAGAAGGCTTGATGAGCATTCGTCTATGCTGGCTGCTATTATGGAAACTCTTCAGAGTATCAATGCAAGATTACCTCAGCAACCTGATCAACCTTAACCCCTAGGATTCTAAGCACATGTTCTGATTATTTGTTTAATGTTTTATCATATTCTGATATCTGTTTTGTAACTTGCTGAATATTATTCTCTTATTAAGTACTCAGTTACTTATTCAATTATCTTCTGTGTTCATTATTTATTTCTATGTTTATTATTTGTTGATTATTTTTTTTTGCTTTCATAAATGTTTTTGAGACAAAAATCAACACAAAGATTTCAAAGCTAAATAATGAGTTTATTCAATTGAAAATTGTTGATTACATAAGTTTCTATCCAACTTTTCACTTGGATTCTACATAACACAGCTAGTCCTAAATCTAGCTTATTTGAATCTAAGGGAAATGGAAGAGTTCACGACATTCTCTTCACTTCCTTATCGGGAAATCAATGAAAAGTGATCTCATTGATTATGAAGAGGGGTATTCTTCCTTGGCAGGAACATATGTACTCAAGAATTCCTTCCAATCAGAATCCCATTCAGATTCTGACTCAGATAAGGACTCTTGTTGTTTAGCCTTGGATCTCGTTTGATATTTGACTCTGACAGGAGCAGAAGTTGATGCCTTCATCTTCTGAAGTTTCTTCTTAGACTCTGGGTCTTGTTGAATCTTCACTTTCTTCTTCTTCTTCTCCTGCACTCTCTTACTTTTGATCACTTTTCTATCCTTCTCCATTGTTGATTTTTCAAAATGGAATGGAAGTGTTGAGTGAAATGACAAAGTTCATGGTCCTTATATAGTAGTTTCAAAATAGACAAGTTCCTGGTTTTACGACAAGCCATTTAATTGGAGTAGTTGTAACCACCTTGACTGCATTGAAACTCTACTTTTGACCATTTTTTTTCAAAATTGTCATTTATTTCTTGTCAGTTTTATCTTTTTGTTTAATGACAAAAGGGGGAGTAAGAGTTGTTATTAATTTATGAGATGCTAAACTGAAACCAAATTCCAAAATTTTATTTTTCAGTTATGTCTATATACAATGTGATTTTGAGGAAAATATTAGTTGAAATTTGAACTTCTGATACATGGTACGTATAAAAGAAAATTGCACTTTTCTTTCATGGGTATCAGACTTAGGGGGAGAGCTTGCAAACCTAGCCTCTGAAAGTCTAGTGTATTAGTTTAAGTTCAAAATTCAAATGAATATTTTTAAACTGATTTAATTAATCATTGCTGAACTTAGGGGGAGCTTGCAAAACTCATCAACCTAAGAGATGCTTGATAAATTTTATCAACAACCATTGTAAATTAATACTTGGTTTGTCATCAATCAAAAAGGGGGAGATTGTTGGAACAAAAGAGGTTCTGACATGACCCAATTAAGTTTTGATGATAACAAAAGTATTAATATACAATAGGGTATACTAATTATTTAATCCAAGTGTGCAGATATTCAAGTTAATTTTTATATTCATTTATAGCACATTGGAAGCTCTGATATGGCAAAGCAAACTCTGATTCAGAACTTGAAGACATCAGAAGATGCATATGTGTTTCATCAGAGGATGCAAATTTTATTCATCAGAAGATGCATATCAGACTCTGTTAAGAGCAGTGAGAGCCGTTTTGTCAGAAGAACATTCTCTGCATCAATGATCATACTCTGACATTCTAAAGGCTGATGGAATCAATCTTATCCACAGAATAGTGACGTTTGTACTATTGTACGAACTCTTTACCTGATTTGGATAAATCTTTCTCTCCAAGATTGATCGCATACAAGGTTACCTAATTTGGATATCAAAGGTAATATCTACAGTTGGCGCAATCTCACCGTATCAAATTCAAATCAAACACGCTCCACCTTCATCTATAAATTGGAGCAAGTTTGAAGCTTTGGGATAAGATACTCGAACATATTTGAAAAGAGCTGTTACTCTGCTAAAATCATCCTAAACCACAAAACTGCCAATACAACTTGAACTCATATTCAAAATCCAAGACTCCAGCTTCAGCTTCTGTTAATTCATTAGTTGAACCTTAGAATTTTGTATTAAGATTCTAAGTTAAGTCTTGTATCTAAAGTTGTATTTATTTTGTAACTGAACATTGATCTTTATATCAATTGTTCAGATTCTGTTTTTCTAAGCTTGTGTATTGAAGTCTCTTGCCTGCGTGCTTGAGCATTAGGAAGTCTCTTGTTTGTATACTTGAGCATTGGAAGTCTCTTGCTTGTGTGCTTGAGCAATTGTAATCTTTGGTGATTATAGTGAACTCTCTTGGAAGTACAAGAGGACTGGACGTACTCTCGGTTTGTGAGAGGAACCAGTATAAAAATCTCTGCCTCTATCTTTCTCTCTTTCTCTCTACCTTCAAAGTTACTCTTAATTGTGTTTTGTTTTCTAAACCGCTGCAACCTCTGATAAGTTCTTTGTAACTTAGAAGAAATTTTTAAATTACCCAAAACACAATTCAACCCCCCCTTCTTGTGTTTTTCACACCTTCATGGGAGCCATCGTGCTGCGATGGAATGCTGATTTTCTTCACTTTTTCGGCTTTTTCTTGTCTTTTTGCATCTTGGACTCTGTCTTGTTGCTTTTCCTGCTTTTGTAGGTTTTCCTTCGTATTTGGGTCTGTCTTGGTTATTTTACTACTAATAATAATACTAAAAATACCATAGAAATTCCTGTCATCATTTGCAAAAAAAATATTTCAAAAATACAAAAAAAAAAAAAAAAATTCAAAAATCTTGTTGATGATTGTGGATTTTGATCTGTGGAAATTCTGGCTAAGGATAAGTCTTGGTATTTAAGCGATCCGGTGTGATCCACCTCACTTACTTGGGAATTTTCATAGCGACAAAGACACATGAGACAAACCAAAAATAGTTTCACAATTAATTTGTCAGTGCTATTGAAGGTATTCATTTGTTGTACTTGATAACAGGTATTTTGGAGTTAAAGTACGATCCTGAACCCGAAAGAACGTTCTTGGCAAGAAGGCGGGCACAAAGGCTTGCAAAATCCAGTAATCTTAACACAGAAGAAGAGCCTACCACCAAAGCCATGGGGGACGAGCAGAGAGTTACAATGGGAGATTACTGCAAGAGGACTGACACAGATCAGATCTCACTGGGATTCCAGCCGGCGAATCCAGCTAACTTTGATATTAAGGGTAATGTTTCAAACAGAAGAGAAAGTCTGAGATTCTGAGTTTCAAACAGCATGAGTCTGAAACGTTGTGCGAGGCTTACGAACGGTTCAAGCTACTTATGAGAAGGTGTCCTAACCACAGCATTAGTGCTATGGAGCAGATGCAACTATTCACTGCTGGTATGAAGATGCAACACAGGATGATACTAGATGCCTCAGCTGGTGGGTCCATCAAAGTAAAGACCTACGCAGAGACTAAGGATCTGGTTGAACAAATGTGCCAGAATGAATACAACATGAGTCACGATCGAACTGAAAAGACACCTGGAATTCTGAAGGTGGACCAGGAGATTGCCTACAAAGTAGAGATCGAGTTACTAAGGAGGCAACATGCTGATAAAGAGAAAGCGGTGAAGGAAGCCAGTGTTAAAAAGGTGGAAGGAGTTTGTGATTTCTGCCTAGAAGATCACCCTAATGGGCAATGTTTGCTAGGAGGAAGCGAAGAGCAGGTGAATTACATGGGAAACAACTACAACCTAGGTTGGAGCAAACACCCAAATTTACGCTGGGACCAAACAGGGAACCAGGCTCAAGCTACACCTCAACCAAGAAAGCCATCTCCATTGGAAGAGTTACTCAACAAATTTGCTAACATGAGCAAAACTAACTTTGAAAATATCCAGACGACAGTAGCCAACCTGGGGGCGACGATAAAAAGTCTTGAAACCCAGATTGGTCAACTCTCTAAACTGGTAAGCACTCATGTTTCTAAGGATATTGCAGGTAACACGGTGGACAATCCAAAGAAGGAGTGCAAAGTCCTGAAAGATCAAAAATCAGAACAGGAACGAAGAGACGAACAGGTAAAAGACTACGAAAAGTGGTACAAGCTGTTCGATATGACTCTAGATGAAGCCTATGACGAGTTCATGAGAGAGCTGAGGGAGTACCGAGAAAGTCGAACAAGACTGCCACCCAAGAAGATAGATCCTGGAAGCGTCACCACACTCTGTCAGATTGAGGAAGCAGAAATCCAAGCATTGTGTGATGTGGGTTCAAGTGTTAATGTAATGTCATTATCTCTGGTGGAGAAGTTAAAACTCGCACAACCAACCGCAGGTACAGAAAGGAAACTCGTCTTAGCAAATCAATCAACAATCTACTCAGCAGGTACAATTGAGGATGTCTTGGTGAAAGTCAAATACCTGGTATTTCCAGCAAACTTCATGATCCTGGATATCCAAGAAGATGAAGAACATCCCATTATACTTGGAAGACTATTCTTAGCAACCAGCAGGGCACTCATTAATGTGGAGCTCGCTGAGTTGACTCTAAGAAGTGGAGCAGAAGAAAGAACTATCAAAACTTCCAAGACCAGGAGGGAAGTGTGTTTCATGCTAGAGTGGAAAGACAGGGAAGCTACACCACCGACTCCAGATCAAGAAGTACAGGTAAAGGTAGAGATAAAATAACTGGAGAATGAAATGGCGCAGCTAGAAATAGATACAACTCAAGAAGAGGAGGTACCCGAAGAACTCACTGAACAATTGAAGAGGCTAACCATCGAAGTGGACATCCGAGCAACATGGGTCAAAGCATGGGGTAGAAACCGAAAGGTGGCCAGAAGATCTAAGTTTGGGGTGAATACGCCACCTCTGAAGAAGCCTGCTGCTGAGAGAAAAGAGGAAAGAGAAAAGAAAAGCTGGGTTAATGCACCAAAAGAACAAAAGAAGGAACATCCGCCAAAAGGCAAAGGGAAGTCCATCATAAAAACAGTACCTTTAGAAGATGATGGACAACTCTGTTTTGCCACCTTAAAAAACAAACAGAACCCAGCGAAGTATGAAAGAAGCAACAAGAAAGAGGGAGGAGCTAAGGCGAAGGCTCCTACAGAAGAGAGTGACATGCGAACCTATCCTCTGTAATGGAGGAAATGCCTCAAGCTAATGAGAGGCTAAACAAGCGCTGCTTGGGAGGCAACCCAAGGATAAGTATTAAGTATTTTTGTAACAGCCCGTTTTTTCATGGCCCAAAAGTAGGCACTTTTTTTTTTTTTTTTTATAACACGGGACAGAGTGCGCGGAAAATATTTTACAATGAGCCGGCATTCAAATATGCAAAAGAACTCATTACCATAAGGTGCTTCGACAAGCAAAGTGTATTCCTGAATAATTACAGTCCAAGTCTAAGTATTCAAATACTTACAACAAAACAAGTTAGAAAACCCTATGCTAACCAAAAAGCACGGTGCACAAAACACACCGGCGCATAGTCTAACTAAACTAAAACTCCAGCCGCTCACTGGGGCCTGGAACAGCCACCGTCGTCACCCCGACCTAACCCATCATCTGGGTGGGATGAGCCCGCAAATGAAAGAAAGGGTCACCACAAAATAGAAGTATATATATATATATATAACCGGTGCGAAAGATTGTACACTTAACAAAATTTCCACAAAACACAAGAGAAAGCTCTTAAAACATTCAACAATCCCCACCAACGGGCTTATACATATAATGCACAACAAGCCTAATGCAGACTTCTACAATGGGTGTGGTACTACCAGAGCTACCACATGCAAATGAATTCCGGAATTACTAATCATAACCAATAAAACCTCAAAGGGTTAAGGTGGATCCACTCACGCAATCACACCCCGTGGTCCACTCATGCAACCACTTATTGTACTCAATAAGATCCCGTAGGATTTTGGGTGGGTCCACTCACGCAACCAACACCCCGTAGTCCACTCACGCAACTACGCACAATGAATGCATGAGCATACGATTCTCTACATATGCTAATGCCACACATACATACCTCTCAAGCATATGTAACCACAACACAACAATACATACATATATATCTAATCATATGTATTTAATCACATGTTCATACATACATCTCCAATCATATGTAAGACAACGAATCATGTATTTACCACGATCTCATATCGAGAATACATCACAACAACATGCCAAGCACACCACAATTGCATACACAGCAAAACAAAGCATGTTTACCAAAACCGTTTGAAAAGACGGAAATAAAGTGGAGCCCTTACCTCGGCAAGCTTCCGTCAACAACACACGCTCAAACAACACAACGCGCTCCCTAAAACAAGCAGCGTAACAATCAATACATTGTTCTCTAACCAATCGTATTGAAACTACACCAAAACCCCAAAAACCTAATGGTTCCTAAGGAAAAACCACTCTTTCGGACATCGAACCAAAGTCTATCGTATTGATCAACCCCTATGAGTTATTTGTACTATTTTTAGGACCCAAAACAATTGCCAAACGTCTTAAATAATTTGAATTGCAAAATGTCTATTTTCTTGCGTTATAAGTTACGTACTTTCCGAGTACCCGAAAAACTCGTTTCCAATCCCCACCACTTCCATAAATTAATAAAAAGGGATTAGAATGTTAAAAACCAAGTTTAGAAATCAAAATCCAAAATCTCAACTCCCAGAGCTCGCCCTGGCGAGTTGGTGGCGAGTGAAGGCAGAGAGTTCTGGTCTTACTCGCCCTGTAGCTCGCCCTGGCGAGTTGTCAAGACCTGTGACACTCGCCCTGGCGAGTAACCACTCGCCTGGCGAGTTGCACCTGTCATGACAGCACAAGACAGCAACTCACCCCACCTTTTTCCACCCCAAACCTAGTTTGATTCTATTAGTTCCCAACACTTTTTCAAAGCATAAAAGCAAACCATTTTCATAAGCAAGCAACACATTTCCGAAAGCTTGTTGGTTGCTTCGAGTGCAAGTTATTTGATTTTTATTTACAAAATCAAAACCAAACCTAAGCACAAGTTTTATTACGGGCCTTAACCGTCCGGTAATCATTTTCAAACATGTTTTCAAGGTAAATAGCGACACCACATGTCACAATAGTTTTAAACCATTTTGACCCCAAAACACTACCCAAAACACTTAGGAAATATTTTCATAAACCTCAAAATATTTTTCATCGGATTTTCTAAAACAAAACCATACAACGCATTTCCCTTTCGCCCAAAGGTTCAAAGACAACTTTTCTTTTCAAAACCTTACAACATAACCTCATGTAATTGATCAATACATAATCAAACCAAAACCCTAACTTTTCTCATGAGTTTTTCACCAACTCATGGAAAATTGAAATAACAAAGCCTACACATGCTTACTAAACCCTCATGAACAACTTTCATGGAACAAAAACCCTTCACAACCAATTCTTATGAAATTTCTCCCAAGAACATAATCATAAAATCTCATGAATCTCTAAGAGTTTAGCCAACTAAGAGATGAAAGAAGGTCTAGTTACCTTAGGAAGAAGAATCTCACAACTCCAAGCTTTCCAACAAGCTTAAGGTCAAGACAAATGGTGAAGGATTGAATTTTGTTCCTCAAGGTTGGAAGAGAAAGAAGCCACGGCCAAGAGAGAAAGAAGAAGTGAACTTGTGATAATTCTAAGTCCACCACTTATAAAAGTCTTGCTAGATTTAGGCCATTGGATCAAATAGGATAAAGTTCTAAGATCACATCCTAGCCATTGGATCAAATCCAAGTCTATCCTCACGAGATATTTCCCATAAACCTCTTACAACGAAACGCACGCTCAGTTCTCGCGCATCGCGACGAACGTAAATCACAAAAACGTAAAACCTACGGAAAGAACGTCTAACGTTTTTCCATTCCAAAACTTATCGCCGAATCTTTTTTCGCGACTGTAATTTTCTTCCATACCTTAGAAAATTAATCTCAGGACATATCCTAACTCACGCAGATATATGAAACTCTCACCCGAAACCTCACTCAAAACAGACGCAGTAAGATTTTCCAACCGCGGGTAAAATCCTACTCGTTTTTCCAAAAACAAGAATAATCCAAAACTCGTTATTCTAAGACCACAGAAATCTCCTCCTACTTAAAAGAGGATCACGACCCGAAAGTCTGTGCCTTTCCAGCGCACGAGCACAAAACAGGCTCCGTTTCAGCAAAAATCTCATTAATGTGACGATATTCGCACAACCGCCTCACCAAAACCCTAAAACTCGTAGCCGACACTAGAGTTCCATAGTAAAACTGTACAGTGGAATCTTGGGTCTTACATTACTACCCTCCAAAAAGAAGTTTCGTCCTCGAAACTAAAGATGAGAGTAACAACTCAACTAATTATTACCATCTCCAACACAACAAAATCCCTCAGGATTAGGTGTAGCCACACAGATGCTAACACCGGGTGAAGTCACACAGATACTCTCACCAACACACTGGCGCAACCGTGCACCAACCGCAACTCTCAACGAGTTCACCCCTCAAAATTAACCTCACAACAGAGGTTCTCAACCTCTAGTTCCTCAAAAGTCCAAAGGTTCACACAAAAATTTTCCAAAATCCATTCTTTTGCCTCCGCGACGTAGCCTAAACCCCTAGGTTCACGCGAAGCAGTGACTGGCTACCCTCCAAAAAGAAACACAGCACTCTCTGTGCACCACCAAAGCTAGCAAAAACTAGTCAATTCCAATCAACACTTAGATAAATCTCGCGTACTTTAAACAGAACGCTTATCCTCGTCGACTACCATCGTCGGCGCACATCCTCTTCACATCGTATTTCCATTCTAATTCTGAACTCTCTCTTGAGTTACTTTCCTCTTGCAATTAAATCCTCTTTTACTCAAAAGAGTTGGTCACTCTGACCATTCTTAATTGCTTCGACATCACCACTCTCGTCGAGGTACCTACCTTCAAAATAACTCTTAGGGTATTCCTCACATTACTATTGTCCAACCATCCTTGTTGACAACATCCGAATCCCTTATACTTACTCAATACCGATTTCCATCATACCACGTCTCTCTTCATTGTAACCACTACAATGAACCAAAGCTCTACTAACTTCCATCAACTTGCCATTAGACAATTCCTTATCCTTCTTATTTCTACATACAACACACACACCGTCATGACATCCATTCAGGAGGTGCTTTTGAATCCGTACAACACCCGCACAACCATGATTTTCCAACTAGGTGTGAGGCAATTCTTTCCGCCAATCCTCCATTGACATAAGCCACATCATCATGTGCTTTTCTCTTACTCAGTCTCAGCGACTCTTTCCAACGACTAACATTCCTTCGCGACTAACTCATCGATCTACTATCATCCAAATGGAATCATGCTTCCTCCTGGTCTTAGGTAAACCAGTGATGAAATCCATAGAAAAAAAATTCATTCAACGGTTACTAACTCATAACCCGACACAGAACAAACACTAGAACTAACACGACTCTAGTTATGTTCTAACCGACTCTGGACTAACGACTCAAGTATACACTTTCCCTTTGAAGATTTAAAGCCGTGCTCTGATACCAATTGTAACAGCCCGTTTTTTCATGGCCCAAAAGTAGGCACTTTTTTTTTTTTTTTTTATAACACGGGACAGAGTGCGCGGAAAATATTTTACAATGAGCCGGCATTCAAATATGCAAAAGAACTCATTACCATAAGGTGCTTCGACAAGCAAAGTGTATTCCTGAATAATTACAGTCCAAGTCTAAGTATTCAAATACTTACAACAAAACAAGTTAGAAAACCCTATGCTAACCAAAAAGCACGGTGCACAAAACACACCGGCGCATAGTCTAACTAAACTAAAACTCCAGCCGCTCACTGGGGCCTGGAACAGCCACCGTCGTCACCCCGACCTAACCCATCATCTGGGTGGGATGAGCCCGCAAATGAAAGAAAGGGTCACCACAAAATAGAAGTATATATATATATATATAACCGGTGCGAAAGATTGTACACTTAACAAAATTTCCACAAAACACAAGAGAAAGCTCTTAAAACATTCAACAATCCCCACCAACGGGCTTATACATATAATGCACAACAAGCCTAATGCAGACTTCTACAATGGGTGTGGTACTACCAGAGCTACCACATGCAAATGAATTCCGGAATTACTAATCATAACCAATAAAACCTCAAAGGGTTAAGGTGGATCCACTCACGCAATCACACCCCGTGGTCCACTCACGCAACCACTTATTGTACTCAATAAGATCCCGTAGGATTTTGGGTGGGTCCACTCACGCAACCAACACCCCGTAGTCCACTCACGCAACTACGCACAATGAATGCATGAGCATACGATTCTCTACATATGCTAATGCCACACATACATACCTCTCAAGCATATGTAACCACAACACAACAATACATACATATATATCTAATCATATGTATTTAATCACATGTTCATACATACATCTCCAATCATATGTAAGACAACGAATCATGTATTTACCACGATCTCATATCGAGAATACATCACAACAACATGCCAAGCACACCACAATTGCATACACAGCAAAACAAAGCATGTTTACCAAAACCGTTTGAAAAGACGGAAATAAAGTGGAGCCCTTACCTCGGCAAGCTTCCGTCAACAACACACGCTCAAACAACACAACGCGCTCCCTAAAACAAGCAGCGTAACAATCAATACATTGTTCTCTAACCAATCGTATTGAAACTACACCAAAACCCCAAAAACCTAGTGGTTCCTAAGGAAAAACCACTCTTTCGGACATCGAACCAAAGTCTATCGTATTGATCAACCCCTATGAGTTATTTGTACTATTTTTAGGACCCAAAACAATTGCCAAACGTCTTAAATAATTTGAATTGCAAAATGTCTATTTTCTTGCGTTATAAGTTACGTACTTTCCGAGTACCCGAAAAACTCGTTTCCAATCCCCACCACTTCCATAAATTAATAAAAAGGGATTAGAATGTTAAAAACCAAGTTTAGAAATCAAAATCCAAAATCTCAACTCCCAGAGCTCGCCCTGGCGAGTTGGTGGCGAGTGAAGGCAGAGAGTTCTGGTCTTACTCGCCCTGTAGCTCGCCCTGGCGAGTTGTCAAGACCTGTGACACTCGCCCTGGCGAGTAACCACTCGCCTGGCGAGTTGCACCTGTCATGACAGCACAAGACAGCAACTCACCCCACCTTTTTCCACCCCAAACCTAGTTTGATTCTATTAGTTCCCAACACTTTTTCAAAGCATAAAAGCAAACCATTTTCATAAGCAAGCAACACATTTCCGAAAGCTTGTTGGTTGCTTCGAGTGCAAGTTATTTGATTTTTATTTACAAAATCAAAACCAAACCTAAGCACAAGTTTTATTACGGGCCTTAACCGTCCGGTAATCATTTTCAAACATGTTTTCAAGGTAAATAGCGACACCACATGTCACAATAGTTTTAAACCATTTTGACCCCAAAACACTACCCAAAACACTTAGGAAATATTTTCATAAACCTCAAAATATTTTTCATCGGATTTTCTAAAACAAAACCATACAACGCATTTCCCTTTCGCCCAAAGGTTCAAAGACAACTTTTCTTTTCAAAACCTTACAACATAACCTCATGTAATTGATCAATACATAATCAAACCAAAACCCTAACTTTTCTCATGAGTTTTTCACCAACTCATGGAAAATTGAAATAACAAAGCCTACACATGCTTACTAAACCCTCATGAACAACTTTCATGGAACAAAAACCCTTCACAACCAATTCTTATGAAATTTCTCCCAAGAACATAATCATAAAATCTCATGAATCTCTAAGAGTTTAGCCAACTAAGAGATGAAAGAAGGTCTAGTTACCTTAGGAAGAAGAATCTCACAACTCCAAGCTTTCCAACAAGCTTAAGGTCAAGACAAATGGTGAAGGATTGAATTTTGTTCCTCAAGGTTGGAAGAGAAAGAAGCCACGGCCAAGAGAGAAAGAAGAAGTGAACTTGTGATAATTCTAAGTCCACCACTTATAAAAGTCTTGCTAGATTTAGGCCATTGGATCAAATAGGATAAAGTTCTAAGATCACATCCTAGCCATTGGATCAAATCCAAGTCTATCCTCACGAGATATTTCCCATAAACCTCTTACAACGAAACGCACGCTCAGTTCTCGCGCATCGCGACGAACGTAAATCACAAAAACGTAAAACCTACGGAAAGAACGTCTAACGTTTTTCCATTCCAAAACTTATCGCCGAATCTTTTTTCGCGACTGTAATTTTCTTCCATACCTTAGAAAATTAATCTCAGGACATATCCTAACTCACGCAGATATATGAAACTCTCACCCGAAACCTCACTCAAAACAGACGCAGTAAGATTTTCCAACCGCGGGTAAAATCCTACTCGTTTTTCCAAAAACAAGAATAATCCAAAACTCGTTATTCTAAGACCACAGAAATCTCCTCCTACTTAAAAGAGGATCACGACCCGAAAGTCTGTGCCTTTCCAGCGCACGAGCACAAAACAGGCTCCGTTTCAGCAAAAATCTCATTAATGTGACGATATTCGCACAACCGCCTCACCAAAACCCTAAAACTCGTAGCCGACACTAGAGTTCCATAGTAAAACTGTACAGTGGAATCTTGGGTCTTACAATTTTCAATTCAGTAATTTCAATTCAGCATTTTCAATTCAGTTTTTCAATTCAATAAATGTATGCCTAGAATTCCGCATGTCATCTTCATTTGTCAACAGCCCTTATTCAAACTTATAAAAAAAATTAAATAACTGCTTGTTGTTTATTATCTAGTGTATGACTAACTGTTATAGGTAAGATTGCGGCGAAATAAGTCATAAATCTCGATGAGATGAATTTCACACCTTCATACAGAAAACCAAGGGTGATTGCTCCGAAGTGCGAAATTCAGGAGACAGAGAGACGAGTGATGAAGCGGATGTCTGTGAGACAAGTGTTCAACTTCAGATACCTAAGCCATGTGAGGATTTGAGCCAAATATTTCCAAACGGTATTACCACTTTCTTTCGAATTACTATAAGAGTACCGTGCACTTGTTTATTTTCTAGAACTTGCTCTAATTCTCTGTTGACTGGTTAGTTTGATATTATATGAATTGAGGCAATTGTTTGTTATAACCCAGAGCCTTTTTCAAGCCACCCTTATTATTATTATATCCTTTGCTAGCCAAATTTGAGCCGTAAAAAATATTACCCCTTTTGTATCGGTGACAAACCACGATACAAGCCTATAGACCAGAAAAACAATGAATTACCCTCTTTGGAGTTAAGGTAATAGTTCTCAAAGTCTTGGCAATAAAATAAGTTTGGGGTTGCTCATGGATTTAGCAACGTTTAAGTTTGGGGTGGGTATACGGAGAACTATCACTACAAAAAGAAAAAAATGAAAAAGAAAGAGCCAAAGGGCAAAGAACGTGATATAAAAGAACCACACAAAGACACATCCGGTTCTTATTTTCCGATACCAAACATAAAAAGGCACCCTAAGGAACACAGGTTGCGCACACAAAAAGGAACATCAAAGTAAGACTTAACTCCAATGTTTAGCCTACTATTCCCTAAAATGTCCTACCTTGACCTAAGCCACGTTATAACCGTGAAATGACCTCCAAAAATGCATGTATATTGAATTTCGACTGGTTGCTTAGAGTTCTTGCAAGCCTATGGTAAAATGGCAGGTTGCACGATGATTGAGAGATAACCATTTCAATTAATGAGCGAAAAACACAAATGTGAGAGAGAGAAAAGTTGGACATGGACTCTTGCGGGCATTTGTTTGAATTGCTACTATTGACGTCTCCTGAGCCTAGCAGGACTGAGCATGATCGCGGTGGTAAGAAAATCAGCGGTACCATTGCTGAAATACAAAAAGGTTGTGAAATTCCTATCATCTCTATTTATCTCTTGTTTTTCTAACGATCTTGTTTGACAGCATGTTACTTGAGGACAAGCAACAGTTTAAGTTTGGGGTTGTGATGACAGGAATTTCTACGGTATTTTTAGTATTATTATTAGTAGTAAAATGACCAAGACAGGCCCAAATACGAAGGAAAACCTCTAAAAGCAAGAAAAAGCATCAAGACAGAGTCTAAGATGTAAAAAGACAAGAAAAAGCCCAAAAAGTGAAGAAATACAGCATACCATCGTAGCACGATGTGTGCCATCATGCCACGATGACAGCTGCTTGCTCGCCAAGAAATCAGAAGAAATAAATCTACACAAAATCTTCCATCGCAGCACGATGCTTCATGTCGCAGCACGATGATGTTACTTGGTGCCCAAGCTGATGAAATGCACAGGATCAGTTATAAAGTTGAACTGAATCTTCAAATCGTAGTACGATGGCATTATCATACTGCGATGCCTTGCTGAGGCCCATTACGAAAACTATAAATAGAGCCTCACTTTCATTGTTTTATTCATTCAGAAATAGTAGAACACTCTCTACTATAAGGAGAGGTTCAGAGGAGCTCTATTGGGCATAGTTTTCTCCCCTTACGAGAAAACTAACTCAGCAAGGTATGATTTCTTTAGGCTTTTGTATTTAGGTTATAATTTCTTTATTGTAATTTAAATATGTAGTCTTTATTATTTATGCCTTAGGTTGTGGTGGAGAAGATGAACTCCCCAATGAATATTTGGAGTATGTGATTGAGTCTAAGTTATAATAAGTAATATTTAAAGTATCATGTTTGTTATTTACTTTCGTGCACTTTAATAATGTATTCTCGTAATCTGGTCGGATAAGCAGGGAGCGCCCATAGAATTGATATCAGGTTTTGACTTGGTATGGTCCGGAACTCGTAGTAAATAATGCTAGGTGTATAGAGACGGTAACATCCTGAACTAGTCGTGAACTGAGCAGTTAGAGGAGGAATCATGCACTAGGTGTGATCTGAGCACTTAGAAGATGAACAGACCGATACTAGGACCTAGAGGTTAATTGGTGAAGGTTATAATGCATGTTTATAAACAACTCACTTAGTAATTAGGGTATGTGACAAATCGAGGTTAGGCTCTCGTAGGTACCTTAGTTGTTAATGTAGGGAAACTTTAATAGACATAGTGTAATAGTAAGGTATTACTACAACAAGGATAATTCACCGCCGAACATAATCTAAATAACTATGTTATATACCGGTCATGCCAAATATGAAGAAGGGAGGGAGTACAACCACCACACCTAGCCGCTATATTTCTTGAATCTATTATATTTATACATTCTGCTTTTATATTTCTGCAACGCATTACGCTATATTTATAAAAACCTTTTTCAAAACCCAAAGCGAATGCAAACTATCACAAACTAAAATAATGCAAGTGAAGCTTCGGCACGATCCCTGTGGATACGAACTCATTCTATACACTAGAGTGTGAATTATTACTCGACGATAGACTGGTGCACTTGCCAGACCCTAGTCAGCGTTCTTTCTGGTTCAGGATCGTACTTAAACTCTAGGATACCTGTTATCAAGTACGACAAATGAATACCTTCAGTAGCACTGGAAAATTAAATGGTAAAACTATTTTTGGTTTGTCTCATGTGTCTTTGTCACTATGAAAATTCCCAGGTAAATGAGGTGGATCACAACGGATCGCTCGGAGACCTTGACTTATCCTTAGCCAGAATTTTCACAGATTAAAATCCACAATCATCAACAAGATTTTTTATTTTTTATTTTTTATTTTTGAATTTTTTTTGACAAACTTAAATAAATCTAGTAAGGCTTTGTAAACACAATCCCCGGCAACGGCGCCAAAAACTTGACTACGGTCTGGAAAGTGCACCAGTCTGTCGTCGAGTAATAATTCACACTCTAGGTGTCTAGAATGAGTTCGTATCCACAGGGATCGTGCCGAAGCTTCACTAGCATTATTTAAGTTCGTGATAGTTTGCATTCGCTTTGGTTTTTGAAAAAGGTTTTATAAAAGGAAGTGTAATGCTTGCATAAATATAAATAAATGGAATGTATAAATATATAGATTCAAGAAGTATAGAGGCTAGGTATGGTGGTTGGACTTACTCCCTTCTTCATATTTGGCATGATCGGTGTATAACATAGTTACTTAGATTATGTTCGGCGGTGAATTCTCCTTGTTGTAGTAATACCATACTATTACACTATGTCTATTAAAGTTTCCCTACATTAATAACTAAGGTACCTACAAGAGCCTAACCTCGATGTGTCACACACCATAATTACTAAGTGAGTTGTTTATAAACATGCATTATAACCTTCACCAATTAACCTCTAGGTCCTAGTATCGGGTTGTTCATCTTCTAAGTTCTCAGTTCACACCTAGTTCATGATTCCTCCTCTAACCGCTCGGTTCACGAGTAGTTCAGGATGTTACCGTCTCTATACACCTAGCATTATTTACTACTAGTTTCGGACCATATTAAGTAAGAACCTAATATCAATTCTATGGGCGCTCCCGCTTATCCGGCCAGATTACGAGAAACGTTATTAAAGTGCAAGAAAGTAATTAACAAACCTAATTACTAAATATCATTTATTATAACTTAGACTCAACCACAGACTCCAAATATTCATAGGGGAGTTCATCGTCTACACCACAACCTAAGGCATAATTACAAAAGACTACATATTTAAATTACAAGAATAACCTAAATACAAAAGCCTAAAGAAAAATACCTTGCTGAGTTAGTTTTCCCCCAAGGGGAGAAAACTATGCCCAATAGAGCTCCTCTGAACCTCTCCTTATAGTAGATGTAACACCCCAAATCTTATATTTTATTATATTTGATTAACTGATGTTATTTAATTAATTGTGTATGTTAATTGATATGTTTTATATGTATTAATTAATTATTGCATTTATGTTTGTTGATGATGGGCTTTTATGAGTATTGGGCTTAATTAGAATGAATAAGAGTGTGTGGTAGAATTAAGGGTAATATGGTAATCTAGTCAGTTAGTGGATTGTGTAGAGATAAGAGTGGCACTTTGGTTATTATATTAAAGGATAGAGTATCTTGGAGAGAAAGTAGTGGCAATGGTGTAAATAGTAAAGTTGAGATTATGAGTGGAATTAGTAGTGAAATTAAGGGTATTTGAGGGATTTCATATAACCTAAGTTGGGGTTATATATAGGAGGGTTTTGTGAAGAGTAGTGGTGTGACTTTATTATCATAAAATAGTAGAAAAAGAGAGGTAGAGAGAGAAAAGAGAAAGAAGAGAGAAAAGGTTTGAGAAAGAAAGAAGAGAAGGAGGCTTAGGGAAAAGGAAGAGAGAAAGAGAAGAAGAGCCATGGATAGAGTTGAAGATGGAGGACTAGAGAATCCAACTATTATAAGGTAAGAGGCTTAGATAATATAACTTTGAGTGATCAAAGAGAGGGGAGTTTGTCTATGACTCCACACCCAAACTCTCTTCACTCTTTTTGGGTTTTGGGAAGAAAAGGGTTTTGAGAATGTGTTTATTATTGAAGATTGATAATGATTCATGTATAATATGCTTCTATTTATGATTGTTGTGTGAAATTCATGATAAAGTTAATTACTTGAACTTTGATTTTGATTGATTATGTGATAAATGGATTTTATGAGTTAATACATGAAAATCATTACTTTTGGATGAAAATGATGTTTGATGAAGTTATAAGTTGTACTTCTATGCTTAGTATGATTATACATGATTAAAGATGCTTCCTTTATGTATTTGTAAGCCTTAGATGATGATTTTTGCATGAAATGGGCCAAAACCCGAGCCAAGCCCTGGTGAGGTCGCTGTGGCGAGCTGCCCTGATGCTCCCTGCCTCAGCGCGCCCTGGCGAGGGCAAGGCGTGTGCAGAGCGAGCCAAGCCCTGGTGAGGTCGCTGTGGCGAGCTGGTGGCGAGCTGCCCTGACACTCCCTGCCTCAGCGCTCCCTGGCGAGGGCTCAACGCGCTAAACGAGCTTGACAGCCCGAAACTTAACTTTTCTTGAAAAATATGATATTTATGCTTATACTATGATTGTATTATGATCCTATGATGATTATATGATATATATGACTTTAAATTGAGTCGTGAATGATGAATTGAGTTGCGATATTGTACATGCTAATTAACTATGATTAATGTGCATGTTGAGACGAGATTATGTTTATGATGATGATAGATAATTGTTGATGATTAGTGATGATGATGATAATACGATTATGTATATGTATATATAAATTGATAAATGATGATTGATTATGGTGAATGTTATTATTTAGTGATTGATAATAATAATTGTATGCCTAATTGAGTTGAGATAAATGAATTACTTTATGATATGTGTGCTTGAATGCATACCTTAATGATGATACGATGATGTGAATTTGATGTGAATTGAGAAGGAATAATAGGGATGAGTGACCTATTATTCATGAGTAGATGTATAGTGTTATTGTAACGACCCGTTTTTCAAAGGCCAGAAAAGGCACTATATTTTTTTTTTTTTACACAATCAGAGTTACGCATAAAAGATTTTAAATGAGCCGGCATTCAAATATACAAAAGAACTCATTACCAAAAGGTGCTTCGACAAGCAAAGTGTATCCCTGAATAATTACAGTCCAAGTCCAAGTATTTAGAAACTTACAACCAACCGGATAGAAACCTATGCCTAAAACCAAAAAGCACGGTGCACAACCCACACCAGCGCATAGTCTATCTAAGCTAAAGCTTCAACACAAGCTCACTAAGGCCTAGAGCTGCCAACACCATCCTCTCGACCTACATCGTCATCTGGGGTGGGATGAGCCCGTAAATGAAAGAAAGGGTCACCACAAAATAAAAGTATATATATATATAACCAGTGCGAAAGATGTACACATAACAAGTTTCCACATACACAAGAGAAAGCTCTTTAACACAAAAGCAATTCCCACCAACGGGCTTAAGATATAATGCACACCGAGCCTAATGCAGACCTCTACAATGAGTGTGGTAGATTCCCCATTACCACATGCATATGAATTCCGGAAGTCAGTAATCATAATCAATAAAACCACAAAGGGTTAGGATGGGTCCATTCCCGATAATCGCACCCCGCAGTCCATTCCCGATAACCGCTTATTGGACTCAATAATTCCCGTAGGAGTAAGGTGGATCCATTCCCGATAATCGCACCCCGTGATCCATTCCCGATAATCACGTACTATGAATGCATGAGCATACGATTCCCCTTATATGCTAATGCAACACATACATATCGTACACGCATATGTAATCACACCACAACAACACATACATATACATCTAGTCATATGTATTTAATCACCTACTCATACACATATTTCACCAAACATATGTAAGACAACAAAACATGTATTTACCACGATCTCATATCGAGAATACATCACAACAACATGCCAAGCACACCACAATTGCATACACAGCAAAACAAAGCATGTTTAACAAACCGTTTGAAAAGACGGAAATAAAGTGGAGCCCTTACCTCGGCAAGCACTCACAACAAGCAACGTTCACACAACACTACGTGCTCCCTAAAACAAGCAACGGACAATCAATACATCGTTTCCAAACCCAATGTAATGAAACTACATCAAAACTCCAAAAACTCTAAAGGTTTCTAAGGAAAATTCACTCTTTCGGATACCATACCAAAATCTATCGTATTGATCAACCACCATGAGTTATTTGTACTATTTTTAGGACCCAAAACAATTGTCAAAAGTCTTAAATAATTTGAAATGCAAAATGGCCGTTTTCTTGCGTTACAAGCTACGTACTTTCCGAGTACCCGAAAAACTCGTTTCCAATCCCAACCACTTCCATAAATTAATAAAAAGGGATTAGAAAGCTAAAACCAAGTTTTAGAAATCAGAATCCAAAATTTTAGGTCCCAGAGCTCGCCCCAGCGAGTTGGCAGCGAGTGAAGGCAGGGAGGACATGTTTTCAAGGTAAAAAGTAACACCACACGTCTCAAAAGTTTTAAACCACTTTGACCCCAAAAACACTACTCAAAACACTTAGGAAATATTTTCATAAACCCCAAAATATTTTTCATCGGATTTTCCAAAACAAAACCATACAACGCATTTCCCTTTTGCCCAAAGGTTCAAAGACAACTTTTCTTTTCAAAACCTTACAACATAAACCCTAACCCTAACTTTTCTTTTCAATACTTAACCAACCAAAACCCTAACTTTTCTCATGAGATTTTTCACCAACTCATGGAAAACAAAAACAACAAAGCCTAGCATGCTTACTAAACTCTCATGAACAACTTTCATGAAACAAGAACTAGCAAGAACAACCTTCCTCACCAAACCCTCTTAAGAACATAAACCCAAAAACCTCACAACTCTAAAAATCTACCAACCTAGGAGATGAGAAGAGAGGGTTACCTTAAGAAAGTGATTCTCAACAAAATTCCTCAAAGCTTCCAAGCTTGAAATGGAGTGAAATGGTGAGAAATGGAAAATTTGTGAAGGTTGGAAGTGAGTAAAGAAGTTCCACGTGAAAGAGAGAAAGAATGGAGATGTTTTGTGATGTTTTCTAAGTCCACAATAGCCATAAACCTCCTTACTATCACAAAACTCTTGATAGCCAAACCACCATTGGATCAAAGTCAAAAGTCCAAGCTTAAACCCTAGCCATTGGATCACTTTACTTTATGAGAAAGTCACAAGATTTAAATAATTCTCCCATAACAAGTCTCGTACTCAGCTCTCGCGCGACGCGACGAACGAAAACCACAAAAACATAAAACCTACGGAAAGAATGTCTAACGTCTAACATTTCCAAAACTTATCGCCGAATCTTTTTCCGCGACTGTAATTTTCTTCCATACCTTAGAAAATTATTCTCAGAATATATCTTAACTCGTGCAGATATATAAAACTCCCATCCGAAACCTCACTCAAAACAGACGCAGTAAGATTTTCCATCCGCGGGTAAAATCCTACTCGTTTTTCCAAAAACAAGAATAATCCAAAACTCGTTATTCTAAAACCACAAATAACTTCTTATACAAGAAACAGGATCACAAGACAAAAGTCTGTACAATTACAGTGCACGAGCACAAAACAGACTCAATTACAGCAAAATCCTATAATTACACGATGTTTCATCACACGAACACATCGAAACCCTAATATTCCTTAAACCAACTATACAATGAAATCTTGGGTCTTACAATACTACCCCCCTAAAAGAAGTTTCGTCCTCGAAACTTAGACATCGTCAAACAAACTGGGGTATAGTTCTTTCATCTTACTCTCGAGCTCCCAGGTGGTATCTCCTGTAGCTTCGTTCCATATTACCTTCACTAAAGGTATCTCTTTCGTCCTCAGACGTTTCATCTTCCTATCCGCAATCTTGATCGGCGGAACCTCAAATGACAAGTTATCCCTCAGCTGGATGTCATCTGGTGTGATCACATGTGATGGATCCGGTGTATACTTCCGCAATTGCGACACATGGAACACATCATGAATCAAAGATAGTACTGGTGGCAACGCGATCCGATATGCTACCTTCCCAACCCGTTCCAAAATCTGATAAGGCCCTATAAACTTCGGAGTCAACTTCTTTGCTTTCAAAGCCCTTCCAACACCAGTTGTTGGGGTAACACGGAGAAATACATGATCTCCCTCCTCAAACTCTAAAGGCCTCCGACGCCTATCCGCATAACTCTTTTGTCGATCTTGAGCAACCTTCATCATTGCCCTTATCTTTCGGACCTTGTCCGTCGTCTGTTGTACCATTTCCGGTCCTACTATCAAACTTTCCCCATCTTGGTACCAACACAAAGGAGTCTGACATCTTCTCCCATACAAAGCCTCGTATGGTGCCATCCCAATACTCGCGTGGAAACTGTTGTTGTATGTGAATTCTATCAACGGTAAAACATCATCCCAACTTCCACGATCATCCAAAACACATGCTCTCAACAAATCTTCTAAAGATTGATTTGTCCTCTCGGTCTGCCCATCTGTCTGAGGATGGTAGGCGGAACTCAATCTCAGTTTCGTCCCCAACGCCTCATGCAAAGTCTTCCAAAAGTGTGAAGTAAACTTTGGGTCTCGATCCGACACTATACTTGACGGAATCCCATGTAACCTCACAATCTCAGCAATGTAAATATCGGTCAACTTCGCCGCTGTATCCGTAGTCCTTACCGGTAGAAAATGAGCGGACTTAGTCAAACGATCCACTATCACCCAAATGGAATCATGCTTCCTCCTGGTCTTAGGTAAACCAGTGATGAAATCCATAGAAATGCTATCCCACTTCCACTCGGGGATATCTAATGACTGCAGCATCCCTGCTGGTCTCTGATGCTCAATCTTCGCCTTCTGACAAGTCAGACACGACGCCACATACTCAGCCACATCCTTCTTCATACCCGGCCACCAGAAATCATGCCTCAGGTCTTGATACATCTTTGTCGCTCCGGGATGTATACTAAGTTTACTCTTGTGCGCCTCCCCTAGAATGATGTTCCTCAAGTCCATAGCTTCGGGTACACACACTCTCCCTTGACACCTCAAGATATTGTCCGATCCCACCTTGAAATCTCGGTTGGTTCCTCGAACAATCAAAGCCCTTTTCTCCATGAGAAACTTGTCATCTTGACAATTTGCAATGTCCTCCAACAAACCGCTTGAGATGGTAATCATACCCAGTCTCATATTCCCTAAAGCAAACTCTACCTCTAGGTGCAAATCACGAAACTCTCTCAACAACTCTTGTTGACTAGCCATTTGTGCCGAACAAACCGACACACTCTTCCTACTCAAAGCATCGGCTACCACATTAGCCTTTCCAGGATGGTATTCTAACGTGAAATCAAAATCTTTCAAGGTTTCCATCCATCTCCTCTGCCTCATATTAAGCTCTTTCTGATCAAACAAGTACTTGAGACTTTTATGGTCACTAAACACGACAAAAGTGCAACCATAAAGATGATGTCTCCAAATCTTCAATGCAAAAACCACGGCCGCAAGCTCCAAATCGTGCGTAGGATAATTCTTTTCATGCACTTTCAGTTGCCTTGACGCATAAGCCACTGCTCTCTTGTGTTGCATCAACACACAACCCAACCCTTGATGAGACGCATCACAATAAACCTCATACGGTTCCTCCGACTGTGGTAACATCAAAACTGGTGAAGTCGTCAACCGTTCTTTCAACAACTGAAAACTCAACTCACACATCTCTGTCCAAGCAAAAGGTTGATCTTTTCGCGTAAGTTGTGTCATCGGTGCCACAATCTTAGCAAATCCTTCTATAAACCTTCGGTAATAACCGGCCAAACCAACAAAACTCCTTACATCAGTCACTATTTGAGGTTGCTTCCATGAAAAACCGTATCAATCTTGGCTGGATCCACGGCTATTCCCTCTTTTGATATAACATGGCCAAGGAAAATAACCTCTTCCAACCAAAAGTCACACTTTGACGGATTAGCATACAACTCTTTCTCCCTCAAAACTTGCAAAACCAAGCGAAGATGCTCTTCATGCTCCTCTTCACTCTTCGAGTACACCAAAATGTCATCAATAAACACTACTACGAACTTGTCCAAAAACGAATGGAATATCCGATTCATGTAGGCCATGAAGATCGCAGGTGCATTCGTCACTCCAAACGGCATCACCAAGTACTCATAATGCCCATACCGCGTCCTAAACGCCGTTTTCTAAATATCCCCATCTCGTACTCTTATCTGATGATAACCAGATTTCAAGTCAATCTTTGAAAACACTGTGGCTCCCCTCAATTGATCCATCAAATCATCAATCCGTGGCAATGGATATCGGTTCTTGATAGTCACCTTATTAAGCTTCCGATAATCCACACATAAACGAGATTTCCCATCCTTCTTCTTAACCAATAAGACCGGTGCTCCCCAAGGCGACACACTAGGCCTTATGAAACCCTTCTCTAACAAGTCCTCAATCTGACCTTTCAACTCTACCAACTCGGCCGGAGCCATCCGATAAGCTGATTCCGAAATTGGACCCGTACCCGGTTGTAAATCAATAAAGAATTCCACCTCTCTACACGGAGGAAAAGCTGGAATCTCCGATGGAAACACATCTTGGAAATCCTGCACCACTCGAATTTCCTCAATTCGGAGCTCAATTGGTAGTGGTGAATGCATTGAACATGTACTTATGCTCCAGGTACATGGTTCGATTCACCACGAGGGCAAAAACTCCACAAGGGGGGTGGAGAAGGCCGTGAGTAACAGTGCTCAGTATCGGGAATGGCTGAGTTACCTGGTATCGGGAATGGCCAGGGCTGTTACAGTTATCATCATTATGTGGTATGTGTACATTCATGCATTCACGAGTCAACTTGAGAAGAGTCCCCCATGACTTAAAACTGACTTGAGCGATGGATATATATATCCAGAACATTGAGACTCCAAGGGCTGCGGTTACTTGGGGGGTGTTCAGAACATTGAGACTCCAAGGGTTGCGATTACTTGGAGGGTGTTCATTTTGAGCGATGGATATTATCCAGGACATTGAGACACCAAGCGCTGCGGTTACTTGGGGGTGTTCAGAACATTGAGACTCCAAGGGTTGTGGTTACTTGGGGGGTGTTCATTAATTTGATGCAGGTACCACATGCATTTAGTTATGTCTAGGATGACATGACATGAGAATTGTGACATTAGTTTGCATTAGGGTAATTGTGCACTCTAATTGGTATTTGATAATTGTCATTATTTCCATTATGTTTTGTGAATGGTCGAATAATGTGATAGTTATGATTGAGCGTGTTATGAGATGTGTAATAATAATTAATTGATGATGACGTGTATACTTGTCAATTAATTGAGAATGTGATGTTATTATGATGCATTATATTTATGATGAGATGAGATTGATATTTGTTTATGGAATGAGTTGTTAGACATGACCATGCTATGTCCTAAGTATTAAGTGTGTTTTATACTTAGTTTCTTTTGTGGTTATATTAGCTAACCCTCCGTTTTGTGTATGTGCTGGATTTGGGTTTCAGATCTTCAGGTTATGTTTGTGATTGAGTTGTCAGTGAAGCTCCGCTCTGATGTGACACGGGGATGGGGTTATTTCTATAATGTATATTAGAGTCTTGCTTCTTATTTCTAATGTATTTGAAGATGTATTTTCTTATAAACTTATTTTGTACAATAATTGTTTTACTAATTAAGTTATTAGTAAGTTTTTATGTGTACGATGTAATACTCGAACCATTGATTTTATAAACCAAATTTTATTTCCGTTGCGTATTTTGGAGAATATTTTATTAAGGTAGTATTTTATTAAATACGGGTTTGGGTGTTACAATTTGGTATCAGAGCTCCGATTGTCCTCGGACTGAATGAGCTATGTGTGTGTCGCGTGTCAATCAGAGCAAGTCTGTGCAGTCAGACTAAGTGGGCATAGTGTCTTGTGTGATTGTTGTGTCTTTTATGATTCAATTGTTGTAGCTACACTTGCACCTTAGTCACTATTAACCATTTTGCAAATGTATGATGAGTTTATTGAATCTTGTTTTTATTGCTTATTGGCATGTGTTTTACTTGATCCTTAAAACTTGTGTTTTAATTGGTGTTGACTTATGAATCTATTGTTTCATAAATGTTGATAAGTTGTGATGTGTTTATTTTATGAATATACTTAGTGATTGTTTATTCATGAACCATGAGTAATATGAATTTAATTATGTTATTCATTCTTTTGGTGAGTACTTGATGAGATTGATAATTATCTTAGTTGTATGTTATCGAGTCAAGTAATGAGTATGTATTCTTTGATGTTGATTCATGATGAATGTTATGCTTTTATGATTATAATAGTTGTATGTGCTTAAAGTTATAATCTTTGTGTAGTTTTGACATGATTTTATTTATTTATGATTTCATGGTAAATGAGTGATTATAACATGATATAATTGTGCATAATTGACGATGAATATGCATTCATGATTGTTGTTTTTATTTCAAGATAATGACTTAAATGATAATGTCTTCTTGTTATTGTTATATTTAAAATGATTATGTTCGCATATTAGTATAGATTCACTTGTTGATAAAAATCTATGTTATACGAAATTAAGTATGATTGTTTATGCATGTGTCATGAATGAATGTTGTGATGATTTATTTATGATAATTATTTGTGTAGTATGATTGAATTAATTAAATGATGATATGTATGTATGTATGTATGTATGTATCCGTGGAATTATTTGAGAACTTGTGAATATGAATGCAATAGTGAAATTACTTGAATGTTTTAGCATGACGATTATTGGTGAATATTCATGAAAGGATTGTGATTTATTAAGATGAACATGTATTGGTGAATTCTATGTATTCGAATAACTTTCATGAATTTTATTGTTAGTTCCTCGTTAGTATGTTGTTTTACTTGATTCTTGGATCTTGTGTTTTAATTTGACAATAACTATAGCATCTATAATTTTTACTTCATGTTTGGAAGTTAATTCATGATTATTACTATGCTTCTATGTTAGCTTATAACTTCATATGCATAATTAGTACATGATGTGATTGTATTCTCGTTGATTAATGATGTTTTGCTTTAGTTTCGTGAATATGAGACTATTTGTTTTCCTTGTATGTTATCGTGAGTAGATTAAATGCGAAGATGGTAATGGTTTTGATATTTGAACTTGTATAGGGTAATGAAATTTATTTTTATGCAACGTAGATTTAAATAGTACTTGGGTATGTTTTATGGTTTACTTAAACTATTATAGTAGAGTTTATGTGTATTCTTGAACATGCTTTTATGTGTATTATTGTGCATAATGCTTTATGATATATGATGATCATAAAACTAGTAGCTATTTCTTGTGATGTGAATGATGTGAAAATCTATATTATTTTCTTTTGAGTGAATGAAACTAGTTTTTCATGAAAATGGAAAGAGTAGAACATTAATGAATTCTAGGATATGTTTGACGTATATTTTGCCTTATATGATTAAGCTAGATTATTTCTCTTACATGAATATACTTATATGAGTATTATTCGTTGAGTGTTAGAATTGGTGCTATGGAATATTTATCTTTTCTTGTGTTGATGTGATTGTAATTTTCTAAAAATTTGAGAAGACATGTATGTTCCTTAAATGCTTTCATGATTTTGTGTAGATGATTGAGTGTCATGTTAAGTTAATTATTTATCTTGTATGATATGCTTACGTGAAATGTTGTGTCATGCTCTTGTGCAATATAGAATCGACACTTGTGCGTTTGACTTGTCTTACAAATGTTTATTGTTAATCATTGTTGAAGTATTTTGAAATTATTTAAGTGACAGGTATGCTTAGAATGATTTGTGTTTGACAGATAATGATATGCACTATATTCGTAAATTGTTGCAGTGCCTTTTAGGGAGTTGTTAATTGTATCATTCTTTCTTTTAAGAAAATTTGAGAATGAATGAATTCAATGTGATGCGAAATTTGATGATCTTATTTGATTATGTTGATTACTATGCTAAGTTAATTGTTTCATTGCATGATTTATGTATATGAATGTGAATCCTTGAGTTACTTAGAATTCAATGTTATGAAATGTTTGTTCTTTTACCATGACCAAACTCTTAGATTGATGATTTAAGAATGAGAAATTTCATGTAGGTATTTATTTGTGTGTCCTTGTGTAGTTTATGCATATGTTGGTAATGTGTTATTTTTCTTCGATTATTGAGATTTTAGATGAATACAACATGATAAATTAATTGTAGATTATTTGAATATCATTTACCATGATTCCTATGTGAGTAACTATATGAATTGTGCATTGTGCATTGTGAATGAATCTTTCAAATGTGCTATTTTCATAAACATGTTTTCATGACTTTGCGGATTTGTCAAATTGTGATATCCCCTTTTGATGAATTTTGAAATGTATGAATCTATGTGTGAATGATCTATGTCTCCATAATTGTTTCTCTTATTAGTCATTACATGATTTAAATGCGATGTTTTAGTGAGAGTGTCCTTGTTTGGTAAGGATGGTTTGAACCACCATCATGATTGTTGTCCATTTATTAACAAATTAAGGAACTGGCCGTCCTTGATCTCTTGTTAATGGATAGACATGATTGTGTTGATTGGATGATACTAATCTTGTCAAACTTTGGTAGCGTCTAGAGTTTGCTAAGAGGTGAGAAAAATGATTTTTATAGAATGTATTGACCGTGTTTTGTGAACTTGAAATTTTGCGATGAATATGTATATGTGATGATTATAAATGATTTTATGAGATTGAGTTATTTGGTAATCCATGATATGTTTAGGGTTATGCTAATTTCGTAATTTTGTATGACTTTATTATGTGCGCATCAATGGCATGTGAATTTGTCTTATGTGGAGTTAATCTTAGTTTTAAATTATGTTGAAGCTATAACTTGGAGTGTGAGGCATGTTATTTTGTTGATTGAAATATCATACCATTTTGTGTATATAATTTGTAATAGTATGAGGTAGTGACATGGTTAGGTGTTGTCCATTTTGGGTATTGTATGCAATTGGTGACGAATATTACATTTATTTGATATGGATATAACCGTTGATTATTATTGATTGATCTATGATTCTTGAACATGGAAGTTGTAACTTTTGCGTTAAATTTTCGAGGACGAAAATTCTTTAAGGGGGGTAGAGTTGTAACACCCCAAATCTTATATTTTATTATATTTGATTAACTGATGTTATTTAATTAATTGTGTATGTTAATTGATATGTTTTATATGTATTAATTAATTATTGCATTTATGTTTATTGATGATGGGCTTTTATGAGTATTGGGCTTAATTAGAATGAATAAGTGTGGTAGATTTAAGGGTAATATGGTAATCTAGTGAGTTAGTGGATTGTGTAGAGATAAGAGTGGCACTTTGGTTATTACCTTAAAGGATAGAGTATCTTGGAGAGAAAGTAGTGGCAATGGTGTAAATAGTACAAGAATTTGTAGTAATAGTAAAGTTGAGATTATGAGTGGAATTAGTAGTGAAATTAAGGGTATTTGAGGGATTTCATATAACCTAAGTTGGGGTTATATATAGGAGGGTTTTGTGAAGAGTAGTGGTGTGACTTTATTATCATAAAATAGTAGAGAAGGAGAGGTAGACAGAGAAAAGAGAAAGAAGAGAGAAAGGGTTTGAGAAAGAAAGAAGAGAATGAGGCTTAGGGAAAAGGAAGAGAGAAAGAGAAGAAGAGTCATGGATAGAGTTGAAGATGGAGGACTAGAGAATCCAACTATTATAAGGTAAGAGGCTTAGATAATATAACTTTGAGTGATCAAAGAGAGGGGAGTTTGTCTATGACTCCACACCCAAACTCTCTTCACTCTTTTTGGGTTTTGGGAAGAAAAGGGTTTTGGGAATGTGTTTATTATTGAAGATTGATAATGATTCATGTATAATATGCTTCTATTTATGATTGTTGTGTGAAATTCATGATAAAGTTAATTACTTGAACTTTGATTTTGATTGATTATGTGATAAATGGATTTTATGAGTTAATACATGAAAATCATTACTTTTGGATGAAAATGATGTTTGATGAAGTTATAAGTTGTACTTCTATGCTTAGTATGATTATACAAGATTAAATATGCTTCCTTTATGTATTTGTAAGCCTTAGATGATGATTTTTGCATGAAATGGGCCAAAACCCGAGCCAAGCCTTGGTGAGGTCGCTGTGGCGAGCTAGGGGCGAGCTGCCCTGATGCTCCCTGCCTCAGCGCGCCCTGGCGAGGGCAAGGCGTGTGCAGAGCGAGTCAAGCCCTGGTGAGGTCACTGTGGCGAGCTGGTGGCGAGCTGCCCTGACGCTCCCTGCCTCAGCGCGCCCTGGCGAGGGCTCAGCGCGCTAAGCGAGCTTGACAGCCCGAAACTTAACTTTTCTTGAAAAATATGATGTTTATGCTTATACTATGATTGTATTATGATCCTATGATGATTATATGGTATATATGACTTTAAATTGAGTCGCGAATGATGAATTGAGTTGCGATATTGTACATGCTAATTAACTATGATTAATGTGCATGTTGAGATGAGATTATGTTTATGATGATGATAGATAATTGTTGATGATTAGTGATGATGATAATACGATTATGTATATGTATATATAAATTGATAAATGATGATTGATTATGGTGAATGTTATTATTTAGTGATTGATAATAATAATTGTATGCCTAATTGAGTTGAGATAAATGAATTACTTTATGATATGTGTGCTTGAATGTATACCTTAATGATGATACGATGATGTGAATTTGATGCGAATTGAGAAGGAATAATAGGGATGAGTAGCCTATTATTCATGAGTAGATGTATAGTGCTATCATCATTATGTGGTATGTGTACATTCATGAATTCACGAGTCAACTTGAGAAGAGTCCCCCATGACTTAAAACTGACTTGAGCGATTGATATATATCCAGAACATTTAGACTCCAAGGGCTGCGGTTACTTGGGGGGTGTTCAGAACATTGAGACTCCAAGGGTTGCGATTACTTGAAGGGTGTTCATTTTGAGCGATGGATATTATCCAGGACATTGAGACTCCAAGGGTTGCGGTTACTTGGGGGGTGTTCAGAACATTGAGACTCCAAGGGTTGTGGTTACTTGGGGGGTGTTCATTAATTTGATGCGGATACCACATGCATTTAGTTATGTCTAGGATGACATGACATGAGAATTGTGACATTAGTTTGCATTAGGGTAATTGTGCACTCTAATTGGTATTTGGTAATTGTCATTATTTCCATTATGTTTTGTTAATGGTCGAATAATGTGATACTTATGATTGAGCGTGTTATGAGATGTGTAATAATAATTAATTGATGATGATGTGTATACTTGTCAATTGATTGAGAATGTGATGTTATTATGATGCATTATATTTATGATGAGATGAGATTGATATTTGTTTATGGAATGAGTTGTTAGACATGACCATGCTATGTCCTAAGTATTAAGTGTGTTTTATACTTAGTTTCTTTTATGGTTATATTATCTAACCCTCCGTTTTGTGTATGTGCTGGATTTGGGTTCCAGATCTTCAGGTTATGTTTGTGATCGAGTTGTCAGTGAAGCTCCGCTCTGATGTGACACGGGGATGGGGTTATTTCTATAATGTATATTAGAGTCTTGCTTCTTATTTCTAATGTATTTGAAGATGTAATTTCTTATAAACTTATTTTGTACAATAATTGTTTTACTAATTAAGTTATTAGTAAGCTTTTATGTGTACGATGTAATACTCGAACCATTCATTTTATAAATCAAATTTTATTTCCGTTGCGTATTTTGGAGAATATTTTATTAAGGTAGTATTTTATTAAATACGGGTTTGGGTGTTACAGTAGAGAGTGTTCTACTATTTCGTAATGGGCCTCAGCAAGGTCATCGCAGTACGATGGAGTCATCGTGTTGCGATGTGAAGATTCAGTTCATTTATATAACTGATCATGTGCATTTCATCAGCTTGGTCACCAAGTTATGTCATCGTGCTACGATGTGCTATATCGTGCTGCGATGGGCAGATTTTATCAGATTTATTTCTTCTGTTTTCTTGGCAAGCAAGCAGCTCCCATCGTGGCACGATGGGAGACATCGTGCTACGATGGATTGCTCATTTTCTTCATTTTTTGGGCTTTTTCTTGTCTTTTGGCATCTTGGACTTTGTCTTGATGCTTTTTCCTGCTTTTGTAGGTTTTGCTTCGTATTTGGGCCTGTCTTGGTCATTTTACTATTAATAATTATACTAAAAATACCATAGAAATTCCTCTCATCACAACCCCAAACTTAAACGGTTGCTTGTCCTCAAGTAACATGCTGTCAGACAAGATCGTTAGAAAAATAAGAGATAGATAATAATGATAGGAATTTCACAACCTTGCTTGTATTTCAGCAATGGTACCGCCGATTTCTTACCGTAGCGATCATGCTCAGTCCTGCTATGCTCATGAGACGTCAATAGTAGCAAATCGGACAAATGCCCGCAAGAGTCCATGTTCAACTTTTTCTCTCTCTCTCTCACATTTGTATTTTTCGCTCGTAATTGAAAGGGTTATCTTTCAATCATCGTACAACCTGCCATTTTACCATAGGCTTGCAAGAACTCTAAGCAACCAGACAAAATTAAATATACATGCATTATTGGAGGTCTTTTTCAGGGTTATAACGTGGCTTAGGTCAAGGTAGGACATTTTTGGGAATAGTAGGCTAAATATTGGAGTTAAGTTCTACTTTGTTGTTCCTTTTGTGTACACAACCTTATTCCTTAGGGTGCCTTTTTGTGTTGGTATCAGAGATTAAGAACCTGATGTGTCTTTGTGTGGTTCTTTTCTATCACTGTTTTTGTGCCCTTTGGCTCTTTCTTTTGCCCTTTGGCTCTTTCTTTTTCATTCATTTTTTTTAAGAGACTATTTTTTTAAGGAATTTTTGATGTTTTTCCCGTCTCTTTTTTTTATTTTTTTCTTTTTGTAGTGATAGTTCTCCGTATACTCACCCCAAACTTAGATGTTGCTAGTTCCATGAGCAACCCCAAACTTGTTTTGTTGCCAAGACTTTTTGAGAACTATTACCTAACTCCAAAGAGGGTAAATCATTGTTTTTCAGGTCTATAGGCTTGTAATGTGGTTTGTCACCGAAACAAAAGGGATAAATTTTTACGGCTCAAAATTGGATAGCAAAGGATAATAATAATAATAAAGGGTGGCTTGAAAAGGCTCTGGGTTATAACAAACAATTCCCTCAATGCATATAATATCAAACTAACCAGTCAGCAGAGAATTAGAGCAAGTTCTAGAAAATAAACAAGTGCACGGTACTCTCATAGTAATTCGAAAGAAAGTGGTAATACCGTTTGGAAATATTTGACTCAAATCCTCACATGGCTTAGGTATATCTGAAAGTTGAACACTTATCTCAAAGACATCAGCTTCATCACTCGTCTCTCTGTCTCCCGAACTTCGCACTTCGGAGTAATCACCTTTGGTTTTTTGTATGAAGGCGTGAAATTCGGCTCATCAAAATTTATAACTCATTTCGCCGCAATCTTACCTATAACAGTTAGTCATGCACTAGATAATAAACAAGAAAACAGTTATTTATTTTTTTGTAAGTTTGAATAAGGGCTGTTAACAGATGAAGATGACATGCGGAATTCTTTGGCATACTTTATTGAATTGAAAATATTGAATTGAAAATACTGAATTGAAAATACTTATCCTTGGGTTGCCTCCCAAGCAGCGCTTGTTTAGCCTCTCATTAGCTTGAGGCATTTCCTCCATTACAGAGGATAGGTTCGCACGTCTCTTTCTTCTGTAGGAGCTTTCGCCTTAGCTCCTCCCTCTTTCTTGTTGCTTCTCTCATACTTTTCTGGGTTTTTTTTTTCTTTGAAGGTAGCAAAGCAGAGTCGTCCATCATCTTCTGAAGGTACTGTTTTTATGATGGACTTCCCTTTGCCTTGTGGTGGATGTTCCTTCTTTTGTTCTTTTTCAGCTTTGACCCAGTTATCCTTCTTTCCTTCAGCAGCAGGCTTCTTCAGAGGTGGCGTATCAACCCCAAACTTAGATTTTCTGGCCACTTTTCGGTTTCTACCCCATGCTTTGACCCATGTTGGTCGGATGTCCACTTCAATAGTTAGCCTCTTCAATTTGTCAGTGAGTTCTTCGGGAACCTCCTCTTCCTGAGCTGTCTCTATCTCTAGTTGCGCCATTTCATTCTCCAGCTCCTCTATCTCTATCTTTACCTCAACTTCTTGAACTAGAGTCGGTGGTGTAGCTTTTCTATCTTTCCACTCGAGCATGTAGCATACTTCCCTCTTAGTTGTGGACGCTTTGATAATTCTTTCCTTCTCTCCACTCCTTAGAGTCAACTCGGCGAGCTCCACATTAATGAGTGCCCTGCTAGTTGCTAAGAATGGTCTTCCAAGAATGATGGGGTGCTCTTCGTCTTCTTGGATATCCAGGATCATGAAGTCTGCTGGAAATACTAGGTCTCTGACTTTCACCAAGACATCCTTCATTAAGCCTTCTATATAAATAGTGGATTGATCTGCTAATGTGAGTTCCCTTTTTGTACCTGCAATTGGTGTTATGAGTTTGAATTTCTCTGCCAGAGATAATGGCATTACATTCACACTTGAACCCACATCACATAATGCTCTGACTTCTGCTTCCTCAATTTGACAGAGTATGGTGACGCTTCCAAGATTTGTCTTCTTGATTGGCAGGTATGGTTTCACCACTGGTTTAATTTTGTATTCTTCTAGCTCACTTAAGTAATCATTATAGAATTTCTCCATGGTCATTCCCAGCGTACTTTCGAACCACTCTTCGAACTCCTTTAGCTATTTTTCATCGTACTCGCGCCCTATGTTCATATACTTCAGGACTTTGCACTCCTCCTTTGGATTGTTCACCGTGTTACCTGCTCCTCGCTCCCTCCTGGAAAACAATGCCCATTAGGATGATCTTCCAGGAAGAAGTCGCAGACTCCTTCTACCTTTTTAACACTGGCTTCCTTCACAACTTTCTCTTTATCAGCAAGTTGCCTCCTCAGTAACTCGATCTCTACTTTATAGGCAATCTCCTGGTCCACCTTTAGAATTCCAGGCGTCTTTTCAGCTCGATCATGACTCATGTTGTATTCATTCTGGAACATCTGCTCAACCAGATCCTTAGTCTCTGCATAACTCGATCCTTAGTCTCTGCTCCACCAGCTGAGGCATCTAGTATCACCCGATGATGCATTTTCATACCAGCAGTGAATAGTTGCATCTGCTCCATGGCACTAATGATGTGGTTAGGACACCTTCTCATTAGTAGCTTGAAGCGTTCATAAGCCTCGCACAACGTTTCAGATTCATGCTGTTTGAAACTCAAAATCTCAGACTTCCTCTTCTGGAATTGTGTGTGTGTGAAGACTCTCTCTAGGAACTTGTCTCCAAGCTCCTTCCATGTTGCAATCGTTCCCCTTGGCAAGCATTGAAGTCAATCTTTAGCTGGACCTGTAAGGGAAAAAGCAAACAAACGCAGCTTCCTCTGGTCCTCAGAAACGTTTTCCGGCACCTTATGGATCTGACATGTCTCTGAAAACTTTGAGAGATGATCCTAGGGATCATTGTTGGCACGTCCGTCGAACTGGTTCTCCCGCAAACATGTAAGAACATTACCCTTAATATCAAAGTTAGCTGGGTTGGCCGGTTGGAACCCCAGTGAGAACTGATCTGTGTCAGTCCTCTTGTAGTAATCTCTCATTGTAACTCTTTGCTCGTCCCCCATGGTTTCGATGGTACGCTCTTCTTCTGTGTTAAGATTACTGGATTTTGCAAGCCTTTGTGCTTGCCTTCTTTTCCAAAGCGTTCTTTCTGGTTCAGGATCGTACTTAAACTCTAGGATACCTGTTATCAAGTACAACAAATGAATACCTTCAGTAGCACTGGAAAATTAAATGGTAAAACTATTTTTGGTTTGTCTCATGTGTCTTTGTCACTATGAAAAATCTCAGGTAAGTGAGGTGGATCACAACGGATCGCTCGGAGACCTTGACTTATCCTTAGCCAGAATTTTCACAGATTAAAATCCACAATCATCAACAAGATTTTTAATTTTTTAATTTTTTTTGTATTTTTTAATTTTTTTTTGACAAACTTAAATAAATCTAGTAAGGCTTTGTAAACACAATCCCCGGCAACGGCGCCAAAACCTTGACTACGGTCTGACAAGTGCATCAGTCTGTCGTCGACTAATAATTCACACTCTAGGTGTCTAGAATGAGTTCGTCTCCACAGGGATCGTGCCGAAGCTTCACTAGCGTTATTTAAGTTCGTGATAGTTTGCATTCGCTTTGGTTTTTGAAAAAGGTTTTATAAAAGGAAGCGTAATGCTTGCATAAATATAAATAAACGGAATGTATAAATATATAGATTCAAGAAATATAGAGGCTAGGTATGGTGGTTGGACTTACTCCCTTCTTCATATTTGGCATGATCGGTGTATAACATAGTTACTTAGATTATGTTCGGCGGTGAATTCTCCTTGTTGTAGTAATACCTTACTATTACACTATGTCTATCAAAGTTTCCCTACATTAATAACTAAGGTACCTACAAGAGCCTAACCTCGATGTGTCACATACCCTAATTAATAAGTGAGTTGTTTATAAACATGCATTATAATCTTCACCAATTAACCTCTAGGTTCTAGTATCGGGCTGTTCATCTTCTAAGTGCTCAGTTCACACCTAGTTCATGATTCCTCCTCTAACCGCTCGGTTCACGACTAGTTCAGGATGTTACCGTCTCTATACACCTAGCATTATTTACTACTAGTTCCGGACCATATTAAGTAAGAACCTAATATCAATTCTATGGGCGCTCCCGCTTATCTGGCCAGATTACGAGAAACGTTATTAAAGTGCAAGAAAGTAAATAACAAACATAATTACTAAATATAATTTATTATAACTTAAACTCAACCACAGACTCCAAATATTCATAGGGGAGTTCATCTTCTCCACCACAACCAAAGGCATAAATAATAAAGACTACATATTTAAATTACAAGAAATTATAACCTAAATACAAAAGCCTAAAGAAATCATACCTTGCTGAGTTAGTTTTCCCGTAAGGGGAGAAAACTATTCCCAATAGAGCTTCTCTGAACCTCTCCTTATAGTAGAGAGTGTTCTACTATTTCTTAATGATTTTAACAATGAATGGGAGGCTCTATTTATAGTTTTCGTAAAGGGCCTCAGCAAGGTCATCGTAGTACGGTGGAGTCATCATGCTGCGATGTGAAAATTCAGTTCATCTTTATAACTGATCCTGTGCATTTCATCAGCTTGGTTGCAAAGTTATGTCATCGTGCTGCGATGTGCTATATCGTGCTGCGATGGACAGATTTTCTTCAGATTTATTTCTTCTGTTTTCTTGGCAAGCAAGCAGCTCCCATCGTGGCACGATGGGAGACATCATGCTGCGATGGAATGCTCATTTTCTTCATTTTTTGGGCTTTTTCTTATCTTTTGGCATCTTGGACTCTGTCTTGATGCTTTTTCCTACTTTTGTATGTTTTCTTTCGTATTTGGGCATGTCTTGGTCATTTTACTACTAATAATTATACTAAAAATACCATAGAAATTCCTGTCATCAGTATGCAAATCCAATCCAAATCGAACGATGTGTTCTTCATGGCCTTTGATGCCTGCTTCTGAAGCAAATGCCAGTGGTTTGAACATAATGTTTCAATAACACAAATAATTGAAATTAGCATTGAAAGAGATAAAGTTTGTGCTAAAGTGTGAACACTACTGTTTGCTTGTCGTATAGTAAAAACAACTAAAAAAATCTTGACAAAAAACCCTAAAAAGTTGTTATAGAGATTGAGTAGGTTTTTGCTATATAAAATAATTGAACTATACTCAGAATAGCTATACATAGTGAATTTCTTTTCACCTATGGCTTCTCGCATGCCCTCTAATATATCAAAAATATTCCGCTGAAGTTTTAGAACTTGAACATTGAAAAACCAATTATTTTTTGCTATGTTTTAGACCACACATAAGAAATTCATGCATTCCTTTGGTCCAAATTCTAGAACGAGCAAAGATTTGAAGATTAATAAGGGTTTCAACTTTTGGGATTTCGGAGGGTTCAAATGACATTTTTACAAAACCGAAAGAATGGGGTTGAAAATGGCGGAACTATGCACAATGCATTGGGGGCTTTAGCCCCCACAATGAAACATATATATTTTTATAATAATACAAGTATATATTATTTAATGCGACAAAATATTAGCATAAATTTTTTAAGCCCCCATAAGATTGGTTAGGCTACTAATTTGAACTTACATATTTAGTACAAGTTTATCTTTTCACTTTTCAACTTTTGATTAACCCGAATTTGTAGAAATGATTTTATTTATTTGTGTTTTACAAAAAAAATAGTATTGTAAATTCATTTAATTTTGTTAGCAAAATAAATCAGACATCATCTACGCACAATGAATTGGTATAAGCGGTAAGAGATATTAGCCTTTGCAGTAAATTATTATATTTAGTTTTAATTTTTGTGGAGTTGGAAATATTATAAATAAGAATAATAAAATAACCTTTCTACATTATGATTTGTTAATTGGCCTTCTAGTGTGCCCGATGACACATACAATAAAATCAACAATAGCGACTCCTCCCCTTATATAATTCTAAATGGGGTACCTTTAAATAAAAAAAAATAAAATAATGTTAATTAGTGTCTTCGAGACACTTTTTAAATATTAAAAGTATTAAATTTTTATTAAATTTTTATAAAAATATGTAAAATTAATACATTAAAAGTTGGAATATTATACTTTATAAATAAATTATTTCTTTAAATAAAATGTTTAAAAAATATTTAGAGATATTCGCGATGGTTAGCAAGAATTTAAATTAAATTAAATATCATAAAACACAAATATGTTTCAAAAAGTAACCATACTGTGTTACTTGACTAGGAGTATGTTAGCAAGAATCGAAATTAAATATCATAAAACACAAATATGTTTCAAAAAGTAACCATGTGTTACGGACTAGGAGTATTTTACTAACCTTTTGCCATTCGTCTCTCTGCGTATAGAACTTTCTTTTTATTCTTTTTTCTTTCGACTAAAATTTATATATAGAACTTTCTTAAATTTTACTCTTTTCTTTTTGAAATATAAGTAAAAATTAGTCAAAAAATTTGAATATATTAGTCCAAATTTTGAATTAAGTATATCAAATTTCTTTAATTAATTTTTGTTTATATTTTAAGATAGGGTGAGTATCTTTTTTATTAAAAGTACACTTCAAAGATACTCTTACTATAGTGTTGTGTTATATATGATGATAACATACTACAATAATAAAAAACAAATCACATGTTTGTTGGATTTATTTTGACATATTTTTAAGGGTAAATAGGTTGATACCCCCTGTAATGTGGGCGAGTTTTGTTTTTTCCCCTATAATTTTTTTGCTTTTGACTCGCCCCTTGCAATGTTGAAGTTTTTGGACTCGCCCCTTAGGTGCACTTTTTAAATCGGTTATTTTGTTCAAACCGATTTAAAAAGTGATGTTTTTTAAATCGGTTAATCTGTTCAACCGATTTAAAAAGTGCAAATTCCTTGCACCCAAGGGGGGAAACCAAAAAAATTTACTTTACAAGGGGCGAATCAAAAGAAAAAAAATTATAGGGGGAAAAAACAAAATTCGTCCATATTACAGGGGGTATGAACCTATTTACCCTATCTTTAAAGATTGTTGAAAAATGAAGATATAAACAAGACAAGAAAATGTTAATTATTATTTTACTTTAATTTCGTACTCCCTTTGTTTTCTTCTATAAAAGTTTGACTGTTTTAAATTGTTGAAATCCCTTATTCACACTCCTTAAAGAAAAACAAAAGTGGTGTGAATGTGATGACTGGTTATGCCTTTGGGACCATTTTGTGGTTGTTCCCTTTTGGGTCAGTACTACTTAAACAAGGACCAATCAATTCATTGCTTACCGAAAGAAAAAAAAACTCATTGCTTACTCTATTTTCAATTTTTGGCTATTAAATATTATACACGTTAGAAAAACTCTTAATCAAATATAATAATTCTCACGATGAACTCGAGATCCATGATTAGATCTGTTTTACTTTATCTAACCATTCTTAAATACATTATTCAGTAATTAAAAAAAGGCTTAATTGCTAATTTGGTCTCTTATATTTAATTTAGTTCTCAATTTGTTCCCTTATCTTTTAAACATCTCAATTTGGTCCTTTATTTTTTCTGAAGTTCTCAATTTGGTCCCTCCCGTCAAATTTTTCACTATTAACATTAAATTTGGACGCGTGTCATCTGTCCAAGTGTGCCACGTGTCCAAAATTTTAAAAGACAAGGGACCAAATTTAGAACTGCAAAAAAGATAAGGGACCAAATCGAGACTTGCAGAAAACATAAGGGACTAAATTGAGACTTTTAAAAGATAAGTGACCAAATTGAGACGTTTAAAAGATAAGGGACCAAATTGAGCGCTAAAATAAACATAAGGGACCAAAGTATGAATTAAACCTTAAAAAAAGTATTCTTAAATGGTCCCATTGAGGAGTTCCCTCTCCAGCGAGGTCTGAGACAAGGGGACCTCCTGTCTCCTTTTATGTTCCTTTTAGCTGCTGAGGGATTGAATGTTTTGCTATCATAAATGATAGAGCTGTTTACTGTGAAATTTGGTAAATAACGCTAGTTTGATTATTACAAGAGAGACCAACTAGTAAATCTCGGGACATAGTGCTTTTGTTTATATTTTCAAAGAGAATGGTATTCATTATTGTTCTTGTGTTCATAAAGTGTTGTTTTTATGTTTTTTATGTAACTTGAAATGCAAGAAAGAATGTTTACTTAATTGAATAAACAGAATGGAAGAAAGAGTCGAAATAAAGATTGATTGGGATAGGAATAAAAGACTGTAAATTTGCATTCAAATGTAAATGATTACAGAATGAAAATGGTTCACATAACATACATTTTCCTTTTCGAACTCGTTTCTCTCGTTAGCATGGGTACTTTGAGTTTTGTAAGGATTTTGTATAATGATTGTGACCCCATTTTCGATCACATAACTAGGCTATTTATAGACACTGATTCCTAACTGCTAATAACGCCTAAATAACTACAGAGAGGACGCGTGTCTTTGACACGTATTTTGAATTTGAATCCTTTCTTGTCTTCTGAATTAGCCGTTGTATCCATCGAAGTCGAAATGATAATGTTTTTCCTTGAATATTTCGCTAAGTCCACAATTTAATCTTGCACTGCTAGATACTTCGACCCTACTGAAGCTTCGACCAAATCGAAAGGATCCTGAAGAAGAATACGTAGTTAAAGGAAATGCTCCATAATAGAACATTTATTATATGTTCATGCATGATTGATCATTAAATTCATTGGCTCTGAAAACCAAACATATTTAATGACTTTTAAAATAATTATATAATTAAACATAATTATTTTAATTATACATTTAGAACATATTTTTACTTAGTAAAAATATGGGCTAACAAATTGCCCCCAAATGCCTGTTTCTATCAAGTGGTCGAACGAGAAAGGAAAAGGCATTTTAAAACCCACATGCTTTGACACTGTTCCCAATGACGGCGCTTATGTAACGTTCAGAAGTAACTGTCACCTTGATCCCCACAATCCATCATTGTTCCTAGGTTTTAGCATAGTGGATGACATGGCACACGTAGAAGTTGAAGAGAAATTATTTGAATTTCTTTTTGATTTATTTTTAAAGACAGACACGTTTCCCTATAAATAGTAACAAAGGAACAAAGAAGCACTTTTTACCAACTTCCAAAACTCAGAGCTTTCTTTACGAATAGCACTGTTCATCTTCTAATTTCTGCAAAATCAAGCTCTTATTCTCAAACCATTTGCAATTCTAACCCGTTCAAGGAAATCTACATTAGATTCCGCGTTGATTCCTCTCTGATTCAACCCTAAATACATAGTTTTTTCCAGATTTCATAACCAAAAACCCTTTTTCACTTTTAAGTTCTTCAACGGTTCAACAATGGCTTCCAACTTGGATTTCGAAATACCCACTGCTGGAAAATGGAAAGATCTACGTATTCTCGAAGATGGAGAAGAGGTGGTTCCAGAACCTTCTGGTACTGACACTGAAAGGAAGATCTGGACAACTCAACTCATGATACCCTTTTCCATAAAGAAAGACAATCATGCCTTCTGTGGCCCCTATCCAAGACATTCTGAAGTCATATCGAAAGAGGTAAACGATCTCTTTCCTTTGCATGTGACTTGTGGTCCTAGGATATTTGAGTCGAACCCTTATAATTTTGGGTATTTGAAAAATGCCCTTAAGATATTTAGAGCTGCTCCTTATACTGCCCATAAGGACTATATCCCCTGGTTAGATACGGTCGAAAAAGATTTTAAGGGTACCTGGGAAAGCTATGGGATTTACCCTCTTATCCAGTTTAGTCGAACCGGTCCTAAGTATAAACCAGAACTTCTTATAGCTGCCCTTCATTTCTATGAAAAGTCCACAAACACCTTTCAATTTAAATGTGGCATGTTAACTCCCACCCTTTTAGATGTAGCTGCTATCACAGGCCTTAGGCCTAATGGTGATCACTTCGATCCTACCAAGACTGAGGACAAGATCGAATTGAACTACAAGGAAAACACCTTCTCCAAGTACATAGCAGAAAACATGGGTAAGGCAGGGGAAGAAGTGTCACACGAAGAGCATGTGGCCTTCTTGACATTGTGGCTTTCACACTTTGTCTTTTGCTCGAAATCCCTGCAAGTAGCTAGGATGTTTATCCCTATGGCGCAGCAGATAAATGAAGGGAGGCTCTTCAGCTTGGGGCGCTTATTGCTGGCAAGTTTATACGAAGCAATGGGTAATGCTAGTGATGCTATCAAGGCATCAAAGGACGGATCGAAGGTCTCAGTGGCTGGACCTATGTGGCTCTTACAACTTTGGCTAAATGCCACATTTGAGACGGAATTAGGGTTGATAGTGCCTTCTGACTATCAACAGGAAGTAAATTCTAGAGAGGTCGAAGGGCAAAGATTGGTTAGGTTGGCCCCTCGATCTCTAGATCAGGATACCAGGAGACTCTTCATAAAGCACATGAAGATGTTTCTAAATTTTGACAAGTTTCTTCCACGCCATGCTCCCTTTGTTGAGCGTAAGTATGGGGCAGCGTGGTTCGTTGAAGAATTCCCAGCATTCGACCCAGACAATGAGGATGAGGTGAATGAGGTTTGGAGAGCCTACCTGGAGCAGACAGTCCTTTCATGTAGAATTGGGTCTAATGCAAACCAATATGGGTTGGTTGGATACCAACCTAATTGCGTAGCCAGGCAATTTGGTATGTCTCAAATCAGGCCAAAGAGTTTCTTTGAGAGCCTTGATCGAATGGTTCTAGGTACTGGCATCACTGAGAAGACCTTCAACAAATACATGAGGATGATATAAAATTATGAGTTTAACTTCAAACCGTTCGAGTACAAGCCTTCATTTTACTGTACTGATGGGATCAGCAGATGGTGGAATGACTATTACACTAGGCATTCAATTGGTAATGCCGAGCAGTTGCTGGGGATGGTGGAGAGTGTTGGAACAAAGTGGGTGTGACATGAACCTCTAATGATTTAAATAGTTTTGATGATAACAAAGTATTAAAATTACAATTGGAAATACTAATGATTATTCTAGTGTGCAGAATTACAAGTTAAAATTCATTCAGAAGCACTATGAATAATAGCAGAGAAGCCAGTCAAAACAAGCTCTGAAAGCACATCACTGTTCATCAGAAGCTTAAATTTTGTATGTTGAAGAAAGTGCCTCTGAGGACAAAAACAAGGCTCTGACGGACTCAGAAGCAAAAAGGGCCTCAAGAAGCAATGACAACAGCATCTGAAGCAAAAGGAATTTACGTCACTCAAGAACTGACATATCCAGAACCAATGATTGGAGAACAATCTACTTCAAGGATCTGTCACGTCCACAGGAAGGAATATTCGTTGGTACAACGTTAACCTTATCCATATGTGGAGCGCAATTGAGAATCGTACTATTGTACTATTATTACTCAAAATGGATGAGTGATAATTCAAATAGCAAGGTAGTGGAATTGGATATCTTTACCAAAGAAGGTAACTACAGCCATCACAATTGTACGAATAAATTCCAGCTGGCACCTCTCTCTCTGCAACGGTCATCATCTTCCTCCAAGTATAAATAGAAGACTCAAATGGAAGAAACAATGACTGTTCTATTAACACTGTTCTATTACTACGTTCAAAGACTAAGAAGCATTCTGACACCATAATTTAAATCTGTCATTCTAAGTCTTAGAACAATTTGAGTTGTATTTTGTAAACACCTCTGATAGTATATCAAGTGTTCCTTAACATTCATTCTTATTCTTAAGTTTGTTTGAGAAGTCTCTTGTTAAGTTTAACTTGAGCATTTGAGAAGTCTCTTGTTAAGTTTAACTTGAGCATTTGAGAAGTCTCTTGTTTAGTGAAACTTGAGCACCTGAGAAGTCTCTTGCAAGTGTGCTTGAGCAATTTGTAATCTTAAGTAGATTATAGTGAAAATCTCTTGTTAGTAACAAGGGGACTGGAGTACTCTCGATTTGTGAGAGGAACCAGGATAAATTTTGTGTCTTTCTCTCTCTCTCTCAGCACCCATTTTACTTTGTGTTCATATCCGCTGCGAACTTAGTGTTATTTCGAAAAAGTTTTTAATTCTAAAAACACAATTCAACCCCCCCTTCTTGTGTTTTTCCACCTTCAATTGGTATCAGGAGCTGGGCTGTTGCCTAACTCTCACCTATCAGTGAAACAGTTAAGATTCAGGGAGGAAAAACATGTCTGCTGAGAAGAATCTCAATGAAGTTCCTTTTGACTATGACTCAAACTCTCGACAAAGAAGGTCATCTGATAAAGTTCCTATCTTCAATGGAACTGAGACTAGCTACCCGTTCTGGAAAACAAATATGTACTGCTATATCATGAGTATTGATTGTGACTTATGGGACATGGTAGAAGATGGAGTGAACTTTGAAAATATGGACTTAGAAGGTGTTGTCAGCTCTCAGAACAGGAAAGCTTTTACACCTACTCAAAAGCTGGAGTATAAGAAGCATCACAGTGTAAAAGGGATGATGACAAATGCCATCTCTCATGATGAGTACTTGAAAATTGGAGATAAGAGAACGGCTAAGTCTATCTGGGATTCTCTTAAATCCAAGTATGAAGGAAATAAACAAGTTAAGGAGGCTAAGGCCAACTTGTTAGTACATCAGTATGAATTATTTAAAATGAAGGACGGAGAGGACATTGAGACAATGTTCTCTAGGTTTCAAATTCTTGTTTCTGGACTTCAAGTTTTAGATAAGAGCTATACTGAGGCTGATCATGTAAGGAAAGTACTCAGAAGCTTGCCGCCAAAGTGGAGACCAAAAGTGACAGCGTTTCAGGAATCTAAGGATTTAGATACTGTGTCTCTTGAAAGCTTGGTTAGTTCTCTAAAGAGTCATGAGATGGAACTCATGACTGATGAATCGACTAAGAAGCTAAAAGGGATAGCCCTGAGCACCAAGAGTTCCTCTAAGGCTCTGAAGGCGAAGGTTATAGTATCTGATGAAGAAGCTTCTGAAGAAGGTCACGAGATGGACTCTGATGAAGAAGAAGAAATGGTTCTAATGGCTGCAAGAGTATCGCAATGGGCTAAGAGAAGCAGGAAGTATGCTGGTAAGTTTGGAGGTTCTTCCAAGAAGGTTGGTGCTTCTAAGGATAAGAAGGAAGAACAAAACAAATGCTTTAAGTGCAACAAACCAGGACACTTCATTGCTGACTGCCCAGAGAACCTGAGTAAAACATCCAAGAGAACCTCAAACAAAGAAAGATACAAAAGTAAGCTCAAAAAGGGGTTCCTTGCCACTTGGGATGATTTGGATCAGGAATCAGATTCTGATGGGGAAGAAGAAGCAAACCTAGCCTTGATGGCAACCGCTTCTGACCAAGAGAACTCTGAGCACGAAGCTGACTCAGATTCAGAAGATGAAGATGAGGTACTTGCTAAACTTTCTCGTTCTGAATTAATAGATTCCTTAAAAGATGCCTTAAAACTTTTAACCAAAAAGGCAGGTGAGTGTAAGGTCCTTAAAAAGGCCTATAACAACCTGACCGAAAAGGCAAATGAAATAATTGAACAAAATGAGTCTCTAAAATCAAGAAATGAATTTATGGAAACTCATTATGTTCTTGATGATAAGGTTCCTCCAGAACATGAATTTGCTCTTCAGGAATTCCTTATCAATGGAATGAAAAGAAGTAAAATAGCCTCTTTGATTTATCATGTAAGTAGAAATAGAGGAGAAGGTCTTGGATTCTCTCGTTTTAAAGATAATCCATTATCTTCAAAATCCTCTAATATAGATAAATCAAAACCTAAGGTTGTCTTTGTAAAGAGTCAATCAGAAGTTCTAAATGAGTCAGCTTCTAATAGAACATCAAAGCCAGAGGCTCAAAAGTCAAAGACTCTGAAGGATAAAACCTCAGAACCTAAGATTTTTAAGACTCAAGCTAATGTTAAATCTAAAGAAGCTCTGACACATTCAAGAACAAAGCTCAAGAGCTATACTAAACCCAAAAACTTTTCAATAAGGGTGGTTAACTCTAGAGGCTCTGATAGGTCTTTCAAACAAAGACCACCTAGACCTGTAAAGACTAACACAAAAGGTCCCATAAAGATATGGGTACCAAAATCTCAAATAATATTTGCTTCAGGTTTGCACACCAAGAAGGCCAAAGCAGCAATGCTGGTACCTGGACAGTGGCTGCTCACGACATATGACGGGAGAAAGGCATATGTTCCAAACCCTGACTCTGAAAGAGGGAGGTACTGTGGGGTTTGGAGGAAACCAAAAAGGGAAGATCATTGGTACAGGTATAGTTGGTAACTCTTCTCTTTCAATTAAAAATGTTTGGTTAGTTGATGGCCTCAAACATAATCTGCTTAGCATTAGTCAATTTTGTGATAGCGGATTTATTGTTAAATTTGATAAAGAGGCATGTACAGTAATCAATGACTCTGACAAGTCCATATTGTTTAGAGGATTAAGAAGAGGTAATGTTTATAAGGTGAATCTGTCAGAACTCACTGAGCAGAAAATAGTTTGTCTTCTATCTCTGAATGATGAAAAGTGGGTCTGGCACCAACGCTTAGGTCATGCTAACTGGAGATTAATCTCTAAGCTTAGCAAACTAAAGTTGGTTAAAGGCCTGCCAAATCTTAAATATCATTCAGATGCTCTGTGTGGTCCTTGTCAGATTGGCAAAATTTCAAAAACTTCTTTTAAACCTAAAAACATTGTCTCTACCTCAAGACCTTTAGAACTACTTCACATTGATTTGTTTGGTCCAGTAAGTACTGCCTCAATCAATGGGAAGAAATATGGATTAGTCATTGTTGATGATTACAGTAGATGGACTTGGGTAAAGTTTCTAAGAGTGAAAGATGATGCATATGATGTGTTCAGCATCTTCTGCACTCAAGTGCAAAACGAGAAAGGTCTCAAAATCTTAAAGGTAAGAAGTGATCATGGTGGTGAATTTGAAAACGAACCATTTGCAACTTTTTGTGAAGATCATGGCATTGTCCATGAGTTCTCTGCTCCTAGAACACCACAACAAAATGGTGTTGTAGAGAGAAAGAACAGGTCTTTACAAGAAATGGCAAGAACCATGATGCATGAGACAAAACTTGCTAAGCACTTCAGGGCAGAAGCTGTAAACACAGCTTGTTATATTCAAAATAGGATCTATATTAGGCCTCTATTGAATCTAACAACATATGAACTCTTCAAAGGAAGAAAGCCCAACATCTCTTATTTTCATCAGTTTGGATGTACCTGTTACATTCTAAACAACAAGGCCTACAAAAGAAAATTTGATGCCAAAGCTTGTAAGGGAATCTTTATAGGTTACTCTGAACGCTCAAAGGCATACAGAGTGTATAATTCTGAAACTAACACAGTGGAAGAATCTATACATGTTAGATTTGATGATAAAGAGCCTGACAGTAAAATGTCAGAGCAAGATAATAGTTATGCAGGTGTTCCATACCAATACATCGATTCAGAACCTGAAAAAGCATCAGAAGCTGTTGAAGCTTCAGAAGCTGTATTGGAAGAAGATGCTGAAGAAGCATCTCAATTAGAAGCATCACAAGAACATGATGACACTTCAGAAGAAGACACTCAACCAAGTGCTGATGTTGATGAAGCTCCAAGAAGGAAGTTCAAATATAGATCATCACATCCAGAAGATCTAATTCTTGGAAACAAAGAAAGTCCAAGAAAGACAAGATTAGACTATCAACAACTTGATTCACTTCTGGGACTAATCTCAATGATAGAACCAAAGAATGTTGATGAAGCACTTACTGACGATGGATGGATTGTAGCTATGCAAGATGAGCTCAATCAGTTTCAAAGAAATGATGTATGGGATTTAGTGCCAAGACCAGCACATAAGAACATCATTGGAACTAAGTGGGTATTTAGAAACAAGATGAATGAACAAGGTGAAGTGGTAAGAAATAAAGCTAGACTGGTAGCACAAGGCTACAGTCAGCAAGAAGGTATAGATTTCACTGAAACATTTGCTCCAGTAGCAAGACTGGAAGCAATCAGGTTACTTCTTTCATATGCTGTTAACAATGGAATCACATTATACCAAATGGATGTTAAGAGCGCCTTTCTTAATGGTGTTATTTCTGAAGAAGTATATGTCAAACAACCCCCAGGTTTTGAGGATTTGAAAAATCCTGATTATGTTTATAAACTTAAGAAATCACTCTATGGTCTCAAACAAGCTCCAAGAGCTTGGTATGAAAGACTGAGTAATTTCCTTTTAGAAAATGGTTTTCAAAAAGGTCAAATTGACAATACATTATTCAGCAAGACATCTAAGAAAGATATCTTAATCATTCAAATATATGTTGATGATATTATTCTTGGTTCTACTAATGCTTCCTTGAGCAAGAGTTTTTCAAAGCTGATGCAGGATGAATTCGAGATGAGTATGATGGGTGAATTGAAATTCTTCCTTGGAATCCAAATTAATCAAGGAAAAGACGGCACTTACATTCATCAAAGCAAATATACTAAAGAGCTTCTGAAGAAGTTCAACCTTGATGACTGCAAGATAATGTCTACACCCATGCATCCTACCAGCAGCCTAAGCAAGGAAGAGATTGGAAGCAAAGTAGATCAAAAGTTGTATCGAGGTATGATTGGTTCTTTACTCTACCTTACAGCATCTAGACCTGATATTTTATATAGTGTATGCTTGGGTGCAAGATTCCAGTCAGATCCTTGAGAATCTCACTTAACTGCTGTTAAGAGGATCTTTAGATATCTGAAAGGAACTACTAATCTAGGACTTCTTTATAAAAAATCCCTAGATAGTAAGCTAGTTGGATTCTGTGATGCTGACTATGCTGGTGATAAGATTGAGAGGAAATCCACTAGTGGAAATTGCCAATTCATTGGTGAGAATCTCATATCTTGGGCTAGCAAGAGACAAACAACTATTGCTTTGTCTACAGCAGAAGCAGAATACATCTCAGCTGCTAAATGCTGCACACAGCTTCTCTGGATGAAATATCAGTTGGAAGACTATAATATAGCTGAAAGTAATATTCCACTATATTGTGATAATACTGCTGCTATTCATTTGTCTAAGAACCCTATTCTACACTCTAGAGCTAAACATATTGAAATAAAACATCATTTTATAAGAGATCATGTTCAAAAAGGTACAATAAATATTCAATTCATTGATACTGAACATCAATGGGCTGACATATTTACTAAACCTTTAGCTATTGAAAGATTTGATTTTATCAAAAAGAATTTGAACATGCACTATATCTCTGAAGAAAATTAGCTCTGAGAAGTAGAATAGAATTAGCATCTGAAGCTCTATCAGAACCTCTTATAATTTAGAGTATCCCTTGGGAAGCTCTGAATAATTTAGGCTCTGAAGAGTAACAGGTTCTGATGAGGTGTCAGATACAAATGAGTGAGGCTCTGAACCTTTTGGAAATGAAACGTTCAGTACGAGTAAGTGTACAACAGTTGTCTGTACACGCGTCAGCTATGATTAAACTTTTTCAACACGTGTCTAGATCCTGACGGGCAGAGAACAGTTAATGATGATTATGGCAGTTAAGTATATTATTTAATTTTTAAAACTGCTCGCGCTCCCTCCCAATGTTTATTTTCTCTGTGTATTTGTGCTAGTTACTGTTTATAAGTCACTTCACACACTTGCACAACTTTTTACACGAAATCACTACCTACAAAACCCTAGACCTTACAGAAATTCCCAATCTTCATCTTCTTAATTTTCTGCAACTATGGCTGCTCGTTCATCAAACGAAATCATTCAAGAACCCTTTAACCCTACGTTACCACCCATCATCGATCTTAATTCAAAAGATAATCTTGTTTATCAACACAATCAAACGGACGCCGGTCCAGACTCATACGATTTCTACACGGAAAAGTTTGTAGATTTCGATAGCTTGAAAGCAAACGGAATCGATGTTCAAAATCTATTCTTCGATCAAAAATGGGAAAACTATTTTGAGATGTTGAATGGTTTTGTGTACTATGACATTGTCAAATATTTCTGGCAAAAAGCAAAGGTTTTTGATAGAGCAAGCGCTGATGAAGAATACAAGAATCTGATTGCCAAGAACAAGTCTCTAAAGGGTAAAACAAGGCAGGAACTTGGTTTGAAACCGTATAGAGGAAGAGAAATAAGGTCAAACATTTTGGGTATCAATGTGGTGATCACTCAGGCACACATTGCCAAGATTCTGGGTTTGGATAACAAGGGAGAAGACATAGAAGTATATGATGCTAAGAGCAAATATTTGAATTCAATCAATCAGGACCTGTTTAAACCTGGGAGTTCCAACAGGGACTTTGGAAAGTTGAAGTGCATGAGGCACAAGTTTGAATTTGCTTTCAGAGTGTTTCTCGCTACAATAGTTACTAGAGAAGGTGGATTAGATACCATCTCTATACCACATAAGAACTTTATTTGGTTCTTATACAAGAAAGTGAAAATAAACCTGGCTAAGGTTTTATTTGATCACATGTGTTTAACCATCACTGCAAGCAGAACCAAAATGCCCTCTAACATTCATCATCCTAGGCTCATATCTGAACTCATTAGGCAAACCAAACTCACAGACATTCTGAGTGCCAAGGAAAAGCTTAGAGTATTCCAAACTGCTAAGTATGATGCAACGGTTCTGGTGAATATGAAAAGAAAAACCAAGAATGAAATTATCTCAGTGAAGACACCTCTGCAACAAGTCTATGAAAAATACTTCTGGTGTGATGGGTTTCCCACCATATCAGAACATGACAATGAGGATGTCATCAAGAACTTCATTGAGATAGTGAGAAGAGAGACTGGGGTAAGAGTACCCAGAAAGATGGTTGTTAGTGTCCCAAATTGGGAAATCTTCAAGGGTCCAAAGGCTATTACAAGGTCTCAAAGGAAGCCAAAGACCACTGAACAAGAAATAACTGATGATGGTTCTGAGGACCAAGAGAATGCTGATGCTGATGAGGCTATAGGAGGAGATAGTGGTGCTGAGGATATGGCCACTGAAGCTGTTCAGAAGGAAAGGCAATCAAAGAAGAGAAATGACAGGCCTCAAGCTTCTGAGGAGGATCAGAACCCTACTACGCCTGCCAAAAGATTGAAGTCTAGAGCTTCAAAACCAAAAGGTAAAATCTCTGAGCCTAATACTTCTAGCATTCCAGTAGCTCAAGATATTAATCCTGAACCTCAACCCTCTATCTCTCAACCCCCTCAAACTACCAATCAAACAAATCCAATAGACCTCACTATGCCTCTTAGTGTAGTGTTGCCTGATCCTGAAACTTTACAAACATCATCATCATCTGATACTAGCACTGACTCTGATGAGTTCATTGCTAAGATAATCAAAGAAGCACCAAAGAAAACAAACTTCAAAAAGACCACCAAGAGACCTATTAAGAAACCAATCCAACTCTCTTCTGATGAAGAAACCCCCATCATCATTGATACTACCATCCTTAACCAACCTGCCAATACTGAATCAGTTCTTGAGCACCTTCAACAACACCTATCTGGAGATGCATTTACACACTCCAATCCAAACACACCACCTCGTTTTCCTTTTAACAATCCCTCTGCTGATCAAGCTACCCAAGAACCACCGGTTACTCAATCTATTCAAACTCCTCCTACATCACTTGATCACATCTCACAAGTTAATCCACCCACATTTACACCTGTTCAGGATGAGTTAACTGCTCATTCTGAAGCACAACAAGAATCACCTCATCAATCACCAAATAATGTCATGACTGAACAACAACCTCCATCACCTCCACCTGAATTATACACTTCTGAATCATCTTCACCACAACCCGTCTATGGCCCACTCAACAAACCTCTAGTTTTAGAAGAGGTTCTTGAGCTTTACCAACACATCTCTAAGGCTGAAGCACAAATGTTTAAAGATACCATCAATGTTGATGATGACATCATACCCCCTAACCTCAGCAAAATAAAAATCATAAATCTCAAACGAAAACAACCTGAGCCAACCATTCCCTTTGATCCATCCATACCCTTTTTCAACTCTGACTCTGAACCAAACCTTGAGCTGTTGCATAATGCTATTGGTATTAGACTTAAGAGATTCAGACAAAGGGAGGAAGAAGCTCTTATCTTCCCTTCTGATTTTGATGCTGATGTCAGAGAAATGAAGTACTTGTTTAGTCAATCTTTAAAGATTCTCAGTACGCATCTGAAGAACAAGACAAAGGACAGGGGAATGAACACAGCAAGGGAATTATTTGAGTTTGCTGAGAGGTCATGTGCTCCAAGGCTAACATTCTACAATCATGAAGAGGAACGTGCACGTTTGGCAGCTTTGGATGCTGAAATCAAGAAACTAGCAAGGAGTGCATGTGAGACAGCTGAGAAACTAATCAGTGAAGAAGGTGTTTATGAGTTAGCTACTGAGCAGGCTTGGATAGCTGCTGAACAGGCAAGGGCAGCTGAAGCTGAGCACAAAAGGCTAGCTGAACAAGAGGCATTGAACTTATTGGTAGATAGGGCTGTGCACATTGCTACAATTGAAACCAACAAGCTCAATGAAAATCAAGCTGCTGGGCAAGATGTTGCAATGTTTGATCAGAATCAGATAGAAGAAGATAATGATATGGATATTAATGAAGATACTGACAAGGGTAAGAAGCCCATTATAGAACCCATTCCTCCTCTCTCTCATATGAAGATTGACATAGCTTCTACCTCATCTGCAATACCTCCAGCAATTCAAGATGCACTGGATAACATCAGAACTGAAATGGCTAATGAAATTGATGAACTACGAGTGGATGTGCGCACTGATATGAATGCTGCTGTGGAAACAGTTCATAAAAGGATGGATGACATGATGTTAACCCTTCTGAAAGCCATAGCAGATGTTAAGAAACCTTAGTCTTTGTTTGTGCACTTGTTTTGTTGTTATTTCTTGTGTAATAGTTGGATATTTTTTTAATTAAAATCTATATTATCCATATTTGTGTGTTTGTTATTAGCTTATGTGTCTGTTTTACTTTTGTTTTTCAAAATTTAACTTCTCTATATACCATGATATTGTCTGGTACTCTTGAGATTTCTGGCTCTAGTGAGAGATGCCGAAGAGCATCTTAGTTTTTAAACTAATAAGCCTAGGATTTTCAAAACCTAAGAGCCCCTCTCATCAGTACTCCTGTTTACTCATGAAATAGCTTCTTAGTATTAAAGCCTGTTTAACAACGGGGCACCGATACCGAATGAGGCGTGTCTGGTAACTGGTTTTCTGACAATAGGAATGAGGTATATATATATAAGAAACTTGCTCAAAACAAAGGGAATTTATAGCATAAACTCTTTTATTAATATTATTGAAGAATCTCTATTACATAGAATGATGAGACTCTACTTAGAGCTAGGCTTAATTTCAGAAGACTCTGAATCTAGCTTCTTATGTTTTTCCTTAATATAAGCAAGCAAGTTGGCAGTGGCCTTTTGCACTAGCTCTTCAGTGTCCTTCTGAACAGCAGCCTCGTACTCTTCGTATGGAGTGTCATCATTGTATGTCCATAAAAATTCTTCCAGATCAGAGCCCAATTCTTCCTCCTCTGACTCTGTCAATATTAGTTCTTGCTTGTTCCTTTCGTAGCGAAGCCTGTTTCCTTCGCAGCGCCAGGGCTCTGCTCCCTTCTTGCTCTCTTCTTTTGAGCCTGAAGCATCCTTGGTAACCTGCTTTTCCATTATATGTTAGGAAATGACTTGATTACTCTGAATGAGTAAAATGAGAGGAATCATCCTTTATTTATAGTACCTTCAAGATATCTTGTCAGTAGGATAATCAATGCCATTCATTGAATGCGTTTGGCTGTCCCTTCCTTTTGACTTGACTACCTTGTTTGGCGCTTTGACTGCTTGGTTTTCTGTGTCTTTTTGACTGATGCCAAAAGGGGGAGTAAGAGTAGCGTTAAAATTAATGTTGATTCATTCATATACTGCTCAATCTGAAACTGTAATGTCAAGTACATTATGAATCAATGTTTATCCCTTATGATTTCTTTCTCATTCTGAACGATTATTGAAAGGGGAGAAAATTTAAGAACCTAAAATTTTATTCATAGATAATATCAGAAGAGCTTGCAAACCACTTCTGAGCATTATCAGACTCTAAGAAGCAAAGCTTACAAAACTATGCTTCTGAAAGTTAAATATGAAAATTTATTTTAAGTTAATAAATCGACTCTTAAACTGTTTTAATTAATTATGGATAAGACTCAGGGGGAGCTTACAAACCTACCCTTATGGATTATCAGACTCAGGGGGAGATTGCAAACCTTTGAAACCTGAAGTTAACATAATTAAATTAAATCAACAACAATTGAATTTTAATGCTTTAGTTTGTCATCATCAAAAAGGGGGAGATTGTTGGAACAAAGTGGGTCTGACATGAACCTCTAATGATTTAAATAGTTTTGATGATAACAAAGTATTAAAATTACAATTGGAAATACTAATGATTATTCTAGTGTGCAGAATTACAAGTTAAAATTCATTCAGAAGCACTATGAATAATAGCAGAGAAGCCAGTCAAAACAAGCTCTGAAAGCACATCACTGTTCATCAGAAGCTTAAATTTTGTATGTTGAAGAAAGTGCCTCTGAGGACAAAAACAAGGCTCTGACGGACTCAGAAGCAAAAAGGGCCTCAAGAAGCAATGACAACAGCATCTGAAGCAAAAGGAATTTACGTCACTCAAGAACTGACATATCCAGAACCAATGATTGGAGAACAATCTACTTCAAGGATCTGTCACGTCCACAGGAAGGAATATTCGTTGGTACAACGTTAACCTTATCCATATGTGGAGCGCAATTGAGAATCGTACTATTGTACTATTATTACTCAAAATGGATGAGTGATAATTCAAATAGCAAGGTAGTGGAATTGGATATCTTTACCAAAGAAGGTAACTACAGCCATCACAATTGTACGAATAAATTCCAGCTGGCACCTCTCTCTCTGCAACGGTCATCATCTTCCTCCAAGTATAAATAGAAGACTCAAATGGAAGAAACAATGACTGTTCTATTAACACTGTTCTATTACTACGTTCAAAGACTAAGAAGCATTCTGACACCATAATTTAAATCTGTCATTCTAAGTCTTAGAACAATTTGAGTTGTATTTTGTAAACACCTCTGATAGTATATCAAGTGTTCCTTAACATTCATTCTTATTCTTAAGTTTGTTTGAGAAGTCTCTTGTTAAGTTTAACTTGAGCATTTGAGAAGTCTCTTGTTAAGTTTAACTTGAGCATTTGAGAAGTCTCTTGTTTAGTGAAACTTGAGCACCTGAGAAGTCTCTTGCAAGTGTGCTTGAGCAATTTGTAATCTTAAGTAGATTATAGTGAAAATCTCTTGTTAGTAACAAGGGGACTGGAGTACTCTCGATTTGTGAGAGGAACCAGGATAAATTTTGTGTCTTTCTCTCTCTCTCTCTCAGCACCCATTTTACTTTGTGTTCATATCCGCTGCGAACTTAGTGTTATTTCGAAAAAGTTTTTAATTCTAAAAACACAATTCAACCCCCCCCCCCCCCCCTTCTTGTGTTTTTCCACCTTCAGAGAGTGGCTTCATAGTGCCAGCTCTCGGGAAGAAAATCAGTGTCTCAGGTCGAGGTAAAGAATTTCACCCTACATACTTCACATATTTTCATATGATTTAATACTTCATGCCTTTTACATTAACTAACACAACATATTTTAGGCAAAGGTGTGAAGAAAGATGATGGGTCACCAAAAGCTTCGATTGAAGTAAAGAAACCTACTGGCGTAAAGATCAAAACAGAGGTCGAAACCTAAAAACCAAAGGTAACTTAGGTTTTTATTTTGCATACTTTCTTCCTTTTCCTTTTGAATATATGTTCTTAACTTTGATTATTTATATCCTTAGAGTGGAAAAGGGAAGAGCAGCCCTGAGACTGTATCTGCTGGCTCGAAGAAATCAAAGGACACCATTATTGTGGATGTAGAGGTAAAGATCACCCCTTTCACATCAATCATTTTGGCTTTTTTCAATATAGTATATATTAACCAAAATTTTAACATTATTTACATTCATAATGTTGTTATTTCAGGATGATGAGGAGGAAGAGCAAGAGGTTCCTTTGGTCAGAAAAAGAAAGCAGCCTTCGACTTCGATCTCGCAACCAAGTGAAGGGGGTCTCTCTACACAAGAGGTTAAGGAAAATGAGGCTGAAAAAGCCAAGAAGAAGAAGAAGAAAGTTGAGGAACCCAAAGTTCAGCAAGCCCCCACGAAGGATCAAGGGGATGAAAGGAGAAAGAAAAAGAAGAATGAAGAAAAAAGGGCTGACGTTGTTGTGAAGGTTAAGTCAGCAATTAAAAAATCCAAAGTGCATACAGCACTAAAAATTCACACTTCTAGTGAAAGTGGTGGTAATCCAACTCCCCAAAGTGATACTGCAAAGAAAGATGTGGTCGAACAAGACCAAACTGTCGAAACTGCAGAAGAGGAGACTGCTGGGCCAAAGGGTGATCCTGCGCCACAATCAGAGACTTTGATCAAGGATCAAAAGATTAGTGATGAGGGCAAACAAAATGACCAGCAGGGAAATGAAGATGCCCCCAACACTGAGAAGGAAAATGACAACCTCACTGGTCCTGAGGTCGAAGCTAAGGAGGTATATTTCACTTTATTTTTTCAATTTCAAATTTTCCATATCATTCTTTAGTCTTAACTGATTTTCTTTGTGTTTACAGGACAAGTCGAAGGAGAATCCTGTTGAAGAGGACAAACAACCAATCTCCCAAGACGTGCCAACAGAGAATAAGGAGGATAATAATCAAGACCCTTTGGGTGATGGTAAGGTCGACTCAGGGCCATTTAATGAAGGCAATATGGGAGGAGGACTAGAAGCCAATGTTGAAGGAGATGGCAACAGAGTTCTGCCCACTGCTTCAAGCGTCAAATACACAATGCCTAGCATTTCTACAGCATCAGGCCAAGCTAGCTCGACTCAAGAATCTCTACATGATTCCGACACTATGCCTGAAGCTGAAGCTGGTGGTCCAGACATCATCTCTGTTTCTTCGACCTCGAGGCTCTCTGCAAGCCTAGGTGTGCAAGAGGAGGAATTCACTAACATGCAAAAATCAGACCCTGCTGGCACTCTTAGGCTTCTGCTTTCCAAGAGACAAAATAAAAGCGCCACGTCGAGCGAGCACACCACTACTGACTCTGCGCCTTCAAACTCTGATATTGACTCAATGGTGCGCCAGGACTCTTTGCTGCTAAAGCTTACAACTACCTTTGTCCACAGAGATGTGTTAAAGCAGATCGAAGAGAATCCGGCTTGCGCTTATAGCCATTTGGCCTTTTTGAAGAAATGCATAACCCTAGGACTGATGAAGAAACTATAGGAAAAGTTATCCAGCTCAGTTCGATTGTGGATCAATATGCCAAGGCAGTGCAAAGAAGGCTTGACAATGACACAAGGCTTGCTACTCAACAACAAGCTCAGGCCATGTTTTTTGAAAAGGCTCAGAAGGCACAGGCTGAAGTGGACAAATTATCTTCTCAACTGATCGAAGGCAACTCAGAGCTTAAAGAGTGTGATGACAATATTGCTCACTATAAGGATCAAATCAAACTCTTAGAGGAACAAATTGTTGGTTACAGGCGCAAGATCATTGATGAAGAGACAAAAAGAGCTCGAATTGAACAAGAGGCCAAGACTTCGACCCAAGAGCAGATTGATGCACAGGGCAGGGAAGGACTTCAAGCCTTTAGTTCAGCAGAAGTTGTTGGTGAAGAGATTAAGTCTCTAGAGAGTTCAAACCTTGTGGTCGAAAAAGAGCTGGCCACCTTAAAGAAGATTTACGCTGATTGTACTAAGAGTTTATAATTTTCCTTAGTTTATTGTCCTTTCGAACAATTTCTGGTTATCCAATCCTGTTTGGATTTTTCACTTGTAATTCTTGAACAAAGTCCATATTTTATGGCAATTTATAATTTCTCATTACCATTTTGCTTTTATGTTTAAGTATTATTCTGCACTTATTTTTACTTCGAGTAATGTAGGTTTATATTTCTTCAAATATTTTCCATTTATACCCAAAGTACGTTTTTCAGGAGTTAACTCCTCAATCTCATAAGCGCCATTAGAATAAACTTGAACAATTTTAAATGGTCCTTCCCAATTTGGGGACCATTTGCCTAAGACTCTATCTTTTTTGTCCATAGGCAAAATAACTTTCCAAACTAATTCTCCTATGTTAAAAGACTTAGACTTAACCTTTTTGTTATATGCTTTAGCAACTCTTTCTTTTTGCTTTGTTAAAATTTCTAAAGCACTAAGCCTTTCCTAATCCAAATCAACTAACTCATCTGACATCTTTTGGTAATACTGGTCTAAAGGTATTTCCATTTGTCTTTGTACCCTTGCTGATTGCAAATGTATTTCGACTGGTAACACAGCATCATGACCATAAGTTAGTCGAAACGGAGTTGTGTTAGTTGATTCCTTAGGAGAATTTCTGCAAGCCCATAACACTTGGTCTAAGGTTTTATGCCAATTTCTTGGTTTTTGGGCTATATGTTTCTTTATCAAATTAATAATAATTTTATTAGCTGCTTCGACTTGACCATTTGCTTGTGCATAATATGGCGTTGAAGTTAGAAGTCTAAAGCCAATTTCTTGGGCAAATTCCTGCATTTTTCGTCCTGTAAAAACTGAACCTTGATCAGTAGTGATTGTTTCAGGAATTCCAAACCTATAGATTATATAATTTTGTATGAAATTGATTACTGCCTCTTGATCAACATTTGGTAAGGGAATTGCTTCTATCCATTTTGTGAAATAATATATTCCAACTAAAATGTAACGTTGATTCTTTGATGAAGCAGGTTTAATTTCACCAATCAGGTCTAGAGCCCAACCCCTAAAGGGCCATGGTTTTACTATTGAATGAAGTTCACTTGCAGGTACATGTTGAATTCCTGAATGCCTTTGGCATTCTTGGCAACCCTTGGCATATTCCATACAATCTTTTAGCATAGAAGGCCAATATAGACCTTGTCGAAACAAAAGCCATTTCATTTTATGTCCTGCTTGATGGGACCCACAGGTGCCACTATGAACATCAGAGATTGCTATATATGCTTCTGCTTCATTAAGGCATTCTAACAAAATTCCTTCAGAAGTCTTTTTGAAAAGATCATTTTAAAAAATTATATAGCTTAGAGCCCTATATTTTATCTTTCGATCCACATTTCCTGTTGGGTTCTTAAGATAATCTACTATAGGCTTTCTCCAATCATTATCTGACAAGTTGTCAATGGCAAAAATTTGAAAATTTTCAAGGGAGTTTTCCATTTCACCATTTATTTGTGGTATAGTATCTGCCCCCACAAGTTTTGGCATTGACAATTGTTCAGAAATTGATTCCTGTAAAACCATTTTTTCTTTAATTTCGATCAATTATGTCAATTTCTCTTTTGACATCTTATATCCTGAAGCAATTTGAGCTAAGTCATTTGCTTCTTGATTTTCTAATCGAGGTACATGTTCAATATCTACATGGTCGAAACAATCTAACAAAGAACTAGCTATAGCAAAGTATTTTGTTAAGTGCTCTTTAACACATTTATATTCTTGTGTTAATTGTTTCAATACTAATTTAGAATCACCTCTTATTTTAATGTTCTTTGCCCCCAAGTCTTTTAGTATTTCTAGGCCTGTGATTAAAGCTTCATACTCAGCTTCATTATTAGAGCAAAATCCATTTATTTTATACTTGAATTTAGTTGGAACCTGAGTGGGTGATATAATCAATATTCCAATTCCTGTTCCATATTTATGTTTGGATCCATCAAAATAGAGAATCCATGGTTGAATATCCACATATTCCTGTGGCATTTCGACCAAAGAATGATCTACTATAAAATCAGCCACAATTTGGCCTTTAACGGCCTTCAAAGGTTTATAAGTTAATGAATATTCAGTTAATGCTAATGCCCATTTTCCAATTCTACTATGCAATATAGGTTTAGTTAGCATATGTTTAATAACATCAAAATGGGAATAGACATAAACATCAACAGGATTTATATAATGCTTAAGTTTTGTACAAGAGAAATATAAACAAAGACAAAGTTTTTCTATGGCAGTATATCTAGCTTCTGCATCATTTAAAACTCAACTAAGGTAATACACTGCATTCTCTATGCCATTATCATCTTCTTGAGCCAACATGCTTCCTATTGTCTTATCAGAAGTAGCAATATACAACTTCATAGCTTTATTCCTACTAGGAGGCATTAAAACTGGAGGCTTTATTAAATAATCTTTAATATCATCAAAAGCCTTTTGATGCTCTTCACTCCATTTAAAATGATCATCTTTCTTGAGTCGAAGTAGTGGTGAAAAGGCTTGAGCTTTTCCACTTAGATTCGAAATGAATCTCCCCAAGAAATTGATTTTTCCCAGCAGAGATTGAAGTTGTTTTTTGGTCGAAGGAGGCTTTGTCTCTAAGATAGCCTTTGTCTTGTTTTGGTTTATTTCAATGCCTTTTTTATGCACCACAAAACCAAGGAAATCTCCTGCATGCACACAAAAAGCACATTTTAATGGATTCATTTTTAATCCATGTTTCCTCATTCTTTCAAAAGATTGCCTAAGATATAGCAAATGGCTATCTTCAGAAGAGGATTTAATGATGATGTCATCAATATAAGACTGCATGAATGTATCTATAAAATCATGAAACATAGAATTCATTGCCCTTTGATAAGTGGCACCAGCATTCTGTAAACCAAAAGGCATAACCACCCATTCATAAGTGCCTAAAGCACCAGGGCATCTGAATGCTGTTTTAGATACATCTTCTTCAGCAATAAATATTTGGTTATAACCAGAATAACCATCTAACATGCTCAAGAACTCGAAGCCTGCTGCTGAATCTACTAACATTTCTGCCACAGGCATGGCATATTCATCTTTTGGTGTAGCATTATTTAAGTCCCTAAAATCTATGCATACTCTAAGTGTACCATTCTTTTTAATAACAGGAACTATATTTGCTAACCATTCTACATACCTGGCAGCTCTGATGAATTTACTCTTCAGCAGCCTTTCGATCTCTTCTTTGATCTTGGACATGATTTCTGGTGCAAACCTTCTTGGCAATTGTTTCACTGGTTTTTTACCTGCCTTGATTGGTAGCTTTAGTTCGACCATTTCTCTACTGAGTCCAGGCATTTCATTATATTCCCAAGCAAAACAATCACTAAATTCCTTGAGAAGTAGTACCAATTTTCCTTTTAAATCAGGACCAATATTGGCACTAATGTAAGTTGGCCTTTTTACTGAGCCATTTCCAATGTCAATTTCCTCCAAAGGGTCTTGAGCTCGCATCTTAGGGGTTTCATTCAGTGGATCTCTTTCGAATCCTATGGGTTCTTCATCATAGATGCAATCGAGCCTTTGGGCTTGTGGCACAGAAGCGCCATTACTTTCGACCTTGGCCTCTAAAGCCATATTTTGATGCACATCAGCTTCCAAAGCCGTATTTAATCTAGTTTCGGCCATATAAGCCATAAATCTGGCCCAAGCATTGGACTCAGTCATAGTAATCTTCATAAACATTTCACCCAGATGGTGGTACAACTCCATCTTCTGAGGACACAGCATCTATTTCCTCTCTTTCCCATATGAAGCCTTGGGTTAGGTGGAGTTTAACAGAATGAATCACATTATCAGAAGGTGTGAAAGCATTCTCTCTATCATAGCATGGCGCAATATTCGCCAAATTCTTGTCAAAGGTTTGCTTAGTTATGGTGTCTACCTCTGACATATAGAAACTCTGATCAAATTCTATGTTTTCTACACAACCATCGTCTCTCCAAAGTATCAACTTCTGGTGAAGGGTCGAAGGAACAGCTCCCACTCCATGAATCCATTCTCTTCCTAAAAGTAGGTTAAAGTTTGCTTTGGATTCAACCACTAGGAACAGAGTTGGTCGAACTATGCTGCCCACAGCAACATCCACTTGGATTGCCCCCCTTGAATGTCCTGTTTTGCCTTCATAATTTGACAAAACAATGTTATGGGCTGACAAATCACAGTCATATTTGTCAATCTTGGGTAACATAGATAGAGGCATTAGATTCACAGCAGCTCCTCCATCTATCAGCACTTTGTTAACTCCAACTCCTTCAACTTTTGCTCTGATGAAGAGGGGTTTGAGATGGTTTTTCATGCCTAGGTCTGGCCTTTCGAACGTAGCCTGTTGCTCTTCGATGCAGCCATTGTTCATGACATAATAACATATTGGCTTAGGATCAGCCATTTCTAACTGGTCGAAATCAGCTTCGAGCTCAGTTACTTCTGATTGGACATCATATTCTGATGGTAATATGGAAACCACACATATTACATCAAAATCTGGCTCGGAGTCCAGCAGATCATCATCTTCCATCCTGTTTTCATCTATTGGAGGAAGGATCCTTTCTTTTGCTGGCCTTCTAGCCACTTCTTTGTATCGGCTTGTTTGAGGATTTGTTGCAGCCAATTTCTTTTGGCGTTGGAATCTACGCCATTGAGTCCTTGTCATTGGATGTTTACCCTTATAATTGTTCCTGTAAGAGTATTTGTTAACATCCTCTGAGTAGCTTAGTTTGGTGCCACTGGAGCCACCAACTTCCATTGCACCCTTGTTGAATTTTATGGTTTCTTGGTGCATCCAACGCTCTACAGGGATTGAACCAGATGGACGAAAAGTAGGCCTTCGATCAATTTGGACCATGTTATTTGGTCGAGTCAGAATGCCCTTTCCTTTGTCCTGATGCTGCTTTGGGTTTGCCCCCTGTCTGTTTGCCACAGGTTGGAACTTCATAAGGCCTGCAGTAGCCTCTTTATCACAAACAGCGCGGCAACGGGCACAAAGCATTACTCCTTTGTTTTCTAGTTTGCATCTGTTCAGGAAGTCAATCAAATCCTCTTCAGCACGAGGATACACCACCTTCATCTTCTCGAAGTATTCCTCTTCAGGGATTTTTTCGACCTGCACCTCTGTAACCTCCATGGCTTCGACCATCATTATAGCTTGTGGCTCAGCATAGAGAGTATCAGCACTCTGTGAAGGCTCAGGATCTGCCTTCGTGGCTTTGGGTTTCTCACCAAATTTGAGCCTTCCCTCGTTCAAAGCCTTTTGAACCAAGTCCCTGAAAAGTACACACTGTGAGGTTCTATGTCCAAGAAAATTATGGTATTTACAATAACCTCTTTTCTTTCTCATGTCTAATGGAGGTACTTTAACACCTTTTGGAACCACTATTTGGCCATCAGTAACCAACAAATCAAAAATCTCATCACATTTTGTTATATCAAAAGTGTAAGTTTTTGAAACATATTTATCATTTTTTGGTTCAACAGGATTTTTTCCATTTGAAGGTTTTAAAAGTTTACAAGTATAAGGGGGACCAGGTTTTAATTCTGCTAGGTCTACTTCCCCTTGTTCAACATCCTCATAAGAGATATCATATTCTTGGTCGCTATCATGTGTTTCCACATAAGTAACTTTTTCTTTTTTATGATACTTTGAATTTCTAGCCTTTTCTGCTTTCAAGCGTTCGACCTGTCGAACCCTATCAGCCAATTGGGCCATATCTCTTAGATGTTGGGTATCTAACTTCTTTCTGATCGAATAATCAAGGCAACCAGCAGCCATTTCGACCAATTCATGTTCAGGCACCTGAGTAAAACATCTAGGCTTAAGTAAGCGGAATCTATTCAAATAATCATCCACAGACTTAAGAGTTTTGCGACTAACACTTGCTAATTCTTTGAGACTTATTTTAGATTGTCCCATGTAAAATTGCTCATGGAAAACCCTCTCCAATTGATTCCAATTGAAAATTGAATGTGGAGGGAGAGTAGTAAACCATGTAAAAGCATTTTTTGTTAGAGAATTTGGAAAATACTTCATTCTTAAATTCTCATTATTTGCTAAATCTCCTGCCTCAGTTAAGTATCTTGCTATGTGTTCAACAGTGGATTCACTAGTATCACCAGCAAATTTAGTAAACTTTGGGATCTTCCAACCCCTTGGTAGTTCTGTTTGAAGCACATATTCTGACAAGGCAGAGACAAAATGAGGTATGTACATGCCTATATTTAAACCATTTTGTGCCAGGATGGTTTCGACCAAATTTGCTATGTTGTTTTGCCCAGCAAAATTATTGTTCTGGACATTTCTAACTACATCATCAGCGTTCTGATTCCTATTAACCAACACAATTCCAGGATTTTGTTCGACCTGGGGCAAAGCCTGTTGCTGTGCCTGAACTTGCACTTGTGGTTCGACCACGGGCACTGGCTGTTGGATTTGGTTTATGGGGTTCACCATATTATTATTTGGTGCAGGCATGATGGCATTATTTGGTGCTTGTGCAATTTGCAAAGGCACCACATTTTGAATTCGGGGGACTTGTTGATTAGGGACTTGAGGAGCCCCAAAGAAATCAGCAATTCTCCCCATTTGATTGGCCAACAATTGGTAACTTTGGTTTGTATTTTGAATTAACGGGTTAAATACTGTACCAATTTGTTGTGTTAACATATTGACCATATCATGACTACTTTCATCTATTTGTTGCCTCAAAGCATTTAAGGCAGCATTGGTTAATGAAGGGTTAACGTTTCGAGTAGCAGAACCAGAAACTATCTGATTATTAGGAACAAATACGCCTGGTGCCGACTCTGTGAATAATGATGCACTTGTTTGCAAACCATGCATCATACTGGTAGGCATACCATATGGGTAGTTCCTACTTGTGCCTTGACCCACATATTGGGAAAAGGGTAATGAGAACGTAGAAGAACTAGCGCCACCCCCATTAACATTTGACCTATTTGGAGAGAAATTTCCCTCCATAGCATGGGAGAAAGTCAAGATGGGTTCTGTAGTGGTCGAAGGTACCACTGTAGACGTTGGCATTGTCATTGTGGCACTTACCACAGAAGATGTTGGGGCAGAAATTGTTGCCCCACTGGCGTTGGGTATAATCTCACTTATTACGGGAGAGACTATAGCCTCAGAAACGCTCGAAGCGGTTGATGCATTCGAACCGTTATTATTATTGTTTCCATTTGGATTTTCCATATCCTGTCTTGGGTTACTTCTGGGTGGTGGTCTAACCATTTCAGCGAGTAGTTTCCCGTTTCTTAAAAGCATACACTACACACAAGACCTTTTGGAAACAATTTAAAATGCAGAACAAAATTAACTACACAAACTTTGAAGAAAATTTAAACACAAAGCACACAGTCCCACTGGGCGTGCCAATTTGTTTACTGTGAAATTTGGTAAACAACGCTAGTTTGATTATTACAAGAGAGACCAACTAGTAAATCTCGGGACATAGTGCTTTTGTTTATATTTTCAAAGAGAATGGTATTCATTATTGTTCTTGTGTTCATAAAGTGTTGTTTTTATGTTTTTTATGTAACTTGAAATGCAAGAAAGAATGTTTACTCAATTGAATAAACAGAATGGAAGAAAGAGTCGAAATAAAGATTGATTGGGATAGGAATAAAAGACTGTAAATTTGCATTCAAATGTAAATGATTACAGAATGAAAATGGTTCACATAACATACATTTTCCTTTTCGAACTCGTTTCTCTCGTTAGCATGGGTACTTTGAGTTTTGTAAGGATTTTGTATAATGATTGTGACCCCTTTTTCGATCACATAACTAGGCTATTTATAAACACTAATTCCTAACTGCTAATAACGCCTAAATAACTACAGAGAGGACGCGTGTCTTTGACACGTATTTTGAATTTGAATCCTTTCTTGTCTTCTGAATTAGCCGTTGTATCCATCGAAGTCGAAATGATAATGCTTTTCCTTGAATATTTCGCTAAGTCCACAATTTAATCTTGCACTGCTAGATACTTCGACCCTACTGAAGCTTCGACCAAATCGAAAGGATCCTGAAGAAGAATACGTAGTTAAAGGAAATGCTCCATAATAGAACATTTATTATATGTTCATGCATGATTGATCATTAAATTCATTGGCTCTGAAAACCAAACATATTTAATGACTTTTAAAATAATTATATAATTAAACATAATTATTTTAATTATACATTTAGAACATATTTTTACTTAGTAAAAATATGGGCTAACAAGAGCATAATGTGTTTACTTGATATAGCATTGGTGAGCAGGATACGATCATGGTCTCGCACCTTCAGTTTGTCGATGATACGTTACTGCTAGGGATTAAGAGTTGGGCCAATGTTCGGGGTTTACTGGTTGTCCTTGTGTTGTTTGAGTTAATGTCGGGCCTGAAGGTCAATTTCCATAAAAGCATGCTGGTTGGGGTGAACATCGCTGATTCTTGGTTACATGAGGCTGCGTCAGCTTTGCATTGTCGAGTGGGAAAGGTGTCTTTCCTCTATCTGGGCCTTCCTATAGGTGGTGATCCGCGGCGTCTAGGTTTTTGGGAATCGATGTTGTCTCGTATAAGAAATAGATTATCTGGGTGGAAAAGCCGCTTTCTATCTTTCAGTGGTCGTCTGGTTCTACTTAAGTATGTCTTGACCTCGCTGCCTGTCTATGCACTCTCCTTCTTCCAAGCTCCTGCAGGTACAATCGCCAGTATTGAATCTCTTTTGATTAATTTCTTTTGGGGTGAGGGTGAGGATCATAGGAAAACCTCTTGGATTTCGTGGAAAAATATTTGTTTACGTAGGGAGTATAGTGGGCTGGGGGTGAGGTAGTTGAGGGAGTTTAACCTGGCTCTGCCAGGTAAGTGGTGTTGGCGGATGCTCGTGAATCAAAGGGGACTATGGTTTCGAGTGTCGAGAGCTTGTTATGGGGTGGAGCAGGGCAGACTGAGAGATGGAGGGATGAGAGGGTCCTCGTGGTGGAGGGAGATAGTGAGAATTCGGGATGGTGTAGATGGGATCGGGGGCGGATGGTTTGGGGAGTGTGTCTCGAAAAAGGTGGGGATGGGTCAGATACTTTTTTCTGGTCTGATCCCTGGTTAGGAGGGAGAATAAATTCAGCACTGTAGCTGAGATGTTCTCTTCTGGATAGGAGGCCGGTGGGGAGGCGTGGGTGTGGAGGAGATGTTGGGAGAGTGTCAGACCTTACTTCTTCCTTTTACTATGCAGGTGCAGTCCCAGAATGTGTGGCGGTGGCAGCCTGATCCTGATGCAGGTTATTCTGTTCGTGATGCATACCAGCTTTTGACTTCTCAGGATTCCTTTACCCTGGGGGAGGCTGAAGACCTTGTGTGACACAAACAGGTTCCTTTGAAGGTTTCTATCTTCGCGTGGCGTCTCCTACGCGACCGGCTGCCAACGAAATCAAACTTGGTAGCTCGCGGCATTATCACTCAAAAGGATTATTTTTGTGTTTCTGGTTGAGGCGGCATCGAATCAGTTCAGCACTTATTCCTCTCCTGCAACATGTTTGGATCCCTATGGGCATTAGTTCGCTCTTGGATTGGCTTTTCATTGGTCGAGACTCACACTTTCCATGACCACCTTGTTCAGTTCACTTACTCAGCTGGAGGACTTAGAGCTCGTCAGTCTTTTTTACAGATCATTTGGCTAGCTTGTGTTTGGGTCGTGTGGAATGAGCGTAACTCTCGCCTGTTTCGAAACGCAGCAAGCCCCGCTACTCATATGTTAGACAAAGTCAAGATGTTCTCCTTTAGATGGTTGAAGACGACGAATGGTATACTAGTCACAAACTATCACTACTGGTGGTCGGACCCATTGCTTTGTTTGGGCATCGACTAATGTTTGTATTTCGATGGCTTTTGTATTGATACCTATGTAACACTGTTGTAGGTCTTCTTGGCACACCTTGTGCTGAGGTGACTGCTTGGTTCTTTCTTTATATATATATATATTTGGCTTCTTCTAAAAAAAAGTATTCTTAAATGTGGACAATTATGATAGGTTTACAAATAGTGTGTATTAATTATTCTATATTAAATGATATTCATGACCATATCTTAGCTTTCGCCACATGGTTAACTCCAGGCTTCAACAATCCCGCAACGACAGAAGCCTATACTCTTTAGTTGACGATGCAGATGGCGATTGATTGTTGCTTCCACTACGTCATTTTCGAAAGCGATTGCTCTAGGGTTGTTGATGGGGTTAACATGTCGCTACCCAACCATAGAACTTATTTAGGCAATCTTCTTAGTAGCATTCAGACAAGTTTTGTTACCTTTCACTCTTGTAATGTCACTCACATTGATAGAAAGGCCAACATAGTGGCCTATTGTTAGCCCATACTAAGTAAAAATATGTTCTAAATACATGAATAAAATAATTATGCTTAGTTATATAATTATTTTAGTCATTAAATATGTTTGGTTTTCAGAGCCAATGAATTTAATGAGCAATCATGCATGAACATAAAATAAATGTTCTATTATTGAACATTTTATTTTAAATGCGTATTCTTCTTCTTTTAGGATCCTTTCGATTTGGTCGAAGCGTCAGTAGGGTCGAAGTATCCAGTAGCGCAAGAGTAATTTATGGACTTAGCGAAATATTCAAGGAGAAGCATTTCTACTTCGACTTCGATGGACACAACGGCTAATTCAGAAGATAAGAAGGGATTCAAATTCAAAATACGTGTCAAAGACACGCGTCCTCTCTATAGTAATTTAGGCGTTATTAGTAGTTAGGATTTAGTGTCTATAAATAGTTTAGTTATGTGATCGAGCAAATGGTCACAATCATTATACAAAATCCTCAGAAAAACTCAAAGTACCCATGTCAAAGCGAGAAACGAGTGCTCGAAGGAGAATGTATGTTATGTGAACCATTTTCATTCTGCAATCATTTATATTTAAATGCAATTTACAGTTTCTAATCTTATTCCAATTGCCTTTTACTTTCGACTCATTCTCCCATTCTGTTTATTCAATTGAATAAACATTCTTTCTTGCATTTCAAGTTATATAAAACGTAGAAACAACACTTTATGAACATAAGAACAATAATGAATATCATTTACTTTGAAAATATAAACAAAAGCACTATGTCCCGAGATTTACTAGTTGATCTCTCTTGTAATAATCAAACTAGCGTTGTTTACCAAATTTCACAGTAAACAAATTGGCACGCCCAGTGGGACTGTGTGCTTTGTGTTTAAAGTTTTATTCAAAGTTTGTATAATTAGTTTGTTCTGCGTTCTTAAATTGTTTCCATAAAGTCTTGTGTGTAGTGTATGCTTCTGAGAAACGGGAAATCACTCCCTGAAATGGTTAGACCACCACCCAGAAATAACCCAAGACAAAACATGGATGTTACAAACGGAAACAATAGTAATAGCGGTTTAAATCCCGCAACTGTTTCGAGCGTTTCAGAGGCGACAATCTCTCCTGTAATCACTGAGATTGTGCCCAACGCTAGTGGGGCAACAGTTTCTGCCCCAACGTCTTCTGTGGTAAGTGCCACAATGACAATGCCAACGTCTATGGTGGTACCTTCGACCACTACAGAACCCATTTTGACTTTCTCTCATGCCATGGAGAGGAATTTTTCTCCAAATAGGTCAGATGTTAATGGGGGTGGCGCTGGTTCGTCCACTTTTGCATTGCCTTTTTCCCAGTATATGGGTCAAGGTTCCAGTAGGAATTACCCATATGGTATGCCTACAAGCATGATGCAGGGTTTGCAGACAAGTGCATCATTATTCACAGAGTCAGCACCAGGCGTGTTTGTGCCTAATAATCAGATAGTTTCTGGCTCTGCTACTCGAAATGGTAACCCCTCATTAACCAACAATGCCTTGAATGCTTTAAGGCAACAAATGGATGAGAGTAATCATGATATGGTCAATATGTTAACACAACAAATTGGTACAGTATTTAACCCATTAATTCAAAATACAAACCAAAGTTACCAGTTATTGGCAAATCAAATGGGAAGAATTGCTGATTTCTTTGGGGCTCCTCAAGTCCCTAATCAACAAATTGCCCAAATTCAAAATGTGGTGCCTTTGCAAATTGCACAAGCACCAAACAATGCCATTATGCCTGCACCAAATAATGTTGTAAACCCTTTAAACCAAATCCAACAGCCAGTGCCCGTGGTCGACCCACAAGTGCAAATTCAGGCACAGCAACAGGCTTTGCCCCAGGTCGAACAAAATCCTGGAATTGTTTTGGTAAATAGGAACCAAAATGCTGATGATGTAGTGAGAAATGTCCAGAACAATAACTTTGCTGGGCAAAATAACATAGCCAATTTGGTCGAAACCATCCTGGCACAAAATGGTCTAAACATAGGCATGCATAGGCCTCATTTTGTCTCTGCCTTGTCAGAATATCTGCTTCAAGCAGAATTACCAAAGGGTTGGAAGATCCCAAAGTTTACTAAATTTGCTGGTGATACTAGTGAATCCACTGTTGAACACATAGCAAGATACTTAACTGAGGCAGGGGATTTGGCAAATAATGAGAATTTAAGAATGAAGTATTTTCCAAATTCTCTAACAAAAAATGCTTTTACATGGTTTACTACTCTCCCTCCACATTCAATTTTCAATTGGAATCAATTAGAGAGGGTTTTCCATGAGCAATTTTACATGGGACAATCTAAAATAAGTGTCAAAGAATTAGCAAGTGTTAGGCGCAAAACTCCTGAGTCTGTGGATGATTATTTGAATAGATTCCGCTTACTTAAGGCTAGGTGTTTTACTCAAGTGCCTGAACATGAATTGGTCGAAATGGCTGCTGGTGGCCTAGATTATTCGATCAGAAAGAAGTTAGATACTCAGCATCTAAAAGACATGGCCCAATTGGCTGATAGGGTTCGACAGGTCGAACGCTTGAGAGCAGAGAAGGCTAAAAATTCAAAGTATCATAAAAAGGAAAAAGTTGCTTATGTGGAAACGCATGATAGTGACCAAGAATATGATATCTCTTATGAAGATGTTGAGCAAGGGGAAGTAGACCTAGCAGAATTAAAACCTGGTCCCCCTTACATTTGTAAACTTTTAAAACCTTCAAATGGAAAAAATCCTGTCGAACCAAAAAATGATAAATATGTTTCAAAAACTTACACTTTTGACATAACAAAATGTGATGAGATTTTTGATTTATTGGTTACTGATGGCCAAATAGTGGTTCCAAAAGATGTTAAAATACCTCCATTAGATATGAGAAAGAAAAGTGGTTATTGTAAATATCATAATTTTCTTGGACATAGAACCTCACAGTGTGTACTTTTCAGGGACTTGGTTCAAAAGGCTTTGAACGAAGGAAGACTTAAATTTGGTGAAAAACCCAAAGCCACAAAGGCAAATCCAGAATCTTCACAGAATGCTGATACCCTCTATGCAGAACCACAGGCTATTATGATGGTCGAAGCCATGGAGGTTACAGAGGTGCAAGTGGAGAAAATCCCTGAGGAGGAATACTTTGAAAAAATGAAGGTAGTATATCGTCGAGCTGAAGAGGATTTGATTGATTTTCTGAACAGACGCAAGCTAGAGAACAAAGGAGTGATGCTTTGTGCCCGTTGCAGTGCTGTTTGTGATAAAGAGGCTTCTGCAGGCCTTATGAAGTTCCAACCAGTGGCAAATAGGCAGGGGGCAAACCCAAAACAGCCTCATGATAAAGGAAAGGGCATTCTTACTCGACCAAATAATAGGGTCCAAGCTGATCGAAGGCCCACTTTCCTCCCATTTGGTTCGATCCCTATAGAAAGATGGATGCACCAAGGAACCATAAAATTCAACAAAGGTGCAATGGAAGTTAGTGGCTCTAGTGGCACCAAACTAAGCTACTCAGAGGATGTTAACAAATACTCTTACAAGAATAATTATAAGGGTAAACATCCAATGACAAGAACTCAATGGCGTAGATTCCAACGCCAGAAGAAATGGCTGCAACTAATCTTCAAACAGGCCAATATAAAGAAGTGGCTAGAAGGCCAGCAAAAGAAAGGATCCTTCCCCCTATAGAGGAAAATAAAATGGAAGATGATGATCTGCTGGACTCCGAGCCAGATTTTGATGTAATATGTGTGGTTTCCATATTACCATCAGAATATGATGTTCAATCAGAAGTAACTGAGCTCGAAACTGATTTCGACCAGTTAGAAATGGCTGATCCTAAGCCAATATGCTACTATGTCATGAACAATGGCTGTATCGAAGAGCAACAGGCTACATTCGAAAGGCCAGACTTAGGCATGAAAAACCATCTTAAACCCCTCTTCATCAGAGCAAAAGTTGAAGGAGTTGGAGTTAACAAAGTGCTGATAGATGGAGGGGCTGCTGTGAATCTAATGCCTCTATCTATGTTACCCAAGATTGGCAAATATGACTGTGATTTGTCAGCCCATAACATTGTTTTGTCCAATTATGAAGGCAAAACAGGACATTCAAGGGGGGCAATTCAAGTAGATGTTGCTGTGGGCAGCATAGTTCGACCAACTCTGTTCCTAGTGGTTGAATCCAAGGCAAACTTCAACTTACTATTGGGGAGAGAATGGATTCATGGAGTAGGAGCTGTTCCTTCGACCCTTCACCAGAAGCTGATGCTTTGGAGGGAGGACGGCTGCGTTGAAAATATAGAAGTTGATCAGAGTTTCTATATGTCAGAGGTAGATACCATAAACCAACAAACCTTTAACAAAAATTTGGCGAATATTGTGCCATGTTATGATAGAGAGAATGCTTTCACACCCTCTGATAATGTGATTCATTCTGTGAAGCTCCACCCAACCCAAGGCTTTATATGGGAAAGTGAGGAAATAGATGTTGTGTCCTCAGAAGATGGAGTTGTACCACCATCTGGGTGGAATGTTTATGAAGGTTACGATGACTGAGTCCAGTGCATGGGCCAGGATTACAGCTTATATGGCCGAGACTAAGTTAAATACGGCTTTGGAAGCTGATGTTCATCAAAATATGGCTACAGAGGCCAAGGTCGAAAGTAATGGCATTTCTATGCCACAGGCACAAAGGCTTGATTGCATCTATGATGAAGAACCTTTGGGATTCGAAAAGGATCCACTGAATGAAACTCCTAAGATGCAAGCTCAAGATCCTTTGGACGAAATTGACATTGGAAATGGCTCAGTAAAAAGGCCAACATACATTAGTGCTAATATTAGTCCTGATTTGAAAGGAAAATTGGTACTACTTCTCAAGGAATTTAGTGATTGTTTTGCTTGGGATTATAATGAAATGCCTGGACTCAGTAGAGAAATGGTCGAACTAAAGCTACCAATCAAGGCAGGTAAAAAACCAGTAAAACAATTACCAAGAAGGTTTGCACCAGAAATCATGTCCAAGATCAAGGAAGAAATCGAAAGGATGTTGAAGAGTAAATTCATCAGAGCTGCCAGGTATGTAGAATGGTTAGCAAATATAGTTCCTGTTATTAAAAAGAATGGTACACTTAGGGTATGCATAGATTTTAGAGACTTAAATAATGCTACACCTAAAGATGAGTATGCCACGCATGTGGCAGAAATGTTAGTAGATTCAGCAGCAGACTTCGAGTTCTTGAGCATGTTAGATGGTTACTCTGGTTATAACCAAATATTTATTGCTGAGGAAGATGTATCTAAAACAGCATTTAGATGCCCAGGTGCTTTAGGCACTTATGAATGGGTTGTTATGCCCTTTGGCTTAAAAAATGCTGGTGCCACTTATCAAAGGGCAATGAATTCCATGTTTCATGATTTTATAGATACATTCATGCAAGTTTACATTGATGATATCATCATTAAATCCTCTTCTGAAGATAGCCATTTGCTATATCTTAGGCAGTCTTTTGAAAGAATGAGGAAACATAGATTAAAAATGAATCCATTAAAATGTGCTTTTTGTGTGCATGCAGGAGATTTCCTTGGTTTTGTGGTGCATAAAAAAGGCATTGAAATAAACCAAAACAAGACAAAGGCTATCTTAGAGACAAAGCCTCCTTCGACCAAAAAACAACTTCAATCTCTGCTGGGAAAAATCAACTTCTTGAGAAGATTCATTTCGAATCTAAGTGGAAAGGCTCAAGCTTTCTCACCACTACTTCGACTCAAGAAAGATGATCCATTCAAATGGAACGAAGAGCATCAAAAGGCTTTTGATGACATCAAAGAATACTTAATAAAGCCTCCAGTTCTAATGCCTCCTAGTAGGAATAAAGCTATGAAGTTGTACATTGCTACGTCTGATAAGACAATAGGAAGCATGTTGGCTCAAGAAGATGATAATGGCATAGAAAATGCAGTTTATTACCTTAGTAGAGTTTTAAATGATGCAGAAACTAGATATACTGCCATAGAAAAACTTTGTCTTTGTTTGTATTTCTCTTGTACAAAACTTAAGCATTATATAAAGCCTGTTGATGTTTATGTCTATTCCCATTTTGATGTTATTAAACATATGCTAACTAAACCTATATTACATAGTAGAATTGGAAAATGGGCATTAGCACTAACTGAATACTCATTGACTTATAAACCTTTGAAGGCTGTTAAATGTCAAATTGTGGCTGATTTTATAGTAGATCATTCTTTGGTCGAAATGCCACAGGATTATGTGGATATTCAGCCATGGATCCTTTATTTTGATGGGTCCAAACATAAATATGGGACAGGAATTGGAATATTAATTATATCTCCTACTCAAGTTCCAACTAAATTCAAGTACAAAATAAATGGACTTTACTCTAATAATGAAGCTGAGTATGAAGCCTTAATTACAGGTTTAGAAATACTAAAAGACCTGGGGGCAAAGAGCATTAAAATAAGAGGTGATTCCGAATTAGTATTGAAACAATTAACACAAGAATATAAATGTGTAAAAGAGCACTTAACAAAATACTTTTCTATAGCTAGTTCTTTGTTAGATTGTTTCGATCATGTAGACATTGAACATGTACCTCGATTAGAAAATCAAGAAGCAAATGACTTAGCTCAAATTGCTTCAGGATATAAAATGTCAAAAGAAAAGTTGACGCAATTGATCGAAATAAAAGAAAAAATGGTTTTACAGGAACCAATATCTGAACAATTGCCAATGCCAAAACTTGTGGGGGCAGATACTATACCACAAATAAATGGTGAAATGAAAAATCCCCTAGAAAATTTTCAAATTTTTGCCATTGACAACTTGTCAGACAATGATTGGAGAAAGCCTATAGTAGATTATCTTAAGAACCCAACAGGAAATGTGGATCGAAAGGTAAAGTATAGGGCTTTAAGCTATATAATTTTTGAAAATGATCTTTTCAAAAAGACTTCTGAAGGAATTTTATTAAAATGCCTTAATGAAGCAGAAGCATATATAGCAATCTCTGATGTTCATAGTGGTACCTGTGGTTCTCATCAAGCAGGACATAAAATGAAATGGCTCTTGTTTCGACAAGGTTTGTATTGGCCCTCTATGTTGAAGGATTGTATAGAATTTGCTAAGGGATGCCAAGAATGCCAAAGGCATTCAGGAATTCAACATGTGTCTGCAAGTGAACTACACTCAATAGTAAAACCATGGCCCTTCAGGGGTTGGGCTATAGATCTGATTGGTGAAATTAAACCTGCGTCATCAAAAAATCAACGTTATATTTTAGTTGGAATAGATTATTTCACGAAATGGATAGAAGCCATTCCTTTGCCAAATGCTGATCAAGAAGCAGTAATTAATTTCATACAAAATTACATAATCTATAGGTTTGGAATTCCTGAAACAATCACTACTGATCAAGGTTCAGTTTTTACTGGACGAAAGATGCAGGAATTTGCCCAAGAAATTGGCTTTAGACTGCTAACTTCAACACCATATTATGCACAAGCAAATGGTCAGGTCGAAGCAGCCAATAAAATTATTATTAATTTGATAAAGAAACATATAGCCCAAAAGCCAAGAAATTGGCATAAAACCTTAGACCAAGTGTTATGGGCTTGCAGGAATTCTCCTAAGGAATCAACTAACACTACCCCATTTCGACTAACTTATGGTCATGATGCAGTATTACCAGTCGAAATACATTTGCAATCAGCAAGGGTACAAAGACAAATGGAAATACCTTTAGATCATTATTACCAGATGATGTCTGATGAGTTAGTTGATCTAGATGAAGAAAGACTTAATGCTTTAGAGGTTTTAACAAAACAAAAAGAAAAAGTTGCTAAAGCATATAACAAAAAGGTTAAGTCTAAGTCTTTTAACATAGGAGAATTAGTTTGGAAAGTTATTTTGCCTATGGATAAAAAAGATAGAGTTTTAGGCAAATGGTCTCCAAATTGGGAAGGACCATTCAAAATTGTTCATGTTTATTCTAATGGCGCATATGAAATTGAGGAGTTAACTCCTGAAAAACGTACTTTGGGTATTAATGGAAAGTATTTGAAAAAATATAAACCTACTTTACTCGAAGTAAAAATAAATGCAGAATAATACTTAAACATATGAAACAAAATGGTACTTGTAAATTGCCATAAAACATGGACTTTGGTCAAAGATTACAAGATCCAGAAATTGTTCGAAAGGACAATAAATAAAAAAACTAAGGAGACTATAAGCCCTTAGTACAATCAGCATAAATTTTCTTAAGAGTAGCCAACTCCTTCTCGACCACAAGGTTCGAACTCTCCAAGGATTTAATTTCTTCCCCAACAACTTCTGCTGAGCCAAAAGCTTGAAGCCCTTCTCTGCCATGTGCATCAATTTGCTCCTGAGTCGAAGCTTTGGCCTCTTTCTCAATTCGAGTTCTTTTGGTCTCTTCCTCAATGATCTTGCGCCTGTAACTGACAATTTGTTCCTCTAAAAGTTTGATTTGATCTTTATAGTGGGCAATATTGTCATCACACTCTTTCAACTCTGAATTTCCTTCGATCAATTGAGAAGATAATTTTTCCACTTCAGCTTGAGCTTTTTTAAAAAAAAAAAAAATAAATCAAAAAGAAATTCAAATAATTTCTCTTCAACTTCTACGTATGCCACGTCATCCACTATGCTAAAAACCAGGAACAATGATGGATTGTGGGTATCAAGGTGACAGTTACTTCTGAACATGATATAAGCGCCGTCATTGGTAGCAGTGTCAAGCACGTGGGTATAAAATGCCTTTTCCTTTCTCGTTCGACCACTCGATCGAAACAGGCATTTGGGGGCAATTTGTTAGCCCATATTTTTACTAAGTAAAAATATGTTCTAAATACATGAATAAAATAATTATGCTTAGTTATATAATTATTTTAGTCATTAAATATGTTTGGTTTTCAGAGCCAATGAATTTAATGAGCAATCATGCATGAACATACAATAAATGTTCTATTATTGAACATTTTATTTTAAATGCGTATTCTTCTTCTTTTAGGATCCTTTCGATTTGGTCGAAGCGTCAGTAGGGTCGAAGTATCCAGTAGCGCAAGAGTAATTTATGGACTTAGCGAAATATTCAAGGAGAAGCATTTCTACTTCGACTTCGATGGACACAACGGCTAATTCAGAAGATAAGAAGGGATTCAAATTCAAAATACGTGTCAAAGACACGCGTCCTCTCTATAGTAATTTAGGCGTTATTAGCAGTTACGATTTAGTGTCTATAAATAGTTTAGTTATGTGATCGAGCAAATGGTCACAATCATTATACAAAATCCTCAGAAAAACTCAAAGTACCCATGTCAAAGCGAGAAACGAGTGCTCGAAGGAGAATGTATGTTATGTGAATCATTTTCATTCTGCAATCATTTATATTTAAATGCAATTTATAGTTTCTAATCTTATTCCAATTGCCTTTTACTTTCGACTCATTCTCCCATTCTGTTTATTCAATTGAATAAACATTCTTTCTTGCATTTCAAGTTATATAAAACGTAGAAACAACAATTTATGAACATAAGAACAATAATGAATACCATTTACTTTGAAAATATAAACAAAAGCACTATGTCCCGAGATTTACTAGTTGGTCTCTCTTGTAATAATCAAACTAGCGTTGTTTACCAAATTTCACTGTAAACACCTATGAATTAGTCTCCTTAGCCCAATCCGTTCCTAATAGAATTTGGATAGAGGAGACTCACTCCACTATTGTACCTTTTGTCCTGATGGACCAATTTTAATAATACACCTGTTTTCATCCAAAAAAATAATTGTCCACCTCAATATTATATTAATACATCTCCAAATAAGATATGTAAAGTATTGTTTGAAATATGAGCAAAAATTTGTCCTTTTAGATTTATTTAAAATTGATGTTATAGATAGGGATCACAATTGGTAGGGTATGAGTAGGGTACTATAGTCATCATCTCCATATTCGCGGTTTGAAAAAACACTCATACCCATCCCCATACCAGCGTGGGTGATACTCTTTGTCTCCGTCCCCATACCCTGTGGGTACCTAAGTACTCGTTCTCGTTACCCGCATTTTTGCTAAAAATAAATTGATCAACTATAAAATATCATATCATTTTAATATAATTAAAAAAAGTTTAAAAATTTTAATGTTGACTCATGAAAATTATGAACAAAATTATTAGTAATAACATGCTAAGGTTTATTTATCTATATATTGACATATTTGAATTATGTTATAAATAAACAATTTCATTAAAATTGATTTACATATATTAATATATAATAATATAATTAAAATAAATAAATATATACTATGTGGGTATGGGGTGGGTACTAAGGTACTCGTACCCGCATCCATACCCGTTCAATTTTGTGGGTAATTATCCATACACATGCCCGTACTCAAAATGCGGGTTTATACACTACCCATTATGGATATTTTTTATGGGTACCCATTGGATATGTATAAATTGTCATCCCTAGTTATAGAGGTAGATATATTACATTTTAAATGAATAAAAAAATTGTTTATATATGAAGGAAAAGCTAAATGGTGCATGTTTAAGGAATCAAATATGAAGGTGGAAAAACACAAGAAGGGGGGGTTGAATTGTGTTTTAAAAATTAAAACTTTTTGCCTAATAGCGACTAAGTATGCAGCGGATAAAAACACAAATTAAAGAGAGGGTGCTGAGAGAGAGAAAGAAAGACACAGAATTTATCCTGGTTCCCCTCACAAATCGAGAGTACTCCAGTCCCCTTGTTACTAACAAGAGATTTTCACTATAATCTACTAAAGATTACAAATTGCTCAAGCACACTTGCAAGAGACTTCTCAGGTGCTCAAGTTTCACTAAACAAGAGACTTCTCAAATGCTCAAGTTAAACTTAACAAGAGACTTCTCAAACAAACTTAAGAATAAGAATGAATGTTAAGGAACACTTGATATACTATCAGAGGTGTTTACAAAATACAACTCAAATTGTTCTAAGACTTAGAATGACAGATTTAAAATATGATGTCAGAATGCTTCTTAGTCTTTGAACGTAGTAATAGAACAGTCGTTAGAACAGTAGTCATTTCTTCCATTTGAGTCTTCTATTTATACTTGGAGGAAGATGATGACCGTTGCAGAGAGAAAGATGCCAGCTGGAATTTACTCGTACAATTGATAGCTGTATATTGCCTTCTTTGGTAAGGAATTCCAATTCCACTACCTAGCTATTCAATTTATCACTCATCCATTTTGAGTAATAATAGTACGATAGTACAATCCTCAAATGCGCTCCACTTATGGATAAGGTTAACGTTGTACCAACGAATATTCCTTCCTGTGGATGTGACAGAGCCTTGAAGTGGATTGTTCTTCAATCATTGGTTCTGTATAGGTCAGCTCTTGAGTGACGTAAATTCCTTTTGCTTCTGATGTTCTTGTCATAGCTTCTTAAGATCTTCAGCTTCTGAACTTCATCAGAGCCTAGCTTTTGGTCTTCAGAAGTGCTATCTTCAGCACGCAAAAATTAAGCTTCTGATGAACAGTGGTACTCTTTCAGAGCTTGTCTTGACTGGCTTCTCTGCTACTATTCATAGTGCTTCTGCATGAATTTTAACTTGTAATTCTGCACACTAGAATAATCATTAGTAATACCAATTGTAATTTTAATACTTTGTTATCATCAAAACCACTTAAAACATTAGAGGTTCATGTCAGACCCACTTTGTTCCAACAATCTCCCCCTTTTTGATGATGACAAACCAAAGCATTAAAATTCAATTGTTGTTGATTTAATTCAATTATGATGACTTCAGGTTTCAAAGGTTTGCAATCTCCCCCTGAGTCTGATAATCCATAAGGGTAGGTTTGTAAGCTCCCCCTAAGTTTTATCCATAATTAATTAAAACAGTTTAAGAGTTGATTTATTAACTTCAAATAAATTTTCATATTTAACTCTCAGAAGCGGTTTGCAAGCTCTTCTGACATTGTCTATGAATTTTATTTTAGGTTCTTAAATTTTCTCCCCTTTCAATAATCGTTCAGAATGAGAAAGAATCATAAGAGATAAATATTGATTCATAATGCATTTAACATTACAGTTTCAGATTGAGCAGTAGATGAATGAATCAACATTAATTTTAACGCTACTCTTACTCCCCCTTTTGGCATCAGTTAAAAAGACACAGAAAACCATGCAGTCAAAAGCGTCATAACAAGGCAGTCAAGTCAAATAGTGATGACAACTAAATTCATTTAATGAATTGTGTTGAAAACCGTCCTGACAAGAGAGCTTGATGACACTATAAAAAGGGATGATTCCTCTCATTTTACTCATTCAGAGTAATCAAGTAACATCAAAAGAAAAAACAAACAATGGAAAGGCAGGTTACCAAGGATGCTTCAGGCTCAAAAGAAGAGAGCAAGAAGGGAGCAGAGCCCTGGAGCTGCGAAGAAAACAAGCTACGCTACGAAAGGAACAAGCAAGAACTGATTTTGACAGAGTCAGAGGAAGAGGAAATGGGCTCTGATCTGGAAGAATTTTTATGGACATACAATGATGATACTCCATACGAAGAGTACGAGGCTGCTGTTCAGAAGAACACTGAAGAACTAGTGCAAAAGGCCACTGCCAACTTGCTTGCTTACATTAAGGAGAAACATAAGAAGCTAGATGCAGAGTCTTCTGAAGTTAAGCCTAGCTCTAAGTAGAGTCTTATCATTCTATGTAATAGAAAAATTCTTCAATAATATTAATAAAGGAGTTTATGCTATTAATTCCCTTTGTTTTGAGCAAGTTTCTTATATATATATACCTTATTCCTATTGTCAGAAAACCAGTTACCAGACACGCCTCATTCGGTATTGGTGCCCCGTTGTTAAACAGGCTTTAATACTAAGAAGCTATTTCATGAGTAAACAGGAGTACTGATGAGAGGGACTCTTAGGTTTTGGAAATCCTAGGCTTATTAGTTTAAAAACTAAGATGCTCTTCAGCATCTTTCACTAGAGTCAGAATTCTCAAGAGTACCAGACAATATCATGGTATATAGAAAAGTTAAATTTTGAAAAACAAATATAAAACAAACATATAAGCAAATAACAAACACACAAATATGGATAATATAGATATGAATTAAAGAAAAAATTATCCAAAAATTACACAAGAACTAAAAACAAATAAGTGCTCAGACATAAGGGTTAAGGTTTGGATTGCTGTTGAGTAAGCTTTAGAAGAAGTTCCATCATTGCATCTATCTTCTTGTTAGTAGCTTCACCAGATCTGTTCATGTCTTCTCTTATATCGGCCCTGAATTCATCCATTTCATTTCTTAGTTCCTCTCTTAAGTCATGCTTGATTACATCCAGAGCTTCTTGCATAACAGAGGGTATAGCAGATGAAGAAGAGCCTTGGACAAGTACTGGTGGAGATCTAGGAGGAGATGAAGCAACAATGGGAGCTTTACCTTTATCAGAATCTGGTTCACTAAGGTTCTGATCATTCATAACAATATCTTCTGCAGCACCTTGATTCTCAATAATCTTATTAGTTTCAATGACAGCAATGTGAACAGCTCTATCAACCAATAACTTGAGGGCTTCTTGTGCAGCAAGCCTCTGACGTTCCATTTCAGCAGCTATCTTAGCCTGCTCTTCATCCAAAGATCTTCTCATACTTTCATCAACAGCAGCTAAAAAAGCTAACCTCTGACATTCTTCTTCATGGTTGAAGAATGTGAGCCTTGGAGCACATGTCCTCTCAGCAATCTCAAATAGTTCCCGTACAGTGTTTGCTCCTCTACCCTTAATCTTAACCTTCAGATGAGTACTGAGAATCCTTAAAGATTTACCAAATAAGTACTCTAATTCCCTGACATCAGCATCTATATCAGAAGGGAAGATAAGAGCTTCTTCCTCTCTTTGTTTGAACCTCTTAAGTCTAATACCTATAGCATTATTTAGCAGCTCAAGGTTTGGTTCAGAGTCAGAATTGAAAAAGGGTAAGGATGGGTCAAAGGGAATGGTTGGTTCAGGTTCCTTTCTTTTGAGTTCAATGATTTTGATGTTGCTGAGATTTGGAGGTATGATATCATCATCAAGATTGATGGAATCCTTGAATATTTGATGTTCAGCTTTAGTTAGGTGTTGGTAAAGCTCAAGAACCTCTTCTAAAACTAGAGGTTTGTTGAGTGGGTCAGAGACAGGTTGTGGTGATTGATGAGGGGATTGTTGGGCTTCAGAATGAGCAATTGACTCATCCTGAACAGGTGTAAAGGTAGGTGGATTTTCTTGTGAGATATGATCAGGTGAGGGAGGGGGTGTGTGAATGACCTGTGTGTTTTGTGTTTTATGGACGGGTGAATCATTTGTGAGATTCATGGATGGAAATTGAAGTGGTGAATTTGGATTTGAGTTGGTGAATGCAACACCACACATGTGTTGTTCAAGATGTTCTATGACAGAATCTTGATTTGTGGATTGATTGAGAATAGTGGTGTCTTCATTGATAGTAGGTTCTTCATCAGAAGAGAGATGAATGGGCTTTATGGTGGTTTTCTTTGTGGTTTTCTTGAACGAGGTTCTCTTTGGTGTAAGAGTTTTCTTTTGTTTTGGGTTGGATTCTCTGATGAGTGTAGCAATTAACTCATCCGAGGCAGTGCTGGTATCTGATGAAGATGATGATGATGGTTTGTGATCAGGTAAGACTACACTAATAGGTACAGTGAAGTCTATGGGTTGAGGTTGATTGATAGATGAAGGAGGTTGAGAAATAGATGGTTTAGCAATAGAGGGTTGAGGTTCAGAACCAATAACCTGAGCTACAGGAATGCTAGAAGTATTAGATTCAGAGATCTTACCTTTTGGTTTAGAAGCTCTGGTCTTTAATCTCTTTGCAGGTTTAGCAGGGTTCTGATCTTCCTCAGAAGCTGAAGGCCTATCATGCCTTTTCTTTGTCCTCTTTTCCTTCTGAACAGCTTCAGTCATCATATTTTCAGCACCTTCCTCAATCTCATCAGCACTAGCATGTCCTTGATCATCAGAGCCTTCATCAATCATTTCTTGCTCAGTAGTTCTTGGCTTTCTTCTGCTCCTTGTAATATCTCTTGGTCCCTTGAAGATATCCCAATTAGGAACACTTACAACCATTTTCCTGGGAACACTGACCCCAGTATCTCTTCTTACTGATTCAAGAAAGTTCTTGATGACCTCATCATTATCATGTTCTGATATGGTGGGAAACCCATCACACCAGAAGTACTTTTCGTACACTTGTTGTAGAGGTGTTTTCACTTGAATGATTTCTTCCTTGGTTTTTCTCTTCATGTTGACCAGAACTGATGCATCATACTTAGCAGTTTGGAAAACTCTAAGTTTTTCTTTGGCACTCACAATGTTTGTGAGTTTGGTTTGCCTTATCAGTTCTGAAATTAATCTTGGGTGATGAATGACCGATGGTATTTTAGTTCTACCCTCATTGATGGTAAGGCACATGTGATCAAAAAGAATCTTAGCCAGATTAACTTTTACCCTCTTGTATAAGAACCAGATGAGATGTTTGTGTGGAATGGAGATGGTATCCAATCCACCTTTTCTGGTGAAGATAGTGGACAAACACATTCTGAAAGCAAATTCAAATGTGTTCTTCATGTGCATTACTTTTCCAAAATCCTTTTGTGTGCAACCAGATTTAAAGAGGTCCTGATGAATTGAATCCAAATGCTTGCTTCTCTTATCATACACTTCTATATCTTCTCCTTTGTTGTCTAAACCCAGAATCTTAGCAATGTGTGCCTGAGTTATCACAACATTGATTCCCAAAATATTTGACCTAATTTCCCTTTCTCTATAAGGTTTAAGACCAAGTTCCTTTCTTGTTTTCCCTCGTAATTCCTTGTTCTTCTCAACCATATCCTTGTATTCTTTATCAGCACTTGCTCTATCGTACACTTTAGCCTTCTGCCAGAAATACTTCACTATGTCGTAGTATACGAAGCCATTAAGCATCTCAAAGTAATTTTGCCATTGTTGGTTGTAGAACAAGTATTGAATGTCAATCCCATTCGCTTTCAAACTTTCAAAATCCACGAACTTCTCAGTGAAGAAATCATAAGCATCTGGTCCAGCGTCAGTTTGATGATGTTCGTAGACTAGGTTATCTTTTGAATTAAGATCGATGATGGGTGGTAACGTAGGGTTAAAGGGTTCTTGAACGATTTCGTTTGATGAACGAGCAGCCATATTTGCAGAGAATTAAGAAGATGAAGATTGGGAATTTCTGTAAGGTCTAGGTTTGTGTAGGTAGTGATTTTGTGTAAAAAGTTGTGCAAAGTGAGTGAAGTGACTTATAAATAGTAACTAGCACACATACACAGAGAAAGTAAACATTGGGAGGGAGCGCGAGCAGTTTTAAAAATTAAATAATATACTTAACTGCCATAATCATCATTAACTGTTCTCTGCCCGTCAGGATCTAGACACGTGTTGAAAAAGTTTAAACATAGCTTACGCGTGTATAGACAACTGTTGTATACTTACTCGTACTGAACGTTTCATTTTCAAAAGGTTCAGAGCCTCACTCATTTGTATCTGACACCTCATCAGAACCTGTTACTCTTCAGAGCCTAAATTATTCAGAGCTTCCCAAGGGATACTCTAAATTATAAGAGGTTCTGATAGAGCTTCAGATGCTAATTCTATTCTACTTCTCAGAGCTAATTTTCTTCAGAGATATAGTGCATGTTCAAATTCTTTTTGATAAAATCAAATCTTTCAATAGCTAAAGGTTTAGTAAATATGTCAGCCCATTGATGTTCAGTATCAATGAATTGAATATCTATTGTACCTTTCTGAACATGATCCCTTATAAAATGATGTTTTATTTCAATATGTTTAGCTCTTGAGTGTAGAATAGGGTTCTTAGACAAATGAATAGTAGCAGTATTGTCACAATATAGTGGAATACTTCTTTCAGCTATGTTATAATCTTCCAACTGATATTTCATCCAGAGAAGCTGTGTGCAGCATTTAGCAGCTGAGATGTATTCTGCTTCTGCTGTAGACAAAGCAATAGTTGTTTGTCTCTTGCTGGCCCAAGATATGAGATTTTCACCAATGAATTGGCAATTTCCACTAGTGGATTTCCTCTCAATCTTATCACCAGCATAGTCAGCATCACAGAATCCAACTAGCTTACTATCTAGGGATTTTTTATAAAGAAGTCCTAGATTAGTAGTTCCTTTCAGATATCTAAAGATCCTCTTAACAGCAGTTAAGTGAGGTTCTCTAGGATCTGACTGGAATCTTGCACACAAGCATACACTATATAGAATATCAGGTCTAGATGCTGTAAGGTAGAGTAAAGAACCAATCATACCTCGATACAGCTTCTGATCTACTTTGTTTCCTATCTCTTCTTTGCTTAAGCTGCTGGTAGGATGCATGGGTGTAGACATTATCTTGCAGTCATCAAGGTTGAACTTCTTCAGAAGCTCTTTTGTATACTTGCTTTGATGAATGTAAGTGCCATCTTTTCCTTGATTAATTTGGATTCCAAGGAAGAACTTCAATTCACCCATCATACTCATCTCGAATTCATCCTGCATAAGCTTAGAGAAATTCTTGCAAAGAGAAGCATTAGTAGAACCAAAAATAATATCATCAACGTATATTTGAATGATTAAGATATCTTTCTTAGATGTCTTTCTGAATAATGTATTGTCAATTTGACCTTTTTGAAAACCATTTTCTAAAAGGAAATTACTCAGTCTTTCATACCAAGCTCTTGGAGCTTGTTTGAGACAATAGAGTGATTTCTTAAGTTTATAAACATAATTAGGATTTTTCAAATCCTCAAAACCTGGGGGTTGTTTGACATATACTTCTTCAGAAATAACACCATTAAGGAAGGCGCTCTTAACATCCATTTGGTACAACGTGATTCCATTGTTAACAGCATATGAAAGAAGTAACCTGATTGCTTCCAGTCTTGCTATTGGAGCAAATGTTTCAGTGAAGTCTATACCTTCTTGCTGACTGTAGCCTTGTGCTACCAGTCTAGCTTTATTTCTTACCACTTCACCTTGTTCATTCATTTTGTTTCTAAATACCCACTTAGTTCCAATGATGTTCTTATGTGCTGGTCTTGGCACTAAGTCCCATACATCATTTCTTTGAAACTGATTGAGCTCATCTTGCATAGCTACAATTCAGCCATCGTCAGTAAGTGCTTCATCAACATTCTTTGGTTCTATCATTGAGATTAGCCCCAGAAGTGAATCAAGTTGTTGATAGTCTGATCTTGTCTTTCTTGGACTTTCTTTGTTTCCAAGAATTAAATCTTCTGGATGTGATGATCTATATTTGAACTTCCTTCTTGGAGCTTCATCAACATCAGCACTTGATTGAGTGTCTTCTTCTGAAGTGTCATCATGTTCTTGTGATGCTTCTAATTGAGATGCTTCTTCAGCATCTTCTTCCAATACAGCTTCTGAAGCTTCAACAGCTTCTGATGCTTTTTCAGGTTCTGAACCGATGTATTGGTATGGAACACCTGCATAACTATTATCTTGCTCTGACATTTTACTGTCAGGCTCTTTATCATCAAATCTAACATGTATAGATTCTTCCACTGTGTTAGTTTCAGAATTATACACTCTGTATGCCTTTGAGCGTTCAGAGTAACCTATAAAGATTCCCTTACAAGCTTTGGCATCAAATTTTCTTTTGTAGGCCTTGTTGTTCAGAATGTAACATGTACATCCAAACTGATGAAAGTAAGAGATGTTGGGCTTTCTTCCTTTGAAGAGTTCATATGTTGTTAGATTCAATAGAGGTCTTATATAGATCCTATTTTGAATGTAACAAGCTGTGTTTACAGCTTCTGCCCAGAAGTGCTTAGCAAGTTTTGTCTCATGCATCATGGTTCTTGCCATTTCTTGTAAAGACCTGTTCTTTCTCTCTACAACACCATTTTGTTGTGGTGTTCTAGGAGCAGAGAACTCATGGACAATGCCATGATCTTCACAAAAAGTTGCAAATGGTTCGTTTTCAAATTCACCACCATGATCACTTCTAACCTTTAAGATTTTGAGACCTTTCTCATTTTGCACTTGAGTGCAGAAGATGCTGAACACATCATATGCATCATCTTTCACTCTTAGAAACTTTACCCAAGTCCATCTACTGTAATCATCAACAATGACTAATCCATATTTCTTCCCATTGATTGAGGCAGTACTTACTGGACCAAACAAATCAATGTGAAGTAGTTCTAAGGGTCTTGAGGTAGAGACAATGTTTTTAGGTTTAAAAGAAGTTTTTGAAATTTTGCCAATCTGACAAGGACCACACAGAGCATCTGAATGATATTTAAGATTTGGCAGGCCTTTAACCAACTTTAGTTTGCTAAGCTTAGAGATTAATCTCCAGTTAGCATGACCTAAGCGTTGGTGCCAGACCCACTTTTCATCATTCAGAGATAGAAGACAAACTATCTTCTGCTCAGTGAGTTCTGACAGATTCACCTTATAAACATTACCTCTTCTTAATCCTTTAAACAATATGGACTTGTCAGAATCATTGATTACCGTACATGCCTCTTTATCAAATTTAACAATGAATCCGCTATCACAAAATTGACTAATGCTAAGCAGATTATGTTTGAGGCCATCAACTAACCAAACATCTTTAATTGAAAGAGAAGAGTTACCAACTATACCTGTACCAATGATCTTCCCTTTTTGGTTTCCTCCAAACCCCACAGAACCTCCCTCTTTCAGAGTCAGGGTTTGGAACATATGCCTTTCTCCCGTCATATGTCGTGAGCAGCCACTGTCCAGGTACCAGCATTGCTGCTTTGGCCTTCTTAGTGTGCAAACCTGAAGCAAATATTATTTGAGATTTTGGTACCCATATCTTTATGGGTCCTTTTGTGTTAGTCTTTACAGGTCCAGGTGGTCTTTGTTTGAAGGACCTATCAGAGCTTCTAGAGTTAACCACCCTTGTTGAAAAGTTTTTGGGTTTAGTATAGCTCTTGAGCTTTGTTCTTGAATGTGTCAGAGCTTCTTTAGATTTAACATTAGCTTGAGGCTTAACAATCTTAGGTTCTAAGGTTTTATCCTTCAGAGTCTTTGACTTTTGAGCCTCTGGCTTTGATGTTCTATTAGAAGCAGACTCATTAAGAACTTCTGATTGACTCTTTACAAAGACAACCTTAGGTTTTGATTTATCTATATTAGAGGACTTTGAAGATAATGGATTATCTTTAAAACGTGAGAAACCAAGACCTTCTCCTCTATTTCTACTTACATGATAAATCAAAGAGGCTATTTTACTTCTTTTCATTCCATTTATAAGGAATTCCTGAAGAGCAAATTCATGTTCTGGAGGAAGCTTATCATCAAGAACATAATGAGTTTCCATAAATTCATTTCTTGATTTTAGAGACTCATTTTGTTCAATTATTTCATTTGCCTTTTCGGTCAGGTTGTTATAGGCCTTTTTAAGGACCTTACACTCACCTGCCTTTTTGGTTAAAAGTTTTAAGGCATCTTTTAAGGAATCTATTAATTCAGAACGAGAAAGTTTAGCAAGTACCTCTTCTTCATCTTCTGAATCTGAGTCAGCTTCGTGCTCAGAGTTCTCTTGGTCAGAAGCGGTTGCCATCAAGGCTAGGTTTGCTTCTTCTTCCCCATCAGAATCTGATTCCTGATCCAAATCATCCCAAGTGGCAAGGAACCCCTTCTTGAGCTTACTTTTGTATCTTTCTTTGTTAGAGGTTCTCTTGGATGTTTTACTCAGGTTCTCTGGGCAGTCAGCAATGAAGTGTCCTGGTTTGTTGCACTTAAAGCATTTGTTTTGTTCTTCCTTTTTATCCTTAGATGCACTAACCTTCTTGGAAGAACCTCCAAACTTACCAGCATACTTCTTGCTTCTTTTAGCCCATTGCGATACTCTTGCAGCCATCAGAACCATTTCTTCTTCTTCATCAGAGTCCATTTCGTGACCTTCTTCAGAAGCTTCTTCATCAGATACTATAACCTTCGCCTTCAGAGCCTTAGAGGAACTCTTGGTGCTCAGGGCTATCCCTTTTAGCTTCTTAGTCGATTCGTCAGTCATAAGTTCCATCTCATGACTCTTTAGAGAACTAACCAAGCTTTCAAGAGACACAGTATCTAAATCCTTAGATTCCTGAAACGCTGTCACTTTTGGTCTCCACTTTGGCGGCAAGCTTCTGAGTACTTTCCTTACATGATCAGCCTCAGTATAGCTCTTATCTAAAACTTGAAGTCCAGAAACAAGAATTTGAAACCTAGAGAACATTGTCTCAATGTCCTCTCCGTCCTTCATTTTAAATAATTCATACTGATGTACTAACAAGTTGGCCTTAGCCTCCTTAACTTGTTTATTTCCTTCATACTTGGATTTAAGAGAATCCCAGATAGACTTAGCCGTTCTCTTATCTCCAATTTTCAAGTACTCATCATGAGAGATGGCATTTGTCATCATCCCTTTTACACTGTGGTGCTTCTTATATTCCAGCTTTTGAGTAGGTGTAAAAGCCTTTCTGTCTTTAGAGCTAACAACGCCTTCTAAGTCCATATTTTCAAAGTTCACTCCATCTTCTACCAAGTCCCACAGATCACAATCAATCGCCATGATGTGACTGTACATTTTGGTTTTCCAGAATGGATAACCAGTCTCAGTTCCATTGAAAAAGGGAATTTTGTCAGAAGACCTTCTATCTTTAGAATTAGAGTCATAGTCAAAAGGAACTTCATTGAGATTCTTCTCAGCAGACATGTTTTTCCTCCCTGAATCTTAACTGTTTCACTGATAGGTGAGAGTTAGGCAACAGCCCAGCTCCTGATACCAATTGAAGGTGGAAAAACACAAGAAGGGGGGGTTGAATTGTGTTTTAAAAATTAAAACTTTTTGCCTAATAGCGACTAAGTATGCAGCGGATAAAAACACAAATTAAAGAGAGGGTGCTGAGAGAGAGAAAGAAAGACACAGAATTTATCCTGGTTCCCCTCACAAATCGAGAGTACTCCAGTCCCCTTGTTACTAACAAGAGATTTTCACTATAATCTACTAAAGATTACAAATTGCTCAAGCACACTTGCAAGAGACTTCTCAGGTGCTCAAGTTTCACTAAACAAGAGACTTCTCAAATGCTCAAGTTAAACTTAACAAGAGACTTCTCAAACAAACTTAAGAATAAGAATGAATGTTAAGGAACACTTGATATACTATCAGAGGTGTTTACAAAATACAACTCAAATTGTTCTAAGACTTAGAATGACAGATTTAAAATATGATGTCAGAATGCTTCTTAGTCTTTGAACGTAGTAATAGAACAGTCGTTAGAACAGTAGTCATTTCTTCCATTTGAGTCTTCTATTTATACTTGGAGGAAGATGATGACCGTTGCAGAGAGAAAGATGCCAGCTGGAATTTACTCGTACAATTGATAGCTGTATATTGCCTTCTTTGGTAAGGAATTCCAATTCCACTACCTAGCTATTCAATTTATCACTCATCCATTTTGAGTAATAATAGTACGATAGTACAATCCTCAAATGCGCTCCACTTATGGATAAGGTTAACGTTGTACCAACGAATATTCCTTCCTGTGGATGTGACAGAGCCTTGAAGTGGATTGTTCTTCAATCATTGGTTCTGTATAGGTCAGCTCTTGAGTGACGTAAATTCCTTTTGCTTCTGATGTTCTTGTCATAGCTTCTTAAGATCTTCAGCTTCTGAACTTCATCAGAGCCTAGCTTTTGGTCTTCAGAAGTGCTATCTTCAGCACGCAAAAATTAAGCTTCTGATGAACAGTGGTACTCTTTCAGAGCTTGTCTTGACTGGCTTCTCTGCTACTATTCATAGTGCTTCTGCATGAATTTTAACTTGTAATTCTGCACACTAGAATAATCATTAGTAATACCAATTGTAATTTTAATACTTTGTTATCATCAAAACCACTTAAAACATTAGAGGTTCATGTCAGACCCACTTTGTTCCAACAAAATATAGTAATATAGTATCAGAGTTTGTACGATCAACTCTTTGAAAATAAAAAAAAATGTTAATTTCAATTTAAAACTTTGTTAATTTTCCTAGTATTCTTAACCGGTTTCCCATTGGAAAGAGTATATATAAACTAATGGATGGTGAGAATACAATAATAAAGAAGTAGATAATGGTCGGCGCTTTTTTCCCAACGAAAATGACATTGACCTACAACATTACAACAGACAGAAGTGTCACATTATACATACCCCAAAAAAGAAGGCCCGTAGATGATTTCTGCGTCATATTCGTTTTCCACTACCATAATGATAATGATAACTCAAATATTAACACTAACAATGTAAATCATGAATCATTTTCCATAAGTATGTTTCAACTAAATCACCGACTCACCAACAAAGAAAATTTTCAACTATCTTAATTACCAACTCACGCATAACGTGGCGTGCATACAATGATAGACGCATACCATAAATATTATGCGGAATTATTATTGGAAATTTTTTCGATACACATGTTATATAGACATATATATTAGATAGAGTAGCGAAAGCAATTTTTTTATCATCAGTAAAAAGAGGTGAGACAGTTGGAGTTCACATATATAAAATTTTGCTAAAAAATTAAGGTTATATCGGTAAATTACTCACTAATCCTACTATGTCAGTATATCTATATTCATTTCCATTTCTAATTATTATGTTATTGATTTATTTAACCAGCTACAAAACCTTGTTTGCTAGATTTATTCTTTGCAATGGTTTGAAACCTTGGGATAAATGGTGTTTTTCAACAATTATTGACATAACTATTTTGTTAGCTAATGATTGTACCTGATATGACTATCTTGACCCCTAGTCATGATAAAATGTTATATATATTGTTTGAAAATAGAGTTAGAATTGAATCCTGATATTAATACTAGACCGAGCAACCCCGCTTTACTAGTAGTTGAGACTTGAGAGTAAAGTGTAGTATACATTAAGTCATGAGCGGGACCCCAAGTACCCGACACTAGTAAGCACTAATGACTAATAATTATCTAGAAGAAATATTATGTCTAATTATCTAGAAGAAATATTTAAATAATTAATTATCCGTATCTAAATTTTAGACCACCAAAACAGTTCTTACAAGTTTTCAACCACTACCTAGATAAAAATTCCACTTGTTGAACATACCTCATCACTTGTACTTATTTTTGCAAATAATTTATAAATTTATTTATTTTTAAATAGACCAACACCACATGTTTTTACTATTTTTATTTTTTATTTTAGAAGAAGTGGTAATTCACTGAAATTAAACTCACACACAACTGCGAAGTCCCGGGTTCGAACCCGGATCATGTCGTCCGGCCTGTTGAATGTTTTGTTTTAATTCATGTTTCTGTTAGTTAGTTAGTTACTTATTTACAAGTTAGTTAGCTTAGTGTGAGTTAGTTATGTTAGTTATACAACTAATGGATAGAGTTGGCTGTAACTAACTTGAATTACTTAGATGTGAAGTAATCTCTATAAATAGTGTTGTGTATATGAGAAAAGCGTAATCCAGTGTAAAATAGTGAGAATTGTTAGTTTTTGTAATTCAAGCTTCTGACAAGAATAGCTTCTGAAGGGTGCAGCCTCTGAAGCAGTCTTGCTCACTTCAGCTTCTGAGAGGTTACAGGCTCTTGTACTCACTTAGCCTCTGATGACTACAAGACTCTGTCTCAGACTCTTACACTAACAGGTTCTGAAGCAATCAGCTTCTGATGCTTCTCAGGCTCTGAACCTCTGGTTCAGTTAGTTTATCTGTTTAGTCAGTTAGGATAGTTTGTTTTTTGTACAGTTGTATGTCAGTTAGTTAGTTAGAGAGGTTTAGGTTTGTTAGTTGGCTTGTTACAAGCTACCTCTCCCACCTATTGTACATACACCTATATATAGGTGATTTTGGTGATTAATAAAGATAATTTTTTCCCTTAATTCATTCTCTTCAATTTTATTCATAGTTCTCTCTATTCTTTCTTAGTGTTCACAGTGTTCTTTGTTGTTCATCTTTGTGGGTTATCCCCAACAAAGTGGTATCTAGAGCTCGTACGATCCAAGGGATCTTGATTCGTTCTTGAAAGAAGAATCAGGTTGAAAGTGAATCAACCATGGCTGGAAACAACAATTTCCATGCGAATCTGCCAGTTTTCGATGGAAAGAATTGGGATAGATGGGTGAAGCAGATGAAGGTGATATTCAATGTTCAAGAAGTGTATGAACAAGTGAATGCAGCAATCACTCCTCTACCAGAAAATGCAAATGAAGAACAAAGAACAACATTCAGAGAAGCAAAGAAGAAAGATAACAAGGCCCTGATTCTCATTCATCAATGTGTTGATTCAAAGGTGTTTGAGAAGATTGCAGATGCTGAGACCTCCAAAGATGCATGGGATATCTTGCAAAAGAGTTATGGTGGTGATGCAAAAGTGAAGAAAGTAAAGCTTCAGGCCTTGAAGAGACAATATGAACTGTTGCAGATGAAGAGTGATGAATCAATTGCTGATTACTTCACAAGATTGGTAACTCTCACCAATCAGATGAAGAATTGTGGAGGTAATCTTAATGAGCAAGAAACGGTGGAAAAGGTACTAAGAACTTTGACTTCTAAATTTGAGCATATAGTGGTGACTATAGAAGAGACTAAAGACTTGAGTGAAATCAAGATAGAGGATCTGCAAAGCACTCTTGAAGCTCATGAGTTGAAGCATGGTGAGAGGAGCCATGACAAAGAAGATGAGCAAGCTCTTTTCTCAAAGTTCAAGAAGTATCAAAGTGAGAAGAAGAAATGGCAGAACAAGAAAGACTCCAAGAAAAGCAAGGAGAATGCTGAGACAATGCCTGAATCCTCTAGTGGAGGAGGAGGGAAACAGAAAGAAAAGTCAAAGAAGAAGGACAAGAGCAAGATTCAGTGCTACAATTGTGACAAATATGGGCATTATGCCAATGAATGTAAAAATCCAAAGAAAAAGAAAGGTCAAGACAATGAAGAAGAGGCCAAGGTAGCACATGATAGCTCAGGTTCTGATGATGAAACCAGTTTCATGGTGACAATTGCTGATGAAGCAGCAGATTCCATGGTTTGGTACTTTGATTCAGGGTGTTCTAACCATATGACTGGTAATAAAAGCATCTTGACTGACTTTGATGAATGTCTCAACACAAAGATCAGATTGGCCAACAGTGATTCCATTAAGGCAGAAGGTATGGGTAATGTGGTGATCCAAAGGTCGAATGGGAAGAAAGTTGTGATTGAAAAGATTCTCTATGTCCCTGGTATGAAGTGTAACTTGATGAACATAGGGCAATTAATCTCAAAGGGTTTCAGGATAGTAATTGAGGATGAGACTCTGCAACTCTTTGATTCCAAGAAGAGACTGATTTTCAAAACAGCACAAAGCAAGAACAGGATCTACAAGACTCAGATCAAAGCTATTGAAGCTACATGCTTGTCTGCAACTGCTGAAGAGAAAGATAGTGATCTATGGCACAAGAGGTATGGGCATTTGAATTTTAAGAGCATGTCAATGCTTAATTCAAAATGCATGGTGTTAGGATTGCCTAGTGTCATAACTCCAGTTGATACATGCACTACTTGCTTGCTAGGAAAACATCATAGATCATCATTTAAAAGTCATCTGCCTCTGAGATCTAGTGATGTGTTAAATGTTGTGCATTCTGACATTTGTGGACCATTTGATGTGTTATCAACTGGTGGAAACAAATACTTCATGACGTTTGTTGATGAGTACTCTAGAATGATATGGTTATACCATATAAAAGCTAAGAGTGATGCTTTTGAAGTGTTTAAGAGGTTCAAAACACTGGTTGAGAAGCAAAGTGACAAGTCATTGAAGGTTCTGAGAACAGATGGTGGAGGTGAGTATACCTCTACAGAGTTTGAGAATTATTGCAAGGAACAAGGCATAATTCATGAAGTTACTGCACCATATACTCCTCAACACAATGGTCTTGCAGAAAGGAGGAATAGAAGTATTCTAGATATGGCCAGAAGCATGGTGAAGCAGAAGAATCTGCCCAAGAGATTCTGGGGTGAAGCAGTTGCTACTGCTGTTTACATTCTGAATAGAAGTCCAACTAAGAAGCTGAAGGATAAGGTACCTGAAGAGGTGTGGTCCAAGAGTAAACCAAGTGTGAGCCACTTGAAGGTGTTTGGCAGCTTGTGCTACAAACATGTACCTGAAGCTAAGAGAAAGAAGTTGGAAGACAAGAGTGTTCCTATGATATTTGTTGGATATCATAGAACTGGTGCATATAGATTGTATAATCCTACTAGTGATAAAGTAGAGATTAGCAGAGATGTGAAGGTACTAGAGAATGAAAGTTGGGATTGGGGTCAGAAGCTCTCATCTAAGAAAACTTGTGCAGTGGACTAAGTATTGATTTATTTAACCAGCTACAAAACCTTGTTTGCTAGATTTATTCTTTGCAATGGTTTGAAACCTTGGGATAAATGGTGTTTTTCAACAATTATTGACATAACTATTTTGTTAGCTAATGATTGTACCTGATAGGGGTGATCGCGGTGCGGTTTGATTCGGTTTTGAGCATAAAAGTCATCCTAACCGCGAGATAAAAATGCATGCGGTTCGGTTTGGTTCGGTTGGTTTTAAAAGGTCATCCAAACCAAACCGAACCAAACCAATGCGGTTAGGATCGGTTCGGTTGTTGCGGTTTATAGCATAACATTTCTGTACCAAACAATTTTAAACATCCAAAAAAAAACTTGAATTTCCTAAATAACATTAAAGTACCAATACAAGTTGTTTATCCAAAATAACATCACAATACCTTACAATTTTAAATATTCAAAAAATAATAATTAAAGTTTCAAAATAACATCATAATACCGATAAAAGTTGTTGATCTAAAATAATATTACAACACCAAAGTAACATTACAATTCAAAAAATAAAAATAACTTAAAGTTCCATTAATTTGGTGGATTGACTTAGTAATTGGGCTATGTATATTGGAATATAATAAAAACTTAATGTGGTTTTAGTGGTATTGGAATATAATAGAAGGTTAATGCGGTTTTAGCGGTTAACCGCGGTTTTTGTGGTTTTTGCGGTTCGCGGTTTTGCGGTTTGCGGTTCAATAGAAAAGTCATCCAAATACATCCAAATCAAATGCGGTTTTTGCAATTTTCGGTTTGAATTGGTTCGGTTTGCGGTTTTACTTTTGAATTGGTTCGGATATGATCACCCCTAGTACCTGATATGACTATCTTGACCCCTAGTCATGATAAAATGATATTATATTTGTTTGAAAATAGAGTTAGAATTGAATCCTGATATTAATACTAGACCGAGCAACCCCGCTTTACTAGTAGTTGAGATTTGAGAGTAAAGTGTAGTATACGTTAAGTCATGAGCGGGACCCCAAGTACCGACACTAGTAAGAACTAATGACTAATAATTATCTAGAAGAAATACTATGTCTAATTATCTAGAAGAAATATTTAAATAATTAATTATCCGTATCTAAATTTTAGACTAAACATTATACCACCACCAAAACAGTTCTTACAAGTTTTCAACCACTACCTAGATAAAAATACCACTTGTGGAACACACCTCATCACTTGTACTTATTTTTGCAAATAATTTATTAATTTATTTATTTTTAAATAGACCAACACCACGTGTGTTTACTATTTTTTTTTTATTAAACTAGTATATTTTTTTTTATAATGGAGTTGATATGGATCAAATTTAAAATCTCTGACATATTATTTAATTTTTTCACGACGTTACTTATAGTATTTTTTAAGCAACCAAACTAATTATCATTGAAACCTCAAAATGGAGTAATAATGGATAAGCTCCAAGCGAATATACATAAGTAGGGTCCCCACGATGATTCCTAGCAATATAAAAGTTATATTTACCAAACTTTTCTGAAGTTTTGCTTTCATAATAAATAATATTATTGATAATTTGATCATAAATTTGTGTTTGATATGCACTACTAGTATTGTATTCTAGCGCGTCCATTTCCAAAATGAAACACAAATACTTGTGGTCATCGATGATCGATGTTACACTCATTTGGCTTATATATGATGAATTAATATATATTGGACCAGAAGGTAAATAAAGATACAATGTTCTATTACCAGAAAACGTCAAATTTGAGAATACAAATCAATTTATATACTTTATTTGTTCCATTTCCACGTTAACAATGAAATTTGACAATATTATATGAGTTAAGAAAATTATATATCCACAAAAATTAAAAGGTTAAGTTTACAATTGGAATCTGATTTCTCTAAAATGAACTATTCGTAATTATCCGTTGATTATCAATTTTTTTTATTGACAAAACTAAGACTAAATCACTAATGATTTTCCAAAATGAAACAATGTTGGAATCCAATGTTTCATGTGCCTCATGAACGCTCGAAATGTCTTAATTTCGTTCTACCAGTAGATTTTTTACTTTTGTCCGTGAATTTTTTTTGGTTCTTCCGTTACCTCTCTACCAAAAATTGCACATCATGCTCTTAAATTTTGTCACAAATGCCCCGTAAGATAGCAAATCAAATATTTTTTAGGTATATCATTACAAATGACAAATTTATTAGTAGTTACTTTAATGATTAAAATTTGTTATTGTGTCTTAGTAAAAAAAATAAAAAATTTATATTGTGTCTTTAATTGATGCGTGTTTGTTAGAACTAACTTGATATATGCATACCTTAATGAATTAGGCTCTTCAACAAACAAATTAACTTCCATTTTTTCGTTTCTCTCGATACATCCGTATTGAATTTGGGATTTGTCTAATATGTGCAACATTGCACATGTTTAAGTATGCAAAAATAATAATTTTTTATTGAAAACAACAATGATTTATTAAAAATTATACATTTAATATAGAATGCACAAATTCCAATACAAACTTACTATTTTAAACTTCTTAACATCATAGAAAAACCCTTGAATTTATTTGAAGTGGTTCGGTTTCTTCAACAAACAAATTATCCTTATGATTAGTTTCAAACGGAAGGGAAGTATTAACTCTCAACGTGGAGTTGATGATAATGCTTATTGATTTCAAACAATTGTTAATTTGTTATCATATTTTTTAATTTTAAGCATTTGGTCTAAATTTAAACCAAATATATTAATTATTCAATGAATTTAAAAGGAGAATATTTGCTTATATTTAAGGTTGGATGAAGTATGTGAGTAAATCAGCCCTAAGTATTTACATGAAATATTGGATCTAATTAATTGGCTTGTTTAAATAATCACGAACTTAAAAAAAATTTAAAAAATAAAAATAAAAAGAAGAAAAGAAAGAGGATATAAGCCTAAAGAAAAGTAGAACTACAAAATCACAAAATGAGAATTTGAAACTCCGTCTACATCAACATCGTAACGATCTCTAATATGATCATGGTAATAATCAAAAATAGTAAATACACCATTCAACATGAATGCCATACTTGTCAACCCATTTGACAGTAAATAGCTCCCCAATATATTACCCACCAAGCATGCATCGGGATGTATTGGTTTTAATTCAAAACTCTGCAATAACAGGAGAACGTTCTCAGACTGATTCTCAGAACGTTCTCAGAATTTAGAGAAGGTGATTTTCTGTTTTTCTGTTATTAGCTTTAGTTAGTAAGTTTTGTTTGTACTAGGTAGTTAAGGAAGTTACTTAGTGGATAAGTTTGTTAGATGCTGTTGCTTGCATTGAAAGCAACTCCCACTTGTATATATATAGTTTTTGCCCCTAGTGGATGAATAACAATCTTTTCATTTTTCTATTCCTTTCAATTCAATTCAGAATTCTCTCCTCTCTCTCTTTCTTTGTTTCTTCTCTTTGCTTGGTTTATCCTCAACAAAGTGGTATCTAGAGCATTGTTCGTTCCAAGGGATCTTGATCAAGAAAGTGATCAAGACTTGATCTTTTCCAAGTCTTTCTGGTATAGCAGGACTTGTTGGTTGATCACTGTAATCAACCATGGCTGGAAACAATAATTTTCATGCAAATCTCCCAGTGTTTGATGGAAAGAATTGGGATACGTGGGTAAAGCAGATGAAGGTTATATTCACTTTTCAAAAAGTGTATGAACAAGTGAATGATGGTGTTGCTGCACTCCCAGCTAATGCAAATGAAGAACAAAGAACAATTTTCAGAGAGGCCAAGAAGAAAGATAACAAAGGCTTGTTTCTGATCCATCAGTGTGTAGATTCAAAAGTATTTGAGAAGATTGCTGATGCAGAAACTTCAAAGGCTGCATGGGATATATTGCAGAAGAGTTATGGTGGTGATGCTAAAGTAAAGAAGGTGAAATTACAAGCATTAAAGAGGCAATATGAATTGATGCAGATGAAAGGTGATGAAAAGATTTCAGATTACTTCACAAGGTTAGTGACACTCACTAATCAAATGAAGAATTGTGGTAGTAATCTTGAAGAACAAGAAACTGTTGAAAAGATGCTTAGGACTTTAACTTCAAGATTTGATCACATAGTGGTGACAATTGAAGAGACTAAAGACCTAAGTGAGGTGAAACTTGAAGATTTGCAGAGTACATTAGAGGCTCATGAGATGAAGCATGGTGAGAAAGACCAAGGCAAGGAAGATGAGCAAGCTTTGTATGCAAAGTTCAAGAAGTTTCAGAACAACAGGAAAGAACGTTCTTAGAACAAGAATGGTAAAGATTGTGTTGAAGACAAACCTGAATCCTCAAGTGGAGGAGGAGGGAAACAGAAGAGTAATTCAAAGAAGAAAGACAAGTCTCACATTCAATGCTTCAAGTGTTCAAAGTTTGGACATTATGCAAGTGAATGTGGAAATGAAAAGAAGAACAAAAATCAGAAAAATGGTGAAGAAGCAAATCTGGCAGAGAACAAAGATTCAGATGATGATGATGTGAGTTTCATGGTGACTCTCATTGATGAAACTGCAGAATCTATGGAATGGTATTTCGATACAGGCTGTTCAAACCACATGACTGGAAACAGAACCATTTTGACTGATTTTGATAATTGTCTCAACACAAAGATCAAACTTGCAAACAGTAAATCCATTGATGCTAAGGGTATTGGCTATGTGGTTATTCAGAGAAAGAATGGCAGGAAATCAGTGATTGAGAAAGTCTTGTATGTGCCTGGTATGCAGTGTAACTTGATGAGTGTAGGTCAGTTACTTGACAAAGGATTCAAGGTGGTTCTAGAGAATGGAACATTGAAGTTGTTTGATTCAAAGCAGAACTTGATTCTTAAGTCAATTCAAAGCAAGAACAGGACCTTCAAGACACAATTGAAAGCTGTTGAACATGAATGCTTAGCTGCATCAACAGGAGAACATTCTCAGAATAAAGACAGTAAATTATGGCACAAAAGGTATGGACACTTGAATTTCAAAAGCTTGTCACTTTTAAATTCAAAGGAAATGGTGTTAGGTCTGCCTAGTGTTATAACTCCTGTAGAGACTTGTACTACCTGCCTGTTAGGAAAGCAACCTAGAGATTCATTCAAAAATCATCTACCAATGAGATCTAGTGAAGTGTTGAATGTTGTACATTCAGATATTTGTGGACCTATAGATGTGTTATCTACTGGTGGAAACAAATATTTCTTGACATTTGTGGATGAATTTTCTAGAATGACATGGTTGTATCACATAAAGGTCAAGAGTGAAGCCTTTGATGTGTTTAAGAAGTTCAAGGCACTAGTTGAGAAGCAAAGTGGAAAGCAAATCAAAGTGTTGAGAACTGATGGTGGAGGTGAGTATACATCAACAGAATTTGAGAATTATTGCAAAGAACAAGGCATAATTCATGAAGTTACAGCACCATACACTCCTCAACATAATGGACTTGCTGAGAGGAGAAATAGAAGCATACTTAACATGGCTAGAAGCATGGTTAAGCAGAAACAGTTACCTAAGAGATTTTGGGGAGAAGCAGTATCTACTGCAGTGTTGTTAGCCCATATTTTTACTAAGTAAAAATATGTTCTAAATGCATAAATAAAATAATTATGTTTAATTATGTAATTATTTTTAGGCTAAACTACATATTTGGTCCCTTACGTTTATTTTAGGTTTCAATTTGGTCCCTTACGTTTAAAAAGTTTCAATTTGGTCCCTTACGTTATTAACGTTTGCATTAGTTGGTCCCTTCCGTCAGATTCCACTGTTCCACTATTTCAATTGGACACGTGTCAACATGTCCAGGTGTCCACGTGTCAATCCACATGTGCAAACCGTCTGCCACGTAAGCAAACTGTCTGCCACATGTGCAAAAATTGACGGAAGGGACCAAATTGAAACATAAAATAAACGTAAGGGACCAAATTGAAACTTTTTAAACGTAAGGGACCAAATTGAAACCTAAAATAAACGTAAGGGACCAAATATGTAGTTTAGCCTTATTTTTAATAATCATTAAATATGCTTGGTTTTCAGAACCAATGAATTTAATGATTAATCATGCATGAACGTATAATAAATGTTCTATTATGGAACGTTGCATTTAAATGCATATTCTCTTTCTTTCAGGATCCTTTCGATTTGGTCGAAATGTCAGTAGGGTCGAAGCATCCAGTGGGTAAAAGTAATTTATGGACTTAGCAAAATATTCAAAAGAGAGCATGATTACTTCGACTTCGATGGAAACAACGGTTAACTCAGAAGATAAGAAAGGATTCAAATTCAAAATACGTGTCAAGACACGCGTCCTATCTGTAGTTATTTAGGCGTTAGTAGCAGTTAGATTGGTGTCTATAAATAGCCTAGTTATGTGATCGAAAAAGGGGTCACAATCATTATACAAAATCCTCAGAAAAACTCTAAGTACCCATGTCAAAGCGAGAAACGAGTGTTCGAAGGAAAATGTATGTAATGTGAACCATTTTTATTCTGTAATCATTTACATTTGAATGCAATTTACAGTTTTTATTTAATCTCTCTCCAATCCAATTATCTTTTACTTTCGACTCTTTTTTTCCTTCTGTTTATTTAATTGGATAAACATTCTTTCTTGCATTTCAAGTTACTAAAACATAAAAACAACACTTTATTAACATAAGAACAATAATGAACATCATTTACTTTGAAAATATAAACAAAAGCACTATGTCCCGAGATTTACTAGTTGGTCTCTCTTGTAATAATCAAACTAGCGTTGTTTACCAAATTTCACAGTAAACAAATTGGCACGCCCAGTGGGACTGTGTGCTTTACGTTTAAATTTCTTCAAAGTTCGTGTAGTTAATTTGTTCTGCATTTTTGTGTATTGTTTCCAAAGATTCTTGTGTAGTGTATGCTTTTGAGGAACGGGAAATTACTCCGTGAAATGGTTAGACCACCATCAAGAAGTAACCCAAGACAAAACATGGAAAATCCGAACGGAAACAATAATAATAACGGTTCGAATGTATCAACCGCTTCGAGCGTTTCTGAGGCCATAATCTCTCCTGTAATCAGTGAGATTGTGCCCAACGCTAGTGGGACGACAGTTTCTGCCCCAATATCTTCTGTGGTAAGTGCCACAATGACAATGCCAACATCTACAGTGGTACCTTCGACCACTACAGAACCTATCTTGTCCCTTCCCCATGCTATGGAGGGAGGTTTCTCTCCAAATAGGACAAATGTTAATGGGGGTGGCGCTAGTTCTTCTACTTTTTCATTACCCTTTTCCCAATATGTGGGTCAAGGCACAAGTAGGAACTACCCATATGGTATGCCTACCAGTATGATGCAAGGTTTGCAAACAAGTGCATCATTGTTCACAGAGTCAGCACCAGGCGTATTTGTGCCTAATAATCAGATAGTTTCTGGTTCTGCTACTCGGAATGGCAATCCCTCATTAACCAACAATGCCTTGAATGCTTTAAGGCAACAAATGGATGAGAGTAATCATGACATGGTAAATATGTTAACACAACAAATTGGTACAATATTTAACCCATTAATTCAAAATACAAACCAAAGTTATCAATTGTTGGCAAATCAAATGGGAAGAATTGCTGATTTCTTTGGGGCTCCTCAAGCCCATAATCAACAAGTTCCCCAAATTCAGAATGTGGTGCCTTTACAAATTGCACAAGCACCAAATAATGCCATTATGCTTGCCCCAAATAATGTTGCAAACCAAGTCCAACAACCAGTGCCAGTGGTCGAACCACAGGTGCAAATTCAGGCACATCAACAGCCTTTGCCCCAGGTCGAACAAAATCCTGGAATTGTATTGGTAAATAGAAACCAAAATGCTGATGATGTAGTTAGAAATGTCCAGAATAATAACTTTGCTGGGCAAAATAACATAGCCAATTTGGTTGAAACTATCCTAGCACAAAATGGTTTAAACATAGGCATGCATAGGCCTCATTTTGTTTCTGCCTTATCAGAATATGTGCTTCAAACAGAATTGCCAAGGGGTTGGAAAATCCCAAAATTTACTAAATTTGCTGGTGATACTAGCGAATCTACTGTTGAACACATAGCAAGATATCTAACTGAGGCAGGAGATCTAGCAAATAATGAGAATTTAAGAATGAAGTATTTTCCAAATTCTCTAACGAAAAATGCCTTTACATGGTTTACTACTCTCCCTCCACATTCAATTTTTAATTGGAATCAATTAGAGAGAGTCTTCCATGAGCAATTCTACATGGGACAGTCTAAGATAAGTCTCAAAGAATTAGCAAATGTTAGGCGCAAAACTCCTGAGTCTATAGATGATTATTTGAATAGATTTCGTTTACTTAAGGCTAGGTGTTTTACTCAAGTGCCTGAACATGAATTGGTCGAAATGGCCGCCGGTGGCCTAGACTATTCGATCAGAAAGAAATTAGACACTCAACATCTAAGAGATATGGCCCAATTGGCTGATAGGGTTCGACAGGTCGAACGCTTGAAAGCAGAAAAGGCTAGAAATTCAAAGTATCATAAAAAAGAAAAGGTTGCTTATGTAGAAACACATGATAGCGACCAAGAATATGATGTCTCTTATGAAGATGTTGAACAAGGGGAAATAGACCTAGCAGAATTAAAACCTGGTCCCCCTTACACTTGCAAGCTTTTAAAACCTTCAAATGGAAAAAACCCTGTTGAACCAAAAAATGACAAATATGTTTCAAAGACTTATACTTTTGATATAACAAAATGTGATGAAATCTTTGATTTGTTGGTTACTGATGGCTAAATAGTGGTTCCAAAAGGTGTTAAAATACCACCATTAGATATGAGAAAGAAAAGAGGTTATTGTAAGTATCATAATTTTCTTGGACATAGAACCTCACAATGTGTGCTTTTCAGGGACCTAGTTCAAAAGGCTTTGAACGAAGGAAGACTTAAGTTTGGTGAAAAACCCAAAGCTGCAAAAGCAGACCCAGAATCTTCACAGAATGCTGATACCCTCTATGCTGAACCACAGGCTATTATGATGGTCGAAGCCATGGAGGTTTCAGAAGTGCAAGTGGAAAAAATCCCTGAAAAGGAGTACTATGAGAAAATGAAAGTAGTATATCCTCGTGCTGAAGAGGATTTGATTGACTTTCTAAACAGATGCAAGCTAGAGAACAAAGGAGTGATGCTTTGTGCTCGTTGCAGTGCTGTTTGTGATAAGGAGGCTACTGCAGGCCTCATGAAGTTCCAACCAGTTGCGAATAGGCAGGGGGCAAACCCAAAACCATCTCGTGGTAAAGGAAAGGGCATTCTAACTCGACCAAATAATATGGTCCAAACAGATCGAAGGCCCATTTTCCTTCCTTCTAGTTCGATTCCTATAGAACGCTGGATGTACCAAGGAACCATAAAGTTCAACAAGGGTGCAATGGAAGTTGGTGGCGCAAGTGGCACCAAATTGAGCTATTCAGAGGATGTCAACAAATACTCTTACAAAAATAATTACAAGGGTAAACATCCAATGACAAGGACTCAATGGCGTACGTTCCAACGCCAAAAGAAATTGGCTGCAACTAATCTTCAAACAGGCCAATATAAAGAAGTGGCTAGAAGGCCAGCAAAAGAAAGGATCCTTCCTCCTATAGAAGAAAGCAAGATGGAAGAAGATGATCTGCTGGACTCTGAGCCAGATTTCGACGTAATATGCGTGGTTTCCATATTACCATCAGAATATGATGTGCAAACAGAGATAACTGAGCTCGAAACTGATTTCGACCAGTTAGAAATGGCTGATCCCAAGCCAATTTGCTACTATGTCATGAACAATGGCTGCATCGAGGAGCAACAGGCTACATTCGAAAGGCCAGATTTAGGCATGAAAAACCATCTTAAACCCCTCTTCATCAGAGCAAAGGTTGAAGGAGTTGGAGTTAACAAGGTGCTGATAGATGGAGGAGCTGCTGTTAACCTAATGCCTCTATCTATGTTACCCAAGATTGGCAAATATGACTGTGATTTGTCAGCCCATAACATTGTTTTGTCAAATTACGAAGGCAAAACAGGACATTCAAGGGGGGCAATTCAAGTAGATGTTGCTGTGGGCAGCATAGTTCGACCAACTTTATTCCTAGTGGTCGAATCCAAGGCAAACTTCAACTTACTATTGGGGCGAGAGTGGATTCATGGAGTAGGAGCTGTTCCTTCGACTCTTCACAAGAAGTTGATGCTTTGGAGGGAGGATGGCTGCGTAGAAAATATAGAAGCTGATCAGAGTTTCTATATGTCAGAGGTTGATACCATAAACCAACAAACCTTTGACAAAAATTTGGCGAACATAGCGCCATGTTATGATAGAGAGAATGCTTTCACACCTTCTGATAATGTGATACATTCTGTCAAACTCCACCCAACCCATGTCTTCATATGAGAAAGAGAGGAAATAGATGCTGTGTCCTCAGAAGATGGAGTTATACCACCATCTGGGTGGAATGTTTACGAAGATTATGATGACTGAGTCCAGCGCATGGGCCAGGATTACGGCTTATATGGCAGAAACTAAGTTAAATACGGCTTTGGAAGCTGATGTTCATCAAAATATGGCTACAGAAGCCAAGGTCGAAAGCGATGGCATTTCTATGCCACAAGCACAAAGGCTCGACTGCATCTATGATGAGGAACCTTTAGGGTTCGAAAGGGATCCACTTAATGAAACTCCTAAGATGCAGGCCCAAGACCCTTTGGAGGAAATTGACATTGGAGATGGCTCAGCAAAAAGGCCAACTTATATTAGTACCAATATTAGTCCTGACTTAAAAGGAAAATTGGTGCTACTTCTCAAAGAATTTAGTGATTGTTTCGCGTGGGATTATAATGAAATGCCTGGACTCAGTAGAGAAATGGTCGAATTAAAACTACCAATCAAGGCAGGTAAGAAACCAGTGAAACAATTGCCAAGAAGGTTTGCACCAGATATCATGTCCAAAATCAAAGAAGAGATCGAAAGGCTGCTGAAGAGTAAATTCATCAGAGCTGCCAGGTATGTAGAATGGTTAGCAAATATAGTTCCTGTTATTAAAAAGAATGGTACACTTAGGGTATGTATAGATTTTAGGGACTTAAATAATGCTACACCTAAAGATGAGTATGCCATACCTGTGGCAGAAATGCTAATAGACTCAGCAGCAGGCTTCGAGTTTTTGAGCATGTTAGATGGTTACTCTGGTTATAACCAAATATTCATTGCTGAGGAAGATGTATCTAAAAAAACATTTAGATGCCCTGGTGCTTTAGGCACTTATGAGTGGGTTGTGATGCCTTTTGGCTTAAAAAATACTGGTGCCACTTATCAAAGGGCAATGAATTCCATGTTTCATGATTTTATAGATACATTCATGCAAGTTTACATTGATGACATCATCATTAAATCCTCTTCTGAAGATAGCCATTTGGTATATCTTAGGCAATCTTTTAAAAGAATGAGGGAACATGGATTAAAAATGAATCCATTAAAATGTGCTTTCTGTGTGTATGCAGGAGATTTCCTTGGTTTTGTGGTGCATAAAAAAGGCATCGAAATAAACCAAAACAAGACAAAGGCTATCTTGGAGACCAAGCCTCCTTCGACCAAAAAACAACTTCAATCTCTGCTAGGAAAAATCAACTTCTTGAGAAGATTCATTTCGAATCTAAGTGGAAAGGCTCAAGCTTTCTCACCACTACTTCGACTCAAGAAAGATGATCCATTCAAATGGAACGAAGAGCATCAAAAGGCTTTTGATGACATCAAAGAATACTTAATAAAGCCTCCAGTTCTAATGCCTCCTAGTAGGAATAAAGCTATGAAGTTGTATATTGCTACGTCTGATAAGACGATAGGAAGCATGTTAGCCCAAGAAGACGATAATGGCATAGAAAATGCAGTTTATTACCTTAGTAGAGTTTTAAATGATGCAGAAACTAGATATACTGCCATAGAAAAACTTTGTCTTTGTTTGTATTTCTCTTATACAAAACTTAAGCATTATATAAAGCCTGTTGATGTTTATGTCTATTCCCACTTTGATGTTATTAAACATATGCTAACTAAACCTATATTACATAGTAGAATTGGGAAATGGGCATTAGCATTAACTGAATATTCACTGACTTATAAACCTTTAAAGGCTGTCAAAGGCCAAATTGTGGCTGATTTTATAGTAGATCATTCGTTGGTCGAAATGCCACAGGATTATGTGGATATTCAACCATGGATTCTTTATTTTGATGGGTCCAAACATAAGTATGGAACAGGAATTGGAATATTGATCATATCTCCGACTCAAATTCCAACCAAGTTCAAGTACAAAATAAATGGACTTTGCTATAATAATGAAGCTGAGTATGAAGCTTTAATTACAGGGTTAGAAATATTCAAAGACTTGGGGGCAAAGAACATTAAAATAAGAGGTGATTCTGAATTAGTATTGAAACAATTAACACAAGAATATAAATGTGTGAAAGAGCATCTGGCGAAATACTTTTCTATAGCTAGTTCTTTGTTAGATTGTTTCGATCATGTAGATATTGAACATGTGCCTCGATTAAAAAATCAAGAAGCAAATGACTTGGCTCAAATTGCTTCAGGATATAAAATGTCAAAAGAAAAGTTGACACAATTATTCGAAATAAAAGAAAAAATGGTTTTACAAGAACCAATATCTGCACAATTGTCAATACCAAAACTTGTGGGGGCAGAGACTATACCACAAATAAATGGTGAAATAAAAAATCCCCTAGAAAATTTTCAAATTTTTGCCATTGACAATTTGTCAGATAATGATCGGAGAAAACCTATAGTAGATTACCATAAGAATCCAACAGGAAATGTGGATCGAAAGGTAAAATATAGGGCTTTAAGCTATATAATTTTTGAAAATGATCTTTTCAAAAAGACTTCTGAAGGAATCTTGTTAAAATGCCTTAATGAAGCAGAAGCATATATAACAATCTCTGATGTTCATAGTGGTACTTGTGGCTCTCATCAAGCAGGACATAAGATGAAATGGCTCTTGTTTCGACAAGGTTTGTACTGGCCCTCTATGTTGAAGGATTGTATAGAGTTTGCGAAAGGATGCCAAGAATGCCAAAGGCACTCAGGAATTCAACATGTGCCTGCAAGTGAACTACATTCAATAGTAAAACCATGGCCCTTTAGGGGTTGGGCTCTAGACCTTATTGGTGAGATTAAACCTGCTTCATCAAAAAATCAACGTTATATTTTAGTTGGAATAGATTATTTCACAAAATGGATAGAAGCCATTCCTTTACCAAATGTTGATCAAGAGGCAGTGATTAATTTCATACAAAATTACATAATATATAGGTTTGGAATTCCTGAAACAATAAGCACTGATCAAGGTTCAGTTTTCACTGGTCGAAAGATGCAGGAATTTGCCCAAGAAACTGGCTTTAGACTGTTAACTTCAACACCATATTATGCACAAGCAAATGGTCAAGTCGAAGCAGCAAATAAAATTATTATAAATCTGATAAAGAAACATATAGCCCAAAAGCCAAGAAATTGGCACAAAACCTTAGACCAAGTGTTATGGGCTTGTAGAAATTCTCCTAAAGAATCAACTAACACTACTCCATTTCGACTAACTTATGGTCATGATGCAGTATTACCAGTCGAAATACATTTGCAATCAGCAAGAGTACAAAGACAAATGGAAATAACTCTAGACCATTATTATCAGATGATGTCAGATGAGTTGATTGATTTAGATGAAGAAAGGCTTAGTGCTTTAGAAGTTTTAACAAAACAAAAAGAACGAGTTGCTAAAGCATATAACAAAAGGGTTAAGTTTAAGTCTTTTGGTATAGGAGAATTAGTTTGGAAAGTTATATTGCCTATGGACAAAAAAGATAGGATCTTAGGCAAATGGTCCCCAAATTGGGAAGGACCATTCAAAATTATTCAAGTTTATTCTAATGGCGCATATGAAATTGAGGAGTTAACTCCTGAAAAACGTACTTTGGGTATAAATGGAAAGTATTTGAAGAAATACAAGCCTACTTTACTCGAAGTAAAAATAAGCGCAGAATAATACTTGAACATGAAATCGAAATGGCAGTAATTAAAACTTGCCACAAATCAGGAATTGGTCAAAAGAAGCAAGCTTTAAAAACAGAAATAGGAAGTAGGAACAACTTTATTTTTATTATTAATAAGAAAAGTTCTTTATTACATATGATAACATAATTCTGCCCAGACTTAGGCTTAGATTTAGAAGTTTCTGATTCAATACTCTTCAGTTTCTCCTTGAAAAGAGATAGTGCTTCATCAGCAAGCTTCTGAACCTCAGCTGGATAATCTGCTAGATTGTCTTCATATGTCCATAAGAACTCTTCTAGATCAGAGCCCATTTCTTCCTCTTCTGATTCTGTTAAAATTAGTTCTTCCTTGTTTCTCTCATAGCGTAGCCTGTTTTCTTCGCAACGCCAGGGCTCTGCTCCCTTTTTGCTCTTTTCTTTTGAGCCTGAAGCATCCTTGGTAACTTGCCTTTCCATGGTAAGATTTTCTTGTTGGAGTTACTTGACTACCCTGAATAGTTAAAACGAGAAGAATCATCCTTTTTATAGTGCTATCAAGCCTTTTTATTAGTATGGTCATCAATGCAATTCATTTAATGAATTTGGTTGTCATCACCTTTTGACTTGACTGCCTTGATATGGTGCTTTGACTGCTTGTTTTTCTGTGTTTTTGACTGATGTTAAAAGGGGAAGTAAAAATAAGCGTAGAATAATACTCAAGCATATAAAATAAAATGGTAAATTGTAAAATTGCCATAAAATATGGACTTTGTTCAAAAGGTACAAGATCCAAAATATTGTTCGAACAGACAATAAAGAAAATAAACTAAGAGAATTATAAATTCTTGGTGCAGTCAGCATAAATCTTCTTGAGGGTTGCCATCTCCTTTTCGACTACCAAGTTCGAACTCTCCAGGGATTTGATCTCTTCACCAACAACTTCTGCAGAGCCATAAGCTTGAAGCCCTTCCCTGCCATATGCGTCAATCTGCTCTTGGGTCGAAGCTTTGGTCTCTTTCTCAATTCGAGCTCTCTTGGTCTCCTCTTCGATGATCTTGCGCCTGTAACCAACAATCTGCTCCTCTAAGAGTTTGATTTGTTCCTTGTAATGGGCAACCTTGTCATCACATTCTTTCAGGTCTGAATTTCCTTCGACCAGTTGAGAAGACAATCTTTCCACTTCAGCTTGTGCTTGCTGGGCCTTCTCAAAGAACATGGTCTGAGCTTGTTGTTGTGTGGCAAGTCTTGTGTTGTTATCAATCCTCTTCTGCACTGCCTTGGCATATTTGTCCACAATCGAACTAAGTTGTATGACTTTGCCAAGGGTTTCCTCATCAGTCCTAGGATTGTGAAGTTTCTTCAGGAAAGCCAAGTGGCTATAAGCACAGGCTGGTTGTTCTTCAATTTGCTTCAACACATCCCTTTGAACAAATGTAGTTGTAAGCTTCAGCAGCAGAGAGTCCTGGCGCACCATCGAGTCGATTTTAGAGTTGGAAGGCGCTGAGTCAGTGGTTGTGTGCTCGCTAGAGGTGTTTCCTTGATTTGCTTTCCTCGAGAGTAGAAGTTTAAGGGTACCGGCAGGATCAGACTTCGGCATATTGGTGAATTCTTCTTCTTGTACGCCCAAGCTTGCAGAAAGTCTCGAAGTCGAAGAGACAGATATGATCCCTGAACCCCCAACCTCAGCTTCAGGAATTGCATCAGAGTCATGTTGAGATTCTTGGTTCGAACTGGCTTGGCCTGAGTTTGTAGACATACTAGGCATTGAATATTTGATGCTCGAAGCATTGGTTCGCACCACCTCAGGGTTTGGTTGTTGATCTTCCTCAACAGGACTTTTCTTCGACTGATCCGACAAACTCAAAAGAAAATTAGTAAAGATCAAATGTAACTATGAAAATCTAAGGTTGAGAGTAAGATGAGTTATACCTCTTTTCTTCTTCGACCTCAGGGCTAGTTTGAGGATTACCACCCTTCTCAGCATTGGGGGCATCGTTGCCTGGTTGTGCATCATCTGTCTTTCCCCCATCAATAATTGGTTCATCATTGACCAAGGTCTCTGATTGAGGTGCAGGGTCACCTTGTGGTCCATCTACCTGCTCTTCTGATGTCTTGGTAAGTTGGTCTGGTTCGACCACTTTGTTCTCTGAAGCATTTGTCTGAGGGGTTGGATCTCCACCGCTTTCACTAGAGGCGCGAATTTTTAATGCCCTAAGCCCTTTAGGTTTCTTAATTGTTGACTTGACCTTCATACCAATTTCTTTCTTCTTTTTCTTCTCTCCCCTTTGGTTCTTTGTGGAAGCTTCTTCAACCTTTTTCTGTTTCTTGGCTTGTGCAGCCTCACTTACTTCGACTTCTGGAACAGTTGTTGCTTTCCCTTCACCAGGTTGTGAAGTCGAAGTTGATGGTTGTTTTCTTTTCCTGACCAAAGGGACCTCTTGTTCTTCTTCATCCTGAAATGATGGAGGTGAAAAAGGTCAAGATTTTGCTTCAAAATATATTACTCTGACAAAAGTTTGAAGTATTTGATGGAAAGTTTAATTTTTACCTCCTCATCTAATACCACTGTGTTTTTATCTTTCTTCGAGCTAGCAGACACTGTCTCTGTGCTGCTCTTACCTTTGCCCTTCTAAGGATATAAATGGTCGAAGTTAGAACATATGTTTAAACATGAGGAGAGGAAATAAATAAAAATTTTCTTAAGGTTAAATTACCTTTGCTTTAGAGGTTTCGACCTCTGATTTAATTTTCACCCCAGCGGGTTTCTTCACTTCAGTCGAAGTCTTTGAAGACCCACCGTCTTTCTTAATGCCTTTGCCTGCAAAATGTTGCATTACTAAATATAAAAAGGTTTGAGGAAATAAATCTTGTAAGATAAATAAAATATAGAGTTTAGATGTTTACCTCGACCTGAGACGTTTATTTTCTTTCCAAGAGATGGCACTATGAAGCCACTCTCCACCATCCCTAGCAATTGATCAGCATTGCCTATTGAATGTTTGGTGTAATGGTCACTCCATCATTTGCTAAAGCCATCAGTGCAGTAGAAAGAAGGCTTATACTCGAAGGGTTTGAAATTAAATTCATAATTTTCCAGCATTCTCATGTACTTCTTGTAAGTCTTCTCAGTCACTCCAGTGCCCAACACCATTCTATCCAGTTTTTCAAAGAGGGACTTGGGCCTAATCTGGGACATACCAAATTGCCTAGCCACACAGTTGGGCAAATATCCTACAAGCCCATACTGGTTTGCGTTCGAACCGATCCTGCATGAGAGCACAGTTTGCTCTAAATAGGCCCTCCAGACCTCATTGACCTCATCCTCATTGTCCGGGTTAAATGCGGGAAAATCTTCAACAAACCACGCAGCACCATGCTTACGCTCGACAAAGGGAGCATGACGTGGTAAAAACTTGTCAAAGTTCAAAAACATCTTCATGTGTCTCATGAAGAGTCTGCCAGTATCTTGGTCCAAAGATCTAGGGGCTAATCGAACCAACCTTTGCCCTTCGATCTCCCTTTCATCTACCTCTTGTTGATAGTCAGAAGGCACTATCAACCCCAACTCTGTCTCAAATGTGGCATTCAGCCAAAGTTGTAACAGCCACATAGGTCCAGCAATTGAAACCTTTGATCCATCCTTGGAAGCCTTGATTGCATCACTGGCATTCCCCATTGCTTCATATAGACAGGCTAATAACAAACGCCCTAAACTGAAGAGTCTACCCTCATTAATCTGTTGTGCTAGGGGAATGTACATACGCGCTACCTGAAGGGATTTCGAGCAAAACACAAAGTGGGATAACCACAATGTTAAGAAGGCCACATGCTCCTCAGTGGACACCTCCTCTCCTTCTTCACCCATTTGCTCTGCTATGTGCTTAGAGAATGTAGCTTCTTGAAAGTTAACTTCGACCTTATCTCCAGTTTTGGTTGGATCGAAGTGATCACCAACAGGCCTAAGGCCTGTGATAGCAGCTACATCTAGTAAGGTGGGGGTTAACATGCCACACTTAAACTGAAAAGTGTTGGTGGACTTTTCATAGAAGTGTAAGGCAGCCACTAGCAGTTCTGGTTTGTACTTAGGGCCGGTTCGACTAAATTGGATAAGCTCATAAATACCATAGCTTTTCCAAGAATCCTTAAAGTCCTTTTCGACCCTATCTAACCAGGGAATGTAATCCTTGTGCGCAGTATAGGGGGCAGCTCTAAAAATCTTAAGGGCATTCTTCATATACCCAAAGTTATAAGGATTGGAGCTAAAGATTCTGGGCTCACAGGTTACATGCAAAGGGAAGATATCACTTACCTCTTTTGATACAACCTCATCACGTGTGGGATAAGGCCCACAGAAAGCGTAATCCTCCTTTTTGATGGAAAATGGAGTCATAAGCTGAGTGTTCCGGATTTTCCTTTCCGCCTCAGTGCCAGTAGGTTCTGGAACTACTTCTTCGCCATCTTCAAGGACGCGAAGGTCCTTCCATTTGCCAGCAGTGGGTACATCGAAATCTAAGTTGGACGCCATTAATGAACAGTACGCAGAAAATCAAGAATTGAAAGGGTTTCGCGAAGAAAATTGTGAAAATTGTTTGTTTAAAGTGAAACAAAGATGAATCGATGCGGAATTTGAGGGTGAATCACTTGTACGGTTTAGAATTGCAAGATGATTGAAGATCAGTGTGTAATTTGCAGAAAAGAAGAAGATGAACAGTGGGTTCGTAAGGAAGCTTTGAGACTTGGAAGTTGGTAAAAAGTGTTCCTTTGTTCGTTTGCTGCTATTTATAGGGGAACGTGTTTGTCTCCAGAAAATAAATAAATCCAAAAGAAATTCAAAAACTTCTCTTCAACTTCTGCGTATGCCACGTCATCCACTATGCTAAAACCTAGGAGCAATGATGGATTGTGGGTATCAAGGTGACAGTTACTTCTGAACGTGACATAAGCGCCGTCATTGGTAATAGTGTCAAGCACGTGGTTATAAAATGCCTTTTCCTTTTTTCGTTCGACCACTCAATCGAAACAGGCATTTGGGGGCAATTTGTTAGCCCATATTTTTACTAAGTAAAAATATGTTCTAAATGCATAAATAAAATAATTATGTTTAATTATGTAATTATTTTTAATAATCATTAAATATGCTTGGTTTTCAGAACCAATGAATTTAATGATTAATCATGCATGAACGTATAATAAATGTTCTATTATGGAACGTTGCATTTAAATGCATATTCTCTTTCTTTCAGGATCCTTTCGATTTGGTCGAAATGTCAGTAGGGTCGAAGCATCCAGTGGGTAAAAGTAATTTATGGACTTAGCGAAATATTCAAAAGAGAGCATGGTTACTTCGACTTCGATGGAAACAACGGTTAACTCAGAAGATAAGAAAGGATTCAAATTCAAAATACGTGTCAAGACACGCGTCCTATCTGTAGTTATTTAGGCGTTAGTAGCAGTTAGATTGGTGTCTATAAATAGCCTAGTTATGTGATCGAAAAAGGGGTCACAATCATTATACAAAATCCTCAGAAAAACTCTAAGTACCCATGTCAAAGCGAGAAACGAGTGTTCGAAGGAAAATGTATGTAATGTGAACCATTTTTATTCTGTAATCATTTACATTTGAATGCAATTTACAGTTTTTCTTTAATCTCTCTCCAATCCAATTATCTTTTACTTTCGACTCTTTCTTTCCTTCTGTTTATTTAATTGGATAAACATTCTTTCTTGCATTTCAAGTTACTAAAACATAAAAACAACACTTTATTAACATAAGAACAATAATGAACATCATTTACTTTGAAAATATAAACAAAAGCACTATGTCCCGAGATTTACTAGTTGGTCTCTCTTGTAATAATCAAACTAGCGTTGTTTACCAAATTTCACAGTAAACAAGTGTACATTCTCAACAGATCACCTACAAAGAGATTGGTAGATAAAGTTCCAGAAGAGGTATGGTCAAAAGTCAAGCCAAGTGTGTCACACTTGAAGGTGTTTGGTTCTCTATGCTATAAGCATGTGCCTGATGCTAGAAGGAAGAAGCTAGATGATAAAAGTGAAGCTATGATATTGGTAGGATATCACAGAACAGGTGCTTATAGATTGTACAATCCCATTACTGACAAGGTAGAGATCAGCAGAGATGTGAAAGTTATTGAGAATGATAGCTGGGATTGGAAGCAAAAATCAACATCTAAGAAATCTTATGAAGTGGACTTAGATGATGATTCAAACAAATCAGTCACATTTGTGGATCAGAATCAAGGAACCAACAGTGATGAGGATATGCACACCTCAAGTGATGATGAAGTTGTAGCACCAAGACCTCAGAGAAACATTCAATTGCCTAGAAGACTAGCTGATTGTGAAATAGCTCCAGACAATGTGGTAGATAATGAAGGTGAAATTGTACACTATGCTATGCTAGCTGACACTGAGCCTATAGATGTGAAGGTTGCATTGAAGAGTAAGGTCTGGAAAGAAGCAATGAAAGAAGAGTTAAGGTCAATTGAGAAGAACAAAACATGGGACTTATGTGATTTACCATCTGACAAGAAAGCAATTGATGTAAAATGGGTGTACAAGGCCAAGCAAAATCCTGAAGGCAAGATAATCAAGTACAAAGCAAGGCTTGTGGCTAAAGGATTTTTGCAGAAGCAAGGATTGGACTATGATGAGGTGTTTTCTCCAGTTGCAAGGCATGAAACCATTAGGTTAGTAATTGTTTTAGCTTGTAGTAGAAGGTGGCCCCTATTTCATCTAGATGTGAAGTCAGCATTCTTAAATGGACCCTTAGAGGAAGATGTTTATGTGAAGCAACCTCCAGGTTTTGAACTAAAGGGTAAGGATGACAAGGTGTTGAAATTGCACAAAGCATTGTATGGCTTAAAGCAGGCTCCTAGGGCATGGAACAAGAGAATTGACAGTTTTCTTGTTATGCAAGGTTTCAAAAAATGCAGTGTGGAGTATGGTGTATATGTGAAATGCAGTAAGGACAAGCACATGTTAATCATATGTTTGTATGTGGATGATCTTTTGGTGACTGGCAGCTCATCAACAGAAATTGAAGATTTCAAATCACAAATGAAGAGAGAGTTTGAAATGACAGATCTGGGCAAACTTACTTATTTCTTAGGGATGGAACTATTGGAAACTACTGGAGGAGTAGTACTACATCAAGCAAAGTATGCAACGGAGATCCTAAGAAGATTTGAAATGATGGACTGCAATTCATCAGTCACACCAGCTGATACAAAGGTCAAAACTGAAGATGATAACATAAGTGAAGAAGTTGACTCAACTATGTTTAGACAACTAGTTGGATCACTAAGATACTTATGTCAAAGCAGGCCTGATATAAGCTATGTTGTAGGTTATATCAGCAGATTTATGAGCAAGCCACTGAAATCTCATTTCTTAGCAGCTAAAAGAATTTTGAGATACATCAATGGCACAATCCACTATGGTGTTCTATTTCCATATTCAAGCAACAGGGAAAATCTGGAATTGGTTGGATTCTCTGATGCAGATTGGTGTGGAGATAAGGTTGAAAGAAAAAGCACAAGTGGTTACCTATTCAAGTTTCAAGGAGCTCCAGTTTCATGGTGTTCTAAGAAACAGCCAGTAATAGCTCTCTCAAGCTTGTGAGGCAGAATATGTGGCAGGATCTCTAGCTTCTTGTCAAGCAAACTGGTTACAATCACTACTTAGTGAGATGGGCATTGTAGAAGACATCACAGTTGTACTAAGGCTTGATAATAAGTCAGCAATCAACCTGGCCAAGAACCCAATTAGCCATGGCAAAAGCAAGCACATTGAAACCAGATTTCGTTTCCTTAGTGACCAAGTCAGTAAAGGAAAATTGAAATTGGAGTTTTGTTCAAGTGAGGATCAACAGGCTGATATCTTCACTAAGGCAGTCAAGAGAGATCAATTTCTTAAGCTCAGAAGAAAGATAGGGATTGTGTGCTTTGAGAGTTTGAATTAAGAGGGAGTATTGGTTTTAATTCAAAACTCTGCAATAACAGGAGAACGTTCTCAGACTAATTCTCAGAACGTTCTCAGAATTTAGAGAAGGTGATTTTCTGTTTTTCTGTTATTAGCTTTAGTTAGTAAGTTTTGTTTGTACTAGGTAGTTAAGGAAGTTACTTAGTGGATAAGTTTGTTAGATGCTGTTGCTTGCATTGAAAGCAACCCCCACTTGTATATATATAGTTTTTGCCCCTAGTGGATGAATAACAATCTTTTCATTTTTCTATTCCTTTCAATTCAATTCAGAATTCTCTCATCTCTCTTTCTTTGTTTCTTCTCTTTGCTTGGTTTATCCCCAACAGGATGCACCCAACTAACACAATTTTGCGTTTGTTTCTCTTATGCATGTCGTCTGCCATTTAAATTGTTTTCGTTCCTACCAACTGAAGTCTGAACCATCCCACAAGAATAGTGTGACTCTTAATTAAATGAGTTGATTCAAGACTTAAAGATTTGATAATTAATGGCTCACAAATTACCTTGTTTATATATGCACTCCTGTCCTACTTATAAGATCTCTTATCAGTTTTTATCATATAATAAAAAAGTTGACCGTGATTATGGAGCATATTGTATTCAATAGTAAGACATCTTCCCATTGCAAGTACTACATGCATTAAAAATTAGTTTAACTACTTTACCAATTGCAATATTTTTTTTGTGAGATTGCCAATTTCAATATTGAGTGCAAGACAGCGCAAACATTGAATAGTAAATAGTTTAATCATTACAATATTAGTAGTGTAAATATATTTTAAACATATTAATTTGCAGTTTTGTTAAAATTTTCATTTCTTAATTAAAATGAATAAGTGATAACATTATGAATTTGAATCCCATTATCTCAATATTTGCATAGTTTGATGTCGCTACCAACTAAATTATATTCGCGGTGACATTAATTAATTAGAATTTTATCTAAACATAACATTGAGTAAAAAAAGAAATCAAAAATAACATTTTTAAAAATTTAACATTACTTATTTTTGACAGAAAAAAAATAACATTACTTTAATAAACACAAAATTAAAAAAAATAAATTATATTTTTGGGTTCTATCATTAAACTATTTTCTACTATCATTCAACTAAAACGAGGTGTGCACCCTTGACCCAAAAAAAAAATGACATGTGCATCACGTATAAAATAAATAAAGTGACCGTAATAAAACAAATTGACTTGTGTGTCTTCACTAAAACTCTAAAGTATTAAAATTGTTTTAAATTTTATAACTTATACTACTAAAACTCTGAAGTATTAAAATTGATTTTATTTTTCCCAACAAAAAAAAATTGATTTTATTTTTATAACTTTTTTTTATTCTGTTTAATTTTTTAACTTATACTAATAAAGATATTCTCAAAAATCATATTTGGGAAGACTTCAAAAAGTTATGTCTTTTTGTAGCGACTCCTATAAAAATTAACACCGCATCAAGAATAGATTGAAACGTTTCAATAGGTTACCAAATTCACAAGAATCACAACCACCCTTTGAATTGAACAACGCGGAATCCCTCTTTACAATTCTCCTTTTTTTCCCACTTCTATATAAATCACTCAAAATCACAATCACTTTCATTTCTCTCTCTCACTCTAAACTCCACTACCCAAGAGAAATCACTTAAACAAACGTAGTTTTTTTTTCCTTTAACAATGGTTGCCACCACCACACAAAGGGAATCCAAAAAAGAAGCACCTATCCATGGAGATGTTTTAGAGGTAATATTCTCACTCGTGCCACTCGTAGAACTTGTTCCATCTTGTCACGTGTCAAAGTCTTGGAACAAAACAGTTTTCTCTTCACTCTCCCACATTAGACAGATCAAACCATGGCTTATAATTCTCACTCAACCGACACGCGCGAAGAGTTCGCGCGTGAGCATAGCTCAAGCGTACGATCCACGATCGCACGCATGGATTCAAATAACTAAACTCCAACCATTGATCACTAAAACTCACGAAATCTCCGCTGTTAGATCATCTCACTCAACTCTACTCTATACAATATCTCCCTTGGAATTCAGTTTTTCACTTGACGCGCTTCATCTTGAGTGGCATAAAGCACCTTCCCCGCGCGTGTGGCGCACGGATCCAACAGTAGCACGAGTTGGTAAGCGCGTGGTTATAGCAGGTGGTGTGTGTGAATTCGAGGATGATCCCCTTGCAGTGGAGATGTACGACATGGAGAGTGGTAATTGGGTGATGTGTCCATCGATGCCGACAAGGCTGAAGAGCGTGTCGGCATCGACGTGGCTGTCTGTTGCTGTTGTCGGAGAAGTTATGTTCCTGACGGAGAAAAACTCCGGCGTGACATACTCTTTCAATACTATTACAATGAATTGGGAAGGACCTTACAATTTGTCTCCCGATGAAAGCGTATTTTACTCCGTCACCGGAATTTTATCTGAGAAATTGACGGTGGCAGGATTGGTGGGGGAACCCGGGAATGTAAAAGAGGTTAAATTGTGGAGGGTTAAGGAGGAATTAGGTTCGGAAATGGAGGAAATTGGTTCGATGCCGAAGGAGATGGTGGAGAAGTTAAAAGGTGATTCGGAGTTTGGTTCGGTTGAAGTGGTCTGGGTTGGGAATTTTGTTTACTTGCGAAACACGTTAGTACTTGAGGAACTTGTTGTATGTGAGATGGTGAATGGGAATTTATGTGAGTGGAAGAGTGTGAAGAATGCGGCGGTGGACGGTGGAACAAGGATGGTGTTTTGCGGCGGTGATGTGAGTATGGAGGATTTGCATAAAGCGGGGTTGTCGGAGAAACAAACATTTAGAATGAAACAAATTTGATGAGTGGGTTGAAAAAGTTACTTGGAAGATTATCCATTTTGTTTTGTTTTGTTTTTTTGTGTACTTTGTTAATTGAAGTATTTCAGTTCACATGCTTGTACAATGCAACGAAATGGAAACTCTCTTTAAGATAATGGTTAATGAGTTTAAAGGGTTAGAATGATTCACAAGTCTTTTTCAATCATTTTTGTCTCTATAGGATTTATTTTGGCTGATATACTCTGTCTTTTTTTGCTGAAAAAACCTTTATTTTTATATTTTTTTTTTATATACGAATACATTTATATTTCTAATCAACAAGTATTACAAAATAAATATTATATGATAAAAGGATAATTTTATATTAATAGAACTTTTGTATTTAAATAACATACATACATGTTTCTTACATTATTATTAATTTATTGCCTAGTTATTGTATAAAAAAATAGATTATTATATGTTTGTTTCTTGCATCACTTCCGTTTTACAATTCACTTTAAAATAAATAAGTAGGGCGATTGATTAAACTATGACTCCCTCCATATATACTCCCTCCGTCCTATATTGTAAGCAAAAAAAATTATTTACATTTATTAAAAAAGTGAAATGTGATAATTTGAAATATGACTTTTTATGTTTTTCTTGAAATAAGTTTCATAGGAAGATATAAAAAAAAAATTGATTGGTTATTGATTATGGGGAAAAGAAGAGAGAGAGTTTATTAAATACAATTTGTATTAAATTTTATGAGAGTAAGTCAAAGTAAATTTTGAAAATGATGAAAATGAGTTATTTTTGCTTACAATTTGGGACAAAAAAAATTGATCTTTTTTGCTTATCTATTATATGTAATACGCGAGGACGATTTCATTTTTCTTTCTTGCCACGTGGCGCACTCACAGCAACTCTGCTCTTACAGCAATTTAGCATTAAATGCCATAATGTATTTTTTATTATAATGTTTCTCATAGCAAAGCCTATAGTGCATTTACTTCTCCTAACTAAAAAGGAAACAATTCAAATTCTCATATTCAAATTAAATTCCTATTATTATTTTAAATTAAATTAATTCAAACAAATTATTATTTTCGTATTTAAATTATTGAAATAGAAGTATTATTAAATATTAACAATTGTTATTTTATTGAAATTAAGAAATAATAAAGAAAAGAATTATGAATATATTCTAAAAATTATAACCAGATTATATATATTTTAAAAATAATAAATTTGTAAAAAAAATTATTGAGCATTTTTTGACAGAATTTTCAGTAATTATTTTAAAAATTATAAATTGCTCAAACTTTATTTTGGTACTGCATTATTGAGCATTTAATTGAGTCAAATCAAATTGATTGTTATTTGATGAAATTATTGATTTTTTTCGTACATTATTATCATTCAATTTAATCCTATTTTTATGAGATTATGTGCTTATTTAAAAAGTTTGTTTTAATTATTGACTTCCTACAAAAGTTTCTACATTAGTTAAATCAAATTATTAATAAATAAATTCAGAAAAAAATAAAAAATACAATATAATAAGAATAACAATTTTATTTAAGAAATTTCAATAAATAAGCGATTTTTTTTATTAATTTTAATATGAATTTCCATTTTTTTTTGGTACAAGAAATAAAAATAATTCTATGTCAAATACTGATATTAAAATTTAATTTAATTAATAATGATATAAAAAATATCCTAACACAATATTACCCGAAAAAGGAATCAATATATTTGTTATTAATGGATATGCTTGAATATTTTGGGTAAAGTTACTTATTTATCCATGTCTATTTTCCTATATAAATGGTCTTTGGGTGACACTACAAATCACAATTTTTTCAATTGTCTTCTCTATAGTTATTTTCTTTGTGAATTCCTATTTTCGTATGTTAAATATTCATTTGGTGTTTGTATTGTTATTTATTTATTTATTTATTTATTTATTTATTAATACTATATTTTATTCTTGACAGGAAATCATTTGAGAGGCAAAGAGAAATGAATCACATTCTTACAATGGTTATGCCAATAGCTTTTGGCAAAATCTTGCTTATAAAACCTTATTAATAATAATATGTTATATACAAATTGGAATGTCAATGAAAATATAGCTACGAACTCAAATATGACCTACTGTTTACTTGATAAATCAACCAACAAATTAATCAAATGATATATTTTCTTAATAGTGTTGAGTTTATCTTTATTGTATCTTTTTTCTATTTCAATTTTGTTTTCGTATTCTTTTTTAGAACAATTTGATTTTTCTCTCTTTTTTTCTTTTTCCAAATGATTGCATATTAGGTGTTCATAAATTACTATACAAGCATTTTAGTTTTGTAATAAAAAATGAATAAACATTTTAGTTACACATAATTTATAAAAGGTAAATACGTAAATTTTCTTTTTTTTTTTTAGTTTTGAAATTACCTGAAAAAATATTAAACGTGTATGAGTTGGACAAACGCCAAAGCAAAGTATAATAACAATGGGTATGTGCATCTCTATAATAACAGTAAACAATATCATTGGGTGTTATGAATGACATCAATTAAAAAAAAAAACCAACTTTTCACTTTAATAAATGAGATGTTTCGTATTTTTTTCCCGCAAATGACGCATAAAAAAATCCAGGATTGGAGTTTTATAAAAGAAAACCCCAAGCATGTGACTAGAATTCGGCCAAATCAATATAAAGGTACCTTTATAAGTGTTGGGGGCTAATATTAAGCATGTGGAAATCTCTAATATAAGCAAATTTGTAACTTGAAAAGGGGTCAACGAAAATCAATATTTTAAATATTTTATTATGTAATATGAGCATTCAATTTATTCCATTTAAATCATCAATATTTTTTTGTGTCAACAAAAAAATCGTAAATATTTTATTATGTAATATGAGCATTTAATTTATTCCATTTCTTGACAAAAAAATTCGTCAATTTTTTTTTGGTTATGCAAATATTAGCATTTAATTTATTCAAATCAAATTGATTCATATTTATTGAGGTCCTTGATTTTTTCAGCATTAAATTAATTCCAATTTTATGAGATTATTAGCTCTTCTTTTGAAAGTTTGTTTATGAATTATTGTATTCCTATAACAATTTTCTTATTATTGACAAAATCTTCCTATAACATTTTATGTGTTATTTAAATTGAAAAAATAATTAAATTTTAAAAAACTAAATAAAGTTGTTGTCAAATAACCGATTATCCCAAAAGCTTAAGCTGTTAGAATTAGTTATATCAATGATTTTATATTATTTCTAACACGCCCCCTCACGTAAGAGCCCATTTGGGCTTGAAGCGTAGATAATGCATAGGCTCAGCTACCATATGCTTAAATTCCACTTTTTAATTAGAAAGTGAGGGGAGCGAAGATCGAACTCTAGACCACTTAATGATAGAGGCTATGATACTATGTCAAATAACCGATTATCACAAAAGCTTAAGCTGTTAGGATTAGCTATATCAATGATTTTATATTATCTAACAGTTGTACAATAAAATAAAAATAACGATAAAATATTGGTGTATAATTTTTTTAACTAATTTTATTAAAAGAAATATTCAATAGCATTTACATTTATTATAAATTGTTTTTGTTCATGATTCACTGATTTGTCAATAAACAAAAACGATTTTTTTAGTGGAAAAAATAATAATTATGTAATGTGTGTGTAAATATCAAATATAAAGTCATGAATAACAAAAAAAATGCTAACTTAGTGAAACAAAAAAAAATGTGGCTTTTAATATGTATGAATTTATTTTAATTTGAAATTCAAATGTGTAAATTTCTTTTTTTTTTTGGTTTACAACATGCATAAATCAATGGGATAACTATTTTGATATCTTTGGCTATACATAGTGTTTTTAAGTCTCACACTTCTCACACCAATTTTACAGTTCATATTTTCCAAAGACATCGTTAAACCTCCATTTTCTCTCTTTGGAACGCCGTCATTAAGATAGAGGTGCTTTTGAAATTGTTACAAAGTCATCAAGATATAATATTTCTCTATAGTTTGTTTTTGTTTGACTAAAAACTAATTCGTAATGTGTTTCATATTCTTTTTAATTTTTATTGTATTAGGTTCGTTGTGACATTTATTGGTTTCATGATCATGTGCAAGGATGATAATATTCCTTATTGTGCTATCTATTAATAACAACTTTTGTTGGATTATTAGTTCTACATAACCGATCACTTTTCGTAAATGACCAAAGTACATATATAGGGTTGACTTAACATAAGTGACCACTTTTATTTTTGTTCTGTTCGTTTTTTAGTTTCATACTTTGATCCTTTTTTATAATCCTATTAATATTTTTTTTTTATATTTGATTTATATTTTGGACAATTCATATAATTAGTTTTCGTGCAAAAATTTATTAAGAAGTGTCGCATTGGATGTGAGATGGTCTGAATATGAGTTTATAAGTAAGAGTTATTTTCACTTTACAAACCGATTTTGTAGGGTTGAATTAGGCTCAACATCTCAATTTTAAAATGGTATCAGAGCCTCTCTAAGATCCGTTGGGCCACTCTTTATCGGCGCACCCACAAAATAGCGTTGTGTGTGAGCGGTCGTGTTAAGCAGTCTCACATTGGAAGTGGGATAGCCTGAATATGAGTTTATAAGTAAAGAGGTTATCCCCACCTTACAATCTATATGAGCACTATTTTAATAACATATAGATCCGGCCCCAATTTTTTTGTAATTTATACGGGGACTATATTTTATTTATACGGGAACATACTTTTTTTAATAATTTTTTTTACATGAAGACTATATTTATATTTGTATTTATATATTAATATTAATACAGGGCCTATTTTTAATTTGTAAATTTATATGGATTTTTTTTGAAATTTATATGGAGTTTTTTGTAATTTATATGGGCCAATATTTTTACTCATATATTATTATGAAATAATGATAGACGATAAAAGTCTTTGGGTATACTTTAATTGATATTCCTAAAGTTCCTCTGATACTCGCCATTCTCTTAACTTATTAAACAAAAAAATTACTTATATATTAATATAGGATTTTTTTTTAATAATTTATGTGTGGAACTACTTTTATTTTATTTGGAGGGTATTTTTTTTTTGTAAGGTGGCCATCTTTTTTGGAGGGTATTCTCTTAACTTATAAAACAAATAAAAAAAACCTAATTTTTTTGTTCTAATTTATTCGGAGACTACTTTTATTTGGTTCTAATTTTATTATTTACGTTTTTATCCCGTGTAGGAAATTTCCATGGAGATTTTCCTATTTGCGGTCCCAAAGATGGGAATTGTTTTCTCATGGGGATGGGGAGAAAGTCCCACAATTGAGGTTTGGAGATGGGGACATGATTCTATACCCATCCCGTGAAGACTTCATTCCATATTTGTTGCAATTTTGGTCTTAACACATATTTTTTTCTCTAAAAATGATGATTTTTGACGTCCTAAAAAGTGATTTATTGTTTTCAACATTAAATTTAAAGATGAAATTTCACATTTGAAATCAAAATTCACCTCTTCCGACATCAAACGTCGCCACTTTTAGGGAAAAAAATATGAGTAAGAGGACTAACAGTGCAATTAAGCTATTATTTTTAATGTTGACGTGTCCCGGGGGAACTGTGGGGATCCATGGGATGAAGATGGAAAAAATACTCCTTAAAATGAGAAATGTAAATGAGGATAAGGATCATTTTAGATGGTGAATAAATGAGTGAGAAAGTACTTCCCGCTCAATCTTTACCCTGCTGACACCCCTATACGTGAAACACATGTCTATATGATTATGATAAGTTTCCATTTCTTATTTTTAATATAATTTTGCTAAGTTTTAACATGTAACATTTATACAGTGTGAGGTTTATAAAATATTATAGATATCACATTTAATTATAACTTTTAGAAGAAAATGAAGGTGAACAACATGTGTACCATAGCTAACTTTATACTCACGACATGGTCGACATTGGTTCATATCAAGGTTATCAAAACCGGACCGAACCGAACTACATGACATTTGTTTATAATTATGAGAAGGAAATTATGTAAAAGTGGACAACATGTATACCATTGCTAAATTTGTAGTTTGACCGGTTGAACTGAGAACTAGACCTATGTATAATATAAATTGGGCTGGAAACTGCAAAATCAAACCACCAACGAAAATATTGAAGGAAAATCAGCGAAATAAAGACGGTTCAATTAATGTCTACTTTATTTTTATTTCTTTTTATGGGTTAGATTTATGCCGACGTAGTTTTCTATTTATCCTTTTTTATTTTTTTCTGAATACATTTTTATTTTATGAAAAAAATTAAAATAATAATATAAATAGCATAAAATTTATTAAAAGAATATGCAGACGAATTTCTAGCCCGTGCTTGGCACGGGTATTCATACTAGTAATATGAAACAGAGAGAGTATAATATAATATCGCTACCAACTGAATTAAGTCAGAGGAATGCCGTTTTACAATTTTTAATTACTCACATAATTAATATCTTCAACTATATTTTAATTTTAAATTTGATTACTACTACTATCGGTACTTTTGGTTGTATGTTTCCCCATCGCATCCCTCCGCACATTTGAGCCCCTGTCACCGTTAAAGTTGAGAAGCAATAATTCCTTAACTTCATGCATTAGTGCTTCTATATTCCCACAAGTAAAACAAAAGTACAAAATAATTACTATGTTCACATACTATGATACCAACGTAATATGTTCACATACTATACTCCAGTTTCAGCTACCCGTGACAAGGGTTCCAATTTTGAGCTACATGAGATTGTTAGATAATAAGGTTTTATTGGGTCTTTAGGTTAGTAGTCCATTAAGTATTATTATATATTGTTATTGGGTTGTTGGGTGTATAAATTTTTGGGAACACGACAACGGAAGCATAAAGCAGTTCAAGGCGGATCAAATCATGCTCTAGATACCATGTTAAATATGATCGGATCTCAACCCCAAAAGCTAGCTTATAGGGTGAGGTTGTCCTCACATATTTATGCACTCAACAGCCCAGGAACCTAAGCAATGTGGGACTTCAAACACACTTCAACAGAGATAACATCAAGCATCGAATTTCTCAAGAGGTTCGAATAAAATAAAGCATGAATTATATGTGCTGCATATTGATGAACATGCCAATAGGAAGCTCATGAAAGTTAGGAATGCAATTGCATGTTAGAAATGTTATTTGTGAGTTTGTTTATGTTATATTTAACTTTACCTTCCTAAACATCTCTTTGTTAAAAAATTTCCTCCTTTTATTGTGATTGTCACAACCGTGAGATGCCCGCCTCTGTCGGACCATTGATCTTTAATTTTCTCATCCTTGAAGCAATTGGTAACGGCCAACAGAGCCATAGTGCACGTTTTTAAGTCCTTAGCCTTCAAATTCCACATATCCTTCGTAAGTCCCTCCTTTAATTTGTCATAATATGATGCCTTAGCCAATAAGTCATAAAAATGGGCCTAAAATGGACTTGTTTCCACTTATTCATGCATGAAAATTTCTCTTCCGACCCTCATGTTTCTTTTATACCCCCCAAACGGACGTTTTTGCCCTTGCACGGTATCTCGGTTTTTACGAACTGAATTTTAAGATATTTCAGTTAACAGAAACCGAAATAGTCTTATATAGAAACAGAACTGCTTCTTTTCTATCAGTTACGATTTTTGTTAAAAAAACACAACAACACAACTCCTCCAACCTCTCAAGTGCGATTTTTCCAAAAACAACAACTTTGTGCTTCAAAAAATACTTAATCAAGTAAGTTACATACCTTTTTGATCATTCATTGTGTATGTCATCAAAATGTATTACTCTAGATTTTTTTTTCTCCATAAGGAAAGTTGTATTTTTTATTTTGTGGTCTAAATTGTTGATTTTGTTGTTTGAATTGTTGATTATTTGTTAGTTGTCAATTTAATTACATGTTTATATCACTACACCATTTTTTACTTTAGGCAACGACATAATAGGCAACGGCTGAAAAAGCGTGGCCAGAAATCTCATAGGCAACGGTATTTTGCGTGTTGCTAGGTTTCGACACTTTGTTTGCTAATATGCTGAAAGCCATTGCGTATTCATCATATTCAGCCACGGTTTTATAGGCGTTGGTGAACTATAACCGTTGCGTTTTGTCATAAAATAGGAAGCACATGAAAAACCGTGGCCTCAATCTCTTTTAGCAACGGCTTTGTGTTAGCTTAGACAACTCTTTGAAACACCGTTGCCTATTATATTTTTATAATTAAAAAATTAATAAAAAAATAAAATAAAAACAAGAAGACATGTTCAAAAATCAAAACACAAAGAAACGCAAAACGCAGACAAAACCAACGATTGCAACGATTCCCTCACTTCTTCAATCGAACCAACGATTACAATGATTCCCTCACTTCTTCAATCGATTCTCTTCCTTCTTCCATCGGTTCTTTCTTTTTCTTCCCCATCGATTCCTACTGCTGTATTGCAAACCATTCCTTCCATTGATGAACGAAACCCTAATCACCCTAAAACCCAGGAATCGAAGCTCGAAACAACGATTAGGGTTGTAATTGAAACAAAGATTTAAGGATGATTGTAATCGAAACGAAGATTCAAGCTCTAAATGACGATTGAAGCTCTCTGGTTGTGATTTCTTTGGGTTTGATTGAAGCTCTCTGGTTCGCAATACACAAACCAAAACTCTCTAAGCTCAGGTTTGTAATTTTCGTTGGTTTCTGTCAATAATGAATGCTTCTCACTTGATCAATGATGTTATGAATGCTTCCATTCATCGATTAGGGTTTCAATAACTTTCTAATTTCGCTTTTGAAATTCCGGTAGCAAGTTACAGATGTGCAGTGTGATGTGGTGCACGTTAGGGTTTAGGTATACGATGTGTTGTCTAATGTGCCAACATCATAAACATACAATAACTTGATGAACAAGGAAAATAAAGTGCAGAAGATAAAGAACACAATGAGTTTGTTAACCCAGTTCAGTGCAACGCACTTACGTCTGGAGGATACCAATCCAGGAATGAATCCACTATGATAGCTCTAATTCAAAGCTTAAACACCCCGTTTACAACCTCTCGCTTAGATACTACCTTGTGCAACTCCTAAACTAACGAACCAACTCGTGCTTCAAAGCTTTGAGTGATTCAAAGTCCAAATCTTGTTTCAAACTAGAACCAAGAAAAGGAACAGCTCTGTGCTTAAAAGCTTAAGAGCTAAATACAACCCTAATTCAAGTTTCAATCGAAACAAGAAATCCTAGGGACAAAGACTTGAAATCCTAAAGACTAGATTTATGAATATTGATTTCAGTGAATAAAACATGTCTTCAGCACTCCTTTATATAGAACGAGATCTGGTAGCTGTTTGTTGTGTTCTTCAAAAAACAAACTTAATCTTTTAATAAAAGATATGTTTGTTTTAAATCTTTTTGAAAATTTTTCAATCTTCTAGTAACAAACCAGCTTTTAAATCTTTTCTTAATCTTTTTCAATCTTTCAGCTCGTTCCTTGGCGCGCAAGCTAGCGTGGATATGTTTGTTTCAAAACAAATCTTTTTCAAAGATCACACGCAAATATTTGAAAGCGCGTTTTTAGGGCATTCAGTTCAGGTACCGCATGTGTGCATATCAGTCACCACATCTGGACCAATGGCTTATTTTAACAAATGAAGCCAACCCTAAAAGAAACTCAACCTTGCAGGTTGAAAACACTAACAATCTCCCCCTTTGGTAAATTGTGGCTAAAATAACCTTTGGAGTCAGCCAGCTAGACTTTGGAGAGAATCATTATAACATCAGAGGCATTGCAGCAACGGAATCTTGCCTCATATCTTCTGAGAGAATAAAACTCCCAACATACAAGCATGGTGATGAATCATGCACACAGTTGAGAGGGGAAGTGTCTTCAGTAGCTTCAGTAAAATACTTTACTCCCCCTAAATTCAAGCACCATCTTCATCAGTCTTCAAAAGATCAGTCTTCATTTGTCTGGTTCTTCAAAGTCTTCAAAAAGATGGGCAGAATACAAGCACAATCTGTCTTCAATGATGTGCACAAATCTGGTACCACATCATGTACCAGAGTAAATATATTGCACTACCTTTTCTTTTTACTCCCACTGGATATACTACTTATCTTTTCTCCCCCTTTTTGGCCATAATGTTGACAAAAAGTTTAAGAACAGAAAGAGTAATCAAATAGTACTGGGGCCATTAAATGTGCAATATACAGAGTAGATGGATCTTTGACAAATGTTCTAAGCACCAACACATGACCAAGGTCTTCAAAAAGAGATGCTTCAGTAGTCTCCAATTTCTTCAGTAGTTGTCTTCACAGAATCCATATAGTCCAGCAATCCATAGTCTTGTAGTCTTCATTCTTCATGGTTGCTGTATGTGCATTCATAGTTAAGCAAGTACAAGTTACCTATATTTATATGATTGTAACTAAGTCACCCATATTGCTATGACTGTGACGTGAATCACCCATATTTCTATGACTATGATCATAAGCATAAAAGTCATCCATATTTCGATGATCATGACTAAGCACAATGAATCATCCATATTGCTATGATTATGATTATGATTATGCCCTATGCTTACAAACTTAAATGCTTCTGAGTTGTTTTGCACATGATTTACTCCTTCTATATCAAAAAGTCATTCTTTGACCTTGCCTTCAGTAATGCTCTTACAGATAGCATGATTTGTAGTCTTCAGCTCTGGATAAGGCTTCTTCTTCTTAGAGGCTCCAATGTGGACCACATTGAGCTCTACATCAGGATCTTCTTCATAGTTCTTTATCACAGTATGAAAGGTGTAATAGTCTTGATATATTATGTTGAGAAAAACCTGTGATGACTGCCTTTGGATAGCGTGCACAAACAAACGGAAAATCAATGTGCATGGTCCTACTGTGTTGGATAGGATTCTTGGAAATATTTATAGCACTCATATTGTCACAGTATAATGTGAGCACATCTTGCTCCACATTGTACTCACTCGACATCTGCTTCATCCAAAGCAATTGAGAACAACTGCTTCCTGCTGCGATATACTCAGCTTCTGCTGTTGAAAGAGCTACACAATTCTGTTTCTTGTTGAACCATGAAATTAGGTTGTTGCCCAAAAAGAAACATCCACCCGAGGTACTCTTCCTATCATCTGCACTGTCTGCCCAGTCAGCATCACAAAAACCTGTCAGCCTTGAGTCTTCACCATGAGAGTACATAATACCATAGTCACTTGTGCCATTCACATATTTCAGAATTCTCTTGACTTGTGTGAGATGACTCATCTTTGGCTCAGCTTGGTATCTAGCACATACACCAACTGCAAAGGAGATATTAGGCCTACTTGCTGTGAGGTAGAGTAGACTGCCAATGATGCTTCTGTATAGGCTTTGATCAACACTGACACCTTTCTCATCCTTGGTGAGTTTAATATGAGTTGCTGCAGGAGTTCTCTTGTGTGTTGCACTCTTCATTCCAAACTTCTTCACAATATTCTTGGCATATTTGCTTTGAGAGATGAATATTGTGTCCTCCATTTGTTTTACTTGCAGACCAAGAAAAAAGGTTAATTCACCTACAAGGCTCATCTCAAATTCAGATTGCATTTGATGTACAAATTGTTTCACCAAAGCATCTGTCATGCCACCAAACACAATATCATCTACATAGATTTGTGCTATCATGAGCTTCCCTTTTTCTTGTTTCACAAACAAGGTCTTGTCTGTTTCACCTTTTCTATACCCTTGCTGTAGAAGAAACTTGGTTAGCCTTTCATACCAAGCCCTTGGAGCTAGCTTCAACCCATACAAAGCTTTCTTCAATCTGTAGCATGATCTGGGAGATTAGGATCAACAAATCCCTTTGGTTGTGCTACATACACTTCTTCATTCAAGTACCCATTGAGGAAGGCATTCTTCACATCCATTTGGAATAGCTTGAACTTCAAGATACATGTCACTCCTTTATCTAACTCTTGATCTGCTTTCTCAGAATTTTCTTCAACTTCAGAGTCTTCAGGTTGGGAGACGGATGTGACCACATAAGGTTCCACATCATGAACTTTATATGTCACTTGATGTTGAAAAATTGGATGTGACTTTTGGAGTTGCTTGTCAATCTGACCTTCATCACATATATCTCCTTCTTCAATAGTGAGCTTTGGTGGCCCTCTGATGGCTTCTTTGGAGATAAGTTTCTTCATTCCCTTTAGATTCAAATGACTAAGTCTTTGGTGCCATAACCTTTCTTCATCTTCTTGACTGATAAGACATGTGGTAGAATGAGTTATTTCTTGAGGAACCCATAAGTAGCAGTTGTCTTTTGATCTGGCTCCTTTCATTAGTAACTCTCCTTTGTCATTAGTGACCAGACACTCATTCTTTGAGAAGTCAACTTTAAGCCCTTGATCAGATAGTTGGCTTATACTGATCAGATTAGCTTTCAGTCCTCTGACAAGCAGAACATTATCAAGCTTGGGCAAACCATTATTAATTAGTTTCCCAATTCCCATGATTTGTCCTTTAGCACCATCACCAAAGGTCACATAGCTTGAAGTGTATGACTTGATATCTACCAGAAAACTTTCTACACCTGTCATGTGTCTGGAGCAGCCACTATCAAAGTACCAATCCTCTTTATATGAAGCTCTGAAGGATGTGTGAGCTATATGAGCAGCTACTTTGGCTTTTGGCTTCCATTCTTTCTTGGTTCTGGCTATTCCATGATATGCTATGGGTTGAGGTTTCTTCTTTGGGTACCCATAGAGCTTATAGCAGAAAGGTTTGATATGGCCATGCTTCCCACAATAGTGACACTTCCATGAAGTGAACTTTTTCTTGTGTACAGGTTCCTGATGTGGTGCAGGATGTGGCAACATCACCTTACAGTCAGATTTGTTTTGAGCTGGAACAAATTTTGATTATGGGGTTTCATTGCTGTAAATTTTCTCATAACCTATCACAGTTGGGTCATTAGCATGATTCCGGATTATGAGAATTTCATCAAGCTTCTTTGTTCCAGAGTTGAGCATTCTAGCTGACTTTGTCATGTTTTCCAAGTTAGATGTCAATGACTTGACTTCATCCTGAAGGCTAGTTATCTTAGCTTGTAGCTTTACTCCTTCTGATTTGAGTTGATTAATGACAGCTTCTTGTTCTACCTTCGTTGCTTTTTCTGACTTAAGTTGATTAATGACAGCCTCCTGTTCTACATTTGTTCTGCATACTTCCTTACTTCTGATGTATAACTCTTTGTATGCTGAGGCTAGTTCCTCATAAGTGAGTTCTTCATCACAGGACTCTGTATCAGAATTACACACACCAGTCATGGCGCTTACATGGTTGGCAGTTTTACTCTCCAATTCATCTTCATCAGACCAATATACAGAAAATCCCTTCTTCTGTTTCTTCAGATATATAATGCATTCAGATCTGATATGACCATAGCCTTCACATTCATGGCATTGAACACCTTTGTCATCAGTTTCAGATTTTGCTGAAGTGTTTCCTTGTTTGCTGATGTCAGACTGGATGTGTTGCACATTCATCCTCGGTCTTCTATCCACGCTCTTCAGAATCTTGTTAAATTGTCTTCCAAGTAACACTATGTCTTCTGAGAGATCTTCTCTGGTGTCAAGGTCATCATCCACTTCCTCACTATCAGTGTTGGAGGTAAAGGCTACTTTTTTCCCTTTCTTCTCAACTTTATCACTGAAGTTCATCTCAAAGGTTTGAAGAGAACCCACAAGTTCTTCAACTTTCATTCTAGCAATGTCTTGAGCTTCTTCAATAGTTGTGACCTTCATGTCAAACCTCTTAGGTAAAGATCTAAGAATTTTCCTTACGAACTTCTCATCAGACAACCTTTCTCCCAAGGAATCAAAGGAGTTTGCTAGGTCAAGAACATTCATGTGAAAGTCATAAATAGTCTCTTCCTCCTTCATTCTGAGGTTCTCAAATTTTGAGTGGAGAAGTTGAAGTCTTGAACTTTTTACCTTGGAGGTCCCTTCATGGGTTGTCTTGAGTATCTCCCAAGCATCTTTGGCAACAGTACATTGTTTGATGAGTCTGAACATGTTTTTGTCAACTTCATTAAATAATGCATTTAAAGCTTTATTGTTGCCAAGAGCAAGTGTATCTTCTGCTGGAGTCCAATCTTCTTCTGGTTTAAGCTCTTCTGTATCAACTCCATTAATATCCTTGACTTTGGGGTGTTCCCAACCTCTAAGCACTGCTTTCCAAGTTCTACTATCAAGAGATTTTAGGAAAGCAGCCATGCGTGGCTTCGAGTATTCATAATTAGTGCCATCCAGAAGAGGTAGTTTGCAGACCAAAGTTCCACCCTTGTCCATAGTTCCGGAAAGTATCTTCCCTGGAGCTCACCCTAAAACAGAACAGGGTGCCTGATCTGATGCCAATTGAAATTCCGGTAGCAAGTTACAGATGTGCAGTGTGATGTGGTGCACGTTAGGGTTTAGGTATACGATATGTTGTCTAATGTGCCAACATCATAAACATACAATAACTTGATGAACAAAGAAAATAAAGTGCAGAAGATAAAGAATACAATGAGTTTGTTAACCCAGTTCAGTGCAACGCACTTACGTCTGGAGGATACCAATCCAGGAATGAATCCACTATGATAGCTCTAATTCAAAGCTTAAACTCCCCGTTTACAACCTCTCGCTTAGATACTACCTTGTGCAACTCTACCTTGCTCCTCCACAAGATATGACTTCCCCCAGTCACTTCCCAGCTATCTTACCTTGTTCCCCACAAGGATTTTTACTACCTTGTTCCCCACAAGGACCTTGCTCAACCACAAGGATTTTTACAAACTCAATGATGGAGACGCACTCCTAAACTAACGAACCAACTCGTGCTTCAAAGCTTTGAGTGATTCAAAGTCCAAATCTTGTTTCAAACTAGAACCAAGAAAAGGAACAGCTCTGTGCTTAAAAGCTTAAGAGCTAAATACAACCCTAATTCAAGTTTCAATCGAAACAAGAAATCCTAGGGACAAAGACTTGAAATCCTAAAGACTAGATTTATGAATATTGATTTCAGTGAATAAAACATGCCTTCAGCACTCCTTTATATAGAACGAGATCTGGTAGCTGTTTGTTGTGTTCTTCAAAAAACAAACTTAATCTTTTAATAAAAGATATGTTTGTTTTAAATGGGCAAAGTTATTGTCCATAAACACAATCTTTATGGACCGTCCATAAACCAATCAAAACACAACAACTTTACTCATGCGCCCCCCATTTTACTCGCGCGCCCCCCATACTACTCACGCACCCCCATATTTCTTGCGGGCCCCCATATTTCTTGCGGGCTCCCAAATTTCTCATGCACCCCCCAAATTACTCGTGGACCCCCCAAATTACTTATGCACTCCCCCAAATTTCTCACACATCCCAAAAATTTCTCACGCACCCCCCAAATTTCTCGCACACCCCCATATGACTTTTGCCCCCCAATTTTGTTTTTGATCCCTTCCACATTTCTATCTTAAACCATTTTGCTGTGGGAATGGTTTCAGAGATATGCACTCAGAAACCATTAAGTGCATAAGATTGTTTTAGATTACAACCCTATAATTAAAATAGAAACAATAATTGTGATTTAATGGTTTCGATTGTCTTATATGAGAAACCAAAATTATTGTTAAATGGTTTTAAATACTGTAATGATTATAATTGTACCAAAAAAACTAAAAAATAATGATTATAATAAAAAACCATTAAACCATTTTGCTGTGGGAATGGTTTCAGATGGTTGTAATAAAAAACCATTAGGTGCATAAAATGGTTTTGGAGTACAACCCTATAATTAGAATAAAAACAATAATTGTGATTAAATGGTTTAGATTGTCTTATATAAGAAACCAAAATTATTGTTAAATGATTTTAAATAATGATTATAATTGTACCCAAAAAAAATAAAAAATAATGATTCTAATTATAGGTTGTACTTCAAAACCATCTTATGCACTTAATGATTTTGGAGTGTATATATGTGAAACCATTCCCACAACAAAATGGTTTAGGTTAGAAATGTGTGGGGACAAAAAAAAAATTGGGGGCACAAGTCATCCGGGGGGTGCGTGAGAAATTTGGGGGGGTGCACGAGAAATTTGGGGGTGCATGAAAAATTTGGGGGTGCATTAGAAATTGGAGGTGGGGTGCGCGAGAAATTTGGGGGTACACAAGAAATTTAGGGGTGCACGAGAAATTTGGGGGTGCATGAAAATTTGGAGGGGGGGTGCATTAGAAATTTGGGGGGGTGCGCGAGAAATTTGGGAGTGCATGAGAAATTTTCCTCACTTATGGGGGGTGTATGAAGAAAAAGTATGGTGTGGATAGCAATCAATTGAAGTTTATGGACGGTCCATAAAAACCATTTATGGACAATAACCAATCCCGTTTTAAATCTTTTTGAATCTTTTTCAATCTTCTAGTAACAAACCAGCTTTTAAATCTTTTCTGAATCTTTTTCAATCTTTCAGCTCGTTCCTTGGCGCGCAAGCTAGCGTGGATATGTTTGTTTCAAAACAAATCTTTTTCAAAGATCACATGCAAATATTTAAAAGCGCGTTTTTAGGGCATTCAGTTCAGGTACCGCATGTGTGCACATCAGTCACCACATCTGGACCAAAGGCTTATTTTAACAAATGAAGCCAACCCTAAAATAAACTCAACCTTGCAGCTTGAAAACACTAACAGCTTTACTGTTTTTGTCATATTTGGGTTTTCATTTCCACCCTATTTTTTTCCTCTCAGTTCCATTAGAAGAGGTTAAAGGAAAATTGAAAGATGTGGACGATAAATTGGTTTCTTCACCATCTCTTCTTGAATGTGTCTTTAATATGTTTCAGATGCAAAATAAGGAGGTTAAAGGTACATCTTTTTGTGATGGGTTACACTGTTAATCAACGGGAATAAACATTAAAGGTTAGAAATTGGGTTTTTTTGTAATTCAAATCTGCTTAGTAGTTCAAGGTTGAACTTAGCTAGATATATATCATTAGTATAGCTATATTATTGTAGATATATCTTATGTTATGCTCTTGTGAAAGAACTTGCTGAGAAGTAGGTAATTTTAACTTGTTAGAATATTACAAAATATGAACTAGTAGTAAGTGGTGCCTTCAACCTGTTCCAATATATTCATATAAGAGGTTAATTATAAGTATTTATGCTTTGAATAAATCTAGTGTGCTTTGGGAGATTCATTACAAAACTTTTCTTATTTATGCATATAACTAGACATATAACTAAACACTGGTGAAGAGGAGAATTAAAGAAAGGATGGTGAAAACAGCAGCTCTTTGTCTTAGAGAGAGAGACTGAAAAAAATTTAATAGACCAAAAAAAGGTGTTGACTTTGTCTCTTCCATGTGGTAGCTTTGACACTGATTTTGCGCAGTCAACTTTTGCACAACACAAATGTTAGTGTAGAATTTTTGGATTGTGTCTATATGGCCAATTATTGTTAGTTTGGTGGAAAATTGACTATACAGTTCTACAATTCACCTATATGTTGATTTTGTTTAGTTTGCCTTGATTAATTCTTTTGACATGTGGAATTTATGAATAGAACTTTAAGTTGGTGAGTTCTATACTACAACTTCCATATCAGTATATTAACGTTATGGTTTCCCTCTTTAACTTAAAGCTACTCTACTTGATTTTTTGTGATTGGGGGAACTCAGCAAAGTATTATTAAAAAGCATCTATAATTTGCTTGCAATATTCAATCAATGGCAAGGTTGGTATAGTAGGTTCTTCATTTTTTACTTAGGTTCTGGTTTAAACTTTTGTTTTGTTGTTAAACTTGATTTGATTTTACATTGATTTCGCCGCTTTATAATGCGGTGTTTTCTACGATGGGTTTTTTGTCACCGTCGTGACTATTTGGAACTTACAGCAGGTTTCTTCATTGTTTTTTTACCACACTATCAGGTTTTGGGAACAAATTCATTCCCTTTGTTTTCCAAACCCTTGAAAGTTGGATATTTTTTGTTGATTGAGGTAGCCTATGTTGCTTGTGCTTTCATATTTTGAATTTGATTGAAAAGCTTTTATATTTCAGTTGACAACATCAAGAATTTGATAAATATAATATCCTACATATAAGATGTTTTGTTAATAACTTGTATACAAAATTGTAGGGATTCAAAGTGTTTTGGATGTATATCTTTGTGCTTTATCTTGATTGTTCTGATCGTATTTTGTATGATTTATAAATATGATTGTCCTTATACATGTATATATTATGTGCATGTCTTTTTGGCACCATATTTGTGTGGAGACTTTACTAGATATGGTGCTTTAGTAATCAATATGAGTAAGTTTTAATTACTACTAGATTCCACTTATTTGTAAGCTAATTGCGGAAAGCTTGTCTTTAGCCCCTAAATTACCCTGCTACTAACTATGTTGAAAATGCACTCAGGATATGCTTTAAACAAGTTGCTGCATTGCCTCTTAAGGAGACATTGGAGAAGAAGAGTATGTTCAGCTAAGTTGCCTCATAAGAATGCATTCTTTAATCAATTTCCTACAATGGCTCATGCAACAAGTTTCATTTTATGCAACTTTGAATTGTTGTGTACCTTACTTTATTTACTTTGTTGCATTCTTTAATCAAGTTCCTACAATGGCTTATGCAGCATGTTTAGTTTTTAACTTTTAAATGCCCAGATGGATGCTATGTTATATGTTAGCTTTGAATATCTTTAGATAAATTCATGACTTAAAATGAATTATAGAGATTAAAATTCAAAATTCCAACTTCAAGTTTGAACAAATTGTTTTGTTAAAAAGAAACAAAGTTGGAATAAATTGTAGAAACAGAATCAATTTCACACCTTTAGAATCAATTTTATTAACATTTACAAATAGCTCCATATAGAAGCTAGTATATATGTTCTGTAAGTAGAATCCATGTGACCATGTCTAATGCTTGAGACAAATTCATAGAATAACAAGTGTGACTACTGATTTACAATCATAACATGTGTGAAAACAATGAGAAATTCCTATGTCTGCTCGTATTCTTCTATATGCTCACATACTTCTCTTTTTGTGTCTCAGCGTCTTTTACTGTGTCCAGCAACAACGCAGTGCGCAAGGTGCAATGCAGTTCATCATCACCGAGTCTAGTGAGAGTTGGACTAAACTTGAAAATGCATGCACAAGGACCCGGCTTAAGAGCTTCATTATCCGGGGTAGTAGACTTTCTACATTCACAAGCATTTTCAACTCTAGGAATTAGAGTACAAGTTGGGAATGTTGTATATTTACCTTTAGCTTTATACTATTGTTTGTAGTTATTTTTTTGATGTAGTGAATAAAAGTGATCTTTGTATCTCAAGTAATTTAATGTATTTGTTTTAAATAAATTTGATAATCCACTACACCATTTATCCTTTTTTGCAACCATTGAAAATTGTTGCCAGAACAGCGAAAAACGTTGCCTAAAGGAATAGGGGACATTTTTCAGCTGTCTTCTATGCGAGCGTTGTCTATTGTCTAAGGGGTCGTTTTTTTTTCACTCTTTGAGCACACTATTTATAAACGTTGCCTGAACTATAAAAGAGGGGACGATTTTTCATGGCACCTGTGGGGACGATTTTCAAATGTTGCTATAGCAAGCAACAATTACAAAATGTTGCCTATAATTAAAATAGCAAAAACACCAAAATGAATTGAAACACTTATTAGACCATCTTAACATAACTTATTTTGTAAATATTATGTATTATAACCAAACAATTATGTATTATAACCAAAAAATTGAATCAAACATAACCTATATGTGGTAATAAAGTTGAGCTCAAACATTCAAATACACATAGTAGTAAACAAATTGCCTATCAAAATGACAAAATACATAGTTTGCTGAAGTTTTTTGCAAGTACTTAAAAAATCAAAATGACAAAATACATAGTTTGTTGAAGTTTTTTAACACTTCGAGTACTTAAAAAAATATCCAACTCATTCAAGTTTGTCTTGTCGTCATCATCTACATTGTCCTCTTCAAATTGATCATCTACATCGTCATTTTCACCATCTTTATTGATATTTTGCTGCATAAGAAAATAAACCAAAAAACATTAACCACAGATAGTGTTGGTGGAAGGGACAATTAGGAAGCCCTCAAGAGTTATAACTTGCACAAGAAAAAAACCAAGACAACGAGCAAAACACACCCAAAAGAGAACCGTAAAACAAAAAAGTCATTACACTTTTACATTCCTAATTCCATCACTACCAGCCCCTATTTTAGTAAAAGCTTCTAACCCCTATTTCAGTTTCTACAACTAGTACAACTGCACAACGCAGGCCCGACTTGCACACATGTGCTGGGTGTGCGCCGGTGCCGGGCCTCCAAAATTTCAAGGCCTCAATTTAAAATTTTGAGGTTTTATAATATTAATTATATATTATTTGTACTCATAAAATATCAGATGTGTATTAATAGATTAATTTTAATACCCTAAAATAATAGTTATATATTATTAATGTTCATAAAATATCATATGGGTATCAATAGATTAGTTATCTATACTCATAAATATCGTTCTACTACATTTAAATTTTAAATTATGATATCTCTTTTTGACATTATATATAATGATAATTATTTTTTATGTGTTTCTTATGTATAATTTAAATAGAGAATAATTTTTAATAATTTTATATTTTTTTATTAGGCCGATTTTTAATATTTGAACAGGGTCTCCAAATAGTCGGGGACGGCCCTGGCACAACGCAAAAATAAAAAATGCAGCAGAATGCCATGCATAAAACATAGAAATGGAAAAAACTAGAAATTTATCACACCAACAAGAACACAAGTTGCACAGACAAAACAAGTTACATAAACATGATTTTTGTAGAATATTCTAGAACTGAATTCTGTTATAAACATATACAATCCCTCCACAAACATTGAAGACAATTTCAGCTGCTAGCCTATACTCCATTACTACTAGAGAATACTAGACAATTTCAGCTGTACAAACATTGAATTCTGGAACCGAATTTTGCATACATTGCTACTAGAGAATGAAGGTTCTTAAAGCTAAAGGTAATTTCACTCTTAACAACCAAAACTTAGCTATAAATCAAACTCAATTACAATAACATAAAACAATAAATATTGCTATATACATGATTACCTTTCCATGACATTTGTGGTTTAATCTCATATAGGGCATTGTTAGCATCTACATGGGATAATCCCAACTTTCTAAGAGATCCACACCATCATTTACACTTCTTAATTTGTCCATTGTGGGTAATAACGATGAACTGCGAAGGGGAAAAAACATAAAATTAGATAACAAATATTTGTAAAGTATGATATATTACCAAGACCATGCATTGCCATATAACATAGTAAACACTACCCAAAATATGATATAATCTAAATAAACTGAATGTATTAATTTAAGTTACAAACCAAATCAGTACTAGAATCATCAGTGTTTCGTCTTCACTTTTAAAACTCATATCATCATCACCTCTCATTTTCTTCGTGTTGGTTGTAAAGTTCCGAAAAAGGCATTTCAATCAAACTCAAACATCGATACATATTTCCTAAACGAATCTGCTTCACAGTCATCCTTTGGTGTATCAAGATTTGTTGACATATCTTATTCTTGGCCATCTGAACTCATTCTCCCATGTCAAATGATAAATAAGTGCATTCAAAACATAACCAAAATACCTCCCAGCAACATGATTTACTTTCACTAGATAATAACCCCAACCAATGAGATACTTCCTCATCCATGAGATGTGTTTCAAACTAGAAGAAAAGTATAAACATAAACAAAAGCAAAACAGGAACATGAATTTTAATTTTTTTAGGAAGCTAAAGCAAAATAAAACCCGAAGCAAAAGAGAAGACATTACCCTTGTAGAGTGGGAAACAGAGAACGTGCTGTAAAAAAAATAACTGAACACAACAACTGTAGAGGGGCAAGAGCGAAAGAAAAGAACACCCGGCAACTCAAGAAGCAGGAACGTCAAAAATGCTGCAAAATCAGAGCGTGTTATTTGTGAAGTGTGAACGCAAATTGAGAAACAACACAATTATAGATAAAATCGCATAAAAAAGAGATTAAGCATAGATTAAGTGGGATTTGATGCAACCTTCGCAGAGAGATTTGGGAATGAACGGCAAAATCGAAATCGAAGGAAGCCCGCAAGCTAGGTTTTTGTTACTCTTGCGATTGTTGAACGGCGAAATCAAAGGGTTTAGAGTGAAATCAATTTGGGGGTGAGGAAAATGGAATCGATGTGGGCGTGAACGGCGACGAACTTGAAAATGAAAGGATTTGGATGAAACTCGAAGAACAAGTGTAGGGTTTGTGTTCTCTATGTAGTCTGTACGTATAAGAATTAACCAGGCTAGTTTTTTCTTATTTTAAAAATGATGTTATAACAATATTAATAATTTTTTTTTATAAGGAATATTAATATATAAATTATATCAATATATAAAAAGAATAATAATAATATATATTCATATATATATATATATATATATATATATAATTATAATAATCCTTTTGATGTAGATTTTTCTTATTGTCATGTTTGTCCTTCACTCTATTCAAATTGAAATATTTAAATATAAATAAATTTCACACAAAAGTTGATTTTTAGTTTTTTAATAATATTTTTATCTTAATAATTAAGCACAACCAAAAAGGAGGTTAATTAATTACCAATAAATTAGACACAACAAAAAAGATGATTAAAGAGTTATCTAGGTCGGTACAATATAGAATGTCGATCACACAAACATGCACGGAAGGCCGCTAGTACATTATAAAAAACTTGCATTGGGCATTAAAAAAAACTTGAGTTCAATCTGTCAAAATAACATACTTAAGTTCAAAAAATAATATAAAACACTTTCTTTGTAGATTTTTTTTGCGAAAAAGCTTGGAGGGAAGATTGCCTCCAAGAATTTGGTGTTCCTGAAATTTTAATGCAACAATGTAAAATTGTTCCCAGAAATATTTAAGGGGACAATTACAAAATATTGCCAAAGAAATAACAATGTATCACTCAAAAAACGTCCCCAAAAGTATTTTAGGGGACACTTATAAGGAGTAGCCAAAATATTCCTGGCAACAACCATAAATCGTTGCCTTAGCAGTTTTTAGGGGACGATTTTAACATGATGGCTAAAAAATTGTTGCCAAAGACACTAAATGCTGTAGTGATCTCCGAGACACAAGTGTGAAACTAAATTTCCATTTAAAAATATGATAAATGCATGATATTGGTTTTACTTAAATGACATTGAATTAAAAGAATAGGCAATGTTTTTTTGTTCTTACAGTGTGTGGCGATGGTTTTTGAGGTGTGGGTAAGCGAATAGGCAGCGCATTTAAAATTACATAAAAAGCTTAGACAACAGCTTTAAAGCGTTGCTTAAACATATAAGCAACGGTTATTTCCCGTTGCATGTAGAAAGTCGTTGCCTAAAACAAGTGCAAAAACCGTTGCCTTTTCGTATGTTTCAGCAACGGTTTCAAGGATCAGTTGCTAAAATCGAAATCGAAGGAAGCCCGCAAGCTAGGTTTTTGTTACTCTTGCGATTGTTGAACGGCGAAATCAAAGGGTTTAGAGTGAAATCAATTTGGGGGTGAGGAAAATGGAATCGATGTGGGCGTGAACGGCGACGAACTTGAAAATGAAAGGATTTGGATGAAACTCGAAGAACAAGTGTAGGGTTTGTGTTCTCTATGTAGTCTGTACGTATAAGAATTAACCAGGCTAGTTTTTTCTTATTTTAAAAATGATGTTATAACAATATTAATAATTTTTTTTATAAGGAATATTAATATATAAATTATATCAATATATAAAAAGAATAATTATAATAATCCTTTTGATGTAGATTTTTCTTATTGTCATGTTTGTCCTTCACTCTATTCAAATTGAAATATTTAAATATAAATAAATTTCACACAAAAGTTGATTTTTAGTTTTTTAATAATATTTTTATCTTAATAATTAAGCACAACCAAAAAGGAGGTTAATTAATTACCAATAAATTAGACACAACAAAAAAGATGATTAAATAGTTATCTAGGTCGGTACAATATAGAATGTCGATCACACAAACATGCACGGAAGGCCGCTAGTACATTATAAAAAACTTGAATTGGGCATTAAAAAAAACTTGAGTTCAATCTGTCAAAATAACATACTTAAGTTCAAAAAATAATATAAAAACTTTCTTTGTAGATTTTTTTTGCGAAAAAGCTTGGAGGGAAAATTGCCTCCAAGAATTTGGTGTTCCTGAAATTTTAATGCAACAATGTAAAATTGTTCCCAGAAATATTTAAGGGGACAATTACAAAATATTGCCAAAGAAATAGCAATGTATCACTCAAAAAACGTCCCCAAAAGTATTTTAGGGGACACTTATAAGGAGTAGCCAAAATATTCCTGGCAACAACCATAAATCGTTGCCTTAGCAGTTTTTAGGGGACGATTTTAACATGATGGCTAAAAAATTGTTGCCAAAGACACTAAATGCTGTAGTGATCTCTGAGACACAAGTGTGAAACTAAATTTCCATTTAAAAATATGATAAATGCATGATATTGGTTTTACTTAAATGACATTGAATTAAAAGAATAGGCAACGTTTTTTTGTTCTTACAGTGTGTGGCGATGGTTTTTGAGGTGTGGGTAAGCGAATAGGCAGCGCATTTAAAATTACATAAAAAGCTTAGACAACAGCTTTAAAGCGTTGCTTAAACATATAAGCAACGGTTATTTCCCGTTGCATGTAGAAAGTCGTTGCCTAAAACAAGTGCAAAAACCGTTGCCTTTTCGTATGTTTCTGCAACGGTTTCAAGGATCAGTTGCTAAAAAGTAAAAAGCCGTTGTCTATTTGAATAGGCAACGGCCGTATATCCCACGCCTCGAAAATCGTTGTGTATAAGTTTCAGCAACGGTTTTAGTGCTTTAAACAACGGTTTTTTGGCGTTGCCGAAAGCGCAAAATGTTGTGGTGTATGATTGTATGTGGAGTTTTATGTGTAATTTGAATTTGATGTTGTTTGCTATTGTGTTGTATCCTAAGTGTTTGACAAAATGTCTAAATGAGATTTATTGATTTGATATCTTTTTTTTGTATGTTTAGGTATGGATCGAGATATTGGCAGAGGTAGACATGGTAGGGAAATTAGCAAAGTACATGCTTCTACTCGTTTAAAAGGTCTAGCTCCTGCACCAAAAAGAGAACGTGATAGGCAAGGACAACATTTGGTGCAAGGAACACACGATGGTGAAGCGGGTGCGTCGGTTGGTTCGCGTTCACGATCACGTGCACGACGTGTTTAGGAGCATGATGCCCAGCCTGAGTTTGATGGAAATCAATATATTAATGATGAGGCCGATTATGTTGAAGAGCAAGATTTAGCACAACAACAACCACCACCACCACCTCCGCAACAAGCCTCACCTCAAAATGAAGTGCAAGTTTATGGAGGAGGACCCCATGATTTGTCGTTACTAACGGAATACCATAAGCACAGGGCAATTCGGATATGGGACGCAAATCGTAATAATCATGATGTAAGCTAAAATTACGAATGTTTTATATTTTACTATATATGTTCTGTAGGACCTAGGACCTATGTTACATTTGTTAGTATTAGTAGAAGCTCTATGGCTAGGCTTGCTGTAGTCATGTGAGGACTTGCTGTAGTCATGCGGAGACTTGCTGTAGTCATGCGGGGACTTGCGTACTTGCCTATATAAGGCATTGTTGTGTGATAATAAAATATAAATTACCATTGTAATATCCCGTATAATAATTAATTAATTCTTTTAATTTTAATAAGTATTATTATTATTATTATATAATAGATTAAGCTAGTGAGTTGTAACATCTTAGCTAAGTAGATAGTAACTAGTGATCATTTTACCTTTTTACTACCGAAAAGAAAAGAAAAAGAAATTTAGTTACACAAGATTTATACTAGTAATTATTTAACAAAGAAGAGAGTAATTTTAATTTAAACTAGTAGAAAATGAGGTGAGTGTGTGAAGCCTTATAAAAGAAGTGTGTAGAAGTGAGATCAAGACACGTCACCTCTTTGACATCACACATGTAGTATTTATAAATACACACACTTAGAGCATCAACAATGGGGGAACTTAAGTTGGTTGCTTAAGTTGCTTTTTGTAAGCCCAAGTTGCCACATTGGATCTAAGCAACTCATGAGCAATCTTAACAAATTTTACTCCAATGGCAATTTCAATAAGCCATCTCTATTTGACCCCACCAATTTATATTTTTTTATTTTCACTTAATTTAAATTTAAATATTAATTCAATATTTTTTTGATACAATAATTCAATTATTTTTATTAATATGTTAAAATATCATATATATTTAAAAACTTACAAAATATATAATAATTAATTAATTCAATAGGACCGATTTATGTCAGCACATGTTCATTCATTAATATATTTAATAGGCTTTTTTTTAAAGATTTAATAGCCTATTTAATATAATAAGTTATAACCTTTGAAGTGTTGGATACCAATTTTTATGAGAAAAAAAAATAAAAAAAAATAAAAATTCACCACCACTTGGATGAAAGTGGAACACGTCTACCCAGTACCCACTCTCACCCACTCTTTAATTTTTCTATCACCAAAGCTTGCTCTCTCAACATTTCCAGAGAAGCAAAAACAACATTTCCAATATTCTCTCTTCTCAGATCAACACCCACGCAAAGGATAACAACAATCAAGTTCACTCTATAGCTTTCAAAATCAAACATGTATCTGGATCTATCTTTCCTTTCTACATTTTATAGATCTACTATTTTTTCTATTTTTGAAACTTGTAAATTTATTATGAGAAAAGTTTGTATTTATGAGATTGAAATATTCTCTTCATCTATAAATTTCAGATTTTTCATTGTTATTGGTTTGGTCTGTTTTTTTTCCCTCATCTTTTAGGATTTTTGGTTGAGATTTTATCAAGTTTTATTAATATTTTAATGCTAAGCAACACTGTCCTTGCATTGCATCTGCAAGCAACTGACACACAAAAATAAGCAATGAGAACGCCAGCTCACTTTGCTCCAATGCTGGAAATTTTAAAAGAGAGAACCTAAAGCTCCACCTAAGCAGTAAGCAACCTCCATTGGAGTTGCTCTTAGGAACTAGCCAGAACATTCTACAAGAGAGTGAATGTAATTTCAACAAATACCCTTCTTTTCTTTCTTCATGCGCCGAACAACGAACAACCACCATAGCCAAAGTTTACCGATTTTTTTTCAAATCCTTACCCTAGTACCATTGTATGTAAATTCTTCACTTTAAGTTGGCCGTCAATTCCCTAATTACAAGGCTTATCAGTAAAGATTGAGGTTAAAGAACAAGGTGGGTTAGAAGATTTCAAGCTGTCTCAAGAATTTGGAAATCACCATCATCATCATCTTCAAGTTTCTTCATTATTTTTGTGACATCTTTAAGATGGCTAAGGTGAGTTTTTATTTAGGTTGTGATCTTTGGTTAGAGTTCACATCTTAGAGAATAGAAAATTGGAGAAGTAATTGCATGTGCGAAGTTGTAATTGCATGACTAATTTTCCCTTAAATTGCATGTTGTTGTGTTAGTATGTTTGGAATGGACATGGTAAGAGTTTTGGAGTAAGTAAGATTTTCTTTTCTGCCGAATACTATGCAGATTGTACTGTTAGGGGTAGTTTTAAGAGTTTTTATTTCAGTGGCAATGGCATAGTATAACATAAATATTTGTTGCTTTATTAAGCATTAGATATTATATCATTAGAACTATTAGCAATGGAAATCAATTTGAATAATAGAAAATTGTTAGTTGGCTAGAGAATTAGAAAGAAAAATGTAGTTATTCGAAATTAGCCGTTCGCCACAACGAAGAGATAATGTGGTATCCGTTGGCCACAACGAAGAGATAATGTGGTATATGTTTGTCACAACGAAGAGATAATGTGGTATATGTGAACATAGTGGGAAACGATAAGCAATATGAGATATGACAAGTTTATTATTAGTTCAGTTGTAGATATGCGTGTAGAACTAGTAATAAGTTTAGGTTAAAGATTTTTATCAGATATTGGTCCACTGGATGTGGTAAAGATTATTTTTGGTATTAATTTCAAAGTACTATCGATTTAGTTTAAAAGTTTGTTAGATATATAGTGAATAAATTGGCTTTCGTATGTTGCTAGAAGTAGTGTGTTTTTATTTACGGTTTGAATTTTCCCTTTGCGCAATTTATTATTATGCAACCCGGTTGTTTTATTTAGTGCAGTTTGGTTGAACTCTGTTTGATTCGCTTGTGGTTATGTTTCGATTGATTCTACTTCCTTTAATTTAGATCGTTGCAGTTTGGTTTGAATGTGATTTATGTGCACATAATGAATGAGATAGCTTTTATATACCTTGTTGATATTTAACCAACACTTAGAGAACTACGTGGCTCAGATTCCCTAATCGTTTAGGGATACGTAGGACCAGGGAGTCTCCTGTCGAGCTATAAATTTCAGTAACTTTATGCTTTAAATAAGTATTTTTGTTATAGTGTATTAGGCTTGTCAGACTAAATATAGGGTTAGTTAGCGATGGTCTGTGCGCCGGTCATAACCAGAGATTTGGTCGTGACAACCATTGTGCTTAACATGTTCAATATTATAATTATGGTTAATTCATAATGGTTTATATTGTTGGAATTATTTCAGGTTTTAAAGAGAAAGTTGTGTTGCATTGCAGGCGGGAAGAAGGTGATAGATATCGACAAACTGGATGAAGACCATGCGTGGTTTTGGGGTTTAGTTGAAGCAACCGGGTTGAAGTCGCTAGTCAAAACCAATTTTAGCGTACTTGACTATGGCCTTATCTGGGGTTTTGCTGAAAGATGGCATGCGGAGACGAGTACCTTCCATCTTCCTATAGGTGAGCTAGGCATCACATTGGACGATGTCCAATGTCTGTTTCATATTCCAATCGAGGGAAAGTTTCTGAATCATAGGAAGATGCAAGGGAAGAAGGGGCTGACATGGTTAGTACTTATCTAGGAGTTTCCCCTGGGACGATGATGAAAATATTTGGTGAGCTTGGCGGTCCGTATTTGAAGCATAAATTCGTGGCAGCTGTTTTCATAGACAACTGGGATTACGCTGATAAAGCGATTGTTGAAAAAAGGCCAATGCATGAGATTAGGTTGTTCGGGGAGAGGGTGATACGGGCTTTTTTGCTATTTTTGGTCGGGTGTACCAAATTCAGCAACAAAACTAACTACTATGTGGAAGTTGTTTATTTACAATTTTTTCAAGATTTGTCGACTGTCCATCAATGGAACTGGGGCGCTGCTGCTCTTGCTCATTTGGAAAATTATTTGGACCATGCTTCTTTGGCAAAAACGAATCAGATGGCTGGCTACATGTCATTTATTCACGTACAAATATATGTGAGATTACCATATTACGTTACAAATATACAATATTATTTGATTATAACGACCATGCTTTTTTTGTCATTATTTCAGGGATGGATAGTTATTCACTTCTCTCGCCTTAGTGTTTGGGGTATTGACGAAAAATATGAAGACCATATGGGTTGGAATGCGTATTTTGTTCCTAGCCAAGGTCATAAGGAGTGTGATGGATATAGGCTAAGTTTGGATAACATCCAAATGTCCGACGGCATGTTCAGTCCGTATGATGGTCGTCGGCATGTTCGTCGTTGATAAATGCATGTTGGTTTTCAGGATGGTTAAGGGATGGTAATATTAGAGCCAAACATTTGACAGAACGTGTGCTGAGACAGTTCAAGGTTGTACAAAGCATTCTGAGACATCCGAGTATGGGTGTTACTCCGGGAATGAACTTATTTGAGATTGATCGAGTGTGGATGGAAGAGTTGGAGTTGAGAATGATTGATGAAGGTATGAGGGGTCTGGCTGTGGTTAACCCATGGGATCATGAACCTGGGTATATGAGATGGTTTTATCGAGTTTCACATCCAATTATGTGTCCCGTGGAAGGTGCTGAAGAACCACTGACTAGGGTCTGGCAAGTGCATCAGTCTGTCGTCGAGTAATAATTCACACTCTAGTGTATAGAATGAGTTCGTATCCACGGGGATCGTGCCGAAGCTTCACTAGCGTTATTTAAGTTTGTGATAGTTTGCATTCGCTTTGGTTTTTGGAAAAGGTTTTATAAAAATAGCGTAATGCTTTGCAGAAATATAAATGCGGAATGTATAAATATAATAGATTCAAGAAATATAGAGGCTAGGTATGGTGGTAGGACTCCCTCCCTTCTTCATATTTGGCATGACCGGTGTATAACATAGTTACTTAGATTATGTTCGGCGGTGAATTACCCTTGTTGTAGTAATACCTTACTATTACACTATGTTTATTTAAGTTTCCCTACATTATTAACTAAGGTACCTACGAGAGCCTAACCTCGATGTGTCACATACCCTAATTACTAAGTGAGTTGTTTATAAACATGCATTATAACCTTCACCAAATAACCTCTAGGTCCTAGTATCAGGCTGTTCATCTTCTAAGTGCTCAGATCACACCTAGTGCATGATTCCTCCTCTAACCGCTCAGTTCACGACTAGTTCAGGATGTTACCGTCTCTATTCACCTAGCATTATTTACTACGAGTTCCGGACCATATCAAGTCAAAACCTTATATCTATTCTATGGGCGCCCCCGCTTATCCGGCCAGATTACGAGATACGTTATTAAAGTTCGTGAAAGTAAATAACAAACACAATTACTAAATATCATTTATTATAACTTAGACTAAATCACGGACTCCAAATATTCAATGGGGAGTTCATCTTCTCCACCACAACCTAAGACATAAATAATAAAGACTACATATTTAAATTACAATAAAGAAATTATAACCTAAATACAAAAGCCTAAAGAAATCATACCTTGCTGAGTTAGTTTTCCCGTAAGGGGAGAAAACTATGCCCAATAGAGCTCCTCTGAACCTCTCTTTATAGTAGAGAGTGTTCTACTATTTCTGAATGATTTTAACAATGAAAGGGAGGCTCTATTTATAGTTTTCGTAATGGGCCTCAGCAAGGCATCGTACTGCGATAAACTCATCGCAGTGCGATGTGAAGATTCAGTTTAATTTTATAACTGATCCTGTGCATTTCATCAGCTTGGGCGCCAAGTTATGTCATCGTGCTGCGATATGATGCATCATGCTGTGATGAGAAGATTTTCTTCAGATTTATTGCTCTTGATTTCTTGGCGAACAAGCAGCTCCCATCGTGGCACGATGGGAGCCATCGTGCTGCGATAGGAGACGTCAATAGTAGCAAATCGGACAAATGCCCGCAAGAGTCCATGTCCAACTTTTCTCTCTCTCACATTTGTGTTTTTCGCTCTTTTAATTGAAAGGGTTATCTCTCAATCATCGTACAACTTGCCATTTTACCATAGGCTTGCAAGAACTCTAAGCAACCGGTCAAAATTCAATACACATGCATTATTGGAGGTCTTTTCAGGGTTATAACGTGGCTTAGGTCAATGTAGGACATTTTTGGGAATAGTAGGCTAAACATTGGAGTTAAGTTCTACTTTGTTGTTCCTTTTTGTGTACGCAACCTGTGTTCCTTAGGGTGCCTTTTTGTGTTGGAATTGGAAAATAAGAACCGGATGTGTCTTTGTGTGGTTCTTTTCTATCACTTTTTGTGCCATTTGGCTCTTTCTTTTTCATTTATTTTTTTTGAAGAGACTATTTTTTTAGGGAATTTTTCATGTTTTCCCGTCTCTTTTATTTTGTTCTTTTTTTCTTTTTGTAGTGATAGTTCTCCGTATACCCACCCCAAACTTAAACGTTGCTAGTTCCATGAGCAACCCCAAACTTATTTTGTTGCCAAGACTTTGAGAACTTTTCTGGTCTATAGGCTTGTATCGTGGTTTGTCACCTAAACAAAAAGGGATATTATTATTTTTACGGCTCAAAATTGGCTAGCAAATGAGATATATAATAATAATAAGGGTGGCTTGAAAAGGCTCTGGGTTATAACAAACAATTGCCTCAATGCATATAATATTAAACTAACCAGTCAGCAGAGAATTAGAGCAAGTTTTAGAAAATAAACAAGTGCACGGTACTCTCATAGTAGATCGAAAGAAAGTGGTAATACCGTTTGAAAATATTTGGCTCAAATCCTCACATGGCTTAGGTATAACTGAAGTTGAACACTTGTCTCACGGACACCAGCTTCATCACTCGTCTCTCTGTCTCCCGAACTTCGCACTTCGGAGCAATCACCTTTGGTTTTTCTGTACGAAGTTGTGAAATTCGTCTCATCAAGATTTATAACTTATTTCGCCGCAATCGTACCTATAACAGTTAGTCATGCACTTGATAATAAACAGCAAAACAGTTATTTAATTTTTTTGTAATTTTGAATAAGGGTTGTTGACAGAAGAAGATGACATGCAGAATTCTAGGCATACATTATTGAATTGAAAATACTGAATTGAAAAATACTGAATTGAAATACTTAAATTTATCCTTGGGTTGCCTCCCAAGCAGCGCTTGTTTAGCCTCTCATTAGCTTGAGGCATTTCCTCCATTATAGAGGATAGGTTCGCATGTCTCTCTCTTCTGTAGGAGCTTTCGTCTTAGCTCCTCCCTCTTTCTTGTTGTTTCTTTCATACTTCTCTGGGTTCTGTTTTTCTTTGAAGGTGGCAAAACAGAGTTGTCCATCATCTTCTGAAGGTACTATTTTTATGATGGACTTCCCTTTGCCTTTTGGTGGATGTTCCTTCTTTTGTTCTTTTGGTGCATTAACCCAGCTTTTCTTTTCTCTTTCCTCTTTTCTCTCAGCAGCAGGCTTCTTCTGAGGTGGAGTATTAACCCCAAACTTAGATTTTCTGGCCACCTTTCGGTTTCTACCCCATGCTTTGACCCATGTTGCTCGGATGTCCACTTCAATGGTTAGCCTATTTAATTTATCAGTGAATTCTTCGGGTACCTCCTCTTCCTGAGCTGTCTCTATCTCTAGCTGCGCCATTTCATTCTCCAGTTATGCTATCTCTATTTTTACCTGTACTTCCTGATCTGGAGTCGGTGTTGTAGCTTCTCTATCTTACCACTCAAGCATGTAGCACACTTCCCTTCTGGTTCTGGAAGCTTTGATAGTTCTTTCTTCCGCTCCACTCCTTAGAGTCAACTCAGCGAGCTCCACATTAATGAGTGCCCTGCTAGTTGCTAAGAATGGTCTTCCTAGAATAATGGGATGCTCTTCGTACTCTTGGATATCTAGGATCATGAAGTCTGCTGGAAATACCAGGTCTTTGACTTTCACCAAGACATCCTTCATTAAGCCTTCTACATAAATAGTGGATTGATCTGCTAATGTGAGTTCCCTTTTTGTACCTGCAATTGGTGTTATGAGTTTAAATTTCTCTGCCAGAGATAATGACATTACATTCACACTTGAACCCACATTACATAATGCTTTGACTTCTGCTCCCTCAATTTGATAGAGTATGGTGACGCTTCCAGGATCTGTCTTCTTGATTGGCATGTATGGTTTTGCCGCTGGTTTGATTCTGTACTCTTCTAGCTCACTTAAGTAATCATCATAGTAATCCTCGATGGTCATTCCCAGCGTACTTTCGAACCATTTTTCGAACTCCTCTAGCTCTTTTTCATCGTACTCGTGCCATGTGCTCATATCCTTCAGGACTTTGCACTCCTCCTTTGGATTGTCCACCGTGTTACCTGCAATATCTTTAGAAACATGAGTGCTTACCAGTTTTGACAGTTGACCAATTTGGGTTTCAAGACTTTTAATCGTTGCCCCCTTGTTGGCTACTGTAGTCTGGATATTTTCAAAGTTAGTTTTGCTCAAGTTAGCAAATTTGTTGAGTAACTCTTCCAATGGAGATGACTTTCTTGGTTGAGGTGCAGCTTGAGCCTGGTTTCCTGTCTGATCCCAGCGTAAATTTGGGTGTTTGCTCCAACCTGGGTTGTAGTTGTTTCCCATGTAATTTACCTGCTCTTCGCTCCCTCCTGGCAAACAATGCCCTTTAGGGTGATCTTTTACCTGCTCTTCCAGGTGTCTTTTCAGCTCGATCATGACTCATGTTGATCTCATTCTGGCACATCTGCTCTACCAGATCCTTAGTCTCTGCATAGGTCTTTACTTTGATTGACCCACCAGCTGAGGCATCTAGTATCATCCTGTGTTGCATCTTCATACCAACAGTGAATAGTTGCATCTGCTCCATAGCACTAATGTTGTGGTTAGGACACTTTCTCATAAGTAGCTTGAACCGTTCATAAGCCTCGCATATCGTTTCAGATTCATGCTGTTTGAAACTCAGAATCTCAGACTTCCTCTTCTGTAATAGTGTGTGTGAAGAATCTTTCCAGGAACTTATCTTCAAGCTCCTTCCATGTTGCAATCGTTCCCCTTGGCAAGCATTGAAGCCAATCGTTAGCTGGACCTGTAAGAGAAAAAGCAAACAAATGCAACTTTTTCTAGTCATCAGAAACGTTTTCCAGCACCTTCTGGATCTGACATGTCTTTGAAAACTTTGAGAGATGATCCCAAGGATCATTGTTGGCACGTCCGTCGAACTGGTTCTCCCGCAAACCTGTAAGAGCATTACCCTTAATATCAAAGTTAGCTGGATTTGCCGGTTGGAATCCCAGTGAGATCTGATCTGTGTCAGTCCTCTTGCAGTAATCTCCCATTGTAACTCTTTGCTCGTCCCCCATGGCTATGGTGGTAGGCTCTTCTTCTGTGTTGAGACTACTGGTTTTTGCAAGCCTTTGTGCTCGCCTTCTTGCCAAGAACGTTCTTTCGGGTTCAAGGTCGTACTTTAACTCCAGAATACCTGTTATCAAGTACAACAAATAAATACCTTCAGTAGCACTGGCAAATTAATTGATGAAACTATTTTTGGGTTGTCTCATGTGTCTTTGTCACCATGAAAATTCTCAGGTAAGTGAGGTGGATCGCAACAAATCGCTTAAATACCAAAACTTATCCTTAGCCAGAATTTTCACAGATTAAAATCCACAATCATCAACAAGATTTTTAATTTTTGAATTTTTTTTTGTATTTTTGAATTTTTTTTTGCAAACTTAAATAAATCTAGTAAGGCTTTGTAAACACAATCCCCGGCAACGACGCCAAAAACTTGACTAGGGTCTGGCAAGTGCACCAGTCTGTCGTCGAGTAATAATTCACACTCTAGTGTATAGAATGAGTTCGTATCCACAGGGATCGTGCCGAAGCTTCACTAGCGTTATTTAAGTTTGTGATAGTTTGCATTCGCTTTTGTTTTTGGAAAAGCTTTTATAAAAATAGCGTAATGCTTTGCAGAAATATAAATGCGGAATGTATAAATATAGTAGATTCAAAAAATATAGAGGCTAGGTATGGTGGTTGGACTCCCTCCCTTCTTCATATTTGGCATGACCGGTGTATAACATAGTTACTTAGATTATGTTCGACGGTGAATTACCCTTGTTGTAGTAATACCTTACTATTACACTATGTTTATTAAAGTTTCTCTACATTATTAACTAAGGTACCTACGAGAACCTAACCTCGATGTGTCACATACCCTAATTACTAAGTGAGTTGTTTATAAACATGCATTATAACCTTCACCAATTAACTTCTAAGTCCTAATATCGGGCTGTTCATCTTCTAAGTGCTCAGATCACACCTAGTGCATGATTCCTCCTCTAACCGCTCAGTTCACGACTAGTTCAGGATGTCACCGTCTCAATTCACCTAGCATTATTTACTACGAGTTCCGGACCATATCAAGTCAAAACCTGATATCAATTCTATGGGCGATCCCGCTTATCGGCCAGATTATGAGATACGTTATTAAAGTGCGCGAAAGTAAATAGCAAACACAATTACTAAATATCATTTATCATAACTTAGACTCAATCACAGACTCCAAATATTCATTGGGCAGTTCATCTTCTCCACCACAATCTAAGGCATAAATAATAACGACTACATATTTAAATTACAATAAAGAAATTATAACCTAAATACAAAAGCTTAAAGAAATCAGACCTTGCTGAGTTAGTTTTCCAGTAAGGGGAGAAAACTATACCCAATAGAGCTCTTCTGAACCTCTCCTTATAGTAGAGAGTGTTCTACTATTTATGAATGATTTTAACAATGAAAGGGGGGCTCTATTTATAGTTTTCGTAATGGGCATCAGCAAGGCATCGTACTGCGATAAGCTCATCGCAGTGCGATGTGAAGATTCAGTTTAATTTTATAACTGATCATGTGCATTTCATCAGCTTGGGCGCCAAGTTATGTCATCGTGCTGCGATATGATGCATCGTGCTGCGATGAGAAGATTTTCTTCAGATTTATTGCTCTTGATTTCTTGGCGAACAAGCAGCTCCCATCGTGGCACGATGGGAGCCATCGTGCTGCGATGGAATGCTGATTTTCTTCACTTTTTGGTCTTTTTCTTGTCTTTTTGCATCTTGGACTCTGTCTTGATGCTTTTTCTTGCTTTTGTAGGTTTTCCTTCGTATTTGGGTCTGTCTTGGTCATTTTACTACTAATAATAATACTAAAAATACTGTAGAAATTCCTATCATCAACCACCAATGCCACCTAACTTAGAGGTTGTGATGGAGGAGCAGGAAGCAAGGCGTGACCCTAATGCATTGGAGGTATGTCGGAATGTCAGTAACGAGCTTCGAAGGGCACTTGACGCAGGTGAGGCGCAGGAAGATATTCCAATTTGGCATACGGTGTGGCGGGTCCTGGGAATGCTCAACCCGTGTATAACGTATCGACGACTTAGGCGGGGGAGACGATATCGTGAGCGCACTTGATGTTGATGTTGTAACTTTAGTTTGATGTATTTTGTTTCAGACAATATTTGTGTTGATGTTTGATGATGTTGCACTATACGATTTAGTTATTTTAGTTTGATATAATTTGATCGTTGACAATGTTGTTTGGTTTATGTTGGTTGTATTTTGATTAATGACTTTGTATTGAATTTGGCGTATTGTGTTATTATTATTGATAAGTTTTGGTTGCTTTAAATTTGCGCACAAATGCTTAATATTTGCGCACAAACAGGTTTGGAGCTAACCTTTGTGGTGGTGCTAGACAGAACCAGAAGCAAATGGTTCCTGTCTTCTGTTAAACCTGTTTTAGTTTCTGCGAACCGAAATTTTCATTAATAAACATTTAATTTGGTTTCTATTCACCGAAATAGTCGAAATTATACTTTATTTATGTTCGCAAAAACTGAAATACTGGAAGATATGCTTTGCAAAATTAGAAACATCATAAATTAGACTTAGTGAAAATTGGAAGCATCTTCCTTGATTGAAACGATAAAAACAAACATTTAGAAACATCATTCTTACCGGAAATAAACTAAACAAGGATTACATAACTCATACTTAATAGAAACAAACTAAAAACCATTTTAATGGAAACTAAATATGACATTACGATAAAACACATTTAACACTTTAAATGTGAACATAGTTTGGATTTTGAGGACCAACACAACTTGCAAGGATAGCCTCAACATATATTTTCAGTGTCGCATCTAGCTCGATAGGACCCTTTGTGCTAAACTGCTTGAAAGTTGAAATCATCATGTCAGCGTCATCGTTGTTTTGAAGCTTCATAGAGGTGAAACTTACGCTTCCATCAGAACCAATTGAAGGTTTTCGATACGTGAGACTCGAGACCGTTCTGTTGTCGTTCCGATTGTTGACAATTTGATTCAGCTGCTGTTTGAGACCATCGAATGTTTCATCGTCGTTAATCCGAAACAAATTTGGTCTTCCGCTGTTGAAGTAAACTGCTGCTATGTGAGATCGCATTCGTTGAGTGAGTGAAACATCCTTTTTTTGTGGTGAGAATTAACACAAGATCACATGTGAATTTAAACGCAAATAAGTGTGGGTGTGAATTAAATTCGGTTGGTGTGTGTTAATGAGATAGGTGAACAAATTTATTGTGGTAGATGAACTTTAATTAGGTTGTTGGATGTTTATCCGGTATAAATGCTTTAGGTGAAAACGTATTAACAAAATAAAAATTCACTCACATAAAAAAATCTATTGTGGTAGATGAACTTTAATTAGTTTGTCAATCTTGATTTGTCTGGCATATTTGAAATGATACATGACTTGAATCTTGTCTTTGAGAGTAATAAGACTCCTTAAATTGTCCTTCAATTCAACGCAGAACATTTCATCGATACCGCGAAACCTAACAGTAAATGCATGAGATGTCACAACAATTATTAAAATTACGATTGGAAGAATTCATTTTTTAAAATTTTAAGTAATGTTTCTGGATGACTGAGAATACGGGTTAGGGTTATGTATTTATACACGAACCTGATAAATTATAGCCACAAAAATTTATCCATGTTATCTCAACCACAGAAGAAGAAAAAAAAGGTAGAGGGTGCAATGTTAACCACATGTGAGTTTCGATGCAATCTCGTCCACAAAAAAGTGTCGGTGCAACCTCGGCCACAAAAAAGAGTGTTGGTGTATTGTCGAAATATTAATTAATTCATTGAATAACTACCTTTCTCTTTTTCCCCCGCAGGACTCTTTTTATACCCCCCATGTTGAATTTTGCGTAAGAAACTGTTGGAGTTAGCCCTAGAGGCCAATACTTTAGTGCTTTATTTATTAATAATAATAGGCATTTCTTTATTATGTTTGTAACGTTCAAAATAATGAAGTCCCTAGAATAGAAAGTCCATTTAATATTAAGTGTGACTTAATCATGAGATTACATTAAACATAAAGACGCTATTCTTAAAGTATTCATAGTCGAGTTTTAAGGTGAAAAGGGATAACCTTAAAGCATAAAGACTATTATGAAGATAGACTGATGATCGCATCTCATGGATCATGGGATAAGGAGTTATCAAGTCTTGACATAGGTAAAAGAAATATTAGGAGTAATATTTATACCGGATTGACCCGCTATGAGAGTACTACATGCAAAGTTATGCAAAGTGTCATAAGTTACTCTCATGGTGATAATGGTGTAAACCGCCCTTAGACCTGAAACCACTTTGTACCCTAGATGTGGAGTCAAGTACTTTGTTGCTGATCTAACGTTGTCCGTAACAGGATAACCATAAAGGCAGTTGATGGGTACTTCACAAAGCATGCTGAGGGACAGTAGTGACCTAGATGGAATTTGCCAATCCTGCATAACAGGATAAATGTCATGGGCCCAATATTGAACTGGACAAAGATGACACCAAGTATGCTTTGTGTTCAATATAGACATAAAGGGCAAAGGGGTAATTATACACGCATATATTATCACTAAAGGTTATGTTATGATCACATGTTAATTTCTCATAACTTGGGTAGCAATGATGTGTTGTTAGATTCCGCTCATTGTTTATTATATTAAATAAAGGATTTAATATAATTGCCAACATTATGGAAACCTACAAGGGTCACACACATAAGGACAGTCTAATATTGAGATAATTAAGGAACACCGTAAGGTACGGTGTATGTGCAATGTGATAAGGCTATCACGGTAATTTAAACGAGCAAGAACACCATAGGTTATGGTGGGAGGGTGCGCACATGAGTACTACCACTCATGGGGGGCGCGCGCCCTAGTTTTGTTTCTTGTTGGGCTTTGCCCAATAAGAGATATCTTGGTGCACAAGACAAGAGTTATCTTGATGCACAAGACAAGAAATGTCTATAAATAGAGACCTCTTGTCATTGCTCAATACACAACAAAAAGCACAAGAATATTTTAGAATTGAAAATCCTAAAATAATTCTCTCTCTCTCTCTCTCTCAATATTCTTGCATAGCCTTCAAACATAAAGGGCTAGCACTTTATTGAAGGTGACTGTCCGTGTGGACTAGTTAGAGGCGTCGGTGATCTTCATCAACGCTCGTGATCGTCTTGTTCGTGATTCAAAGGTTCTTCCCTACAAAAGATCGTGATTCAAAGGTTCTTCCCTTCAAGAGGTAAAAACCCTAAAACACATATCATGCCCAATTCGTAAGGATCAAAGTAAGGAAATTTTTTGAATTCTGCTGCTTAAAATAACGCTATTTTCCTTCAGTGGTATCAGAGCCACTTACGAATCCATGATCTGATGTTTGTTTAGTTCATGTATTTTGTTTTAATTTGATTAAAACACCTAATTAAGATTAAAATCGAGTAATTAAAATTTGGCATCTATTTGTGTAAAATTTGATGATTGACATTGAAACGGCTTCGGAATCCGACAATTGTATGGTGAAGCAGCGATATGTTAATCGTCATAAGTTTATATAAATAAGAATGATCAAGACTTATATGTGATATAAGTGATCGTGATGCAAAGCGGTGTATGTGATGCATCGTTCATAATTTCGTTCATTAAAACATATTATGAAACTTATTTGATATTGAAGTGATTCATGTTCATTTTCTTTGGAATCCGACATTAGTATGGTGAAGCAATGACATGTTAATCAATCATATTGAATTTCGGTCATGAAAGGTTTTGACGGCACGAAATTGCTGCATTAGGATTCGCGGAAAAACAAGGGTTGTTTGCGTGCCTGCGCTAGGCGCAGGGTATGCTGCGCTAGGCGCAGATGGCAGAATAAAAATTGGTTTTCTGCTGCAGCCCTGCGCTAGGCGCAGGGCAGGCTGCGCTGGGTGCAGATAACAGCAGCCAATTTTTTATCGTTCGCCAAAATTTTAATTTTATTAATCTACAGGACTTAATCTGATAATAATAAAATATGTGTTTATTGTTGTGTTTTTGATGATCGGTTATGGCCTTAGTTTACTCTTTTATTTTAATTTGGGATTTTAAATACGGCCTGCGTGTCGTGCCTCTCTCTGAATTTCTTGATGTAACTTCTTTTCTCATCTTACTCCCTCGTATGTAAAACGAGTATTCTTTGATGTAACATTATAATAGAATTACAAGAGGAACAAATGAGGACAGCCATGAAGATGATGCTTGAGAGGACACTTGCGTTAGGAGGCCATAACCATATCATTTTATATTATTGTATGTATGTATGTTGATGCATGTGAGAGCGTTTAATATGTTAAACAAGCCGGTGAGATCAAACAATTAAATATCCCTCAAAAGACACATAAGAGATTAATAAATAAAATGTAGGTTCGCCCACCGCGGAGTGCATTCTCTTTAATAATAAAATATGTGAATATTAAGTTTACGCTTTCCAAGCTTTAGAACTCATCAAGACTAGTATCGAACTATGTAGGTTCGCCCACCGCGAAGTGCATACTCTATATTGGTAAGGTGCGATGGGATAATTGTAATATCCAACTTCTAAAGTAAGGGTCAAACTTAACTTAACAAATATAATGAGATTATATGAGTTTAAGAAGCAATGGTTGGGAATAATTCATAAGATGAATTAGAATAAGGAGTTATTCACCCAATTGATATATTCAAGAATTGTATGAGATACAATTGGAAGGAGTTCCTACCTAAATAACTAAGTCTTGTGTAATCCGCCCACCGCGGACTTAAGGCAAAGTGAAATATGGATCTTGACCCACTAGAAAATCTTCCAACGGGATTTTTCGAATCAAATGGTGAGGGTCATTTGTTTTGAATAAAATAGTGGAAGCATTTTAATAAAAGTCCTTATTAAAAATTATACAAATATCTTACATATCTTTGTAATTAAAACTTTATACAATATAAATTATATTGTCCTTATGAAGGACAAGAATCTCAGAAAAGAGTTTCTGAATTGGTACACAAATTGAGAATTGTTCTCAAACGCAAGAAGAACTATAAGCTATTGAACTATACTCTATAAAAGTACCTACTATAAACTAGATTGGAAAAAGATGCTTGTCAGAAGCATCAAGTTGACATCTAGATATAGAATATTTCATACTTTTAAAACAAATGATGAGATCATTTAAAACGAGTTCTTTTGAAAGAACGACAAAGTATGATAGAATTTCTCAATAGACCAAAGAGTTGGTCATAGGTTTAATCAAATCAATTTTAGTGGATAGATATGGTCAAAATTATTATATCTATCGGAAAATTGTTGAATTGAATGAAAAATAATTTGCACTATCAAAGAATAGAGATATGATATAAATGAGATTTATACTCCTCTTATTTGAATAGAACAATAAAGGTTGCCAAAGGAGAACGGATGTTTCAAATTGGTTGAAATGGGAGTGCCGTAGATAGTTCATGAAAGAGTCAAAATAAAAGAATGAAGTGAGACTTCAATTTTGTACACCTAGTTATAGAAAGTCAAAGTTTCTATTTCTACATCAAGGGTATATGATACACGATGTTGAATCTCTAAAGAGGTGCTTAAAGAATTAGAACATTGACTATAAGTTTAAGTCAAGCTATGTCTAGAATGAAACAAGTTGTTTCATTGACAATAAAAGTTATGCCATGACTTAAAATCAAATTTGAAATAGAATACAATAATTGTTATTGAGTTCTATTTGGTAATAGAAGTATTAATTAAATACCTTGTATTGACAAGATATGAAAAGTAGCTTTGAATGATAAGACAAGTAGTGGTCCCATCATTTGAGCAAAGTCTTCTATACTAGTACTCCAAATCAAGTAATGGACTAGGGCTCCATGATCTTGATAAGAACATCTATAACAGTTGTAATAAGAGCCAAATAAGATTTGGACCTTATATGTATATATCAAGAGCATTGTTATTTAGTACAAACATTTGATGTTTTAATTACTTGTTGAAAGTAAATTGACACATGATCTATTTGAACAATATACATGAGATGTATGTCGAGTATTAAACATATTTATATTGAGTATATTTTACTTCATTTACATTGATGATTAAAATCATTAGATGGGGATATGTGTGTGACACAAATTAGAAAATCTTTGAATTTGTCAAGGAGTTCGATAAATGGAGTAAAAGGATATGACTCGACAAAAGTATTTAAGTCATATGAATAAGTCATAGTAATAAATACTTAATTAAAGGAGTATAATAAACTAATTTTATCACATCATGTTTGACATGATATAAGATAGTTTAATTATGTCATTGACTCTTAGAAATTTATTTGTTATAATTAATCTTCACCCACAAATAGTTTCCCTTTTTTAAAGTAATCATAAAAACACCATATATATGATATAAAGGTTAGACCACCAAGTTTGTCTTTATGAAAATTTGGACTAAAAATTTATCAGATAAATTTAATTCCATAATTGGAAGAATAAATATGTGGAAATATCCTAAAGAATCTAAGGGATACTGGTCTTATATCACTCTTGGGACAAAAGTTGTTTTGTTGCTATATTTGAAGCATTCCTCTAGTGGGAGTGTGTCTCTAAAAGAAACAGTGGGAGTGATATAGAACTTGAATAAGTTCAAGTACCACAAAATATATTTGTTTGAAAAGGGAACATAAACCGGTTCCTCAAAGTTGTTGAAGGACTTAAGTTGCACAAAATCCTAGATAAGTCTAACATATTACATGGGTGAGATGTATGATCTAATCATGACTCAACAAGGTGATATGGTTTTCATGAAAGATGAATCTTTGACTTGGTAAGAGGTCGTAAAAGGCCTAAAATCTGAGAAGTGGCTAAATGCCATGAAATCTTGTACAGAATCCATATACACATACCTTATGGTGATAATGGTATTGTCATCAGGATGAGTAAGACTCATACGATGAAAGTGAGTATTCTTATTGAACACTGATATGGATGGTATTGAGAATACCCTTTAAGATTTGATTGATCATTTAAGGTTTCACGCAAAGTCATAATGCAAGTTATGATGAAATCATAATTGTAATCATAAAGCTTAAAATCTGTTTAAATTCTATTTACTGAATATTGTACTACAAGTTTTAGCAGATGGACAACAAAGATGCATTCCTTAATTGGAGTGACCTCATATATATGTACTAGACATATACGAAGGGTTTTGCTTGATTCAAAGGATGCTAGAAAAGTATACAATTTGTAGCTATCTAATTTTGATTATATCAAAATTCTCAGAAGTTTAATTATTTGTCCCTTATAAATTCGTTTTTCACAAAACTTCAAAAAGGAACAAATAATAAAATCTTGTGCACATAAGGAGGTTAGTTAGGAATATCCTATGTATTTGGGCAAGGATTCCTAAAGAGTTAGGAATAGCCTATGTACATATATTGATGAAGTGTTCAGACACTTGATGTGTAAAATCATCGCATGTGTCAGAAGATTGGTCTTTGTCTAAAGGACAATAGCATATCTCATTGGATGAGAGAGAGACACGTGAAAATAATCCATATGCTTTGGAAGATGGATTAATCATACACATCATAATATGTACTTAATCAGATACACCATATGTTTGTAGCATATTCAATAAGTACCAAAGTTGAGACTAGTGTTGGACACTAACTGATCTTCAAGAATATCCCTAAGGACCTTAAAAGGAACTAAGGACCATTTCTTGAAATATGTAGGTGTGGGAAATATCATTATAAGGAAGTTATATTGATGGTAGTTTCCATACTGATATATTGTATATCATGCCTGAATATAGACATTGTAAGCTATATAGCTTAGTAATATGTTTATTTCAGTTACAGAGGTGGAGTATTTTGGATCGTTTAGCTCATGATTGAGCTAAAGCTATATTTCCGGTGTTGCAGATTACATTAAATCACATTAGTGATGGTAATGGTTTGATCTTGCAAACAATAACGGAGAATAGATCTCACCGACGATTCATATATATATTTATATATATACTTAGACACTTCTATATTTCGATAAAGATCGAAATAGAAAGTTGGATAGATACGTAAGGTACCAACATAGGAAACAGTTCCTAATCCACTAACAAAGGCTCTTGCGCAGTTGAAGCGTGATGGGCATACTAGGTCTATGGGTATTAAGGTAATGCTTGATTGGCTCTAGTGCTAGTGGGAGATTGTTGGAGTAAGCCCTAGAGGCCAATACTTTAGTGCTTTATTTATTAATAATAATAGGCATTTCTTTATTATGTTTGTAACGTTCAAAATAATGAAGTCCCTAGAATAGAAAGTCCGTTTAATATTAAGTGTGACTTAATCATGAGATTACATTAAACATAAAGACGCTATTCTTAAAGTATCCATAGTCGAGCTTTAAGGTGAAAAGGGATAACCTTAAAGCATAAAGACTATTATGAAGATAGACTGATGATCGCATCTCATGGATCATGGGATAAGGAGTTATCAAGTCTTGACATAGGTATAAGAAATATTAGGAGTAATATTTATACCGGATTGACCCGCTATGAGAGTACTACATGCAAAGTTATGCAAAGTGTCATAAGTTACTCTCATGGTGATAATGGTGTAAACCGCCCTTAGACCTGAAACCACTTTGTACCCTAGATGTGGAGTCAAGTACTTTGTTGCTGATCTAACGTTGTCCGTAACAGGATAACCATAAAGGCAGTTGATGGGTACTTCACAAAGCATGCTGAGGGACAGTAGTGACCTAGATGAAATTTGCCAATCCTGCATAACAGGATAAATGTCATGGGCCCAATATTGAACTGGACAAAGATGACACCAAGTATGCTTTGTGTTCAATATAGACATAAAGGGCAAAGGGGTAATTATACACGCATATATTATCACTAAAGGTTATGTTATGATCACATGTTAATTTCTCATAACTTGGGTAGCAATGATGTGTTGCTAGATACCGCTCATTGTTTATTATATTAAATAAAGGATTTAATATAATTGCCAACGTTATGGAAACCTACAAGGGTCACACACATAAGGACAGTCTAATATTGAGATAATTAAGGAACACCGTAAGGTACGGTGTATGTGCAATGTGATAAGGTTATCACGGTAATTTAAACGAGCAAGAACACCATAGGTTATGGTGGGAGGGTGCGCACATGAGTACTACCACTCATGGGGGCGCACGCCCTAGTTTTGTTTCTTGTTGGGCTTTGCCCAATAAGAGATATCTTGGTGCACAAGACAAGAGTTGTCTTGATGCACAAGACAAGAAATATCTATAAATAGAGACCTCTTGTCATTGCTCAGTACACAACAAAAAGCACAAGAATATTTTAGAATTGAAAATCCTAAAATAATTCTCTCTCTCTCAATATTCTTGCATAGCCTTCAAACATAAAGGGCTAGCACTCTATTGAAGGTGACTGTCCGTGTGGACTAGTTAGAGGCGTCGGTGATATTCATCAACGCTCGTGATCGTCTAGTTCGTGATTCAAAGGTTCTTCCCTACAAAAGATCGTGATTCAAAGGTTCTTCCCTTCAAGAGGTAAAAACCCTAAAACACATATCATGCCCAATTCGTAAGGATCAAACTAAGGAAAATTTTTGAATTCCGCTGCTTAAAATAACGCTATTTTCCTTCAGAAACCCTATTTCGGTTCACAGAAACCGAAATAATGTAACATTGACAATAATTTCGGTTTGTAGAAACCGAACTTACCTGATATACAAATCAGAAGCTGTTGCTTCTGACTTACAGAACCACCTCATGTAAAATGAGGTCAAAACCTATTTCGGTTAATATAAACCAAAATAACCTGATATGCAAACAGAAGCAACATCTTCTGACTTACAAAACCACTTCATATAAAATGAGGTCGAAACCTGTTTTTTCACGTTCCAAATATTAAGTTTACGCAGCCAATTCATTACATGGAAATGTCATTATCATAATGTTTAATTAAACTACATCAATATACCAAATATTACATAACCATAATGTTCACAAGTTTGATCAAGTCCATAACCATAATTACATCAAAATAACGCATAACCAAAATAACGCAAATTTGAATCGTTACAACGCATAACCAAAAAATGATGCGACGGCCAATAAAATATCAAAATAACCAAATCACCTAAGTCAATTACATAATAAAATAACCTAGCACTCGATCGGTTCATCTGAAGAACTTCCAACACCATGCGGCTTCACCAACAAGTTTTCGCTTCTTTCAACTTCCAAGAGTTCTTTTAAACGTTGCTGCCTATCCACAAAAAGTGACTCCCATGCAGCAGCTTCTAGGGTACATACTTTCTTCCATCCAGGAGCCGTTGGAGGTATCCGGCATCCTTCCTTCAATGTGACCAAGAGAAAGTGATCCGGAATTGCGCCAATGCAAATAATCTTGGAAGTAAGTGTTGTGGGAATTGTGCCACGCAACGGGAAACATGTTTTTGAAGCTCCACATCTATCAATCTTCGACAACTGAACCACAACATTTTTGCAATGAGAAGCTACAACGAAGCCCATGTCTGGAAAGGTAACCCACTTTTCTTGAAGTGCAACACTATGCCTTGATGATTTTCTCTTAGGCGACACTAGTGCATCTTCAATATACTTCATCCGCTCTTGACCACCAAACAGGTTCAGATACATTTTCTTGTTCAAGTTCAACTCCCTCTTCATGTGAAGCCTTAAAATCTCAAAGTCATCTTCGCAATCATTTAGAAACAAAGTTATAGCACGGTATCCACAATAACCGTCACCGAATACGTTTGTAATATCTTCAATGTACGGACGCATAAACTTCGGCATATGCTCAAAGAGAGGATTTTGAGGTGCATAAGAAATAGGTATTGGAGCCAAACTACCGACCACAACCTTTCCGGACACCGGAGGCTTTGCTTGTGAACTTGACGGTTTTTTTTTGTGAACTTGATGGCTTTGATTGAGAAGCTTGCACATCGGCCACTTGTTTATCAACATGTTCAAAACGGGATTTTTCTCTAGTTGTGGAGCCACAAACCCGTTTTTTCTTCTTTGCACCTTTTGACTTCGCATCTTCCACCGGCGCTTTCAAATTGGTCTTTTCCGGGAACACAATTAGACGGAGTTGATTTCTAATTTCAATTTTGACACTCACATAAGATCTTTTCAACCGTTCCTACACAATAAACATGAATTCGCAAAATTAAAACCATCAAAAAATAAATTCGCAAAATTCAAAACCTGAATTGCGTACCACTCTGCCAAGCAAGCACAACCGTCAGCCACTTCTCCAGCAACATCGTCTTCCTCAAAACATAGCTTCTTCCAATGACTGTAAATCTCATGAAGTCGAATAGGAAGCTTGTTTTTCATCTTCTTAGCAATGAGACATGCACATGGTAATCCAAAGGTTCTTCTGATAACACAGCCACATTTTTTGCTATCCATTCCAACATCTTCTACCCTTTTCGCTTCGTTATAGATATGATCCATTGCGGCCCTTGAAATCGTGTAAAACAAAAATGAATAAAGAGGATGTTCCTCGTATCTATGCTCCACAACGGACATACTTTGACTGAATTGGGTTTGAACCTCAGTGAATTGAAGTAACAACATTTTATCTATCACTTCCCAACCCTTCACAAGATCGCCGTTCTTGTCCTTCAACAAAGCCTTAAACACACCATGTGCCGATTCAGCTATGTTCGTGATATAATTACCCATATGCATGAATTTGTCCACCTAATTACGGACCACCTTCTCTTTGTCAGTATCCAACACCGTTTCTTCAACGTACTGAATAAACTTTGTCCACCTCGCACATAGATTCCTAAACTCCATCACAGAATCTACGTAGCATTTGTCAGTAGGCGAGTCCAACAAATTCCTAAAAGCATTCGTTATGTTATTCCACACATCGGCTTGTCTCACCCCCTCTCCACTTTTCACGTGAACCAACTCCTTCATCCAAGTAGAGACATTCTTCTCCACATGCCAACGACAGACCATCGAAGCCGAGGTTGGAAAGACCTAATGCACATCATTCATCAATGCTTGATCTATGTCAGTCAAGATCACTTTCGGCATCTTGTCGTCACTCTTCAAGAGACTACGGCATTGTTGGAGAGCCCATATGAAGTTGTCTTCTCTTTCATTACTAAGCCAAGCAAACCCGACGTTGAAGGTCCTTTTCGTTGATGTGAAACCAACAATCTCAAACAATGGCATTTTGTATTTGTTGGTTTTGTACGTCGAATCCATGGCCAACACGGTAGGAAAGGAATTGAAGAGACTTACAGACCTAGGATGTGCAAAGAAAACATCTTGAACCACTGGTGTTCCTTCTTTATCAACCGATCGCGTCTTGAAAAAATATTTTTTTTCGGCTAACTTCTTGAATAGGTGTTGCATTTCGGTCATTGAAGCCCTCATAGAAAGTATCAAACGATGACGGGCATTGTAAATCTGTCTTTGGTTGGTCTTGTTCTCTGGATCTCTCTCCTTCAAAGTGGCAAGTATATTTTTTGGCGCCACCAAATTCCGAGTCAATTCATCATAGTCTCATTCTCTTTCCGCTTCAATCTACCAACAACCAAATGTCCTTCAAGTCCTTTGTCCAAGTCGTGGTTATGTGTGCCGTCGACAACGGTCATGTGCCATTTTCTATCGGTTTGATGAAAGTAACCACAAAGTCGAAAGGGACATTGGCCTTTCCTCGTCCCAGTTTTTTCCGTTTTCAACTTCTTGCCTTTTGAAACATAGGTTCCGCTTCGCTTGCAAACCAACATGAAATACGACTTCCGTTTATCACCACCAAAATCAGATTTCCCAATGATGATCCCAAACTCCAACTTGGCGGCGATACTACGAGCCCATTCAATTAATTCATCGCGGTCTTCACTTGTTAAGTCCCAGGATATTTCGGTTTCTGTCAACCGAAGTCATATTTCGGTTTCTAGAAACCGAGTGAATCAGGGTCGGAAACCTAGAAATTCTAGACCCATATGACAGCTTAAAAGGAAAAATTAAACCGAACATTACCTTTAGTTTGAGCTTCAATGCGTTTCTCAGGCGTTAGTAGACGTTCAAATGTTGATTTTAAGCTATCAAATGGGTGAAAAACGGATTTGAAGTGTGGGGGTATTTTGTTTGTGTGATGGTGAAGTTTGAAAAGTAATGAGTTGATGTTCAGTTTCATATACATATAAGGGTAGTTCGGTTCGTAGAAACCGAAACAATAAGTGATCGGTTTCTGTTAACCGAAATTTCCAATATTTCGGTTCGTAAAAACCGAAGTAATCTTTTCAAAATGTATACCATTTTTTAGGGTCAAAATGGGATTTAAGGGGGTATAAAAGAAACGTGGGGGGTCGGAAGATAAATTTTATTCATGCATTTGAACCTATAAGATGCAAAACAATGGAAATGAAGTAAAATAGTTCCAATAACTTAAAAAACAAGCAGCTTGTTCAAAAAAACATAAAAAGCAAGCAAGGTCTATTATGTGAAACTGTGAAAGTGCTATTAAAATCATGCATATTTTAGAGGTGTCAATTATGAGGGGGGAGTCGGAAAAAAAAATTTAGAGGGTAAATAATAAAATTATATTTTGAAACTCGTGCATTCAATACATTAAAAGCGTATTTAACAACATTAAAAAGTTGAAATCGTGCATTCATAAGTTGTATTTATCAACATTAAAAAGTTGAAATCGTGCATTCATCTCTCTCTCTCTTTCTCACTCGCTCAATACGTATGAATGCATTTTCGATTCTCGTTCTAGTTGATTCTAGTTTCAAATTTTTCATTCTCGTTCTTTCGTTTTCAATTCTAGTTCTAGTTCATTCATTCATAATCTCGCCTTTCTATCTTTTCTGTGATTCGTTTCTCCAAACATTCTCCAAATTGGGGAGTTAGGATTTTTATTTTCTTGTTCTTCTTCTTCTTCTTCTTTCGTTTTTCAATTCAAGATTATGATTATGATTATGATGATTATTATTTCTCTTCTTTCTTTGAATTGGGGATTTTCTGTTCTGCCATGAAATCAAACTAATATTCTGTCCTTTTTTACTAACCTTAATTTTCCAATTCAATGTAATCCTTCTTTTCAAATATACAATACGGTCACTGTTTGTGGATTTGTGTCTCACTGACTATCAGCCTGTTTCTATAAACAGCTTATTGCACAAGCGCTTATCTTAAGCTATTTTTATAGCTTATTTCTTGCTTGGGAGTTGGGACATAATAATATATACACATTTTCTTTTTATTTTCAAACACAGAATTAACTTTGATTGCATAACATCAATTACCAAAATGTGTGTTACTTAAACTAGACTGTTTTATTATTAAATTTGTCTCTTTCATCTGATTTTACAGCATTGGAGATTCTTGATAGCTTGAGATATACTATGGCATACAACTTAACTACGTTGTTCGGACTGCCTTTCCCAGAACTAGACCCGGACAGTGTGACGATCACCCTTGGAAGCAATCAAAGGCAAGTTTTTTCTTGTAAATGTTACCAATGCTCTTGATTCAAAAAGTTTTAGGGCCTGTTTGGATTAGCTTGTGCAAACAACTTATACAATTTTTATGTATTATTATACGTTTGTCAAGGTAGTTTATGATAAAATAATTTATAAAAATACAATTTTCACTAGTATGAACTTGTAAAATAGCATAAAACCTAATTTATATTGCATAAGTTGTTTGCATAAACTCAAAAATAAGTTAATCCAAACGGACCCTTAGTTTATTTGTCCATATTTTACTTATTTAATATTAATCTCTAAAATCTCTAATCTTGTAGCTTGGCTTTCTGGAAAAAAAGCGGGAAGCTTGGAGTGCTTTAACTAAAAGCCAGGAGCAGAAGCTGAAGCAGTTGCAGGACCCATCCGATGCTGATCGTGAACTGATTGTAAGTTTTTTCTGGAAATGTTAACAAAGTTCGTTGGGCTTTTAGCAATGCTTTTGCTTCAAACATATTTTTAGTTTCTTTGTCCATGTTTTAGCTCTTTAATATGATTAATCTCTAAACCCGCAGGATATCCTCCACAATCAGGTGCAGTCCATGCTTGCTCTCTTGGAAAATTATGAAGCTGAAATCAAGCTTGAGAAGTAGCCGGAGAAGAAACTAAGGAAGATAGCTAAAGTTTCAAAGCAGCGGGAAGAAAGTGTTGGAGGCTTAAGAAGAAAGTCAATTCGGAATCTCTGTCTGTTTGAAAATTGTTAGTTTTGCAAGATTTTTCTAAAACAGCAGAATTTCAAGTTGCCATTAGTAATAATTGATTGATTCATTGAAATGTTTTTTATCTGTGTACATGCTTTTCACTTGAAAGTAAATACTATTGATTTACATTTTTATGAACACCAAAAGGTTGTTTCATATTCAGATGGTCATATGAGAGTTTTTGAGCTCTTGGAATTGAGTAACTGGCAGCTTCAGGTGAAACTAGCTTGTTCCATCTTCTTTTTGATTCATGAAATGTGATATTTAATATTTTTCTTACAATAATCCAGCTTCCTTGTAGGTTTAAATTCAAATACCAGAGCTTAATTCTTCCAACGTAACTAAATCTAGTCCAAATTCAGTTACTGTTATTTCATTTTGATTTGAGCTGCATTTGCATTGTCTTAAATTTCCATGGTATGGATGTTGTCTTCTAGAATTGTCTCTCCGTGCATGTTAAGTCTGAACTGTGTAAACTGTAAACTAAATAGCCCTGTGCGATGTACAGTCTGAGATAATAACTTAATAAGGAAGATTTCAGTAACACCCAAAAAATGTTTTTCGCATATTTCTCATTTTGGGTTTGGCGATTCAACACGATGTAGCACCGACATTTCAGTTTGAAGGCGTGTTTTGTGCCTGACATATGTCTGTGTCTGACACCGATACATGTGGTTAAATTTGATTTCATGTTCGAATCATACTCTCGAATCATATAAAGTCATCAACAAGCTGCATTTGATCCGACTTCTTATCCACATACTTTTGTTACATGCAGCAGAATTCCAATCCCTTGCCATTCACACAAATCATGCTTTCATTTTTCTATTGATATCAATCAATGTTATTTTCTATTTGTGGTGTCTAAATATGCTAGCACATCCTTCAATTTAGAAATTTTTGTGCTGATGCGTACATATCTCATATTTATAATGAATTCTAGTAAAACATAGTGTGTTTGATTCGTAAAATAGGTAGTACTGAACAGAACAGTACAACACAAAATAAGATAGTACAGGACAAGGCAAACCTGTACCGGAGAGAGATACAGAGATAATATTTTTTATATTCGAAAATAAAATGAATATTTTTGTATTGTTTGTAGTTGTAGTATGGACAAAAGGTTGTCTCATGGTTCAATGAGGGACAAAAATTATTCCGGTCCCTTATTACCTATGTTGTCTAGTCTCATAACTAGTTTTTAAATCAAACACGATATAACAAAAGTTGTCATGTTCAGTCTCCTGTTTTTTAGCAGATTAAATAATGATAGGGATATTGAAATTTATTGTTCTGATAATAAAACTTCTTACATTTGAATACTACATAAGAATATTAGATTTGATGAATTTGATGTTCTGATAGCAGTACTTCTTGCACTTTAGTAAAATAACACCCACCAAGTAACAATTTGAGGAGAATGCATCAGAACATCCTTCTAAAAAAGTAGAGCAAAAAGTGTGAGAACATAAAAATACTAATGTTTATAATGAAGGGCAAAACAATCACATGTCTCTAAGATTTAAGCTACCATATGCATGCCTTTGTAGAATGGTCTGTGGCGGAACTAGGATTTTTTTTCGAGAGGGCCGCTAAAAATATAAATAAAAAAATTATATTATGTATAAAAATTTGATTATTAATAAAATAAATTACTTGCTTTAAAATGTTACGCTTTTTTTATGGGTTAAAATAATAGTCAAGTTAAGTGACTTGAAATAATCAATAATTAACTTGGAATAAATAACTCTCATAAAGTTGATTATTAGAAAATAGTTTTATGTTTTTTGAAGAAATAAAATATAAATTATGATACTTTAATGGCTAAAAAAACAAAATATGCACCCTCCAAGATTGAACCCTGATCCTCTTGGCAACAAGGGCGCGCTTCCTCAAGATTCAGCACCTAGGCTAGCCTTTGTTTATGTTTACACTCACAACAAATATAGTATATAATATCTATTTGTTGTTTTGTAAAATATCAAGGGTACCCTAGTAATTTTATATTTTTGGGGGTGGCTGCGGGTGGTTCCGCCACTGAGAATGGTATACAATGAGAACTAAAATCTCTTGGATGAAATGCCTTCGGACGATGTTTTAAGAATCGAACCGGAGGTCGAATTGGCGTAACCTTCATTTCTTTTTATTAGTCTTTTGTCGTTAGATTTAACATTCATTTTTATTGGTCTTTTACAGCCACAAAGTTTGGGAGATCAGGTGTGGGATATAAAAAATACAATCTTAACTCTTTTATTGGACTTGGTCACATTGTGTAACATTTTATGACCTTGTATGCTCTTTACTTATCCCTTTACCCCCCAAAAACAAATGACTATTGGTTTGCGAATGTTTTGAATTAATAAAATGTGATTTAATCATATAATTTTGTTGAACTTTAATTATTTTTAAATTCACTAGTAATATCTTATGATCCAAAGACCTAACTAAACCCAACTATAAAATAAAAAGAATATCAATATCTCTTTTTTTTAACCAATGTATGTTCGCGAATAACTCTACAAAAATAATTGAAATTATTTAAAGAATTACACTCTCGATTTCAACACGTATTTTTGATATGCATTAGCCATAGATCGAATATTTATCCAAATAATTAAGACACTTAAACACACTGTTGTCTTCGATTCTGGAAAGCAAGAAAACTCGAATATGTAGCTTGACAAGGCAAAATTGTTTTATGTAAATTTAGGAAAAAGATTCTTTAACTTTAAATCCTACCTTTAATTATTTTATTTTTTTCTTACATTAAAGACCTTGTTTTAGTTTTCACTTAAATATATATATATATAGAGAGAGAGACTTTGTAATTTGGTGTCTTATAATCATATTAGCTTGTTTATTATGCTGCTTCGAGATCTATAATCAGGGTTAACAACTAATATTTCCATTTATACTCAATTGAAAATTCAAAGCCTTTTTATTGATATAGAATAGATTCCTTTGATGTCATCACTTGGGGTCATTCTAATTCTGGTACTTATTCAGCTAAGTCTAGATACCATTGAATTTCTCAAATTGTTAACTCGTCTACGGCCTCCTCTTTCAATTATTGTTGGAATTGGTTTACCATACATGCCACTTCTTTCAATGGGATTCTATATGTGGTAACTTGTTGGTTTATTTGGAAATCTATGAATGATTTCGTATTTAATAATAACAGGTGGATCAATTGGCATTGCCTTAGCCAAATCTGTCGCTCAGTTGACACTTTTTAATTTGCAGAAGCCGCTACGTCATGTATCTTGGGATGTTCCTCAACAATTCTGGTAGATTCGGCTTTGGAGGTATCATGCACAACATTATGGGTAACTGGCTACTCGAATTTTCTAGATTTTTTGGGATTACTTACTACTAGCTTACAAGTAGAGCTTCATGCCATTTACAATGGTATTTGCTTAGCAATGGACCAGGGTTTCAACTATATGATTATTGAATCAGATTCTACGATTGCAATTGGTTTGGTGGAACATGATACCTATCCTCTCCATCCAAAACGTATAATGACTATTGTTTTCCATCATACTCCTGTTAGCCCATATTTTTACTAAGGGTCCGTTTGGTTCGAAGTTTTTGGAGGGGAGGGGAGGGGAGGTGAGGGGATATTTTAAATTTTTATGTTTGGTTCAATTTTTTAACGAGGGGAGGGGAGGAAAGGGGAGAAGTAATTTACTTTTTTACTCTTAACCTTATAAACTCAAAATAAGGATTAAATTATAACGGATATATTACGTCAAATTTTTTTTTAATGGATATATAACAAAAAAAATCTAATGAGTAGAAAACCTAAATTTTTTTTGTTGTAAAAAAATATAAAACCTAGAATTTTAATATTCCAACAATGATAATTTTGAATTTTAATAAAAAAATGAGGATAATTTTGTCAACATAATAAATTATGTTTTACCTCGCCTCCCCTCCTTAAAAATCCCTCCCCTCACCTCCCCTCCCCTCCCCTCCCCTCCTTCTCAATTGAACCAAACAGACCCTAAGGGTCCGTTTGGTTCGAAGTTTTTGGAGGGGAGGTGAGGGAATATTTTAAATTTTTATGTTTGGTTCAATTTTTTAACGAGGGGAGGGGAGGGGAGAAGTAATTTACTTTTTTACTCTTAACCTTATAAATTCAAAATAAGGATCATTTCAAAAAAAAAAAAAAGGATTAAATTATAATAAATATATTACGTCAAAAAAAAAAATCTAATGGATATATAACAAAAAAAATCTAATGAGTAGAAAATCTAAAAAAAATTTGTTGTAAAAAGAAAAATAAAACCTAGAATTTTAATATTCCAACAAGGATAATTTTGAATTTTAATAAAAAAATGAGGGTAATTTTGTCAACATAATAAATTATGTTTTACCTCGCCTCCCCTCCTTAAAAATCCCTCCCCTCACCTCCCCTCCCCTCCCCTCCTTCTCAGTTGAACCAAACAAAGCCTAAGTGAAAAATATATTCTAAATGTATGATTAAAATAATTATGTTTAATTATATGGTTATTTTAAAAGTCATTAAATGTGTTTGGTTTTCAGAGCCAATAAATTTAGTGATCAATTATGCATGAACATATAATAAATGTTCTATTACTGAGCATTTCTCTTTAAAACTGTGTATTCTTCAGGATCCTTTCGATTTGGTCGAAGCTTCAGTGGGGTCGAAGCGTTCAGTAGTGCAGAAGAAAAGCGTGGACTTAGCGAAATATTCAAGGAAAGCATTGCTACTTCAATTTCGATAGACACAACGGCTAAATCAGAAGGTAAGAAGAATTTCAAATTCAAAATACGTGTCAAAGACACGCGTCCTCTCTGTAGTTTTCTAGGCATTAGTAGCAGTTAGGAATTAGTGTCTATAAATAGTTTAGTTATGTGATCGAGCAAAGGGTCACAATCATTATACAAAATCCTTACAAAACTCAAAGTACCCATGCTAACGAGAGAAACGAGTTCGAAAAGGAAAATGTATGTTCTGTGTACCATTTCTTTTCTTGTAAACATTTACATTTGAATGCAAATTTACAGTCTTTTCATATCTATCCCAATCAATCTTTATTTCGACTATTTCTTCCATTCTGTTTGTTCATTAGAATAAACATTCTTTCTTGTGATTCAAGTAACATAAAAACATTCAAACAATATTTATGAATATAAGAACAATGATACATACTATTCACTTTGAAAACATAACCAAAAGCACTATGTCCCGAGATTTACTAGTTGATCTCTCTTGTAATAATCAAACTAGCGTTGTTTACCAAATTTCACAGTAAACAAATTGGCACGCCCAGTGGGACTGTGTGCTTTGTGTTTAAATTTCTTCAAAGTCTAGTGTATTTAGTTTGTTCTATATTTTAATTTGTTTCCAAAAAGTCTTGTGTGTTGTGTATGCTTTTAAGAAACGGGAAATCACTCCCTGAAATGGTTAGACCACCACCCAGAAATAACCCAAGACAAAACATGGAAAATCCAAACGGAAACAATAATAATAACGGTTCGAATGCATCAACCGCTTCGAGCGTTTCTGAGGCTATAGTCTCTCCCGTAATAAGTGAGATTATACCCAACGCCTCGGGGGCAACAATTTCTGCCCCAACATCTTCTGTGGTAAGTGCCACAATGACAATGCCAACGTCTACAGTGGTACCTTCGACCATTACAGAACCCATTTTGACTCTGTCTCATGCTATGGAGGGAAATTTCTCTCCAAATAGGTCAAATGTTAATGGGGGGGGCGCTGGTTCGTCTACTTTCTCACTGCCTTTTTCCCAATATGTGAGTCAAGGCACCAGTAGGAATTACCCATATGGTATGCCTACCTGTATGATGCAGGGTTTGCAAACAAGCGCATCGTTATTCACAGAGTCAGCACCAGGCGTGTTTGTTCCTAATAATCAGATAGTTTCTGGTTCGGCTACTTTGAGGCAACAAATGGATGAAAGTAATCATGATATGGTCAATATGTTAACACAACAAATTGGTACAGTATTTAACCCATTAATACAAAATACAAATCAGAGTTACCAATTGTTGGCCAATCAAATGGGGAGAATTGCCGATTTCTTTGGGGCTCCTCAAGCCCCTAATCAATAAGTTCCCCAAATTCAAAATGTAGTGCCTTTGCAAATTGCACAAGCACCAAATAATGCCATTGTGCCTGCACCAATTAACATGGCTAATCCTGTAAACCAAGTCCAACAACCTGTGCCAGTGGTCGAACCACAAACACAGCCACAGGCTTTGCATCAGGTCGAACCAAATCCTGGAATTGTCTTGGTAAATAGGAACCAAAATGTTGATGATGTAGTTAGAAATGTCCAAAACAATAACTTTGCTGGACAAAATAACATAGCAAATTTGGTCGAAACCATCCTGGCACAGAATGGTTTGAACATAGGCATGCACAGGCCTCACTTTGTATCTGCCTTATCAGAATATGTGCTTCAAACAGAATTACCAATGGGTTGTAAAATCCTAAAATTTACCAAATTTGCTGGTGATACTAGCGAATCTACTGTTGAACATATAGCAAGATATTTGACTGAGGCAGGAGATCTAGCAAATAATGAGAATTTAAGGATGAAGTATTTTCCAAATTCTCTAACAAAAAATGTTTTCACATGGTTTACTACTCTCCCTCCACATTCAATTTTCAATTGGAATCAATTGGAGAGAGTTTTCCATGAACAATTCTATATGGGACAATCCAAGATAAGTCTCAAAGAATTAGCAAGTATTAGGCGCAAAACCCCTGAGTCTGTGGATGAGTATTTGAATAGATTCCGCTTACTTAAGGCTAGATGCTTCACTCAGGTGCCTGAACATGAATTGGTCAAAATGGCTGCTGGTGGCCTAGATTATTCGATCAGAAAGAAGTTAGACACTCAACATCTAAGAGATATGGCCCAATTGGCTGATAGGGTTCGACAGGTCGAACGCTTGAAGGCAGAAAAGGCTAGAAATTCTAAATACCATAAGAAAGAAAAAGTTGCTTATGTGGAAACACATGATAGTGACCAAGAGTATGATATCTCTTATGAGGATGTTGAACAAGGGGAAATAGACTTAGCAGAATTAAAACCTGGTCCCCCTTATACTTGTAAACTTCTAAAACCTTCAAATGGAAAAAATCCTGTTGAACCAAAAAATGATAAATATGTTTCAAAAACTTACACTTTTGATATAACAAAATGTGATGAGATTTTTGATTTATTGGTTGCTGATGGCCAAATAGTGGTTCCAAAAGGTGTTAAAATACCTCCATTAGATATGAGAAAGAAAAGAGGTTATTGTAAATATCATAATTTTCTTGGACATAGAACCTCACAGTGTGTACTTTTCAGGGACTTGGTCCAAAAGGCTTTGAATGAGGGAAGACTCAAATTTGGTGAAAAACCCAAAGCCACGAAGGCAGATGCTGAGCCTTCACAAAATGCTGACACTCTCTATGCTGAACCACAGGCTATAATGATGGTCGAAGCCATGGAGATTGCAGAAGTGCAGGTAGAAAAAATCCCTGAAGAGGAATACTTCGAGAAGATGAAGGTAGTTTACCCTCGTGCTGAAGAGGATTTAATTGACTTTCTGAACAGATGCAAACTGGAGAACAAAGGGGTGATGCTTTGTGCCCGTTGCAGCGCTGTTTGTGATAAAGAGGCTACTGCAGGCCTTATGAAGTTCCAACCTGTAGCAAACAAGCAGGGGGCAAAGCCAAAACAACATCAGGACAAAGGAAAAGGCATCCTGACTCGACCAAATAACATGATTCAAATTGATCGAAGGCCTACCTTCCGTCCTTCTGGTTCGATCCCCGTGGAGCGTTGGATGCACCAAGGAACCATAAAATTCAACAAGGGTGCAATGGAAGTTGGTGGCTACAGTGGCACCAAATTAAGCTACTCAGAGGATGTCAACAAATACTCTTACAAAAACAATTATAAGGGTAAACATCCAATGACAAGAACCCAATGGCGTAGATTCCAACGCCAGAATAAATTGGCTGCAAAAAGTTCTCAAACAGGCCAATACAAGGAAGTGGCTAGAAGGCCAGCAAAAGAAATGATCCTTCCTCCTATAGATGAAAACAAAATGGAAGATGATGATCTGCTGGATTCTGAGCCAGACTTTGATGTGATATGTGTGGTTTCCATATTGCCATCAGAGTATGATGTTCAGTCAGAAGTAACTGAACTCGAAACTGATTTCGAGCAATTAAATATGGTCGATCCAAAGCCAATATGTTACTATGTCATGAATAATGGCTGCATCGAAGAGCAACAGGCTACATTCGAAAGGCCAAACTTAGGCATGAAAAACCATCTCAAGCCTCTTTTCATCAAAGCAAAAGTTGAAGGGGTTGGAATTAACAAAGTACTAATAGATGGAGGCGCTGCTGTCAATTTGATGCATTTGTCCATGCTGCCAAAAATTGGCAAATATGACCGTGATTTGTCAACCCACAATATTGTTTTGTCAAACTATGAAGGCAAAACAGGATATTCCAGGGGGGCAATTCAAGTAGATGTTGCAGTGGGCAGCATAGTTCGACCAACCTTGTTCCTGGTAGTTGAATCCAAGGCAAACTTCAACCTACTTTTAGGAAGAGAGTGGATTCATGGAGTGGGAGCTGTTCCTTCTACCCTTCACCAGAAGTTAATACTTTGGAGGGAAGATGGTTGTGTAGAAAATATAGAAGCTGATCAGAGTTTCTACATGTCAGAGGTAGACACCATAACTAAGCAAACCTTTGACAAGAATTTGGCAAATATTGCGCCATGCTATGATAGAGAGAATGCTTTCACACCTTCTGATAATGTGATTCATTCTGTCAAACTCCACCCAACCCAAGGCTTCATATGGGAAAGAGAGGAAATAGATGCTGCATCCTCAGAAGATGGAGTTATACCACCATCTAGGTGGAATATCTATGAAGATTACTATGACTGAGTCCAATGCATGGGCCAGAATTACGGCTTATATGGCCGAAAATAGATTAAATACGGCTTTGGAAGCTGATGTTCAACAAAATATGGCTACAGAAGCCAAGGTCGAAAGTAATGGCACTCCCATGCCACAAACCCAAAGACTTGATTGCATCTATGATGAAGAGCCCTTGGAGTTCGAAAGAGATCCACTGAATGAAACTCCAAAGATGCAAGCTCAAGATCCTTTGGAGGAAATTGACATTGGAAATGACTCAGTAAAAAGGCCAACTTACATTAGTGCTAATATTAGTCCAAATTTGAAAGGAAAATTGGTGCTACTTCTCAAGGAATTTAGTGATTGCTTTGCTTGGGATTACAATGAGATGCCTGGACTCAGTAGAGAAATGGTCGAACTTAAGCTACCAATCAAGGCAGGTAAAAAACCAGTGAAACAATTGCCAAGAAGGTTTGCACCAGAAATCATGTCTAAGATCAAGGAAGAAATCGAAAGGCTGTTGAAGAGTAAATTCATCAGAGCTGCCAGGTATGTAGAATGGTTAGCAAATATAGTTCCTGTTATTAAAAAGAATGGTACACTTAGAGTATGCATAGATTTTAGGGACTTAAACAATGCTACACCTAAAGATGAATATGCCATGCCTGTGGCAGAATTGTTAATAGATTCAGCAGCAGGTTTCGAATTCTTGAGCATGTTAGATGGTTATTCTGGTTATAACCAAATATTTATTGCTGAAGAAGATGTATCTAAAACACCATTCAGATGCCCTGGTGCTTTAGGCACTTATGAATGGGTTGTTATGCCCTTTGGGTTAAAGAATGCTGGTGCCACTTATCAAAGGGCAATGAATTCTATGTTTCATGATTTTATAGATACATTCATGCAAGTTTATATTGACGACATCATCATTAAATCCTATTCTAAAGATAGCCATTTGCTATATCTTAGGCAATCTTTTGAAAGAATGAGGAAACATGCATTGAAAATGAATCCATTAAAATGTGCTTTTTGTGTGCATGCAGGAGATTTCCTTGGTTTTGTGGTGCATAAAAAAGGCATCGAGATAAACCAAAACAAGACAAAGGCTATCTTAGAGACAAAGCCTCCTTCGACCAAAAAGCAACTTCAATCTCTGCTGGGAAAAATCAACTTCTTGAGGAGATTCATTTCGAATCTAAGTGGAAAAGCTCAAGCTTTCTCACCACTACTTCGACTCAAGAAAGATGATCCATTCAAGTGGAATGAGGAGCATCAAAAGGCTTTTATGACATTAAAGATTATTTAATAAAGCCTCCAGTTTTAATGCCTCCTAGTAGAAATAAAGCTATGAAGTTGTATATTGTTGCGTCTGATAAGACAATAAGAAGCATGTTGGCTCAAGAAGATGATAATGGCGTAGAAAATGCAGTTTATTACCTTAGTAGAGTTTTAAATGATGCAGAAACTAGATATACTGCCATAGAAAAACTTTGTCTCTGTTTGTATTTCTCTTGTACAAAACTCAAGCATTATATAAAGCCTATTGATGTTTATGTCTATTCCCATTTCGATGTTATTAAACATATGCTAACTAAACCTATATTACATAGTAGAATTGGAAAATGGGCATTAGCATTAACTGAATATTCATTGACTTATAAACCTTTGAAGGTTGTTAAAGGTCAAATTGTGGCTGATTTTATAGTGGATCATTCTTTGGTCGAAATGCTGCAGGATTATGTGGATATTCAACCTTGGATTCTCTACTTTGACGGATCCAAACATAAACATGGAACTGGAATTGGAATTCTAATAATTTCACCTACTAAAGTTCCAACTAAGTTTAAATACAAAATAAACGGACTTTGCTCTAATAATGAAGCTGAGTATGAGGCCTTAAATACAGGTTTAGATATATTAAAAGACTTGGGGGCAAAGAACGTTAAGATAAGAGGTGATTCTGAATTAGTATTGAAACAATTAACACAAGAATATAAATGTGTTAAAGAACACTTAACAAAAAACTTTGCTATAGCTAGTTCTTTGTTAGACTGTTTCGATCAAGTAGATATTGAACATGTACCTCGATTAGAAAATCAAGAAGCAAATGACTTAGCTCAAATTGCTTCAGGATACAAGATGTCAAAAGAAAAATTGACACAATTGATCGAAATCAAAGAAAAAATGGTTTTACAGGAACCAATTTCTGAACAATTGTCAATGCCAAAACTTGTGGGGGCAGATACTATACCACAAATCAATGGTGAGATGGAAAATCCCCTTGAAAATTTTCAAATTTTTGCCATTGACAACTTGTCAAATAATGATTGGAGAAAGCCTATAGTGGATTATCTTAGGAATCCAACAGGAAATGTGGATCGAAAGATAAAATATATGGCTTTAAGCTATATAATTTTTGAAAATGATCTCTTCAAAAAGACTTATGAAGGAATTTTGTTAAAATGCCTTAATGAAACAGAAGCATATATAGCAATCTCTGATGTTCATAGTGGTACTTGTGGTTCTCATCAAGCAGGACATAAAATGAAATAGCTTTTGTTTCGACAAGGTCTATATTGGCCTTCTATACTAAAAGATTGCATAGAATATGCCAAGGGTTGCCAAGAATGCCAAAGGCATTCAGGAATTCAGCATGTGCCTGCAAGTGAACTGCATTCAATAGTAAAACCATGGCCCTTTAGGGGTTGGGCTCTAGACCTGATTGGTGAAATTAAACCTGCTTCATCAAAGAATCAACGTTATATTTTAGTTGGAATAGATTATTTCACAAAATGGATTGAAGCCATCCCTCTACCAAATGTTGATCAAGAGGCAGTCATTAATTTCATACAAAATCATATAATCTATAGGTTTGGAATTCCTGAAACAATTACAACTGATCAAGGTTCAGTTTTTACTGGACGAAAGATGCAGGAATTTGCCCAAGAAATTGGCTTTAGACTCTTAACTTCAACACCATATTATGCACAAGCAAATGGTCAAGTTGAAGCAGCTAATAAAATTATTATTAATTTGGTAAAGAAACATATAGCCCAAAAGCCAAGAAATTGGCATAAAACTCTAGACCAAGTATTATGGGCTTGCAGGAATTCTCCTAAGGAGTCAACTAACACTACCCCATTTCGACTGACTTATGGTCATGATGTTGTGTTACCAGTCGAAATACATTTGCAGTCAGCAAGGGTACAAAGACAAATGGAAATACTTTTAGACCATTATTACCAAATGATGTCAGATGAATTAGTTGATTTAGATGAAGAAAGACTTAATGCCTTGGAAGTTTTAACGAAACAGAAAGAAAGGGTATCTAAGGCTTACAATAAAAAAGTTAAGTCTAAGTCTTTTAGTATTGGAGAATTAGTTTGGAAAGTAATCTTGCCTATGGATAAGAAAGATAGAGTCTTAGGCAAATGGTCCCCAAATTGGGAAGGACCATTTAAAATTGTTCAAGTTTATTCAAATGGTGCTTATGAAATTGAGGAATTAACTCCTGAAAAACGTACTTTGGGTATAAATGGAAAATATTTGAAAAAATATAAACCTACATTACTCGAAGTAAAAATAAGCGCGGAATAATACTTAAACATAAAAACAAAATGGCAATTAGAATTTAAAGGTTGCCACAAACTGGGACTTTGTTCAAAAGTTACAAATAAAAAAAATCCAAACAGGATCAAATTCCAGAAATTGTTCGAAAGGGCAATAAACTAAGAAAAATTACAAGTCCCTAGTACAATCAGCATAGATTCTTTTCAAAGTGGCCAGCTCTTTTTCGACCACGAGATTTGAGCTCTCCAAAGACTTGATCTCTTCAGCAACAACTTCTGCTGAACTGAAAGCTTGAAGTCCTTCCCTGCCCTGCGCGTCAATCAGCTCTTGGGTCGAAGTCTTGGCCTCTTGTTCGATTCGAGCTCTTTTAGTCTCTTCATCAATGATTTTGCCCCTATATCCAACAATTTGTTCTTCCAAGAGCTTAATTTGCTCCTTATAGTGAGTAATATTCTTGTCACATTCTTTAAGCTCTGGGTTGCCTTCGTTCAGTTGAGAAGATAACTTATCCACTTCAGCTTGTGCTTTCTGAGCTTTTTCAAAGAACATTGCTTGAGCTTGTTGCTGAGTAGTAAGCCTTCTGTCATTATCAAGTCTTCTTTGCACTGCTTTGGCATACTGGTCTATGATCGAACTGAGTTGAATAACCTTGCCTAGAGTTTCTTCACTCGTCAGGGGGTTATGCAATTTCTTCAAAAAAGCCAAGTGGCTATAAGCACAAGATGGGTTCTCTTCGATCTGCTTCAATACATCTCTATGAACAAAGGTGGTTGTAAGTTTCAGCAGCAATGAATCTTGGCGCACCGTTGAGCCTATGTCTGAATTTGAAGGCGCAGAGTTAGTGGTGGTGCGCTCACTCGAAGTGGTATTTTGGCTTTGTCTTTTTGAAAGCAAGAGCCTAAGGGTGCCAGTAGGATCAGACTTCTGCATAGTGGTAAACTCTTCCTCTTGCACACCAAGACTTGCAGAGAGCCTTGAGGTCGAAGAAACAGAAGCAAGATCTGGCCCTCCCGCCTCAACTTCAGGGATATCATCAGATTCATGAATGGATTCTTGGGTCGAACTGGCTTGACTTGACTTGATGAAAGAACTAGGAATAGTGTAGTTGACACTTGAAGGATTTTTCTAGGTGCCATCATTAGCTTCAGGTCCTTTTCCTTCCTTTGGCCCTTCACTAGGTTTCTCTAGGTCGACCTTCCCATCATTAGCTTCTTTGGTGCCATCATCCTTGGGGTTTTGATCATTATCAGCTGTACCTTTGCTTGGTACTCCTTCAGAATCTGGCTGTTTATTACCTTCTAGAGTCTCCTCTTTCGATTCATCCTACAAACACAAAGAAAAGTCAGTTAAAACAATGGATGATTTGAAAAGTAATTGAAGTTTGAAAATGGAAATAAAGTGTACCTCTTTATTTTCGACCTCAGGGTTAGTGAGGGAGTCACTTTTCTTCTCAGCGTTGGAGGCATCTCCACCCTTCTGTGCACTATCTTGCCTCATTTCATCAGTGACATTTTGGTCCTTGACCAATGCCTCTGGTTGTGGTTTTGGATCATCCTTAGGCCCAGGGGTTTTGTCTTCTGCAACTTTGAGATGTTGGTCTGTTTCGACCACAATTTCTTTTTCTGTTGCAGGTTGGGCTTGAGATTGTGGGATTTCACCACTGTCACTGGGTGTGTGTATTCTAATTGCCTTAGGCACCTTGGCTTGCTTAATTGTTGATTTCTCCCTCACCATGCTTTTTGGCCTAGGATCTTCATTCTTTTTCTTCTTTCTCTTTTCCTCTCTTCCCCCTTGATCCTTCTTTGGGGTCCCTTGGGTAGCAACTTCTGGATTTTTCTTTTTCTTTAAAGCTGGTTCAGCCTTATCCTCCTTAGCCTCTTTAGTAGAGGGTCCTCCTTCGTTTTGATGCGAGATCGAAGCAGACGGCTGCTTCCTTTTTCTAACTAGAGGAACCTTTTCTTCCTCTTCTTCCTCTTCATCATCATCATCCTGAGATAACAACATTATGAATGACAAAGGATGTCAAAATTTGGCTTAAAATGAACTGTTTAGAAAGAGAGCCAAAATAAATTGATGTAGAAAATGCTGGCTTTTACCTTTACCTCCACAACAATAGTGTCTTTCGACCGTTTCGAACTTGCAGACACAGTCTCAGTGCTGCTCTTCCTTTTTCCACTCTGAGAATATAAATAAACAAGTTAAAGGCAGATATTCAAAGTAAAAGGAGAAAGTATGCAAAACACAGGATTAAGTTACCTTTGGCTTAGAGGTTTCGACCTCTGATTTGATCTTGATGCCTGTGGGTTTCTTCACTTCGAATGAAGTTTTTGAAGACCCAGTATCCTGCTTCACACCTTCGCCTGAAAAATATTACATTAGTTGGTACAAAAGGTGTGAAGTGTTATATCATATACAAAATATATAAAGCGTGTAGGGTAAGATTCTTTACCTCGAACCGAGACAGTGATCTTTTTTCCTAGTGTTGGCACAATAAAGCCACTCTCTATCATACCCAGCATCTGCTCTGCGTTGCCAATAGAATGGCGAGAGTAATAATCATTCCACCACTTGCTGAAACTGTCAGTGCAGTAAAACGAAGGCTTATATTCGAACGGTTTGAAATTATATTCATAGCTATCTATCATCCTCAGGTATTTCTTGAAGGTCTTCTCAGTAATACCAGTGCCCAACACCATTCGATCAAGTTTCTCAAAGAAACTTTTTGGCCTTATTTGGGACATGCCAAATTGCCTAGCTACACAATTGGGCTGGTATCCAACCAACCCATATTGGTTTGCATTAGCCCCAATCCTACAAGAAAGCACCGTTTGCTCCAAATATGCTCTCCAAACCTCTTTGACCTCATCTTCATTGTCTGGGTCGAAAGCAGGAAAGTCTTCTACAAACCAAGCAGCTCCATATTTGCGCTCAACAAATGGAGCATGACGAGGTAAAAACTGGTTGAAGTTCAAAAACATTTTCATATGCCTTATGAAAAGTCTTTGATTATCCTGATCTAGAGATCGAGGGGCTAATCTCACCAACCTTTGCCCTTCGACCTCTCTGCCATCTACTTCAACTTGATAGTCAGAAGGAACTATCAATCCAAGTTCCGTTTCAAAAGTGGCATTCAACCACAGTTGTAATAACCACATGGGACCAGCAACAGAAAATTTGGACCCATCCTTTGATGCCTTAATCGCGTCACTTGCGTTGCCCATGGCCTCATACAGGCTTGCTAACAATAAGCGTCCAAGGCTGAAGAGCCTACCTTCATTTATCTGTTGCGCCATAGGAATGAACATCCTTGCCACTTGAAGAGACTTCGAGCAGAAAACAAAATGGGATAACCATAATGTCAAGAAGGCCACATGTTCCTCTATGGACACTTCTTCTCCCTCCTTGCCCATGTGTTCTGCTATGTACTTGGAGAAGGTATTTTCTTTGTAGTTCAGTTCGACCTTGTCTCCAGTTTTAGTGGGGTCAAAATGGTCTCCATTAGGCCTAAGGCCTGTGATAGGAGCTACGTCCAGAAGTGTAGGGGTCAACATTCCACATCTAAATTGGAAAGTGTTGGTGGATTTCTCATAAAAGTGAAGCACATCTATTAGGAGTTCTGGTTTATACTTAGGGCCGGTTCGACTTGTTAGACTACTAGGCTACCACTTAGAAGGGGGGGTTGAATAAGTGGCTTCGTTAATCAACGGCAATTTAAAAATTATTTGATTAAAACGAATGCGCGGAAGCACCACCGGATCGGTAGTCTACTTTGCACCTTTTGACCAAAGGAAAGATAGTATAGCCTTGAACGAACTAGGAAAATTATCGGAACGCTTAATGCAAAATATCCAAATTTAATCGATCAACAAAAACAGTCCCAAGCAAGTTATGCGATTCGATATTCAAATTCAATCACAATCAAGATAATCGCAATTGAACCTTTGTGCACACTTACGAACACAAAATTCCAATTGACACAAATATAAGCGAATTGCGTAAAGTAAGAATTTAAAGCGAATCGACACACAAGAGATGATTAGGGAGTTCCCCGGCTTTCGTGTCGTCCTCGCGGTCGGCCGGGTACGTCTCCCCCCAAATAACCAAACGGGTTATTTGAGAGTATTATTGATTAAAAACAGTTTGAACACAAGTGCACAATTTACAATGAATCCAATAAACCTATATTGACTCAAAAGTAAAACTATGCTAAACCTCAATCGACGAACGAATCTTCACCCTCTGATTCCAACGATTTTACCCGTGCAACTCCTTGCAACAATCGTCCAGCTGAGTCCTTCAATTCTTCTCGATTGATCCTTCAAGATATCGAACAATCTTGAATCCCTAGCGAGCAACCAAACCTCCTTCGCAAATCAACCCGATCACGATTCTGAGTAACGTTCTGTCCAAACTAAAGAGCTATGTATCGATACAAGCTCGTATGTATCGATACATATCAGTTCATTTTGAAAATTTGAAAAATAACTGACATGTATCCATGCAAAATTTATTTGTATCGATCCAAAATGCATAATTTTCAATTTTTCTTCAAACACATGAACTTATAAGTTTCAAAAATAATTTTTTATGACTTTCAAATAACACGTATGTATGAAACACGTATAATCACAAAGGTACATGCATATATATGTGAACAAAAGCAATACCAAAGCATATTTTAACACGAGAACACATGTTAAACCACAAATGCATGATAAGGTAATCACATAAATAAATCAAAGTACCAAAATCAATCATATGAGAAATGTATGTCTATGTATGCATACAAAGTCACATAAAAAACATATACAACCTAATGTGAACTTAATAAGATAGTTGTAGTGATCTTTGTCAAATCCCCATTTAAGACGTATGAGTCTCAAAAACTTATCAATATTTTTGAGTAAAATTCTTGGAAATGGAGGATTAGACAACTATCAAAGCAACTATCATATTAAGATAAAAATTGTATGTATATGAACCAAAGAACAAATGCTAAGTAAAAAAAAAATATAAAGGAAAGGTAGAGAATAGAATCTTCCCTTAAGTGTTAGGTGGAGGAAGTGATCAATTTTCGCACCATTGTAAGTGTCGAGTTGAAGCTTTTTCTCATTACTCTCCTTGTTCGTAGGTCTTGAACTCCATTGTTGTCGGTGTCTCTTGTCAATGGTTTCAAGACAATTCCCTACATATTTAGACATTTGAAATAGGTCCCCAACTCATGTTGGGTCCTAGTAGGTTAGTAGCACCATTATTGCCTAACTTAGGTAACCATTGCAATTTGCCTTTTGGTACCAATACCTTTCTAGCATGACATTTTGCAATAGTATGACCCTTGTCACAACAATAATGACAAACAATATAAGGATTACTTTTCTTATGATCCTTTTCAACAAATTTATATTTTTTATTTTTAGGTTTCAAAGATTTGTTGAATTTAGATGGATCAATCGCAAAAGTAATCTCCGGCTTGGATGGTTCTTTTAGCTTATCTTGTAACTTTCGTAAGTCTCTACGTAAGTAAAAGCATCCATCACATCCGGTCCTATCGTTACCATAACTATCAAAAGTCACAAGAGGTTTTTGAATCAAAGACTCTTTGAGGGCTTTCAACTCAAGCTCCGTTTCCGAAACTTTTGCCTCAAGGTATTTATTAACTTCCATTAAACCTTTTAATCGTTGAAAAGCCTCTTTAGTTTCTTTGTGTAACTTTTCAAAAGCAACTTGCAACTCATGATATTCTAAAAGAGTATATGAGCTAGAGGGATTTTGGTTTACCTTTTTGGGAACAAGTTTCTTACGATCATGAGATGTTAAGCACACATTCGCCAACACATCTTCATCACTAGAGCTAGAGCTTGATGATGAAGAGGAAGATGAGCTTCCGCTCTCCCATGCAACATAAGCTTTCTTTCCTTTATCCTTGCTTCCCTTTTTGAATGAAGGTGACTCTTTCTCCTTTCTCTTGAGCTTGGGACAATCCGGTTTAAAATGACCGATTTGTCCACATTCATAACATGCTCCTTTCTTGGAGTACCTAGCATCTTCATTCCTCCGACGGTAACCACTATCTTTTCGAAACTTTTTAAGATTCTCATCGGAATGTCTTATCCCATTCTTTCTCACATACCTATTGTAGCGTCTCACGAAGAGTCTCATTTCCTCATCATCGGAATCGTCTTCGCTTGAGCTACTTTCCACATGCTCTACCTTTTTAGACTTGGTGGACTTGGATGTGGAGGTCTTTAGAGCAATGGACCTCTTATCTTTTTCCTTTTCCTTATCCTTGTCATTGTGCTTTCCCTTTTTCTCACTTTTCTCATGCTTTTCTAACAAGTTTAGTACTTGTTCATGTTCCGTAAGCTTGCCAAATAAAGTTGTAAGACTCAAAGTAGTAAGATCATTCGCCTCCTTAATCGCGGTGACCTTCGGTTGCCAACACCTACTAAGACATCTTAAAATCTTGTTAGTGGCATCTTGATTTGTGATTGGCTTTCCCAAACCGTGTAACTTGTTGGTTATTTTGATAAATCGTTGTTGCATATCCTCGATGGTCTCACCGTCTAGAATATGGAACAACTCAAATTCTTGTGTCAATGTATTAATTTTGGATATCTTTACATCATTGGTACCCTCAAAGTGAGTTACCAATGTGTCCCACATTTCCTTAGCCGATTGACAATGTGACACATGATAGAATTGATCAATCCCAAGGGATGATATTAAAATATTTTGTGTCTTTGCATCGTAATTGGCCTTTTTCTTTTCCTCTTCCGTCCATTGTGCCATAGGCTTATTGGTGACAATGCCATGAGCATCGGTGATTGTTGGAACAAACGGACCGTTCTCAATAGCATTCCACACTTCACCATCAAAAGAATTGATGTGAATACGCATACTACTTTTCCAATAGTCAAAATGATCTCCATTGAATATCGGAGCCCTATTATACGCCTCTTTAGGTGCAAAAGCCCTGTTGTCTAATAATTGGCACAAACCACCGAATTTTGCAAGCAAAATTCAACCAGGCTCTGATACCACTTGTTAGACTACTAGGCTACCACTTAAAAGGGGGGTTGAATAAGTGGCTTCGTTAATCAACGGCAATTTAAAAATTATTTGATTAAAACGAATGCGCGGAAGCATCACCGGATCGGTAGTCTACTTTGCACCTTTTGACCAAAGGAAAGATAGTATAGCCTTGAACGAACTAGGAAAATTATCGGAACGCTTAATGCAAAATATCCAAATTTAATCGATCAACAAAAACAGTCCCAAGCAAGTTATGCGATTCGATATTCAAATTCAATCACAATCAAGATAATCGCAATTGAACATTTGTGCACACTTACGAACACAAAATTCCAATTGACACAAATATAAGCGAATTGCGTAAAGTAAGAATTTAAAGCGAATCGACACACAAGAGATGATTAGGGAGTTCCCCGGCTTTCGTGTCGTCCTCGCGGTCGGCCGGGTACGTCTCCCCCCAAATAACCAAACGGGTTATTTGAGAGTATTATTGATTAAAAACAGTTTGAACACAAGTGCACAATTTACAATGAATCCAATAAACCTATATTGACTCAAAAGTAAAACTATGCTAAACCTCAATCGACGAACGAATCTTCACCCTCTGATTCCAACGATTTTACCCGTGCAACTCCTTGCAACAATCGTCCAGCTGAGTCCTTCAATTCTTCTCGATTGATCCTTCAAGATATCGAACAATCTTGAATCCCTAGCGAGCAACCAAACCTCCTTCGCAAATCAACCCGATCACGATTCTGATTCACCGCGAATCGTACCGAACGTTATCGACCAAGCGTACAACTTCTATTGGATTGATCCCATACTCAATCTTCAATGATTGCAACTTGATGGAAGATGATGATCTTGTGAAGGATACACTTTGATCCCAATTTTTCACCCAAATTGTATCCAAAGTGTTTCTCTCAAAGCACTCTTGCTTTCTCACTGGTTCTCACTAGATTTTTCTCAGTTGTGTTACCAACAAATGATCACACACATTGCTATTTAAAGTGAAAATAGAATGAGCAAATTTGGGCATAATTTTTCAAACATGTATCGATACAAATGATCATTTGTATCGATACAAATGCTTTGACCAACGTTAAAAATGAAATTTTTGACCTTTGTATCGATACAAACACGGGTGTGTATCGATACAAATATCAGAATCTTGAAAATCTTGACTGATATGTATCGAAGCATGCAAGCATGATTCGATACATAATGAATTTTCTGGATTTTGAGAACATACAGATGTGTATCGATACATGCAAGCATGCTTCGATACACAGATGATGTTCTGTCTCTGAGAGACCACTTTTGTATCGATACAGACAATGTATGTATCGATACACAATGCACAAAATCAAACAGAAGTAATTTCATGACAAATGTATCGATACAACTATGTATGTATCGATACAAAATACCTAAAAGTCAGTTTTTCAAGGTTTAGAAAATAGTTCTTTGTTGTCAAGTCATTTGTAATGTTGCCAAAATATGTTCAATCCTATTTTCATGTGTTTTGACAATTATTAAAACATGAGGATGAACTGGTGCACTTACACGACTAAACTGGATCAAAGGGTAAATCCCATAACTCTTCCAAGTGTCTTTGAAATCCTTTTCGTCCCTATTTAGCCAAGGGATATAGTCCTTATGGGCAACGTAGGGGGCAGCTCTAAACAACTTAATAGAATTTTTCAAGTATTCAAAGTTGTAAGGGTTCGACTCGAAAATCCTAGGACCACAAGTTACATGCAAAGGGAAGAGATCATTTACCTCTTTCGATATAACCTCAGAATGTGGTGGATAAGGGCCACAGAAGGCATAGTCGTTCTTCTTCACAGAGAAAGGTATCATTAGCTGAGTTGCCCAAATCTTCCTTTCAGGCTCACTACCAGCAGGTTCTGGAACTACCTCTTCGCCATCTTCGAGAATAAGTAGATCTTTCCATTTGCCAGCAGATGGTATTTCAAAATCCAGGTTTGAAGCCATTGTTGAACAGTATTAAGAGTTTCAAGAAAAGGAAAGGGTTTTAGTGAAATCTGGAAAGAATGAGTTTTGATGGTTGAAATTATGATGAATCAACGCGGAATTGAATATAGAATCAATGTACCGGTTCAAAATCTCAGATTTGGCTGTGATTAAAGTTCAATTTTGCGAGAAATCAAAGATGAACAGTGTTCTGCGTAAAAGCCTCTGAGTTTGGAAGTTGGTAAAAAGTGCTTCTTTGTTTCTTGGTTACTATTTATAGGGAAACGTGTTTGGCTCAAAAAATAAATAAAAAAGAAATTCAAATAGTTTCTTTTCAACTTCTACGAGCGCCACGTCATCCACTACGCTAAAACCTTGGAACAATGATGGATTGTGGGGATCAAGGTGACAGTTACTTCTGTACGTGACATAAGCGTCGTCATTGGTAACAGTGTCAAGCACGTGGGTTCAAAAAATGTCTTTTCCTTTCTCGTTCGACTAACTCGATCGAAACAGGCATTTGGGGGCAATTTGTTAGCCCATATTTTTACTAAGTGAAAAATATGTTCTAAATGTATGATTAAAATAATTATGTTTAATTATATGGTTATTTTAAAAGTCATTAAATGTGTTTGGTTTTCAGAGCCAATGAATTTAGTGATCAATTATGCATGAACATATAATAAATGTTCTATTACTGAGCATTTCTCTTTAAAACTGCGTATTCTTCAGGATCCTTTCGATTTGGTCGAAGCTTCAGTAGGGTCGAAGCGTTCAGTAGTGCAGAAGAAAAGCGTGGACTTAGCGAAATATTCAAGGAAAGCATTGCTACTTCGATTTCGATAGACACAACGGCTAAATCAGAAGATAAGAAGAATTTCAAATTCAAAATACGTGTCAAAGACACGCGTCCTCTCTGTAGTTTTCTAGGCGTTAGTAGCAGTTAGGAATTAGTGTCTATAAATAGTTTAGTTATGTGATCGAGCAAAGGGTCACAATCATTATACAAAATCCTTACAAAACTCAAAGTACCCATGCTAACGAGAGAAACGAGTTCGAAAAGGAAAATGTATGTTCTGTGTACCATTTCTTTTCTTGTAAACATTTACATTTGAATGCAAATTTACAGTCTTTTCATATCTATCCCAATCAATCTTTATTTCGACTATTTCTTCCATTCTGTTTGTTCATTAGAATAAACATTCTTTCTTGTGATTCAAGTAACATAAAAACATTCAAACAATATTTATGAATCTAAGAACAATGATACATACTATTCACTTTGAAAACATAACCAAAAGCACTATGTCCCGAGATTTACTAGTTGATCTCTCTTGTAATAATCAAACTAGCGTTGTTTACCAAATTTCAGAGTAAACAACTCCAAAAGTGAAATTGGCTTTTCAAGAAGGACGCATCTTAAATTCTCTCTGAATATTTAGCATAGTTGTCAATTGTCATCCTAATTATAGTAATGTTTTGATAGCTTATCTTTTAAACATTGCTCGCCCTCAATTCTTGTTTGTTGTCTGCTTTTCCATTAATTTTTTATTTATCAAACAAAAAAAAATACTAAAATGCAGTACGTGAAATTTGAACTTAGAAGCACGCACATCAGTTTACACAAATGACACAATCACAACACTATTGACCACTTTGTATAATTTTTCATACTTAACTAATATTTAAACATTATCAACAAGTTTTATATAATGTAAACCAAAATTTAAGATCTTACATTTTATGCCTTGTGCTCAGGGTCATGATACCCAGGGCCGGCCATTATCTCATTTAATTGTAGTATGGTTTTAAAGCCTAAAACAAATGACGCAAGATGGTCAAATATATATAATTAGGTGAGCATCGAAATCATGGGAAGTCATCAATTCAGCAAAGAGTCGTGAGTTTGGTTAGAAGAATCAAAAGAATTGAAAAAAAAAATGGATAAAGTAATTGAAAGAAGGAATTGAGATATCTTTGACTTCTTTGCCTAAAAAAAAAACATCTTTAAATTCTTGAATGAACCTAATGGGATAGGAACCAATGCCAAATTTGGTCGTTTCTAATCATCTGGACCACCATGAGATTGAGTCTTCCATTCCATTTCAGGACCTTTACAGTTACCACTAGTGACTCAAAAATTACATGCTTTGTTTCTCAACCAATTTGATCACTCGTTAATCTTCTTCATCTCACTAATTAAAGAGATCCTTCCATTTTAACAACCTACTCATTTATAATCCTTTTTTTTCCCTATATTTAAAACTAGGGATTACGTTTGAGTGAAGTCATGTAGTTGGTACATTTGTAACTGTTCGATCAAGATCCGATAATTCAATTTTTAATTAAACAAAAGAAAAATTGTTTGAAAATCTGAACGGTACAATTTTAATCAGACAGTTCTTAAATGATGATTATACCCAGCTATATCGATTTTTGGTTGCACATAATTCAATTTGCGAAATAGCTAGACATTTGTTGGGATTGGATTTCCCACAGTTATTGCAACAACGCAACAACTGTTATAAACCATCCTATCAAAGATGAATAAATGAGATGAAAACTATGTTAATCTATCAAATCAACAATCAAATCAACAGGATATGAGTTAGAGTCGTCTGATCATAAATCAAGGGTTCTGATTGTCTTACGGCGTGTAACTATGTGAAACAGCTACAACAAAAAATTTGTTGGAGATTTTCCAAAATATACTTGAAAGGATGCAATAGTTGATTTGAAATAATATGCCTCTTGGTTTAGTCTTGCAACTTTCGAGAACAAGAGTGAATCATATCATTCACTACAAGAAATATATTTTTTGGCAACAATTTTTTTTGTTACTGGTCGCTGGCAAAATTATCTAAGGTAGTTTTGCCAGCGACTTGTAACAACTTTTAACGTATAAAATTGTTGCAAAAAATCATATTTCTTGTAGTGATTGTTTCATATTAATATTGCATGATATCTTTCAAGGATTGCTTCCCTTCATTAAATGATACGAGTTTCTCTATAAATAGAGAGATACTCATGAGGCAGAAACATACATCGAAGAATCATGTTCTCATGAGTCAAATTATGTCTAAATATTCTAAATCATTTCTTCTTTTCTCTAGTACACGAGAGTTATTGAATAAACTTTATTCTGTAAACTATTATTCATTGATATATTTGATGTGAGTGTGCAAATCATGTCAAGGTTTCCAAATTAAGTATTCTGATGGGGATTCGCCGGTTATAACTCATTTGCATCCAGTTTGCATAAACTGATGTGGACGAATCGAACATAAAGTTTAGTGTGATACACACGCTTTGGAATTTATGTGTAAAATTCATCATCTTCTTTTGTTTAAGTATTTGCAATAGACTTCCAACAAAAGTTCTCACAAAATTCATATCACATTTGTTCAAGAAAATTTGCATATGATATCAATACGTAAAGGTAAAACATTTCCTAGAAAAATTTATGTGAAAAAATATGTACTATTGTAATATTGTTGATTATTAGCAATTAAGTCATACGTTTCAAAATAGACATCACTTTTTTTTTTGTTACAAAAAATAGAAATAGACATCACTTTAACAATTTCATAGGAATTAATTAAGAAATGCAATTTTCCAATATTTGGCTCAATTTCTTTATCAAATATTCTGGTGACTATAATTTAATTCTTAAAGTGAGTAAGTAGAGTATTTGGAGTTCGTATTCCGACTCATGCGCTTATAAAATGTGAGTTACCTTTTTTTTTTTTTTTTTTTTTTTATAAAATGTGAGTTACCTATCAACAGAGCTAAGAGATACAGTTTTCTGATCTTTGGCTCACTTTGCTAGTGCATATAGCGAAAACTCGATTAAGAGAAAATAATCCATTTTGCATGTCTTACACATTATTTAATTATCGGAAAAAAAAGTCTTACACATTATTTGACAAAGATTAATCACCATTAAATTTAGTTCAGATGAGGGAGCTCACCTGAAGCATTTATTTAAATTTTGTATAATTTTTTTTTCCAATTTTATCCTTCTTCGGTTGTGAAGCATTACATTAGTTTTATATAATGCATGACTAATACAGACCGAATGCTTACTAACTATAAAATTCATTAAAATATTTGCACAACATCTAATATAAATTTTATTTACTAATATCTTTGAGTACAAATATTTTTGTCCTCAGTAATTCCACTTATCCACCTTAAAAGTAGAATGTCAAGTTATTAGGCTACTTGAAAAAAAAAACATTTAAACATAACCAAAAATAAATTAGTCTAAATAATAAAAAATTTGATCACTTTAATCGTATAATTAAGGGTTCCATTTTTACCTCTTTGTGTTAGAGAAAAGTGGCATGTATTCTGAATTTCCGATACGCTTTTCTATCCCAATCAAACAAATGATAAAGAGAAACATAAGATAATTAAATTTTGCCTCCATGAATTAGTTTCCCTACTCTTTTTTCAACTCTCTCAAATATATTCCACCCTTATCATGTGATGTAACTCTGAAAAAGTTTTCTTTTTGTTTACTTTATGGTCGGGATATGTTATTGAAATTGCATAATTATGTTAGAGTTTGACATTGGTAGGCCATGAGACCATGAGGGTGATCAGTGGGAGTATATATAATATCGAATGGTTGCAATACCATTCAACTTTTTGATTAATTTATTTTTTGAAAAAGCTAAATTAGCTCATTTAAATTAACACTGCTAAGAATCGGACATGAAATCTTACTTTTTGATTGGATTTTTAAAAGCAAACAAAGTAAAGATGCGCATTAACAAATTAACACATAGTTCCCTTTTGTTGGTGTGAAATGGATATTGATAATTTAAAGTGTGTGATGATATATTATAGAGTCGGATTATAAAATTTAAAGTGGTAGTATATAATTTTTGAATAAAAAGTTTTAAAGGGATATTGATACATCGTGTGTATGGTATTCACAAATCTTTCTCACCTTATTTATAATCATGAAGTTGTGTCAATGAGGGTAAGTAGCTGTGGAATAAGCACATGCCACACATTAATTAAACGAATGTCCATCACCTTACTGGATTCTGTTAATCAAGGACTTGGTGTGAGTGGGTTGGGCTGGGCCCCATGATGAGAACCCTGTCGTGTTATATATGATATGATATGATATTTGTGTGGAGTTTGTATTTAGGCCCCTATTATTACTCGCAGATCAAAATGTCCTTATAAGTATTCGTATTTTAGGAAATGAAGGAAATAAATTTCGTCATCTAGAAGACGAGATTATGTTAAAACATAGTAAGCCTGCATTGTCGCGCACATCTGAGCACAAAATACGCAATTTCGTCTCGTAGTTACCGAAATGCCAATTTTTTGAAATTTTGTCACCTAGAAGACGAAATTGTGTGTTTTGTCACATAGAAGATGAAATTTTGGCTAAACGTTGTAGACCTGCCTTATCGTGTACATCTGGGCACAAAAGACACAATTTCGTCTCGTAGTTACCGAAAAATCCATTTTTTGAAATTTTGTCACCTAGAAGACGAAATTGTGTGTTTTGTCACCTAGAAGATGAAATTTTGATTTTATGCAATTTCGTTTCCTAGAAACCATAGTATCCTGAGTGCAAAAGTGAGGGTATTTTGGGATTTTGGGGGGCCTGAGATCAACATGGGGGGCCTAGATAGCAATTTTCTTATGTGTCTAACAAAGTTGAATAGCCCAAATTAAAACTAAATGATAAATGAGTTTTTTTATAGATAAATTATTTGAGAGAATTCGAATTCAATTTTTGATAAATTTAATATTTGGTTATATTTTACTTATTCCCCAGTTAAATTCTGAGTCGAGTCTCATTTCCCTAAAAGTTACTCACTACGTTTCTTTTTAAGTGTCCGCTTAGAATAGTACTGTAACATCAAATTAAGAAAGTGTATTTTTGCACTTTATCTTCCTATTATACCCTAATTTTAATCCACCAATAAATTTTTATTTTTTTGAACACACTTTCTCTTTCCAATAAATTTAATATATTATGTATAAGGAAAAAACAAAATTTAATATGTCATGTACCAAATAAAAAATAAAAAATAAATATTTATTTTTTCAAATATATAGCATTAATTAGTTTTATTGAAAAAAATATGAGCAATTGACAAATCATACTTTTAAAACACTAAATGGACAGTTAAATAGAAACGTTAAATCCGACGTTTTTGGACATTTGAAAGAAATAGAGTAGTATAAATTAATTAAAAAATAAAAAGTTAAATAGCCCTAAGTTATTCAACGTAGTTTCAGCTATTATGTTTTTGTATAGTAAAATTATATCATAATGTTAAAAATTTAAAGTATAACCAAAATTCTTAACAAAAAGTAAATTTGAAAATATTAGATTTTTATATTTAGTCTAACTAACCTGAGTTTAAATATAACAAAAGGCCCAATTATCTAACAGAAAAATCTTAAAGTACACTTATTATTAAAAAAAATCTTGTATTCAAAGTCTACTTCATAATGTGGCGTTCAAGCAGGGGTAATATGATCCATTGATATTACGAGTAAACAACAATATAAGTTTATGCGAATGAGAAAGATTATGTTTTCCTGAGAACATTTATATGTGATATGATGGTTCAAGTAATAGAATAAAAAAAGTAACTTATACTAGAAATTTGGTAAAGAAGAAGCATGAGTATAAAGAAAAAGAGTAAGAATAAGCAATATGTAATAAAATAGTAAAATGGCAACAAGTAATCCTAAATTTTGGCATAGGTTGTATGAATGAATAGAAAAAAAAACCTAAATTTACTTTAAATAGGTGTATTTTATTGGGTTACTGTAAAAAAAAAGTGTATTTTATTGGGTTGACGATCTTATTTTATTCCATACTAAAACAAATCAAGACTGATTTTATATTTTGACGTAACTTGCGGGCCGGCCCGCCTCGCTTTTTAACAGGGGCGGAGCCAGGAATCAAACATAGGGGGGACTAAGTTTAAAATGCTGTATAATTATTTTTTTTAATAAAAAATATCGTATAACTTAGTATATATAAAAACTACTACATATATAAGAAATTTAAGAACATATAAGCAATATCCAAAATCAATATATGTAAATTTTTTAAGTATAAAGAATACTCAAAAGGTAAGACAAAATACACAACATGTTTTATGTTACAAGTTAAAAATCAATACAAAGTCCTTTTTAGCACTATGAACAAAACAATACATAAGTTTCACACACCAAAATAGCCAACAAAGACAAGCAACCACAATTACTAACCAAAGAGCCTCATTTCCAAAAAGTCTATAATAAATTTCACTCTAAACACATCTCATGTTTGCACAGTTTTTTTTACCGTAAAAGACAAAGACCTAATATATATAAATATATAGTAGTACTTCCTCTTGTACATTTTATAAGAGACAAATTGAGTAAAAAAAGATTGATTTATCTAAATTATATTATAAACCAAATACATCAATTTTTATTGACTCAATCGTCACTTATAAAAAAGAACTAAATATCATATTACTGGTACTATATAAAAAAAATTCAAAGAGGTAGGGGGGACCACAGCCACCCCCTGTCTCCCCTGTGCCTCCGCCCCTGCTTTTTAAGCGAGTTCAGCGGGGTGGGCCAATTAGAGGGGTTGAGCTCAAAACTTAGGCTCAAGCCGCGGGGGGGGGGGGGGGGGGGGGGGTAAACGGTCCAACACGACGGGTTGGACTCGTTTTACCACCCCTAATTCATATATCCAATGTACAAATGGTGACTATAAAATACACCTACAAAATACGATTGAGTTGAGCGATGGACCGATAAACAGTGACACGCTTGAGTTTCACAGAAGGTTGAATGAAACGGGGGAATACATGAATATCCAAAAAAATACAGAGTAAATGATATGGTGCAAGCAGGAGTACGATACACTTGCAAAAAACAATTAAGTTCAGTAAATGATATATCTAATTTATATTATAGAAATTTAGATATATAAATTATTTAATGAACTTAAAAAAACAACTTTTGCTTATAATATGTAAGGATGAAGTATTGTTTTTAACTTATATAAAATTAAAGAAAATGGTGCTAAAAAATACAAATCATATAATTTTTTTTTTAGCTTTCACCATCAGCTTAATTTGATTCGGAGTCAGTTTTAAGATCATGTGGTTTCAACTCTCTTCTGATTACAGTTGCGAGGATTAATCATAATTTTTTTTACCAAATTCAACATCAATCACCATTGATTTAACTAACTATTAATATGAATCATGAAATACATAATAATATCACACGATTCCAAACAGTAATTAATCTCAGTAATTAATATAAGATCAAACTGTTTGAACTATACTATGCAATAAAGCTTATCTGGTCCCTGTATGTTCCAAATTTTTTGGTCCCTTTTGGTCCCTGTATGTTCCAAATTTTTTGGTTTTCGTCCTTGCCGTCAGATTCCGTTTAAAAAAAGCTTATGTGGCAGACGGAATCACACGTGGCACTATGAGTAGGCAAGTGAAGCTGGTACAGTCACAAAGGAAGGATCAAAACCAAAAAATTTGGAACATACAGGGACAAAAATCAATTGTTTCATTGAAGTTCCTGATTTTTTCTGGAAAAAAATTTCCGATCTTTTTTCGGGAAAAAATTTCGATTTCAGATAAATATAATTTTGGAGTTTTTTCCGAAACAAGGTTTCCTATTTTTTTTCGCGAAAAAAGTTCCGATATTTATTCGGAAAAAATTTCATGATTTTTACCGGAAAAAAAGTTTCCGATCTTTTTTCTTTTTTTTGGGAAAAAATTTCAATTTTTTTCGAAAAAAAGTTCCCGATTTTTTTGCGGAAAAAAGTTTCGATATCACATAAATACAATTCCGAATTTTTTTCGTAAAAAAAGTTTGTGATCTTTTTTCGCGAAAGTTCCTGATTTTTTATGGAAAAAACTTTCCGATCTTTTTCGGGAAAAAATTTCGATTTCAGATAAATACAATTTCTGAGTTTTTTCCGAAAAAAAGTTTCCGATCTTTTTTCGCGAAAAAAGTTCTGATATTTTATTCGGAAAAAAGTTTCCGATCTTTTTTCGGGAAAAAGCAGGCCATGGAGTAGTTTCGGCTGCATTGGAATTGTTCTCCCATTTTCCACGATGTTTCTTATTGATGCTTGTCATATCTTGTTTCTTTTTGTTGTACCTTGATATTTTTTACTACCTTGTTGTATCCTGTTTAATGATGTATCCTTCTAAGTTCTAATCGATGTATTCCAGCACCTGTGTGTGCAATTTGAACTCCCGTTTTGTAATAATAAAGAACTCAGTACCTTTATAATAATTTTATGTTATATTTTAGATATTTAACGTGAGGTGTTATAAAATCATGAACTTTTTTTTTGAATAAAATATCAGAACTTTTTTCGCGAAAAAAGATCGAAAACCTTGTTTCGGAAAAAACTCCGAAATTGTATTTATCTGAAATCGAAACTTTTTCCGAAAAAACATCGAAAATTTTTCCCGAAAAAGATCGGAAATTTTTTTCCGGAAAAAATCAAGAACTTCAATAAAACAATTGATTTTTGTCCCTGTATGTTCCAAATTTTTTGGTTTTGGTCCTTCCTTTGTGACTGTACCAGCTTCACTTACCTACTCATAGTGCCACGTGTGGAACATACAGGGACCAAAAGGTCCTTTAAGCCATAAAATAATTTCAACCATTTATTGAAATCATACTGTTGATGCTGTAATCTCTATTAGTTCTTGTCATTCCTATGTGGAACATAAACCCAAATATGTACCCAAATGTGCTTTTTAAATATTCAGTCATGCAATTCCCAAAGCCATAGCCGTGGATTGGTGTTTCACAGGTTTTGTCTGAAGCATACTCCACTCCACCACACAACACAAGTTAATTTAAAGCAAAAACTATAATAGCAGTCAAGAAATTTAAAATAAAAAAATTGTTTAATACCAAAGGAATATTCAGCTTTCCCAATGCGACAAAAATACCCTTGAACTTGGGTTTGTAAACTATGTTGGGTATTTCATCATTCAGAAATGTTATCTTAACACTAGAATGTATCTACACTACCATACACCATAATACTGTTCCTAAATACACTAATTTTAATTTAATTTTAATTTCTTTTTCTCTCACCTCTCACTCTTCTCTCACTCTTGTATCACGCTCTCACTCTTCTCTCAGTCTTCTCTCACACTACTCTTTCTCCATCTCTTTCTCCATCAACGTACGCTCTGCTCCATCATCAACATATGCTCTGCCTCTCTCTCACGTTCTCACTCGTCTCTCACGCTTACTCACGGACCACCGCTCACTCACGGTCACTCACGGTTTCTTCTTCACTCACGGTAAGCATTCTTTCTTTAAAAACTATCAATTGGGGCTTTTGTGATTTTTGTTTCTTTATTATGTTTTGTTTCAAAATCAATTTAGCAAATCTGTTTTGGTATTGTATCTGAAATTGCAATTGTTGTTTCCAATTGTAGAAAATCAAATTGGGGAAAAACTCTCAAAATCTAGGTCTAAGAAAATCTAAGGTAAGCATTATTGTATTCTACTCCATTTTTAGTTTGAAATCTCTGTTATGAGAATTTTCTGATTTTTGATGACTTTGATTTTATTAATTTAAAGATAAATGAGTTTGTATGAATAATAATGTTATAAGTTGAAAAAAAAAATGACATGATAATATAGGAAATATATGTGGTTAGTTGTGTTTTAATAAGTGTGGAGTTGGTTCAAATATTTGGTTAAGCTGAAAGTTTTAAAAAAATTGGAAAGTTGACAAGTTATTTGTGGTGAAATCATGAACATGCTTTTTTTTTTTGTTTAATTTCATAATGATTTCAAATTCCAAACCTAATTATTTGAATCGATTAAGTGATTAAAGTATGGTTAGGTTAAATGAGCATGAAAATCCTTGAACATGATTTGGGGTTAATTAGATTAGGTTAATTTGTGGTAGACTTTATTTCATTGTTATTGTGATTTGTGAGATGAAGGATTACATTTGATGCATTAATTTTCATTGGCAGTAATTTTTTTGTGGCATCCAACTAAAATGCATTAAATTTGATCCTAAATTTAAAACTAACAAAAAAGTTTCATTTTTTAAATAACTTAATTATTGGGTATACTTTGAATTTATTGTTGATTCAATTCAGTGAGTTTTCATGGAAATGCCAATTGGAAATGCATTAATGCCGGAGATAAAGCATTTTTCGGCTGTGTTTACCGGCGGTGAGATACAATATCAGCAGCAACAATGGTTTTTTGATGAGAGAGACACATTTATGAATTGGCTTCGTAGCGAATTCGCAGCTGCGAATGCAATCATAGACTGTCTTGTTCAGCATTTAGGTGTTATTGGTGAGAGTGGTGAGTATGATGGTGTTGTTGGTGCAATTCAGCAGAGGAGAGTTAATTGGAATCAAGTGCTTCTTATGCAGCAGTACTATTCGGTTTCCGAGGTAGCGTATGCGCTACAGCAAGTGGCGTGGAGGAGGCAGAAGAGGTTTACAAAACCGGTTGTTAAGGAGTTTAGGAAGGTTAGGCAATGGCAGAGGTTTGAGGCTGTTAATAATGTTAAGGAAGGATGTAATTCTAGTGTAGATGATCATGGTAACAAAGTGAATTTTGCGGTTAAAGAGACTCGAGTAATTGACAAGAGTGAAGAACTTAAATTTGAGAACAAGGTTGAAACCAAGGATGATGTGAATTTCAATTTACAGAATAATGAGCAAAAGAAAGGTAATAATGTGTATGTTTTACTATTTGAATTATGGTTTTAAATTGCGGTTGTGATAGCATAGACGTTGTAATCCGTGAAACCACAATGTGATAGCAGTGATATTGTTATGATGTGCATTATATACTTAATTTGTATCCACATGATTTCAGGTCTATTGATTTGTTAATCATGTAGTTGTAATGTCTGCAAATTATTGTGCAGAATGGCTGTGTTTTAGTGCTTGTCAGGGGTGAAATTTTCCATTGTTTTGGCTGTCAATATGTGTTGTGATGCAAACCTCTACCTTGTCCGATTCTTTTTAGTATTTAGTCATTGGTTGTATTGGGGAAGTTCTTTGTATTAGGGGTACTCATTGTTTAGGAGTTTGTGAAGAGGTGGCCTCTTTTATCCACTGTTATGCTATTTGTATCAGACTTCTTCTTGTGTTTCAAGCACACCTTGTGCCTTGAACACCTTTAATGAATTTTTCTTTTGCCGTTTAAAAAAAAATTGCAATGTGAAGTCAATTGATTCGAATTACGTGCTTGAAGATGAAAGTTATAAGCTATTTAAGCTAGAAAAGTAGTTTACGATTGACATGATTTAGCTATAATTAAAGGTGGATAATTTTTACAAGTTTGGAAGATTTAAAACCAGTTAACAAAATATGTTACTCAACTCCACAATTATCTACACATAACTCCCCACATCAAGATCGGTAATAATTTCAAGCAATCTCACTATTTGTTCACGAGTGACGTTGTATATGAGACACCGTTATAATTGTTTGAAGAGAATAAAGTTAAAAAAAAAGTTATAGGTGGATAATTTTTACAAGTTTGGAAGATTTAAAACCCGTTAACCAAATATGTTACCCAACTCCACAGTTATCTACACATGACTCCCCACATCAAGATCGGTAATAATTTCAAACAATCTCACTATTTGCTTACGCGTGGAACTGTATATATGACACATTTCTGCTTTATTCTAAGGTGGAAAAGTTAAAACAAAGTTTAAGGTGAATGATTGTTTCAACTTTTGGGGATTTGGGTACGTTAACAAAAGTATATAAATAACTCCCCAGTTAATAACACATGACTCCCCAGTTATGTATTACTATGAATTTCAATGAATGTTACTATTTGCTCACGCGTGGAACTGTATATATGACACATTTCTGCTTTATTCTAAGGTGAAAAAGTTAAAACAAAGTTCAAGGTGAATGATTGTTTCATTTTTTGGGGATTTGGGTACGTTAACCAAATTATATAAATAACTCCCCAGTTAATAACACATGACTCCCCAGTTATGTATTACTATGAATTTCAATGAATGTTACTATTTGCTCACGCGTGGAACTGTATATATGACACATTGCAAATGATAAAGTTAAAATAAAGTTAAACAGGAATGATTTTTTTTAAGTTTTGAAGATTTTAAGTCAGTTAACCAACTCCGTTCTTTAACTCCTCAATTATCTACACATGAGTCCCCACATTTGTATTTCTAATAATTTAAAGGAATATGATTATTTGTTCACGCGTGACATTGTATATATATATGACACATTGCACATGATAAAGTTAAAATAAAGTTAAACATGAATGATTTTTTGTTTTGTTTTGAAGATTTTAAGTCAGTTAACCAATTATGTTCTCTAACTCCTCAGTTATCTGCACATGACTCCCCACATTTGTATTTGTAATAATTTCAAGGAATGTGATTATTTGTTCACGAGTGACATTATATATATGACACATTGCAGATGATAAAGTTAAAATAAAGTTAAACATGAATGATTATTTTTTTTTTTTTTATGTTTTGAAGATTTCAAATCAGTTAACCAATTATGTTCTCTAACTCCTCAGTTATCTAGACATGACTCCCCACATTTGTATTTGTAATAATTTCAACGAATGTGATTATTTGTTCACGAGTAACATTGTATATAAGACACATTGTAGATTTGTAGATGATAAAGTTAAATATGAATGATTTTTTCAATTTTGAAAAACTTTAAACTAGTTAACCATATTTGTTCTCTAACTCCTACGTTATTTACACATGAATCCCCACATGTGTATTAGTAATAATTTCAAGGAATCTCATTATATGTTCACGAGGGGCATTATATATGGGACACACTTCTGATGTTTGTAGATGATAACGTTGAAATAAATTTATAAGTGAATGATTTTTTCAAGTTTGGAAATTTTAAGTGTGTTAACCACATTTGTTCTTCAACTCTTCAGTTATTTACACATGACTCGCAACATCTGTATTGGTAATAATTTCAAATAATCTCCCTATTTGTTCACGAGGGGCATTTTATATGGGACACATTTCTGATTGTTCGCAAATGATAAAGTTAACAACAAACTTATAGGTGAATGATTTTTACAAATTTTTAAAATTTTAAGTCTGTTAACCATATTTGTTCCTCAGCTCCCCAATTATTTACAAATGACTCCCAAAATGTGTATTGATAATAATTTCAAAGAGATTCATCGAAGTTATGTTATGTCACTAATCCTAATCTATAACAAAGGTCAAAATAATATTAGAATAGGAATATAAACTCTTCTCTTCCCTAAAGTTATATATGAGAAGAAAGTTAGCTAATAACTATGATATTAATGCAAAGATTTGTTACCAAGAAACTTCATAAGCACAATCTATAACATGGATTATCCAAAGTCTTTGGCATCTATGTCCAAAACAAGCTAGCACATACAATAGAGCAATCATAAAATAAATAAAAGTGATTCAATATAACCACTTGTATACATATGGTCTCAACACTTTGTCCCCTGCATCAAGCAACATTTATCTCATCATCTAACTGAAGATTAAACCCGACTTTCACTTTTCTTGGTAAATGAAAAAGAAAAAAACGTTGAGAAAAAGAATACTATATGTTAAAGTAGCCAAATAGACATTCTCTCAAAGATGTTCTGCTCTCTTACCTTAGTTTTATGATACCACATGTAAATAAAGAGAGCAAGCTTCAATTCTCCATACAAGGGCAACCTGGATAAAAGTTGAGCATTAATTTATTGCAAAAATCTATACTATTAATCAAAATTCAACAATCATACAAATGAAATAAGCACTCACCACCCAATAACTACATCTGCAAATTTTTCTAGTACTGTGAGAAAAGCCACAATGATCCTACAAATTAAGGATGCACAAAGACATAAATTAGGGGCACTAGCTCTTAAATCAAACAATTATTTATGATAACACCTGTGAAGCTTATGATGTGATTATTGCACATCCCAGACAACATTATCATACCATAGAAAAGAACCAAAGTATCTTCTAATAAAGCAAAAAAAAAAGTAACATATTGCAACATCAAAACCTCAATATATGAAAGAACAAAAAGCATAGTGTAAGTGTTTCAAAAAATTACCTTTGATAATGCGTTTGAATTCATATTTTTTTATCAACAATATTCACAGTCTGCCACGGCAAAAAAAAAGTTTAATAGAATGCACTTTATTTTCATAAGAGTAGCTAGAGAATCAAAATAAAAGAAGCATAACTTATATCAATTAGCATTCAAGATGTTGTAATTGACCAAGAAGCATAATCAAAATATTTCTCATATCAGTCACAACCACAGTTGAATGCTTTGCTAATGCAATTCCTAAAATAGCTCACAATGTTAAATGCTTTGATTCTACTGTGGTTCTTCGATTTTGCAATCTTAACAGTACACAACATATCATCAAATGACTACAAATTTTACCATTTAAACAACTAAATCTCTCAACCATAGAACAATCTCTTGTATGTATACGATTACAATTAGAGTTTATGTGTAATCCTTCATCTCACAAAACACAATAACAATGAAATAAAGTCTACCACAAATTAATCTAACCTAATTAACCCCAAATCATGTTCAAAGATTTTCATGCTCATTTAACCTAACCATACTTTAATCACTTAATCAATTCAAATAATTATGTTTGAAATTTGAAATCATTGTGAAATTAAACAAAAAAAAGGAGCATATTCATGATTTCAACTTTCCAATTTTTTTAAAACTTTCAGGTTAACCAAATATTTGAACCAACTCCACACTTATTAAAACACAACTAACAACATATATTTCCTATATTATCATGTCATTTTTTTTTCAACTTATAACATTATTATTCATACAAACTCATATATCTTTAAATTAATAAAATCAAAGTCATTAAAAATCAAAAAATTCTCATAAGAGAGATTCCAAACTAAAAATGGAGTAGAATAAATCGATTACCGTTAACTATTGGAGGCTGAAGTAGGAGGCGACAGAGACTTCGAGTCGGCGATGGTGGCAGAGGAGTGTGGTGTTCGTGTTCTTAAACCTAGCTTTTGAGATTTTTCCCCCAATTTGATTTTTTACAATTGAAAACAACAGTTGCAATTTCAGATACAATACCAAAACAGATTTGCTAAATTGATTTTGAAACAAAACATAAATAAAGACACAAAAATCACAAAAGCCCCAATTGATAATTTTTAAAGAAAGAATGCTTACCGTGAGTGAAGAAGAAACCGTGAGTGACCGTGAGTGAGCGGCGGTCCGTGAGTAAGCGTGAGAGACGAGTGAGAACGTGAGAGAGAGGCAGAGCATATGTTGATGATGGATAAATTGAAACGATGAGAGGGGGAGAGAGTGAGCGGCGGGTTTGTGAGAGAATAGAGTGAGTGAGAGCGTGAGAGAAGAGTGAGAGCGGCGGTGGGTTTGTGAGAGAACAGAGTGAGAACGTGAGAGAAGAAAGAGTGAGAGCGTGAGAGAAGAGTGAGAGCTGAGAGAAAAAGAAAATTAAATTAAATTAAAACTAGTGTATTTAGCAACAGTATTGTATGGTGTAAGCTGGTGTATATACCGTATGGAGTCAAAATAACATTTCTGTTGTTCTTTTACGTTTGCATAAAAAGTTGGGTCCTTCAGTCTTCAACATAGCTTCTACTACTTTTGGAACTTTGTTGTTTTGATACTGCCGCAAGTTATTATCTGACTTTGTTGTTTTGATTTATGATATTGAATGGTTGTATAACTAATGACATGTTACTTTGTATTTGTTATATATGGTCGTATTAACTTAATTTGGATGTACGTTGAATGCGGTGGAACTTGTAGTATCATGTACTCAATTTTTAATTTTGGATCGTTTTTATTGTGAAGTTATATATGTTTATTTGCAAGTTATGTTTTGGATACTAGCATATTGGTTAAAAAAATGCTGGATTTGAAAGAAAAAAAAAAGCAGGATTATAAAAAAAAATCGAAGCTTTTACATCTAAGGACAGTTTTGGCAGATGTGAAGAGCGACGCTTTTACAACTGTGAAAATGTTAAGACAGATGTAAAAAGTCCAATTAAATTTTAAAAAATAATTTAAAATATGATTTTCACATCAGCGGAACAATGAACCAGATGTAAAATGTTCACTTTTTACATATGACGGAGCCAGTTGTAAAAAGTGTCCAACTTACTATAACTCGTAGGTTTATGACTGACTTTTGCCAGATGTAAAAGGTGTTTTTCGCCAGATGTAAAAAGTGTTTTCTGCACTAGTGTTGTTTCCACTGGTATGTGCACATTTGTTGAAAATTGAAATGATACCTGTAACATCCCTAGTTTTAACTAATAAAAGAGTATTATTGGAGATAAGTTGAGAATATGTGATCTAGTGTGGAGAAAATATTAATTTATACAAGTAAATTGGTGTCAAGTGGAAGGGCCAAAGGGGAATTAAACATAAGGCATATGGCAATATTAGTATTTATATCAAGACTAAGACCTATTTTTCCAAACGCTTTTCCATTCTTGCAATCAGTAAAACAAAACCCACACCCTTCTTCTTCTCTCTTCACGCCAAACCACACCATTACCATACCCATTTCCAATTCTACACAAGATCATCACCATCATGCCATCTCTAACATGCAATTGGAGATTGAAGTTATGTGGGCTACTAGAACAAGGTGAGAACATCATAGAACTTTCCTCTTCCTCTCTAACCGTCCCATCCCTTTATGTCTCAAGTTTCATAGATTAGTAATTACTCTAAAATTTTGTCCATGCATGTGCAAATTGGAACCTCCATTAGCCTTCTCCATCGTGTAGTAGTGAAGGTAAGGGAACAAAATTGAATTCTTCCATTCCTTTTGATATTTCACAATCGGAGCCTAAACCCCATTTCTTCTCATACATGTTGAAGCATACTACTATCAAGTTCAGAGATTACTTTCATTGAGGAGACAGAGAGCACGAACGTGGCATGGTTCTGGTCCTGAATCATTATGGAAACAAGGTTCAATTGAAAGAGTTAAGTGAAACCTGTATTCTTGACACACCCTCACTAAATCAGTAAGTACTCTCTGCTCATAACTCTGATTCCGTTGATTCTTTTTGGAATAGTTTCCTATCGAAATTTCGGTCGTTTTGACGTAAGTTTCCCTAATTTTGGCCCAATAACGAAGTCTGTACGAATTTTTGAAGTTGGTTGTTCAACACAGATTTCTGCAGAATTCGTGTTTTGGTTAGGGCTGTACTTAAAAGGTAATTTCTCACTCTTCATGACTTCAATTGAAATTCCGTTTGTTGGTATAGGTAACTAACACAATTATGGTCAGTTGAGTTTCAGTCTGGTAATTTTTAGAGGCGAATTATGTTCTGGAGATGTTTTTAAGTTGGAGGTAAAAATTGGATTTCTGCTGAAATTATATTTGGACAGGTCTGCACAAACACTGTTAATACTCTCTCTCTGTAACTCCAATTGAAACAGTTCCTTTTGTTGTAGTTAGATAACTCAGTTTCGGTCGTTTTGACTTAGGTTTCGTAATTTTTGGCTCAAATTGAGGTCGGAACAAATTTATGAAGTGAAGGTGTTAAAACTGAATTTTCTGCAGTAGAGGATTTAATGCTAGCTCTCAGTTGTTCTTCTCAAGTTTGTTAGCCCAGTCTCAAGCTTCAATCCCAAGTGGGTTCTTAGGATAGTGTAGATAGTATCCCCAAGATCATAAATTTGCATGTTAACTTAGGGAAAATTTAGGAAAAGTTGTGTGAGGGAAATTAATCCCAAATTTTCCCTCCATTCTGTTCTGTATTTTGTACGTTATCTTGCTGCACTGGCTAAAAATGAGGATTGTAGGTGTTATTTTGATAAAATAGTGAATTTTGCAAAACAGGGTATTTTCTAGATGAACTCGCCGTAGCGAGTAGCTGGCGAGTATTCATGGCGAGCTGGGTTCTGGGCTGATGATACACGCCATGGCGAGCTTCTGCTCGCCACAGCGAGTTGATTTAGGTCAGGACCTATAATCTCGCCATGGCGAGCTGGTGACTCGCCATAGCGAGCTTGTACAGAACTTGCCTACATTTTCTATTTTTCTAACGAACTTCACACACTCATTTTATATTCTCATCAGAGTCAGATAGTTTGCAGTAATATAATTAATATAATGTCGAACAGAATGTTAATCACAGATAATTGTTAGGGCATAACTTAGAATATTATTAGGTTTGTATGCTCCCCGGGTTTTGGGAATTATGGTAGTAATTACTAATTTAGTAACAGTCAATTATGAGCGATTTGTGATATTGCGCTATGGACTCCCAATGGGATAATCCATTAGGATATGTTATTGTGAGCTGCATGCCGTGACCGAATCGGTTGACGGATATGGCAGGCCTCTGAGACCTGCTCACCTCAGAGTGTCCTTGTGTTTAAAATGAATAAGAGTTTGTTATCCGTGTTACACTTTTATTTTATGCAAATATGATTATGATAATGTTAGTATTGAAACAACTGTTTAGGTGCCCTGGTGTAGTCACCATTAGGAGGGTAGTAGGACTCACTGAGGCTTAGTAGTCTCACCTCACTCCAAACCAATTTTTTAAGGTAGACAGGTTAACTGGAGCAAGGACCAGGATGGAGCTGATGATTGAAGATGACCTTGGATCATCGCATTAGACGATTTAGTCTACCCTTGTTTTAGTTTATCTGTATATCTTGGATTTCTATTCTATTTTTCGCTGTATTACTTAAGTTCGTCAATTGATGTAAAGAAATGTTCTTGTGATTTCAGTTGTTTACTCCTTAATTTGTTGTACTCAGATCCAATTATTTATGTCTTGACTAAATATTCTAGATATTTTGGTTGGGGTGTTATAATTGGTATCAGAGCAGGTCGATCCAGTATCGGACCTTGCCACGAGTCATTACAACTCTTTCCTAAGTAATACAGACCCTTTGGATCTGGACTGTTTACGCTGAAACCATTGCGTGCTGAGCCTGATCAGCTCAGTATTGTGTATGGTAGGCAGGGTATTATGGTTTAGAACTAAAGTGAACTCTGAAACGCCAGTGTTAAGATCATAGTGAAGTTGCAATCGAGGAGCAGTCGTTGAAGGGAAATCTTATAAGTGAATTTTGGAATGGTGGCAAAAGGTGCCACAGGAGTAAGTTGTGTAAACCAACCAAGAAATGCAAGTGTACCATTATACTGAAGTGTGTCGTGCCCAACAGTATTCAACTGACACTGTGTCAGGTAAACTTCCTGAGCATAGAAATAACCTTATCCTACCGAGAGCCTAATTTCAGCCAAGTCTATTGAGTGAGTAACACCAAATAGCGGTAGTAGTAAACCAAAACTCCTTCCGGAATAGTTAGTTGTTCAGTGCAAGCGAGAAATTCATGTTAGCAAAACTTAATTAGACCTCATCCATGTTCCATTAGTTTTTGAGATTCCAACTCGACTAGACTACCCCAAGACTATCAAACCTTGATGTTCTCAATGGAACGAGTACACTCTTTCTAAGAAGGAGCTAATATTTAAACTCAACCACTAGAGATTCATTTTTAACTAGTCTGGTGATTAGGATCCTTATTAGCAATATCGTACCCGAGGACACGTCGTAAGTAGCACCACTCTTATGTTTCTAAAACTAGTAACTCAGTGTGGTAGACCGGTTAGACATCTCAGCAATATAAACCTCAAGTCGAATTACTTAAGTTAGAGAAACCGAATTAGAACACAAGCACACTCCAATATTCCTTCAATACCACCTTAGGGGACTATCCTCTAGAACGTCAACGTTAGGATGCCATCTGCTACGTTGCCTCGACCGTACAGCTCACAACAGTATCCCTATGATACCATTAGGAATTGAGCCTTAACTCATAGAAACAGTTAGGACCTCCATTTAGACAACACCAGCATTTGGCTTTCAAACCCAATCAACCTTTGGAGACCGAACTTCGACTAAAATTAACAGCTAGAAAATTGCTTGTGACACTGTTAGTCATCTAAACCAATTGAGGGACACTATCATTGTATAGTTAGGAGCTAATATTAGTACCATACCATGTAAAGCATAACCTTGCCTCACATCAAAACCGAATTCTCCTTTAGTACTACCCGTTATCCCCATAGGTTTATTAAGGATCGTCACTTACGTAAACAAAAATTAGAAACTTAGCATTACAAGCCAATTAGCTGCGACGATAAGAATAGTTGAATCGTAGCACCGTACTTACACATTTTATGACCACGACCTATTAACCTAACGCTCATAATACTACCTTTAGATGCCAGTAAAAAGAATCAGCATACCACTATACACCAGCAAACGCACCTAACCATCGCGGGATAAGTCTTGATTAGAATGATAGTTAGGAGTTACCGATAGCACAATTAGTCCCCGTAATGAACTCGTTGCATGTTGTCCTTGAGTAGTTTAGAAGCCATTAAGTTCAGTTCGATCATTCATCAACCAAGTTCCTATATTTGAACCCTGAAACTAAGAAAATAGTAAGATCAGTTAACCAGTCAGTTGAGAACGGTCATCCAATTACCTTAGACTAGTGACATGGGTTGTAGACGCAATTAGCTGCCTCTATTCAAGGAGTAGAATGAACCAGCCATACTTTATCACTGTCTTTATACCAACCAGTTAGACTACCGTTTAGAATGTTAATACTAGGCGCTAAGAGATGTAGAGCCAACTCAATCAGTTCGGAACCCATATTAGCGCCCGGCAGTAGAAGACATAACTTGATTAGAGTGATTTATCGAAGTCGTTGTTAAGAACCTCAGCCACCTAGAACAATCCTTTAGGTATATGTCAGATAACCAAAGACAAGTAACTAAATTTTACCATTCGCCTCAGTCAGCCGCCCGACACTTTCACATATTCCGATCTTTCAGCCGGATACTAAGTGGATCAGTTAAACCTTCCCGTAAGAGCTGGTCAACGAAAAACTTGAGTGAAGACTTAGTTGTCCCAACTTGAAGGAACTAGAAAAAGTAGAATCGTGGAAAATTAGTCTGGACCCAATAGGAGACCAATCTTCAATTACCTTTCACTCGTCCTGGATCCTCTCTCAGTCTACTCGTCGAATCGAGCAATGTTCAATTCTACGTTCACAAGTCTTGGAACACCAAGAGTATGTGTACTCTCTGACTTGTCTGATTATGTCTCAGATGGATAAGTTCTTCTCGTGCCATTAATGCTTGTCAGCCTCGTGCAATGTCTCAATTCATTAGGATGCAAACTTTTCAGAAATCTTTCGAAGCCAGTTAATTACACTATCAGCGTTAGACGTCACTCTTTGATCACCACATTAAGTGTTTCCAGTTTTCAGTTGTGTTGTTTTAACTTCAACAATCTGTGGAAGTCAATTATTCTTGAAAAGGTCAAGAATGATTTCAACTCAATTTATTGCCATTTTAGTTGATCTGTTAATCAACATCCTTAACTGTTCTGACACAAATGACTTAGCTCAGTATCAGCATATCAGTTAAACTTCGTACACTCGAATCTGTTAATCAGTTCTTTAATGTAATTAGTTGTCTATCTCTTCGTAGCATCATCTGCCGAAATCAGAATTAAGTTCGAATAATTTCCAATTCAATGGACGTAGGCTCTGCAAGTGTAATCTATGTTGAGGAATCGAGCCTTTCAGTTACGTGTTCTAAACCATGTGAGACCAAGTGTTAAGCCTGAGTATCTCGACCAGGATATTCTAACTCCAAGTTCAGTTACAAGTAACCGGTTCATATAAGTGCAGGAGTTAATTACTTGCTCAGAATGATATACCATTCTTATTAGAAACCCTTCCTATCCCTAGTGATCCGTTAGATGTTTCAGTGAACCGTCCTAAAACAAGCCATTCAATTCAGCTTCAACATTACAAGTTCAAACCTTAAGTGTTCAACTAGCCAAGTTTAGAATGTGATTGCTTTAGCCAAGTTTCTATACACACTACAAGAAATATTGTTTTTCGCAGCGACTTTTTCGCAGCGACATTTAAATTGATGACAAAAACATACATATAGCAACAATTTATTTAAGTTATTGTTATAAGTTAGTTTTTTTCTCAACAACTATGTTGTCGCTGGGAAAAATTACTTATCCTAACAATAATTATTGTTGCCGCTAATCGTATGTTTTTTTGCAACAAACCTTGTAAATTGTTGGGAAACCAACGATTACTATTTTTTATGCGTATCTTTTACGTGGTTTTTGTTCCTATATTTATGCGTAGATTTGTTTTAACTTAAATTTTTTATCTTTTTTTTTATCTTATTTTTAAGTTTTGTATCTTTTATTATATCTTTAGAAATAAAATCTATAATATTTAAGACCAAAAAAAAAAACTATAATATTAAAGCTAGAAAATTTGCAATATTATTATACTATTTTTTTTTACAATAATAAATGACAAATTATTTGTTTAGTTAATAATAATAAAAAAAAAAGTGAACACGTACGCTTTCTATTCCGCACACAGCTTTCACTCTTCTCTCTCCGTCGTTCCGTTCCGGCGCCGATCGCCGCCCCCTGTGCCGCCGTACGCCGCTCACGTATGCTCTGTGTATTTCTTCACATTTGGTACCAATTTCTTGTTTAACATTTGGGTTTTCCCCTCTTTTGAACTATATTGAAAATAGATTAATGATTTTTGTTACTCATTTGGATTCATCTTCTGCATTCTCTCTACTTCCTCAATTATTAATTATTGTTTCAATGATTTCTGAGTTAATCTTCTAGGTATTTGCAAATGAATTGTTTGGTATTGTTCTTGGCATTTTAACTTGTTTCAAACAATTGAGTTAGACAATGTAGATATGTCTAGAAGTGATTATTTACAAAAACCCCTTTCCTTTTTGACAATTGAGTTAAATAATGTAGAGATGTCTAAAAGTGATAATGTAGTGTTATTTATGCAGTACTTTTAATGATCCTGAGTTTTGAGTTTCTAGAAGTGACAATAGAGATGTCTAGATTTTGTTGTACAATGGAATCCTTATGCTTACTTATCACCTGTCTATCTGCCTGCATACCATAATGTTATGATTTAGATTCAGATTGATTAGTGGCTTGTTCCTTTCTTGCTGCTGACAACTTACAAGAGAAAGATGCTTTGTTTGTATCTTTGATCATTGCATATAATAAAGAAGAAGCGTAGTTTCTGAATATGATTAGGATTTGAGATTGTACTGGTGGACAATTGATAGTTTAATTCGGTCGCAGATCAGGTTTTGGTTTACTGTAAAGCAAAAATTGGTTAAATGATGAATTATTAAAAGCTTTTCTTAAAGAAAATTTATAAATCTATTGGATTTTTCTATAAACGAGGATGATTATGTAGAGAATATAGACTCTGATTCCGAATAAAAATATTTTTTTAGTACTATTGCTTATATAATATATTTTGCTTATTTTTATCTAATTACATAATTGAATTTTACCTTAGAATCAAAGAAATGGATGATTATATTCCTAGATTTGTGAAAGGCAGTCTGAATTAATTCTTTTTTATAGTGGCATAAGCTGTTTGATATTGTGGGATTGTGGTTGTATCTCATAATCCCTATCCTGTTGAGTGCGGATCTGCAGAAATTGTTATCAATTTCTACTTGCAGTCAGGTTAGCCATATGTTTTTTGGACCAGTGATGATTGATTAATTTGATTTGGCTTGGTTATGGTTCAAGAGTATATGATAAAAACTACTCAAGTACTTTTTCTTTCTGAGTACAATTTGTCCTTTAGGGGATAGTTATGCCTGAAATTGTGTTTCTTTTTTGTGAAGCAATTGGACGAGTTGCAGGTCATTAGGGGATTCATTAATGCTGCAAAGAGGCTCAAGACTCTGCAAATGAGATTGGAGTGACGGCGAGAAATGACAATATATGTTAAAATATTGTATTGTCTACTATCTGTGAATGGAGCTGCTTGAATTAGATGTTGTATCCGCGATCGTGTTACAAATATTTTGCTGGTTTTCCTGTTAGTTTGTTGCAGCTGCTGCTTGTATTAGTGTTGGGGCTATTTGTGTGTTACTTCCTTTTTCCTTTATTGCTCTTGGTTGTATCTTATTATGCCCTTCCTTTTTAGTTTGATTGGAAAGATGATATAATTTTCCTAATCTCAGGGATATGCACAATATAGCACCGATGGACTCAAGGATATTGATAAATTGGTGATTGACTATCTGCAGCAGCATTCAAACATGTGAGTTATTATAATTCAGAAAAAGTTTAGTTTTATTTGTTACCTTTCATTAATGACTTCAAGTTTAGTTGTATTTGTTACCTTGTCAACTAAAGAATATATAGCTGAGGATCATGCTAGAATTGGGACAAGAACCGCTGATGATATTGTTGTTGGTCTTTTGGTTCACAGATATCTGATGTAGATAATTTGTAGATCAATTAATCTATTAGTATATGCTAAAATACCGTATGAATCATGTTTGTCGACTAAATTATTGTAGTACACTTTAAATGGTCTAAAGTCTTAATCATTTGTGTGTTTTAAAGTGTTATTGGAGGCAATAAAATCTGCTTGTGACATGAACCTGCAGCAAGTAACTTTTGAAAGTGATGCATAGGTTGTGGTTGAAGCTATACACACTAACCATGTAGGTGAGTCTGTTTTTAGTACATTAATATAATCTAAGGTTTTGGCCTTTGCGTGGAAGTTATTGCGCAACCGCATTCCGACAAGGGCAAATTTGGCGTATCGAGGGATTGCCGTTAATGGGGGTGTGGTGACTTGTGTGCAATGTCAAGGAATGGAGGAAACTGTGACACACTTATTTTTGTTCTGTGATTTTTCTGATAAGGTGTGGAAGGCTATTTTCCGGTGGCTTGGCTTAGTGATTATTTTACCACCGAACCTTTCGATGCTTTTTGAATGCTTTACAAGTGCGGCTGGGTCCAAGAATCTGAGGCGGGGTTTTTCCTTGATTTGGCTCGTGACAGTGTGGTCGATTTGGAGGTCGAGAAATAACATCATCTTCTCGAATGGAGTTGCCGAGCCGGATGAGGTGATTGAAGCAATTAAGTTGCTTTCTTGGAGGTGGTGATAAGTCGGCATAAACTACCGATTTGTCTTTTTTACGAATGATATTGGGATCCGGGATTGTGTTTACGCCGTTAGGCCGTCTGTGTCCCTCTGGTGCTTGCCTACAGTATATCGGCTGCTGGATTTTTGCTGTAGTTTTTCTGCGTTATGCCTGCTGCTGGTTTGGTGTTTGACAGTAAGGGCGTGTGCCTTTAGGTGCTTTGTTTAGTTGTTTATTTGTAGCAGGTGTGTGCCTTGAGGTGTGTCTTTTGTGCCTCTGTATATATGTACAAGTCCTTCTTGTATTTTTATCTCATTAATAAAGTTTAGCCTCTTTCAAAAAAATAAATCTAGTATTAAGAGGTTGTTATTAAATCTAGATAAGAAATAAAACTCTAGATTTTTTTTTTGGACAAAAAAAAAACTCTAGTTAAAATAGAAAATCATGTAGATTCTATAAAGAAAAAAAAAGTGATAAGTTAGAAATAACTCAACAAAATAACATCAAATAAAAAATTTAATGGCAACTCAAACAACACTCACATTAATTTTAGGAATACAAACAAACAGATAAGATTTAACCAAAAAATAAATTTGTTTTTTCATCTCTCCAACTATAAATCTTTAACTCATCTCTCTCACTTTAAATCTTTAACTCTCTTGTAAATCGCCCGTGATCAAAGACTACGGGATAAATCACAAATTGTTCTATAATACTTCATTGAACAAGTAAGTGGATTTTTATATTTTCTAAATACATTCTATGTTTTCAATTTTATTATGGGTTCTAGATTTCTAGGAATCATACGTAAACTAAATTCACAAGGTTAGAGTTTATGTAACGAATAATTTCTTAAATCAAACATCATCGATAATTAACAAAACCTTATTAGAAAATATAATAATCAACAAAATCCTTGCAAAATTGAATTTGTCTTGTTTCTTTGTTTTCAAACCGACTCTTTGAATAGTTGTCGTGCCTAGAGTTACATAGATAGTACTTTGTTGATGTCCTTATTTTTCTTTTTGTAACCGATTTTTTAAAAACAAATAACAAAAAATTCTGAATAATTTTAAAAGACAAAACTTATAACCTATAGATATTTGTGGTGTTGTTCACCAATTTGAACAAAACGCGTGTATGCATCTTGCTAACTTCGAATTCATATCGTTACTAATTTCTCTTTGGAAATTGCTTAAAGGCATGACAACTTTGTTGACGTACACGGATGCCTTGCAAACTCATGATATAGTAACCATTTGATCACCCAAAAAAGCAATCCACTTCTTACTACATAATCAGACCCAAAATAACATGAATTATTAGTCCACTTCTTACTACTGAATCCTTGCAATACTAATAATCCTTGCAATACTAATAGTTCATTCCACTTATTATTATTGTTATTTTGGGTCTGATTTTGGGACTGAATCCTTGCAATCCACTTATTATAGTTTCGAATGTATACATGTGTAAGCACCTGCCACCTCTTGTTCCCTTGCACATAGTGCTAGTATTGCAAGGATTCAGTCCAAAAAACTTGGTCAGTTTTGATATATAGAGCACACAAGTACCTCTTTTTTCTAACATACTTCTATATTTGTTTTCTTTTAATAGTTATGGCAGCCTCAAATTATGGTTCAGGTTTACCACTTTCAAATTCTTTAAATACTACCATAAATCAACAACAAGAAGGTACTATTTATCTGTGTTGTTTAACTTTAAATTTTCTTACTCATATACTATTTATTCTTATATTTTCATCTTAAAATTTCACTTTATATATACTTCTCATAATTTTCTCATTTAGGTCAAAATGCCATAGAATGTACAAATACAGAGAAAAAGGGAAGAGGAAGAACTAGTGGCTTAGGTGTCGCAAAAAAAAAAGAAAAAGAGTGCTACCGGAAAATTACATGTTGATATTTCAATCGATAAAATGGTAGCTGTTGGACCAGGAGCTGCAAATTTTGTGACTGAGATCTCAATCATTGTCCTAAAGAATGCTCCTTTTAATGTCAAAAAGTGGAAAAACATACCAGAAGATATATTTAACAAGATAGTTTCCAAAGTTTTGGTAAATTTTAATCTTCTACAGTTTTATTTTATTTCTTTTATGAAGAACTTACAATAGTTTTATTTTAATTGTTTAGTGCATGATGCTTTTGACATTGATAATACAACACATAATAGAGAAGTTATTCTTGATACTGCTAAAAGACTATATCGAAATCGTAGATGTAGATTTCATCGACATTTTAACCAATACAAGACAAATGAAATAGCTTTGGAACATAGACCAGATGATGTAGGTGAAGATGACTGGAAGTTTTTGGTAGATTATTTTTCAAGTCCTAACTATAAGGTATAATTGTATTTAATCTACTATAAATATAGATGATTTATGTAAACCATTACTGTATTTTATGTGTACTATTTTTAGGTAATCAGTGAGAGGAACAAATTAAATAAAGCAAAACAAGTTATTAATCATAGATGTGGAAGAAAGTCATTTCAAGCCGTGAGCCATGATGCGGTAATCAATAACATTATGAACTATAGTTTTTTTTAATTTTTTTTACGTATATTGTTCATTGAATTGACAACTTAATGATGTAAATTTGTCTATAGAGAGACCCTGAAACTCAAAAAGAACCCAACTATCAAGACTTGTGGCGAATGACTCACACAAATAGCAATGGAGAATGGATAAATGATGATTCTAAGGAAGTTCACGTAAGTCATGTTTAAGTGCGAAGTAATTGTGATTAATTTGTTATTTCTAATTGTAAAATATATAATTGTGATTAATTTGTTATTTCTAATTATAAAATATTTTTAATAGACAAAGGTTCAAGAACGTTGTTCAGAGCTTCTAGAACTCGGATATATGGACGAAGATAAAGACAAACTTACAAATACTGCTTTTGAAGCAGTTGTAGGAGTAAGATCAGGATATAGTCATGGGTTAGGAGCTGGAATTAAACCACAAAAGGGAAAAAATATTGCAGGTTTACATGAAGAATTGAAAAAGGAGTGTGAAAAGAGACATGACATCAAAAAGAAATTAAAAGATGTAAAGACTCAACGCCAAAAAGAACTAAAAATGATGGAAGAAATGACAGCAAAGACTGAAGAGAGTCAAAGACAACTTAAAGAGAGTCAAAGACAACTTGGAGAAAAAGTGGACAAACAAGTTGAAGCAAAAGTGGCAACTATGCTTCGTCAAATGCTGAATATTCCGGTAAGTATATAAATAGTTCTTTTTGGTACAAAATATAATAAATTAGTTGTTCATATTATAAAATTCTATTATTTTATTATATTGAATTAATATATCTTATGGGTGTTATTTGAAATATTTATATAGAGTGGAGAATCTTCTAGTGCACTGGATAGAGTCAGCTGAATCTAATCACAAAGTTAATAAAGAAGAATTGATGTTGTCGCCTCCGGGGCTTTTGGTTTGTCTGTCAGCAATGGTGTTTTGTATTTCACTACCTTTTATTTGGGTGTTAATTTTTAGTTGTTTTTACTAGAACAAGATAATTTAGAATATTTTTTCATTTTTGATGTTGACGTACAATGATAATTTACGACATTTTAATATTTTAAAGTTACTATAATTTGTGCTTATGTTTCTTGATTAAAAACATTACAATGTAAAAGAATTTATTTATGCATAGTTATGACAATTGAAATTCAATGGTTGATGCAAATTTCTGATAAAAAAATAATAAAACTATATAATGACATTTATAGTTGGGAAATTTAATTTAATCCAACAATTTTTATTGTTGAGATATAAAAGATATAACAACAATTTATATCGTTGACAAAAATAATTTTTTCGCTACGAAAAACACTATTTATGCCAGCGACATTAATTGTTGCTGCAAAAGACTAGTTATGCCAGCGACATTAATTGTCCTTGTAAATTTTTTCGCAACGGCACTTATGCCAACGGTATGCAGCAAAAAAAAATTTTGCGGCGAAAAACACATTTTTTGCCAACGACAATAATTGTTGTTGCAAAAAACATTAGTAATGACAACGACAATATATGTTGTTGCAAAAAACCACTAGTTATGTCAGCGACATTAATTGTTGCTAAAAACACTAGTTTTGTCAGGGACATTAATTGTTGCTGCAAAACACTAGTTATGACAGCGACATTAATTGTCCTTGCAAAACTTTTCGCAACGACACTTATGGCAGCGACATGCAGCAACTTTTTTTTTGCTGCGAAAAACACTTTTTGCAGCAACTTTACGTTTTTTGCAGCGACATTTGTCGCTGCCAAAAACGATATTTCTTGTAGTGACATTAGTACCGGTAAAGGATTCAAACAAGATTAACCATTAACCCTAAGGAATAATTTGAACCTAAGTGCATCTACATGTTGAATGTACAACTCGAACATCGTGACATGCCAGAATGGATTTAAATTGTAGGTGGGATTTTATCGAATAACTATAGATTCACCTGCGGATGAGTTTAACTCGTTAGCAAAGGAATCTGTAGTATTTAGACAACTTTCCACTTGTTTTATACTTCGATTGGTCCTGGAATATTTAAGCAACACACGTGGTAAAGGAGTACATATGACATGTCTTACGCTGTAGTGCTTGGAAAAGTGAACGACGTAAGAAAGAAGATTTAGATTCATCAACATACATGTCAGACCATAAATTCAGTTGGATACGTAAACTTAATCAGTGTCACATATTTGATGCGCATCTACCTAGACCTGATACCGACCTCCCAAGTTAATGAAGTATTATGGTTAATATCGGTAGCAAAGAAGAAGTTTAATCGTGATAAGAGGAGTAGAGGGGAATAAGACAAGTGGATGTATGAAGGTGTTCAGAGAATTATGAACTAAGATGATGGCGACACTGTCAGAAGGTGACAACAAGTATTTGAATCAGAGTGCGCAGCACGAGCTCAATTGAGAACGTGAGAGTAATCGTTAACCAATAACCCCTAAGAGAGGAAAGTGTTATTCCAAGAGATTGAATGCGAATTACCAGTAAGAGGTGAAGTTTGGAAAATTTGGATGCAATCACAAACGATTTACCCGTTGGAGAATGAAGAAGTGTTGAATTTCGAGGACGAAATTCTTATAAGGAGGGTAGATTGTAACATCCCTAGTTTTAACTAATAAAAGAGTATTATTGGAGATAAGTTGAGAATATGTGATCTAGTGTGGAGAAATAATTAATTTATACAAGTAAATTGGTGTCAAGTGGAAGGGCCAAAGGGGAATTAAACATAAGGCATGTGGTAATATTAGTATTTATATCAAGACTAAGACCTATTTTTCCAAACGCTTTTCCATTCTTGCAATCAGTAAAACAAAACCCACACCCTTCTTCTTCTCTCTTCACGCCAAACCACACCATTACCATACCCATTTCCAATTCTACACAAGATCATCACCATCATGCCATCTCTAACATGCAATTGGAGATTGAAGTTATGTGGGCTACTAGAACAAGGTGAGAACATCATAGAACTTTCCTCTTCCTCTCTAACCGTCCCATCCCTTTATGTCTCAAGTTTCATAGATTAGTAATTACTCTAAAATTCTGTCCATGCATGTGCAAATTGGAACCTCCATTAGCCTTCTCCATCGTGTAGTAGTGAAGGTAAGGGAACAAAATTGAATTCTTCCATTCCTTTTGATATTTCACAATCGGAGCCTAAACCCCATTTATTCTCATACATGTTGAAGCATACTACTATCAAGTTCAGAGATTTCTTTCATTGAGGAGACAGGGAGCACGAACGTGGCATGGTTGTGGTCCTGAATCATTATGGAAACAAGGTTCAATTGAAAGAGTTAAGTGAAACCTGTATTCTTGACACACCCTCACTAAATCAGTAAGTACTCTCTGCTCATAAATCTGATGCCGTTGATTCTTTTTGGAATAGTTTCCTATCGAAATTCCGGTCGTTTTGACGTAAGTTTCCCTAATTTTGGCCCAGTAACGAAGTCTGTACGAATTTTTAAAGTTGGTTGTTCAACACAGATTTCTGCAGAATTCGTGTTTTGGTTAGGGCTGTACTTAAAAGGTAATTTCTCACTCTTCGTGACTTCAATTGAAATTCCGTTTGTTGGTATAGGTAACTAACACAATTATGGTCAGTTGAGTTTCAGTCTCGTAATTTTTAGAGGCGTATTATGTTCTGGAGATGTTTTTAAGTTGGAGGTTAAAATTGGATTTCTGCTGAAATTATATTTGGACAGGTCTGCACAAACACTGTTAATACTCTCTCTCTGTAACTCCAATTGAAACAATTCCTTTTGCTGTAGTTAGATAACTCAGTTTCGGTCGTTTTGACTTAGGTTTCGTAATTTTTGGCTCAAATTGAGGTCAGAACAAATTTATGAAGTGAAGGTGTTAAAACTGAATTTTCTGCAGTAGAGGATTTAATGCTAGCTCTCAGTTGTTCTTCTCAAGTTTGTTAGCCCAGTCTCAAGCTTCAATCCCAGGTGGATTCTTAGGATAGTGTAGATAGTATCCCCAAGATCATAAATTTGCATGTTAACTTAGGGAAAATTTAGGAAAAGTTGTGTGAGGGAAATTAATCCCAAATTTTCCCTCCATTATGTTCTGTATTATGTACGTTATCTTGCTGCACTGGCTGAAAATGAAGATTGTAGGTGTTATTTTGATAAAATAGTGAATTTTGCAACACAGGGTATTTTCTGCATGAACTCGCCGTAGCTAGTAGCTGGTGAGTATTCATGGCGAGCTGGGTTCTGGGCTGATGATACACGCCATGGCGAGCTTCTGCTCGCCACAACGAGTTGATTTAGGTCAGGACCTATAATCTCGCCATGGCGAGCTTGTACAGTGTTGAAGTACAAAAGCAAGTTAATTTTTATTATCGTTTCCACAAGGATTGTTCCGAATCAGACTCGAACAATAGAATAATACGTACGTAACTAAGTATTTAAATAGAACTGGGGGAGTATTTCTGATTGAAGTTTCTTAACATAAACAAGGAAGAATTTCAAAGTTTGTAAAAGTCAATGACGGAAGGCAATTGGATCACTTTAGTTCATCTAATTGCTTTTATCTTGGTAGTTCATGCTTATCAACAAATTCAATTGATTATACAGAACTTGCCTACATTTTCTATTTTTCTAACGAACTTCACACACTCGTTTTATATCCTCATCAGAGCCAGATAGTTTGCAGTAATATAATTAATATAATGTCGAACAGAATGTTAATCACAGATAATTGTTAGGGCCTAACTTAGAATATTATTAGGTTTGTATGCTCCCCGGGTTTTTGGAATTATGGTAGTAATAACTAATTTAGTAATAGTTAATTATGAGCGATTTGTGATATCGCGCTATGGACTCCCAATGGGATAATCCATTAGGATATGTTATTGTGAGCTGCATGCCGTGACCGAATCGGTTGACGGATATGGCAGGCCTCTTAGACCTGCTCACCTCAGAGTGTCCTTGTGTTTAAAATGAATAAGAGTTTGTTATCCGTGTTACACTTTTATTTTATGCAAATATGATTATGATAATGTTAGTATTGAAACGACTGTTTAGGTGCCCTGGTGTAGTCACCATTAGGAGGGTAGTAGGACTCACTGAGGCTTAGTAGTCTCACCCCACTCCAAACCAATTTTTTTAGGTAGACAGGTTAACTGGAGCAAGGACCAGGATGGAGCAGATGATTGAAGATGACCTTGGATCATCGCATTAGACGATTTAGTCTACCCTTGTTTTAGTTTATCTGTATATCTTGGATTTCTATTCTATTTTTCGCTGTATTACTTAAGTTCGTCAATTGATGTAAAGAAATGTTCTTGTGATTTCAGTTGTTTACTCCTTAATTTGTTGTACTCAGATCCAATTATTTATGTCTTGACTAAATATTCTAGATATTTTGGTTGGGGCGTTATAATACCATTTATAACAATTATTCATATTCATTGTACATTTCTATTTGTTCTTCTTGTTTTTCAAATTACTTTGTTGAGTTTGGATAATAACCAAAAATTAGGGGTGAACAAGAAAATTCTTTCAATAATTTATTAAAGACTAGCCAATGCTGTTGATTGGTTGAACAAAACGTATAAAATAGTTTCTTGTGTTGTCTGACGGGTATCATTTAATGTAATTTTGATTTGATGTTGCAGTGTAGAATGTATCATTATAAGAGAAGTTTACTTGAATATCCAAAGAGCTGGGAACTATACGACATGGTCGCATTGGAAATAAGATGACAACATGTCTGGCGTGAGGTAACCTTTGTGATTGCTTAGTGTGTTATGATTTTTACTAGAATTTCTTTTCAGCATTTTATGGCTGTTTTTGTATGTGGCAAGACATTTGATTTTCTTGACTATTTCCTTCTTCACTATTCAAAACTTTTTTTTAGTCAATCGATTCGGATCTTAGGTGACATTTTGGATCTAGGTGACATCATGGTGATGTTGGGTTCATTTGCTTCTGCTTGAAATTTAAGATTTTTCTCGCTATTTTTTGGCTGCGGTATTGCTACAGCGTTTTTCGATTTTTATTAGTGATTTCAAGAGACGTTGGCCCTTACTGTTGTTTTTTGTTTTTGTTTGTCGGAGTATTGTAAGCGATTTGTTAATAGAAATGGTAATATGGTCCATATTTTTCGCTCTGTCAACACTAATCCTTATGCACTATGTATTTTGAATTGAAACAATAGGTGATCAGATTTTTCAACATTTAATTAGTAGACATGACATTTACTAACTAATTTGAAAAGTAAAATAAAATCAGTAGCATAATTTGTATTCATAAAATGAAATAAACTGAATCTGCAACCATGTAAAAGATAATTTGAGGCATGATCAATATCAATAAATAACAAAATATTGAATGTCATTACTAGGATTTGATTTCACCCTAAACATAAACATAACATCTAAATTAGATTTTTCAGTACCGTTGTTATGGTGCCATCGTTTTCAACTTTTGACTTAACACTTCATCCCGTCGGGGTTTAGTTGGGCTTTCATCTCCCTTACGTGGACTTTCTTTTCTTTTAGGTGCCATATAAAATCAACAGACTTTTCCCCCGAAATAAAACTGTGAAATGTCTCTACCTCCTTTTACTTTGTTTGAAATATTTTTCAACCTAGGTTTGTGATAAGTAGACGGTAGGAATAGGGGACAGACTGCAAATAAATAGACATCTCATCCAAAGTCATGTGTTCCCATTTTCATACATGCAATAATCAACAATCGAATTATTGTCATACGTTACATTTTCCTTAATATTTATGGATTACAAACTAGATTCATTTATTTTTGTTTTTGTATGTGGGACTATTAAGAGATTTGTTAACAGAAGTGGTAATATGTTTCATATTTTGGTAATGTATCGCCCTAATTGGCTTCGGTTTATAAAACTTCCTTCTATTGATAAATAAATGAATCTAGTGCATAATCCAACAACCTTAAGAAAAATGTAACGTATGACAATAGTTCGATGTTTGGCGATTGCACGTGCGAAAATGGGAACATGTGCCTTTGGATGAGGTGCCTATTTATTATTTGCAGTCTTTTCTCTTTCCCTACTGTCTACTTATCACATACCTAGGTTGAAAAACATTTCAAACAAAGTAGGAGGAAAATACCTTACACAGTTTTATTTCGGGGGAAAAGGTTTGTTGATTTTATATGGCACCTATGAGAAAAGAAAGTCCACCTAAGGGAGAGGAAAACCCACCTAATGGAGAAGAAATTCCGACGGGATAAAGTGTTAAGTTAGAAGTTGACAAGGATGGCACCATAACAACGATACCGACAAATCTACTTTAGATTTTATGTTCATATTTAGGGTGAAATTATTGAATTCTAATAACGACATTCAAGATTTTGATATTTATTGATATTGATCATGGCCTCGAATTCTCTTTTACATGGTTGCTGATTAATTTTATGCATTCAAATTATGCCGCTGGTTTTGTTTTTCGAATTAGTTAGTAAATATCATGTCTGCTAGTTAAATGTTAAAAAATTTGATAACCGCTTGTTTCAATTTAAAATACCTAATGCATAAGGATTAGTGTGGCCGGAGCAAAAAATATGCCATTTTGATTTTATTTTTTTTAAATGTTTGGTGTTGTTAAATAAGGGTAACAGGGTTTGAACAAATCGCCATTGTCCCATGATACACTATTTAGCACAAAATATAGTCAAAAAACGGTGCTGTAGCAAAGTTGCATAGTGGAATTTGAACAAATCACTATTCTATGCGATATGCAATTGACAACACTGAAAATGTGTAAAACAGAGTCAAAAGGGTACTAATTTCTTCTCATTTATGACTTCTATTGGTGTTGTTTTGTGAATGTCATCAGTGATGCTGGAATGAAACTAATTGACTGCCAACTGTTTCTATGGGTCTTTTTGTGTTCATAGTTGATTTATTCCCAGTCTTTGAAATCTCAGTGTTGAAGCCAGAATTTGTGATGGAAGCCAGATTTTTGTGGAAAAAATTGTTTCGAAAGATTTATTTGAATTTTGTTTTATTTTAAAGCAGATTTATTTTGATCTAATAGACATCTACTTTTCTATAAACAGATGCCGATTTATTCATATAAAAATAAGAGAAAAGAAAAATAGAACTAAGATATTCCACCACAAAGACTAGAATTTTAGAGAGAAACAAAGAGAATTTCTCTTGGTATAATTTTAGGAGTTTGTGTGAATTATCCTTGATTCACCTTGGGTAGACTAAATCGAATTGAGTCTCTTTATCACGGGAATTGAGATTCTTAAATTTAAACAAATAATTTAACCTATATTTAAATAGTCTAACAAGCTAATAGATCAACAAAAGTTGATCCCTCATGTTTTAAAATTTGAATAAGTTAGTCCCTCCTAATGTTTCTAAAATTTGATTTAGTTCGTCTTATAACTTATAAGGGACTAACTTATTCAAATTTTAAAACATGAGGAACCAACTTGAAAGTTTTAAAACATAAAGGACCAACTTGAAACAAAATAAATATAAGGGACCAACTTGAAACCTAAAATAAACATAGGACCCAATGTGCAATTAGCCAATTTTACTATATATGATATCTCTTCTTTATTTTTACAAAAGAATCTAGTGGTATATTTAATTATGAAAAAATTAATATAGTTTAATAAACTTAAATTACTAATAAATTTATAATTTAGTCAAAAGTATATATTAAAAACATGAGTCAAAAGTGTTTAATATCATACGAAAAGTTGCACCAAAAAAATATGGTATTAAAAGCTTACCAAAAAAATATATGGTATATTTATAAAAAAAAAACGGTATTCAAAGATTTAGTCAAAAAAATATATATGGTATTAAATAATAAATATTCTAATCTCTCAATTATATTATAATTATACTAATTTAAAATTATTTGAGAAGTTTAAAAAATAATTCTACCCCAGCACCAACTCTCTCTATACTTTCACCCTCGATGAGCGGCATCCTCCATCTCTCCTCCATCGCCGCTTTTCCCACCTCTTCGCTGCTGCTATGAAAACGCAACAAATTTTAGGTGTTACAGCTTTCGTGTGTGCATTGCAACATCGAAAACCTCTGGAAAAATACAAAAGATTGTTTGTTTCCACAGGTATGTGCACGTTGAAAATTGAAATGATACCATTTATAACAATTATTCATATTCATTGTACATTTCTATTTGTTCTTCTTATTTTTAAAATTACTTTGTTGAGTTTGGATAATAACCAAAAATTAGGGGTGAACAAGAAAATTCTTTCAATAATTTATTAAAGACTAGCCAATGCTGTTGATTGGTTGAACAAAACGTATAAAATAGTTTCTTGTGTTGTCTGACGGGTATCATTTAATGTAATTTTGATTTGATGTTGCAGTGTAGAATGTATCATTATAAGAGAAGTTTACTTGAATATCCAAAGAGCTGGGAACTATACGACATGGTCGCATTGGAAATAAGATGACAACATGTCTGGCGTGAGGTAACCTTTGTGATTGCTTAGTGTGTTATGATTTTTACTAGAATTTCTTTTCAGCATTTTATGGCTGTTTTTGTATGTGGCAAGACATTTGATTTTCTTGACTATTTCCTTCTTCACTATTCAAAACTTTTTTTTAGTCAATCGATTCGGATCTTAGGTGACATTTTGGATCTAGGTGACATCATGGTGATGTTGGGTTCATTTGCTTCTGCTTGAAATTTAAGATTTTTCCCGCTATTTTTTGGCTGCGGTATTGCTACATCGTTTTTCGATTTTTATTAGTGATTTCAAGAGACGTTGGCCCTTACTGTTGTTTTTTGTTTTTGTTTGTCGGAGTATTGTAAGCGATTTGTTAATAGAAATGGTAATATGGTCCATATTTTTCGCTCTGTCAACACTAATCCTTATGCACTATGTATTTTGAATTGAAACAATAGGTGATCAGATTTTTCAACATTTAATTAGTAGACATGACATTTACTAACTAATTTGAAAAGTAAAATAAAATCAGTAGCATAATTTGTATTCATAAAATGAAATAAACTGAATCTGCAACCATGTAAAAGATAATTTGAGGCATGATCAATATCAATAAATAACAAAATATTGAATGTCATTACTAGGATTTGATTTCACCCTAAACATAAACATAACATCTAAATTAGATTTTTCAGTACCGTTGTTATGGTGCCATCGTTTTCAACTTTTGACTTAACACTTCATCCCGTCGGGGTTTAGTTGGGCTTTCATCTCCCTTACGTGGACTTTCTTTTCTTTTAGGTGCCATATAAAATCAACAGACTTTTCCCCCGAAATAAAACTGTGAAATGTCTCTACCTCCTTTTACTTTGTTTGAAATATTTTTCAACCTAGGTTTGCGATAAGTAGACGGTAGGAATAGGGGACAGACTGCAAATAAATAGACATCTCATCCAAAGTCATGTGTTCCCATTTTCATACATGCAATAATCAACAATCGAATTATTGTCATACGTTACATTTTCCTTAATATTTATGGATTACAAACTAGATTCATTTATTTTTGTTTTTGTATGTGGGACTATTAAGAGATTTGTTAACAGAAGTGGTAATATGTTTCATATTTTGGTAATGTATCGCCCTAATTGGCTTCGGTTTATAAAACTTCCTTCTATTGATAAATAAATGAATCTAGTGCATAATCCAACAACCTTAAGAAAAATGTAACGTATGACAATAGTTCGATGTTTGGCGATTGCACGTGCGAAAATGGGAACATGTGCCTTTGGATGAGGTGCCTATTTATTATTTGCAGTCTTTTCTCTTTCCCTACTGTCTACTTATCACATACCTAGGTTGAAAAACATTTCAAACAAAGTAGGAGGAAAATACCTTACACAGTTTTATTTCGGGGGAAAAGGTTTGTTGATTTTATATGGCACCTATGAGAAAAGAAAGTCCACCTAAGGGAGAGGAAAACCCACCTAATGGAGAAGAAATCCCGACGGGATAAAGTGTTAAGTTAGAAGTTGACAAGGATGAAACCATAACAACGGTACTGACAAATCTAAGGAAAACCTACCTAATGGAGAAGAAATTCCATCGGGATAAAGTGTTAAGTTAGAAGTTGACAAGGATGGCACCATAACAACGGTACTGACAAATCAACTTTAGATTTTATGTTCATATTTAGGGTGAAATTATTGAATTCTAATAACGACATTCAAGATTTTGATATTTATTGATATTGATCATGGCCTCGAATTCTCTTTTACATGGTTGCTGATTCATTTTATGCATTCAGATTATGCTGCTGGTTTTATTTTTCGAATTAGTAAGTAAATATCATGTCTGCTAGTTAAATGTTAAAAAATTTGATAACCGCTTGTTTCAATTTAAAATACCTAATGCATAAGGATTAGTGTGGCCGGAGCAAAAAATATGCCATTTTGATTTTATTTTTTTAAAATGTTTGGTGTTGTTAAATAGTGCTAACAGGGTTTGAACAAATCGCCATTGTCCCATAATACACTATTTAGTACAAAATATTGTCAAAAAATGGTGCTATAGCAAGGTTGCATAGTGGAATTTGAACAAATCACTATTCTATGCGATATGCAATTGACAACACTGAAAATGTGTAAAACAGAGTCAAAAGGATACTAATTTCTTCTCATGTATGACTTCTATTGGTGTTGTTTTGTGAATGTCATCATTGATGCTGGAATGAAACTAAGTGACTTCCAACTGATTCTATGGGTCTTTTTGTGTTCGTAGTTGATTTATTACCAGTCTTTGATGTTTTGTGTTATATTGATTAAAAGGGAACGATAATTCTTTGTTATGGAGACAGGATTTGAACCCATGACCTCAAGTTTATAAGTGTTGTGACTTCGACAGTAAAATCATACCAATACGAAACTTGATGTGTGGCGGAAATTAATCAAGCAACCAAATAAAGTTGATAGTGATGATGAAAGTAAATAATCCAAAAGCGAAAGAGAAAGAAATAATAGTTTGTTTATCCAGTTCGGTGTTAATTAACCTACTATGCGGGAGAGAGCATCTCTTCGTTCCACTATGATCAAAATAAGTTCTTTACACAAAGTGATCCTAATTGGGTTACAAGAATTAGACCTAACTCTACCCCAAATCCTGAATCCCTTCCCGTGTGATGACAGGAATTTTTATGGTATTTTTAGTATTATTATTAGTAGTAAAATGACCAAGACAGATCCAAATACGAAGGAAAACTTACAAAAGCAGAGAAAAGCATCAAGACAAGGTCCAAGATGCCAAAAGACAAGAAAAAGCCCAAAAAGTGAAGAAATTGAGCATTCCATCGCAGCACGATGACTCCCATCGTGCAACGATGGGAGCTGCTTGTTGGCCAAGAAAACAGAAAAAATAAATCTGAAGAAAATCTCTCATCGCAGCACGATAGGGTAACTTGGCGACCAAGCTGATGAAATGCACAGGATCAGTTATAAAATTAAACTGAATCTTCACATTGTACTGCGATGGATCTAGCGCAGTACGATGCCTTGCTGAGGCCCATTACGAAAACTATAAATAGAGCCTCCCTGTTATTGTTTAAATCATTCAGAAATAGTAGAACACTCTCTACTATAAGGAGAGGTTCAGAGGAGCTCTATTGGGCATAGTTTTCTCTGTGATTGAGTCTAAGTTATAATAAATGATATTCAGTATTATGTTTGTTATTTACTTTCTTGCACTTTAATAACGTATCTCGTAATCTGGCCGGATAGTCGTGAATGAGCGGTTAGAGGAGGAATCATGAACTAGGTGTGAATTGGGCACTTAGAAGATGAACAACCTGATACTATGATCTAGAGGTTAATTGGTGAAGGTAATAATGCATGTTTAATAAACAACTCACTTAGTAATTAGGGTATGTGACACATCGAGGTTAGGCTCTCGTAGGTACCTTAGTTATTAACGTAGGAAAACTTTAATAGACATAGAGTAACAGTAAGGTGTTGCTACAACAAGGAAAAGTCACTGCCGAACAATAATCTGAGTAACTATGTTATACACCGGTCATGCCAAATATGAAGAAGGGAGGGAGTCCAACCACCATACTTATCCTCTATGTTTCTGAATCTATCTATATTTATTTATTTATGCAAGCATTACGCTTAATTTTATAAAACCCTTTTCAAAACCCAAAGCGAATGCAATTATACGAACTTAAATAACGCTAGCAAAGCTGCGGCACGATCCTTGTGGATTCGAACTCATTCTACTTAGTAGAGTGTGAATTATTACTCGACGACAGACTGGTGCACTTGCCAGACCGTAGTCACCGTGATGAAGAGACTCAATATGACTTAGCTACCCAAGGTGAACCAATAATGATTCGCCCAAACCCCTAGAATTATACCAAGAACAATTTCTCTAAAACTCTAGTGTGACCCTAATCATAGTTGCTTTCAACCTTATTTTTCTATGAATAAAGTACTCCCTATTTATAGAAAAATATATGCCTATTATTTTAAAACAAATTTGTTATAAAATAAAACCAAATCCAAGTCAGATATTCTTTAGAAAACATATTTTTCCACAAAATCAGCATGTTGTTGCACGCGTTACGCCAGCCTCACGCGCCTGAGCACGCAAACACACAGAACTGAACCCAGATCTGCACGCCTGGGCGCCAGTATCCCACGCCTAGGCGTAAACTGACATAAGGTCCCAAAAACATGATTTTCTAACTTCCAAACTGAGATTTCAAGGCATACTCAACAATAAGTCTTACGAGCTACCAAGTTTCTGTACAAAATGGTAAATGAGATTGGTAATTAATGGAAAACGGAGATTGAATGTGCCCCCCACTATATCTACAAATCGATTTATACAGAATGGTAAAGGAATGATCTTATGATTGCTGATCATCAAAATGATACTCCCTCTAGTCTTTAATATAAGAGAAAAGTTACATTTTAGATACAATGAGTAACTAATGTATCAGACCTATAATATAAACCAAATACATTAGTTACTCAATGTATCTAAAATGTAATTAGTTACTCAATACATTAGTTACTACCGGAGAGACTCAATACATTGAGTAACACACACGTGAACAGTGACTCGCATGCAGGCCCGTCTTTGAACAAGTGCAAACAGCCCTATAGCACTGGGCCTAAAAAAAAATGGGGCCTCAAAAAATAATAATTTAGGTAATAGGTAGTTATATTGGGGAGTTTGAGTAGCAACATTAATGGTCCAACAATAATAATGGTTCAGCAGAGCAAAATTATATCATTCAAATTATACCAATAATGATCCAGCAGAGCAAAATTATATCTTTCAAATTATATCAATAATGGTCTAGCAGAGCAAAATTATACCAATAATCACTAATATATTGTATTATTAATATTTGTTTGTTTACAAAAATAAATCTTAAATTCTTTTTAAAAAAACATATTTATTTTTATTAAGAGTTCATTTTTATTATTAGCTCGGGGCCTCTAAATATTCGGGGACGGCCCTGCTCGCATACCACGTCAGAATGTTATGTGAGTCACTGTCTGCATGTGTGTTGACTTGGGTAAAATTAGGGGTCAACTTTTTGCAAAAGGAATTAAAGTTAAAGTTCCAAAAATGCTATTATGAAAATTAAAGTGTCAAAATTGTAATTTTGTAAAAGTTAGGGTCAAAATGCAATTTAAACTTAATTACCTGTTTGTTAATTCGTGTATCATGTGCCAAAAGTGACTATCGATGTGGGAAAAGTAGAGGTGTGGGGTTAATAAGATAAGATAACATTTTGTTTGAACATAGCTTGAAACCTTAAACCAAAGGCTACATTTAAAAGATGGCGATGTTTGCGCTCAAGTACCACATTTTGTTGATGGGTATGGACCATATGGTATTGGCACATGTGTGTTGAAAGATGGTGGCATGTTTGTCAAGAAACGAAAGCATTGATGTGTAAATTCTCCTCATAATTAGTGTGCGCAAAACTTAGTATCTTGATGGAATTAAGTTTGAACCAAAAATATTTCAATAGAGTTTGACATTTAAAACTCCTACAATGTAGTAAAACGAGTAAAATGATCAACAATGGTAAGAAAATAAAGAGAGCTGGAATTTTTGTGAATTTTTATATGCTCCTCAAATATCAAGAATTTCTTTTGCTAAGTGATAAATTTCACAAACATGCATAGAGGTAAAAATAAAATTTGGAAAGATAGATTTTGATGTGGTGCCGCAGATGGATGCCTGAGGCATTGATGCCAAAGGTCGAAAGTGCGGGTTATGTGATAGACGAAATGAGGGTTCCGGTTAGTGTGAGATAGTAAAGACCATTAAAAAGCTTGCTCAAGTCAATCATCCTCCTCGTATCTTCATCTCAACGTTGTGAGCAGCTGTCTTCTTATTTTAGGTGCATCGCAAGTCTTTGCGATGTGAGGAGAAGCTGCCTTCTTATTTCTTAGGTTGTTTATTTATATTGCATATATTTATAATTAAGTGGGTGCATATCATTTAATAAAATTTACTAACCCTCAATTTTTTAGTATAAAATAAATAAATATCAAATACTGTTTTATCCAAAGTGAAAAGGGACGCCTTACTAATTTAGACCTAGATGTTTTAAGTGGGTCTAAATTAGCAACCCCGTATATATATATATATATATATATATATATATATATATATATATATATATATATATATATATATAATTTCAAACTATGTTATAATTGAATTACCTTCTTAAGAAATTGAAAGTCAACTTTTTTGTTGAGTTAATGGTCAAACTTAATAGCAGGAACTAAAGTGACTAACATAATGCAGATTCAAAGACTATTTGCTAGTTTTTCTTCAGTAAAGAATTAGAATGATAGCGAGTTGCACCTTAAGGGACCAAAATGATTGTTTTTCCTTTTCTAATTTGTGTGTCATGTGCCAAAAGTGACTATTGATGTGGGAAAGTAGAGGTGTTGGGGTTGATAGGATAAGATAACATTTTGTTTGAACATAGCTTGAAACCTTAAATCACAGGCTGCATTTAAAAGATGGCGATCTTTGCGCTCAAGTATCACATTTTGTTGATGGGTATGGCACATGTGAGTTGAAAGATGGTGACATGTTTGTCAAGAAAGGACATCAATGTGAGTTCTCATCATTAGTGCGCAAAAACTTAATATCTTGATGAATTGAGTTTAAACTTTAAACCGAATAGAAAAAATATTTCAATGGAAAACTCATACGATGTACACAAGTAAAACGAGTAAAATGATCAACGATGGTAAGAATCTTGTATATGTTAGCCTTGAAATCTCAGTTTTGGAAGCCAGAATTTGTAATGGAAGTCAGATCTTGTGGAAAAATTTGTTTCGAAGGATTTATTTTAATTCTGTTTTATTTTAAAGCATATGTGTTTCTATAAATAGAGGTCGATTAATTCATAAAAAAATAAGAGGAAAGAAAATTAGAATTAAGATTTGCCACCACAAAGACTAGGATTTTAGAGAGAAACAAAGGGAATTTCTCTTGGTATAATTTTAGGAGTTTTGGCGAATTATCTTTGATTTACCTTGGGTAGACTAGATCAAATTGAGTCTCTTGATCATGGGAAAAGATCTTGAAATTGGGTAGAGTTCGGACTAATTCTTATAACCCAATTAGAATCTAATTGTAAAATTACTTATTTGATTTTTATTTCTTTTGGATTATCGTCATCATCATCTCTATTTAGTTTATTATTGGTTGTGTGATAATGTTTGCCTCACACATCAAGTTTCATTGATTGATGTGATTTTTTAATCGAATTCACAACAAGATCACAGTGGTAACATTATTAAACTTGAAGGAAAAGATAAACGAGTTTGTTTTGCTAAGTGATAAATCTCACAAACATGCATAGAGCTTAAAATAAAATTTGGAAAACTATGAGATAGATTCTAAAGAGGTGCAGAAAATCGATGCCCGGGGCATTGATGCCAAAGGTCGAAACTGCGGGTGATATGATGGACGAGATGCTGCCATGCTGGTTCTGCATTGGTGCGAGGTAGCAAAGACCATTAAAATGCTTGTTGCGGCCAGGGCCTATCAACCTCATACCTCATTGTATAAACATCGTACAACACAAAATTTACAATAGAATGTCACTATACATTTTAGTGTTTCTGTTAATTTACTCTCAGATATCAAATTCACCTGAAAATTAAGAATATGAAGAACTCCATCAAGAGATAAATTTGGTGACAAGTAGATACATTCAATGTTTTTAATGGTTGCAGCATTGCCACAGTGGAGATTTTGCATCAGTTGCAAGATCAGTGCAGCTGATCCTTAACAATGCTGTATTTGATTGAAAATTGATATCTTTAAGTAAAAAATTAAAAGCCAAAGAAATTTTATTAAAAATAGCATGATTACAAGATATATAGAAAATTACAACACAACAATATAATAAACATGGATATCTAAAATATCCTCAACAGGTACATTGAAACTTTCTGAAAGTTACATTTTTCTGTTATTATTTGTTCAACTGCGAATCATATTCTACGAATATATCCTACAAAGTTTAAGAGCTTTCTTTCAGCGAGTTTCCAATATCAATCACGAAACGATATTTCACGTCTGATTTAGCAAGACGCTCCATTGCCGTGTTGAGGTAATCAATAGGAACGACCTCAATCTCCGGCTTTACATTATGTTCTGCCGCAAAATCAATCATTTCTTGAGTTTCTTTTATCCCTCCGACTAAACTTCCGGCTACCAACTTTCTCCCTACAAATAATGTGAAATTAATACAAGTTGGCACATATTTAGAATTTTGTCATGAACCATTCTGTTAGAGGATATATGAAAATATTTTTCATATGCTTACCTCCAAGTAAAGCAAATGCAGGAAGCTCTAGAGGCTTTGCTACGCCACCGACCATTACAAGCTTTCCATTGGTTTTCAGTAAACCAATCAGTTGTAAGATAGGATGACTCGCCGAAACTGTGTCGATAATACCATTCAAGGTACCCTTTGCGGCCTATAAAATGTTACCACTGTCAATTTCTGAAATAATGATATTCACAAATAATCGAATGAATTATTTATATAGCATTGTACCTGCATCTGATCTGGATCGCGGCTTATTAGAAACGAGTCAGCTCCTAAGTGTTCAATTGCTTCCTTTTCTTTGCTTGGCGATGTACTAATGACTGTGACCTTAGCACCCAATGCTTTGGCAAATTTAACAGCCATATGACCGAGTCCACCAAGACCGACAACGCCTATGTTCATACCAGGCTTGTCGAGTCCAAAATGCCTAAGAGGACTATACACTGTAACACCGGCACAAAGGAGAGGACCGACAACATCAAGAGGTAAGTTATCAGGAATGCGGATCACAAAGTGCTCGTCCGCAACCATTGAGTCAGAGTAACCTCCGTATGTAACAGTGCCATCGCGATGCTTGGCATTACATGTGAGTGTATTTTTGGGACAATAATTCTCAAGATTTTCGTCACAATTTTCGCACGACCTACATGAATCAACCACGTATCCCACACCTACTTTGTCTCCAACTTTAAACTTTTCTACCTTGCTTCCCACCTCAGTTACTACACCCACAAGTTCATGCCTGTATTTAATTTTTAAATCAATTATAACCAAATTGAGTAAATAATTTTTTCCGTAAAAAGCGACAATTATAAAGTAACGGAAGAATAAACGATAATCATAGTAGAACGAGTTAAGAGCTTACCCTGGAACTAACGGATAGATTGAATTGCCCCATTCATTTTGTATCATATGAAGGTCGGTGTGACATATCCCACAATACAACACCTTGAATGCTACATCTTTCTCACCGGTTTCCCTAAAAGTTTTGTGATTGAATTAATTAGTAAAAAACAACATAGAACAAAACATGTAATATTAATTCAATTAACACAATAATATTGTCTCTCTTAGATCTATGAATGTTTGTCTAAATCATCTTTCATAAGATGACTGCTTTTGCCATCCAAAAATGATTAGCGACGTATCTTGTCGCAAAATCCAGAAAAGATCACTGTTTGTCTTTTATTCATGTGTAAATATTTTGGATATATGTATATATGCATTTCAAACTATGTTATAATTTCAAAGTATCTTATAATTGAATTACCTTCTTGTGAAATTGAAAGGGGAGAGAACACCAGTAGGATCTCTAGCTGCCCATCCAAAAGCCTTTTTAGTATGCTCTACTATTTTACCTTCTGATGCCATTTCAAACTATATGTTATAATTAATTCAATTACAGGTTGTGTTATGTATTTATTAAGAGAAGAGCATAAAGTTATTGATATTTTTATTACAATAATATGGGAGATGCTTTATGGATATATTTATAAGGGCTACCATGTGAGGGTTTTTGTATTGTGTTGTGTCCACGCATTGGATGACGTTATCTACATAATAATATCATTATCTTGTGTGAACTGCGAAGGATTTTGTATACTTTCTGATCTTCTTTGATAGAATGTGCAAAGTTTACTTTGTTCTTTCTTTTTTTCTTTTTTATAATTTTTTCTAAAAGAATCTATCAAAGTGTCAATATTAATAAAAGACTACAAGTGTATATATTATTCATTTTTCTTCAACGGCAGCGCAATACAATTCATTTTATTAACTGAAATATATACTCTTATTTATAAAAAACAAAAAAATACGCTCTTGCAATATTATAAATGAATCTATTAGTTTGCCTTTTGATAAGAGTAAATTGTAACCGGTATTTGGTGTGATAAAGGACTATATCTATTTAAAATGTCGGTAACTCATTAACGTTATTGTTTCTATTGGCTACAACCATGGTTGTTAGAATCGAGTTTTTACCTTAACTAGTTTTGTATAGGTAAACTCGACACGTAAATTCGAATCGTAAACTCGTACGAGTTTACCTAAAATTAAAATAATTATGTATATGACATATATATTAATATAGTACTATAAAAATGTTAATATTTCAAAAAATTAACTTAATTATTAAGCCAAAATAAACCAAATCTCGATATAAATAGCATATGTCCATAAATTTGCTTCAAAATAAGAAGATTCATAGATTTCTAACTTAGTTATATTTTTTATAGAAACTTAATTTAGTTAGATGGCTATTGTAAAAATCACTTTGTAAAAATTATTAGTGGATTTTTTTTTCTTTTCAAAATGTATAGGGAAATGTGTCTAATGAGCCAAAAAATTGAAATTGGGTCGGAAAATTTTAAAAAGGTAAACTCGGGAAAACAAGTATACTCGCCCGAGTTCACCCGATTTTAACGTTTTCACACCGAGTTAACTCGGTTAAGCTTGTTTTTTCCACGCGTTTACAAAAAATCGAGTTTACATGCGAGTTAACCCGTTTTCCATACCTAAAAACGTAAACTCGGACGAATTTACGTGTTAACATGCAATTTTGACAACCATGGCTACAACGTTCACCATAGTTAACGATCACTCTCAAAATTGACTCTGACTTCTCTCTAACCTTTTCAAATCCAGATCTGCCGCCACCCCTCCTCCAATCCAAAATCCTTAACGGCGCCATGTAACCGCCGTGAACGGTGGTGCGAAGAGGGAGAGTTTGACCTCAGCACCACCAGTCCAGATCGGAGCTGAATTTTTCTTCTCCATTTTGACCCATTTTCATTTTTTCTTCTGGTTTGCGTGCTTTCTTAGTGATGTTGGTCAGTCTCAGTGTTTGGAAAGAGCTGGTTGTGGTGTTGCGTTGTCGCCGGAGTTGGTTCTTTTTTCCTACTTCCGACATAGGTGGTGGTTCTGTTGCTTCTTGCTCTTGTATCTGTCTTGGTGTTCGCTGGAGGTGGTTTTGTTTCTTGCTTCCGGCGACGATGGTGGTCCTGCGCGTGTTCTGTTTTGGTGGTCGCCGGAGGTGGTTCTGTTTCCGGCAACAGCGGTGGTTATGGTTGCTTCCGGCGTGTTCTGTTTTGATGTCTACCGGAAGTGGTTCTATTTCCGGCGACGGTGGTGGCTATGTTCTATACGTGTTCTGTTTTGGTGTTAGTCAGAGGTGGTTCCTTTTCTGGCAATGGTGGTGGTTCTGGTGCTGATAAGTTACTTGTTATGAGTTTACTCTCGGTGGTTGTGCTCTGACTTTTCTGTTGACAGTGGTGGTGATGGTGCCACAATCGTTTTTGTGTTGGTTGGGTTGAATCTCTACGACCCTTTTGCGGCGGTTCTGATTCGGCGGTGACAGATTTGAGTTATGATTGTGTTCTGACTCGGTGTGTCGGTAGGTGTGTTGATGGAGGTGGTGATTGTGTTCTGTTTTTGGTTCATGCGTCTTGGTTGTGAATGTGACGGATCTGAGAAGGAGGTGATGAGGGGTGGTATGGTGGCTGAGATGGATCGATGATGGGTGTGGTGGTGATGAGTGAATCAGGTGGTCCAGTTCGGTGTCTGAGTTGTTTGTGTTGGGCGTATCTCCATTTTTCTTCGCACTAGAACTTATATGGAGCGTCAATACCTTTCTCCAAAGCTTTTCGCAGCTGCGATTTTAGCCCTTTACGTCGCCATGTTTGTGTTAGTTTTGGATTTGGTTGTTCTCAGAGGTTGTTGACTGTTTCTGCGGCTTGTTTCTCTCTGTTCCAATTGTGTAGTTGTTGCGCTTTGGTTTCGGATTGAGTTCTCGTGCCGCCGACGGATGGAGGTTCTTTTTGAGTAGATGTGGTTTAATATCCCAATGTGAATGGATACTATTTAGAGTCGAGGCTGCTGTTTTGTTTCATTTAGAATTAAAGTAGGATGAGTGGACGATGATATTTGGTGTAATTGCCTTGGTTTGGCGTTTGGGGCGATTTTTGTTATTGTTCTAGGTTGTTGTTTTAGATGCCATTGGTGTTGGAATTCTTCCTTTTTGAAGAATTCTGTATGACTTGATTTTGCGGATTGTGCTCGTCTTGTGCTTGTAAGACCCATAATTCCACTGTACCTTTTGTGTGAGGAAAATAAGTAATGGCTAAGAAAATTATGGTTTCTATTAATTGGTTTTGTGAGTATCGTCGAAATAACAAGATTTTTGCTGAAATGGAGCCTGTTTTGTGCTCATGCGCTGGAAAGGCACAGACTTTTGGGTCGTAGTCTTCTTTTGAGTATAAGAAGGTTTATGTGTAGTCAGAATCGCGAGTTTTGGTTTATTCTGGTTTTTTGAAAAACGAGTAGGAATTTTACCCGCTGTTGGGAATTTTTACGATGTCTGAATTCCGTAGAAATTTAGATGTGAGTTTTTATATATCGGCGTGAGTTAGGATATATTGTCAGAATAATTTTCGAGAGTGAGGAAGAAAATTACAGTCGGGGAAAAAGATTTAGCGATAATATTTGGAAACGGTTTACGACGGACGTTTATTTGATAGATTTTATATTTTTGTGATTTCCGTGCGTTAACGAGGTGCGACTCGTTTACAAGCAAACGCGAGAGCTGAGATGTGAGGAAGCTTAGAAAATATCTTGAAAGGATAAGCTTAGAATTGATCCAATGGCTAGGATTAAGTCTTACAACCTTTTTACTATTTGATCCAAAGGCCATTAGGCAACAAGACAAGTTAATAGTAAGGAGGTTAGGCTTTTGTTGACTTAGAAAAATCACAATTCATTCACTCATTTTCCTTCTCTTGGCCGTGAACCACATATTTCTTTCCCTTCATCACCAAAATTCAATCCTTCACCATTTGTCTTGATCATAAGCTTGTTGGAAAGCTTGGAGTTGTGAGATTCTTCTTCTAAGGTAACTAGAACTTCTTCCCTTCTTCATAGCTTGCCAAACTCTTAGAGATTCATGAGATTTTTGGTTTATGTTCTTGAGAGAAATTTGTGAGAAATTGTTCATGATTGATTCTTATTGCTTAGAAGTTGTTTATAAGTGATTATCTAACATGTTTAGGCTTAGTAGTGATGCTTACCATGGTTAGATGTGATTCTCATGAGATTTTTCTTAGCAAGGGTTTTGAGAAAAAAAAATGTATTGATCAAGAACATGAACTTTTAGTTAGTGATTTATGTCATGAATGTTGTTTACAAGCTTTTAAGTAAAATGGATGTGTGATAAGTGGTTTGGTTTTGAAAAATAGGAAAATTATTTTTGGTGTGTTCATGAGAAATTTAGGAAAACTCTTATGACTTGGGATTGTGTTTTGGAAATGTTTTGATTGTTCAATTAAATGATTTTGTGAGCTAAATGATTTATGCTATGGTTTTGAAATGGAAAATTTTAGGAACTAGCCATGCTTTGTTGTTCTTGGCCGTGGCACAATGTGTGTGTGTGAGCACTTGGCTTTCAAATTTTTAAGCCCTATGGGAAGGCATGATCATGGTTTTAAAATGAAGAATTAATGTGGTTTTGTTTTGAAAGAAAACTAGTAACTTGTGTTCTAAGTAAACAAGTTAATTGGTAAAGTTTTGAAAAGTGTTATGCTTTTATTTGAAATGGTTTTGGTGTAAGAGCTTGATCACTTTTGAGAAATTAATAATGGTTTAAGTATTTTTAAACTGTGTTTGATTTTTGAAAACAATGTTTTAGGTGTGATCTCAATACTGGACGAAATTGAAAAGGGTATTTAGGTCCTTTTAAAATTGTTTTTGTGACCTGGAAAATTAACTATTTGATCCGTCTTTTCGAGACGAAGTTTTCGGTGTATGGCTCGTCTCGATCGGATAAAGAATGAACGAGTTATGGCCATTTTATTTGAAAGAAAAAAACTTGTACCTTGTAGCGCAAGTAAACTTTTATTTTTGTGAAAATTTTCAAAGAGTTTTTGGTTTGTTTTCAAATTGTTTTAGTATGTGAAAATTGATTGCCTTGGAGTTAGGAATCAAAGTGTTTCTTAGTTTGTTTTGAAACGAAACTATATATTTCTTATAGCAAAAATAGTGTGTTTAACTTCGTGAATTTTTAATCACTATGGGGAGAACTGGGAATCACTATCCGAGAGTGTTAGAAAGTACCTTAAGCCCCTCTAGAATTTTGGGAATAGGTTTCGTTTCAATAGAATACAGTGAGAGTATTTTATTGATATTACGCTGCTTATATTTTAGGAAGCGTGAATTGTAGAATTTCGCGAGAAAGGTTAACGGAAGCTTGCCGAGGTAAGGGCATCACTTTATTTCTGTCTTTTCAACTGGTTATGACATGCTTGGATTTCTGCTGTAATGCTTTGCTGTGTGTTTGGCATGTCTAGTTGATGTATTCTCGTGATGAGAAAGTGTTTATAATACGTGCGTTGTTTTACATATGATTGGAGATGTATGTATGAGCATGTGGGTGAATACATATGATTGGAAATGTATGTATGTTTGTTGTGGTTTGTTACATATGATTGGATATGTATGTATGTTGTTGGGATGGTTTACATATGCTAGGGAGGTATGTATTTGTTGCATTAGTATACATGGGGAATCGTATGCTCATGCATTGTTAGTGCGTAGTGGCGGGAGTGGACTACGAGGTGTGGTTGCGGGAGTGGACCCACCTGATTCTTATAGGGTTGTGTTGAGTTCAATACATGGTTGCGGGAGTGGACCATGGGGTGTGATTGCGTGAGTGGATCCACCTTAATCCTTTGTGATTTTGTTGAGTCGATACATGGTTGCGGGAGTGGACCATGGGGTGTGATTGCGGGAGTGGATCCACCTTAATCCTTTGTGATTTTGTTGAGTCGATACATGGTTGCGGGAGTGGACCATGGGGTGTGATTGCGGGAGTGGATCCACCTTAACCTTGTGATTTCGTTGGTGTTTGAGTAGGGGTTGGACCTACAGTTCCGGAACTCATGCATTGTGGTAGCTAGGGTTAGTACCACGCATTGTAGAAGTCTGCATTAGGCTTGATGTGCATTATATATATAAACCCGTTGGTGGGAATTGCTTTGGTGTTTAAGAGCTTTCTCTTGTGTTCGTGGAATTATTGTTATGTGTACAATCTTTCGCACCAGTTATATATATACATACTATATATTTTGTGGTGACCCTTTCTTTCATTTGCGGGCTCATCCCACCCAGATGATGGGTTAGGTCGTGGTGACGACGGTGGCTGTTCCAGGCCCCATTGAGATGTTGGAGCGTTGGCTTAGTTAGACTATGCGCCGGTGTGGGTTGTGCACCGTGCTTTTTGGGTTAGGCATAGAATTCTAACTTGTGCTGTTGTAAGTATTTGAATACTTAGACTTGGATTGTAATTATTCAGGAATACACTTTGCTTGTCGAAGCACCTTATGGTAATGAGTTCTTTTGTATATTTGAATGCCGGCTCATTTAAAATCTTTTATGCGTAACTTTGATGTGTACAAAAAAAAAAAAAAAGTAATGCATTTTTTGGCCTTTGAAAAACGGGTTGTTACAATTGGTATCAGAGCACGGCTTTAAATCTTCAAAGGGAAAGTGTATACTTGAGTCGTTAGTCCAGAGTCGGTTAGAACATAGCTAGAGTTGTGTTAGTTCTAGCGGTTGTTTTTGTTGTGTTGTGGGTTATGTGGTTGGTTGTTTTGAGTCTAGCATGGGATATGCTTAGACACTTGTTTGTGTCTTACCGAAGTAATGCAGGGAGTGAGGCTTCAGTAAGTGGAATTGTGAAACCCCGAGCCTTGGTCGAATTTAGTCGACAAGTGTCTCTGAATCCCTTAGACAGAGTGGTCTGAGGAGGATGGACTTGAGGCGACGAGAACCACAAAGGATTCTTGGAAGAAATTCGATGAACTTGAATTTGCATGGGTCGTTGTCACCCGGAGGTGTTGAGTACGGACGTGTGGACGTCGACTGATAAAGGATTGCAAGTAAGGATCAGATTGGGATACCTTTTGAAGAAGGTGCTGGATATCCGTTCTGGTGAGTTCGGACGATACTTGATGAAGTCATTCGACTGTCAAGAAGAGGTTACCACTGTGGAATAGTGGAGCATGCAGAGATGTCAATTGGGATCAAGTAGGATGTTTGGATAATCATTGGAGTGACATGTATTGGAATTAAAGGACGTTGTACGTCAAGAGGGAGCAAAAACCTTGTGGCGTTAAACGACATTTATACGAATGGTGGATATCTTAAGGGTTTAATTTAAGTGTGCGAGATGAATTAGATTTGAAACTATGAATTGTAAGGATGAATCTCGTGATGATTAAAGGTAGGAGACCAAGTATCACGTTGATAAGTGACAATCTATACGTAGTTCGGGAGATAGTAAGTATTAATGTCGATGTGAGATACAACGTTAGGAAATTGATTGTTGGATAATTGTGTATTTTGAGAGACATTAAGGTAAAGAACAAGGAGTTCAACCTTAGAAAGTGAGTTGCACATCGCTGATAGGTGATGCTAGAGGTGTATAGTATGGAAATACCTTGAGAATTTTAGTATAGTGAGCTAGAATTATTAATTATTGGCAGGTAAACCATAAGAGAAAGTAAACTTATGGAGTAGTTTAAAAAGATTAGTCAAGATTGAGTAGAGATCCTGTGTGGATAGGCATATAAGTTAATGATTTTGATCGACCAAGAGGTTGAAGGACCAAGTAGTACCTTGAAATTACGGAATTATAGGAGTTGATGTAACCAAACGTTAAGAAATTCAGGTCATGGACGACAATGTTTGGCAATTTTCTAGAAATGTTGTGTTTGAGTAGAAAGGGAGTCCGTTAGTAAGAATACTAAGACAATGAAAGTTGATAGTGGAAAGGAACTTTATTGTATATTAGGATTAAATGGATGGTACGACGAGTATTTAGAGTTCTTGAAGAGTAGGTTTAAGAGTTTGATTTGGGTACCAAAGTACTAAGGATAAAATCATAGTGAAGCGTTGTGCGTTGGTAGCTGTTCTTGATAGGTCAAGCATTAAGATTTGAGATATGTATTCAATGGCTTGATGGATGAGTAAGATATGTTGATTTTGAAGTAAATTATAGTGCCATTTTGGAAGTAATATGGACGTGTAAGAAACCAATTTTTGGGAAGTGTGAAGTTCTTCTTCGAGAGACGACAACTTTTGCGGAGTGTAATAGTTTTGGTGGTAATTGCCGTGGTGGCACTGTACTACTATTGGATGATACTCCACGGATGCTTCAAGAGTGGAAGCATGAGAGCTTATGCGACGTGTGTTGATCGTTGTGTCTTACGACATTGATCTTGTATTCGTAAGAGATCGAGGGAAACGTGTGGGAAAACCTTGAAGGAAGTGTTGGACCATTGTGCCTCGGAGGACCTTGAGCACAAGTGGAATGAAGTATCACTTAAGTTGGGTAAAGAGGGTCTAAACCACCATCAAGATTGTCGACTATCTATTGACAAATTGAGGGACTGGCCGTCCTTAATTTATTGTTGATAGTAGACGGAATCGTGTTGACTGGAATTGACTAGCTTTGCTAGCTTTGGTGGTGCGCAGAAAGTTTCGGTGTTTCTTTTTGGAGGGTAGCCAGTCACTGCTGCGCGTGAACCTAGTGGTTTAGGCTACGTCGCGGAGGCAAAAGAAGTGACTTTGGAAATTTTGTGTGTGGACCCTAGGAATTTGAGGAACTCGAGGTTGTGAACCTCTGTTGTGAGGTTAATTTTTGAGTGTGACTATGTAGAGGGTTGCGGTAGGTGCACAGTTGAGCCGTGTTAGTGTTAGTAATGACTCGTTGAGTTGTTACTCTTATCTTTAGTTTCGAGGACGAAACTTCTTTTTGGAGGGTAGTAATGTAAGACCCATAATTCCACTGTACCTTTTGTGTGAGGAAAATAAGTAATGGCTAAGAAAATTATGGTTTTTATTAATTGGTTTTGTGAGTATCGTCGAAATAACAAGATTTTTGCTGAAATGGAGCCTGTTTTGTGCTCATGCGCTGGAAAGGCACAGACTTTTGGGTCGTAGTCTTCTTTTGAGTATAAGAAGGTTTATGTGTAGTCAGAATCGCGAGTTTTGGTTTATTCTGGTTTTTGGAAAAACAAGTAGGAATTTTACCCGCTGTTGGGAATTTTTACGATGTCTGAATTCCGTAGAAATTTAGATGGGAGTTTTTATATATCGGAGTGAGTTAGGATATATTGTCAGAATAATTTTCGAGGGTGAGGAAGAAAATTACAGTCGGGGAAAAAGATTTAGCGATAATATTTGGAAACGGTTTACGACGGACGTTTATTTGATAGATTTTATATTTTTGTGATTTCCGTCCGTTAGCGAGGTGCGACTCATTTACGAGCAAACACGAGTGCTGAGATGTGAGGAAGCTTAGAAAATATCTTGGAAGGATAAGCTTAGAATTGATCCAATGGCTAGGATTAAGTCTTACAACCTTTTTACTATTTGATCCAAAGGCCATTAGGCAACAAGACAAGTTAATAGTAAGGAGGTTAGGCTTTTGTTGACTTAGAAAAATCACAATTCATTCACTCATTTTCCTTCTCTTGGCCGTGAACCACATATTTCTTTCCCTTCATCACCAAAATTCAATCCTTCACCATTTGTCTTGATCATAAGCTTGGAGTTGTGAGATTCTTCTTCTAAGGTAACTAGAACTTCTTCCCTTCTTCATAGCTTGCCAAACTCTTAGAGATTCATGAGATTTTTGGTTTATGTTCTTGAGAGAAATTTGTGAGAAATTGTTCATGATTGATTCTTATTGCTTAGAAGTTGTTTATAAGTGATTATCTAACATGTTTAGGCTTAGTAGTGATGCTTACCATGGTTAGATGTGATTCTCATGAGATTTTTCTTAGCAAGGGTTTTGAGAAAAAAAAATGTATTGATCAAGAACATGAACTTTTAGTTAGTGATTTATGTCATGAATGTTGTTTACAAGCTTTTAAGTAAAATGGATGTGTGATAAGTGGTTTGGTTTTGAAAAATAGGAAAATTAATTTTGGTGTGTTCATGAGAAATTTAGGAAAACTCTTATGACTTGGGATTGTGTTTTGGAAATGTTTTGATTGTTCAATTAAATGATTTTGTGAGCTAAATGATTTATGCTATGGTTTTGAAATGGAAAATTTTAGGAACTAGCCATGCTTTGTTGTTCTTGGCCGTGGCACAATGTGTGTGTGTGAGCACTTGGCTTTCAAATTTTTAAGCCCTATGGGAAGGCATGATCATGGTTTTAAAATGAAGAATTAATGTGGTTTTGTTTTGAAAGAAAACTAGTAACTTGTGTTCTAAGTAAACAAGTTAATTGGTAAAGTTTTGAAAAGTTTTATGCTTTGATTTGAAATGGTTTTGGTGTAAGAGCTTGATCACTTTTGAGAAATTAATAATGGTTTAAGTATTTTAAACTATGTTTGATTTTTGAAAACAATGTTTTAGGTGTGATCTTAATACTGGCCGAAATTGAAAAGGGTATTTAGGTCCTTTTAAAATTGTTTTTGTGACCTGGAAAATTAACTATTTGATCCGTCTTTTCGAGACGAAGATTTCAGTGTATGGCTCGTCTCGATCGGATAAAGAATGAACGAGTTATGGTCATTTTATTTGAAAGAAAAAAACTTGTAACTTGTAGCGGAAGTAAACTTTTATTTTTGTGAAAATTTTCAAAGAGTTTTTGGTTTGTTTTCAAATGGTTTTAGTATGTGAAAATTGATTGCCTTGGAGTTAGGAATCAAAGTGTTTCTTAGTTTGTTTTGAAACGAAACTATATATTTCTTATAGCAAAAATAGTGTGTTTAACTTCGTGAATTTTTAATCACTATGGGGAGAACTGGGAATCACTATCCGAGAGTGTTAGAAAGTACCTTAAGCCCCTCTAGAATTTTGGGAATAGGTTTCGTTTCAATAGAATACAGTGAGAGTATTTTATTGATATTACGCTGCTTATATTTTAGGAAGCGTGAATTGTAGAATTTCGCGAGAAAGGTTAACGGAAGCTTGCCGAGGTAAGGGCATCACTTTATTTCTGTCTTTTCAACTGGTTATGACATGCTTGGATTTCTGCTGTAATGCTTTGCTGTGTGTTTGGCATGTCTAGTTGATGTATTCTCGTGATGAGAAAGTGTTTATAATACGTGCGTTGTTTTACATATGATTGGAGATGTATGTATGAACATGTGGGTGAATACATATGATTGGAAATGTATGTATGTTTGTTGTGGTTTGTTACATATGATTGGATATGTATGTATGTTGTTGGGATGGTTTACATATGCTAGGGAGGTATGTATTTGTTGCATTAGTATACATGGGGAATCGTATGCTCATGCATTGTTAGTGCGTAGTGGCGGGAGTGGACTACGAGGTGTGGTTGCGGGAGTGGACCCACCTGATTCTTATAGGGTTGTGTTGAGTTCAATACATGGTTGCGGGAGTGGACCATGAGGTGTGATTGCGGGAGTGGATCCACCTTAATCCTTTGTGATTTTGTTGAGTCGATACATGGTTGCGGGAGTGGACCATGGGGTGTGATTGCGGGAGTGGATCCACCTTAATCCTTTGTGATTTTGTTGAGTCGATACATGGTTGCGGGAGTGAACCATGAGGTGTGATTGCGGGAGTGGATCCACCTTAATCCTTTATGATTTTGTTGAGTCGATACATGGTTGCGGGAGTGGACCATGAGGTGTGATTGCGGGAGTGGATCCACCTTAACCTTGTGATTTCGTTGGTGTTTGAGTAGGGGTTGGACCTACAGTTCCGGAACTCATGCATTGTGGTAGCTAGGGTTAGTACCACGCATTGTAGAAGTCTGCATTAGGCTTGGTGTGCATTATATATATAAACCCGTTGGTGGGAATTGCTTTGGTGTTTAAGAGCTTTCTCTTGTGTTCGTGGAATTATTGTTATGTGTACAATCTTTCGCACCGGTTATATATATACATACTATATATTTTGTGGTGACCCTTTCTTTCATTTGCGGGCTCATCCCACCCAGATGATGGGTTAGGTCGTGGTGACAACGGTGGCTGTTCCAGGCCCCATTGAGATGTTGAAGCGTTGGCTTAGTTAGACTATGCGCCGGTGTGGGTTGTGCACCGTGCTTTTTGGGTTAGGCATAGAATTCTAACTTGTGCTGTTGTAAGTATTTGAATACTTAGACTTGGATTGTAATTATTCAGGAATACACTTTGCTTGTCGAAGCACCTTATGGTAATGAGTTCTTTTGTATATTTGAATGCCGGCTCATTTAAAATCTTTTATGCGTAACTCTGATGTGTACAAAAAAAAAAAATAAGTAATGCCTTTTCTGGCCTTTGAAAAACGGGTTATTACAGTGCTCAGTTCCGCTTTTAATAAAAATTTAGCCGTTCAAAAAAAAAACTCTCAAAATTAACTCAATTATGACTATTTTTTGTATTTATCTGATGACTTGCGGGCCAAACAGACAATTTCTGTGTCTGTTTGTGTGATCATGTGCCCCCATATAAAATTGTTAAAGTATTTTTTGTTTGAGGGAAGAAGTTATTAAAATAGTAGTTAAAAATAGTGTTAAAAAATGTAGAAGTTAAGAAATTTAAAAAAAAAAGTTATAATAAAACTAAGTTTTCTCTTTATATATATATATAGTATAGATAGATATATATAAAGTTTAGATATAAGGACTATATCTTTTCACTTAGTTTTGGAGTAAACAAATTCATTCCTCATATATATATATATATATATATATATATATATATATATATATATATATATATATATATATATATATATGGATTTTACTAATACACATTTTTTTATTTGGACATAATAATTAACCACCTTTTGTTTCATAAAAAAGTTATAACAAAGGGAATAATTGTAATTTGAATTTATCTATTATTTTCTTTTTTTAAAATTAGAGGGAATGATTCTCCTGACATCTTCGTCTTCCTTGAATAACCCTATGATGAACATCCTGTAAAAAAATGTCTTCGATTGAAACAACAAAATAATAGTTCACGTTGGCCCTTTTATTTTAACTGCCCCAATTTCATTCATTTTTAAATATTTAACATTGGCTCTAGAGCAGGAAATGAGTCAAATTGAGTCGAACTCGTCTAACCTCAACTCGACTCGATAGCAATTGGTTCAGCTCGAAATTCGGCTCGAGTTTGATACGAACTATTTTTTCAGCTCGAGTTTGGTTCGTTTAAAGTTCACAAACAGAGTTGGTTTGGTTCGTTAGGTTCAACTCGTTAAGTCAAATCACATGATTTTGATAATATTTTTTGTCAAAATTTCAAAATTTGATCTTTAACCTTTTAAACTATTTTTTAAAAGAAAAAAGCAAATGCTAAATTAAAATAAAGAAGAGAAAAGGTAATGGAAAATGGAAAATGAAAAGTTTTTTGAGAAAGAGAGTTTAAAGGAGTAATTTTTTTTTGTAAAGGCAGAATGACTAATATCAGTACATGGGGAAACTGAAAAGTTCATTGATGTGTCAAGTTAAAAATATTTGAAAAGTTTATATATATATATATATATATATATATATATATATATATATATATATATATATATAACCGAGCTAGTTCATGAATCAAACGAGTCGAACTATATATAGTTTATGTTCAGCTCATTTAATTAACGAACTTATTTTTTGACTCAAGTTTAGTTCATTTGGTTCACGAATCAAATTCACGAGTCAATTATCGAATCGATCTTCGAATTATTCACGAGATAGCTCAGGTCATTGTCAACCCTAATTGGGTCTTTTATTTTAATAGTTCACGCTGACTCTTTTATTTTAATGATTGTAACTTTTTTATCACATTGGCTCTTTTATTTTAAGAGTCCTGCTATTTGTTACGGGACCATTGGCAAACAAATTGCAATAATAACACTATTAATGTGCTAAATAAACTGACCATGCGGTTAATATTTGTTGTTTGTACACAATCATGGAGGTGGTGGTTTATAATGAAGGGTGGAGATTGCTTCTTGCCTTTCTTATTTTGATTATTCGTAAACATTAACATTTCTCTTATTTTAATAGTTCACGTTGGTATAATTTAATGGGTCAATGATGTAATGATGTAAGAAACAACGAATAACATTATTTCATTAAGATTACTTGCGTTGCCCAAATATATTTCAATATTTGTCACATTTCTTCAACTTATAAATAAATTAAATTTTCCATTATGTAATTGTGTACGTAGAATCATTTGGAGTATTTGGACAGCTCAATTTGGTCTTTAATATATTGGCTCGGATGGAATCGACGCCATCCAAAGGCAAGTTAAAAAATAGACAGACAGATACCTGAATTATTCGGTGAATTTGAAAAATATAATTTTATATATAATTAAGTTAGAATTTTGTGACGTTTTGCCGATACAGATTGATGATGATGCAAAAATTTCCTTGGCTAGTGATACATTAAGGGTCTGTTTGAAACACTTTTGGTTTTTAGTTTTTAAAATATGTTTTATAAAAGTGTTTTAGAAAACTATTTTTAAGAAGAGAAAAAGAAAAAAAATGTGTTTTATAATGTAGTTTTCAAAACTATTTTACAAATGAGAAAATTCGTTTGGTTACCTAGATTTCAAAACAGTTTTGGAGACAAGATAAGTTCGGACAAAAAGTTACAAATTTTTTCCCAGAAAAAAGTTTCGATTTCAAATAAAAATAATTTAGGAGTTTTTTCGGAAAAAAGTTTTTTGATCTTTTTTTGCGAAAGTTCCTGATTTTTTCCGGAAAAAAAATTTCCGATCTTTTTTGGGAAAACTTTTCGATGTTTTTTCGAAAACAAATTTTGATTTCGGATAAATACAATTTCGGAGTTTTTCCCAAAAAAAAAGCTTCCGATCTTTTTTCGCGAAAAAAGTTCCGATATTTTATTCGTAAAAAAAGTTCCAGATTTTTACGGGAAAAAAGGTATCCTATCTTTTTTCGGGAGAAAAATTTCAATTTTTTTCCGGAAAAAAAGTTCCCGATTTTTTTGCGGAAAAAAGTTTCGATCCTTTATTTTAAAAAATTTCAATTTTTGATCCTCTATTCTCTCCGTTACAAAATATGACAAACTTGGTAGGAAGGACTACGGTTCGATCCCCCACAACTGCGATCGGGAGGAGGCTGGAACCACTTGATGCCAGAACTGACCCCCGAACCAGATTAAACTGATGGTGAAAAAAAAAAATGACAAAACTTATATTTTGTAACCAAATACATTAAGTTTTTTGAGCTTATATTTTGTAACGGATTGAGTATTTAAAAGCCGACTTTTTAATCTTCCTATTTTTAAAAACTTGAACTTTTGATCCTCTATTTTAAAAGCAAGTTTTTTGGCCCCTATTTTAATTTTTTCAGAATTTTAGTCCTCCAACTCAAGTTTGGTCCCCTTATTTTAACTTTTAAAATCATTATTCTTCTTCATCATCATTCATAATGGTTTATTCAATTATTTATTGTTTTAATATTTTTAAAATAAAATATTTGATTCAAAGAAAAATAAATAATGACATGGAAAATGTTCGATAATATGGACACTGACACGTCATTAATGAGCTTGACACATCAGCAAAAAATTGGTCAAATTGAGTTGGGAGACCAAAATTCAGAAAAAACTAAAAAAGAGGATTTAAAGTTCAGATTTTTCAAAATAGAGGAACCAAAAAACTGGCTTTTAAAATAAAGAATCAAAAATTAAAATTTTTCAAAATAAGGAAATCAAAACTGCATTAAAACTGATTATTTTCTATTTTTGGTGAACATGATACACTGAATTCTATAAGCTAATTTTCATTACTATTACTCCCTTTGACCACCGAAATATTATTTGAAATATTTGAATATCCTGCCAAATTTAGTAGCTTGGTTTTAATGTGTTTCCAATATCAATCACAAAGCGATATTTCACATCTGCTTTAAGGAGACGCTCCATTGCTATATTGACATAATCAATAGGAATGATCTCAATATCAGGCTTTACATTATACTTTGCTGCAAAATCAATCATTTCTTGAGTCTCCTTTATCCCTCCAATTAAACTTCCAGCTACTATCTTTCTCCCTACCAATACATGAAATATATTAGTGAGCTTCAAGGTTCATAGTTTAATTTTTTTAACTACATTTATTTTTGGTCCAATAATTTAATTGATAGAATGAAGAAGTGGAGAGTCCAGAGTTTGAACTTCGATCCCTCCAATAATTTCAACTGAGTTATCCTTGTAGGACGGTCCATATTATTATTAATTTTTTTTTGACAAGTAGTTAAGTTGTTAGAAATTTCATCTTAAAGGTAAATAAATAGAGTGTCTGAAATTCGAACCTCAACTTCTATCTATATAATATGATATTCATACAAACTGGGTTAAACTTATTTTTATTTAAACATTTAGAAGTACATGTGTAGCATCATATTATTCTTGTACCTGCAAGTAAAGGAAAAATTGGAAGCTCTAGAGGCTTTTCAGGTGCACCAACCATTACAAGCTTTCCATGACACTTAAGTAAACCAATCAAAGGTAATAAAGGATGATCTGCTGAAACTGTATCGATTATTCCATCCAAAGTACCCGTTGCAGCCTACAAATTGTGCCAATTAATTATGAAATCATGAATAGATTTTGAGTCAAATCACCACTAGAAATTCACTATTTAGCTAATGATTTAATGGCCAAATTATTTTAGTATATGTAGCAACCGATTTGGCAACTGAATTTTTAAATCAGTATCTAAATCAATTGCTAAATAATTTTGTGGAAAAATGTTCGCTAATATTAAGTAGTGACCTATTTTACATTTTTAGATCGTTAAACGAATTGATATATGACTATTTTTTGTACATTCATTTGATCTTGGTCGCGACTTATTAAAAATGAATCCGCCCCCAAGTTTTCTATTGCTTCCTTTTTTTTTGCTAGGTGATGTACTAATTACTGTAACATTAGCACCAAAAGCTTTTGCAAATTTCACAGCCATATGGCCAAGTCCACCAAGACCAACAACACCAACATGCAAACCCGGCTTGTCGAGTCCAAAATATCTAAAAGGACTATATACCGTTATACCAGCACAGAGCAGAGGTGCGGCGGCATCAAGAGGTAACTCATCTGAAATGTGAAAAATAAAGTGCTCATCTGAAACCATTGAGTCAGAGTAACCGCCATGCGTGGCGGTTCCATCACTATATTTGGAACCATCAGTGAGTGTAAATTTGGGACAATAATTCTCAAGATTATTAGCACAATTTTGGCATGAGTGACAAGAATCAACCAAACATCCCACACCTACTCTGTCTCCAACTTTGAACTTTCTCACTTTATTTCCAACCTCTGTCACTATGCCAACAATCTCATGTCTGTAAAATATTTGTTACATTAATTTCAGTCAAATTGAATTGATATCTTAACTTAAATGTTAATTTAATTTTTCAAAAATGGAATAAAGGTGAAAAGTGTACCCGGGAACTAATGGATAGTCGGTAGTGCCCCATTCATTCTTCACCTTATGAAGGTCAGAGTGACATATTCCACAATATAAAATTTTGAATGCTACATCTTTCTCACTTGTTTCTCTAAAAAATATTGTTGCAATAAATTAGATATTTAGATTTAATTCATTCTACATTTGTTTTAATCTACAATAACTAAATTTCAGTTTCAATATTCATAAATCCAAATATATATTTTTAACTTTGAATTTAGAATTAAAAAGAATTGTGTTTGTCACACCCAAATTCAAAGCTGACTTACAAACAAATATATCATCGTAGTATTATTTTTAAGCATCTATTTTTTTTTTTGTAATGTCATTAATTTAATAACAAAAAGACTTGAAATTTAATAATCACAATTTTTTTTTAATACAAATCAGAAGAAAATTTATTGAATAAATGCCTTGTCTAATTGGACCTGATGGGCTATTGCATATGGGACTTCTTCAACTAAGGCCCATCAGAATTTTAGATATTTTTTCTTCACTCTGTTTAAATTGATCAAAATTCTTCTCATATCTCTCATCTACCGGGATTCAAAGACATCTTTTGATATTGCAAATCTTTTTAGTAGTTTTTTTTTAGGAGAATTACTTTTCGCACCCCCGGGTGGTCTCAATCACCCCTGAAATGACCACATTACTCTTCTGAGTTCGCTCTCTAAGTAACAAACTAAGTTTTAGTTCGTACTATAAGTAACGAGTACCAATATTTTATACTCAAACAGGACGCTGGCACCCCCCATGGTTGAAAAAATCATGAAAAAATTGAGTTTGCATCGTAGGGGGTAAAGTTATTACCGGCGTTCAGTTTGAGTATAAAATATTGACACTCACTGCTTAGGGAGCGAACGGAAACACTGTGTAACTAGTAAACCTTATACATTAATGTTAATTATTTTATTCCTAATATAAACCAATATGTAATAAATTGTAATTTTGTGCATGATATCTTACATTCATTGTAAATATTCTTTGTATAATTATCATTCATTACACAATATTATTACCTTATATATACGATCTCATAATGCAATTATGAGCATGATCTCTTGATTTGCTCCATAATTATTAAATAAAAATTGATTTTTATAACGTTCGCTACGTAGGAAGCGAACTGTGGTGTTTTTGTTTTTTGCACTTTACACACTCGTCTCCTAAGTAGCGAGAGGGATAAATTAGGAATGTCAGGGTGTGTGTGAGTGTGCCAGAGGGTGTGAAAAGTAATTCTCTTTTTTTGGTGTAATTTAGAGGGGTGAAGAGCACAATCAGAATTTTCTATGGCATATTGGGCTGAAACATGAGAAGCCCAATTACCAAAATGAAATTATTTAGTCATTAGTAAAAAAAAAAAGTTTGTGGATTTTTTTTTTTTTTTGGTTAGTGGGAATTTAATACAAGTGTACTCGGGCTCTTTTTCATCCTATCAATTCTTAGTAGAGTAGAAAAATTTAGTTGTAGAAGAATGGTGCAAACATACATCATCTTAATCTTAATCTTAATCTTAATCTTAATCTTAATATAATAAAACGAAAGTAACTAGAGGCACCCTAAACCCTAACCCTAATATGAATGGTTTAGATTTTGACACGTGGAAAAAAAGATTATATCAACGGCTACGATAAAAACTTGAACATCAAGTTGCCACGTCAATTAATGAATGTGACACGTCATGTTTTTAAAAACACAATATATGATGTGTCAATATATGATTGGATGTGTGTATAAAATAATTTTACACCAATCCCTATTTTTGTTACCTATTAATCCCTTATTATATTCTTTCATTAGATGATTGGATATACTCTATGAAATCTATTTTATTTATAGCCTTTAATTATGCAATATCTTTTACGATAAATAGAAATTATTTTATTTCTTTCTCCTTTTTTTTATCAGCATCAATCTGCACACCATCTCTCTAAACAATATGGTATCATGAAGAAAAGAGGAAAAATCACGAATTTTATTAGTGGCAAAGAAGATGAGTATAGCAATTTAGATTTGTAAGTGATTACTTTTCTTATAGTTATTTATTTTGAATTTCTAATTTGTAAGTGTCAAATCTAAAATGATTTGTCTATGTTAGATTTGTTTTTTTTTGTTAGTTTTATTATGGTATTATTGCTAATCTAGGGATTTTGTTATGGTGATACGTACTCCCTCTCTTGGTCTTATATTGAGAATGAGGCAGCACCTCTATCACTTTTTTTTCTTATTTTGTTATGCTAATTAGGTTTTGCTACTGTTGCAGAATTGAAAATAAAATAAAATTATTTACTTATCACCATGAAATTGCTATTGTTACACAACCTCTATCACCATGAAGTTGTTATTATCATCATCATGAAGTTGTTATTATCAAGTAAGTTTTAAACTTTATGCAATCTTATTTATTATTTTGTTTATTTATATATTTTTTGTTTAACTCCTCTACTTAATGATTTATTGTGCTATTTTTTATATGTTTTGTTTTGTTTTTTTATTTGTTTTTTGTTTCTCTTTTTGTTTTGTTCTAAGTATAATTATAATTTTTCACATATTCTCACCTTTTGTGCTATTATGTAAAGTAATATTGGAGCACACATTGTTAAGTGCTTCATTCGATTATTTCCATCTTAGATAACAACTTTATTTTATTCTTGCTTAATATATGACGCGTGTGGCAAATTTGAGTTTGATATTAACGAAGTATGTTTGTTTGTATTATATTATTTGTTGACGTTGTTGTTTCACCAAAATTTTCTTAATGTTCTTCTTATATGTTTTGTCTTGATAGAGTGCAGTAATGCTTTCGAAGATGTTTACAGTCACGACGTTAGGTGTTTTGCAACTTTGATTCATTATTTAGGAAGTCAATTTGATGTATATATAAGTGGAAAAAAAATTAATGGGAACATTTGTTTTTTCTTATATTTCAGTGTTGTAATTTAATTTAATTTGAATTAATCTGCTTATTGTAATGTCAAATTTGTTTCTTATTAATCAATAGTTTCCCATCATTTGAATTCCACCATCTTTTTATTTTAACATAAATATATCTACCTTACTTATCTCTAATTTCTCGAATTACTTATTACTTATTATTTCTAATTTCTCTAATTATATATCATATTAAACCCTAATTCCTAAGAAAATTGGCAGGTAATTTTAATTAATTGTACCTGATAAGCATGAGAAAGTAAATAAATAAAAAATCTCTGATAAGCATGAGAAGGATAATCATGCATTATATTAATTAATGATTTTATTATTTTAAAAAAAATGTTAAAAAAACAAACATATGCCATACGCAAATGATAAGCATGAGAATGCCAACAAGAAAATTCTACACTACGATCCCGTTTGTTTGAAGCTTATATGAGCTTATCTATTAACATAGGTCACTATATTAGTATTTGGATAAATTAATAAAAATTTATCACATTTTTATAAACTACTTATGTAATATTTTGATAAGCTCTCCGTATTAGCTTATACATGTACTTATACGCCAGGTTATATAAATTTGGAAAGCTTCGATTCTTGCCTGAGCATGAGGATTAACATATTTTTTTCAAACTTTTATTTTAACTAATCTTTATTTTATCTTTGTCTTTTTATGTTTTTGCATCTTATCTACACACTTCTGTTTTTGTTTTTCTTTTTTGACGACAACTTGCAGTTTTTCATTTAAATTATCTTTTTTTGTTTTTTTTATAACATAGCTTAATTTTTTTTTTTACTCTATATATATATAAATAATTATATATATATATATATATATATATATTTAATCATGGTTTGATTCTTTAATTTTGTTTTTTTAAATTAAAATCATATTAACCTTCTATAGTTGCCTATAAAATGATATATCCAAACACTTTAATCTATATAAGTACTTTTTAGTGTACATATTCAAACACAAAAGACTTATTGAGTACAAGATCTTATGATATAAGTTCTCATACTATAAGCTCTAATGCTATAAGCACATGTATGAGCTATTTATCCAAACGGACCCTAAATGCTTACTACCATAAATAATCACATATTATCAACATTTTCATTGTATAATTGAATTAAATTGAATGATTGAACCCGTGCTTGCACGGGTAAAAAGTCTAGTTCTTCTAAGGCTTTGTTTGCGAGTTTGGAGGGAAAGGGAAGGGAAGGAAAGGCTAAAAAGGAAGAAACAAGTAGAAAAATTAACAAGTTTGGGAGGGAAGGAGTTTGGAGGGTTAATTTTTCTTCTTAACACAAAAACCCCCCAATTTGGAGGAACTCAAAAATTGTATTGGATGAGAGTTTGGAGGGAATTTGGAGGGTTTATATGAATTCTTCAAATTTAATTAATGTTGTCATAATATTTTTAAATTCATAATATATTAATTATATGTATTTATTTGTCATTTTCTATAAAAAATACTTTCTCAAAAAATATAAAAGATTTATCTAATTTTCTCTTTATTTCCCTCCCTCCAAAACCCTCCCCTCCCCTCCAAACTCGCAAACAAAGCCTAAAGGAATAGTAAAATGAGGACATAAAATGGTGCAACAAATAAAGAATAAAAAAGATGTATAAAAATGATAACCATCTAGAGAAATTAAAAGGGGAGAGAACACCAGAAGTATCTCTAGCTGCCCAACCGAAAGCCTTCTTAGGATGCTCAACTTCATATTGTGTTGTCATTATATGTATATAGTTCTTGTTCGATTTAACTTTTCTTGGTTGGTACAGAATATATGTTATAGAAAATATAGTGTGATCGTTGGTGAGCTTAATTAGAGTGAAGTGTTACTGCTACTTATATAGTATGCTTATAAGTTATAAGTGGCTGCAATGAATGACGTATATGGTTACGTTCTTGTAATATTAATTCGGTGACATTTTTGACTTATTTTACCATTCAAGACCTTATCTTGGACTACATTTTCCAATGCACTTCAACAAATCCTTCCGTCAAAAAAATACTCCTCCTATAAGTCCCGCCATTATAAAATTCTGTGTGTGTGTCCTAAGTCTCAAGGAACCATGGAGGTATTATGAAGTGCACCAATAATAGCAGCCATTCAATCACTTTCTATTCAGATAGAATTTCAGCCATTGAATTACTCTCTAACGCTAAAATAATCCCGATATATCTAAAAAATTATAGGTAAAAAAGGAGTAATAAATATTATAAGCAATAAATATATTTAAAAATTTACAGTGTCTTATATTTATAGACCAGTTTTTTTTTTTTAAAAAAAGAGTTATACGATTAGGGGCGAATATATACTCATCGATCCTATTATATATAAGCAAAAATTATTTTTTAAATTAGTTGCATAATTTATAGTCCAATTTTACCCCTCTCGCAATGTAGGATGTGAGTGTGTATATAGAAAAAATTGGGAAAAAAACAGTTTGCTATCTAGAATGCAAACTCAGATGGTGCCAAAGCTAGAAAAAAACAACTCGCTATTTAGAGTGCGAACTCAGTTTGCATTCTAGAATACAAATCTTATAAAATCTGATATTTTTGTATTTTTCTCCTTTCGCACCCTATTTTTTAAGGTTCGCATTCTAGAATGGGAACTGAGTTCGCATTCTAGATAACAAACTATTTTTTCCCAGCTTTGGCACCCCTGAGTTGGCTACTTAAGTAGCGAGGGGGCTAATATTGGAAATTCGGGGAGTGTGTGTGAGATTCAAGGGGAGCGAAAAGTACTACTTGAAGGCACAACAAAACAACAACAAGAAGGGCAGCACTCACCAGGTGGCTGAGAGAAAAGGAATGAAAATGGAATAAAGAGGTTGCGCTACATGGACGAATAGAAAGAAAAAAAATTGAGAAACAAAGGGATTTGGATTTTCTCCAACCCGTTATCTCCAGTTGTTTGTATTGTTATCATTTCTGTCGTTCATTCATATTTTTCTTCTCTCTTTAAAACTGTTTCTTAATTTTAATTAATTAATTAATTTATCAATTGTTGGATCAAGAGCATGAGGAATGATTGAATAAAGGGGCAACAAATGATCCAATTCCGACTTTCAATTATTTTGAGCTACTTGAACTAACATGTAGTTGTTAAGTAATATTCTAATCAATTGCAAATATATTATTATTTAGTTATACCTCATGTTTAATGTCTTTTATATTCTGATCATTTATGAATTGAACTACATAAATAATTCACTATATATTAACACTAGATTTTGTTACTAGATCTAGAATACTTGTTCAGTCAATAATTACATTAGACATATCGATAACTGTTGATTGTAATCTTAGAAATCAAACATTCTTTATAACCTTCTTTGATTACCCACCTAAGACAATATAGGGAGTCGTAATCAAAGTTGAGGGTTATGAGCCAAGACAATGTGATAACTATTTTAATTCATCGTGATACTACACAAACAATTGTAGGGAATAGACACAACTGTTGGGGTTGATTGTTAAGTCCCACATTGCCTAGTTTCTCAAATAAAGAAGGAGGTTAAAAATTAGTTATTGGAGAAGTCTCACATTGCTTAGAATGATAAAGCAAGGGGAAAACCAAGGCTATATATAGAGCCTAAGGTCTTTGTTTGTAATTACACCAGTCAGTAGCACTTTAAGCTTATATCTGACTCTTAGTTTAAATATTTCCTTTGTGAGTGTATGGTTGTATTGGGGCATTGGAGTGAGAATGAGAGAAGTCTATGTATTATAATAATTTTCACATAGCGATAATTCTCTAGTTGTCGGTTTAGACGACTGTTTGTGGTTTTTTCTCCGGTTTGGAGTTTCAACATTATTTTCTTGTGTTGTGATTGTGTTTATTTTTCTTCTTTAGTGTTGTAATTTCCTATCAATGGTATCAAGAGCTTCGGTTCGGTGAGATATCACAATTCTTTGTATGCTATATGGTTGTAGCATTAATCTAATCTTCCACATCAAAAAAAAGAAGTGTGATATTGTGAAGGTGCTAAAGAAGGGGCTTTGCTATGTCTTATTCAAGTGCTATGAAGTTTGACATAAAGAAGTTTGATGGAAGAATCAACTTTGGCTTGTGGAAAGTACAAGTCAATGATGTGTTGATACAATCAGGTTTACACAAGGCGATAAAAGGAAACACTTCCAAGATGGAGACCGACAAGTGGGAGGAACTAGATTTAAGGGCTGCAAGTAAAATTCGCTTGTGTTTGGGAAATAATGTTCTTGCGAATGTAGAATATGTCATCAGCCAAGGAACTCTGGGAAAACTATTAATATAGGGTTGAATATAATTTTTGTTTCTATAAATTGTGTTCTTATAATTTTAACAAAATGATCTCTATTTTCTATCGACGAGAAACATACTTAGCCCGTTAAAATACAATAAAAGTCACATCTCATTAATCATCAACTAATTAGGGTATATATTTTATCAATAATATTTAATTATAAATTCATTATAATTCTCCTCATGCCGTCTTCATTTATCAAAAAATATTTTTTTGGTAGTGCAAATTTTACCCAATAGATATGCTCTTGTATTGTATTTTTTAGCATGGACAATTGGCGGGCAAAGAGCAACCATCAAAAGACCATTATGAAAAATATAAAACTACGGGCTAGCCACCCCAAGCTCATTCTCAAATTTTCAAAGAACTTCTTTTGGCATTCTGTTAGTTTTCTCGCGCTCCGTTCTAAATTCTCAAAATACTCTTGTCTGTTACTTAACTAACCAATTAAATTCGCTACCTATGAAACGAATGAGTATAAAATATTCAAATTCAACGATGATCTATGATTTCAAACCCCCTAATAAAAAAATTGAATTTTGTGTCATCCGCTACTTAAATAGAGAACGTGATGAAAGTTTCTACTACTTAATTAAATAGCGGCTATAAACATCCCACTACCTTCCTTTCTCATTCCACCCATATAAATAAACACTCCAAAAAAGCTCCAAAACGAGTTCCAAACCCTATTTCAACTTCAGATATAATAACTAGTCGCCGCCCCGTGCGTTGCACGGGTTTTGCGGAACGCCATATATATTTGGCACAAATTTTTATAAGCAATAAAAATTATTATTTTCTCGTGAAATATAAATTTATCAGTAATAACTTATAACAATGATTTTAAAACTTTTATTAGCGATTAAAAATGTCATCTCCACGTAAATTATTGTAATAGTTATTTTAAAACGTTTCTCGGTGATAAAATCGTATCTCCCCGTTCTAATAGTGATTTTAAAACTTTTATCAGCAATAAAATATGTCAATTTTTATTAGTAATAACTTATAATAATCATTTAAAAACTTTTATCAACATTAAAAAATTTCATCTTCCAATGAATTATAAATTTTTATTAGTAATAAGTTGTAATAGTAAGTGAATTTGAACTAAAGTTAGTTCAAATACACCCATAAAGTGATGAGCATTTTATTTGTATGTATCACTAATCTAGGTAGGATGCCAAGAGTTTGAATTTCAAGGTGATATAATAGTGATTTAAAACTTTTATTAGAGATTAAAAATGTCATCTTCCTGTGAACTAAAATTTTGTATCAACAATAGTTTGTAATAGTGATTTTAAATTTTTTTATCAACCATACTATTTGAGAATACATAGATTATTATTAGGCCAAAAATTTAAATGTTCACTATATAGTGTTATTGCATGCATTTTGATTAGTGGTTTCTTATGCTAAGTGACACGTTTTATTTAAGGAACGGGAGGAATAAGTGAGAGAGAGAGAGAGAGAGAGAGAGAGAGAGAGAATAATTTGATATTAATGAGAGGACGTGAGAAGGATAAGAGAGGAGATGGGCTATGAGGGTCATTTGGCCAATAATTGTTTGCTTACACTTGGTTACATGAATTTTACTCTTTGATAGTTGAGTGGTGATATTAGTATGAGATGATGGTGAAAGAAAGAAAACTTAAAAGGAGTCTATATAAGTAGTACATTAAGACGATGAAATTCAAAACAAAAAACTCCATTCATATAATAATTGATAAGTAAAAATGACAACATCAATTAAACCAGTAATCAAAATAACAATGACAATCCTCCAAAGAATAATGATAATCATCATGAAAAAGAGCATTCAAGTAGCTCCAAATGTGGATATGTTGAAGCTCAACTGCCATATGAAAATTGCAGTAGAAGCCTCCAAATTTTGGTTGAACTTAGCTTTATAAATGAAAGCACAACTGAGCTCCTTGTTGAGAAACTTGAATAAAGCACTTGTTGGTCAAAATAATCTCAACAGAAAGCTACTTGTCTGATAGTAAAAATATGTTGCAAAACCAATTTAACCCTTTCAACAAAAGCTTCCTTATATTGCCTAAGTGCTTTTAACCAAGATTCTTCTAACATACTTCCAAAAGCTACATAATTAAAGCATGCATAACAGAGGTTGAAGAATGTTGTAATGAAAATTGCAATAATGAAAGTCTTTTTTATTGTAGTAGTCTCCGGTAGAGTAGACTCTAGTGTGTCATGTATCTCTAGGAAGATGACAGTGTGTGGATAGGCAAAAAAGGCAATATCACCAATTACTTGGAATTGGATGGGTTAACCAAGACTTGTCTGCAACATTAGAAGTTGGTACTTCAGCTACACTTACCATAATTCTTCCACTATATGAATTTTGTGATGCCAAGTCCTAGTTCAATATATGAGAATGCAAAGGACATAACAACTGTGACAATTGAAAGCAATGTATTCAAGAATACAATTCTTGTAGGCCTAGTTTTGCATAGGAGAGAGCAAATTATGCATTGTATTTGTAATGAAATTAACCAATAAGACATTCATTCATAAATTATGTATGTACACTCTTAGCCAAGAATATCTACTGCAATTAACAAATTTTAACTCCATGTTGGAATCAATTCCATTTAGTAAATAGAGTATAAAATAAATCTAGTTAGAGAAAAGATAATAGTGAGGCAATTAGATGAACGCCTAATAAATTGAAAAAAAACATATTTAACCAAAAAATAAATGTGTTTCTTTTAAATGTTAATGTGATAGGAATATCATCAAAACAATATCAAAGCCATGCTATCAAAATAAATGTGTTATCTTTCTCTTCTAGTAAGCCATCAAATTCTGACTTTATATTCTTCAAAATAGATTTTGGCTGCACATTTTTCATTTAAAAACAATCCATGAATAAGATACAAATGTACATACCGAGCACCTAAGCACCAACCTTACTCGCATCGCTTTCCTCCAATTTCTTTCATCATTTAACTTCTCGACCGAATCAAATAACACATTTCTTCCATGGTTACTGTTGTATTAATATTATATTCACTAAGCATGCTGAAGGGACTGGGACATTCTCATTCCCAACTTGCTTCTCCCACCTTTGATCAAAATTGCATAACACATCTCATGCAACAGGTCCTTCTAGCTTACAATGAATGCCATGGCTCTCTAGGACCACCCTTCTTAATAGAAGCACCTATTGGACATAGTTTTTATCTCTATCAATTAGGAGCCTTAATTCAGAAAGAATCACAGTGGGATGTTATACTATAGACCAAAAAATACACAATCAAATCTAAGATCAATTGAAAAAATAATCAAAGTATCATTAGTGCCACATACAGAGGAAGTATTATGTGAAAAGTTCCTTCAATGCAACATTTTTTCATGATGCAACTGATATTTGCTTATCAGAAAAACTATTTAGAAACAATAACATATCAATGTTGTATCATGATAAAGCTAATTTATTAACATAGACTAACCTGATTAAGCTTCATAACAATGCATCGTGTCTGAGTTAAATGAATTACAAAAATTAAGAGAAAATATGTGGTGAGAATGCAATAAGTAAAATTTGTCATGAATGTGTATCTGAAGTTCACAAATGATAACCAAAGTGTAAGTGCTGAAAATTAGTAACCATTAGTGCACTGTACACTTCATAGTGTATTTGAAATAATCACATACAAATGGCTATAAGGACTTGACAGTTGCTAGATATTACACTTTCAAAACATACAATAATTGAATCATTGCTATCTATTTCATCATTGACATAATTTTAAAGACGCAAAAAAGAGATTGATAAGCATATGAATGTTATTTTTCATATACCTAAATAGAAACTATTTCCTTTTGAGTTTTTTGATCAATGGAGATACTATTAAAAAGTGCAATCAGCTCATGAAAGGTAACAAAGTAAATATTATGTTAAAAGTACCTCCAATGCAGCATTTTCCATCCTCAGTTTTTCAGAACTCTCAGCAAGTTGATTTACTTCTGATTTAAGTAATGCACTCTCAGCATTCAACCCTGAAATGCGCAAATATGAGCAATAGTCCCTGCAATGTTTAGAATTAAAGCTACTTTCCATAAACCAAAACAACTTTATAAAAGGAAAAAAGTTATCCTCAAAACTCAGCTGACTCATTAGCTACTCTAACACTAAGCAGCTTAGTATAACAAACCAGTCATCCTAGTTATTGTAATAAACATATCATATGAAACTAAAACAGCTTTGATCAATCCATGAAAATGACATGGTAGTACAAAATTAGACTTTGTTCACACATCACATTCACATTCTAAATTAGCCACAATTCCAGAATTAGCATTTCATACCATTGACACCTTCCGTGGCAGCTTTCACCGCAAGCTTGGCTGCTACTTCATACACCTCATCTGATACTGTATGTGGTCCAAGTATACTATCTGTCAATAACCAAAAATTTAGAATTATAAAATTAACATAAGCAAATTTGTTGTCAAATAAATCTTATGCAGCTTTAAAAGTTCTTATCATATCATTTGAAGCAATATAGTAGAACTGGCATACCTATTTATTTAGCAAAGAGAGCAAGAGGAAGATATCCATCAGTGGTGGCAGTAAGCTTCTCAAACTTTTTCTCAACTTTACACCACCCTGCACCAACATCAGGCAAAGGCAAAAAAAAGACTGATCCTTTCAACCATTGCATATAAAAATTAAGTAAACGACAATGTAAAATAAACAGTCATGTTATTCCCAAAAATTGGAACACCTCGAAAAGTTGGGAGCACTGCAAAGACGAATCCAGTTTCCACCCACTTGAAATGTTCATATGACTCACAACAAAATCCAAGACTAACATAATATTTGAAGTCTAAACAAAGAACATGGAACAAAATCCATCATAAGACAACATCTATAGAAAATAAAATAAAATCATGAATCAAATTAATATGAGATTAATTGAAAACTCATTGCAATGAACAAAAAAAATAAAAAAAAGTATTAAGTAGTTATTACCAAAAAGCCCAAATTTATATCACTTAGTGATAATGATTTGATAAACGATAAATGAAAATTCCTCATATGTCATGTTATAGGGTTAAATTCATTGCAATGAACAAAAAAATGTAGGGAATATATGTTTACATATTCATACCTCATTATATTTTGCCATAACAAAGTTATTTTTTCTCCTTATTCTGGTGCTTTGTTTTTCAAATTTTAGAATAAGAATGTAACAATTACACTGCAAAAACAAAAAAAGATATGGATTAGTTTTGTTTTTCTTCTTAAAAACCAAACTTCTTGAAATCTCATAGCAATGACAAAACAATCATATAGCAGTAGCAACTTTGGCTGGAAATTTGGAAATAACAACATGAATATCATATATATACAAATTAAAGTATTGTTGAGAAGTGCTTTTAAAGATTAAGCCAAATTTTGATACTTACCCCCAAGTTTTTTAAGCTAGTAGTAACATCCTCTTGTTGCTGCTGAAGAGTGTTCCTGACTACTGAAGAGTGGTCATGGCTACACGCACACCTTTTGCACATTAAAAAAAGTTCAAACTGTAACACTCATGTTTAACCTATCAGAAAAAGTATTTAATTAGCAAAAAAATAATTTCAACAAACCAGTTATCAGAGTCAGAAATAATACATATAGACATAGTTAAAAGCATAAGTTCAACTTTTGCAATCAAAATTGGCTCAGTTTGACCAGAAAATTGAAATTTGGGGAATTTAAAAGTTAAAAGCATGAAATTAAAATTTTAGGAATTGAAATTTAGGGGTTAGGGTTGATGATTTTTGGACCAGCTGAGAGGAAGAAGAAAAACGCGTGAGTGAGTGAGAGACAGAGAAAGCAAACCGGGAGAGAGCGGCGGACAAAGAAAGAGAGGGAGGCTGTGAGTTGTGGTCGGCCGGAGAGAGAAAGAGTGGCGCGCGAAGATCCGGTTGCAGGTGGAGGGTCGCGTGCGGCGGTGGCTGAACGGTGGTGAGTCGGATTTTTGTGGTGGTTGGTGATTTGGTTCTCCCTTTTCTCTGTTTTGCTTGTTCTGTTTCTTATGTTTCTCAGAGAGAGTGTGTGAGACAGAGAAAAAGAGAGTGAGAAGATGAGAGGAAGGAAGAGGGGCATTAAATGAAAATTAATGTGACCAATGCATTATGCATGTCACTTAGCAAGTTCAGTATTGACAAAAGATATTCATTGGCCACTCAAGCAACTAAACAATACATGTGTCAAGAAGCAATAGAAATATAGAATAAATGTGGCAGATGAGAATTGGAGCATGGGAGAATAGGTGTGCTGGTTCTATAAGCCAATACAAATTAAATGACATCATGGATTGCATCATCCACTAGGGTTTCAAATCTCCAATTAGGGTTCCAAGTCCTACTTTTAGTATTATAGAAGATAGAAGATAGAAGATAGAAGATAGAAGATTTCTTTGCATTTGTGGACGAAAGCTATTCAAAACTAACTTCAACCACGAGGTAGGTACACATTTGGTAATATTTCTTGATACGAACTTATTTTAATTTTTTAACATATCGATAATTACACACGTTAATAAAATCTATGAATAGAAAACAAGTTCAATTATCAAAACATAACATGTTGGTCTAGAAAACCGCATCATCTGCTACTTAAGTTGCAAACAGTTTGTAGGGTGTTAGCTAATTAAGTAGAGAATCAGTCTGTTGCAGAAAATTTAAATAATAACAGGAAAATCAAAATGAAATTGATACATTATATTTTTTTAAAAATTATTCTTATTACAATTGACAAGGCCGACACGATGTATGTTGAGGCCTAAAGCAGAAATTTAATTGAGGCCTTTAAAAATAATAATATTTTTTTAAATACAAAATATCAGTGCTTTTATTTGTTTGTAAATATCATATTTGTCCTTACCAAAAAAATGTCACATTTGTAAAAAAAAAAAAGAATTAAAATGAGAATATAATTTAAATTTATTTTTCTTAATTGTGTCCTATAATTTTGTGCTTTTCATTATAAAAATGAGAATAATTTTATTTTTTTTATAAAATAAAGATAATATATTTATCTATTACTATATATAAAAATGATACAAATTTTTGGGATGACTTTTTCATTATTCCTATTTTACCCTTAAAAAATAACTTACATATAAAAATAGATTTTCAGTTTTTTTTAGTAAATAATTTTTTTTTCTTAATAACTAAGTAGAACTTCCACCTAAAAGTAGGTTTTCAGTTTTTCTACTTACAATATATTAAAAGAAACTTATGTTGAAAAACCAAATTTGTACTTGGTACTTTTAACGGTGTTCCAAGTTTTATGGTTTTAAATGTAATTTTAACTTTAATAAGATAAGTATAAAATCAATTTACCATAAAAATAGCATTGAAAACTACATCTCTAAACTAATAAAAAATTCCAAAATAAAAATAGGAAAACAATAGATAAGTATGAAATAAATCAAATTGAACAAAAAAAGGCATTACATAAAAAAAAAGTACAAAAAAAAAAAAAGATAAGCATGAAATAAATAAAATCTACTTACAATATATTAAAAGAAGCTACTATTAAAAATCCAAATTTGTCCTTATTACTTTTAACGGTTTCCAAGTTTTATGCCCTTAAATATAATTTTAACTCTAAACTAATATAAAAAATACTAAAAAAAAAAATAGGAAAGAAAGATAAGCATAAAATAAATCTTCTCATAAAAATAGCATCAGAAACCACATCTCTAAACAAACAAAAAAAAAACACAAAACAAAAATAGTAAAAAAAGAAGATAAGAATCAACTAAATCTTGCCATAAAAATTTAATTAAAATAAATTTACACATAAAAATATGAACAAATAAATAACTTATTTATAAGTTTATGCGAATAACTTATGCAAATAAATAAGTTTTTTTAGATAGTTTATGAAAACAATTTATAAAGATATTATTACTTATGAATTAACATGCGTAAAAAAAACTTATGAATTAACATAAAAGTTTATTTATAAATTATAACCATAAACTATTTTCATAAGCTTAAAAATAAGCCAAATTCAAACAGGCCCAATGTATTAAAAGGTATTATTACTAAAAATTCTAATTTGTCCTCATTAATTCTTAAAAATATTTCAAATATTTTATTTAATAAAAAAAATTATATTTTTAATATATTATTATATAATAGTTAAATTCTACTCAATTTTTATTATAAAAAAATCTACTCTATTTTTGTTTACTCTTATTTAAAAAATACAGAAGAAGTGCAATATTGATGAATATATATTATAATAATTATAGGGTAAATATTTGTCATTATACTTAAAACATCACAGGACAAGTGTTAATCAATAATTTTGTCCAAAAAGAAAAAAAGTGTTGATCACTAATATAAAAAAAAATCATACACAGGACAATTGTTCTAATAAAAAAAATTTAATCATATACAGGACAATTGCTTTAATAAAAAATTTTAATCATACACGGGACAATTGCTTTAATAAATTTTTTTTAATCATACCCGGGATAATTGCTTTAATAAAAAAAATTAATTATACACGGGATAATTGCTTTAATAAAAAAAATTAATCATAAATGGAACAATTGCTTTAATGAAAAAAATTTAATCATACACGGGACAATTGCTTTAATAAAAAAAAATCATACACGGAACAATTGCTTTAATAAAAAAAGAAATTGAATAGTAAATATTTTTTATTATTAATTATAATTTATTACACAAAAATCATACACGCGACAATTACTTTAATAAATAAATAACTTAATTAAATATATTTTACAAAAAATAAAAGAATGACGTCATTTATAATTTGACAATAATTTATAAATAAAATTCAATAGACCCGTGCGATGCACGGGTCTCAAAACTAGTTTATAGTAAAAATAAAATATATATTTTTTCTTCTTAATATAAGTCCAATAAAAAAAGAGATCAAATAGTTATTTATATTTACACAATAGAGAATATCGATCATAAAAAAAAAAAAAAGAATATCAATCACAATAACGGACACATTCACATTTTGTTTTTTTAAAAAATTGAACATTTATATCGCATTGATTCTACATGTTCAAGCTTGCAAATTAAGGTTCTATTCTATGCTTTCATCGTAGTTCTTTGATCAATTAAGTGCTACTATATGTCATTGATTTATCCATTGACATTGTCTAGACAATTATCGTAATTTTGTATTAATTTTATTAACCTTTGAATTTTTACTTATACAATATGCTTATGAGTGGCTGAGCTGAAATGACGTATATAGTTACGTTCTTGTGATTTTAGATCGGTGACATTGTTTACTTATTTTTCCAATCAAGACCATATCTTGTACTACGTTTTCCAATGTAATATACTGAAATTTTCCAATGTAATATACTGAAATTAAAATATAATATTGTTAAATCAATGTAATATATTTGCAATGAAAACCGTCTACCAACCATTTTTTGAAAATAAGTTAAAATAGTATCATTATCAATTGTTCCAAAAATATCTCTTTCTATATAAGTAATAGAACGGTCGTTTAACTATTTATCGGTTATTTTGTTGCATAGCGGACTCTTCACTAAATTCATAGATGAAAAGACACGTCCCATGCTTGTAGTTACTACCGGCAAGACTAATATCAACTTCAAAAGCTTATAAACTATATCAAATGTGTTGCACTTATTTGTTTCCGCAAATTTTGCACAGAGATCTGAAAATCCTTTTAACTTTGTAAAATTTATCAGTTCGTACATAAATCTGAAGTTGATGTCGCACCACCACTTCCGATACATCTACAAAATCATTTGCATAAAGTTCAATCATCCTCAATAGTTTTTTGACATCAAAAGCTACAAATAATGATAAAGGACTTAAACATGAAACACATTGTAAAAATTCAATATTCTCTTCATCAAATCTAGCATCTTCATCAAATCTAGCATTAAGCTCATACAACTACAAATCAACACTAAACAATTAAAAGTTCCTCTTCAATATGAACTAAAATATATAAAGCGAATTAATCTCAATATAGAATTAGACAAATGAAGTATATAATACTAAACAAACTATTTATGACGTTTAGATATTCATTTTGCACCTGATTATTTAATTTATTTATCCTTTTGAAATTCAAGTCTAAAAGTTCGTCTTATTTTCCAGGTGAACAAGTTTGAAGTTTGAAAAATAACCTTAATCGGAATGTTCAACACATCTATGAATATTTTGAAGCTTTTCTTCCTAAGCACAACACGTATCCCCAAAGCCATACTATATATACATATCTTCACTTCCTCCTTGGTCCTCCACAAACATTAAGATAAATAAAATTGTCATTTTCTCATACTCTTGTAACTTATTTTTATCATATTCTAATATTTAATACAACATGGCAAACACTTTACCAAATGAAAGGGAAGTACTTGCTTTTGGATGGGCTGCTAGAGACTCTTCAGGAATTCTCTCCCCCTTCCACTTCTCCAGAAGGTAAACAAATTACATAATATATAATACTTTAGAAATGGCTTGTTGTTCGTCTATTTTTCATTCGTATATAGTTACATTAAATATATATATACAAGGGAAAAAAAATTACAAGATAATAATACTAAATATAATTTTATTTTTTTAAAATTTTTTTTTGTGGTTTTTAAAATTAATATAATTTTTTTGTCAAAAAAAAATTAATATAATTTTAAAAATTTTGTCGGGTCCATATAAATTACTGAGAGTAGTTTAAATAGATGTCATGCTAAACAGTGCCTCTTGGGAGCATTTGTTAAGCATGCTAAAATAAAGAAATAAAAAACAAAAATAATAGTGATAAGATAACTTTTTTATAGTTTTAAATTAAAACATTGAATTCACAATTTTGAGGAAAAAAATTTCATAGTAATTTACTTAGTTCCCCAGATCCACAGTTTAACATTTTCTTTTAAATAATAATATAATACAAGAGTGTTATTTTTTATACGGGGATAAAAATGTTTCATTAATACTCCACGTAAAATAATAATAATAATAATAATAATATTAATAATAATAATAATAATAAATAATGCTCAAAAAAATAATAATAATAAATAATTTTATATGGCCGTATCATTTTTTACTTCTTGTACAATTCATTTTCTATTTTGAACATATAGGGCAAATGGAGATCTTGATATCACCATGAAGATACTCTATTGTGGAATTTGCCACGGAGACGTTCATTTTGCCAAGAACGAGTTAGGCAGTCATAGCATCTATCCCATGATTCCCGGGTATATATTTCTGATTATTTATGTGACAATAATATGAAAATAGTGATTAATTTAGTGATCGAAATATTTTTGTCTTTATAGTGATTCTCAAATTGTTTGCTAAATATAAATTTTTGACCAATTTAAAAAATGATTTGAGAAAAGTCGCCAATTAATTATCGGTGGTTACTAATAACTATCGATTTAACATTTGCGACCACTAAATCTACTTACAATATATTAAAAGGAACTACTATTAAAATACCAAATTTGTCCAATCAAGATTAATAATATTTCAGAGTTTATGCTCTTAAATGTATTTTTAACTCTAAACTTAAAAAAAGATACAAAACAAAAATAGGAAAAAAAAAAAAAGATAAGCATAAAAAATCTTTCCATAAAAATAGCATCGGAAACTACCTCTAAAAAAAGATATTAATCAAATATATTTAACAAAAAAATTAGTTAAAAAAAATTTACGCATAAAAATAGGAACAAAAATCAATATAAAAGATACACATACAAAATAGTGCAATTTTTTTTTTTTGAATGAAAAAATGGTAACTTTTTTTTTAATGATAACTCAATCTAACATATTTATGAGCTTAAAAATAAAAGAACATAAAAATAGAAATAAAAACACAATGAACCCATTTGGATTGACTTATTATAAGTTTTATAATGTAGTTTATGAAAAAAGTTTATAAAGATAAAATTTTTGTTAGTGAAAACTTATGAATTAATATGCGTAAAAAAACTTACGAATTTACACGGGACAATTGCTTTAATAATTTTTTTTAATCATACACGGAACAATTGATTTAATAAAAAAGGAATTGAATAATAAATATTTATTAATTTTAATTTATTACACAAAATGAACTCATTTGGATTGACTTTTTATAAATTTTATAAGGTAGTTCATGAAAAAAGTTTATAAAGATATATTTTTTGTTAGTGAAAATTTATGAATTAACATGCGTAAAAAATGCTTACGAATTAACACGGGACAATTGCTTTTATAAAAAAATTTAATCATACACGGGACAATTGATTTAATAAAAAAGAGGAATTGAATAATAAATATTTATTAATTTTAAATTATTACACAAAAATCATACACGGGACTATTGTTTTAATCAAGAAATATTAATTTAATAAATCTTACAAGAATGAACACAATGACGTCACTTATATTTTAATAATATTTTATAACATTTTTCTAAATATTTTATTATAAATTAATTTTTTACTTTAGTATAATATCAATCTTAAATATAAACAAAATAAATGGACATGAGCTTTCACAAATAGTTTTTTTTTTAAACAACAAAAGAATGGATTCTCATCAATAATAAATATAAAAAAAAACACAAGATAAAATATTTATCATTGATGCATAAAAGGAATTGAATAAAAAATTCATACACGGGACAATTGTTTTAATCAAAAAAATTTAATCATACACGGGACAGTTGCTTTAATAAAAAAAGGAATTGAATAATAAATATTACTCAATTGCTTTAATCATACACGGGACAGTTGCTTTAATTCATACACGGGACAATTGCTTTAATCGAAAAAATTTAATCATACATGGGACAGTTGCTTTAATAAAAAAAGGATTTGAATAATAAATATTTGTTATTATTAATTATAATTTATTACACAAAAATCATACACGAGACAATTACTTTAATAAAAAAATTATTAACTTCATAAATTTTACAAAAAAGAACACAATGACTTAACTTATATTTAAAAAATATTTTATTAATAAAAGTCAATAGATCCGTGCGATGCACGGGTCTCAAAAACTAGTTAATCACTATAGTTTGTACCCAAAAAAAAAAAACCAATCACTATAGAGCAATATTTTTGTTGTCATTGCATATAGAATTTAAGTTTTAACCTTTTTTTTTTTCACTAACTTATGGATGCAAATTTAATTTAGACATGAGATAGTGGGTGAAGTTATAAAGATTGGTTCAAGTGTCAAAAAATTCAAAATTGGTGACATAGCTGGAGTTGGTCCAATATGTGGTTCATGTGGTACATGTTCAAATTGCTCCAAGGGTTGGGAGAGTTACTGCCCCAAAACAATTTCAACATATAATTCACATGACTATGATGGATCAATAACCTATGGTGGATACTCAAATAAAATAGTGGTTAATGAAAATTATGCTATTATAATTCCAAAAGGGTTACCATTAGAAGGTGCAGCTCCATTGTTATGTGCTGGATTAACAGTTTATAGCCCAATGATGCATCATGGATTGTGTCAAAGTGGACAACATTTGGGTATTGTTGGATTAGGTGGACTTGGTCATGTTGCAGTTAAGTTTGCTAAGGCTTTTAACATGAAAGTTACTGTGATAAGTACTTCTCCTGGAAAGAAAGAGGAAGCTTTGGAAAGACTTGGTGCTGATTCCTTCTTGCTTATCAATGATCAACAACAAGTACAGGTAATAATTAGAATATAACAAAATGTGACAACTTATAATTAACACAATTAATTATGATTTTGAACGTACTTTAGGTGTTAGCTCAGTGGTGAGCTTAACATTGTAATCTTAAGATATACAGTTCAAATCTCCTAAAAAATGGTTGTTTATGATTATTAGTGTAATTTATTTTTTCAAAGAAAAAAATTATAATTTTAAACGTCATTAAACACAATTTTCAAGGTTGAAATACTCATATATTAATCGTCTAAAATATGTGTAAATACACATGATTTTCAGGTGCTAATATCAACACAATTTGTGCTCTAAGACCATCTCCAATGGTGGGTTCTTATTTTTTAAGAACTAGTACCTAATAGGTACCCCCATTGGAGCAAAACACAAAATAGTACCTATTAAGTACTACTTCTCAAATAAGAACCCTCTCTCTCCTTTTGGACCCACCTGAATTTTCATTAAAATATGAATTAATTATTAAATAATAAATTATTGTAATGATGTGAATTTATTGATGTGACCCATTTTAGAACTTTTTTAGAAGTGCTGGGTTGGAGAGGTTGAGTACCTATTAGGTACTTTTATTAAAAAAATAAAAAATGTGTGATGTGTCACGTGGAACCCAGTTAAGAACTTAAATTTGGAGTTCTCCATTGTGGATGCTCTAATATGCTTAAAAATTCATAATTAATGACATTCAAAATTGTGTTCAATAAATGGTTAATGTATTTTGAGTTTTGACTCCTTGTTGTTGAATTTGATGTAAAAAACGAGCCATTTAAAAATGAATGAAAATAGTCCATAAATCTTAACTCAATTGACAATGTCGATATTATTAGATAGACGTCTTAATTTGTGTTTGAATTCGAGACATCATAATTGTGAGTGTGTAAATTTCATGTTAATAAAAATTGTTAGTTCAACTATACAGATAAAAAAAATAATGAGACTAAAGAGGAAAAAAAAATCTATTTTATATGACAAAAAATATATTTAAACTTGTTTGTTTGTTTCTTCTTAGGAAGCGAAGGACACAATGGATGGCATCATAGACACAGTTTCAGGCCCTCACTCACTCCACCCATTAGTTGATATGTTGAAGACATGTGGAAAATTGATTTTAGTTGGTGCATCAATTACACCTCCAGTCTTGCCATATATGCCTTTGATGTTTGGTAAGTTGTAATTAACTTTGTAATATATATATATATATATATTTTTAAGAAATTTAGTGGCTAGAAATTTCACATAGAGTGTCTGAGGTTTGAATATATATAATGTAATATTCCTATTAATTGAGATAAACTCGCGGAATATAATGATCTGTAATATATTTGGCTCTTGCATAATTTCTGTTTGGAATTCATAAAGAAACATTTTTTTATAAATTAGGGAGGAAGATAATTGCTGGTAGTGCTGGCGGAGGAATGAAAGAGAGCCAAGACATGATTAATTTTGCCGCAAAGCACAATATCACAGCAGATATTGAAGTGATTTCTATGGATTATGTGAACACAGCTTTTGAGAGGCTTGCAAAGAATGATGTTAAATACAGATTTGTCATTGATGTGGCTAACACTCTTAATGTCTCTCATATTGATTAATAGGTGTCTTAGTTTCATAATACATTACGAAAATAAGCTTGCAAGCTTAGCAAGCAATTTCAGTTATCATTCACTATATGTATGCAATAAATAAACTTGTATTCACATAACAAATAAATAAACTTGCCAGCTCAGCAAGCAATAAATAAACTTATCATTCACTTTAAATTATTAGTTATAATATATTATTTTATCTCTCTAAAAATTTCTCTCCAACCTCTCTCTACAAAACAGACCCATTTTTCATTCCAACTCCCTCAAATCCAAACTTCCAGATTCACGATGTATTCTTGGCAGTGGTGGTGGTGCGACGAGGAGGTGGTCAGCCCTCCGCACCACCGTGTTCAATCGGCCGCCGTTTTCGTTCATCTTCTCCAGATCGTGTTTTTACCCTTCTTCACATGTGTTTCGTTCTCTGTTTTTCCGGTACTGTTCTCTTCTTTGTCTGTCTGTTCTGTGTGGTGATGGTCGTGGTGTGCTAGATTTCTTTCTGGTGAAGGGGTTTTTGATCGATTTTGGTGCCGGTGAGGTGTTCTCTATTCTTTCGGCTGCCGGTGTTTCAGATCCGGTCTTTTCCTTTGGAGTTTCTGTTCTGCGTTTTAGTTTTGGTGGAGTCTTGGAGTTTGTTCCGGTGAAGGGGTTTCTGATCAACTTTGGTGCCGTCGACTGTAACACCCCTTTTTCAAAGCCTAAAAAGGGGCATTATTTTTTTTTTTTTAACAAACAACAGAGTTGCGCATAAAATATTTTACAGTGAGCCGGCATTAAATTTACAAACGAACCCATATATAATATATAGTGCATCCGAGACGCAAAGTATTCACCTGAATAATTTACAATCCACAAGTCTAAGTACTCAAAGTACAAGTGCAACAAAACAAGTTAGAATCCTATGTCTAACCAAAAAGCACGGTGTACAAACCACACCGGCGCATAGACTAACTAAACCAACATGCTCCACTCGATCACTGAGGGCCTAAGAATCCACCGCCGTCCTCACGACCTACGGTATCTGACAGATCACCATCATCTAGGGTGGGAGGAGCCCGCAAATGAAATATTGCAAGGGTCACCACAAAATAAAAGTATATATATATATATATATATATATATATATATATATATATATAACCGGTGCGAAAGATGTACACATAACAAATTTCCACATACACGAGAAAAAACTCTTTAACACAAAAACAATTCCCACCAACGGGCTTATATAAACCAATGCACACATAGCCTATCAATGCAGACTCTACATGATCGTGACACCAATCACTGGCTGCCACATGCATGAATTCCGGAATTAACCTCTCCGCAGAGAGTCGTAGGTCCAACCCCTACTATACCCCGCAGGGCAGGTGAAGTCTCCAACCGACAAACACCGACTCAATAAAATCCCGCAGGATTAGGTGGTCTCCAACCGACACACCCCGTGCAGTCTCCAACCGACATACACGACTATGAAATTCATGGCATATATTTCTATTTAGCATATATAGGGCAGTCTCCAACCGACACACCCCGTGCAGTCTCCAACCGACATACACAATCATATATGCTCATGCAACACTTTACATATCATACAAGCATATGTAATCACACCACATGTCAACACATATATTTCGCAAAATCATATGTAAGACAAATAAACATCATGTACAACCAGATATTCAATCATATGTAATCCAAACACATGTTCATACATATATTCTCACAATCATATGTAAACAACGCACGTATTATAAACAATTTCTCATCCCGAGAATACATCACACATACGTGCCAAGCACTCAAAACACACCACAAACAAAACATACACACGTGCCATTACAGAAATAATACAAAAGAAAGGTGCCCTTACCTCAGCAAGCATTCCAACACGCACAACTTACATTACGCGAGCAATAACCGTCCCTCTCGACGAAAACTCCAATTCGGCTAATCCTCTTAACCTTTTACAAAACATAACTTATTTAAGTTAATACTACATTCTAATTGGTTACTCAAATAAGTCCTAGCTCGGCTACTAATGGATCAAGACCTATGGTTGTTCCCTCACAACTAACTAGGCTCAAATCCACTATTCACGCTACCAAAAATTTAAGCAGCGTAATGTCAATAAAATACTCCCACTGTATTCTATCGAAACGAAACTAAAACTCGAAAATCTAGAGGGGTCTAAGGTACTTTCTAACACTCTCGGATAGTGATTACAAGTCCTCCCCATAGTGATTAAAAATTCACGAAGTTAAATGCACTATTTCTCGCTACGAGAATATAATTTCGTTTCAAAACAAACTATGAAATACTTTTGTTTCCAACACCAAAACAATCAATTCCACACACTAAAACCATTTGAAAACAACCCAACAACTCTTCGAGAAATTTCACAGAAAATAAAGTTTTCTTGCAACACAAGTTACAAGTTTTTCTTACCAAATAAAATGGTCATAGCTCATTCAATTTTTATCCGATCGAGACGAGCCATACACCGAAATCTTCGTCTCGAAAAAACGGATTGAATGATCAAATTTCTATGACAAAATATAACATTTAAAATGGACGAAAATGCCCTTCCAGTTTTGGCCAGAATTGGAATTATTCCAAAACCATTGTTTTTCAAAATCAAACATAGTTTAAAACACTTAAACCATTTCTAATTTCTCAAATTGATCCAACACTCACACCAAATCATTTCGAATCCAAGAATGTCATTTTTTCTTCAAAACTTCGCAAATCTTTTCTTTTCACATAAAACCACATTAATCATCCCTTTTTAAAACCATGATCATTCACTTAAACCTATGATCATTGCCTTCCAATTTAGGACTTAAAAATTTGAAACATCAAGGACACAACACACACATGCCACGGCCAAAACAACAAATGTGGCTAGCTCCCAAAAATTTTCATTTCAAAACCATAGAATAATTCATTTAGTTCCTAAAATTATTAAACTTAACAATCAAAACCTTTTCACAACACCAATCAAAACCCTAAGAGTTTTCCAAAACTCTCATGAACATAGAAATTATTATTTTTCTTGTTTCTTAAAACAAAATCATTTTTCACATATCCAATTCTCTTAAAAACTCAAAAACAACATCATTTTCAAAATCACCAAACCACAACTCATGTTCTTGACCAATTTGAAATTTTCTCAAATCCCAGGCTACTAACTTCATGGGAAGAACATGGTTTCTCAAGCATGGAAATCTATCTATTATTTTAGATCTAAGTTCAATCATACAAGATAACAAGATTTAAGTGATAGAAAGTTCAAAATCAAACCCCCAACTATACTAATCATTTTCGGCCAGCAAGGAGAAAGAGGGAGAGAGATTTTCTTACCAAAAGATTTAGCTCACAAGCACCACAATCATGAGAGGAACAACTTTGATTCCAAGCTTCTCTCTAAATTCTTACTAGATTTCTCTTAATGTAGAAATTTGTGTTCTATCAACACTTAGAAAAATAAAATAAAAGAGATGGAGGGAGAGAGTTTCACGTGAAAGAGAGAAAGAGATAGAGAGGATTTGTGATTTTTCTTAAGTCCACCAAATAGCAAACCTCCTTACTATGCTAAAGTCTTGCTCACTCATGGCCATTGGATCAAAGATAAAGTCCAACTTAAAACCCTAGCCATTGGATCAAATTGCTTTACGACTAATCACAAGATTTTTCTCCAATCTTCCATAACAAGTCACGTAATCAGCTCTCGCGCGTCGCGACGAACGAAACTCACAAAAATAGAAAACTTACGGAAAGAACGTCTATCATTAAACATTTCCAAAACTTATCGTCGAATCTTTTTCCGCGACTGTAATTTTCTTCCACACCTTGGAAAATTAATCCCAGAACATATCCTCATTCACGCAGATATATAAAACTCCCATCCGAAATCTCACTTAAAACAGACGCAGTAAAATTTTACAACAACGGGTAAATTTCCTACTCGTTTATCCAAAAACAAGAATAATCCAAAACTCGTTAAACTGAATATACAGTAACCTTCGTATTAACCAAAGAGGATTACAGGACAAAAGTCTGTGCCTTTCCAGCGCACGAGCACAAAACAGGCTCCATTACAGCAAAAACCTATAATTGTGATGATACTCACAAAACCGCTTCATCAAAAATCCTAAAAACTTAGCCGACACTAAAGTTCCTTAGGAAAATTGTACAGTGAAATCTTGGGTCTTACATCGACGGGGTAATTCTGTTGCCGTTTCGTTTTTCTGTTCTCTTTTCCGGTGTGTTGTTTTGTGGATGCTCCGGTACTGTTCTCATTTTTCTGGCCGCCGGCTGATCTCGGTAAATGACGGTCAAGGTGAGGTTCTGTAATATGTGTTTTGGTGATGGGGTGCTTTTGCGTGGGTACTGTTTCAGGTGGTGGTTGTGGAGTTGGGTGATAGGTGTTTGTTGCTCTGGCGACGGTTTAGGTGGTGGTTTGTTGCTCCGGCGACGACAGATGAGGTGTTGTGTGGTGAGGTTGTCACATTGGCGTTGGATTTGGTGATGTCGTGTGTTTTGGCTTCCTTGATATTAGTTTCTCTGACCCGCTATCAAATCTGTTGAGATTTGCAGGACTCCTTTTGTGTCTCTGGGGTTTCCAAATCTTTGAGATTTGCAGGGTTCTTTGGGATTTTCAAATCCGGTTCTTTGTATCTGGTTGTCATTTATCGCATAGAGGTTGATTGTTTGGTTTTTCCTCGATACAAGTGTCTCTGACCGCTTTCGAATCTATTGAGATTCGCAGTTTTCTCTTCTGAGTTGTTGATGGTTCCAAATCTGTTGAGATTTGCAGGATGCTTTGTATCTGGATAATCTCGTCCACGTTGATGTCGATTGTTCCTCGGGTTTGCTGTTGTTAGACTACTTGGCTATCACTTAGAAGGGGGGGTTGAATAAGTGATCCTTGAAACAATGTAGGTTTTTTAAAAAAATTGTTTCGTTTCAATCGTGCGCGCGGAAGCACCACCGGATCGGTAGTCTATGCACCGATTGATCAAAGGAAATGTAGTATAGCCTTGGAACGATTACGAAATGATCGCGTTCAAAATTAATCAAATATAAACGTTTGAATTAAATCAGCCCCAAGCAAGTTACAAATATCAAATTTAATCCAATCACAATCAAGCAATAGCAATTGAATTTTTGGTGTACCAATACGAACACGAAAAATTCAATTGATTCAAAATTAACGAAATTATGAAAAGTAAAAGATTGAAAGAGAGAGACACAAACGGTTTGATTAGGGAGTTCCCCGGCTTTCGTGTCGTCCTCGCGGTCGGCCGGGTACGTCTCCCCCCAAATAACCAAACGGGTTATTTGAGAGTATATTGATCAAAAATGATGAACACAAGTGTACAATTTACAATTGAAACTTATAACCATATAACGAATCAAATGTAAACTATGCGAATAAACCTCAACACACAACGAAGCTTCGCCCTCTGATTCCAACGATCCGACCCGTGCCAATCCGCACTCGATCGTCCAGCTGAGTCCTTCGCTTCTTGTTGTTGAGCCTTCAAGATTCGTACGATCTTGAACCCTTGAGAGAAACCAAAACCTTCGTCACAATTCAACCCGATCACGATTCTGATTCACCGTGAACCGTACTGAACGTTATCAAACAAATATGCAATCTCTATTGAATTGATCCCATACTCAAACTTCAATTTGATTGCAAACTTGATGAAGATGATGAACTTGTGATGAATAAAACCTTTGATCCAAATTTTCACTTAATTTGAATCCTAAAGCGTTTTCTGAACTTTCTCACTGGTTTCCTCTATGTTACAATGACACACCACATTGCTATTTAAAGAGAGAATAGAATTGAGCAAATTTGGGCAAAATTTAACATACGTGTATCGATACAAATGATGGTTTGTATCGATACAAACCCTTTGACCAGCGTTCAAATTGAAAGATTTGACCTATGTATCGATACAAACACGGGTGTGTATCGATACATATATCAGTTTCTTGAAATCTTGACTGATATGTATCAAATCATGCAAGCATGATTCGATACATCATGCACTCTCTGGTTTTCTGAGAGATACAGGTGTGTATCGATACATGCAAGCATGATTCGATACACAAGTGACTCTGCCTCTGAGAGACCACTTTTGTATCGATACAACTGATATATGTATCGATACAAAATGCACAAAATCAGTCTGAAGTAATTTCAGGACATTTGTATTGATACACATGTTTATGTATCGATTCATAATACCTAAAAACAATTTTTCAAAGTTTTAAAAATAGTTTTTCGCTGTCAAGTCATTTGTAATGTTGCCAGAATATGTTCTACTCTATTTTCATGTGTTTTGACAATTATTAAAACATGAGGATGAACTGGTGCACTTACATTCTCCCCCTTTTTGATAATTGTCAAAACTATGCATAAGCTAACTAAGCCTATACCTAATATGCAATAAAATAGCAATATGTATACAGACGCAATTAACACCAAGGCTAACAATAAGCAACGCTCCCCCTGAGTTGATGCCATAATGCGTTTGACATTGTTGATAAAATTCAAGACTTCTTTTAGCTATTTATCCTTAGCTTGTGCATCCAAATCTGTTACACCCCAATTTTCAAAGACTAAAAAGAGTGTATTTTTTTTTTTTTTAAAACACAAACAGAGTACGCGTGGAACGAGTGGTAAGCCCGACGTTATAACATACAACGAAACTAAAGCATACAACAGTACAATCACATGAGATAACAGAAATAGTACTATATGCATCATAGTGCTTCTCAAAGAAGCAGAGTATGTCCTGAATATTTACATCCCCAAAATATAGCAACTTGTTCATGACAATATAAACAAACCAGTCATGAACCTGTGCATACTACGGCCATAAACAAAAGAGGCCGGTCCAAGAGTGTAAGAGTATAAGTACAGTCATCCAAAATATTAGAACTACTCCTAGTCAGTGATACCAGATACCGACCAACGCGGCCTATCCAAAAAGTGCTAATCTAAGGTCAGCGGTCAATTGTTCTAAGGTGGACAACAGCAAGGGTGCTCTCCACACACCAAACAGGAGCTCTCCGAAGGGGCTCGAGTACGGGAAGTAGCCTCGTACTCCTCAGGTTCGGAGTCCGTGTCCGAGTCACTCGAGACCAAGATAAGATCCATGGTAGGGGTGGTCGAAGAAGTAGTAAGGACAGGTGAAGGTGGTGGAATCTCTACACAACTACTGTCCTCCAAAGCAGATGCCGGTATAGTGAGGGTACTCGATCCATCCGAAGACACCTCCTCAGAAACTGAACCCCCAACCCCGGCCACACCCTGCGCCCCAGGCTGGGGTCCCGCAGGAGCCGTCCAAAACACCCCTAATAACACCTGTAAGGGCACGGGGAAAGGTGGAGTCTGCCACAGCATGCACTCATGTATCCGCAAAGTGCCACGACTAGTAATGATCCTAACACGCCCATGATAGGAAGCTGTGCCTGAAGCTGGGTCGAGGCTCCAAGCAGTCAGCAGTAACCGGTCAACGAAGTCCCAAGTAGTCACCGTCTCCCTCACGAGCATCGGCAACAGGAGGTGGTCCATCGTCTAGGGTGGGAGGAGCCCGCAAATGAAATGTTGCAAGGGTCACCACAAGTACCACAAATAATACACTTACCAAATATGGAAAAACAAGTAAACATATAATATTTTCACATCAACGTACATGATATATTTAAATGCACACATAGCCTACAAATGCATACTCTACATGATCGTGACACCAATCACTGGCTGCCACATGCATGAATTCCGGAATTTAACCTCTCCGCAGAGAGTCGTAGGTTCAACCCCTACTATACCCCGCAGGGCGTCAATAAAATCCCAGCGGATTAGAGTGGATCCATTCCCGATAATCACACCCCGTGGTCCATTCCCGATAACCACGTATTGGACTCAATAAATCCCGCAGGATTAAGGTGGATCCATTCCCGATAATCGCACCCCGTGGTCCATTCCCGATAACCACGTAGTATGAATGCATGAGCATACGCTTCCCCTTATATGCTAATGCAACAGATACATACCGTCCAAACATTATGAAATCATATCACATGTCCATACATATATTCTCGAAATCATATGTAACAACGCATGTATTTTGAACAATTTCTCATCAACGAGAATACATAATATATACATGCATAACACTCAAAGCACACCACAACAACCATACAAACAATGCTACCAACGGAAAATAAAACAAAAGAAAGGTGCCCTTACCTCAGCAAGCTTCCGTTACTCGTTTTCGCGAAATTCTACAATTCACGCTACCTAAAATAAATGTAGCGTAAAATCAATAAAATACTCATCGTACATCCTATCGAAACGAAACTCGCTCTCAAAAGTCTAGGGGGGTTTAAGGTACTTTCTAACTCTCTCACCTAGCGATTCCAAGTTCTTTCCATGGCGATAAAAATTCACGAAATTAAAGACATTATTTTTTTGTCACACGAAGTTCATTTTTGTTTCAAAGCATACAAAGAAACACTAGAGTTATCAACCCAAAAGAGATCAATTTCACACAACAAAAACATTTTAAAACAAGCCATAACTCTTCAAATTAACTCAACAAAAATCAGAGTTTTCTTGCGTCGCAAGTTTCAAGTTTTTCTTACCAAGTAAAACCATATACTTCTACTCTTTTAAAACTATAACCATATACTAACTCAATAATCAATTTTCTCACATTATGGACTTAGAAAGTTTTGAAATTCTTCCCCTTTTTTTCTCCTTTGGCCACGGCCAAAAATAAATAAATCCCCTAATCACTCAAAATTTTTCAATTCTAAAAGCATGGTAATATCCTATAATACCCCAAAATCATTTACCCGAACAATCCAAAACATTTTAGGTCGAATCGTAATTTTCGACAATTCTCAAATTGGTTTTCTGAAGGCAAAAGCAACTCATTTTCTTTTCTAACAAAACCATAACCAATCAAACTTTTTAGACTATGATTATGCCCAAACTATTTGTCTTAGAACAATTTCGAAAATCGATTCTTCCTACCCTAATTTTTGCCTCGGCCAAAGAGGGAAAAACAAGGCCAACACCAATTTTTTTTCCATTTCAAAACCCTAACAGTTATCTATTAGTTTGCAAAGGCATCTAATTGCTCAATTGACTACTTTGAGGATCGAAACGAAATTTCTTAAAATATGTTCATCGAATCGCTCAAGAACACCAAATAAATTTTTTCTTATTTTTCAAAACAAAGTTTATATTCAAGAATCCATTTTGCCACAAAGCCCAAAACTAACATCAAAAACAAAATCTCAAAACAAAATTCAAGTTTATGATCTTTTCAAAATTTTTCTTCAAACCCTAACTTAAAAATTTGTGAAAACTTTAAATCAACCATGGGAATCAACACCACTTAGCTTAAACAAGTTAGTCTACTACTCATGAACCCTTCTATGAAACCAAAAACTAATTAAAACTAATTTCTAGAATTTTTTTCCTCAAGAACATAATCATAAAGAACTTAAAATCCAAGAGGTTCATAGAGAAATAAGGAAGAGAAGAGGTTAGTTACCTTAAGTGAAAGTGATTCCTTGGCAAGTTAATGATCCAAACTTGAGAAAATGAGAAATGAAATTTTGAATGGATGAATGAGTGAGAGGGAGTTCGGCCGAGAGAGTGAGGAGAGGAGGGAGTAGTTTTTGTGATTTTTCTTCTAAGTCCACAATTCCTAAACCTCCTTACTATGCAATTTCTCTAGATCAATCCAAGCCCTTGGATCAAAAGCAAAAGTTACAAGACTAATCCCTAGCCATTGGATCCAAATAACTCATGATTGCTTTTTGAACAAATATCTACTTTACGCTACTCAGCTCTCGCGTTCGCTCTCGGCGAGTCGTACTTCGCTAACGGTCTAACTTGCGAAAAATAGAAAATCTACGAGATAAAAGTTCATCGTAAACCATTTCTAAAAACTATCGCTAAACTTTATTCTCCGACTGAAATTTATTTCCTTAGCTCCCAAAAATATTCTGAAACTAGATTCCAACTCGCGCCGATATATAAAGTCTCCAATTAAAATTCGACGGAAAACAGAAACCGTAAAATTTTAAGCAGCGGGAACAGTTTTCTACTCGTTTTTCAAAAAAAACGGGGAAAGTCAAATTTCAAAATTCTGAAGACACATGAACGTTCTCATATATAAAAGAGGACTAAGAACCAAAAGCCTGGGCTTTAATAGTACACGAATCCAAAACCAGCTTCAACTCAGCAATAATGCTGTTATTACAACGATGCTTGCGAAATACTTAATAACAACCCTAAAACTCTTAGCCAACACCAACGTTCCATACACAAACTGTACAGTGAGATTCTGGGTCTTAAATTACTTCGCCCCTAAAAGAAGTTTCGTCCTCGAAACTTAGACGTCGTTGAATAACTCGGGGTATTGCTCTTTCATCTTGCTTTCAAGTTCCCAAGTCGCATCTCCTGTAGCTTCATTCCATTTTATCTTGACTAAGGGTATATCCTTGGTCCTTAGACGTTTCATCTTTCTATCCGCAATCTTAACTGGCGGAACTTCAAATGACAAGTTTTCTTTCAGCTGGATGTCATCTGGCGTGATCACATGTGACGGGTCGGGAACATACTTTCTTAACTGGGACACATGGAACACATCATGAATCTGGGACAGTATCGGTGGTAAAGCAATTCGATAGGCTACTTTTCCTATCCTTTCTGTAATCTGATACGGTCCAATAAATTTGGGAGTCAACTTTCTCGCCTTTAATGCTCTCCCAACACCAGTGGTTGGAGTAACTCTGAGAAATACGTGATCTCCTGCCTCAAACTCTAAAGGTCTACGACGCTTGTCCGCGTAACTCTTTTGGCGATCCTGAGCAACCTTCATTCTTGCTCGTATCTTCCTGACTTTATCTGTTGTCTGTTGCACCATTTCTGGTCCTACAATCATGCTTTCCCCATCTTGATACCAACATAATGGAGTTTGGCACCTTCTTCCATAAAGAGCCTCATACGGAGCCATTCCAATGCTCGTGTGGAAACTGTTGTTGTAGGTGAATTCTATTAGTGGTAAGACATCGTCCCAACTTCCTCTATCATCTAGCACACATGCCCTTAACAAATCTTCCAAAGATTGATTCGTTCTTTCTGTCTGTCCGTCTGTCTGTGGATGGTAAGCCGAACTTAGTCTCAACTTCGTCCCTAAGGCCTCATGCTGGGCTCTCCAAAAATGTGAAGTAAATTTTGGGTCTCGATCTGAAACAATGCTTGACGGTATACCACGGAGTCTCACAATCTCAGCCACGTAGATGTCTGTTAACTTTTCTGCAGTGTCGGTAATCCTGACAGGCAGAAAATGAGCGGACTTCGTCAATCGATCCACTATCACCCAAATAGAATCGTGCTTCCTTCTTGTCTTGGGTAAACCAGTGATGAAATCCATAGATATGCTATTCCACTTCCACTCTGGTACGTCTAACGATTGTAGCATCCCTGCAGGTTTCTGGTGTTCTACCTTAGCTTTTTGACATGTCAGACACGATGCCACATACTCCGCCACGTGCCTCTTCATACCCGGCCACCAAAAATTTAATCTCAGATCCTGATACATCTTAGTAGCCCTGGGGTGCATACTGAGCTTACTCTTATGTGCTTCTTCTAGTACCGTGCTCCTCAAGTTCTTAGCATCGGGTACACAGACTCTCCCATTGCATCTCAAGATATTATCTGATCCCACTTTGAACTCTGTGGTGGTTCCTCGAACTATCAAAGCTCTCTTTTCCATAAGTAGACTGTCATTTTGACAACTGGCAATGTCTTCCAACAACCCGTTCGAAATAGTGATCATTCCCAACTTCAAATTCCTAGGCGCAAATTCAACCTCAAGGTGTAGGTCTCGAAACTCTTCTAATAACTCTTGTTGACTAGCCATCTGAGCCGAACATGCCGATACACTTTTCCTACTTAAGGCATCAGCTACCACATTAGCCTTTCCAGGATGGTACTGTAATGTGAAATCGAAGTCCTTCAGTGTTTCCATCCACCTTCTTTGCCTCATGTTCAACTCTTTCTGATCAAACAGGTACTTCAGACTTTTGTGATCACTGAATACAACAAAAGTACATCCATAAAGATAATGTCTCCAAATCTTCAAAGCGAACACTACCGCTGCAAGTTCTAGATCATGGGTGGGATAATTCTTCTCATGATTTTTCAACTGTCGTGACGCATAAGCCACTGCTCTCTTGTGCTGCATCAACACACATCCGAGTCCCTGATGCGACGCATCACAATAAACTTCGTACGGCTCGTCAGACTGGGGTAGAACTAAAACCGGTGAGGTTGTTAACCGCTTCTTCAACAACTGAAAACTAGCTTCACACTTCTCTGTCCAAGCAAACGGTTGATCCTTCCTCGTAAGTTGTGTCATTGGCGCCACAATCTTAGCGAAATCCTCAATGAATCTCCGATAATATCCAGCTAAACCCACAAAACTCCGTATGTCTGTAATAGTTTGCGGTTGTTTCCATGCAAGTACAGTATCAATCTTGGCTGGATCCACAGATATTCCCTCCTTTGAGATGACGTGACCAAGAAAATTCACTGTTTCCATCCAGAATTCACACTTGGACGGGTTAGCATACAACTTCTTGTCCCGTAGAACTTGTAAAACCAAGTGGAGATGTTCTTCATGTTCCTCTTCATCCTTCGAATAAATGAGAATATCATCGATGAATACCACCACAAACTTGTCCAGGAACGAATGAAATATCCTATTCATGTAATCCATAAAAATTGCGGGTGCATTCGTCACTCCAAACGACATTACTAGATACTCATAGTGTCCATAACGTGAGCGAAACGCTGTTTTCTGAACATCTTCTTCCCTCACTCTTATCTGATGATAACCTGACTTCAAGTCAATTTTTGAAAATACCGACGCACCCTTCAACTGGTCCATTAAATCATCAATTCGTGGCAAAGGATATCGATTCTTAATAGTCGCCTTATTGAGTTTTCGATAATCCACACATAAACGTGATCGCCCATCCTTTTTCTTAACCAAAAGAACTGGCGCTCCCCATGGAGACACACTAGGCCTAATGAAACCCTTTTCCATTAAGTCCTCAATCTGACTCTTCAATTCTACTAACTCGGCTGGGGCCATCCGATAAGGTGACTCCGAGATCGGTCCTGTCCCGGGATGTAAGTCGATAAAGAACTCTACTTCTCTGGTTGGAGGAAATCCTGGAATTTCTAACGGAAAAACATCTTGGAATTGTTGAACGACACGCAATTCTTCCATCTGCACGTCTGTTGCCACTCCTACATTAGCAAGAGAAATAATTTCTGGTTCTCCATTTCTCATGGTTACTGTAAGCCGGTTAGCCGACAAATATCTCTGTACTCCTGGCTCGGGGAAAAAGACCATCTTTCGAGCACAATCTAAAATAACGTAGTGATACGACAACCAATCCATCCCGAGAATGATCTCGAGTGACTGAAGGGGTAAACAGATCAGATTAATTATAAACTCTCTATTCTGAATCATCACTAAACAGTGCAAACATGCTTTATTAACCACTAGATCCTTTGCAGGAGTAGAAACATTCAAATCAAAAGGCAGCAGAGAAACAATCAATTTCAAACGATTTGCACAATCCAAGGATATGAAGGAATGGGTTGCCCCAGTATCAATCAATGCAGTTAAAGTGGTACCTGTAATCTGGCAATTCTCATGTATGGCATTACTGGCCTGACCACTCACTTCCATGCCCATACAGTAGACACGTCCCTTAGCAGTGGGTCGAGCCCCTTGTGTCACATTCACCGACGGTTCAGCCTTTGGGGCAGTACAATTTCTAGCAATGTGACCCGGCTTCTTGCAATTGTAACAAGTGTTCATTGTCTCCGCATTCCTACATTCATTCGCATAGTGTCCTACTTGACCACATTTGTAGCAACCTTGCTTCTCCCCACTCTGGTTTCCTCGAGTCCCTTGTTTCCCAGAGCGATTCGGTCCTCTATTATTTTGAGGGCAGTTGTAAGGCTTATTACCTTGCCTTCCACGGTTCTGATTCTCATTACTTGGACGACTAGGTCCCCCGGCACCAGAATTTCCTTGGCGATTCATTTGCTTGTTTCTCATGTCCTCAATCTCTTGACACTTCTCAACCAGCACTTGAAAGTGTCGAATACCTAAGGGCACCACTGCATCTTGCAGCTCGTACTTCAAACCATCTTGGAAACGGCGACACATGTAATTCTCGTCTATGCCTTCCCTGAAGAAACGAAAGAACCTTGACAGAGATTCAAACTTCTTCGCATAAGCCTCAACATTCATTCCTCCCTGACGCAGCCTCAGGAATTCTTCCCCATACCTTTCTCTAGTAGTCTCTGGAAAGTACTTAGCCAAAAATTTCCTCTTGAAATTTTCCCAGTTTATCTCCTCATGAGCAGCATTCATCATGAGACTAGTGTTCTTCCACCAATACTCAGAGCCTCCTGACAACTGGTAGGTGGCCAGAGTCACCTTCTCACCCTCAGGGCAGTGGATTGCTCCGAAAATCTTTTCCATTGCCTGAAGCCATAGGTCTGCGGCATCAGGACCTCCCTCTCCATTATACTTAGGAGGATTCTGATGGTTAAAACTCGTGAGGACTCGAGATCCAGCAGCAAGAACCTCTCTGTCCCTCTTTTCCATATCCCTCTGCGCCTTGGCATGGGCTTGGGCAGTTAAAGTTGCTGCCATGGTATTCATTGCGTGAGCCATCTGGTTTACATGATTGTCATCAGCTCCAGGAGCTGCAGGTGCCCGTCTTGGAGGCATGTCTTCCTGCACAAACCACTTTCTGGTTAGATTCTTTTCCAATTTTTTTCTTAGAAATCTTATACCATGAGTCAATAACTCAACACACCACAGCAATGGTCACTTAGAACTAATCAAACTCTAGTTCTAACTCGACTGACAACTCTTACGACACACCTTTCTCTTGATGATCTAAAGCCGGGCTCTGATCCCACAATATTACACCCCGATTTTCAAAGACTAAAAAGAGTGTATTTTTTTTTTTAAAAACACAAACAGAGTACGCGTGGAACGAGTGGTAAGCCCGACGTTATAACATACAACGGAACTAAAGCATACAACAGTACAATCACATGAGATAACAGAAATAGTACTATATGCATCATAGTGCTTCTCAAAGAAGCAGAGTATGTCCTGAATATTTACATCCCCAAAATATAGCAACTTGTTCATGACAATATAAACAAACCAGTCATGAACCTGTGCATACTACGGCCATAAACAAAAGAGGCCGGTCCAAGAGTGTAAGAGTATAAGTACAGTCATCCAAAATATTAGAACTACTCCTAGTCAGTGATACCAGATACCGACCAACGCGGCCTATCCAAAAAGTGTTAATCTAAGGTCAGCGGTCAATTGTTCTAAGGTGGACAACAGCAAGGGTGCTCTCCACACACCAAACAGGAGCTCTCCGAAGGGGCTCGAGCACGGGAAGTAGCCTCGTACTCCTCAGGTCCGGAGTCCGTGTCCGAGTCACTCGAGACCAAGATAAGATCCATGGTAGGGGTGGTCGAAGAAGTAGTAAGGACATGTGAAGGTGGTGGAATCTCTACACAACTACTGTCCTCCAAAGCAGATGCCGGTATAGTGAGGGTACTCGATCCATCCGAAGACACCTCCTCAGAAACTGAACCCCCAACCCCGGCCACACCCTGCGCCCCAGGCTGGGGTCCCGCAGGAGCCGTCCAAAACACCCCTAATAACACCTGTAAGGGCACGGGGAAAGGTGGAGTCTGCCACAGCATGCACTCATGTATCCGCAAAGTGCCACGACTAGTAATGATCCTAACACGCCCATGATAGGAAGCTGTGCCTGAAGCTGGGTCGAGGCTCCAAGCAGTCAGCATTAACCGGTCAACGAAGTCCCAAGTAGTCACCATCTCCCTCACGAGCATCGGCAACAGGAGGTGGTCCATCGTCTAGGGTGGGAGGAGCCCGCAAATGAAATGTTGCAAGGGTCACCACAAGTACCACAAATAATACACTTACCAAATATGGAAAAACAAGTAAACATATAATATTTTCACATCAACGTACATGATATATTTAAATGCACACATAGCCTACAAATGCATACTCTACATGATCGTGACACCAATCACTGGCTGCCACATGCATGAATTCCGGAATTTAACCTCTCCGCAGAGAGTCGTAGGTTCAACCCCTACTATACCCCGCAGGGCGTCAATAAAATCCCAGCGGATTAGAGTGGATCCATTCCCGATAATCACACCCCGTGGTCCATTCCCGATAACCACGTATTGGACTCAATAAATCCCGCAGGATTAAGGTGGATCCATTCCCGATAATCGCACCCCGTGGTCCATTCCCGATAACCACGTAGTATGAATGCATGAGCATACGCTTCCCCTTATATGCTAATGCAACAGATACATACCGTCCAAACATTATGAAATCATATCACATGTCCATACATATATTCTCGAAATCATATGTAACAACGCTTGTATTTTGAACAATTTCTCATCAACGAGAATACATAATATATACATGCATAACACTCAAAGCACACCACAACAACCATACAAACAATGCTACAAACGGAAAATAAAACAAAAGAAAGGTGCCCTTACCTCAGCAAGCTTCCGTTACTCGTTTTCGCGAAATTCTACAATTCACGCTACCTAAAATAAATGTAGCGTAAAATCAATAAAATACTCATCGTACATCCTATCGAAACGAAACTCGCTCTCAAAAGTCTAGGGGGGTTTAAGGTACTTTCTAACTCTCTCACCTAGCGATTCCAAGTTCTTTCCATGGCGATAAAAATTCACGAAATTAAAGACATTATTTTTTTGTCACACGAAATTCATTTTTGTTTCAAAGCATACAAAGAAACACTAGAGTTATCAACCCAAAAGAGATCAATTTCACACAACAAAAACATTTTAAAACAAGCCACAACTCTTCAAATTAACTCAACAAAAATCAGAGTTTTCTTGCGTCGCAAGTTTCAAGTTTTTCTTACCAAGTAAAACCATATACTTCTACTCTTTTAAAACTATAACCATATACTAACTCAATAATCAATTTTCTCACATTATGGACTTAGAAAGTTTTGAAATTCTTCCCCTTTTTTTCTCCTTTGGCTACGGCCAAAAATTAATAAATCCCCTAATCACTCAAACTTTTTCAATTCTAAAAGCATGGTAATATCCTATAATACCCCAAAATCATTTATCCGAACAATCCAAAACATTTTAGGTCGAATCGCAATTTTCGACAATTCTCAAATTGGTTTTCTGAAGGCAAAAGCAACTCATTTTCTTTTCTATCAAAACCATAACCAATCAAACTTTTTAGACTATGATTATGCCCAAACTATTTGTCTTAGAACAATTTCGAAAATCGATTCTTCCTACCCTAATTTTTGCCTCGGCTGATGATATCTCATCATTCCTCTAAATCAAGGTTCATTTCAAAGGTTTTTAGTGGTTTTTGCAAATAAAAGTAGCTACAAGTAATGAAGAATGAAGGTTTTAAGAGATAACTTGAAACACAAGCCAAGGTCAAAAAGGAGGGAAAAATAGCATAAAAGTGGTTAAAAAAGGTGGAAGCCCTTTAGCTTGCGCGAAAAATGGCTAGCTTGCGCGAGAACTCTTTAGCTTGCGCGAGAACTTGCTTCGCGTGCGCGAGGTGCATGTTAGCGTGCGCGAGATCTGTGCGACACCAGGCTAGCGTGCGCGAGACAGTGCCTAGCTTGCGCGCGTTTCTGCGCGAGAAATGCTTCGCGTGCGCGAATCGTGAGAAAACTATAAAAGCTCAACTTGAACTCTTGACCCGGGTTCGGATTTTGAAGATTGGAAGCTTAGTATTGAGGATTTTCTACCTCCAAGGACCAGATCTGAGAAGGTTGGAAGAGAAGATTGATGATGATGAATGAAGATGAAGAATTCCACTTCAATTCCACCATGATCATTGGCTAAGACTCCTTAAGATTGAATCTCCATGTAACTTGAACTCTCTTATGTTGTAGCTAATTTCTTGTATTGAATTCAAAGTTTATGCATCTATTAATCTTGTGTTTAATGCCTATCTTTCCTTGATCAAGTTAGATTTGAATTTAGTAATTGAGTTTCTATGAGAATAGCACTTGAATTATTGATCTAGATTGATAGAACATATGTTTATGCTTAAGAGATTTTGTATGAATGTGTGTGATTGCATGATTAACCGTTCTTAATCCTCTATTAATGTTGAATTAGTTAAGAGATTAAGTAATTGGCATTCTCTAGAGAGTGTAACTAGCAAAGAGATTTGTAGTTGCAACTTAGGTTAATCAATCTTGCATGAAATTGATTCAATACTTGTGAATTTAGCTACTGCACTTTAATGAGTTCATGGAAGCATGGAGGTTCAATCGTTTTCCAATTCGCATTCGAAAGATTCGTTGATAATTGCATGTGTTTTGAACGTGATACTTGAAAACCCCCCCAATTATGTGTATGTTAGATAATAGTTTTATAATTCTAATTGCCTTGAAATTCGATTAAAAACAATCTCCGTGGATCGATAATCTTTTATTACTTGCGACATTCGTATACTTGCGAATTATCTCACCAAGTTTTTGGCGCCGTTGCCGGGGATTGTCGTTAATCGACAAGGCAATTGGAACCGTGTTTAGTTTTACTTTTCTGTTTTTAGTTGTAGTTGTAATTTTCATTTAAAAACCAAAACCAAAAAAAAAAATTTAGGATAGCGTTTAATTTTCTATTTCAATTGTTTACTTGTTCGGAATTACCTTTTCTTGTTTGTGTTTTGTGTGCAAGGTAATAGGTCCTTGCGAGCAATAAAGAAAGCGATTCGTTTGGCACACTTAGCTCAAGAGTCGGAAGAGGAGCACTTTGAGATGGGGGATAATCCACCACCACCACCTCCACCTAGGAGGACTCTTGGAGACTATGGTCAATGGGATGACGGACAACTCGCGAATTTGGGGTTCCAACCGGCAAATCCGGTTAATTTTGACATCAAGAACTCCGTGATCAATGCTTTGAAAGAAGACCAATACTCGGGGGCGGAAAGCCAATGTCCGAATCTTCATCTAGGACGGTTTTATGAAGCGTGTGACTATACGGACCCACCGGGTGTTACCGAGTCTCAAAAGAGGTTGAGGTTATTCAAGTTCTCACTCACCGGAAGAGCCAAGGATTGGTTGGATACCTTGCCAAGTGGTGCCATCAACACATGGCAAGAACTAGAGAGAAAGTTCCTTGAGCGGTATTTTCCGATTCACAAGTTTCTTGAAAAACGAGCCGACATCGTTAATTTTGAGCAAGGGGATGCCGAATCACTCTATGACGCTTGGGAACGATTCAAATTGTGTTTAAAGAAGTGTCCCAAGCATGGCATTGATACACATGCTCAAATGCAACATTTCACTCAAGGATTGAGAGCACAAACAAGGATGTTGTTGGATGCTTCGGCGGGTGGTTCATTGAAAAATAAGAATGAGCAAGAAGCAATGGAATTAATTGAATCAATGGCTCAAAATGAGTATAGGGCCAACAATGACCGGGGAGCAAAGAAGAAGCCGGGCATGCTTGAACTTGAGGCAAACTCCGCGATGTTGGCCGAGCAAAAGTTGATGAATAACAAAATGGAAGCATTAGTCCAACATTTCACCAAAGCTTCGTCCGCTCAACACCAATCAAAGGCACAAGTTAGTCAAGCGCAAGGGCTCCGATGTGATTTTTGTAAACAAGCCCATGAGAATGGGGAATGCATGCCTAAGGGGTCCGAAGAGGCAAAATATATGGCAAATTTTAGGAGAAGTAACCCCTACAATCAAGGGTGGGGTGAAAACCAAAATCAATCCCCGAATCTATCTCAACAAAGTCGTGTTTCACCATTGGAAGACACACTCACTCAATTCATTAAGATGACACAAAGCAATTTTGAAACTATGAGGATTAACCAAGAGACGTCTAATGAGAATCACAAAGCATCAATCAAGAACTTGGAAGTCCAAATTGGTCAATTGTCAAAGCAAATGGCTTCGTCATCTAGTGGAGGTTTTGTAGGGAACACTTGTGAAAACCCTAAAAAGGAGAGTTGCAATGTGGTTGAGTTGAGATCTAGAGTGCTTCCTCCACCACCGGTAAGAGAGCCAAGAGTGAAAAGAAAGGTTGAGGGAGAAGTTGAAAAAAATGAGAAAGGTAAAGAAAAAGAGGGAGAAGTAGAAAAGGAGAAAAAAAGTGAGCTTGAGGTAGAAGTTGAAAATGAGAGTGATGAAGAGAATGAGGGCGAAGTTGAAAATGAGAGAAAAGCCTTGAGGAAGGAGATTGATAAACGGAGAAAGCAAAAGAAGAGTGATCTCATGAACGATTTCGGTCCTCAAGAAGTGTCTCCATATGATAAGCTACCTTATCCTCGTGCACCGAAAAAAGAGAAGAACCAAGAGGAAGCTTTTGGGAAATTCATGAAAATGTACCATAGCCTACAAGTTGACATTCCTTTTGCCGATGTGTTGGAGCAAATGCCGTTGTTTGCCAAATTCATGAAGGAAGTGTTGACGAAGAAGAGAAAACTCAAAGAGGATGAGCCGGGTTTGATGAATGAAGAGTGTAGTGCTACTATCCAATCAAAGCTACCTCAAAAGAAAAAGGACCCCGGTAGCTTCACAATTCCTATTTCAATAGGGAATTTGCATGTAGGAAGAGCCCTTTGTGATTTGGGAGCTAGCATTAATTTGATGCCTCTTAGTTTAATGAAGCGCATTCCCGGTGCCGTGGTCAAGCCAATTAAGATGCAAATCACCCTTGCCGATCGATCCATCACACACCCTTATGGGATACTACAAGATGTATTGGTGAGATGTGCCGAATTTGTCTTTCCGGCCGACTTTGTGATTCTTGACATGGATGAGTGTGTGGATACACCGGTTTTGTTGGGAAGGCCATTTTTAGCAACCGGTCGGGCATTAATTGATGTTGCCATGGGTGAATTGATGTTAAGGTTGGAAGAGGAAAGTGTGAGCTTCAAAGTCTTTGAAGGAATGGAGCCCTACAAAAGAGAGAAGCCTAAATGTTTCCAAGTGGAGGCAAATGAAGAAGTTGTGAAGGATAGCTCTAGTGATGAGGCACCTATGCCTACCGTTCCGGAATTGAAATAACTTCCACCCAATTGGAAGTATGTGTTCTTGAATGAAGATTCCAAGGATCCGGTTATCGTTAGTAGCTCTCTCACTCCCTTGGAAGAAGAGGTTTTGTTGAAGAAATTCAAGGAAGGCCAAGGTGGCCTAGGTTTTGATTTAAATGGTGTTATCCCGGTCCTTTGTGTGACCCCGGTCAAGAATGAAGAAGAGCCCAAACCGGGTAATGTGCCACTTGAGCCTCCTAACCCATCTTTGGAGGAATTGGTGCGGAAAGAGGTAATGAAGCTTGTTGAGTCCGGAATGCTTGATTCGGCTCAAGTTGTCCAAAAGAAGAAAAATGTTGTGAAAAAGTCCAAGAAGGTTCTTCCCAAAGCTAGGAAGACAAATAGAAACAAAGGGGAGAACAAGTGGGAAGAATTCATGAGTCCTCCGGTTCTTGAAAAAGTTTTATGTGTTGCTCAAGAGGTGATCCTTGTGGAGAAGCTCAAGAGGAGCCGGGTGGAGTCAAAGATGAAGTATCCTCCCTAACACGGTGATGATACGTCAAGCTTGAGACGTCAACAACAAGCGCTTCATGGGAGGCAACCCATGGTTTGGTATCTCTATCTCTCTTGTGGAAATAAGTTGAATGATGTTGGTGAACCATGACTCTTAATTTTGTCTTGCTAATTGTTGTCTAGGCACAAATTTATCTTTTGGAATATCTCAAACTTTTGATATCATTTTTGAATTTCTTTGATGTATAGTTTGTTTGGTTTTGACCTTAGGCATGGATTTGTGATGCTTGAAGTGCAACGGATTTTTGCAATGCATGGATTGAAGCACAAGCTAGGGGACATTCACGTATTTGATGATCTAATGATCCGAGCCTTTAAACCGTGAGGAGTTGAGCCTATACACTCTAATTGCTTTAATATGTGAGTCCACTATCTCTCTCGACTCTAGAACTTGCTTTCATTCTCTAGATTTATTGAGTAGCATTGATTAGCACACGAGGCAAGTTTGTTGGTACCGAGAGCCTTTGTAGCCTACCTTATCATGTTATATCCTTTGCTAACCCACTTTTGAGCCTAAAAACAAATTTTATTGGTTGATTGTCTTCTTAACCCTTGTTTTTTCTAAAAAAATTGTTTTCTTGGAGTTAAGTTGATTGTTTTTGTTTGTTCATATGACAAATGCATAAGTTTGGGGTTGCTTTTGGAACTAGCAACAAATTAAGTTTGGGGTGGGTATACTAGAGCAAGCAATGTTATGAAAATTGTTGAAAAAACATGAAAAAGAAAATGTTGAAAGTGAAAAAAAAAACAAAATATTGTGAAAAGTTGTGAGAAATAAGAAGTCCAAAAGTTGAAAAGAAAAAAAATATTTGACTTCTTAAAAAAAGATTGTGAAAAGAAAATCTTTAAAAAGTTTGAAAAAGATTGTTGATAATTGTGGAAATGAAATGCTCTCTAGTATAGCCTTGATAATTGGAAGTTGTGTTGAAAATTGTGTGACAAGTTTGTTCTTAACTCCAAGTTTTTAACTCACTTCCCAAAAACATCCACCTTACCTTAAACCCCATTATAACCTTGAAAGTCCTCTAATGTGTGTGTTTCATATGCTATTTGATTTATCTTTAGAATGCTTGCAAGCTTATGGTAGAAGAGTTAGGTATGTGTTGATTGAGTGACTAGCCTACTATAAAATTTGAGTGAATGTGAGTGGTGTGAAGTGATCATTGTTTATCAAATATTGTGAATGTGTCCATGGTTGTGTGAATTGAAGTCATTGTAGGGAAATGTTGCATGGAAGGTTGATCAATTGAAGTGCTTGATGAAAAGATCAAATGAATTGTGTGTTGAAGTGATTTAAGAAGGTTGTCAAAATTTTGTGATTTTTCGTTTGATAAAAGTGTTCCTTGAGGACAAGGAACGAGATAAGTTTGGGGTTGTGATGATATCTCATCATTCCTCTAAATCAAGGTTCATTTCAAAGGTTTTTAGTGGTTTTTGCAAATAAAAGTAGCTACAAGTAATGAAGAATGAAGGTTTTAAGAGATAACTTGAAACACAAGCCAAGGTCAAAAAGGAGGGAAAAATAGCATAAAAGTGGTTAAAAAAGGTGGAAGCCCTTTAGCTTGCGCGAAAAATGGCTAGCTTGCGCGAGAACTCTTTAGCTTGCGCGAGAACTTGCTTCGCGTGCGCGAGGAAGCTGTTGAGAAGTTGCAACCACCCTGTTGATTTAGCGTGCGCGAGGTGCATGTTAGCGTGCGCGAGATCTGTGCGACACCAGGCTAGCGTGCGCGAGACAGTGCCTAGCTTGCGCGCGTTTCTGCGCGAGAAATGCTTCGCGTGCGCGAATCGTGAGAAAACTATAAAAGCTCAACTTGAACTCTTGACCCGGGTTCGGATTTTGAAGATTGGAAGCTTAGTATTGAGGATTTTCTACCTCCAAGGACCAGATCTGAGAAGGTTGGAAGAGAAGATTGATGATGATGAATGAAGATGAAGAATTCCACTTCAATTCCACCATGATCATTGGCTAAGACTCCTTAAGATTGAATCTCCATGTAACTTGAACTCTCTTATGTTGTAGCTAATTTCTTGTATTGAATTCAAAGTTTATGCATCTATTAATCTTGTGTTTAATGCCTATCTTTCCTTGATCAAGTTAGATTTGAATTTAGTAATTGAGTTTCTATGAGAATAGCACTTGAATTATTGATCTAGATTGATAGAACATATGTTTATGCTTAAGAGATTTTGTATGAATGTGTGTGATTGCATGATTAACCGTTCTTAATCCTCTATTAATGTTGAATTAGTTAAGAGATTAAGTAATTGGCATTCTCTAGAGAGTGTAACTAGCAAAGAGATTTGTAGTTGCAACTTAGGTTAATCAATCTTGCATGAAATTGATTCAATACTTGTGAATTTAGCTACTGCACTTTAATGAGTTCATGGAAGCATGGAGGTTCAATCGTTTTCCAATTCGCATTCGAAAGATTCGTTGATAATTGCATGTGTTTTGAACGTGATACTTGAAAACCCCCCCAATTATGTGTATGTTAGATAATAGTTTTATAATTCTAATTGCCTTGAAATTCGATTAAAAACAATCTCCGTGGATCGATAATCTTTTATTACTTGCGACATTCGTATACTTGCGAATTATCTCACCAAGTTCGGCCAAAGAGGGAAAAACAAGGCCAACACCAATTTTTTTTCCATTTCAAAACCCTAACAATTATCTATTAGTTTGCAAAGGCATCTAATTGCTCAATTGACTACTTTGAGAATCGAAACGAAATTTCTTAAAATATGTTCATCGAATCGCTCAAGAACACCAAATAAATTTTTTCTTATTTTTCAAAACAAAGTTTATATTCAAGAATCCATTTTGCCACAAAGCCCAAAACTAACATCAAAAACAAAATCTCAAAACAAAATTCAAGTTTATGATCTTTTCAAAAAATTTCTTCAAACCCTAACTTAAAATTTTTTGAAAAGTTTAAATCAACCATGGGAATCAACACCACTTAGCTTAAACAAGTTAGTCTACTACTCATGAACCCTTCTATGAAACCAAAAACTAATTAAAACTAAATTCTAGAATTTTTTTCCTCAAGAACATAATCATAAAGAACTTAAAATCCAAGAGGTTCTTGGAGAAATAAGGAAGAGAAGAGGTTAGTTACCTTAAGTGAAAGTGATTCCTTGGCAAGTTAATGATCCAAACTTGAGAAAATGAGAAATGAAATTTTGAATGGATGAATGAGTGAGAGGGAGTTCGGCCGAGAGAGTGAGGAGAGGAGGGAGTAGTTTTTGTGATTTTTCTTCTAAGTCCACCATTCCTAAATCTCCTTACTATGCAATTTCTCTTGATCAATCCAAGCCCTTGGATCAAAAGCAAAAGTTACAAGACTAATCCCTAGCCATTGGATCCAAATAACTCATGATTGCTTTTTGAACAAATATCTACTTTACGCTACTCAGCTCTCGCGTTCGCTCTCGGCGAGTCGTACTTCGCTAACGGTCTAACTTGCGAAAAATAGAAAATCTACGAGATAAAATTTCATCGTAAATCATTTCTAAAAACTATCGCTAAACTTTATTCTCCGACTGAAATTTATTTCCTTAGCTCCCAAAAATATTCTGAAACTAGATTCCAACTCGCGCCGATATATAAAGTCTCCAATTAAAATTCGACGGAAAACAGAAACCGTAAAATTTTAAGCAGCGGGAACAGTTTTCTACTCGTTTTTCAAAAAAAACGGGGAAAGTCAAATTTCGAAATTCTGAAGACACATGAACGTTCTCATATATAAAAGAGGACTAAGAACCAAAAGCCTGGGCTTTAATAGTACACGAATCCAAAACCAGCTTCAACTCAGCAATAATGCTGTTATTACAACGATGCTTGCGAAATACTTAATAAAAACCCTAAAACTCTTAGCCAACACCAACGTTCCTTACACAAACTGTACAGTGAGATTCTGGGTCTTACAAAATCTCCCCCCCTTTGACAATATCAAAAAGAAGACGAGAGCTCATTAGAAGTATCAAGTTCAAACACTTTTAACCATAGTCATATCGTGCACTTATATTTGTCGAAATGCACTATATGATAAAGTTTCCTAATCAAATAAATACATACAAAGATATGCCAAAATATATCAATGACGAATACCAAATATCATGTCAAATATGGAATGTAGAATAACAAACCAAAACCAACGCATGAATACCGTAACACATCGACATTTTAATCACGTAACATATCCAAATATGGGACGAAATAAACAAAGCAATGCAACATAATGCATTCACATAACATGATTATCCATACAAACCAAAATTATCCAAAATATCAAGTCATACAAACCAAAGTGAATGTTGTTCAAACATGACAACATAAAAATTATCCGTACAACCATATTGAAATAAAAAGTCATAAGAAATAACAAAATAACATTGTTCATGCGGAAAAAGAAATAAAATGCGATAAAAACAAAGTCAATCATCATTATAACATGAGAACACATGTTAAACCATGTATGCATGATAAGACATCCACATAGTTGAATCAAAGTACCAAAATCAATCATATGAAAATGTATGTTCTATGTATGCACACAAAGTCACATATAATAACAAATCAAACATATACAAACCAAGTATGAACTTAATATGGCAATTGTAATGATTTTTGTCAAAACCCCATTTAAGACGTATGAGTCTCAAAAACTTATAAATATTTTTGAGCAAAATTCTTGGAAATGAAGGATTAGACAACTATCAAAGCAAATATCATATTTAAGGTGAAAGTTGTATGTATATGAACCAATATACAAATGCTAAAAAAAAATATAAAGGAAAAGGTAGAGAATAGAATCTTCCCTTAAGTGTTATGTGGAGGAAGTGATCAATTTCCACAACATTGTAAGTGTTGAGTTGAAGCTTTTCTCATTATTTTCCTTGTTCGTAAGTCTTGAACTCCATTGATGTCGGTGTCTTTCGTCAATGGTTCAAGACATTCTCCTACATACTTAGACATTTGAAGTAGGTCCCCAACTCATGTTGGGTCCTAGTTGGTTAGTAGCAACATTATTGCTTAACTTGGGTAACCATTGCAATTTGCCTTTTGGTACCAAGGTTTTTCGAGCATGGCATTTTGCAATAGTATGACCCTTGTTACAACAATAATGACAAACGATATGAGGATTACTTTTCTTAGGATCCTTTTCAACAAATTTATACTTTTTATTTCTAGGTTTTAAAGATTTGTTGAATTTAGATGGATCAACCGCAAAAGTAATCTCCGGCTTAGATGGTTCTTTTAGCTTATCCTGCAACTTTTGCAAGTCTCTAGATAAGTAAAAGCATCCATCACATCTGGTTCTATCGTTACCATAACTATCAAAAGTCACAAGAGGTTTTTGAATCATAGACTCTTTGAGAGCTTTCAACTCAAGCTCCGTTTCCGAAACTTTTGCCTCAAGGTATTTATTAACTTGCATTAAACCTTTTCGTCGTTGAAAAGCCTCTTTAGTCTCTTTGTGTAACTTTTCAAAAGCGACTTGCAACTCATGATATTCTAAAAGCGTATATGAGCTAGAGGGATTTTGATTTACCTTTTTAGGACCAAGTTTCTTGCGATCATGGGATGTTAAGCACACATTAGCCAATACATCTTCACCACTTCATCTAGAGCTTGATGATGAAGAGGGAGATAAGCTTCCGCTCTCCCATGCAACATAAGCTTTCTTTCCTTTGTCCTTGCTTCCCTTTTTGAATGAAGGTGACTCCTTCTCTTTTCTCTTGAGCTTAGGGCAATCCGGCTTGAAATGACCAACTTTGCCACATTCATAGCATGCCCCTTTCTTGGAGTGCCTATCATCTTCATTCTTCCGGCGGTAACCACTATCTTTCCGAAACTTCTTAAGATTGTCATCGGAATGTCTTATCCCATTCTTTCTCACATATCTATTATAGCGTCGAACGAAGAGCCCAATTTCCTCATCATTGGAATCGTCTTTGCTTGAGCTACTTTTCACTTGCTCAACCTTTTTGGACTTGGATTTTGAGGTTTTTAGAGCAATGGACCTCTTATCCTTTTCTTTTTCCTTTTTGTTGTGTTTTTCCTTTTTCTCACCTCTTTCATGCTTTTCCAACAAATTAAGCACTTGTTCATGTTCCGTTAGCTTACCAAATAAGGTTGTGAGACTCAAAGTTGTAAGATCATTTGCTTCTTTGATTGCGGTGACCTTTGGTTGCCATGACCTATTAAGACATCTCAAAATCTTATTAGTAGCATCGTTGTTGCATATCCGCAATGGTTTCACCATCTTGCTGTTTACTGTGAAATTTGGTAAACAACGCTAGTTTGATTATTACAAGAGAGACCAACTAGTAAATCTCGGGACATAGTGCTTTTGTCTATATTTCCAAAGCAAATGATATTCATTATTGTTCTTATGTTGATAAAGTGCTGTTTTTATATTTTTTGTCAACTTAAAATACAAGAAAGAATGTTTACTCAATTGAATAAATAGAATGGGAGAAAAGAGTCGAAATAAAGATCAAATAAGATAGAGATGGAAAGACTGTAAATTGCATTCAAATGTAAATGATTATAGAATAAAGTGGTTCACATTACATACATTTTCCTTCGAACACTCGTTTCTCGCTTTGACATGGGTACTTAGAGTTTTTCTGAGGATTTTGTATAATGATTGTGACCCCTTTTTCGATCACATAACTAGACTATTTATAGACACTAATTCCTAACTGCTAATAACGCCTAAACACTACAGAGAGGACGCGTGTCTTAGACACGTATTTTGAATTTGAATCCTTTCTTATCTTCTGAGTTAGCCGTTGTTTCCATCGAAGTCGAAGTAACCATGCTTTCTTTTGAATATTTCGCTAAGTCCATAAATTACTTTTGCCCACTGGGTACTTCGACCCTACTGACACTTCGACCAAATCGAAAGGATCTTGAAAGAAGAAGAATGTGCATTTAAATGTAATGTTCAATAATAGAACATTTATTATATGTTCATGCATGATTGATCATTAAATTCATTGGTTCTGAAAACCAAACATATTTAATGACTATTAAAAATAATTACATAATTAAGCATAATTATTTTATTTATGCATTTAGAACATATTTTTACTTAGTAAAAATATGGGCTAACAAATTGCCCCCAAATGCCTGTTTCGATTGAGTGGTCGAACGAGAAAGGAAAAGGCATTTTATAACCACGTGCTTGACACTGTTACCAATGACGGCGCTTATGTCATGTTCAGAAATAACTGTCACCTTGATACCACAATCCATCATTGCTCCTGGTTTTTAGCATAGTGGGGGACGTGGCACACGTAGAAGTTGAAGAGAAATTATTTGAATTTCTTTTTGATTTATTTTCTGGAGACAAACACGTTTCCCTATAAATAGAAATAAAAGAACAAAGGAACACTTTTTACCAACTTCTCAAGTTCAGAGCTTTCTACGAACAACACTGTTCATCTTCTTCCTTTCTGTAAATCAAGTTTTGATTCTCAACGCATTTGTAATTCTAAACCGTACAAGTAATTTAACTTTTGTCAAAATAATACATTTTTGGACAAATTCTGACATTATTTGCTTTTAATCTTTCAGGATGAAGAAGAGCAAGAAATTCCTTTTGTTAGGAAGAGGAAACAACCTTTAACTTCGACCTCACAACCTAGTGAAGGGGAATCCTCTACACGAGAGGTCAAAGGAGATGAGGTTGCAAAAGCCAGGAAGAAAAAGAAGGTTGAAGAACCCAAAACTCAACATACCCCAACAAAGGATCAGGGGGGTGAGAGGAAAAAGAAGAAAAAGCACGAAGAGAAAAAGGCAGAAATTGCTAGGAAGGTCAAGCTAGCAATCAAGAAGCCTAAAGTGCATAGGGCATTAAAAATCCACACCTCAAGTGAAAGCGGTGGAGATCTAACCCCTCAGACAAATGCTTCAGAGAAAAATGTGGTCGAACAAGACCAACCTACCAAGACAGCAGAAGAAAAGGTTGACGGACCACAAGGTAATCCTGCACCTCATTCAGAGACCTTGGTCAACAATGAACCAATTACTGCTGGGGGAAAGAAAGATAATGCACAACCAGGCAACAATGCCCCCAATGTTGAGAAGGGTGGTAATCCTCAAACTAACCCTGAGGTCGAAGAAAGAGAGGTATAATTCATTTTACTCTCAACCTTAGATTTTTCATAGTTACATTTGATCTTTACTAATTTTTCTTTTGTGTTTGCAGGATCAGTCGAAGGAAAGTCCTGTTAAAGAAGATAAACAACCAATCCTTGAGGAGGTGCCAACAGAGAACAAGGGAAATGATGACAATCAGGGTTCCTTGAATGATAAGGTCGAGCCAGGGTCATTCGAAGACGGACAAGTAGGAGGGGGCTCAGGAACCAATGTAGAAAAGGATGTTACCCAAGTTCAGCCCAACACCTCAAGCGTCAAGTATTCAATGCCCAGCATTTCCACACACTCAGGCCAAGCTAGCTCGACCCATGATTCTGACAGCATGCCTGAAGCTGAAGTTGGTGGTTCAGGGATTATTTCCGTCTCTTCGACCTCCAGGCTTTCTGCAAGTCTTGGAGTGCAGGAAGAGGAATTCACCAATATGTAGAAGTCTGATCCTGCTGGCACCCTTAAACTTCTGCTCTCCAAGAGACAACATCAAGGCGCCACTTCGAGTGAGCACACAACTACTGACTCTGCGCCTTCAAATTCTGAAATCGACTCAATGGTGCGTCAGGACTCTCTGCTGCTGAAGCTCACCACCACCTTTGTCCACAGGGATGTATTAAAGCAGATCGAAGAAAACCCAGCATGTGCTTATAGCCACTTGGCTTTCTTGAAGAAATTGCATAACCCCAGGACTGATGAGGAAACCCTTGGCAAAGTTATCCAACTTAGTTCGATTGTGGATCAATATGCGAAGGCAGTGCAGAAGAGGCTTGACAATAATACAAGACTTGCTACCCAACAACAGGCTCAAGCCATGTTCTTTGAGAAGGCTCAGAAGGCTCAAGCTGAAGTGGAGCAATTGTCTTCTCAACTGATCGAGGGAAACGCAGAGCTGAAAGAATGTGATGACAATATTGCCCATTACAAAGATCAAATCAAACTCTTAGAGGAGCAAATTGTCAGTTATAGGCGCAAGATCATTGAGGAGGAAACCAAGAGAGGTCGAATTGAGAAAGAGGCCAAAGCTTCGACCCAAGAGCAAATTGATGCACATGGCAGAGAAGGGCTTCAGGCTTTTGGCTCAGCAGAGGTTGTTGGTGAAGAGATCAAATCCTTGGAGAGTTCGAACCTTGTGGTTGAGAAAGAGCTGGCTACTCTCAAGAGAATTTATGCTGATTGTACCAAGGGCTTATAGTTCCCTTATTTTCTTATTTGTTGTCCTTTTTGTGCAATTTGTTGGATCTTGTAATTTCTGAACAAAGTCCATGTTTTTATGGCAATTTACAATTTACCATTTTGTTTCATATGTTTAAGTGTTATTCTGCGCTTATTTTTACTTCGAGTAAAGTAGGTTTATATTTTTTCAAATACTTTCCATTAATACCCAAAGTACGCTTTTCAGGAGTTAATTCCTCAATTTCAAATGCGCCATTAGAATAAACTTGAACAATTTTGAATGGTCCTTCCCAATTTGGAGACCATTTGCCTAAGATTCTATCTTTTTTATCCATAGGCAAAATAACTTTCCAAACTAATTCCCCTATGTTAAAAGACTTTGACTTAACCTTTTTGTTATATGCTTTAGCAACTCTTTCTTTTTGTTTTGTTAAAACTTCTAGAGCACAAAACCTTTCTTCATCTAAATCAACTAACTCATCTGACATCATTTGGTAATAATGGTCTAGAGGTATTTCCATTTGTCTTTGCACCCTTGCTGATTGCAAATGTATTTCGACTGGTAATACTGCATCGTGACCATAAGTTAGTCGAAATGGAGTAGTGTTAGTTGACTCCTTAGGAGAATTTCTGCAAGCCCATAACACTTGGTCTAAGGTTTTATGCCAATTCCTTGGCTTCTGGGCTATGTGTTTCTTTATCAAATTTATAATAATTTTATTGGCTGCTTCGACTTGACCATTTGCTTGTGCATAATATGGTGTTGAAGTTAGCAGTCTAAAGCCACTTTCTTGGGCAAATTCCTGCATCTTTCATCCAGTAAAAACTGAACCTTGATCAGTGGTGATTGTTTTCAGGAATTCCAAACCTATAGATTATGTAATTTTGTATGAAATTAATTACTGCCTCTTGATCAACATTTGGTAAAGGGATTGCCTCTATCCATTTTGTGAAATAATCTATTCCAACTAAGATATAACGTTGATTTTTAGATGAAGCAGGTTTAATTTCACCAATAAGGTCTAGAGCCCAACCCCTAAAGGGTCATGGTTTTACTATCGAGTGCAGTTCACTTGCAGACACATGCTGGATGCCTGAATGCCTTTGGCATTCTTGACAACCCTTAGCAAATTCTATACAATCTTTCAACATAGAGGGCCAATACAAACCTTGTCGAAACAAGAGCCATTTCATTTTATGTCCTGCTTGATGAGAACCACAGGTACCACTATGAACATCAGAGATTGCTATATATGCTTCTGCTTCATTAAGACATTTTAACAAAATTCCTTCAGAAGTCTTCTTGAAAAGATCATTCTCAAAAATTATATAGCTTAAAGCCCTATATTTTACCTTTCGATCCATATTTCCTGTTGGATTCTTAAGGTAATCTACTATAGGCTTTCTCCAATCATTATCTGACAAGTTGTCAATGGCAAAAATTTGAAAATTTTCTAGGGGATTTCCCATTTCACCATTTATTTGTGGTATAGTACCTGCCCCCACAAGTTTTGGCATTGACAATTGTGCAGATATTGGTTCTTGTAAAACCATTTTTTCTTTTATTTCGATTAATTGTGTCAACTTTTCTTTTGACATTTTATATCCTGAAGCAATTTGAGCTAAGTCATTTGCTTCTTGATTTTCTAATCGAGGTACATGTTCAATGTTTACATGATCGAAACAATCTAACAAAGAACTAGCTATAGAAAAGTATTTTGTTAAGTGCTCTTTCACACATTTATATTCTTGTGTTAATTGTTTCAATACTAATTCAGAATCACCTCTTATTTTAATGTTCTTTGCCCCCAAGTCTTTTAAAATTTCTAACCATGTAATTAAAGCTTCATACTCGGCTTCGTTATTAGGGCAAAGTCCATTTATTTTGTACTTGAACTTAGTTGGAACTTGAGTAGGAGATATAATCAATATTCCAATTCCTGTTCCATATTTATGTTTGGACCCATCAAAATAAAGAATCCATGGTTGAATATCCACATAATCCTGTGGCATTTCGACCAAAGAATGATCTACTATAAAATCAGCCACAATTTGGCCCTTGACAGCCTTTAAGGGTTTATAAGTCAGTGAATATTCAGTTAATGCTAATGCCCACTTTCCAATTCTACTATGTAATATAGGTTTAGTTAGCAGATGTTTAATAACATCAAAGTGGGAATAGACATAAACATCAACAGGCTTTATATAATGCTTAAGTTTTGTACAAGAGAAATACAAACAAAGACAAAGTTTTTCTATGGCAGTATACCTAGTTTCTGCATCATTTAAAACTCTACAAAGGTAATAAACTGCATTTTCTATGCCATTATCATCCTCTTGAGCTAACATGCTTCCTATCGTCTTATCAGACGTAGCAATATACAACTTCATAGCTTTATTCCTACTAGGAGACATTAGAACTGGAGGCTTTATTAAGTATTCTTTGATGTCATCAAAAGCCTTTTGATGCTCTTCGTTCCATTTGAATGGATCATCTTTCTTGAGTCGAAGTAGTGGTGAGAAAGCTTGAGCCTTTCCACTTAGGTTCGAAATGAATCTCCTCAAGAAGTTGATTTTTCCCAGCAGAGATTGAAGTTGTTTTTTGGTCGAAGGAGGCTTGGTCTCTAAGATAGCCTTTGTCTTGTTTTGGTTTATTTCAATGCCTTTTTTATGCACCACAAAACCAAGGAAATCTCCTGCATGCACACAGAAATCACATTTTAATGGATTCATTTTTTAATCCATGTTTCCTCATTCTTTCAAAAGATTGCCTAAGATATAACAAATGGCTATCTTCAGAAGAGGATTTAATGATGATATCATCAATGTAAACTTGCATGAATGTATCTATAAAATCATGAAACATGGAATTCATTGCCCTTTGATAAGTGGCACCAGCATTTTTTAAACCAAAAGGCATAACAACCCATTCATAAGTGCCTAAAGCACCAGGGCATCTAAATGCTGTTTTAGATACATCTTCCTCAGCAATGAATATCTGGTTATAACCAGAGTAACCATCTAACATGCTCAAGAACTCGAAGCCTGCTACTGAGTCTACTAACATTTCTGCCACAGGCATGGCATACTCATCTTTAGGTGTAGCATTATTTAAGTCCCTAAAATCTATGCATACTCTAAGCGTACCATTCTTTTTAATGACAGGAACTATATTTGCTAACCATTCTACATACCTGGCAGCTCTGATGAATTTACTCTTCAGCAGCCTTTCGATCTCTTCTTTGATTTTGGACATGATCTCTGGTGCAAACCTTCTTGGCAATTGTTTCACTGGTTTTTTACCTGCTTTAATTGGTAGCTTGAGTTCGACCATTTCTCTACTGAGTCCAGGCATTTCATTATAATCCCAAGCAAAACAATCACTAAATTCCTTGAGAAGTAGTACCAATTTTCCTTTTAAATCAGGACTAATATTGGCACTAATGTAATTTGGCCTTTTTACTGAGCCATCTCCAATGTCAATTTCCTCCAAAGGATCTTGAGCCTGCATCTTAGGAGTTTCATTAAGTGGATCTCTTTCGAACCCTAAAGGTTCTTCATCATAAATGCAGTCGAGCCTTTGTGCTTGTGGCATAGAAATGCCATCGCTTTCGACCTTGGCTTCTGTAGCCATATTTTGATGAACATCAGCTTCCAAAGCCGTATTTAACTTAGTTTCGGCCATATAAGCTGTAATCCTGGCTCATGCGCTGGACTCAGTCATCATAATCTTCGTAAACATTCCACCCAGATGGTGGTATAACTCCATCTTCTGAGGACACAGCATCTATTTCCTCTCTTTCCCATATGAAGCCCTGGGTTGGGTGGAGTTTGACAGAATGTATCACATTATCAGAACGTGTGAACGCATTCTCCCTATCATAACATGGCGCAATGTTCGCCAAATTCTTGTCAAAGGTTTATTGATTTATGGTATCAACCTCTGACATATAGAAACTCTGATCAGCTTCTATATTTTCCACGCAGCCATCTTCCCTCCAAAGCATCAACTTCTGGTGAAGGGTCGAAGGAACAACTCCTACTCCATGAATCCACTATCGCCCCAATAGTAAGTTGAAGTTTGCCTTGGATTCAACCACTAGGAATAGAGTTGGTCGAACTATGTTGCCCATAGCAACATCCACTTGAATTGCCCCCCTTGAATGTCCTGTTTTGCCTTCATAATTTGACAAAACAATGTTATGGGCTGACAAATCACAGTCATATTTGCCAATCTTGGGTAACATAGATAGAGGCATTAGATTCACAGCAGCTCCTCCATCTATCAGCACCTTGTTAATTCCAACTCCTTCAACCTTTGCTCTTATGAAGAGTGGCTTGAGGTGGTTTTTCATGCCTAAGTCTGGCCTTTCGAATGTAGCCTGTTGCTCTTCGATGCAGCCATTGTTCATGACATAGTAGCAAATTGGCTTAGGATCAGCCATTTCTAACTGGTCGAAATCAGTTTCGAGCTCAGTTATCTCTGTTTGCACATCATATTCTGATGGTAATATGGAAACTACACATATTACGTCGAAATCTGGCTCAGAGTCCAGCAGATCATCATCTTCCATTTTGTTTTCATCTATAGGAGGAAGGATCCTTTCTTTTGCTGGCCTTCTCGCCACTTCTTTATATTAGCCTGTTTGGAGATTAGTTGCAGCCAATTTCTTTTGGCGTTGGAATCTACGCCATTGAGTTCTTGTCATTGGATGTTTACCCTTATAATTATTCTTGTAAGAGTATTTGTTAGCATCCTCTGAGTAGCTTAGTTTGGTGCCACTCGAGCCACCAACTTCCATTGCACCCTTGTTGAACTTTATGGTTCCTTGGTGCATCCAGCGTTCTATAGGAATCGAACCCGAAGGAAGGAAAGTGGGCCTTCGATCTATCTGGACCATATTATTTGGTCGAGTTAGAATGCCCTTTCCTTTGTCACGAGGCGGTTTTGGGTTTGCCCCCTGCCTATTTGCCACTGGTTGGAACTTCATGAGGCCTGCAGTAGCCTCTTTATCGCAAACAGCACTGCAACGAGCACAAAGCATCACTCCTTTGTTCTCTAACTTGCATCTGTTCAGAAAGTCAATCAAATCCTCTTCAGCACGAGGATATACTACTTTGATTTTTTCAAAGTATTCCTCTTCAGGGATTTTTTCCACTTGCACCTCTGAAACCTCCATAGCTTCGACCATCATAATAGCTTCTGGTTCAGCATAGAGGGTATCAGCATTATGTGAAGACTCTGGATCTGCTTTTGCAGCTTTGGGTTTTTCACCAAATTTAAGTCTTCCTTCGTTCAAAGCCTTTTGAACCAAGTCCCTGAAAAGCACACATTGTGAGGTTCTATGTCCAAGAAAATTATGATACTTACAATAACCTCTTTTCTTTCTCATATCTAATGGTGGTATTTTAACACCTTTTGGAACCACTATTTGGCCATCAGTAACCAACAAATCAAAGATTTCATCACATTTTGTTATATCAAAAGTATAAGTCTTTGAAACATATTTATCATTTTTTTGTTCAACGGGGTTTTTTCCATTTGAAGGCTTTAAAAGTTTGCAAGTATAAGGGGGACCAGGTTTTAATTCTGCTAGGTCTATCTCCCCTTGTTCAACATCTTCATAAGATATATCATATTCTTGGTCGATATCATGTGTTTCTACATAAGCAACTTTTTCCTTTTTATGATATTTTGAATTTCTAGCCATTTCTGCTTTCAGGCGTTCGACCTGTCGAACCCTATCAGCCAACTGGGCCATATCCCTTAGATGTTGAGTATCTAACTTCTTTCTGATCGAATAGTCTAGGCCACCAGCAGCCATTTCGACCAATTCATGTTCAGGCACTTGAGTAAAACACCTAGCCTTAAGTAAACGAAATCTATTTAAATAATCATCTATAGACTCAGGAGTTTTGCGCCTAACACTTGCTAATTCTTTGAGACTTATCTTAGACTGTCCCATGTAAAATTGCTCATGGAAAACTCTCTCTAATTGATTCCAATTGAAAATTGAATGTGGAGGGAGAGTGGTAAACCATGTAAAAGCATTTTTTGTTAGAGAATTTGGAAAATACTTCATTCTCAAATTCTCATTTTTCGCTAGATCTCCTGCCTCAGTTAAATATCTTGCTATGTGTTCAACAGTAGATTCACTAGTATCACCAGCAAATTTAGTAAATTTTGGGATTTTCCAACCCCTTGGCAATTCTGTTTGAAGCACATATTCTGATAAGGCAGAAACAAAATGAGGCCTATGCATGCCTATGTTTAAACCATTTTGTGCCAGGATGGTTTCGACCAAATTGGCTATGTTATTTTGCCCAGCAAAGTTATTATTCTGGACATTTCTAACTACATCATCTGCATTTTGGTTCCTATTTACCAACACAATTCCAGGATTTTGTTCGACCTGGGGCAAAGCCTGTTGCTGTGCCTGAATTTGCACCTGTGGTTCGGCCACTGGCACTGGTTGTTGGACTTGGTTTATGGGGTTTACAACATTATTTGGGGCAGGCATAATGGCATTATTTGGTGCTTGTGCAATTTGCAAAGGCACCACATTCTGAATTTGGGGAACTTGTTGATTATGGGCTTGAGGAGCCCCAAAGAAATCAGCAATTCTTCCCATTTGATTTGCCAACAATTGATAACTTTGGTTTGTATTTTGAATTAATGGGTTAAATACTGTACCAATTTGTTGTGTTAACATATTTACCATGTCATGATTACTCTTATCCATTTGTTGCCTTAAAGCATTCAAGGCATTGTTGGTTAATGAGGGATTGCCGTTTCGAGTAGCAGAACCAGAAACTATCTGATTATTAGGCACAAATACGCCTGGTGCTGACTCTGTGAACAATGATGCACTTGTTTGCAAACTCTGCATCATACTGGTAGGCATGCCATATGGGTAGTTCCTACTTGTGCCCTGACCCACATATTGGGAAAAGGGTAATGAGAAAGTAGAGGAACTAGCGCCACCCCATTAACATTTGTCCTATTTGGAGAGAAATTTCCCTCCATAGCATGGGAAAGAGTCAAGATAGGTTCTGTAGTGGTCGAAGGTACCACTGTAGACGTTGGCATTGTCATTGTGGCACTTTCCACAGAAGATATTGGGGCGGAAACTGTCGCCCCACTAGCGTTGGGCACAATCTCACTGATTACAGGAGAGATTATGGCCTCAGAAACGCTCGAAGCGGTTGATACATTCGAACCGTTATTATTATTGTTTCCGTTTGGATTTTCCATGTTTTGTCTTGGGTTACTTCTGGGTGGTGGTCTAACCATTTCAGGGAGTAATTTCCCATTCCTCAAAAGCGTACACTACACACAAACTTTTGGAAACAATACACAAAATGCAGAACAAATTAACTACACAAACTTTGAAGAAATTTAAACGTAAAGCACACAGTCCCACCGGGCATGCCAATTTGTTTACTGTGAAATTTGGTAAACAACGCTAGTTTGATTATTACAAGAGAGACCAACTAGTAAATCTCGGGACATAGTGTTTTTGTCTATATTTCCAAAGCAAATGATATTCATTATTGTTCTTATGTTGATAAAGTGTTGTTTTTATATTTTTTGTCAACTTAATATACAAGAAAGAATGTTTACTCAATTGAATAAACAGAATGGGAGAAAAGAGTCGAAATAAAGATCAAATAAGATAGAGATGGAAAGACTGTAAATTGCATTCAAATGTAAATGATTACAGAATAAAGTGGTTCACATTACATACATTTTCCTTCGAACACTCGTTTCTCGCTTTGACATGGGTACTTAGAGTTTTTCTGAGGATTTTGTATAATGATTGTGACCCCTTTTTCGATCACATAACTAGACTATTTATAGACACTAATTCCTAACTGCTAATAACGCCTAAACACTACAGAGAGGACGCGTGTCATAGACACGTATTTTGAATTTGAATCCTTTCTTATCTTCTGAGTTAGCCGTTGTTTCCATCGAACTATCGCTAAACTTTATTCTCCGACTGAAATTTATTTCCTTAGCTCCCAAAAATATTCTGAAACTAGATTCCAACTCGCGCCGATATATAAAGTCTCCAATTAAAATTCGACGGAAAACAGAAACCGTAAAATTTTAAGCAGCGGGAACAGTTTTCTACTCGTTTTTCAAAAAAAACGGGGAAAGTCAAATTTCGAAATTCTGAAGACACATGAACGTTCTCATATATAAAAGAGGACTAAGAACCAAAAGCCTGGGCTTTAATAGTACACGAATCCAAAACCAGCTTCAACTCAGCAATAATGCTGTTATTACAACGATGCTTGCGAAATACTTAATAAAAACCCTAAAACTCTTAGCCAACACCAACGTTCCTTACACAAACTGTACAGTGAGATTCTTGGTCTTACAAAATCTCTCCCCCTTTGACAATATCAAAAAGAAGACGAGAGCTCATTAGAAGTATCAAGTTCAAACACTTTTAACCATAGTCATATCGTGCACTTATTTTTGTCGAAATGCACTATATGATAAAGTTTCCTAATCAAATAAATACATACAAAGATATGCCAAAATATATCAATGACGAATACCAAATATCATGTCAAATATGGAATGTAGAATAACAAACCAAAACCAACGCATGAATACCGTAACACATCGACATTTTAATCACGTAACATATCCAAATATGGGACGAAATAAACAAAGCAATGCAACATAATGCATTCACATAACATGATTATCCATACAAACCAAAATTATCCAAAATATCAAGTCATACAAACCAAAGTGAATGTTGTTCAAACATGACAACATAAAAATTATCCGTACAACCATATTGAAATAAAAAGTCATAAGAAATAACAAAATAACATTGTTCATGCGGAAAAAGAAATAAAATGCGATAAAAACAAAGGCAATCATCATTATAACATGAGAACACATGTTAAACCATGTATGCATGATAAGACATCCACATAGTTGAATCAAAGTACCAAAATCAATCATATGAAAATGTATGTTCTATGTATGCACACAAAGTCACATATAATAACAAATCAAACATATACAAACCAAGTATGAACTTAATATGGCAATTGTAATGATTTTTGTCAAAACCCCATTTAAGACGTATGAGTCTCAAAAACTTATAAATATTTTTGAGCAAAATTCTTGGAAATGAAGGATTAGACAACTATCAAAGCAAATATCATATTTAAGGTGAAAGTTGTATGTATATGAACCAATATACAAATGCTAAAAAAAAATATAAAGGAAAAGGTAGAGAATAGAATCTTCCCTTAAGTGTTATGTGGAGGAAGTGATCAATTTCCACAACATTGTAAGTGTTGAGTTGAAGCTTTTCTCATCATTTTCCTTGTTCGTAAGTCTTGAACTCCATTGATGTCGGTGTCTTTCGTCAATGGTTCAAGACATTCTCCTACATACTTAGACATTTGAAGTAGGTCCCCAACTCATGTTGGGTCCTAGTTGGTTAGTAGCAACATTATTGCTTAACTTGGGTAACCATTGCAATTTGCCTTTTGGTACCAAGGTTTTTCGAGCATGGCATTTTGCAATAGTATGACCCTTGTTACAACAATAATGACAAACGATATGAGGATTACTTTTCTTAGGATCCTTTTCAACAAATTTATACTTTTTATTTCTAGGTTTTAAAGATTTGTTGAATTTAGATGGATCAACCGCAAAAGTAATCTCCGGCTTAGATGGTTCTTTTAGCTTATCTTGCAACTTTTGCAAGTCTCTAGATAAGTAAAAGCATCCATCACATCTGGTTCTATCGTTACCATAACTATCAAAAGTCACAAGAGGTTTTTGAATCATAGACTCTTTGAGAGCTTTCAACTCAAGCTCCGTTTCCGAAACTTTTGCCTCAAGGTATTTATTAACTTGCATTAAACCTTTTAGTCGTTGAAAAGCCTCTTTAGTCTCTTTGTGTAACTTTTCAAAAGCGACTTGCAACTCATGATATTCTAAAAGCGTATATGAGCTAGAGGGATTTTGATTTACCTTTTTTGGAGCAAGTTTCTTGCGATCATGGAATGTTAAGCACACATTAGCCAATGCATCTTCACCACTTCATCTAGAGCTTGATGATGAAGAGGGAGATAAGCTTCCGCTCTCCCATGCAAAATAAGCTTTCTTTCCTTTGTCCTTGCTTCCCTTTTTGAATGAAGGTGACTCCTTCTCTTTTCTCTTGAGCTTAGGGCAATCCGGCTTGAAATGACCAACTTTGCCACATTCATAGCATGCCCCTTTCTTGGAGTGCCTATCATCTTCATTCTTCCGGCGGTAACCACTATCTTTCCGAAACTTCTTAAGATTGTCATCGGAATGTCTTATCCCATTCTTTCTCACATATCTATTATAGCGTCGAACGAAGAGCCCAATTTCCTCATCATTGGAATCGTCTTTGCTTGAGCTACTTTTCACTTGCTCAACCTTTTTGGACTTGGATTTTGAGGTTTTTAGAGCAATGGACCTCTTATCCTTTTCTTTTTCCTTTTCGTTGTGTTTTTCCTTTTTCTCACCTCTTTCATGCTTTTCCAACAAATTAAGCACTTGTTCATGTTCCGTTAGCTTACCAAATAAGGTTGTGAGACTCAAAGTTGTAAGATCATTCGCTTCTTTGATTGCGGTGACCTTTGGTTGCCATGACCTATTAAGACATCTCAAAATCTTATTAGTAGCATCTTGATTTGTGATTGGTTTACCTAGACCATGTAACTTGTTGGTGATTTTTACAAATCGTTGTTGCATATCCGCAATGGTTTCACCATCTTGCTGTTTACTGTGAAATTTGGTAAACAACGCTAGTTTGATTATTACAAGAGAGACCAACTAGTAAATCTCGGGACATAGTGCTTTTGTCTATATTTCCAAAGCAAATGATATTCATTATTGTTCTTATGTTGATAAAGTGTTGTTTTTATATTTTTTGTCAACTTAAAATACAAGAAAGAATGTTTACTCAATTGAATAAATAAAATGGGAGAAAAGAGTCGAAATAAAGATCAAATAAGATAGAGATGGAAAGACTGTAAATTGCATTCAAATGTAAATGATTACAGAATAAAGTGGTTCACATTACATACATTTTCCTTCGAACACTCGTTTCTCGCTTTGACATGGGTACTTAGAGTTTTTCTGAGGATTTTGTATAATGATTGTGACCCCTTTTCGATCACATAACTAGACTATTTATAGACACTAATTCCTAACTGCTAATAACGCCTAAACACTACAGAGAGGACGCGTGTCTTAGACACGTATTTTGAATTTGAATCCTTTCTTATCTTCTGAGTTAGCTGTTGTTTCCATCGAAGTCGAAGTAACCATGCTTTCTTTTGAATATTTCGCTAAGTCCATAAATTACTTTTTCCCACTGGGTACTTCGACCCTACTGACACTTCGACCAAATCGAAAGGATCTTGAAAGAAGAAGAATGTGCATTTAAATGTAATGTTCAATAATAGAACATTTATTATATGTTCATGCATGATTGATCATTAAATTCATTGGTTCTGAAAACCAAACATATTTAATGACTATTAAAAATAATTACATAATTAAGCATAATTATTTTATTTATGCATTTAGAACATATTTTTACTTAGTAAAAATATGGGCTAACACTTGCATATGGAACAATTCGAACTCTTGAGTTAAGGTGTTTATTTTCGAAATTTTGACCTCATTAGTTCCCTCAAAATGAGTAACTAATGTATCCCACATTTCTTTAGCCGTAGAACAAAGCGACACATGATAAAATTGTTTAATCCCAAGGGATGAAATAAGTATGTTTTGTGCCTTTGCATCGTAATTGACCTTTTTCTTTTCATCATCCGTCCATTTGTGACAACGCCATTGAGGTCGGTGATTGTTGGAACAAACGGACCGTTCTCAATAGCATTCCACACTTCACCATCAAAAGAATTGATGTGTATGCGCATACTACTTTTCCAATAATCAAAATGATCTCCATTGAATATAGGAGCCCTATTATACGCCCCTTTCGGTGCAAAAGCCATGTTTTCTAATAATTGGCACAATCCTCCGAATTTCGTAAACAAAATTGAACCGGGATCATGATACCACTTGTTAGACTACTTGGCTATCACTTAGAAGGGGGGGTTGAATAAGTGATCCTTGAAACAATGTAGGTTTTTAAAAAAAATTGTTTCGTTTCAATCGTGCGCGCGGAAGCACCACCGGATCGGTAGTCTATGCACCGATTGATCAAAGGAAATGTAGTATAGCCTTGGAACGATTACGAAAAGATTTGGAAATGATCGCGTTTAAAATTAATCATATATAAACGTTTGAATTAAATCAGCCCCAAGCAAGTTACAAATATCAAATTTAATCCAATCACAATCAAGCAATAGCAATTGAATTTTTGGTGTACCAATACAAACACGAAAAATTCAATTGATTCAAAATTAACGAAATTATGAAAAGTAAAAGATTGAAAGAGAGAGACACAAACAGTTTGATTAGGGAGTTCCCCGGCTTTCGTGTCGTCCTCGCGGTCGGCCGGGTACGTCTCCCACTAAATAACCAAATGGGTTATTTGAGAGTATATTGATCAAAAATGATGAACACAAGTGCACAATTTACAATTGAAACTTATAACCCTATAACGAATCAAAAGTAAACTATGCGAATAAACCTCAACACAAACCGAAGCTTCGCCCTCTGATTCCAACGATCCGACCCGTGTCAATCCGCTGAGTCCTTCGCTTCTTGTTGTTGAGCCTTCAAGATTCGCACGATCTTGAATTCTTGAGAGAAACCAAAACCTTTGTCACAATTCAACCCGATCACGATTCTGATTCACCGCGAACCGTACCGAACGTTATCAAACAAATATGCAATCTCTATTGAATTGATCCCATACTCAAACTTCAATTGATTGCAAACTTGATGAAGATGATGAACTTGTGATGAATAAAACCTTTGATCCAAATTTTCACTCAATTTGAATCCCAAAGCATTTTCTGAACTTTCTCACTGGTTTCCTCTATGTTACAATGACACACCACATTGCTATTTAAAGAGAGAATAGAATTGAGAAAATTTGGGCAAAATTTAACATACGTGTATCGATACAAATGATGGTTTGTATCGATACAAACTCTTTGACCAGCGTTCAAATTGAAAGATTTGACCTATGTATCGATACAAACACGGGTGTGTATCGATACATATATCAGTTTCTTGATATCTTGACTGATATGTATCAAATCATGCATGCATGATTCGATACATCATGCATTCTCTGGTTTTCTGAGATATACAGGTGTGTATCGATACATGCAATCATGATTCGATACACAAGTCACTCTCTGCCTCTGAGAGACCACTTTTGTATCGATACAACTGATATATGTATCGATACAAAATGCACAAAATCAGTCTGAAGTAATTTCAGGACATTTGTATCGATACACATGTTTATGTATCGATATATAATACCTAAAAACAATTTTTCAAACTTTTAAAAATAGTTTTTCGCTGTCAAGTCATTTGTAATGTTGCCAGAATATGTTCTACTCTATTTTCATGTGTTTTGACAATTATTAAAACATGAGGATGAACTGGTGCACTTACAGCTGTTACTTGTGCGCCTAGGTTCTCGTTCTACTTTTGTCGGTTAGCTTTTCGCCTTAGGAGCTGGTTCTCGATTCTGATGGGCCGATCGCTTTTGATTCGAGATTGGGAGTTAGTATCTAGTTGTGGCAACTGTCTGGGCTGAATTGGTGACTGCTCTGGTATTCGAAAATCTGAGGGGTACTTTTCTCATGGTGGTACATCTGTCGTTCCCGAGTTTTGTCTGCCTGGGGGTTTTCGTTCTACTTTTGTCTGGTCAGCGGTTCGCTTGATGAAGCTGGTTTTGGATTCTGATGGACCGAGCGCTTTTGATTCGAGTTCGGGAGTTAGAGTTCAGTTGTGGTAACATTTGAAGCGGGGTTGGTGATTGCTCTGGTAGTCTTGAATTTGTGGGTTGCTTTACTGTATTGGGGATTAGGAGTTGATTTTTGATTAGGTGTTTGTTTAGGAGTTTTTCCTTTAGATGTTCCGCATATACACGGCACCTATGTTATGTTGTTCCTTTTTACCGGTCTCTATTCGTCTTGTGCAGAGACTAGGTTATTAATAAATTTTGCCATTTCAAAAAAAAAATTATTTAAAGATTGTTTGCGGCCATTTTGAGAATGTTATAAGTTATAACTGACCAAAATGTCTCGGCCATTCAAAGTAGAAAGTGATTCCAACAAACCACATTAATCTTCTTATCCTAGAAGGAGGTGACGATAGCGAATCCACATAGTGGGAATTTGTCGACTTAAAGTAGAACATGGGTTGCATGAATTTGCCGGCCATTCATGCATTTTTTTAACATAGTGGTTCGCTAGTTAAATAGTGGACAACCTATAAATGGTTTACTACACTTAATAGTGAAAGGTATCCGAACAGTCCTGAATTAGAAAGAAATTAAAAGAAAAAAAATCTACATCGCTAGTTAAGTAGCAAACACCTTGTAAATGGTTTGCTATTTAACTAGAGAATATTACACCATAACAGACCATAAGAGGCCAAAACAGACCAGAAACGAAAACTAGTAAAACAAACATCTTTCATAAATTTAATGATAAATTTAAATATGATAAAGACATAAACGCGTGAGTTATATCCAAAAATCATTTTATCATTTACATATTTTGCACTGTTACCAATTTTCATCAAAATATCAAATTAATCTTTTGTGAGATCAACTGCTTCGGGCGCAATGCTATCATCAAGGCCTATAACATTCTTTTCAGGTGTGTCAAAATCTCCAATTATAATATCATCATGAGCACAACTAAGATTCTCAGTCAGACATCTTGTATCTACGGGGCCATATTGTAGAATTTTTCAAACATTTTTTTCCCACATTAAACTCGTAGGAGGTAATGGACAATTTGTCTTCAAACAAATCATTATGAAGTGATTTATGTTCACCCAATATTTTTATAATTTAGCTGGGCATGCGAGAAGGTTTGGGGAGTACCAAAAGAAAATCACAATTCACAAAACTATTATGAAAACACTAGTGCAGAAAACACTTTTTACTACTGTCAAAATGCACCTTTTACATCTGGCTCCGGTCAGTCATAAACGCACGAGTCATAGTAAGTTAGACACTTTTTACTACTGGCTCTGCCAGATGTAAAAGGCGCACGTTTTACATCCGTTTCTTATTTCCGTCAGATGTAAAAGGTGCAAGTTTCAATTTTTTTTAAAATTAAATTGGACTTTTTACATCTGACGTGCCATTATCCACAGATGTAAAAGCTCCACGTTTTTTTTTATTTATAAAAATCCTGAATTTTTTTTACTCATATGCTAGAATCGAAAGTATAACTTGCAAATAAACATACTAAACGCCATCCAAAATTAAAAATCGATAACATTATGCTAATACAACCATTAGTTATGTCAACATCCAAATTAAGTAGAAATTCCACAGCATTCAACATCCAAATTAAGTAAAATAGTAATGTCATTAGTTAATACAACCATTCAACATTCAAAAGCTAAAATCAAAACAAGTCACATAATAACTTGTGACAATATCATCACATTAATACAAATACGAAGTAACTTCACACACACAAACCTAGCTCCCTTCCTCAGCACCATCGTCATAATCATTCTTAGGATTAAATGGGTCAAGAAAACAAGTTGTCCAGCAGTTTCGCAGCTCATATAGGTCATCCTCTGTTAATGCCGTAGAATCATTGAACACCTACAATATGTAAATAATTTAATTAAGCGCGCCACTGATAATACAATAGTACTTTGACGTTCAGTAGTGAAAAAATGGTGAATCTCAATACAAGGCTATCACAAATGAACACTATATGTATTATGCATCAAATTCAACCAACTTTCCAACCAGATTGCAATATAAAGGTGGTTAAATGTAGATAGTTGCAGCAGCACAAGCAATTCTCCCTTTATATATATATAAAGGTGTTCATCATTGGACCTTGCTAAATGTGTATTCTCATTTCTAACTAGTACAATAGCAATTGATACTTTCCATACATTGTTCCTATATATATATAATGGTTTCGAAACAATCTTTCGGAAACTAACTAGTACAATCTCAAATCAAACCACCACAAGTTGAATTATTGAACTATCATCAAACTAATGCATAACAACTCTTAATATGATTAGATGAGAAGCGCGAATTTAACTAACATATATACGAGACAGTTAAGTGTGAATTCAATACTTACGAGCTGTGTAGTGTCAAATAAAGTCGAGCCTTGCGGTTTGAGGTTCAGACCACTCCGTCTCTTGCTCAAGACTAGTCCAAACTTCCTCACCTATCCAGCCAAAAACTTAGCAAAACAATCTTAGAAATTTATTAGTGAAAACACATTGGGAAGAAAACTAAAGCTAAAAGGAGGACAAGTTCATCTCTAAAACAATGAGACATAAAAGTAAACATATCTTATATAAAGCTAATACTACTAAGAAAGAAACACAAATAGAGCATGCGCACATATTTAGAGACAAATATACACCATGCTTGTATCCTATGAATTTATAGGAAGATTGACACCATTTATTGGATCCACATGAATATGATAGTGATGCACAAATAGATGATAAAACCATTAGTTGAGTATCATCTTCAGAAAATACACTAAAGTAAGTCTAAGTTGCAATATATATATATACTACACACTCAATACTATATTAGCTCAAAAGCTTACCATAAGAGCAAATATTAATTTCAACCACCATAGCATCAACTTAGTAGTAGAAAATATAAGGTTATCTAGTACTGAATGACATATTTACCCAAGCTGATGTCTAGCAAAATCAATAAGGTTAATTCTACTACTTTTTGAACAACTAAATCCATTTTTTGAGGTTCCCTGCAACATGAATTCATATTGTGTTAATGAGTACAAATAAAATGGAGAAACAAACATAATTAATTAGAAGGAATAGTCATAATCATCAACATTTTGTTAGATAATTACTACTGAAATATTGAAAAGCACATACTAATTTTCACATACACACCTTAGAATCATTGAAAGCAGCAACATCCATTAATACTGCCTTCCTCGGTAAAAGATGTCGGAGTGTATCCTTATATGAACCATTCATCTTCCAAGATTTCCAGAATTTTTATCCTCTACAAAAAACAACACAATATTAAGCGAAAGCTTTCTCTTTTAAAGTAAGAAAGCTTTCGATTTTAAACTCACCATTAGAGGGTTCGAATTAAGTAAAAACTTGAGCAGTTTCTTTACCTCGGGCAAAAACCAAGGCAGACATGTGAACTCAGCCCTACCAAGCTGTGAATATGTACTTAATCCAAAATCCGGAACTTTAAGAACACCATTTACGTCCAACAGAAGATTCTCTGGCTGCAAAATACAGTCAATATAAGGCTTTTTTCTTATTGTAGCTCTAAACTACAACTTATTAATTAAATTACAGAGGAAAAGAGAGGATTAAGGAACCTTCAAATCTCGGTAATACACGCCTCTACTATCCCAGTAATCAACAACATTGATTAGTTGTTGGAAATAACTTATTGCTTCATCCTCTTTAAGTCTCTCATTTGTACTCATAATAATGTATTGTAAAGTCTACCATATATTATGAGTGTATTATACTCATAATAATGTATTGTTAAGTATATATTAAGGGTTAGTTTTGATTTAAAAACATTTATTAAATATAATAAATAGACAGTAGTCCATTGTTACTTGAGGAAAAATAATGGATGCTAAACTATTAATTTCTGTATAATTAGGCATTTTATAAAGTTGTAATATTGTACATTTGATCTCAAAATAGGGATTATTCAGGTGCTAAGTGCTGCACCTTTTTTTAGAAATTTTCTATTTAGTTTTCAGCATTTGTAGCTGAATATTTTATTGATATACATATAAGCTACATGTTCAAAGCATAATCTACACGATTAGGTTAGTTTAATTGGAACAAATTTGTAGTGAAACTTCAATATAAGTCTAGTCTTATCAACACATAATTGGTCCAAGTGGTAAGAGATTCAAACACCTTAAATAATTCTTGAGAAACAGAGTCTCTAAGTGCTATACTATTTTCAAAACAATACCATATTTAACACAGCCTCTGAGGCTAACTCGAATAACCCGACTACTTGAGTTACAACCTAAACTTTCATAGCATATTTTACTATTTCTGTTACAAGAATATTTCTTGAAATTGGCCCAAGCTAGATATGAAACAGTTCAGCTCACATACTCAGAATGAATTCAAAGGCAAACTCAACAAACTTTATTCAGAAGGAAATTCTAAGAAACATAAATATGTTAACTACATAAATAAATAAATAAATATAATGCAGGAACTTTATTATAACTTAATTCCTCTGAATCGTTTGAAAACATAAACAAATCTGATAATAGAATCGGTACCTATTTGTGTTTTCAGTCGGAGGAAGAGGAATGGGATGAGAGAGCTTCCATTCGTTTCACTGAGTTTCGATTTGGGTTCACTGAGCCTGATTCTGCAATTAGGGATTGCAATTCCGAGAGAATGATCAATGAACGATTTCTGGAGGGAATGGGTTCTGCGATTTCAGTTAACTAGTGATTGATTTCAGTGAACGATGAGTGGGAACGGGTTCTGCGATTCAGTGAAAGGGATTGGAGGGAACAATCGAGAGAGATGAGAACGATGGTGAGAGAAGAGATGATTGAGAGGGAAGATCGAGTGGATGAGAACGATGGTGAGGGAAGAGATCGAGTGAGAGTGAGAGTGAGAGTGAGAGATCAATAGTGAGGCTAGGGTTCGCGTGAGATATCGATTGTTTACGCGTGTGTAGAGCCAGCTGGCTTACTTAATTTCGATTAAAAATAATAATTTAACTTTAAGACTTGTTACATCTGGGGATATTTTGGTCAGATGTGAAATTGTTTTAGACAATGTTCCCAACAATTACAGTATTGCCACCGCATTTAATTTTGCATCTGGGAATATTTTAGCTAGATGTAAAAAGTTGTCTCTATGTATTTTTTAATTCTGTGAATATTGACATCAGTAGTAAAAAGTACTCCATATTCCTTTTCACATCTGACATCTCTTCCACTGTTGTAAAATAATTATTAATAAGTGATATTTGTAGTAGTGAAAAGACTATCATTGAATACAAAACTATGAGACACTCCAACCCAAGCCCAAATTCTTTTTCAAGTAAATTAAATTTCTGAATGGATTTTCTCTCCCCAAAACATTTCTTCATGTTTCATGATTTAAAATTTACTTTTTTCCTAAATTATATTTCTCTTTCATTTCTAAGACCGGACAATGGTTGAAATTTTTAACACCCGTCTTTTTCACTTTTTACACTCCACATCATCTTCACTCTCTTCCATTTAATAATTCAACACACATTCGACTTTTACTCACTACGATAGTTTTGTTTGATAAAATTCAACATCCTACCCTACCACTTTTATTTCATATTCTTATTTTCTTTTATGTTTTTGTTTTTGAGATTATATATTAATAACAATTATCGATTGAAATTAAATTAAAATAATTAAGAGTTAAATAATTTATTTTATATTTTTGCTAATTTAATAATTTATTCGAATTTATTTTTAAAATTTTATATTCTTAATTTTTTTTTCTTGCAAGTAATAAAGACGAGATATAGGGATAATCATTACTAAAATAAAATTACAAAAAACTTAAAATACAATACACTAAGCACACAAAAAGATGTTTAGAGCTACAAACAAGAGTTAATCGAAGGCTAAAAATAAAAAAATTAGAATGAAAAATTCGTCCAAATCAAATGAACCAAGTCTCTATTTATAAACAAAAAAAAATATGAATTTTGTTAAAAAAAAATTAATTTACTTAAAATCTAAAAATCACAGCAACCAATAAATGTTGCCAAGTGTATAAAGGGGACTCGCTCCCTCGCCCACCCACTTGTGGTTTCAACGGGTTGCAAACTTTCAACCCCAATTTATCCACATATTTTTCAACAACCAATTCATTCCCCCATTGTACGGTGCAGGTTATGGTGGGCAACCTTCTTAATTTTCCCATCATGGGATAAATTGTATGATCACCATTGATAGAAAAGAAAAAAATCTAATGGCACAGATTGAAACAAACTATTAATAGTTTATTAAAGTGGAAGCACCTAAACTTTTTTTTAAGCAAACCACCTAAACTTTTTTTTAAGCAAACCACTTTATTTTTCCAGAATTTAAACACAAATTGGCCACTTCTTTTATATATTTGAGTTCAATGATATGTTAACTTATAAGTTGGAATTTGACGAGATTTATTTTAACATTTTTATTTATATTGGTATTTTATTTACAAGAAAATTTTAAATAATGTATAAAAAATAAATTCAATAATTAATAAAGAGAATTGTTAATAAAAATCCCGTGAATATATTTTAGTTTGTAGAGACATTGCAATATGAACTTGGAAGAAAATAATAATAATTCTGAACTTGAGAATATCATTTATCCACCTTAAGAATAATAATTCTGACCATTAAACTACTTAAGACAAATAACTAATAAAAAATTTTAAAATAAAACTTGGAGGAAAATAATAATAATAATAATAATAATAATAATAATAAATTATTATAAAGTACCAAAAATTTATGAAATATGGGTTAAATAAATTTATATAGAATCGGTTACTAAATATATTATAATACGAACGAGATGAATTTAAATCTGATTATAACTTACTTTTTTATTTATATCTATAACATTATAAGAATTTCACCTACAAAAATTTAATTTTTTAATAAATGATAAATTAATTTAATGTTTAACTCACTTTTACATAAAAGAACTATTATTAATAATTTTTTTGAGATGCACAACAGTGTAAACTAATTTTACAATGTCATTCAATACCGACTGTATATTCCTTCAAATCACTCCATTATACCTCATTTCAATTGTAAGTCATGGAGAAATGTTTGATTGCCTGTTGATGTAAAATTAACTTATACTCTAGAGCATATTCATTAAACTTTTTTTATGACTAAATTAGTTTGAAAAAATTTGCAAGGGAGAAAAATCACCAACTTTTATATATAATAGAAAACTAACCTGCTCAAAAAAAATAAAAATAACCACCGTTTAACAAAAAATAAGACAACAAAAATATAGCAACGTAACTAATATAAACTACCATAAAATAAGCAAATAATTGCATGAGGTACGATTGGTGTATTCTTGTGTCATCTCTACCGTTAAATTTTGTTTCATTACATCAATGGTGAGTATGTCATTTTCCCATGGTGGGAAAATAAAAGTACCTACCCACCTTAAACGTCACCCCATTGTACACATTCAATAGTTGAATAAAATTCTAACACATCCATTGTAATTTGTAAGTGGTCTAATAGTCAATGGAGATGTGAATAGATCATGGTGTCATGACTCATGAGAGGACACTTCTCATATAAATGTCAAATTATAGTTTAGTTTTACTAGAACTAGTGTGCTGCCCGTGCGTTGCACGGGTTCGAAGGGCCGATCATATCTATGCCAATCATGGTCACAGCCGATCATAAAAGTTTATATAAATTATTATGGTTGGACATACTTGATAGTGGCTAGATAATACATAAGCCTCATATATTAAGATTGGCATATCAAGGTACAATGGCAAAGCCATATAACATTATTAGAAATGCAACAAAGAAGCTAAGTGTAAGATAACATGTTTGTGTGTTGCTTACAGTCACAGAAACAAAATTAAATTAATTGTCAAACATTATCATTCATCAATTCAATCCCAATACAAAATATTCAAAAAAAAAAAAATTACAATACATATTCTTTTTGTTACTAAGCTTTCTCAATGCAACATTTGAAACAACTTTGAAATATACAATATCATTATTTTTCATTCTAGATGCACTTAACCAAATACATATGCCCTCGTGAGTTTTTTTTCCTTGCCCAATCTCTTGTCATTGAAGCTTATTCTTCAATGAAACCTGGTATTATAAACGACACACTCTTATCATTAACACAATCCTGCAAATCTCATTGTTTTGTGACTTGAAGTTATTAAATGCAAAGTTAAAATCTATCATAAATATGGAAGAATATATACAATTCAACCAAAAATGCATAGAGAGTAATGAGCATTTGTCAGAATCATCAACCAAGCTTTATGATACTTGTTTCTTAATACAGATTCCTTTCAGATATTGCAACATGGATAAGAGAGCTTTCTTTAAGATGTTTCAACCATGTTTGTGCTTTGCCTTATTGAACTTGACATAAGAAAGGCACAAATCTAGCAGGATACAATACTGTTGTATAGTGTGCTACAAATATCATTATCATGTATACACCCTAACACACGAGCACAAAAAAATAATAATGAAAATAATAATCATGAAACGGAATGCACAAATTTAGGATGAGATCAACCTTTAAGGATAATTTTCCAGAAGCATTCTTTGTAAATAGCAACAGCAGCTCGACTATGTCTAGAAATTCGATATAGCTTTCCTAATAACAAATTTATCGGTAAATTTCTAGCTTTGCTTGGAATTCCCTCCATCTGTGAGGTGAATGTGACACAATTCTCCAAACATTCAAAGTTCATAGGAACGCAAGAAATATCAACGCAACACACAACCAAACATTTTGTGACGCAATTTTAGATTCTAGTTAACAATATGTTAAATAGAACTGTATAGAAGCGTCGATGAAAACGAGATTACCACAGCGCCAGGGTCAATGTGACTGACATCAGCAGTAACACCGGGAGTGTTGACAATATCATAAAGACGAAGAACTGATAAAAATTATCGAGTCTTTGTGGTCAATTCTCCAATATCCCACCAACAGTTTCTTCTTTGTTGGAAACTTCTGAAACAGGACTCAAACATGTTTTCAACTCGGTATACCTGAAACAAATAAAGAAATTACTCTCTAGCAGTTGTGAGCATAAACAATATCCAACTAATTCAAGTTACACATGAAAAATTAATATTGCAGAAAACAAATTCATTACTCTTGCAGGGGAAGCACAATACATGCTTCTCCAAATCAATCTCCCTGTCAATTATAATTTTTATCATTAATAATGATTTTAAAACTTTTATCAACGATCAAAATTGTCATCTCCCCGTGAATAATAATGTTTTATCAGCAATACCAGCGATCAAAATTGTCAAGATGATAATAATTGATAATAGGATCAAGAAGTACATTGCATAATCGCTACATCCAGAGGAGCAAACAAACTTAAAAACTAAATCATAATAAGTACAATACAAAAGTGAAGCACCCACATCGAATTTCATAGTTGAGCTCAAGATACCAAAATATAGACGGGAATAACATAAAACAGTGCATATGTAAACATCAATACCAAATCTAATGACCCAATATATAAATATAAAATTCGATAGATTGGGCATGGGCCACCAACAACACATCACCATTTCTCTGCTACTACCATTTGATAACTCTTCATCACTTCCATAATTGTTTCACCTTAAAATAAAACAACTCATCGATGTTAAGTACTAAAAATTAAGGCTAATTAAGCAGCTAAGCTACTGTTAAGTACTAAAAAGAGTGTTCAAAATTTTATAAATTCTTCTGTCAAAAAAAATTAAAAAATTATAAATTCTTATATTTATCAGATATTACAATCAGGTTTTTAATTTTCTTAGTTACTTCAGGACTAAGTATTATTTAATCGTGGGTGATCGGTATGTTATAAGACACTTTTCATTACTAAGCATGTTATAAAGGCTAATTAAGCACCCATTGTTAAGTACCAAAAAGAGTGTTCAAATTTTTATAGGAGAGTAAGTTGAGGTTGTAACCAAAATTGTTTTAGCAAGATTGCCTTGAATCTTATCCCAGGACACTAAAAGAAACCAATCAAATTTACTAAAACATGAATACATCATATATAGAACCAATTCCATTTTAGACAAAGTGACATGCATATGTATATTTGGATTTGCTTGTTCCAAAGCCAGACGCAATAGTTAGCTTCTTGTTTGCATGAATCTTGATTTTAGACACATGCTCTTGGTTGAATGGATGCATTTTAAGTAGGGTTTGAGAATGGTTGCTATTTTATCCCAATTCCACTATAAAAATAAGTGATGGATATATAAACTCTTTTTTAAGTTATAAGTTAGCTTATATGCCTTCCCAAACAGAGCCATAAACACAGTCTTATGAGGCAATTGGTTAAGACATAAAACCAAAGCTAGATAAAATAGTGACAGTATATACCTTTTTCTAAAGTACATAACTTTTAAAGCTACATATCTCTTGTTATGATGACTCATAAACTTTGTGTTATAGCCTGCATCACAATGTAAAGCTAATTTAGATATGAATGTTTGTTCTGCTAAACTGATATATCTCATGAGATTAAAAATAAATCATGTTCCCTCATCATGTTTTTAACAATTGTTCCCTCATCATTTGAATTTTATAAGAAGGAACAAAATGGGAGATCCATGTACACATAACAGAGGGCACATAAAAAACAAAAAACACAAATGTAGTTGAAAAACTTATCTCTTAACATCTACATCCCCTAAAGAAAATTTTGAGAAAATTAAACCTGCCTTTTTCTTTATATTTTCTTCTGATTTCATGTTGGATTGTTTCTGTTCCGTCACTTTCGTGGCTTTACTGTCATTGGGACCGTATAATTCTTTATCAGCCTGCATCAAACATTTACATATAGTTACTTCGGAAAAAATGCAGACAAAACTCTTTTTCATCCCTTCCCTTTTCTCTACTTTGATTAGTTATTTCTTGGTGAAAACTATCAATATGCTTCATGACGAAGAAGCTAAAACAAACATAGAGTGAAACAAACTAAAGAACTATGAAACAATCAAGTAGATAACCTGAGAGCAATGGCAATGAGCAAGTCAAGATAAAAAATTTGCATTTTCAGCTTCTAATTCCTGGCAGTATCAATCAAATATATAAATCAGTAGGTAAAACCATTAATCATTAATTTTTGTATTTGTAAAATAAGATGAAACACACACAATGGATAAGAAGTCTCATAAATCAGTAGCTAAAACTATTCATCATTAATTCCTGGAAGTATGAATCACATAAACCAGTAGGTAAAACCATACAGTTATTGGCAAATGGTTGTTGGTGGCAACTTATGAGTAATATCTTAATTATGTTTTGGCCATGAAGAGGACCACAATGGATAAGAAGTCTCATCTCAATAGAGGTATCTGCAACTGCAATTTAAAGCCATGGTACTGAATTCAAAGGAAATAGGATCAATTAATCGATGATTTGAGGGAATACTACTACATACCAGTATCAGAAACTCTTCCAACATGCCAAATCTGATAGAAGAAGGTAGCACCTTTAGCATGAACAACATCCACAATGGGTTTCCACGCCTCAAACTGCTCTTTAGTCCACATACTCGGCCTGTCTGGATACCTTCACAAAATAACATAAAACACTGAAATTTAATCAGCACAATTTATTTATAATCTATAATAAGGAACAAAAATGGAAGCAAAATTTTGATAAATAATAGATTATAAACAAATGAAATTAGAGTGATTAGTTGCTATTTTTGGCATACCCTTGAGCAGCATTGGAGATACCGGTAGCTTTATTTATAAGACCTCCATTAGAACCAGTTGCTCTCTGAGAGTAATAGAGGACAGCAAAGATCCTAGCATAAGAAACCTCTTTCATTTTCACAAACCAACAACATTATTCTCAGTATATACATCCAATAAAACAGAATTAATAGTAGCCAAACACAACCAACCTTCAAATTCCATCTTCAACTTTCCTTTCCATTTCTTCCTTCATGATTATATTTTTCTTTGACCCTTTTGCTTTCTTTTTCTCAAACAATTCTTCTTTTCACCAACTCCTTCTTCTTCTAAGTCAATTTCACGTAAAGTTGTTTCTTAGATCATAGATTTCTGCAAAAAATAAATTAAAAAAATAAAAGTTTGAGATTCACCCAATAAAGAAAAAAATAAGAATACCATGAAGATGAAGAGTGCCATGAAGATGAATTTGTGTCATTTTTCACCTACAAATAAAAATCAACATAACTAATTAATAGATCAAAGGGCTAGAAGAAAAAATTGCAACCCCATTACTAAAAACACCTTTCAATTAAATGGTAACAATTAAATCTTCAATATCACCAACAAACAAAATCAAAATCTAATTGAGGTTGAAATTGCAGACAAAATTAACATAAACAAATGCAATTCATTATTTTTGGGGAAAACTAAACTATTCTAACTACTCCAAAGAAATCCACCAACAACTGAGAAATGGTATCCATTTAAAATTTTCAACCTCCTAGACAAACACAAAATGAAACAAAGAAACAAAAATAAAATTCATAATATCTTGATCACTACCATTATCTTAGATCAGATTCAATCAAAATAATTAAAATTAGAGGATTGATGACACAAATTACCAAGAATAACCATCCTCAGCAAGCTCTCTTGTCAAAACCTCATTCAGTTCAGCGAGAAATCTCGGTCTGCGACAAACTGCAACACAGAAACAAATCAAATCAAATCGAGAATCAATAACAGTGACGAATTTTAATATGGAAAAAAAAAACTGAACAGGATTTATCATCTAATCAGCATTGAAATAGCATAAACGCAAAATTGAAATAAAATCACTACAAACCTAATTCCAGCAAAATCATATAAGTAAATCGATAATCAAATCATGCATGCAAATGTGAAACTCGTGTCTGAAATTGAGAGAATAAAATGAAAACGGAAAAATGGATTATAATAAACTGAATTAACAAAAAAAGAAAGCAGTCATTTATCTTACCTGTTTTGAAACTGTTTCTGAACATGTTTTTCAGCTATAGAGAAAAATTCATTATTTTCAGCTGAATCAATTTCTTCCTCTTGCTCTGTAAAACAAACCCATATTTTTTACCATGACAGTGAGAATAAGCACGATCCACATTTAAGAATTTCAAACCTAAGATCAAGTCACAAAAATCATTCAACATCATGAATAATATCAAAATTAAAAGGATGATACAATTTACCCCAATGAAATTTAACTAACCTAAAAAATTTATACATACCACAAACAAAATCGAAATTACACTTACAAACATAAATTTGAGAAATAACTCAACTTTGAAATAATCAGGTTACAAATTATTAACATATTATCATAACAAAGATTTATAAGTAAAACAGATTTAAACAATAAATCTATATATGCAAAAGTTCTTTCAGTGTTGATCAATAAAAATGACAGGATTTAGAATAAGCATAATCTACGGATTACCCTTCAAGTAGAAACCCTTCTTCTCAAACCTGCTAATAATCTCACCAACCTGAAAAACAAAAACTTATCAGTCAGAAATTACTTAACTTGGCAACTGTGGTTATTAGATTTAAGCACAAAAAGATTAGATTTAAGCACAATCTTCATACCCCAGAAGCTTGAATTTCAAAGAAATAACCAAAACTAATGAATAGTAATAAAAGGGGTTAAAAGTTAACAATTTTTAATAAGAAAATTGAAGAATAAACAATACACATACCTTGAAGTTGGATTGTTTGAGAATAGGAGCATCACCGGTGGTTGTGAGATGAACAACCACCATCACAAAAGAATGAAAATTAATAGTTAAGAGAAAGAAAAGAAAATTTTGGGTGATTGATAAAGAAGAAGAAGTAACCTTTACGAAAATAAGTTGGAGATTTAGCAACCATGGGAGCACGAACCTCTGCTTGCATGTCGAAGCTTTTTGCTTGGATTAACGACAGAGAAGAAGAAGAAGATCGACTGAGGAGAAGAAGATCATGGTTCTGGTGGTGGCGGTTGTGGTTGCGGTGGTGGATGATGAGATGGTGAAGGCAAAGAGAGTGAGAAGGAGCGTGAGAGTGAGAGAGATAGAGGATGAAGAAGCAGAAACAGAGAGAGAAAGAGAAAGGGGCTTGTTATTCTTCTGTTCCTTTTTTTCTTCAATTGGTTGAAAGTAAAGGTCCAATAGAATTGCATGCAAATACACATATGTGTCAATATGTTTGGGCTAAACAAATAGACGTATCAATAAGCAATGGGGGAATGTGGCAGACAAGGTTTGGAGTATGAGGGGTATATGTGTATCATCTATTGGCCAATGGGATGGATTGCACATGCATGACATCACAACTGATGTCATGCAGTAGGGTTTTAGGGGAGGAACCATGCTCTCCTTTTAGTATAATAGAAGATAGAAGATTTGTCTTGTACCGTACAATTTAAGGCTCGGGCTAGCGTGAGCGAGCCTATCATATCTCTCACGGTGGGAGACTGTTTTGCAACGTTGGATGGTGATGTTCTACTGATATTATGATGCACACTAACACACCTTACCTCTCTTTCTTCGTCTTTGTCCGCTTCCTCTCTCTTCTTTTTGTCTCTTTGATCCTCCTCCATAGTTGTTTGCTCAATACCATTTCTCTATCTCTCTCAATCTCATACTATCTTTTTTCTTCTCAAAAGTTCCATGTCTCTTGCTTATAAAAAAAAGTTGCATATGCTTAACTTGCATCAAATGATTTGAAAATAAGAGGATAAAATCAAAACAAGTTGTTCTCTACTTATTACAAAAGAGAAAATCACACTTTATCAGCATTTTGCTACTCATAGAATCTTCTCTCTTAAATTTTTAAATACCCAGATAATTTTTCATACCCATTTATTTTTTTCTTCAACCCATTTTCAAATTACTATATTTTTCTTGTTCCTGTTGATTACAATTTCTAAAACACTATTGATTCAATATTCTTTACCCATTGTTTGTTTGCTTGAAGCTTTGAGAGAGAAAGAGATCAACAGAAGAGAGAAGAGATTGTGGATAATAAAAAATTGTTGTATTAGACAATTGGTTGCTTAACTTATTTATTGATTTCATATTGATCCTTTAACTAATTAATATTATAAATTGGTCCATTAACTTTAATTATATTTTTCATATTGGTCATTTTCGTTAGTTTTTATAAAAAATATTTGAAGATACAGAGACTAATTTAAAAAAAAAAAATGCATGGACTAAAACAAAAAAAATGCGAATTTACATGGCGAAAATGATGTTTAAGCCAAAATATTAATTTTACTTTCTATTATTCGTTATATGAACGCATAAATGAATCATGAAAAATGCTAAACGGTGCCGCTGGACATTGTTTAAGAAAGCAAATATAGTATAATATGACATTGAAGCTTGTGCAGTCAATTTCTCAAAAGTCTAAAAAATGTTATTTTCAATTTGAAATTTTCTATTTTTAGTTTCCTTAACCATTGCCCCGGAGGAACCGGTTAGTATGACCCATGATTTATTTATGAATAATATTGTTAGTGAATATGATTATGTGTCCAAACATCTTTCATAGACGAAAAATAAATACACTATCAACCTGTTAAAAATGACCAATATGATAAACATAATTAAAGTTAAAGGATCAATTCGTAATATTAATAGGTTAATGGACCAATTTGAAACGTTAATTAGTTAATGCACCAATAAATAAAGTTAAAGGACCAATCACACAATTTAATGATTTAATCTAAAAAATTATAAGGTGTGTATATTGTATCGTGTATCTTTGACAATAAACGGTCCTGATTTATTATTTAAGTATTGCACCCATGAGCTATATGAGAAGCTCGCTCACCGTAGAAGCTGCCACAATTTAAATGGTAAAAAAACGTCAAACACGATTGACTGATAAGCTTGTGGGCTTGTGGCACAAGTTCAAACATGTAATCTTTTTACTAATAATCTTTTTACTAATAAAAGGAAGCTCCAAGATAGCTCTTAGGCCTCCATTTTGCCTATGTGGCATGCTTTAGAAAGCTTCATATATATTAAAAAAATATTCTCTTGACATTTCATTATATTGATGGTGCTATACTAAATTAATTTATGTGTAATGATGCATTAATAGATTAAAAAAAACAGCCCATTAGTGAGAATTTAGCAACAAGAAGAGTTAGAGTCAAGGTTATGCAATTGTTGAGCTTCCCTAATTGATGATATATGTAACTTATAAGATTTTTAAGATCATATATATTTAGAGAATATATTTGTGTCTTAAATTGAAACTCTTATTCTTTGTTGGCAAATTTGTTTTTAGTTGATTATGGATTTGCACAAGGTGATACAAAATATATTATTTCTCTTCTTTTTATATTTATTTATGTTTGGTTCTTGAGAGGTTGAAAATATAATTTACTTAAAATTTTAATTCGCAATATAATATTTTTATAGGCTATGATGATCTCATTCTATTGTTTCTTTTGAAGGTAATGATCATGCACCTATTGTCAACGTGAAACATTGCCGTTGAGAGCTTTAATATGCGGTACGAACTTTAAGGTCATTTTGATACTACTATTTTTTGTATAGATAGTTTTTTTTATATATAGAGATCCATGTTAAATATAATGTGATTTTTTTTCATGTGAGCCGTCTTTTTTAGATTAATATATTCTCTAAATATATATGATCTTAAAAATCTTATAAGTTACATATATCATCAATTAGGGAAGCTCAACAATTGCATAACCTTGACTCTAACTCTTCTTGTTGCTAAATTCTCACTAATGGGCTGTTTTTTTTAATCTATTAATGCATCATTACACATAAATTAATTTAGTATAGCACCATCAATATAATGAAATGTCAAGAGAATATTTTTTTTAATATATATGAAGCTTTCTAAAGCATGCCACATAGGCAAAATGGAGGCCTAAGAGCTATCTTGGAGCTTCCTTTTATTAGTATAAAAGATTTTTCTATCTATTTTATTTTAGTAATTTTCTTATTTTTGCAATTAACATTCTTTTGTTGGTTTAATGTGAAGTGTTATTCTTTTTCATGCCTTAGTTTATCATTTCTTTATGAAGAAATTTCAATGATTTGGTGGATAAGGTGCACATACCATCCAACGAAAGGTAAATTTATTTATAATTCTTCTACCATAAGACTTTTTTTTGGAGCAAGCATGTTACTTTATTATATTTTTTAGATGTAATTGAGTCATAGTGGAAAATTATATTCCCTATTCAAATATTGATATATGCAACATATATACTGTGATAGATCATATATAACTACATAAAATTTATTTTTAATTAGACCGATACTTTTTTTTCTTTTCAAGTTTGGTTTTCATTTTTATATGCTTAACAATTAGAAAGATACATGTGTAAGCATTTTGGAGAGCTATCATTGTTGTAAGTAGCAAAGTCTAATATTTGATGTGGTTAGCAACAATTATCTTTCAAGGAGAGGTGGCTAGCTAAGGTAGAAAAATATTAAAAGAGAAATGAAAGGTTAATAAAAGGTTGTAAGTTCCAGATTAAAAAAAAAATAGCTACAATTTTTATTTTGCTCCTATTTTAAAATAAAATTGTCACACCAACCTTTAATCTACTATTATTTTTAATTCCTTAATTATAATTGATGACTTGTGTTGGAGTAAGCCCTAAGAGCCAATCTATTTTCATAGTATTTGCTTTAGGAGTTTGAATATAAATATGACATTTCTTTATTATGTTTGTAAGGTTGCAAAATAATGAAGTCCCTAGAATAGAAAGTCCGTTTAATAATTAAGTGTGACTTAATCATGAGATAATATTAAACATAAGGACACTATTCTTAAAGTATCCGTAGTCGAGCTTTAAGGTAAAAGGGGATAACCTTAAAGCATAAAGACTATTATGAAGATAGACTGATGATCACATCTCATGGATCATGGGATAAGGAGTTATCAAGTCTTTACATAGGTATAAATATTAGGAGTAATATTTATACCGGATTGACCCGCTATGAGAGTACTACATGCAAAGTTATGCAAAGTGTCATAAGTTACTCTCATGGTGATAATGGTGTAAGCCGCCTTTAGACCTGAAACCACTTTGTACCCTAGATGTGGAGTCAAGTGCTTTGTTGCTGATCTAACGTTGTCCGTAACAGGATGACCATAAAGGCAGTTAATGGGTACTTCACAAAGCATGCTGAGGGACAGTAGTGACCTAGATGGAATTTGCCAATCCTGCATAACAGGATAAATGTCATGGGCCCAATATTGAACTGGACAAAGATGACACTAAGTATGCTTTGTGTTCAATATAGACATAAAGGGCAAAGGGGTAATTGTACACACTGATATTATCACTAGAGGTTGTGTTTTAGATCACATGTTAATTTCTCATAACTTGGGTAGCAATGATGTGTTGCTAGATACCGCTCATTGTTTATTATATTAAATAGAGGATTTAATATAATTGCCAACGTTATGGAAACCTACAAGGGTCACACACATAAGAATAGGCTAGTGTGAAATTGGAACACCGTAAGGTACGGTGCACCTCAGAGAATTAAGGAAATATGATAAGGGTATCATGGTAATTAAATAAGCGTATCATAATTTGTTATGAAAAAGAAAGCACTCATGTGTACATGACACATGGGGGTGCGTTTCTTAAAAGATTTATTTAATTAAAAGGTTTTAGTATAATTGTGGCCCAATGACAAATAGTTTGTCTTGGTGCACAAGACAAGTGGTTCTATAAATAGAACACTTGTGAGAAAGAAAAAAGGTTGTTGAAAATCAATTGCTAAAACCCTAATCCTTATTTTCCCACCTCTCACTAGAAACCTTCATTCTTGGAGCTAGCACTCTTTTGGAGGGATCTGTTCGTGTGGACTAGCTAGAGGCGTTATACTATTAACGCTTGTGATCAACGTGGTGGTGACTTGTTCGTGATCTTGCTCGTGATTCAAAGCACTAATCACCAACTGTTCGTGAAAGAAGGGATTTTCGTTAAGAGGTAAAATCCTAAACACGATTAATGATCATTCGTAAGGATCAATTAGAAGGAAAATTTTTATATTCCGCTGCTTTTCTATTACTATTTTCCTTCAGTGGTATCAGAGCCACTTACGAAACCATGAATTGATGTTTGTTTAAATTCATGAATTCAGTTTTAATATGATTAAAACGGTTAATAAAAGATTTAAATCGAGTAATTAAAATTTGACGGTTGTTTGTGTATAAATTGGATGATTAACATTGAAACGGCTCCGGAATCCGACACTTGTATGGTGGAGCATGCGATATGTTGATTGTCCTAAGGTTACACGAACAAGAACGGTCAATACTTACATGTGATGTAAGTTTTGTGTATGAATTGGGTAATTAACATTGAAACGGCTTCGGAATCCGACACCTGTATGGTGAAGCATGCGATATGTTAATTGTCCTAAGGTTACACAATCAAGAACGGCCATAAACTTATATATGATATAAGTAACCGTAATGCAAAATGGTGTATGTGATATACCGTTAATAATTTCGTTCAATAAGACAAATTATGAAAGTTATTTGATATTGAATTGATTCATGTTCATTTGCTTTGGAATCCGACAATAGTATGGTGAAGCAATGACATGTTAATCAATCATATTGAATTTCGATCATGAAAGGTTTTGACGGCACGAAATTGTTGCATTAGGATTCGCGAAAAACTAGGTTTTTCCCACGGGCCTGCGCGGGGCGCATGGCATCTGCGCGGGGCGCAGGTGGCAGAACCAAAATCACTTTTTGCTGAAGACCTGCGCAGGGCGCAGGACAGTCTGCGCGGGGCGCAGATGACAGCTTCGATTTTGACCGTTCGTCAAAATTTTAATTTCATTAATCTACACGACTTAAGCCGATCGTAATAATAAAATATGTGTTTATTGTTATGATTTGTGATGATCAATTAAGGGTTGCACAAATGTTGTGTCATTAAAATTCGGATTTGCAAAACGTATCAAGTGTTGATGCGAAAAGTAGATGATAAATATATTTAACTTTGAAATCGTTTCAAAATTCTAGAAATATCTTTTAAAATTGTTTTAAAATATAATATCATCAATTTTGGAAATATTTTATTCAAAAGGGTTTTGATTAAATAATTTTCCATATTTGACAAATATATTTAATTATGAAATCGTTTCAAATCTCTAGAAATATTATAACGCCCCAACTAAAATACCTAGAATATTTAGTCGAGACATACATAATGGAATCTGAGTACAAATAAAATTTACTAAATGCATAAGCAAGATACAGATTGCTTCAGTTACATAAGATAACGAGTAAAATACAGCGGAGAAGTTTCTAATATACAGATAACTAAAGCAAGGAAGAAAATAAAATCTTCTAATCTGACAATCCAAGCTCAGCTCCAACTGTCAGTCTCCTACCTGGTCCTTGCTCCGAGAATCCTGTTTACCTAAAAAAATTGGTTTGGAGTGGGGTGAGACTACTAAGCCTCAGTGAGTCCTACTACCCTCCTAATGGCGACTACGCCGGGGCACCTAAATCAGTCGTTTCAAATACTAACATAATCATATCATAATAGCATAAATATAGGTGTAACACATAAATTAACTCTTATTCATTTTAAACACAAGGACACTCTGAGGTGAGCATGTCTCAGAGGCCTGCCATATCCGTCAACCGATTCGGTCACGGCATGCAGCTCACAATAACGTATCCTAATGGATTGTCCCATTGGGAGTCCATAACGCGATATCACAAAATCGCTCATAACTGACTGAAACTAAATTAGTTATTACTACCATAAATTCCCAAAACCCGGGGAGCATACAAACCTATTAATAGTCTAAGTTATGCCCTATCAATTATCTGTGATTAACATTCTGTTCGACATTATATTAATTATATTACTGCAAACTATTTGAATTATAACGAGGATATAAAACGAGTGTTGAAAACTTAATTTAGAAAATGGAAAATATAGGTCAATTCTGTACAAGCTCGCTACGGCGAGTCACCAGCTCGCCATGGCGAGATTATAGGTCCTGACCTAAATCAACTCGCTGTGGCGAGCAGAAGCTCGCCATGGCGAGTTTCATCAGCTCAGAGCCCAGCTCGCCATGAATGCTCGCCTGCTACTCGCTATGGCGAGTTCATGCAGAACTTGCCCTGTTTTGCCAAAAATCATGTTTTTCTAAAACTACACCTACAATCCTCATTCTATCAGTGCAGTAGCATAATTTACATAATATATAAACAGAATGGAGGGAAATTTGGGATTAATTCCCCTCACACAACTTTCCTAATTATTTCCTAAATTAACATGCAAAAATTCATAATTGGGAGACTAACTACTCTATCCTAAAGAACCCACCTGGAATACGAAGCTTTAAACTTGCTTACCAACTCTGCTACGGCACACACAATGTTCACCAGAATAGACTCGAGCTCCACACTTGTGCTCATGATAAAAGAGTGAATTCGTGAGTTTATGACAATTGCTAAGGTTAAAGAAAATGAGGTAGTCATTACCCTACTGAGAAGGTAAGAGAAATGCTAGAAATAACTTACACAGGCCGGGACTGAGCACGATCAGAAAGGAGTTGATGCAGCAATCACTGCTGCACTCGCTGCGGCGAGTGATAGCTCGCCTGGCGAGCGTGACAGGAACTGAAACAAAGTTCTGCAACATCTTTCAAAACTTCACTTCTCCATGTAACCCATACCTTCCAACTACCTCCAAACTTGTGTTCTAGTGGGATAAACACACATGCAACAGCAACACAGTAGAGTTAAGGATTCGGGTTTGGAATTGATTTAAGAAAAAGGAAGATTGGGAACCATAGCCATACCTTGCTCTCATGAATTAGGGTAGGTGATACTTAACAAATCTCCCATAAAATCCTGCTGAAGCTTCTTGAACACGTAGGGGTGGAACTGTCAAAGTAGCAAAACACAAAACTCTCAACACCACCAATGGTGTGGTACGGCCAGTTCCAGTTAAAGGCAAGGGGTGAAGAAATTCTTATCTTACCTTGGTTTATCAACCTTTGGAAACTCTAGAAGTGAAGAATCCAACACATGCAAAGAGTTCTTGGTATCAATTTGGTAACTTGAAGGATTTGGGTGACAAAAGGGGTTTCACGAACAGATTTAGGGGGGAAAAGGGAGATGGATTTCTTTGCCTTGTTTGTTCTTGGCTTTGAATGGTTACACTTGAGGTGAGAATTTCTTACATGTAGAGTTTCTAACATTAGTGGGTTAGGTTTTTAGGAAGAGTTGTTGTTGTTGTTCTCTATCCTCTGCCACGAGAGAGAAGAGGTGTGGGAAGGAAAAGGCTTTGCTTTTCTTTACCAAAGGTCACATATAAGTACCAATTATGTGTTTAATTACAAGTAAGTCCTTCTCTATTCCCATACTTACTAACTTTCCTTTATCACAAATATACTTGTAATTCTTCTTCATTGTTCTACTCAAAACTTCCAATTTTACACAATAATTATTTGTAATTAATATACTCTTATTAATTTTTAAAAATTGGGATGTTACAAATATCTTTTAAAATTGTTTTAAAAGATAATATTACCAATTTTGGAAATATTTTATTCAAAAAGGTTTTGATTAAATAATTTTCCATATTTGGAGAATTGTCAAAAGATTTAATTCTACTTTAAAATAATGTTATTTATTTTAGCAAATTTTGATTCAAAATATTTAATTGTGAATTAAATATTTGAATCAAAGTTACCTGATTTGATCAATCGCCGGATTTAATTAATTATGAGACTTTAATAATAATAAAGTTTGTTTGTTATTATTATATTTGATGATCGGTTATGACCTTAGTTTATTTTATTGCATTTGGTTTTTAAATACGGCCTGCGTGTCGTGCCTTATCTCTATTCTCTATATTCTCTTCTCATCCACTCCCTCGTATGTAAAACGAGTATTCTTTTATATTATTATGTAATATTATGAAGAAGAAGAACAATGGAGGTCAACCTTGGAGATCATGCTTGGAGAAGTATAGATCGTTTTAGGTTAGATTAGGTTCTCTCATTGGCTTGGGAGAACAAATGCGATAGGGGTCATAACTGTTTCATTTTATTTATTTATGTATGTTGATGCATGTTTACTTGTATGTTGAAGCATGTGAGTGTCGATTTATATGATAAATAAGCCGGTGAGATCAAACTAATTAAAATCCCTCAAGAGACACATAAGAGATTAATAAAGAAGATATGGGTTCGCCCACCGCGAAGTATATTTTTCTTTAATAATAAAATATGTGGATATTAAGTTTATGCTTTCCAAATTTTAGAACTCATCAAGACCAGTATCGAACAATGTAGGTTCGCCCACCGGGAAGTGCTTGTTTTACATTGGTAAGGTGCGATGGGATAATTGTAATATCCAACTTCTAAAATTAGGGTCAAACTTAACTAAACTAAATATAATAAGATTATATGAGTTTAGAAGCAAGAGTTGGGAACGATTCATAAGATGAATTAGAATAAGGAGTTATTCACCCAACTGAGATATTCGAGAATTGTATGAGATACAATTGGAAGGAGTTCCTACCTAAATAACTGAGTTTTGTGTAATCCGCCCACCACGGACTTAGAACAAAGTGAAATATGGATCTCGACCCACTAGAAAATCTTCCAACGGGATTTTCCGAATCAAATGATGAGGGTCATTTGTTTTGAATAAAATAGTGGGAGCGTATTTAATTAAAGACCAAATTAAATATGATTAAGTCATAATATTTTACATATCTTTGTAATTAGAAATACAATACATATTAAGTTGTCCTTATGAAGGACAAGATTTTCAGAAAGGAGTTTCTGTATTGGTACAAATTGAGAATTGTTCTCAAATGCGACAAAACCTACTATAACTAGATTGGAAAAGGGATACTTGTTAGAAGCATCAAGTTGACGTCTAGATATAGAATATATAATAAATGATGTGATCATTTAATCTCAAGTAAGATCTTTTGAAAGAACTTTAAGAGTATGATAAATTTCTCAATGGATCAAAGAGTTGATCATAGGTTCAATCCAACAAATTATAATGGAATAGATATAGACAAAATTGTTTTGAATATCTACCGGAATTTGTTGAGTTGAATGAGAATTAATTTGCACTATCAAAGATTTGAGATATAATATAAATAAGATTTATATTCCTCTTATTTGAATAGTACAAAATGGTTGTCAAAGTAGAACTGCTATGGTTAGACCATTAAATAAAAATGACGTAAATAGTTCTTGGAAGAGTCAAACCAAAAGTATGAAGTGAGACTTCAATAATGCACATATTGTTATAGAAAGTCAAAATTTCTATTTCTACATCAAAAGTATATGATACAAGATGTTGAATCTCAATTTTTCGAAAATAGAGATGCTTATAGAATTAGAACATTGGCTATAATTTTAAGTCAACCCATATCTAGAAGGAAAATTGTTTCATTGATAATGAGAGCTTATGCAATGACTTAAAATCGAGTTTGAAATGGAACACAATAATTATTATTGAATTCCATCTAGTAATAGAAGTAGCAATTGTATATCTTGTATTGACAATATATGAATTGTAGCCTTAAATGATAAGACAAGTAATGGTCCTATCATTTAAGCAAAGTCTTCTATACTATTACTCCAAGTCAAGTAAGGGACTAGGGTTCCATGGTCTTGATAGGGTTATCTATAACAATCATGATAAGAGCCAAATATGATTTGGACCTTAAATATATCAAGAGCATTGTTGTTTAGTACAAATATTCGATGTGTCAATAAAATAACGCATGACCTATTTGAACAATATACATGAGATGTATGTCGACCACTAAACATATTTGGTATATTGAGTTTATTTTACTTCATTAACATTGATGATTAAAATCATTAAATGTCTGTAGGTGTATGACACCAATTAGAAATCTTTGAATTTGTCAAAGAAATTCAACAATGAAGAAAATAGAACTCGACAAAAGTATTTAAGTTACATGAATGAGTCATATCAGTAAATACTTAATTAAAGGACTATAATAACTATTTTATCACATCATGTTTGACATGATTTAAGGATAGTTTAATTATATATTGACTCTTTCTATGAATCTCTTTACTTATAATTAATCTTCACCCACAATTAGTTCCCTTTTTAAAATGATCATAAAGACACCATATGCGATATGGAGGTAATTAAGAGTACCAAGTTTATCTTTATGAGAACTTTGGATTAAAATTTATTAGATAAATCTAATTCCAAATGAATGAATGAATAAGTGGAAATATCCTAAAGAAAGGGATATTGGTCCTATATCACTCTTAAGGACAAAAGGTTGTTTTGTTGCTGGGTTTGAAACATTCCTCAAGTGGGAGTGTGTCTCTAAAAGAGACAGTGGGAGTGATATAGAACTTGAATAAATTCAAGTACCACAAAACGTATTTATTTAAAAGGGAATGCAAACCGGTTCCTCAAGGTTGTTGAAGAACCATTGTTTTAAAGTTGCACAAATCCAAGATAAGTCTAACATATCACATATGGCTACAAGGTATGGTTTTATCATGACTCAGCAATGTGATATGATTCTCATGGAAGATGAGTCTTTGACTTTCTAAAAGGTCGTAAGACGATCTAGATTATGAGAAGTGGCTAAATGCCTGAAATCTCATACATAATCCATATACACTAACCTTATGTAGATAATGGTTATGTCTTCAAGATGAGTAAGACTCATACGATGAAAGTGAGTATTCTTTTTGAACACTGATATGGATGGTATTAAGAATACCTTATAATATTTGATTGCTTCTGTTAAATGTTGTACTACATGTTTTGGTAGATGGATAACAAAGTTGCATTCCTTAATTGGAATGACCAGATATATATGTGTTGGACATATACGTAAGGGTTTTGTTGATCCAAATGATGCTAGAAAGGTATATAACTTGTAGCTATCTAATTTTGATTAGATAGAGTTCTCAGAAAATTAAATTATTGTTTGTTCCTTTTATGAAGTTTTATGAAAACAAATGAAGGACAAATATAAATCTTGTGCATACAAAGTTTTAGTGGGAGTGATAATATCTGATATCATATTAATCATCAAGACATTTTTCTTATACATGTGAGACATGACTAGGAAAATAACTCTTGATGAAACACTTAGGCAAGAATTCCTAAAGAGTTAGGAATAACCTATATACCAAAATTGAAATTAGTGTTTGACACTAACTTACCTTCAAGAATATCCCTAAGGACCTTAAAGGAACTAAGGCCTATTTCTTGAAATAGATAGGTATGGGAAGGATCATTATAAGGAAGTTATAATGAAGGAAGTTTCCATACTAATGTATTGTATATCATGGCTGAATACAAGCATTGAAAGCTATAAGATAAGCTTCGTAATATGTTTGTTTCAGTTAAATAAGTTGAGTATTTAAGATTGGATCGTTTGGCTCATGATTGAGCTAAAGCTATGTTTCCGGTGTTACAAGTCACATTAATCACATTAGTGATGGTAATAGTTTAATCTTGCAAGAACACTTGAGAATAGATCTCACCGACGATTCATGAATATACTTAGACACTTATATATTTCGATAGAGATCGAAATAGAACGTTGGAAGATACGTAAGATACCAACATAGGAAATAGTTCCTTATCCACTATAAAAGCCTCTTGCGCAGTTGAAGTGTGATGGGCATACTAAGTCTATAGGTATTGAGAGTAACCTAGATTGACTTTAGTGCTAGTGGGAGATTGTTGGAGTAAGCCCTAAGAGCCAATCTATTTTCATAGTATTTGCTTTAGGAGTTTGAATATAAATATGGCATTTCTTTATTATGTTTGTAAGGTTGCAAAATAATGAAGTCCCTAGAATAGAAAGTCCGTTTAATAATTAAGTGTGACTTAATCATGAGATAATATTAAACATAAGGACACTATTCTTAAAGTATCCGTAGTCGAGCTTTAAGGTAAAAGGGGATAACCTTAAAGCATAAAGACTATTATGAAGATAGACTGATGATCACATCTCATGGATCATGGGATAAGGAGTTATCAAGTCTTGACATAGGTATAAATATTAGGAGTAATATTTATACCGGATTGACCCGCTATGAGAGTACTACATGCAAAGTTATGCAAAGTGTCATAAGTTACTCTCATGATGATAATGGTGTAAGCCGCCCTTAGACCTGAAACCACTTTGTACCCTAGATGTGGAGTCAAGTGTTTTGTTGCTGATCTAACGTTGTCCGTAACAGGATGACCATAAAGGCAGTTAATGGGTACTTCACAAAGCATGCTAAGGGACAGTAGTGACCTAGATGGAATTTGCCAATCCTGCATAACAGGATAAATGTCATGGGCCCAATATTGAACTGGACAAAGATGACACTAAGTATGCTTTGTGTTCAATATAGACATAAAGGGCAAAGGGGTAATTGTACACACTGATATTATCACTAGAGGTTGTGTTTTAGATCACATGTTAATTTCTCATAACTTGGGTAGCAATGATGTGTTGCTAGATACCGCTCATTGTTTATTATATTAAATAGAGGATTTAATATAATTGCCAACGTTATGGAAACCTACAAGGGTCACACACATAATAACAGGCTAGTGTGAAATTGGAACACCGTAAGGTACGGTGCACCTCAGAGAATTAAGGAAATATGATAAGGGTATCATGGTAATTAAATAAGCGTATCATAATTTGTTATGAAAAAGAAAGCACTCATGTGTACATGACACATGGGGGTGCGTTTCTTAAAAGATTTATTTAATTAAAAGGTTTTAGTATAATTGTGGCCCAATGACAAATAGTTTGTCTTGGTGCACAAGACAAGTGGTTCTATAAATAGAACACTTGTGAGAAAGAAAAAAGGTTGTTGAAAATCAATTGCTAAAACCCTAATCCTTATTTTCCCACCTCTCACTAGAAACCTTCATTCTTGGAGCTAGCACTCTTTTGGAGGGATCTGTTCGTGTGGACTAGCTAGAGGCGTTATACTATTAACGCTTGTGATCAACGTGGTGGTGACTTGTTCGTGATCTTGCTCGTGATTCAAAGCACTAATCACCAACTGTTCGTGAAAGAAGGGATTTTCGTTAAGAGGTAAAATCCTAAACATGATTCATGATCATTCGTAAGGATCAATTAGAAGGAAAATTTTTATATTCCGCTGCTTTTCTATTACTATTTTCCTTCAGTGGTATCAGAGCCACTTACGAAACCATGAATTGATGTTTGTTTAAATTCATGAATTCAGTTTTAATATGATTAAAACGGTTAATAAAAGATTTAAATCGAGTAATTAAAATTTGACGGTTGTTTGTGTATAAATTGGATGATTAACATTGAAACGGCTCCGGAATCCGACACTTGTATGGTGGAGCATGCGATATGTTGATTGTCCTAAGGTTACACGAACAAGAACGGTCAATATTTACATGTGATATAAGTTTTGTGTATGAATTGGGTAATTAACATTGAAACGGCTTCGGAATCCGACACATGTATGGTGAAGCATGCGATATGTTAATTGTCCTAAGGTTACACAATCAAGAACGGCCATAAACTTATATATGATATAAGTAACCGTAATGCAAAATGGTGTATGTGATATACCGTTAATAATTTCGTTCAATAAGACAAATTATGAAAGTTATTTGATATTGAATTGATTCATGTTCATTTGCTTTGGAATCCGACAATAGTAAGGTGAAGCAATGACATGTTAATCAATCATATTGAATTTCGATCATGAAAGGTAATAACAATGTAAAATTTTATTTATTTGTTTTTTATAAGACTCAAGAAAGATATAACATTTACAAATTCCAAATCTTTCTACATAGCTAAAGCTTCTGCTATCTTTGAACTTGATAATGAAAGGACTTGCCAATAGCTAGCACCAATTGTGATGTGGTTGTTTATAATCGTAACATATAAAAATTATATTGATTGAAGTTGAACTTAGAGATTATTCAAATAGATTATTATTTTCATACTTTTAACACATGTATGTAACACGAATTGGTTGAATAAATAATACTAATGTATTTTCATATACAATTTGTGACCATAAGTTCTGTTAGTGGTACCAGTACTAATTATTATTATTATTATTATTATTATTATTATTATTATTATTATTATTATTATTATTATTATTATTAAGTGAACTCATAGTGGTGTATTGGATTAACAAAAGTCAGCTACAATATGTTAGGGAAGTTCTATATATATATTACTATCGATTGTTTTGGTTTTTTTATTTGGTGGGAAACCATTGTCTTTTCTTTTTTTCTTTTGTCAAGAAAACCATTGTCTTTTTTTTTTTTTTGTTTGATAAAACCATTGTCTTTCTATTACTCGGTATACTATAATAATTTTATTAAATTTAGCTTTAGCTGATTTTTACGCTTTTTGTTCATTGATACACATTTAATTTCAGTTACAAAATAACATTATAAAAAAAAAAGACAACGAGATGGTATTTCATTTCAGTTGCTAATTGCTGTAAAAAAATTGCTATAGAAACTTTTCACCTAAAAAGGGCAGCTATAGTCCTATTTGAAGTTTGAGTTTGAGAGGTCGATATAAAGTTAATCCAATAGCTACTCATCACTACGACAACACCACTGAGGGCGTATTTTAGAAATTATCAATACAATTTTGATGCATAAGCATAACAATTATAAATAAGATGATTTCATCTTTTTTTTACAAATCACAGATTATATTCTTTTGTATCTCAATCATTGTTAGAGAAAAAAAAGAGTCTAAAAGGTGATATATAGAAGAAATAATGTAATATCTCTCCTTTTTATATTTTTTATTTATGTTTTGTTCTTGATTGGTTGAAGATATAATTTACTCATAATATTATGCATAACAATTAGAAATTTGCGTAAGTATTTTGGAAAGTCAACTTTGTTACAGGTAGAAAATTCATACTACAAGTCTAATGTTTGATGTCGTCGGCAACAAAATGGTGTGGTGCATTTGGAATATTAGAGACAAAATTATCTTTTAATGCAAGTTACTAATAAAGGAAAATCGGTGCGTTAAATTAAAATTTTTGCTTGATTCTGGCTATTGGGAGAAAAAGATAGGTGAAATAATAGTTGATTTTGTTTGCAAAGCATGTAAAATTTTGTTTGTAAGGATCCTTTAAACAATAACTATTTGTTGCCCTTGATTTACAATTGTCTTTTGAAGTACCTTGTGACTAAACAATTTAAACTCATATAAAGAAAATTAAGATCTTATACAATTATACTATTATAATAAAATATGATGCTTTCCTTCAAACTTATAAATTATTATAAAAGATCTATTACATTAAAATATAAACTAAACTATGAGAATAAAAAAATCTCATATTTTTAAACAACCTTTTTTAATTTATTTTTATACATACATTAATATTAAATATAATCATATTTTAAATTAGTATACATCATTTAACTATATATGATTATACATACTTATCACAATTATTAATTTATATTTGTAAAAATATTTTAACGTATAGATTCAATCGAACCCGTGCAACGCACGGGTTTACCCCTAGTTCTTCTTTAAAACTAATAGAAAACTTTAGTTTTGCTATATTTATTTTGTTTTTAAAATTGTTCTTATGCTACCAAAAAAAATATTAATAATATAAGGACTAAAAATAAACGATGTCCGACAACAGAGTACCGGGGAATTGTTGGACAATACATTCCTATATGTTAGAGTTCGAACATATAGATTGTGTTTGATTTGTTAAAAATTAAGTCTAGTTATAATAACTTCAATATTATACCACATTTTATTTTAAAGTTGTTCCTAAAATTAGATAAATTAAAAAATAAAAATAAAAAAGAGATCGGACAAAACTCTTCTTTAAACCACATGACAATTTTTTATTTTACTTATTATAAAATAAATTATCTGAACTATTAAAATATTATTTTATCCCCTAAATATCATACAATATAACTCAAAAATGAGAATCTATAAACGCATTGTCAAATAACCGATTATCCCAAAAGCTTAGGTTGTTAGGATTAGCTATATCAATAGTTTTATATTATTTATAACACGCCCTTTCACGCAAGAGTCCATTTGGGCTTGAAGCGTGGATAATATATAGGCCCACCTACCATATGCTTAAATTCCACTTTTTAATTAGAAAGTGAAGGGAGCGGGGATCGAACTCTAGACCACTTAGTCATAGAGGCTCTTATACCATGTCAAATAACTGATTATCCCAAAAGCTTAAACTGTTAGGATTAACTATATTAATGATTTTATATTATTTCTAAGTTCTAACACGCATATCTCTAAATCTCATAGTATTTGTCCAAGAATGAAAATATCTATATATGAATAATGAAGTGTGACAAATGTGAGCAGAAGAAGAGTGTAGCATAGGAGGAAGGGACAGAGAAGAAAGCATGAAGTTAATATATGCAAGAGTTATGATTGGATGAACTATTGCATAATAGAGACGACAGTTGGTAGTAGCATGCATGCTTATCGATTTTCGCCATATCCTTGGAAGATTTTTATGTTATTTTATATGAATCAAAAACGGCTTCAGCACCAGTATCATCAGTTGACAGATTTATTTCTGATGCAGACATGGTATGTAGCTATATGTACAAAAGATCATACACTCATCAAAGGACAAAAACTTGGTTTTTTTTATATTACATATATTTTTTCATGACATTCAAATTGAGTCAAGTAGTCAACCATATGTTTTAATCAGAAGTGAAAGCGATTGTTCATCTGAAGAACCTTAATACTTGGCATAGGATAAATAAATAAATAAAGCATGCTTCTGCATTTTGTCGTTAACATTTATTTCTATCGATCAAATAAATGTTGTACAAATCCATCAATAGTTATTTTTATTCTTCAAATATTCTATTAGCTTAAAATTCTTGGAGAATCTTCAATTCTAACTTTGATCTTTACATATATATATATATAATGTGACATCTCTACTAATTGCAATATGCTAAGCAAAACTATATCAATAGTGAATCTGAATATGCAACAACTAGTTTTCATAGGACCGATAATGTTGCGCCATGTTGACGGTAGAGAAAAATTAATATAATACGTGCATATTCCTCTCATAGAGCCATAATTTCATAGACAAAATTGTTAGCGGGACAAAATGTTAAATTTTGGTTCCAGTAAGTGAGGATTGTGCCTTAAAATCAGCGGTTTTGAGTTTCTCGGGCTTGTGTGATTCAATTGAGGAGTACTATGTATGATTCGAATCATAGTGATTCAATTCATAATATATTATTCGAATCACTTAAAACATCTCTAATAGTGATACTACTTTGAATATCATATATTATTAACAAATGGTCCTGCAATGTCATGTAATACTTATGCAACTCGTACATATTTTGTTTCAGATACCACTTTGATTATCATACAGTATTAACAAGTGGTCCCTTCTACATTTATTTTTTTAACTTTTTTTTTTACGAGATTTATTTTTTTAACATTTATTTTTTTAAATTTTGTCTAAATAAGAATAAAAATTTATTTAATTTAACAAATTCATGGATAAATAAATTAGTAATTAAATATTATGAGAAATACAAGACAATAAATAAAAAATGGTGAAAATACATAAATATAACGGGAAATATATAATAAAATATATAATAATTAATTTTTATTATTCTTTTGTCTGAAACGCTCTCAAATGTGTTCTTTTGTGGCAAGAAATGAATACGATTTTTTTTCTTAGAAGTATGTGCTTCTTCATCAAGCTTATTAATATTTTCTAGACAACTTTCAGTTGATAATTGTGGCACTTGATGAGCTTCAACCAAAGGCGTATTTGATGGTGGTGATGGTTAAATAAAATTAGGATAACTTTGAAAGTTTTACTAGTAGGAATCGGTTTTGGAACAAATTTATATAAGCATGAATTTTATTATTATACATATTATGGTTCATTTAATATAAAACAAATAAAATATGACTTGAGAACAAAACAAATAGAAATTGTGTAATATAGAAAAATATGAAGTATGATTAAATGTTTGTAAAAAAAATAAAATAAAATGATCATTTAATGATCAAACAAATAAAGTAATATTAAATTGATGATATGGTACCTTATTTAAGGTATTGTATCATCAATTTTGATACCTTCTATGTCACGTTATTAAACTCCAATGATAAAAAAAAATAAAGTACCGTATCATTAATCAATGAAATTCTCTTAAATACCCTATTAGAGATACTCTGTTTTTGCCGATAAATTGTTAATTTTTTTCAACGTGCATTTGTGAACTATACTAACAAAACAAAGCCTATAAAGGAAACACAATAGGAACTAGATTTTAGAGTGTTGAGAACTGTTTCGGACTGGGCCTAGAGCTGGCCCAATCCATCTTCTGCTCGACATAGAGAGCTTATAGCTCCTGCTCAACATTCTGAACTAGGAGCTCCTCCTCGGCAGCTAGCGAGTTCCCCTGTCTGGAATCGCTACGCCGCCACGGCTTCCACGTGCTCTTATTAACCGGACACGATCTGGATAAGTTAAACCGCCTCTCCACACGATGCGGGACAACTCATCACCAGGATAAAGACTAAATGTCGGTTCCTTGCTCCAAAAGAGGAGAAATCCTGGCAGTTTTTCCTATTGGGTCGCTCTGTACAGTCCATTAGGGAGACCTTGGTCCAGCGTTGCGGGATCTATAAATACACTCCTTCACTGGAGGGTCAGGTATTCAATTCTTTACTCACTTTCACTCTCGTACTTGTTCACTCTTCTGACTTAAGCATCGAAGTGCCTGCAAGTACAACCCCCCTCCGGTGGTGATTACTGCTCAACGTCACGGAACTATTCATCAAGCGAAGAATTCACAGGTCCATCATCCTTTCTGATCACAGGTTAGATCAAGAACTTTTGGCTGAGGTTCAAGGATTAGAAAACACATCGTAAGCACTTAGATTACTATGAATCATTAGAGAAAATGTTCAAAGTTTTCTCTAGTGAGTTTTAAGTGTTGAGGAGTTGAAAGAAAATGGGAACCGCTATTGGTGAGAAATTTAGAAATTTTGTGTCACTTTTGTAACGTTATTGTTGTATGAGAGATTGGAAGAAAAGAGTGGAAAATAAGGTTTGTTGGTAGAGAACTTGTTATTTTCTTATAATACTTTTGTATATTTTTATGGGTAAATAGGTTTTTATCCCCCTGTAAAGTAGGCGAGTTTTACTTTATCTCCTACAAAAAATTCTTTTAAGATTCTCCCTTAAGTAAATTTTTTTGTGACCCCCTTGGATGCACTTTTTAAATCGGTTATTTTGTTCAACCGATTTAAAAGGTGCTGTTTTTGAAATCGATTATTCTGTTCAACCAAGTTAAAAAGTGAAAATTCTTTGCACCCAAGGAGGAAAACAAAAAAAAAATATTTTGCAAGGTGGGAATCCCAAAGAAATTTTTTGCAGAAATAAAGCAAAAATGACCTACTTTACATGGGATAAAAACCTATTTACCCTAAATTCATTGGTAGTGGATCGAATAACTACTTTCTTCCTTAGGTTTATGTCAATTTGGGCTTAACTAGTATATAAACACAATCTTAATATGTTTGTTCCTCTTTATTCTTTATTTTGTGCTTTGAATGATTGTATAATTTTGATTTACAATAGTTACTAGATTAATTGTTTAAATTGTTTATAGCACGTACATAGTCCAGTTTTTTAGACGAAGTTTATATATAGCACTGCAGCACGTAGTCAATTACTATTTTTATTTGTCACAAACACCTTTGTTTTTGCTGTGATTTGAGTTAGAATTCCGGCAAATTTGTTTTTCTGACTAAAATAAATGGAAAAATTATAAAAAAAAAAAATATTAAGTAAAAACAACTTAAATAATAAAATTTTAAATTAAAGTCACAATTTGTTTCTAAAAAATTAAATATTTGTAAAAATATGTTAACTTGAGCTAGATATGTACCAAGTTTCCATAAAAAGAAATACAAGTCTCAATTATTATTTTTGACTAAAAATACAAAATCTCAATTGAAGGTCGCTTTTATTTAGACTCTGTATTTTGTTTTGACATTTTGTCCTTTTTTCTTTTTTTTTTAATCTTTTATAGTCATTTGTGTGCATTTTGACCCTTGGGCAACTTGTTTTTCTTTCTTCTTATATGATTTTTGGATTTGTTTGTATTAGGTTCAAATGTCCCTTGTATTCTTTCGATCCAATATATTGCACAAATTCAATATCTTATAGTTTTTCTTTATTATTTAATAAGATATTCAAAAGAGTTAGTTAGCTAGACTGTGACCCCGTTTGGATTAATTTATTTTTGAGCTTATGCAAACAGTTTATATGCAATTTTTATGTATTATTATTATAAGTTTGTCAAGGTAATTTATGATAAAATAGCTTATAAAAATACAATTTTCACTAGTTTAAACTTATAAAATAGCATAAAACCTAATTTATATTGCATAAGTTGTTTGCATAAGCTCAAAAATAAGTTAATCCAAACGGGGCCTATGAGTTAATCAAACCGACATCAATTGCATAATTCACCAGTTTAGTTAGCTAGATTTTATTGCATTGTATGTAATGGTTATAAAATCACTCCTCTTCATCATATTTTCTTGCTATTTAGTTGTAATGACCCTAGTGGCAAAATGCATACACTCTTTCTGTTTAATCAAGAAGTTGAAAATTATATATGAATGCTAAAATAGTAAATGATAGAAGTAGTTATAGACAGAGAGAAGTAAGGATGTAACTCGTGAGATGTAACATTGAAGGAAATTAAACCCTTGTTGATATTCATATATCATATGTAACGTAGTATAATGTTATGAGTATGGTTTTAGGTTTGGTCTCACGAGAATCCAGCCACCCCTCTCACTCACATGTTTGTTTGTTCCCTCTCTCACTCACTATAACAATATTCCTACGTCTTTGCACGTTTCTTCTCAACTATATAACACAATATTTAGTCGGTGGTTCAATCTCAAGCTAACTTGCTTCCTAATGCTACCTACCTACCTACCTACCTACCTATAATAGCTTCATACTCTTATAAAATCGTTACAACACACTATTTTTTTAACCACTTTTTATTAGTTATAATTTGCTAAAACACACTTTTATAAATATTAGTATGTGTATTTAAGTAAATATTTATAGGAGTAATTAACTTACACTCACTTATATTTTTTAAAAGAAGTATTTTAGCAATATATTTTTTTTGGGCTTTCACCAAAAGGTTGAATCTGGTTCAGGGGTTAGTTCTGGCGTCAAGTGGTTCCAGCCCCCTTCCGATCGCAGTTGCGGGAATCGAACTGTGGTCTTTTCTATCAAGTTCAGCGCTAATCACCACCGAACTAACTAACGATTGGTAGTATTTTAGCAACATTTACTTTAAGCTAAAAAAAATACAGCTTTCATTAGTGAAAACTTATAAATCAACATAAAACTTTTGCATAAGCTCAAAAATAAGCTAATCCAAACGGACCCTAATTATGTCTTTTTCTCGTATCGATGTATCGGTATCGTGTCGCGTATCTGAGCTTCATAGCTATTATTTCTTTATGTATATATTATTTATGTATAAATTATTTCTAAAACAAAAGATAAAGTAAAATAATTTTCAAAATGTCATCTTTAACCTATAATTTCATATATAAATAGAGGTAATTGCTCGTTAATGGAAGGTAAACGGGCAACAAGCTGCGCCGCTAACCTTTTTTGGATGGTAAAATTAATCCTTTTAAATACAACATCTTGAGACCTAGGAGACATCACATTACTATGCATGACTCTTTGAACTCTTTTTAAAACATTCACGGCCTTTGGTGCTAAAAAACCAAAAGTGTCAAATTTAAAAGATATAAATACATGTTGATTTTCGAAACACGCTCTCTCATGTTTGACCACTTTACTTGAAGCAGCTTTGATGGCCGCCTGTCCTACAGTAAAATCCTCAGTCGTCAATGCCATGATTGGAGAAACCCCAATCAAATATACACATGCATGTTTCCCTCCTACCCAGTCGTACGCCAAAACTATATCTATGAACTATTTTTATAAGTTATCTTAAAAAATATGAAAAAATAAACTAAAAAATTATAATCATGTTACATGTTGTTCTCATAAATTTCACCAAACAGTATCACTAAGTACTTATATCATTAGTATATAAGACAGATACATCAATCCAAAGAAGTTCAATGTTAATTAAAATAAGTTTAATCTAAATTGTTTGTTGTCTTGACTGATCAACTCAATATAGAAGATTATCACTTTTCCCTTAATAGCCGGCAATAAGAGACCTGTCCAGCGTCCACACTAGTACTTATGTTTGAAACTTTAATTTCTTTTTTATCAACCTCAAGTTTTTAGAAAAATGGAACTTTGATAATTTTGAATTTGACCGCAGTAACTAAAATTTAACTAAAAATAATTTCCAACAGGATCGAACTCAAATTCTTATCATAGTCACACAATTCGTTGGTTTGTGTGAGAACCGCGTACCAATTCGTACGTACCGGTTCGTGGGACGTTTTCGAATTGGTTCCCACAAATTCGTGCAAAATTCGTTAGGAAACACGTACCGAATTCGAACAAAAAATGATTAAAACAAAATCTTAAAAACTGCATTGAAAAGTGGAAAAGGGCTGGGCCACTTAACCGACCAATACATTGCACTATTGCATGTAATTTAATACTTCAATAAGTGCAAAAGTATTTAAAATAAAACTTTAAAAACTGTATTGGGAACTGATATAATGCATAAAGCAATCTACCAGGTGGCCCTACTGAGTTGCACTCATGGACTGAAATAATCAGTTAACAACACTACTTTATTTATAGCCAAATAACCTCTCCATGTTTCTCAACCCCACCGATGTGGGACTTGCACTTTTCTTTATATTTACAAAATACAAACTTCATACATTGTTTTGCATATTTTCATTGCTGCATATTTTAATAGCGTACCGATTAGTGTACCGACTATGTATACCCCTCACGTACCGAATTCTTTGAAAGCAGCGTACCACGTACCCGAACCCGTACCGCGTACCGAAACGAATTGCGAACCGTGTGACTATGATTCTTATAATTTATTTTGAAGGGAACACATTAGTAATTTGAGTTTAATACTTTGGTCGTTTGGAACTTTGTTTTGGCATTCATTATCAGTTTAATCTGGTTCGGGGGTCAATTATAACATAAAGTGGTTTCAGCATCCTGCCGATTGCAGTTTCGAGAAATCGAACCGTGATTCTCCCTACTAAATTCAGTATCAATCAACATTGAACCAACTAAGGATGGTCGTTTGGAACTTTAATTTTGCATATAATAATCTCAAAGTAAAAGTGTCACTTTATTATTGTTGAACTTTAAATTAGCGATCTCCTGGTTCCCAGAAAGGTATTCTGTTGTATCAACTAAGCTAGAACAAGACAAACAAGTAAATTGCTAATCACAACCGTTAAATTCATAGATTGGGTATCTTTGCAGTTACGAGCGTTTTCATAACTGTACTTCCTTCCTTATGTCAGATTCAAATATAGAAACAGACATCAAACAGAGTGGATTCAATCAATTTTCTTCTTTTAATTTTAATAATACTTGTACACCAAAAGAAACTAAGGTTTATGTGTAGTCTATTCTACTAGTACTTGTTTGTTTTTAATACTTTAAAAAAAAAAAAGACTATAATAAAAAAAAATCTGAGTCTTTTAGTTCAATTAATTAATCAACTTACCCTTTGTAACTGAACAAAACTTTTATAGGGTTTGTACTATTCTTGCTCAATCTGCTGTTTATTAATTTAAGTGGCAAATAAAGGGTTGTGGTTTAATGGAGATGGGCCATGTGTCCATATGTACTAGGATTGACTACTTAGGTTACACATTTACACATTCACATTGTTCAAATATGAAGTGATCGATTAGTTGAGTCGAGCTCAATTTACGGATCCAGATTTTCTGCAGTAGCTTCTTAATGCAATTATGCATAATAGGCAATTTCAGCACTGATTTATGACTAGGTGGTTCTAATTCATACATTGTTGATTTGATTTGACAAATTAACACAAATTTTATCTCATTTATTTGTTTTTTATCAAACGATTTATAACAATTACTGCATTGATGCATTAACGGTAAGGAATTCAATCCCCTCAATACATAATAGACAATCTGAAATTGTTTGTACGGTGAGAATGATAAACTAAACATACAATCCAAGCAATACATGCGTAATCGGCGGTAATGCAGTTATTATACAACACTTGACTATTTCATTTATCTTAGTCACTTATAGGGGCGGACCTGGACCGATGTGGCTAAAATTTTTAGGCACTACTCGGAAAATAAACTTCATCCTGATAATTTTAGTTAAACAACAAACAATATATGGAATTACTACTAATAAAACATATATGTCCAAATTAGGTACATCAACAAAACCGAAAATTTCTATTAAAAAATAGAAATCAACAAACTAGCAAATTATATAAAAAAAATCACTAATTTTCTATTTGCAAAAAATAAATGACTATAACTTATTGAATATACGTTAAATCATGCATATTACTATTATTTGATAATTCGCAAGATTCTACGTTGGACCAAAATATATAGAACCCAAACTTATACCAGCTTATAGTTTATTTTGATAAATTAATTCAATTAGCTTATAACTTATTAATTTTTATTCCAATTTTATCAATATCATCTTACGTGAAAAAATTAAACCTATTGTTTTATGTCAGTTCATATTTTTTTTTTTGGGTATAAGCCAATTCATATTTATACAGTAGTTCAATCATTAATTTTACCTAATACTATAAATTCAATTAGTTATCTAGGAGTATTATTTTTTTACAAGCAAAGTCAAAGTTGATTATTATAAAATTAAATTATATAACTGAAAATAATACACTATGTTAACCAAGAACTTGAAATCATCAATAATAGACTATAAACTAATATTTGCACACCAACTATGAATTAGTCTAAGTGGTAAGGTTTTTGTTCCTCTTAAGCATGTGTACCCAAAAAATCTAATATTTACAGTCATCAATAATAAACTCTAAATTAATATTTGCATAAATACTTAAACTAATATGTACCAAAAAATTTACGGTTATCAATAATAAACTCTAAACTAATATTTACATTAATATTTATATAAATATGTATACAAAATAATTTAAAATAATTTATAAAATTATTTTATTTTTTTTTAGAAAAAATATGGACTGAGTTGGTGTGACTATATGCCTCACACATGTCCCCCCTGAATTTCCACTTACCTTTTATATTGTATAATGTACATAATATTAATCACTCATATTCTAAATTTATGTTTGAAATATATTCATAAAGTTATTCTTATGTGTCGTTTGAATAAAATCAAATGATTGAAATCACACAAATGCATTTGTCAAGAACTATTCAAACTACACAAAGTATAGTAAATATTCACTATTTTTCTTTTTTTCAATCCAAATGCTATGTAGTATCTTCGCACTATTTAACAAGACTGATATTTATTAGTGATCTGATTCATGGTTCAACTGATTAAACCACACTCCTAAAGTCGGATTGAGAATCTCTACAGTTGAAAACAACACAGTTTCAAATCTCAACCATTAAATACAAATTAGATAGATTAAATTAAAATAGTTTTAAATTACTCCAAACAATATCAGGCGTTCGATTTAGATCAAATTGTCCTAATCTATTACAACATCCCACGGTATCAGGACGAAATCAATTCCCCTAAAGTTTAATATAGTATGAATGTTCTAAAAATGTTGGCCAAAATTGAGCATGAGTTAATTAATTAAGTGCAATCAACCAAAGCTAAATAGATCATGATAATGTGGTTTAAGCAAAAATTAAAGGGATATTAAAAAAAAAAAAAAAAAAGATGACACACGTGTGAGGTTTTTGTTTGAGGCTTTGCTTTGATGATGGAATGGAAAGTAAAGTTAAAGAGAGGTGCAGTTAATCTTTGGTTGAAAAGGGACGTATCAAGGAAAGAAAATAGACACGGTGTTGGCAGTGTACAGAGCACCCAGTTCTGTTGTACTGCTGTCTGTTTTTGTGTTGTTGTTCCCCTTTACTGTCTTCCTTCCTTCTACCATCCCTCCTCAGTCCTCACTACTCATTCTTTCTTATATAGCTGGTTCCAATTCTAGCTTATATTCTATTGTTATTAATATCATCATGTAGGTTATGTACCATCCTCAATTATTAAATCCTTTACTTTTCAATTTTCATTCTTTACTTCTTTATAATGTTTTGCCTCACTTTTATTATTGTTCGATACACATTTTATTTTAATATGTATTGGTACATCTGTTGAAGTGGATATGATATATCGGTACATCTTATTTTGTCTCACTTTATAATGTTTATTAATTTTTTTATATTAAATCATATTTATAAACTTATCTGAATTATTCACTTCAATGATATATCGGTACATATGCAAATAAGATGTTTTTCCAAAGGTTCACATTTTATAACACTAGGTTGCAGGTAAGACAGAGTTTGTTAATTAATGCTAGTTTTTAATTTTATAGAGAACAAACTATGGCTTTTAATTGAATACTACTTAAGAAATAGTATGGGCTACACTCTATTGTTAATTAATATATTCCTCAGACTTTTTCCTTTACAAATTGATAGAATTGTGTTAATGTACTCTGAGAAGTTGGATTAGATTATATGCGTTTGTTTTATGAAAATTAATTTTAAATGAATAGTTTTTTTTTTTTTTAAATTGATTTTAGTTTTATGTTTTAGTGAGTTTAGGTAAAACTATTAATTTACTTTTGAATATGTTGATATGAAAGTGAGTTAAATGATAAATATGTCTTGAGGCAAAAACTCATCTTTAAGTTAGAATATTTTAGAGACAAAATTAAGTGGGTGTTCGTTTTAGATTGAGAAAATTGATATTGTTTTAAAAGAAACCATAGACTTCTTTTTCAGAGATTTTTTTAAAAAAATGCATGAAGTTAATAATTTGCTTGTTTACTATCATAAATTTGTTTAAAAATTTGAAACTCGTACGCTAAATATCTTGTTTTTAGAAGAAAAAAAAAATAGATGTAGTTTTTATTAATAAACGTTAATAAATAGTTTTTAAAAAAACTTAAACAAACACTATTATAGTTTTTATTTTTAATCTTAAACAAATACTATTAAAATGATAAAATTAATTTTTATTTTTAAGAAGAATTTTTTTTATCTTTCTAAGAGTTTAATTTCATAATTTCAAAGTGTCGTATAATTGAATCTTGTCGGAAACAATTGTAAGATAACAATTAGTTGTAAGATATATGGTCATTAGCTAATGTCACTTGAATTAACTTTGAAATGAAATTTGTAAAACAACGAGCAAACATGATAGCTTATACCCTGGCAACGAGGATCATGTCTTGGATTAGTCATTATACTAGTTTTGAAGCGATTTCTCTTTGTATTTAATTTCTTTGATGAATAATATAAGTTAAAAGTGTTTGATAAAAAAAAATAATTATAGGTTTTTTCTTGAAAAAATTCATAACAAACTTACCCAAACTCTAATAAAAAACACCAAAGATACAAGAATTGGGAGGACATTTTTAAGTGCTGTTTGGTACCTACCTTTTTATGAGCTAGTAACCAAAACCAATTGTAAGAACAATAGTACCGATAATGAAGGTAATAAAGTGATTATAGTTTTGGTCCGCAATGTTTGTGACTAAGAATGTTTGAATTATATGCAAAGCACAAGTGTCAAAATCCACGTTTATATGTAACTTAAAAGAGAAAGAAAGGACATGCATATGTGACGAAAAAGTTTGTTAAACATGTCCCAGCTGAGAAAGGAAAGTTATGTGTACTAATCACGCAATACAAAACAACAAACAACAATATTACTAGCTAGTGCCACTAGCTATAAGTTACAAATTTGAACTGCATCATGTGCATGGAACTTGATTAACAACTATTGTAACAGTCATCTTAGACCCTAATACACAATTCCACACTCATTTGAGAATCCGAATTTTAGAGTAAGCCATTTAATTAAATGAGTTGTTTCAATTTTTGGAATAAACAATAAGATTATGAAATTTCTACGGACTTATTGAACACATTCACGCACTATAACATTTTTTACTTTAGGCCACTACTCTTTCAAGATCAATTTTAATTATTTTTTAAAATAATCAAAATATTTATTATAGGAACTTTTAATATAGATTAGACGGTCACAGAACCCTTGACTAGCTAATAAACGCGTGTAATTAGTGACTACAAAAAATCCGTGTTTAAACAATAATTTTAGTGTGTACATATTTTAGGTGCTGTCATTATAATCCTTAAATATACAAAGCTCAATAAAAAAAATATTCCTCAAGTATATCTCCCTTAATAATTTCATGAAGAAAGAAAAAAAAATATTTAAAGATTCTAAAAAGTAACATAAATCTAGGATGTGTTTGATTTGCTAAAAACTAGGGAACTGGACAGGACAACTTTTGTTGTACCCTGTTTGATTTAGAAACTGATTATGGTACTGAACAAAATAGGCAGTAAGAAACAGAACAAAAACAATAATTTTTATTTCTCACTAAACCACAGGACAACTTTTTATTCTATCTTGTATTGTTCTGTTCAGTACTTACTGTTTTGCAAATCAAACACACATTATAACACTTAAAAACATATGAAAGCACTTAAATAGGGATGAATGTTGTTTGTCTATTATTGCAAAACAACACATTTTGTCACCATAAGCAATTACAACTATTAATTTTAAACTGGAAAATTTAAATTATATTCAATAAAATTAAGTAAAAGTAATTTCAACTGTCCATTTAAATCAAACAATTTTACGTATCTAGTTTGACCCTTACCGCATCGGTGTTGATTGTTTGGAGGTGATCTGCGAGCTAAGACATATCTACCTGGTTTTTCAGTCTACTGTTGTCCCATCAACTTGACTCACGAAGATGTTTTTGGATTTCTGGTGGGCAAGACACTTTTGATTTAAGTTCGGGAGTTAGTGTCTAGTGGCGTTTTGCTGGGTTGGGTTGATGTATTCTCTGGTGGTCTGAAAGTTGAGGGGTGTATTTCTAAGAATGGGATTAGAAGTTGACCTCTATAAGATAGTGTTTGTTTTGGTATTTCATTGGTTTTCCGCATATATACGGCACCTTTATTTTGTAGTTCATATTTACCGATCTTTATTCAAAGACCATTTTTATTAATAATATATTTGTCGTTAAAATAAAAATCTGCTGTTACAATGGGAAATAAATTTCCTCTAAATAGTTATTTAGTTTTTAATCTAGATTTTGTGTCTAATACTAGTTAGTTTTGTTGTAGTGGTGGATCACTTCATACTGACACAACTGTTTTGGATGATCTATGGTGCCATCTGTACCCCACTCTCTCTGTCTGTATCTATATATCTCTCTCTTCTTCCATATCCCATATATACACAATTATGTCTACAACACACAACACACAACACACAACACACACATGCAGCTTTCTTTATTCCATTAGATCTGAAAAAGACTACTTACCCAACTTCACATACAAACTTCTCATCACACCCTCTTTCATGAGAATCACAAGTTTAACAAACAAACAAAAAAAAAAACTCAACAACATCACCATGCATGAAACCATTCAATTTCTCAATATCTTTTGCCTCTTCTAAAAGAAACTAAAAAACCAAAACAAAAATATTGCAACTTTTTTCCACCCCATTAGGCTAAAGTTTCTTATTTTACACCCCCAACTCTCTCTCTCTCTCTCAAAAGAAAAAAAACTATGTCACCTGATGAAACAAAAACCTCAAAATCTCCAAAAGAAAACAACATCAACCAACAAGGTTCTTCTGTTGGTGGTAGAAAAACATCTTCATCATCTTCAACTTCAACAACAAAACCACCACATGAACAAAACATGAAGTGTCCAAGATGTGATTCACCAAACACAAAATTCTGCTACTACAACAACTACAGTTTAACACAACCAAGACATTTCTGCAAAACATGTAGAAGATATTGGACAAAAGGTGGAGCTTTACGCAACGTTCCGATCGGTGGTGGATGTAGAAAAAACAAGAAAATGAAATCATCTTCATCATCAAGACTTTCTTGTGATAATTCAAAAGATTCTGCTTCTTCTTCTGACCTTGTTGGTGGTTTAAAATTTCTTCATTCTCTTTCTTCTCCTTCCATGGATTTTCATCTTGGTACTGGTTGTTTACCTTTTCCAAGGCTTCAACTTCAACAAAATCATCATAATCTTTCTCCAATATTTAACCATTTTTCATCTTTTGGAGAAAATTCTTCTGCTATGAATCATAACAATAATAATTACCCTGCTTCTTCAAATTCTGTTGCTGCTTCTGCTATGAATTTTCCATTTTCAATTGGTGTTGGTAATAATAATTATAATGGTGCAATTCAAGGTATGAGTTCAATGAATATTCAGAGTAACGTTGCTTCTTCTATTGAGTCATTGAGTTCTATGAACCAAGACTTGCACTGGAAGCTACAGCAACAGAGATTATCTATGTTGTTTGGTGGTGGAGAAAATCAGCAGAAGGAAAATAATCAGACAGAGAAACCATTGCAGCCTATTTTGTTTCAGAATCTTGAGGTTACAAAGCAGCAAGATGGTGGAAATTTTTCTGTTGGAAATTCAAGAAGAGAAAGTATAAATGGTGGAGATACACCAACTGAGTGGTTTTTTGGTAATTCTTATGGTTCTGTTGCTGCTACACCAACTGCTAGTGGTGGTGGTGGTGGTGGACATGATAGTGGAAGCAACTGGAATGGTGGTGGTGGTGGTGGTGTTCATGGTTGGAATGATGTGCAGCAACAATATAGTGCTTTGCCCTAGTTTGAGGGAAGATTGAGTTTCAGGAGGGGTGAGTGCATGTTTGGAATCACAGCGATCGTTGTCAGGATCACGACGAGTCATTGCGAATACAAATTGGAGACTAAGTAAGAGGTAGAGATTTTTCTAGAAATTACAATTAGGAAGAAATTAATTAATAGGCCAACTTTGATATTTGAATCAAATTTCTTTAGGAATATGTTTAGTTATTATGTAATGGTGTTTAGTTTACATTGGCCCTTTAAAAGAAAACATATATGTAATGTAACATATGGGAAAATTAAGACTATAATCTTTTGTCATATAAATTTACTACCAAGCCTCATGTGTTCATTCATATTATATATATGTCCTTTAGTTTAGTATATATGTTAATTAATTTTCTACTTTCAAAATTCTTATTCTTACTCAATATTAATTTTAGATAATACTACAGTACATAATTTCTTGTGCCCTACAATTTTTTTTTTGTTTATGTGGATCCTCCTCCATTATTAATTGTTGCCTTTATTATCAGTCCTACATAAAAGTGAAAGCAAAATTTGGTGCTTTTTCTTTACATGTACTCTATACCATATATGAAATTGAATAGGATAACCCCACAATTTTAAATTGCGGTTTCAATCATACTTGCACGGCAAGAAAATGCCTATGCAACCTGCAATTGTTACCGCAATTTCAATTTTTTAAAACTCAATTGTATTTTGCCAGTATTTATAGCAATTTTTTAATAAATAGTATTGAAAATACTTCAACCTTTACTTAGGTCTAAACTCAGCGTCATAGCGTAAAACACTTATCCACAATATATTAAGATTTGAATGGAAACTGGACATCGGATTTCCTACAGTTACAGTAGGGTGCTATAATTAATTTCGGCCGTCCGATCTCTAATTTACAGCTAAGATCATTTAGCTTTATAAATTGTATTTAAAATCTAAACCGTCCATCCTCAAATCAACGGTCACGATTAATTAGAGCATATGAAACTGTGTTAACTTTTAATTACAGTAATTAGTAATTTGTTGAAGACTATAGAATTTTTGAAGGCACACTAGTTGGTACTAGGGTAGAGTGTAGTGAAGGTAATAATTTTACCGTTTTCACTAGTAGTCACAGTCACAGTCACAGCATAGATAGTATTGGGATCTGTGAAGGATAGATTTGGAGTGTTGTGAATTGAAGTGAAGCAGAGAGAGAGAAGAATTGAAAGTGATATACTATCTTTGATTTGTTTTATGCTATAGAAAAGAAAGAGAAGAAAAATATTAAGATATTGTGAAGTTTGAGTAGTAGCAATAGCAATAGCAATAGCAATAGCATGTCTGTTACTGTATCTATGAGAGAAGTGAGTCTCTGAGCAATGCAAGTAAGCAATAGAACACAAAACGCGCAGTGGCTGGGCGTAGATTTCGCTGCTTGCCCTCTAATTAGCCCTGCACTATATATTATCAAGCTCTGTTTATAGCCCTGCTGCTCTATTCTCTCTCTTCTTCTTGCAGTGTGTGTGGTGCTGTCTGATAAAGTGAATTCAATGAATGAAACACTGTCAACATATATAATTATTATTTCAATATATCAGACACGTAGTATGCTATGCATTTGGTGAAATCTTAAGTGTGACTGATTTATTTTACATTGATTATTATCGATAAGAGTAATTTAATTTATATCAATGAATCGGAATTGGATTTTTTGCCGTGCAGTTACAGCTCTCAACCGTCTGATTTTATTTTCAACCGATAGTTGAGATAATTTTATTGTATGATTTGACTGTACAACTTAAAACGTTCAATTTCAAATCAGTAGCTAATATTCACTCCGCATGAAACAACATGAAATGTCTACTATAGGCACAATCTTGATCCCAATGAATCTATAGTAATTTCTCCCGGCCATAAACATAAGGAAAAGTTAGATTAACAAAATTGATATAGTACTCTCATTCTCTCGTTACCAAATATACTATTATAAAATAAAGTTAGATTAACAAAAATTGATATATTTTATCCAACTTTTTTATATATTTAAAATTTGAAGTAATAATTATATATTCTCATTAATATTGTAGAAAGGTTTGGATAATTTATTTTTTTTACAAAGGCTTGAATAATTTTAGTTCCCTATTTTATTTCATTGGCAATTTTCAATTGTCTATGTTTAATTCCACAATATTATTTATCGTCTCAATTTTCTAAATATCTTACTTTTTTAATCTCTGTTTTAAATTTTTTATTATGTGCCAAGCAGATATTTATGTGTCAAATAAATTGATAACGTGAAAACCAGTTGGAAATTCACTTAGATAGTGATTCAATATTAAGGTTTAGTTATTTTTACATATAAAAGATTTATTTCACCTGTGCATATTAAATAAAATCTCATTTTTGTTGAAGGGAAAAAAAAAAGTTTATAATAAGTGTTGGAAAACTAGCCCTAATTAACATGTGTTGATTTCTGTCTAAATAACTAAAGTCTATTTAAAAAATTGACATTTTTTAATAAATATTTTTCAATTTCTTGAATTTAGAGATTGAATCTTAGACTAAAAAAATACATACAAATATATCTATGAGTATCACTTATGTTTTGTTCATCCGTACTATTTGCATGTCACCGATTAATTAATATCGATTTCTCATTGGAGCAGTGTGTGATGTGCAGAGAGAGTTAAAAAGCAAAGCAGTGAGTGAGGATTATTACTTTTGTTGCTTGTTTGTCGTCTTTATTCTTCACTTTCATTGTTAGCTCGAAAGAACTTAGACCCCACAAATGCGTCAAACATTTGCATTATTATATGCTACCTCTTTACTCATTCATTCCTCACATTTATCTATTCACATATTTTTTCATGCAATCTTCTTTTTGTTTAAAACTCAAATTTACCCATATACTTGTACAGTTTAATTAATGAACATCTACCAAGAATATAATAAATTTTTACCCACCGTTAAAAAGAATTAAATTTAGTCACAAAATTAGTTCAATATCATATTTTTTTTCTTATTTTTTTTCATCAAATAGTTTAATAACTAATAATGTTCACGTAGACATATTTTCTCTCTAATTAACTTCATGTTGTGTCCTACTATAATATGTAATTATTTTTTATTAGCCTTGTGATTCTATAATATATATATATATATATATATATATATATTGTGACAAGTAACAACTAAGTATTTATAGAAGTTAAATTTAACTACGTAAGCAGCAATGTGTTACTTTGGCTCATATATATCTCCTATAAAAAATAATTACGTTGGTATATAGTAAAAAACAAATTGCAAATTAAGTTTCAAAGATTACACTTTTCCGTCAAATTTAAATATAGATATAAATCATATTTTCCATCAAAATTTTGTCACATTTTAAGTTTGTCTAATATATTAACCTCTAAAAGAAGTCCAAAATAAACTCTTACTATTTTTAGTAAATTTGATAAAATTTTAAATATCTTTACAATTTAATTATTATAAAATTATTTTTTCCTAAAACCTGTAAAAAGTTAACTTTGGATAATTTTTTTTTTTGTCAAATAATCTAATTATTAGAATTTCACCTTTTAAGGTGAATAAATAGGATATCCGGAGTGCATATATAATAAAATATCTTTATCAATTGAGATAAACTCATGCGCGTAACAACTATAAAATCATGTTCAAATTTGCGTAAAAATATACGACCAAACAATATCAACATTTTAGCAATTGAGTTGAGATAAAACTTGTCGACATACTTTTGTGTTTCTATATGTCATATGCGTGTGTTTAAATTTGTTGGAGGGTTGTTCAAATGACTCACATGAGTCATGCAAGATATGGAGTTAAACAGAAAACGAAAAGGAAATAGTGACTTACAATTTGAAGAACATGAAGTTGCGTGATTAACGTGAGTTAGAGACAGACACTTTTGTTGTTGGATTGGTTGTGTTTGAGTGTGTGAAAACCGTCATTTTACAACTTCCATATAGTAGCTAGTACTGCAAGAACCTCATGACATACATATACGAGAACAAAATCTATACTCCATCCAAATTATATTTTTCATCATTCTCATTCGTTCCTTATCCTACGCCGAAAACTTTGGCCCCCACTTCACTTTAATCACTCGATAGTTTCTTCCACTAACCAAATATATGCAATCATATGTATCATAAAGGAAGACATGACGCCACCTATACAACGACCAGCAAATGTTTTAGGACGAAAAATCTGCATTTTTTTTGTTACGAAAACGAAAAATCTGCCTTTGATTTCTAGTAAGAATAACTTTAGTTAAATTTATTTATCTGATAATTAAATTCTAAATTATCGGGAAGGGCCTGAAATCACTTAAAGTTGGCCCTCAAACCAAATTAAATTGATAGTGAAATTTTTTTCTAAATTATCGGAATTTCTCCTACAAAAAATCAGAGAATTAATACTAAAAAATATATATACATGCTGACATGCAATCATATCATATGTATAACCAAAAATATAAAGGAAGACATGATGCCACATATGCAAAGATCAACAAATTTTCTTAGATCACTCGACAACTTTATAGTTCATGTTCATGGATTTATAATTATTTGATTTAAACATATATTTAGTTCTTATAATTTGAGCAGTGCGCGGTTATTATCGGATTGTTTTAAACACTTTGGAGATTCGGTTATATTTTTAAAAATCGGTATATATATATATATATATATATATATATATATATATATATATATATATATATATATATAGGCAGGGATCAAATTACACCGGTGTAACATTTGAGTAATGTTACACCGCTCAATAACGCTTTAACGAATTCAAATTTTACAAAATCCACCGTTGGATTGAAACCTTATATCAAATAGATCATGTATGTTGAGTTTTACAAAATTCTAAAATCATTTGACATGTTTTTGAGACACATCAAAATTAACGGTTTATGCGTTTTTATTGAATACCGTTAATCTTGATGTGTCTCAAAAACATGTCAAACGATTTTAAATTTTTATAAAATTCAACATAGATGATCTATATGATATAAAATTTTAATCCAACGGTGGATTTTGTAAAATTTGTATTCGTTAAAGCGTTATTGAGCGGTGTAACATTACTCAAATGTTACACCGGTGTAATTTGATCCCTCCCCTATATATATATATATGACATATCATATGAGAATGATGAGAATGAATCTGAACCATTGGATTAAAAGCAAGGGTTGAGATTAAAACATTTAATTAAAGCAATAATGTAGCTGATTTTCACATAATTGTTCTACTTCAACTGCACTGCCGCGGCCGTTCATTCTAACCCCAATTCACCATTGCTGAGGATGCTAGCTATTAACAAATTCAATATCTCCCACTTTAAAACATATCACATTCATGCTCATAGTTGCTGGGCAAAAATTCTTATATAGAAGGAAATAGAACACTACAAAAAACAACACTTGTTCTTATTATGTCTATAGTTCTTCGAAATTGATTCAATTTCTCAGGATACAAAAGTAATCCCTAAAAGATTGTAATTAAAAGTGATTAGAAGTAATCCTTCATATCAATTTTATACCTTTCTCATCAATTTTAAACACATAATCTCTACATCCCAAAAACAAATCCCTAAATCTCAAAAAGATCGAAATTAGAAGATTAAAATCGAAAATATTAAAAGATTACGTAGAACAAGAAGAGAAAGAAGGGAAGGTAGAGAGGGAGAGAGTGAGAGAAGGGAAGGACGAGAGGGAGAGATGCAGCACCAGAATAGAAGCCTGTAGAATTGAGGGAATGGAAACGCAAAGGACAGAGAGAGAAAGATGCAGGTAGGTTATGTGAAAATCAGCTACATTATTGCTTTAATTAATTTTTTTAATCTCAACCCTTGCTTTTAATTCAATGGCTCAGATTCATTCTCATATAAAGATATCATTCTCATATGATATGTCATATATATATATATATATATATATATATATATATATATATATATATATATATATATATATATATATATATATATATAGGGTCAGGATCAAATGACACCAAGGTGTCAAACTTAGTAACATGACACCTCCGATAATTCTTTATCGGATAATCGTATTACAAAATCAACCGTTGGATTCAAAGCTATTATTATATAGATCATGTCTATAAAATTTAACAACAATCGGAAATCATTTGATATGTCAATGAGATGCATAAAAATCAACGTCTTACAAAACTTCGTCAAAACCGTTAATTTTTATCCTTCTCTTTAACCCATCAAATGGTTTCCGATTGATATTAAATTTTATAGACATGATCTATATAATAATAGCTTTGAATCCAACGGTTGATTTTGTAATACGATTATCCGATAAAGAATTATCGGAGGTGTCATGTTACTAAGTTTGACACCTTGGTGTCATTTGATCCTGACCCATATATATATATATATATATATATATGGTTAATTGAGTTATCTACTTACAATATATTAAAAGTAACTACTATTAAAATACCAAATTTATCCAATCAAGTTTAATAATATTTCAGAGTTTATGCCATTAAATGTAATTTTAACTCTAAACTAAACAAAAAGATACAAAACAAAAATAGGAAGAAAAAAAAAAGATAAGCATAAATAAATCTTCCCATAAAAATAGCATGGAAACAACCTCTTAAAAAAAATATTAATCAAATATAATTAACAAAACAAATTAATTAAAAAAAAATTACGCATAAAAATAGATCAAAAATCAATATAAAATATACACATAAAAAATAGTGCAAACTTTACTTTTTAATGAAAAAATAGTATTTTTTTTTATAATGAATGATAACTCAATCTAACATATAATAACTTATATATAAAAAATAAAAATAGAATAACCTAATAAAAGAAGATACTTATTTATGAACTTAAAAATAAAAGAACATAAAAATGGAAATAAAAACACAATGAACCCATTTGGATTGACTTATTATAAGTTTTATAAGGTAGTTTATGAAAAAAGTTTATAAAGATATAAAATTTTTGTTGGTGAAAACTTATGAATAAACATGCGTAAACAAAACTTACAAATTTACACGGGACAATTGCTTTAATAAAAAAATTTAATCATACACGGGACAATTGATTTAATAAAAAAAGGAATTGAATAATAAATATCTATTAATTTTAATTTATTACACACATGAACCCATTTGGATTGACTTATTATAAGTTTTATAAGGTAGTTTATGAAAAAAGTTTATAAAGATATAATTTTTGTTAGTGAAAATTTATGAATTAACATGCGCAAAAAAGCTTACGAATTAATACGAGACAATTGCTTTAATAATTTTTTTTAATCATACACGGGACAATTGATTTAATAAAAAAGAGGAATTGAATAATAAATATTTATTAATTTTAATTTATTACACCAAAATCATACACGGGACAATTGCTTTAATCAAGAAATATTAATTTAATAAATTTTACAAGAATGAGCACAATGACGTCGCTTATATTTTAATAATATTTTATATCATTTTTTTAAATATTTTATTCTAAATTAATTTTATACTTTAGTATAACATCAATCTTAAATACAAAAAAAAAAAAAAATCAATGGACATAAACTTTCACAAATAGTTTTTTTTTAAACAAAGAAGAATGAATTCTCATCAATAATAAATATTAAAAAAAAAACACAAGACAAAAATATTTATCAGTAATACATAAAAGGAATTGAATCCAAAATTCATACACGGGACAATTACTTTAATCAACAAAATTTAATCATACACGGGATAGTTGCTTTAATAAAAAAAGGAATTGAATAATAAATATTTGTTATTATTAATTATAATTTATTACACAAAAATCATACACGGGACAAATACTTTAATAAAAAAATTATTAATTTAATAAATTTTACAAAAAATACATAATGACTTAATTTATATTTTAACAATATTTTATTAATAAAAGTCAATAGATCCGTGCGATGCACGGGTCTCAAAACTAGTATATTTAAATTGTTGTAAAATATATTTTCAAAACTTTTATAAATTCGAATTTTAATTTGAGAACTCAAAATTTAAAAACCTTGTATTATGGCCTAAATTACATAGACCTATACATAGTCGGTTCTCGTAACAGTCTCTCTAGATTCTTTTACAGAGAGTTTTCACTCTTTCCTTCTTTTTATTTGGAGACAAGAATCGAACATTTGACCAAAATTTTATGGGCGCATTTAACAGATATGTCCTTAAAGCCTCTTCAATAGTGGCATGTTAAACGGGGTCCTTCAATGTTTCAAAAAGAAGAAAAAAAAAGGGGGTCCATATTACCAGTTCACCTTGAAATATAGCACTCATTTACATATAATATGCCTATAAAATTAAGAATAACAAGAAGATGAAAGAATGAGATAAATTATTAGTAGTGTAATATTTTAAATGATCACAATTTATAGGTAGAGAAAATTAAAATCCAAATTTCCTTCCAAAAGAAAATCCAAATTAAACTATGAAAATAAAACAGTAGCAAGACAGTTATGGTTCAGAAAAAGAAAAACATTTAACGTCATACATGCATAACTCAATCGATAATTTTTTTGAAATTGTATGTTCGGACGCCGTGACCAAAGTTTTCAATAATTATTGTCATTTTATATGTCTACTCAAAATAAATACAAATAGTTATTTACCAAGAATTTGGAAGACAAGGTTTTTTTTCAAAACATCAAGGTTCCATGTGCGGAAGACTAATTTACCTGATTAGGGGGATCAGGTATTTATCAGGTATGCCACACTTTATTAGTGATGAAAATCTTTATGGTATATAAGACTGTATATGAACGTTAAAATGTACTTTTATCCCAAAGATTCTTTTACATGTTAATTTCAACATATTTTGAAAATTGTGGGACAACTGAGTATATAACTCATAATACAGTAAAATGTTAACACCTTTCCCAAAAATGAGAGTGATAAATGTAAATATATCTAGTCACTTTAGAGTAGTCAAAATAAGGGAATAGATGGAGGTTACAAAACAATACTACCACAACCCATATTACAATTTTTGAGATAGTGTATATAACCTGTATTCAATATGACACAATCATGACTGCGTATATTGTATTTTCTAGACAAAATAAATTCAAATCACACTTTCATCATAAGAGAAGGTGGAAATTCTACCTAAAAATTACACACAAATAATATCCAATGTCAATTGTTGTTACATGAGAAATTTTTCTCCTATCTTGACCATATTTTCTTCTTACTGTCCCTCTCTTTAACTCCTTGAGCCTGATCTCTGCTTGTGCTAGCTCTCTTATGAGACAAAGGAGCTTGACTAGCAACGGCAGTCGGTTTTGTTGTTATCTTACCGGTCCTTAAAATTTTAGGTGGTGGATCGGATTTCCTTGTGATTTTTCTATCGCGTAAAGAGGACGATGGCAAGAGAAAATGGTTCTCAATTTCGTTGCTTCTGAGATGCCTTTTGTTTCTAATCTGATGAGTAGAATCATTCCCTTTTATCAAAACAGAGTCTTGACTTATTTGGCGGTTTACCGAGTTTGAACTACATAAAATGCGAGTCTCAATCTCGTTTGGACATTCATCACTTGTGCGGCTTTTACCTATGTCAGGTGTGGCGGCCATCTTTACGGCTTCAACATAACAATGAGTTTGCTTCCACTGTTGCTCTCGCTCTTTGTATTTCTCCTCTAGTTCCTTCATCTGCCATGACATATTACAACATGAATTATTTTAATCAATATAATTAAAATAAATGAAACAACCCACTAAAAAAAATTAAACAACTCACTGAACAGAAGAAAATTGTAAAAGTAAAACATAGTACTCCTCGTTTCAGTGTATGGAGGGAGTTAGATATATTAGACTGTTATTAAGTGACTGTTATCAAGCATTTCAAATGTATTGTGCAACAGAAACAAATTAGTACCTGTTGTTTAAGCAAGGTTTCTGAGTTCTGCTCCTGCTCTTTCAGTTTTCTCTCAAGCTCCTTGATCTGAAGAATAAAATGCAATGAAGTAAAAAAAGAGGTCACTGAAAATATTCATTTAACAAACATGCAGAATGTCGTACTATAGGAGCAACTCTAGCCATTGACAACCTTATCTTTTAAGAAGGAAGATTCAGACTCAGACCCTTGCAACTGATCTTTCAGCTTTTTCTCTAGATCCCAAACCTGAATGATGTACAAAAATTGGCTCAACTTTTTTTCGGACTAGACTGATTGTTCGATCAAACAAGAAAAGGTAAACTTCTCCCTGATATATTCATCTTATGATGATGCATGTTCTTAATGCCAAGTTTTTTACAAGAATAAAGAATTAGAGAAGAGTGGAGGAAGCAGTTTTCCAAATATGTTACAAACCTTCTGTTGGAAATTTGCAGTCTCCGACTGCAGCTGTTCTTTTATTTTTTTCTCGAGCTCTTTGACCTTCAGAAGATGCAAGTGTCTGGTTAGACAAAATGTCGAATGACCCAATAACCAAAGCAAAGAACCTACGCTATATTTGTTTGTAATTATAACTTCAAACAATGGCTATCATTTTTAAAACCAAAACCATGCTACACAACCAATGTTACTAAGAAATATATAGATGAGCCACATGTCAATCTTGAATAGAAAGCAACCTTTTGTTGGAGAGTACAGCAGGTTTCTTCTTTTCCCTTCAACTTTTCACATAATTGAGAAATTTGTTTCTCTGATTGATTTTGCGTGGATGTTTTGAGCTCAATCTGGCCTTCAAGTTCTTTAATCTTTTCTTGTAAATTTTTGTGGACATGATCCTTTCCTTTGGCCTTATTCTCAATGATTTGCAAACTTTCTTCTAGTTTTTTCATAGATTCATCTTTACTTCTGCACTCACTCCGTGCTTTCTCAAGCTATGCCAAAGTGGAAAAGGAAAAAATTATAAATTGTTTATAAAGTTTGGTGAAATAAATTTAATATGTTCAAGTAAGGATCAGCAGTCTACCATTGCTTTTGTCTTTTGAAGTTCACTAGTATCAATTTGCTTCTTAACAGGACCTAACTCAACACCCCTCACTCTGGTTGCAAAATTAAGTGAGCTCAGAGTCTCACCTACATCCTGATCTGATGGACTTATTTGTACAAACATTAAAGTTTTTGAGTCACCTCCTGCAATAAAGTATGGAACAAACTTTACCAATATAATCCTAGAGAAACCAGATCCCAAAAATGAAAAACAAAACACAAAGAAAGCTGAAATAGCTAGACATACCGAGTGAGTCTTGGAGTAAATGCGTCAATTTAGAGTTCCTGAAATATTCAAAAGAATATAGTATCATTGAAGCTTTCATTTACATATCAAGATGGGTAACAGTAAAGTGAATGGTAGTGATACCTATATGGAATGTGACTACTTTTGGCTGCTAAAGAGGATATCACATCTCCAAGAGCAGAAAGAGATCGATTGATATTTTGTGCTTCCTTAAGTCGCTCCCCTTGCACATCAGTCTTTGCAAGTCTCTCGCTACCAGCCAAATCCACAAGCCAAAGCTTGCTCTTGGTACACTCGCCATTCATCAAATTTTTAGCCTTTACCATTATACACAGCATGCTGAACAACAAGAAACAAGTGATCATTGGCAAGTATAGAAAAAGAAAAGCTGACATTGATGTAGAGGTCCTAGACATGAAATTGTAAAGAAATAGGGGAAAAAAGACATAAGCTTGGTACCAGTGAGATCGACTGCTGTGCTCATTAACGTTATTACTTCCAACTGCTCTAGCATTGCTTCCAGCCTGCAGTACATTCCACACATCACATATGTTGTCAACCTTGGCTTCTACAACACCAGGGACATGGTGATATCCTTCAGAGTTTTGTTTTATCTCCAACCTGATCACAATTTCAAGATAATTCATTTCAGCTTACTAGAGTTTCCTACTTAGACTAGTACTATTGCACATTCTAGCATGCTTGACACAAAGCTTTACTGTCTAAACCAAACTGACTCACAGATGAGATGTCAATGGCAAACCCAACAAAGATTACCTTTTTGATGTAGGCCCAGTAGCCAATAAATCTCTTATTTGTTCATTATAAACCTCAAGCACGCTAACAGATATGTCGTATGAAAATGTTTCACTCCTCTCCTTACTAACTCTAAACAAGTGCTCAAGAGTCCTGTAATTGACTCCTCTATTCTGCTCGGTTCCTTCCATGGTAAATGTTTTTCCTGTTCCTGTTTGTCCGTAAGCAAAGATGCAAACGTTGTAGCCATCCAACACAGAGATTACCATCGGTGATGCATCAGCAAAAACATCAACTGTTCAAAAAAAAACATTGTCTTTTAGGAAACATCCAATTGTTTAAATAATAATAATCATGAACTAATTATGACATCAACGATTAATGATAATCAAGCAAATACAGTTCTTGTATTACACTTTGCCCTTACCTTGATCATCTTTTGGTGTATAAACCCTGTCAAATCTGAATTTTTTTGTGGAGCCAGTTGTCAAAATTCCAAGGCATCCATCCTTTGATGCATCGAAATCCACTACTGTTGTACACCCAGCTGACATTTCACCCTTATTCAATGGTCGACAACGGCAGAAAACCCGAATGTTCCCTATGTATTCATAACAGAAGCACCAAAGAATTTAATGTCTTTGACTTTCAATTATTCTTTTCATTTGGAAACACAGTCTGCTTATACTATGTAAATAAGTAAACATGATAATATACCTTTAGCCTCTTGAACTTCATTGAAGAGCTTCTTTCTCTGTGTCATCTCTTCATAGTATTTCACTTTGAGATCTTCACACTGCTTAACTGCATAAAATAATTGTAGGCCATTAACACCATTCATACTATTTCAAAACTCAAAAAGAAGTACAACTTTTCAGTCTTAACTAACAAAAATGGAGATTGAATAATGTAACTGAAGCATACCCAATTCTTGAACTGCAAAAACCATCTTATTTAATTCAGGGATTGAATCGACACACTCATGTGCTTCAAAGGAAAGCCGAGATTGTTCACTCCTCATCACCTGAAAATCAAATTTAGTGCTGATATTATTAATGTGTTCCTGAGAAGTGAGAGAGAAAAAAAATAGTAGCTTTAAACATCGCTCTTTGTCATTTACCTTTACTTTTTCCTGTAAACTAGTAATTGCTTCTGCCCATTTCTTCTTATCAAGTTCGTACCTGTGAGAAATACTCCTCAGGTTCTCAGCTTGTTTCTCCACAGTTTGTTCTGACAGAGAAATTATTGACAATAAAATTAGGAATAATTTGACATGGGACAAAAACATTTGAAGTTTAAAAAGATGAAGATGTGTGGTGTCACTTTTTACAGCCATAAGCTGTGCATAGCAAATGAAAAAATCATATCTTTAAGTTCCTACATATACATGATGACAAATCTCATTAACCAAGTTGAGAAAGTTCTGTATAAGACTGATTTCCATACTTTCGGTGGAAGACCCTGAAAAACATACCAGTAGTGAGTGACTTAAATGTGACTTGATCAAGCTCCATCTGGATCATTTCCATTCTCCTACTTGTTTCAGTTAATGACATCCATGCCTCATAGCATTCTTTTGCCTTGAGCTCGCACTGCACAGTGAGCTCCTTTATCTTATTCTCATACTTCACTGTAGATTTTGTCTTCATATCTTTCATCTGAAACAATCCAATAAAAGCAGATAAAAGAAAATGTTGTGAGCTTATGATACTTTACACTTCAAACAGTCACATATCAACTAGTTTGCACCTCTAACCTGTGATGAAGGAATTTCAATCAGCGCAGCACAGTCGTTACATTTAATGAAATCACTCGTCACCGGAGAAACTGTCGTCGCTCTCCTAATGCAAATCCCACTAACAACTGGGCTTCCATTTATACTTTCAAATCTTATGACTAAAACACCGTCATCCTTCACAGTGACCCTATAATCAATCATCTGTAGTGGCTTGTTGACTCCAACAACTGCATAGATATCCAATTCGGATAAAGCCTGCCATATATCATTTCAGTTAAAAAACGAGTTTCTCAAATGTTAAATCATAACAAAAAAAAGTCTAGTTTGTGTGAACAAGCTTGCCTTTTCTTCTTGTATGTATACGTCGAACACCCTAATTCCTTTTGGCCCATTTACATTAATAATCTCCACAAAATGAAGGTCAACAACATAGTACCCAGGAGAAAGGTTATCAATTCTATAACAAAAACTTCCCACCCGAGCTGATTGATATATAGACGGGTAATCTCCACCTTCCACTATCGGATCATTAGTGCAAAAAACATTGCCACCGTCAAAAAAAGTGTCACCCAGAAACTTAACTCCGCCAGCTTCTTCATTAAACGCTTCCCCACCCGCATTTACAAACATGACACACTCCTCTGCTTCAAAATACATACATTAGAATTAAACACTTAATTCAACAAATTAATACATAAATATTAGTCTTAACTTTAAGTACTTTCATAATTCTTGGAATATTTTTGTGAGCTTAAATTAAAGTTACATTTTTTAAACTACCTGAATTTACAATTTATGAAAACCTAAACCAGAACTCTAAAACCCCAATTAACCCTACTTTACTTATAATTGCAAGCCAAGAACTTTGGAATTGATTACTAACCTGCGTTTTCATATCTTGCGGTGAATCCAGTAGGAATGAGTCTGGAAGTGGAATCACAGAGGATTGAATCGAAAATGGAGTCGTTAGAATCTTCCATAACTGAATCTTGAAGGTCTGAAATTAGGGTTTGTGTGTGATTTTGAAAATCGTTGAGTTGAATCGGATCCATGTAATTCGGCAAAGAAGAATGAAATTTGAGAAAGATTGAGAGAGAAAGCGAGGAAGTAAGATTAGAGAGTGAGTGTGGTTCAAAATTTGGATGTGAGCGGTGTGATTCTTCTTCAAATTTGAATTTCTCGTTACCGTTGATGCTTACGAATTCGGACCGTTTAACTTTTTTCCTTTTACTTTCCTATTATTACCTTTTTTGTTTTCCTTTTTTTGACTGGTTTTTTTTTTTTCATAACTTTTTACTGGTTTTCTTGCACAGGATAAGGAATAATGAATGTTTAACTTTTTATAATTTTTTTAAATTTAATTAACTCTCTTCACCCCAATAATAACTCTATTTTCTCTCTCTTATGAGTTATTGATTTTTTATTTTTTTTCTTTCAAAGGCTCGGGCTAGCCGTGAGTTATTGATCTAGTACATTTCATGCGTTAATTATATTTTCCTTCTTCTGTCCCAAAAGAAATGGATTTGATCTCATTTTAGTCTTAGTGACTGTTTGGTTCGGCGTTCAGCAGCCATGGACGTGCGTTTGGAACATGAAACATGATTTTATGGTGTAGGAAGGATGTTTGGCAATCAATTAAGAACGTGATTCTACCTTTCAAAATCAATTCTAGTTGAAGCTGCCTTTTGTAGCTTCTGCGTTAGCAAAATCAAATCTATCCTACTCATTTGCCAATTTTCCTGATTTACCCATTTTCTTCATGGCGTTTTACAGCTTCATTATTTTGCTACAGTACCTATATCAAGGTTAGAGATAAGGAACTGGGCTTAAGTGACCTGTGTATTTATTTCATTTATTGCTAAGTCCAAAGCCTCGTCCTTTATCAAAACAAAATTATTATTTAACTTTTTTTTTTTTGAGAAAAAAATTTATTATTTTTTACTTAATATTTGTTTGTTACTCCCAAAAAATTGTTTGTATTTATCAACCAATGGATAATATTTCTATTTATTAATTTTAAAAATTAAATAAAAATTATTTAAAACATAATACAAGAAAGATTTCAATAATTAATTAAAATTGAGTAAAAAATTATCTATACACATATGTTAAAACCCATTTTAGTCATTTACACACTCAAAAACAATTTTGACACAAAATATCCAAACAACATCTTCATGCAAATCAATTTTGTTATCAATGTATCCAAACATAAATCACTTTACATTCAACTCACTTTTATTCAAAATCAATTCTCCAAAATCAATTCAATCAAAATCAATTCTAGTCACCACTAAACCAAACATACACTTAATCATACTTCCTTCTTTTGTCCATTATTCTAAGCAGGTTATGACAAATATCCAACTCGTTAATAACACAAATTTGTGATCTTCTTATAAGAATATCTTACATATAATAGAGAAAGAAAAAAAAAAAATGAACTGATTTCATGAACTATGGTGCAAATAAATGAACTGCTGCACAAGAAAAAATAAATAAAAACTCATAAAAGAGAGATGAAGATACGCAAGAAAGAGAGAGAGAGAGAAAATAGAGTTTTTGTTGGAGTGAAGAGAGAGAATGTAATGCATTAATTAAAGAGAAATGTTGAATCAAGCGAACAAACGCATCACGAACCGTTCGCGAATGATGTGGCGCGCTATTATTTAATTTAATTAACTCTATTCTTTTTTCTTTTTTTTCACCAACGGTTGAATCTGGTTCGGGGGTCAGTTCTGGCATCAAGTGGTTCCAGCCCCCTCCCGATCGCAGTTGCAGGGAATCGAACCGTGGTCCTCCCTACTAAGTTCAGTGTCAATCACCACTGAACCAACTAACGATTGGTTATTTCCTTTTTTTGTTTTAACAAAATTAATAATTCAGTATCACTTTTTCTTTCTAACCTCCTTTCAACTTCTACCCCCAACTACACCCATCCTTCTTCTCTCTACAACTTTCCCTTTGTTCTTCTTCCAAATTAATCTCTCTCAAACTCTTGTACCCAGATGAGACCTATTTTCATCAGAGGTGAATTTTAAAGTGGGGTTTTGAAAATGAAGATTTTGATAACAAATTGGTTTTGAAAATTCTTTGTTTTGAAGCACGTTCCGTGGAGATGATTGGGGAAATGGGTTGGTTTTAAAAGAGATGCAAAAACCTTGATAAGTTGCTCCACAATTGTAATTCTTATTCTTGTTTTGTTCAATGTTTATGTGTTCAACAAATTGATCTCAAAACATATAGGACTCTATGGTGTTCTATCGAAACATGCAGAAAGGGTTCTGCTAGCATTTCTTTTCTAATTGCAGTTCTAATGATTTGCTAACTTGAATTTCTTTTACCTATGAAGTATGAACCTTGAAAACAATCATCTTTTTTAGGTGGCTATGAAATTTAGAGGGCTTTCAAGTTTTTCTGGAATTTTTTTACAAATTTTGTTTTCTTCAGTTAACAATTTGACTTTTTTTTGTCTTTTTGTTGTTAGTCTAGCGGTGTTCAATAATCTATATAAAAGACACTAAAAGAACAATTTTAGTGGCAAAAATGTGGCAAACGGTTAACTAGAAAAGTGAACAAGCAATTCGTGAGATATTTGTGAAAAGTTATTCGCTGTATATAGCATAACTCTTAATGAAATTTCAAAAAATCATAAAATGTGAAGCATTCATTGTTCCTTATCACGTGCAATCTTGCACATGTTAGAAAAACTCTTTAAACTAAGTACTTTCTTCAGACTTTATTATAATTATGATTTATTTGGTTTTATAAATCATGGATGTTTGATTGTTTTAAGTTTTGAATGGTCGTCTAGTTAGTTTATATTTTGATTTTCTTGAATGGTTTTTTATTTTATTTTTTTTTACAAATTTTTATGATATTTTTGCGAATTTATCAACAAAAAAAAATTAAAATTTTATTGACGGGGCACTCCCGCCAACCCGTCACCTGCCATGAAAAGGGGCGGGGCGAGATTTTCAACCCACCACCACTAGTTAGCCCGCCCCACTCCGTCCCTTTTTAGACGGGTTAATGGCGGGGCAGGGCGGAATGACTTGTTTTGTCATCCCTATACTAAAGTGACACGAACTAGTAAAAGTAACACGCACTATGAAAAATGACAAACAATAATGTACATAATTATTATAAAGCTTATCACTAAGTGGTCCCCATCTGACTCAGATGTGATAAGGTAACATTGTACAATTTTGTCTACATTGTGACGTGTAGCTTTGTACTGGCAGCATCCTTGTCTTCTTGTGCCGACGATTTTTCTTGGTAGTTTTTACAATTATGCCCTTTATAATACTGCGAAAAAATTCTACAGCATTTGATCAGTGCATTCTTAATGCATTTTATTCTATCTTGTGCTACAACAATTACATGATTTCTCCCTTTATTTCTAGTAATTTTCTTGTGTTTCCTAAGTTCGGTCCAGTTATGCTTTTATTTTATTTTCGTTATTTATTTCATGAATAAACGGTATTTTGACACCTTCTCATTCTACAAATCATAACTTGAGCTTCGAGTATCGGATTGAGGCGCGGGAATATGCGTTGGAAAGCTGAGACAAAGTTCTACAACGTTCATGTTGAAGACAGAAGCTAATTTTGAGCGCAAAGGAGTCATATATTTTCGTTAATATTTGTGACTTAGCAACTTAATTTCGGTGAAACTTTTCATTTTTCAGCCCAACTCTTTTTTAGGCCTGTTTCCTTGTATTATAAAAACGAAAATGGCAGTAGAGCCTAATCATATTTTGCATTCACGAAATAGAAAAGATACACAATGATCAGCTTGCTCATGGAGAACTAATCAGCAAGTAGGGATGGCAACGGGTGCCCACGGGTGCGGGTTTGACACAACTCAAACCCACACCCGAAATATCGGGTGGCACCCGAACCCAAACCCCAAGTCTATTTGGGTGGCAAAAACATAATTAACACTCAGACCCACACCCGTTGGGTTTGAGTTTTTTCACCCAAAGCATGAACACACAAAATTCAACAACATTAATTAATATTGAAACACAAATTTCCACAAGCATTCCAGCAAGGTTCTCAAAGAAATTAAATTACAACTTTTCATCCAAGTTTGGTAACATTACAATTAAAATTAAGGTCTTTAACATGGTAACATTATAATTAAAATTAAGTTCTACAATAGTACAATTAAATTAAAACTTTCCAAAAGCAACATGGTAACTTATGTGATTTTACACTTATATATACTTAGGGGTACTTATGGAATTTCATGTATAAGCGGGTGTGGTTTCGGGTTTCGGGTGCGGGTTTGAGTAATTTTTCGCTATTTGCGCTAGGTAATTTTTCATACTCTTCCTTGAGCTGGTCAACTCTTGCTTCAAGATTTTTTATTGCATTGATGTCTTTCTCTTTTGCAGGCTTTCTTGAGTAGCTGTATACAACCATTGTTGAATCTTCATAAACAATTTTGTATTTGTTTTGAGAAAATAATCTTGATACTCTACTACGGTCTGGCAAGTGCACCAGTCTGTCGTCGAGTAATAATTCACACTCTACTGAGTAGAATGAGTTCGTATCCACAAGGATTGTGCCAAAGCAACTAATTTACTTTAGGAACTATGAGTTGCCTCCGCTTTATAAGTTGGGATAGTTTTAAATTCAAGAAACAGTGAATATAGACTAGAAAAGAGACAATTTAAGAGGATAGGTTAAGTAGTTAGAATCCCTCCCTTATTCCTGCTGGGTAGTTGGTGCTATATCGTTGACTATTCCTTTTTATTATTGACGAACTAATATAAGTAGTAATAACCGCGTACGAGAATTACCCTAATTACGAGTATAAAAAGCATTAATTAATAGAACAGGGAACCCGTGTTAGACATGTTGTCACGTCCCCACGCTAGCAATTAGACTCTAAATATGTAGTCAATTAAGATTGGTTTCAGTAGTTCTTTAGCCCTTAACCACGTGAATGGCTAAGCTATTATCTATTGATCGGGGTTAGCTGCCGGCTTTGAGGCACAATACTATGTATCACTAACCCTAAGAGTGTTGCTCTAATTGTAGCTATCAATCGGGTTACGTAATTAAAACATCGACAATAGAATAAAGAAAACTTAATAGAAAATTATATAAACTTAGTACCAATTTACATGATTCCAACATTCCTAAGGGAGTTCATCTTCTCCACCTAGCCTAAAGGAGTTTAGCTACTAATAGACATAATTAAATAACAAAAATTAAATAAATGCATACCAATAACCTTGCTACCTTGCGGAGGAAGTTACTTTTCCCATTGAAGGGGGTAAGTTCCTTCCCTAGAGCTTCTCCTCATTTGCTCCTTATAGAGAAATAGTTCTCTAAATTTCTGAATGTTTCTCACTGTTTCTGAATGAATAATAATGAGAAAAAGAGCTCTATTTATAGTTTTTCGGACTTGGGTTGCAAGGCACATCGTACTACGATGGACCCATCATACTATGATGTGTCGATTTTCTTCAAAAATATAACTGCAGATTCTGTTCTTTTCTTGTGCGCGAAGTTTTCCTCCCATCGTGCTACGATGGGTGCCATCGTGCTACGATGGAAAAATTAGGTTTTTGCTCCAATACAAAAGTTGTAGCTCTTCGTCTTAGCTTTCCAACACATGGTCACGGACCCCATTCCGATACTCGTAGCTCATGTTATGGTCCGCAGACTAAGAGTTGCACATTTTCTTCCTTTTAGCCTCTTTTTATGCATTTTCTTCGATTCTTGACTTCTTGGACAAATAGCTTCACTTCTTTATGTTTTTGCCTTGTAATTGGTCTAAAACTAATACTAAACTAATAATAAATAATACTAAATACATCATAGAAATTACTGTCATCACAACCTGATGACATTCGTCATTACATTAAAATAAGACCAATTTCAAGTGTTTTTAGAAGTATTGTAACCTAATTCATGGAGGAATAATGCACTAGTTTGAAGATATTTGCAAAGGAAGAAAGTAGAGCTACTTTTCCTGTTTCACGCTTCAGGCGAAATTTTCTGTGCCTGAGGCGGTTTTCATTCTGTTTTCACGCCTGAGGCGCAACATCCTGCGCCTGAGGTGGAAAGTCTGCAGCCTGGAGCGAAAATCCTGTGCCTGGGGCGAAATTCGCATTTATTGACCCCAGTTATAAAAGGAAGTGACAGATATGAGATCATGACTCGTTTTTGGACATTGGAAACCTAACATTGGAGAATTCTTGGAGATCTAGGAGCTTGGAGGCAAGGATTGAAGTGTGGAAACATATCAAGATCATCTTGTAAACATGCTTTCTTTCATTTCTTTGATCGTAATGTCTTTTTATACTATGTGTAACTAAATTACCATGATTGATCCTTAGGGGATTCTGATTTTTATTTCTCTTGAACCATGTGATTATCATATGTTATGATCAATGAATTACGAAGTTAGTTTCTTCAATTATTCCTTGTGCTTAATGCTTTATATGATTTGCCAATTATATAATGATTTCAATTGTTTGTTTTACTATGACGATAGGAATGAATGATCGATCTAGGAATGATTGATCAATTAACTTTCACTAAAGACATTTCGGATCGTTAATTGAGATTAAAAGGTTAAAGTTTGTAAACCTCAATTGATCATAGATGACCTAAGACATTAGGAATCGATGATCAAAGGAGAGGATTATGTTACCAAAACATTGGGCATATTCATTTGAGATTTAATCTAATCATGAAACTAAATTGAGTAATTTGTAATCATACATGAAATTACCGAGAGAAATAGTAATTAGATAAACCAAACGGATCAATCGCCTTACTTCTATTGATTTCAATCCTAAGTTATTTCCACAGTTTATGATCGAAATTTGAACCAAACAAATCCACCCCTTTTTTATATGTCAATTAATGTGTTTAAGTATGAATCAAATTCTTGTTTGAATTACAACAATCCCTGAGGATCGATAATTTTAGTACTTGACGGCTATAATTGTATACTTGCAAAGTATTCATCAAGTTTTTGGCGCCGTTGCCGGAGATTGTTGTAATTATTTGTTACTTGTTATCTTCATTATTACTTAGGATCTTCTTTGTTACTTGTTATCTTCATTATTTTTAGAAAGAAAAAAAAATTGTTCTCATTATGTGTTCTTCATTGTTCTTGTGCTACTAACTATTTTCTCTAAGTGTTGTAGCAATGAATTGGATTGAAAATAGATTGGTTGATTCCGAAGAAATTTCTATTATTCGTTATCAACTTTATCTACTAGCTTATGAGCAAAGATGGGTAAATGGAGAGCTTCAACGATTGAAGGTGAGATATGATCATCGCACCAACTATTGTGAGAAGCCTTATATTGAGGAAGAGCATGAAGTGATCAACATCCATTACAACGTTCAACTCATCAAGTTCTTGGATGAATTTTTGAAGTTCCATCAAGGTTCATTTGGTGGATTTGAAGTTGAATGTGGTAATCTTGTTACAATGGCAAATGAGTGTGAGAAATTGGTTGAGATGAGGACCAAACATCATGTTATTTGGGTAGAAGAAGAGATTTTGAAGCCCAAGAAGAACGGTATTAGAATAGTGAACCATGATGATCTCTATATGACACTTGAGTCTCAACTAATGGAGCTAGAAGAGAAAGATCATTTGCCAAAGAAACATCAACCTTCTCCAAGGTTGGAGAGTGCTCATTCCATGAGCTTATTTGTTGGAGCATGGGGGCCCTTGATTTTCTATGCGAAGTTCATGGAATTCTTACCAAACAAGAGGAAGAAGAAGGATGATGTGTTCTTCGTATCATTTAAGCCTCCCTAACATGGTGTTGATACGTCAAGCTTGAGACGTCAACAACAAGCGCTTCATGGGAGGCAACCCATGGGTCTAGTATTTCTATCCCTCTTGTTGAAATAAGTTGAATGATCTTGCATGTTGCATGATTCTTAAATTTGTCTTGTTAATTGTTGTTTAGGCACACATTTATTCTTTGGAAGATCTCAAAGTTTTGATATCATTTTTGAATTTCTTTGATATATGGTTTGTTTGGTTTTGACTTTAGGCATGAATTTGTGATGCTTGAAGTGCAACGGATTTTTGCGATGTATGGATTGAAGCACAAGCCAGGGGACATTCACATATTTGATGGCATAATGATTCGGCCTTTAAACCGTGAAGACTTGAGCCTATACACTATATTTGCATGAATATGTGAGTCCACTATCTCTCTCTTCTCTAGAACTTGCTTTCATTCTCTAAATTTATTGAGTAGTATTGATTAGCACACGAGGCAATTTTGTTGGTACCTTGAGCCTTTGTAGCCTACCTTTCATGATATATCCTTTGCTAACCCACTTTTGAGCCGTAAAAACAAATTTATTGGTTGACTGTCTTCTTAAACCTTGTTTTTTCTAAAAAAATTGTTTTCTTGGAGTTAAGTTGATTGTTTTTGTTTGTTCTTATGGCAAATGCTTAAGTTTGGGGTTGCTTTTGGAACTAGCAACAAATTAAGTTTGGGGTGGGTATACTAGAGCAATCAATGTTATGAAATTTGTTGAAAGTGAAAAAGAAAAAGAAAAAGAAATTGTGAAAAAAAAATGACTTCTTCAAAAAGATTGAAAAAGAATGGTTTATGATTGTTGATATTTGTGGAAATGAAATGCTCTCTAGTATAGCCTTGAAAATTGGAAGTTTTGTGTTGAAAATTGTGTAAAAAGTTTGTCCTTAACTTCAAATTTTTAACTCACTTCCCAAAAACATCCACCTTACCTCAAGCCCCATTATCACCTTGAAAGTCCTCTAATGTGTATGTTTCATATGCTATTTGATTTATCTTTAGAGTGCTTGCAAGCTTATGGTAGAAGAGTTAGGTATGTGTTGATTGAGTGATTAGCCTACTATATAATTGAGTGAAGGTGAGTGGTGTGAAGTGATCATTGATTATTGAATATTGTGAATGCTTCCTTGGTGTTGTGTGATTAAAGTCATTGTAGGAAAATGTTGCATGAAAGGCTTGATCAATTGAAGTGCTTGATGAAAAGATCAAATGAATTGTGTGTTGAAGTGATTTAAGAAGGTTGTCAAAATTTTGTGGTTTTTCGTTTGATAACGTGTTCCTTGAGGACAAGGAATGGAATAAGTTTGGGGTTGTGATGACATTCATCATTACATTAAAATAAGACCAATTTCAAGTGTTTTTAGAAGTATTGTAACCTAATTCATGGAGGAATAATGCACTAGTTTGAAGATATTTGCAAAGGAAGAAAGTAGAGCTACTTTTCCTGTTTCACGCCTCAGGCGAAATTTTCTGTGCCTGAGGCGATTTTCATTCTGTTTTCACGCCTGAGGCGCAACATCCTACGCCTGAGGCGGAAAGTCTGCAGCCTGGAGCAGAAATCCTGTGCCTGGGGCGAAATTCGCAATTATTGACCCCAGTTATAAAAGGAAGTGACAGATATGAGATCATGACTCGTTTTTGGACATTGGAAACCTAACATTGGAGAATTCTTGGAGATCTAGGAGCTTGGAGGCAAGGATTGAAGTGTGGAAACACATCAAGATCATCTTGTAAACATGCTTTCTTTCATTTCTTTGATCGTAATGTCTTTTTATACTATGTGTAACTAAATTACCATGATTGATCCTTAGGGGATTCTGATTTTTATTTCTCTTGAACCATGTGATTATCATATGTTATGATCAATGAATTACGAAGTTAGTTTCTTCAATTATTCCTTGTGCTTAATGCTTTATATGATTTGGCCAATTATATAATGATTTCAATTGTTTGTTTTACTATGACGATAGGAATGAACGATCGATCTAGGAATGATTGATCAATTAACTTTCACTTAAGACATTTTGGATCGTTAATTGAGATTAAAAGGTTAAAGTTTGTAAACCTCAATTGATCATAGATGACCTAAGACATTAGGAATCAATGATCAAAAGAGAGGATTATGTTACCAAGACATTAGGCATAATCATTTGAGATTTAATCTAATCATGAAACTAAATTGAGTAATTTGTAATCATACATGAAATTATCGAGAGAAATAGTAATTAGATGAACCAAACGGATCAATCGCCTTACTTCTATTGATTTCAATCCTAAGTTATTTCCACAGTTTATGATCGAAATTTGAACCAAACAAATCCACCCCTTTTTTATATGCCAATTATGAAGGTGTGAAAAACACAAGAAGGGGGGGTTGAATTGTGTTTTGGGTAGTTTAAAAATTCTTCTAAGTTATGAAAAACTTATCAGAGGTTGCAGCGGTTTAGGAAAACAAAACACAACTGATTAGAACGTTGAAGATAGAGAGAAAGAGAGAAAGATAGAGACAGAGATTTTATACTGGTTCCCCTTACAAACGAAGGGTACGTCCAGTCCTCTTGTACTACCAAGAGAGTTCACTATAATCACCAAAGATTACAAATGCTCAAGCAACCTTGCAAGAGACTTCCAATGCTCAAGTATACAAACAAGAGACTTCCTAATGCTCAAGCACGCATGTAAGAGACTTCCAAAACAAATAAAGATAAGAAAACAGAGTCTGAACAATTGATATGAAGATCAATGTTCAGTCACAAGTAAATACAACTTTTGATACAAGACTTAACTTAGAATCCTAATACAGAAATTCTAAGGTTCAACTAATGAATTAACAGAAGCTGAAACTTGAGTCTTGGATTTGAATATGAGTTCAAGTTGTATTTGAAGTTCTTAGTGTTCTAGGATGATTTTGACAGAATAACAGCTCTTTCGAAATTGTTCAAGTGTCGTATCCTAGAACTTCAAACTTGCTCCAATTTATAGATGAAGGTGGAGCGTGTTTGATTTGAATTTGATGCGGTGAGATTGCATCAGCTGTAGATAGTACCATTTTTAACCAAATCAGGTAACCTTGTATGCGATCAACCTTGGGGATAACGTTTTAGCCAAATCAGGTAATGAGTTCGTACAATAGTACTAACGTCACTATCTTGTGGATAAGATTGATTCCATCAGCTTTTGGAATGTCAGAGGATGATGATGATTTCCAATCATTGTTGCAGAGAATGTTCTTCTGACAAAACGGCCCTCACTGCTCTCATCAGAGTCTGATACTAGCTTCTGACGAACATAATTTGCATCTTCTGATGCCTTGAAAATCTGGTCAGAATTTGCTTTGACATATCAGAGCTTCCAATGTGCTTCTAATAAATTTAAAGAATTAACTTGTATATCTGCACACTTGGATTAAATAATTAGTACACTCTATTGTATATTAATACCTTTGTTATCATCAAAACTCAATTGGATCATGTCAGAACCTATTTTGTTCCAACAATCTCCCCCTTTTTGATTGATGACAAACCAAATATTAATTTACAATGGTTGTTGATAAAATTTATCAAGCATCTCTTAGGTTGATGAGTTTTGCAAGCTCCCCCTAAGTTCAGCAATGATTAATTAAATCAGTTTAAAAATAATTATTTGAATTTTGAACTAGACTAATACACCAGACTCTTAGAGGCTAGATTTGCAAGCTCTCCCCCTAAGTCTGATACCCATGAAAGAAAATTGCACTTTTCTTTTATGCGTACCATGTATCAGAAGTTCAAATTTCAACTAATATTTTCCTCAAAATCATATCATACGAAGACACAATTTTAATAAATAGAAAAATGGAATTTGGTTTCAGTTTAGCACTGCATAAATTAATTACGACGCTTACTCCCCCTTTTGTCATTAAGCAAAAAGATGAAACTGACAAAGGAAATTAAATGACAAGTTTGAAAAAAAAATGGTCAAGAGTAGAGTTTCAATGCAGTCAAGGTGGTTACAACTATACCAATTAAATGGTTTGTCGTGAAACCATGAACTTGTCTGGTTTGAATCCACTATATAAGGACCATCACTTTGTCATTTCACTCAACACTTCCATTTCATTGTGAAACATAACAATGGATAAGGATAGAAGAGTGATCAAAAGTAAGAAATCGCAGGAGAAGAAGAAGAAGAAAGTGAAGATTCAACAAGACTCAGAGTCTAAGAAGAAACCTCAGAAGATGAAGGCATCAACTTCTGCTCCTGTCAGAGTCAATTATCAAACAAGATCCAAGACTAAACAACAAGAGTCCTTATCCGAGTCAGAATCTGAATGGGATTCTGATTGGAAGGAATTCTTGAGTACATATGTTCCTCCTAGTGAAGAATACCCCTCTTCATAATCAATGAGATCACTTCTCATTGATCTCCCAATAAGGAAGTAAAGAGAATGTTGTGAATTCTTCCATTTCCCTTAGATTCTAATAAGCTAGATTTAGGACTAGCTGTTTTTGATGTAGAATCCAAGTGAAAAGTTGGATAAAAACTTATGTAATCAACAATTTTCAATTGAATAAACTCTTTATTTAGCTTTGAAATCTTTGTGTTGATATTTGTAAAAAAAATTTATGAAAGCATAAAATAGATTCAAAAAGTAATTAAATAGTAACCAAACACAATAAATAAACACCAAACATAGTATTTAAGCGAATAAAAATTCAGCCAGTTACAAACAAAGGACAGAACATGATAATGAATTAAAGTTAACAAGTGCATAGAATCCTAGGTTTTAAGGTTGAGGTGGTAATCTGGCATTGATGCTCTGGAGAGTAGTCATAATTGCAGCCAGCAAAGATGAATGCTCATCAATTCTTCTCTGAATATTCTCTTGATTTTCTCTGATGTTTTGAGCATATTCTGGTGCATTTCGAGCAATGTTCTCAAGTCTTGCTTGTTCAGCAGCTCTTCTAGCTTCTTCTGCTAGTCTAGCTTCCTCTCTAGCTTGAGCTTCTTGCCTTTCCTTCTCAATGCGCTCATCTTCCAACCTTTTTCTTTCCCTTTCCTCAGCTTCTAATCTTTCCCTTTCCATTTTGTCAAAAAAAAATCTTTCCCTTTCCAACCTCTCTTCCTCTTCCTTTCTAGCAATCTCATTTCTGATGTTTAGATCCCTGGTGTAAGCTTCTCTTACTGATCTGATCATATACAGCAGATTCTGTTCCATAAGGTCACACTCTTTGTTGATATGTACTGTGTCAATAGACCTGTTAGGAATGGCGCTGGACATTCTTCTAATGTTCTTGTCAACAGCTTGCAGAAAGTTTGTGATATCATCCTGGGTTTGCTCTAGGGGTTCATTCATAATTCTGGAAGGTAAATGAGGTGGAATATAAATGCAGTCCATAGAAAGATCCTGCATTAGGGTCTTGAGATGATTGGTTTGGTGAGGAGGGGTTTTCTGAAGTCCTTCTTGATTCAGAGACTCATCAATTTGTTTGAATTTTTGCTTGAGAGGTGTGGGTAAAGTACATGAGTTGTCCATATCCACATGATGTGGGGATTGATCAACAACATGTTCTTCAGGGTTAACTATTTCAATCACTGTAGGTTGTGGTGATTTTGGTTTTTCATGTTCTGGTGATTTTGGTTTTTCAGTTTCTAGCTGTGTATGTTCTGGTGGAGGTGATTGTGGGTGTGGTTCATTTTCTGGTGGAGGTAATGATTTTTCTTGAGTGGACTCTGGTTCAACATTCTCAGAGTTTGGGGTAGGTTTGAGAATTTGGCTATTATGGGGTGTGGGGGATTTTGCAGGTGGTGGTGAGGGTGTTCGATCAGAATCTTCATTCAGATTTTGAATGAGAGGTGCAGTACTTGTGGAAGCCTGTGCTGCATCAATACATATGGTATTAGCAAGAGATTCTGATGGGTTAGATAGGATGAGGTTAAACTGCTCTGAAGTTGGTTGATCCTCAGAAAGAATGTTGTCTTTCTCAGAATTAACTCCTTTTAAAATCTTATTCAGAGTGTGTTTAACTTTGATTTCAGAAGGGAATTGAAGTCTTCTGAAATAATTACTAACTGCTTTGCTGCCTCCAACAAAATTAGAAAACTTACCAGTTTCATTTCCATACAGAGTCTGTTGTTCCAGCAGATTATGAGGATCATTCCTTTTAGGAAGCTTCTTATGCATCTCATCAAATGCTGACTCATCAATACCACACTCATATCCATCCTTAGGTTCATCTTGCTTCTTGGTGAACTTGTTTATCTTTTCCAAAGCTGCTTCCAAATCAGCTTTCTCTTTCTCTTCTTCAGTGAGATCCTCCAGTATAACTTTCCTTGCCCTTGGTTTCTTTTGAGATCTTGGAGCTGTAATCTTCTGAGTCTTAGCAACCTTCTTCTCAGCAGGACTCTTAACAGCTTTCCTTTTGACAGGTTGGACTCTGGTAGGTTGCTCCAGAATCCTAGATTGTCTTACAGTCAATTTTGTAGGTTGTCCATCTCCTACATCAGCGCCTAGCTTTTTCAAAAGATCAGCATGTGCCTCTATAACTCTCTTAGCAGCACTATCACTGACATGCACAAGTCTACATTCATCAATGTCTTTCTCAGAATCTCTGATCAGCAGTGGGTGTGTTGGATGAACAATCTGATTGTTTTTCACCAGTTTCATGTACCTTAGCGTAGTGCTATTTACAAATTTAGAACTGAGTAGAAAGGAACCATATCCTGGGAGAAACGGAGTGATTGTATCCAACAAACCACACTGTGCAAACATATGACTAAGTAGCCTTGGATGTCGCACAATAGATTTGGAAGAGAGAATAGAATTGGCAAGATAATCAAAGACGAGGTCACCAATATCCACAAAGCTTCCTTTTCCAATGTGAAACGTAAACAGCTTCTGAAGATTTGAGACTTGATCAGTGCCTCCCAACTTGGTCAAAATACAGTCAATTAGAATCTTGTAGATGACTTTGCAGGTGTTGGTCCATTCAGACTTGTCCTTGGGATCAGCCTTAGGTTTGAAAATAAATTCCTCAACATCAGGACCAATCTCATCAGAGTTTCTGAGAACAAGACCACCACTGTCTATCTTCAGAGCCTCATAAATATTACATACTCTGATAGATATTCTGAATCCAGCCACAAACGACTCAATCTCTGTAGATGTGAAAGGTTTCAAACCCATTTGTTCTGGAGTTTTTCCTCGAAGTGCAGGATTTTCTTCAATCATATCTTTGATTCTCTGAACGTATACGTCTCTGTTGATAACCGTTGCTTTCATCCAAAATTCTTTTACCATCTCAGTATAAGTTGGACCATTCAGTAGATCAAAATAGTATTCCAAACCTTGTCTTTTGAACAAATTTACTACATTGGCAAATCCGTTTACTCTTAACCCATCTAAATCAACCGGATTTTCAATCGCAAGGTTTAGGTCATCATACTTGTATGGTCGTTGATCTTTAGCAAACTTAGTAGGTTTGGAGTTTGCAATGTCGATGATACAATCCCTTGGAATTATTGAAGCCATTGATGGAGTTTGGGGGTTAGGGTTTCTAAAGAGGGAGAAAGAAATCGCTCTGAGTTTTAGAAGATGAAAGTGTAGGTTGTGAGAGTGCAAAAGTGTGAATGTGAACAGTTAGTGTGTTTAAATAGAAAGTTTCGCGCAATAACAAGTACAAACACATAGGGGTAGTAGAGTATTTTTACCACAAATGGGAATTAGAAATGCTAATCATCATTAACCAACTTCTTTATCCTCTTGCACTAAGACACATGTATCAAAGGATTATTTAAATAACTGACACGTAAGTGAGGGAAAATGAAAGATTTTTTATGAAAGATTTTAACTTACGCGCCAGAACTATTTACCTTCTAAACAGATTCTGATAGTTTGTCAGAAGATGTCCTCATCACAACTTCTGATACAGAAGGTTCTGATGACTTCAGCTTCTGATTACTATTAGATTCTTACAAACACAAATTTTTCATCAGAGTCTAAGTTAATCAGAGATTTTCATCATGTTCAGATTCTTTTTGATAAAATCAAAACGTTCAACAGCTAAAGGTTTTGTACAAATATCAGCCCATTGATTTTCAGTTTCAATGAACTTGAGATCAATTACTCCTTTTTGAACATAGTCTCTGATAAAATGATGTTTAATCTCAATGTGCTTAGCTCTTGAATGTAAAATAGGGTTTTTAGAGAGATGAATAGCTGCAGTATTATCACAATATAAAGGAATATTGTTACTGCTTATTTGATAATCTTCCAATTGATATTTCATCCAAAGTAGTTGTGTACAACATTTAGCTGCTGATATGTATTCAGCTTCTGCTGTTGACATAGCTATGGTGGTTTGCCTTTTACTAGCCCATGAAATTAAATTCTCACCAATGAACTGACAGTTACCACTGGTGGATTTTCTTTCAATTCTATCACCAGCATAGTCAGCATCACAGAATCCAATCAGTTTGTAATCATTGGATTTCTGATACAGTAATCCAATGTTACAAGTAGCTTTCAAATACCTGAAAATCCTTTTCACTGCTGTGAAGTGGGATTCTCTGGGATCTGATTGAAATCTTGCACACAAGCATACACTGAATAGAATATCAGGTCTTGATGCAGTTAGATAAAGAAGAGATCCAATCATACCTCGGTAGAGCTTCTGATCAACTTTTCCTTCTGATTCTTCTTTGCTTAAGCTTGATGTGGGATGCATTGGAGTGTTCATGGGTTTGCAATCTTCCAAATTGAATTTCTTCAGAAGATCTTTTATATATTTTGATTGATGAATGAAGGTTCCTTTCTTTGTTTGATTTTTCTGAATTCCAAGAAAGAACTTCAATTCTCCCATCATGCTCATCTCAAATTCATCCTGCATAAGCTTAGAAAAATTCTTGCACAGAGTGGCATTAGTTGATCCAAAAATGATATCATCAACATAAATTTGAATAATTAAAATGTCTTTCTTTAATGTCTTTCTAAATAGTGTATTGTCAACTTGTCCTTTTTTCAAAACCATTGTTGACTAAGAAAGTACTCAGTCTCTCATACCAAGCTCTGGGAGCTTGTCTTAGTCCATAGAGTGATTTCTTTAGTCTAAACACATGATCTGGATTTGCTAAGCCCTCAAATCCAGGAGGTTGTTTGACATATACTTCTTCAGAAATGACACTATTAAGAAATGCACTTTTAAAATCCATTTGATAAAGAGTGATATCATTATTAACTGCATAAGATAAAAGTAACCTGATTGCTTCCAGTCTTGCTACTGGAGCATAGGTTTCAGTGAAGTCAATTCCTTCTTGTTGACTATATCCTTGTGCAACAAGTCTTGCTTTATTTCTTGTAACTTCACCTTGCTCATTCAATTTGTTTCTGTATACCAATTTTGTTCCAATAATGTTCTTGTGCTCGGGTTTGGGTACCAGATCCCATACATCATTTCTCTTGAATTGATTTAACTCTTCTTCCACAGCAACTATCCAAGCATCATCTGAGAGAACTTCATTTGTTGTCTTTGGTTCAATCAAGAATACTAATCCAAACAATGATTCTTCATCTCTGAAGTTTGACCTTGTTTTTCTTGGACTATTCTTGTTTCCTAGGATAAGCTCTTCAGGATGTGATGATTTGTACTTGAAAGTATTTCTTGGAATCTCTGTTGCTTCAGAATTATCATCATTTGTTTGATGTTCTTGAGCAGCATCAGAAGGTGTAACTTCTTGTACTTCAGAGTCTTCTACAGGTTCTATGTAATTATCATACTCTGGAGCTTCATCTTCTGATTCATCAGATCCTGACAAATCTTTAACAGGCTCTGACTTTTTATCATCAGGCTCCTTATCATCAAACTTTACGTGCATTGATTCTTCCACTGTATTAGTTTCAGAATTATACACTCTGTATGACTTAGAGCGTTCAGAGTATCCAATGAAGATACCCTTACAGGCTTTAGAGTCAAATTTCTTAAGATGGACTTTGTTATTCAGAATGTAACATGTACAACCAAATTGATGAAAATAAGAAATATTGGGTTTTCTTCCCTTAAAGAGTTCATATGTTGTTTTGTTCAAAATAGGTCTTATATAGATTCTATTCTGAATATAACAAGCAGTGTTAACAGCTTCTGCCCAAAAGAATTTTGCTAAATTATTTTCATGCATCATGGTGCGTGACATTTCTTGTAAAGATCTATTCTTTCTTTCTACAACTCCATTTTGTTGTGGAGTTCTAGGAGAAGAGAATTCATGGAGAATTCCATGTTCTTCACAAAATTTTTCAAAAAGTTCATTTTCAAACTCACCACCATGATCACTTCCTACTTTTAAAATCTTGGAATCCTTTTCATTTTGAATTTGGGTGCAGAAGATGCTAAACACTTCATATGTATCATCTTTATTTCTCAGAAATTTAACCCAAGTCCATCTACTATAATCATCTACAATGACTAATCCATATTTCTTACCATTGATTGAAGCAGTGCTAACTGGTCCAAAAAGATCAATGTGTAAGAGTTCTAAGGGTCTTGTAGAAGAGACAATGTTTTTGTTTTTGAAAGAACTTTTGACAATTTTTCCTTTTTGACAGGAACCACAAAGTGAGTCTGAGTGATATTTTACTTTTGGAAGGCCTCTGACAAGATTATCCTTGCTAAGCTTAGAAATTAATCTCCAGTTAGCATGACCCAATCTTTTGTGCCAGACCCATTTTTCATCACTCAGTGTCAAGAGACAAAGCACTTGTTGTTCCATTAAATCAGAGAAATTGACTTTGTACACATTGCCTTTTCTATTTCCCTTAAAAACAACAGATTGATCAGAGTTTCTGATTACAGTACATGAATCCTTATTAAATATAACATCATAATTACTATCACACAATTGACTTATGCTAAGTAGGTTATGATGTAGTCCATCTACTAACCAAACATCAGAAATTGAAAAAGAAGAATTACCAACTGTACCTATACCAATGATCTTTCCCTTCTGGTTGCCACCAAACCCTACTGTTCCTCCCTCTTGCTGATTCAGGGTGTGGAACAAGAGCTTGTCTCCTGTCATGTGACGTGAGCAGCCAGAGTCCAGATACCATGAGCTTTCTTTTCTTCTTTGGGTGCATACCTGCAGCATACATTATTTCAGATTTTGGTACCCATACTCTGATGGGTCCTTTTTGGTTAGTTTTGAGAATCTTATTCTGCTTGTTAGAATACTCAGAAGATCTGGAGTCAACAGAGCCTTTAGAAAAATGTTTAAGCTTATGTTGTCTCTGAGACTTTCCTCTTGAGTGTGTCAGAGAACCAGTTACCAAGTTTGCTTTAGAAGTACTAGTGCCCCGCTTATCAACAGGCTTTGGTACTTTGACAGCTTTAACTTGAGTAGACATGGGTACTGATGTGAGGGGAACCTGGGTTTTAGAAGACTTAGGTTCAGAAGATGAGTCATCTTCTGATACCTTATCTTGTGGTTCCAAGCTCACAAGAGTACCAGACACAGTTAGAGGTTCTGATGTACCCTTAGTAAAGTTTGAATAAGATTCTGATGGTGACTTGCTCAACAAGACAGGTTTACATGATTTTCCCACATTAGGACATGTAAGAGAACCAAATCCTTGCCTTTTGTAATAGTTGCTAAGTCCACCATGAATTACGGAAGTTACCCTAGTTTTATCTATGTTATGGTGAACAAACTCTTGAAGAGAGATTTCATACTCGTCATAAGGTTTGTGACATGTTCTACATCCAGTCTCAAGCACCTTAATTGTTTTAAGAGATTTTTGATAGTTTGCTTGAGTCTGGGTGAGATTTTCATTGAGTAGCTTCATTTTTTGTTTGCAAAAATCTAGCTCACTCAACTTTTCCATGCACTTCACCATTGCATCTTTCAAAGCTTTGGTCATTTGAGTACTAGACATTTTAGATATTACCTCATCAATATCGTCCGTGTCAGACTCTGAATCACTGTCATGGTCTGATTCACCAGTGGCCATAAGCGCTAGGTTTGCTTCCTCAGAGTCTTCATCCTCAGATAGTTCATTGATATCCTCCCATGTTGCCATCAGACTCTTCTTGGCTTTGTTCTTGATTGTACTCTTTCTTCCTTTACCCTTGGAGTTGAGTTCAGGACAATCAGCCATGAAGTGTCCAGGCTTATGACAATTGAAACAATTTTTTGTGTCATCCTTCTTCTCTTTGCTGGTGTTGTTTCTTGATCCAGATCCTCTGCCTTGAAAATTTTTGCCCTTCCTTAGTGACCACTTTTGAAAATTTTTGGACAAGAGTGCAAAGAAATCATCATCTGATCCTTCTTCTTGATTATCTACAAAAGATTCCTCTGCTTCAGATTCTACAACTTTGGCTTTCAGAGCCTTAGATGAAACTGAAATAGATGGCAAGGCCAACGATATTAGTTTCTTCTGAGGCTCATCAGAAGATAGTTCAATCTCATGACTCATGAGTGAACTTATCAATTCCTCCAAGCCAAGTTTGTCCAAATCCTTAGCTTCTTGAATAGCTGTTACCTTAGGCCTCCACCTTGAAGGTAAGCTTCTCAAAATCTTTCTTACATGATCAGAAGTTGTGTAGCTTCTCTTTAGAACTTGGAGACCAGCCACTAGAATTTTGAACCTTGAATACATGGATTCAATATTCTCATCATCCTTCATTCTAAAGAGTTCGTACTGTTGGATCAGAAGAGTAGTCTTTGCCTCTTGAACCTGTTTATTTCCTTCATATGTGGAACACAAGGAATCATAGATGCTCTTGGCAGTAGATTTGTCTGTGATCTTGAGGTATTCATCATGAGTTATACATTAAATGAGAAGATCCTTGACTTTGTGATGTTTCTTGTAAAGCTTCTTGTCTGTAGGAGTGAACTTCTTTCTTTCTTCAATAGATAACCTTCCCTTTTCATCAAGTCCTTGGAAGGTTACCCCTTCTTCAACTAAGTCCTAAAGCTCATCATCTAAACCAATAAGATGACTGTAGATTCTATCTTTCCACCAGGAAAAGTTAGATGCATCTCCATTGAACTTTGGTGCTTTGTTGCTTGTCTTATTGTCTTCAACATCATAGTCATGAGAAACTGCTTTCATGCTACCACTTGGAGTTTCAGTCATAGTGTTTTTCAACAGGAAAACTGTCTCACTGTTAGGTGATTAAAAACAGAACCGGGCTCTTGATGCCAATTGAAGGTGTGAAAAACACAAGAAGGGGGGGTTAAATTGTGTTTTTGGTAGTTTAAAAATTCTTCTAAGTTATGAAAAACTTATCAGAGGTTGCAGCGATTTAGAAAAACAAAACACAATTGATTAGAACGTTGAAGATAGAGAGAAAGAGAGAAAGATAGAGACAGAGATTTAATACTGGTTCCCCTTACAAACCAAGGGTACGTCCAGTCCTCTTGTACTACCAAGAGAGTTCACTATAATCACCAAAGATTACAAATGCTCATGCAACCTTGCACGAGACTTCCAATGCTCAAGTATACAAACAAGAGACTTCCTAATGCTCAAACACGCAGGCAAGAGACTTCCAAAACAAATAAAGATAAGAAAACAGAGTCTGAACAATTGATATGAAGATCAATGTTCAGTCACAAGTAAATACAACTTTTGATACAAGACTTAACTTAGAATCCTAATACAGAAATTCTAAGGTTCAACTAATGAATTAACAGAAGCTGAAACTTGAGTCTTGGATTTGAATATGAGTTCAAGTTGTATTTGAAGTTCTTAGTGTTCTAGGATGATTTTGACAGAATAACAGCTCTTTCGAAATTGTTCAAGTGTCGTATCCTAGAACTTCAAACTTGCTCCAATTTATAGATGAAGGTGGAGCGTGTTTGATTTGAATTTGATGCGGTGAGATTGCGCCAGCTGTAGATAGTACCATTTTTAACCAAATCAGGTAACCTTGTATGCGATCAATCTTGGGGATAACGTTTTAGCCAAATCAGGTAATGAGTTCGTACAATAGTACTAACGTCACTATCTTGTGGATAAGATTGATTCCATCAGCTTTTGGAATGTCAGAGGATGATGATGATCTCCAATCATTGTTGCAGAGAATGTTCTTCTGACAAAACGGCTCTCACTGCTCTCATCAGAGTCTGATACTAGCTTCTGACGAACATAATTTGCATCTTCTGATGCCTTGAAAATCTGGTCAGAATTTGCTTTGACATATCAGAGCTTCCAATGTGCTTCTAATAAATTTAAAGAATTAACTTGTATATCTGCACACTTGGATTAAATAATTAGTACACCCTAGTGTATATTAATACATTTGTTATCATCAAAACTCAATTGGATCATGTCAGAACCTATTTTGTTCCAGCAAATTAATGTGTTTAAGTATGAATCAAATTCTTGTTTGAATTACAACAATCCCTGAGGATCGATAATTTTACTACTTGACGGCTATAATTGTATACTTGCAAAATATTCATCACTACCCCAAACTTAAACAGTTGCTTCTCCTCAAGTAACATGCCTGCCAAGCAAAATCGTCAGTGAAACAACAAGCAAATATAGATGACAGGAATTTCACAACCTTTTGTATTTGTCAGCAATGGAACCACTGATCTTCACCTTAACGATCATGCTCAGTCAACACTTGGCCTCAAGAGACGTCAATGGTAGCAAGTCAGACAAATGTTCACGAAGAGTCCATGTACAACCTTTTCTCTCTCACATTTTCACTCAAAATTGAAAGGGTTATCTCTCAATCATCGTGTAACTTGCCATTTACAATAGGCTTGCAAGAACTCTAAGCGACCGGTCAAAGCTTAAACAAATACACATTTTTGGATAAGTAGGTTTAAAATATTAGAGTTAAGTACGACTACTCTTCCATTTTGTGTATGCAACCTTTTTCCCAAGGTACCTTTTTGCTTTGGTATCAGAGATTTAGAACCAGATGTGCCTTTGTGTGGTTCTTTTCTATCACTATTTTTGCCCTTTGGCTCTTTCTTTTTCATTTCTTTTTTTTGAAGAGACTCTTTTATTTAGGGAATTTTTTATGTTTTCCCGTCTCTTTTTAATTTTTTCTTTTGTGTAGTGATAGTTCTCTGTATACCCACCCCAAACTTAAGATGTTGCTAGTTCTATGAGCAACCCCAAACTTAGGTTGTTGCCAAGACTAGAGAACTATTTCTACCTAACTCCAAGAGAGGGTAAACTATTATTTTTCTGGTCTATGGGCTTGTAACGTGGTTTGTCACCGAAAGAAAAGGGATATTATTTTTTACGGCTCAACACTACACCATTTTTTACTTTAGGCAACGACACAATAGGCAATGGCTGAAAAAGCGTGGCCAGAAATCTGAAAGCCGTTGCGTATTCATATTCAGCCACGGTTTTATAGGCGTTGGCGAACTATAACCGTTGCGTTTTGTCATAAAATAAGCAGCACACGACAAACCGTGGCCTAAATCTCTTTTAGCAACGGTTTTGTGTTAGCTTAGACAACTTTTAAAACACCGTTGCCTATTATATTTTTTTAATTAAAAAATTAATAAAAAAATAAAATAAAAACAAGAAGACATGTTTAAAAATCAAAACACAAAGCAACGCAAAAACGCAGACAAAACCAACGATTCCCTCACTTCTTCAATCGATTCTCTCCCTTCTTCCATCCGTTCTTTCTTTTTCTTCTTCTTCTTCTTCTTCTTCTTCTTCTTCTTCTTCTTCTTCTTCTTCCCCATCGATTCCTACTGAAGTATTGCAAACCATTCCTTCCATTGATGAACGAAACCCTAATCACCCTAAAACCCAGGAATCGAAACTCGAAACAACGATTAGGGTTGTAATTGAAACAAAGATTTAAGAATGTTTGTAATCGAAACGAAGATTGAAGCTCTAATTGACGATTGAAGCTCTCTGGTTGTGATTTCTTTGGGTTTGATTGAAGCTCTCTGGTTCGCAATAAACAAACCAAAACTCTCTAAGCTCAGGTTTGTAATGAATGCTTCGCACTTGATCAATGATGTTATGAATGCTTCCATTCATCGATTAGGGTTTCAACTTTCAAATTTCGCTTTACTGTTTTTGTCATATTTGGGTTTTCATTTCTACTCTCATTTTTTTCCTCTCAGTTCCATTAGAAGAGGTTAAAGAAAAATTGAAGGATGTGGACGATAAATTGGTTTCTTCACCATCTCTTCTTGACTATGTCTTTAATATGTTTCAGATGCAAAATAAGGAGGTTAAAGGTACATCTTTTTGTGATGGGTTACACTGTTAATCACCGGGAACAAACATTAAAGGTTAGAAATAGGGTTTTTTTGTAATTCAGATCTGCTTAGTAGTTCAAGGTTGAACTTGGCTAGATATATATATCATTAGTATAGCTATATTATTGTAGATATATATTATGTTATGCTCTTGTGAGAGAACTTGCTGAGAAGTAGGTAATTTTAACTTGTTAGAGTATTACAAAATCTGAACTAGTAGTAAGTGGTTCCTTCAACCTGTTCCAATATACTCCTATAAGAGGTTAATTATAAGTATGGAAAATTATTCAATAGGCACAAATACAAATATTAGGTGTTAGGCACACTCACACAAACTAAAAAAATTAAAGAGAAAAGAAATAAAATAAAGTTGATTATGTGACTATATTATTTTTGTTTTAAATTTTTGAATTGATGTGTGTGTGCCCAAATATATTTTATTTGGGCTTGTGCCTATACAAGTCTTTCTCTAACTAGACATATAACTAAACACTGGTGAATGGGAGAATTAAAGAAAGGATGGTGAAAACAGCAGCTCTTTGTCTCAGAGGGAGAGACTGAATTTTTTTGAATTGACCAAAAAAAGGTGTTGACTTTGTCTCTTCCATGTGGTAGCTTTGACATTGATGTTGCGCGGTCAACTTTTGCACAACACAAATGTTAGTGTAGAATTTTTGGATTGTGTCTATATGGCCTATTATTGTTAGTTTGGTGGAAAATTGACTATACAGTTCTACAATTCACCTATATGTTGATTTTGTTTAGTTTGCCTTGATTAATTCTTTTGACATGTGGAATTTATGAATAGAACTTTAAGTTGGTGAGTTCTATAGTACAACTTCCATATCAGTATATTAACGTTATAGTTTCCCTCTTTATATTAAAGCTACTATACTTGGTTTTTTGTGATTGGGGGAATTCAGCAAAGTATTATTAGAAAGCATCTATAATTTGCTTGCAATATTCAATCAATGACAAGGTTGGTATAGTAGGTACTTAATTTTGTACTTTGGTTCTGGTTTAAACTTTTGTTTTGTCGTTAAACTTAATTTGATTTTACATTGATGTCGCCGCTTTTTAATGCGGTGTTTTCTACGATGGGTTTTTATCACCGTCGTGACTATTTGGAACTTCATTGTTTTTTCATTGTTTTTTTCCCACGCTATCAGGTTTTGGGAACAAATTCATTCCCTATGTTTTCCAAACCCTTGAAAGATAGATATTTTCTGTTGATTGAGGTAGCTTATGTTGCTTGTGCTTTCATATTTTGAATTTGATTGAAAAGCTTTTATATTTCAGTTGACAACATCAAGAATTTGATAAATATAAGATCCTACATATAAGATGTCCTTATACATGTATATGATTGTATATTATGTGCATGTCTTTTTACATTTCTTTTTTATTGTTGCTTCATATTTTATATTTCTGATCGTATTTTGTATGATTTATAAATATGATTGTCCTTATACATGTATATATTATGTGCATGTCTTTTTGGCACCATATTTGTGTGGAGACTTTACTAGATATGGTGCTTTAGTAATCAATATGAGTAAGTTTTAAATACAACTAGATTCCACTCATTTGTAAGCTAATTGTGGAAAGCTTGTCTTTAACCCCTAAATTACCCTGCTACTAACTATGTTGAAAATGCACTCATGATGTATGCTTTAAACAAGTTGTTGCATTGCCTCTTATGGAGACATTGGAGAAGAAGAGTATGTTCAGCTAAGGTGCCTCATAAGAATGCATTCTTTAATCAATTTCCTACAATGGCTCATGCAACAGGTTTCATTTTATGCAACTTTGAACTATTGTGTACCTTACTTTATTTACTTTGTTGCATTCTTTAATCAAGTTCCTACAATGGCTTATGCAGCAGGTTTAGTTTTTAACTTTTAAATGCCCAGATGGATGCTATGTTATATCTTAGCTTTGAATATCTTTAGATAAATTCACGACTTAAAATGAATTATAGAGATAAAAATTCAAAATTCCAACTTCAAGTTTGAACAAATTGTTTTATTAAAAAGAAAATAAGTTAGAATAAATTGTAGAAACAAAATCAATTTCACACCTTTAGAATCAATTTTATTAACATTTACATATAGCTCCATATTCAAACTTTGGTGTATTATGATGACACACATGTTATGACAAATGGAAGATTTGTATGCGTGAGACATAGGGCCATGACAAACATGATTTAATTTGGCTAACGAAAGTATATATAATTTGGCTCTCATATTGGGAAAGTTTTATATAATATAAAGCTAGTATATATGTTCTCCATTTGACCATGTCTAATGCTTGAGTCAAATTCATAGAATAACAAATGTTAATGACTACTGATTTACAATCATAACATGTGTGAAAACAATGAGAAATTTCTACGTCTGCTTGTATTCTTCTATATGCTCACATACTTCTCATTTTGTGTCTCAGCGTCTTTACTGTGTCCAGCAACAACACAGTACGCAAGGTGCAATGCGGTTCATCATCACCGAGTCTAGTGAGAGTTGGACTAAACTTGAAAATGCATGCACAAGGAGTCGGCTTAAGAGCTTCATTATCCAGGGTAGTAGACTTTCTAAATTCACAAGCATTTTCAACTCTAGGAATGATCGAGTACAAGTTAGGAATGTTGTATATTTACCTTTGAAGAGTTTAGCTTTATACTATTGTTTGTAGTGACTTTTTTTATTTAGTGAATAAAAGTGATTTTTGTATCTTAAGTAATTTAATGTATTTGTTTTAAATAAAATTGATAATCTCTGAGACACAAGAGTAAAACTAAATTTCCACTTAAAAATATGATAAATGAATGATATTGGTTTTACTTAAATGACATTGAATTAAAAGAATAGGCAACGTTTTTTTGTTCTTACAATGTGTGGCGACGATTTTTGAAGTGTGGGTAAGCGAATAGGCAACCCGATTAAATATTACATATAAAGCTTAGACAACAGCTAGCTTTAAAGCGTTGCTTAAACATATAAGCAACGGTTATTTTCCGTTGCATGTAGAAAGTCGTTGCCTGAAACAAGTACAAAAAGCGTTGCCTTTTCATATGATTGTGAATGTTTATTATATGATAAAGGCGGAGATCATGGTGGTTATGGTTTTTATTGTTTGAATGGTGATTTTGTGTTAGTGATGGTGGTGGTTGTTTTTCTTCTCTATTTTCTTTTGTTATAGGTTTGTTGATAAAAGAATGATGGTGATTAAGTGTAGTGGTGATATGGTAGTTTGGTTTGTGAGAGATTTGTGATGATGAGTGTTAGAGTTTTGTGGTTTGTGATGGAGGAGGTTTATGGGGGCTGTGATGATGTTATTGTAGAGATGATGATGTTGTGTGGTGAAGGGTAGTTTTTTTAAGAAAGAAGAAAGTGGCTCCATAGCCACTATGTTGTTGTTGTTGTTTCTTTCATTCTTCTTTGATTTTTTTATGTGTGTCCTAATTTTTTTTGAGTGTATCATTGCTTTGCCATTTATATGTGAACAAATAGGGTTTGAGAATTGAATTCTGACTATTGTGATTTTGGAAGGAAATTATGTGGCTTGAATGTGGTTTAAGAATGAATGAGAATTTTCCCTTTTGGAATTGATTTGTCATAGTTTCATGATTCTTTCCATTTACCCCTCCTTTGACTTTTTGATTTTTTTTTTGGTTGTTTTATAATTTTTAGACAAAAATAAAAACTAATAATAATAAAATAAAGAGTAGTAATAAAAACAACACAAAATAAGTGAAAAATAAAAAAGACCCAAATGGGACTTGAACACACAACCTTGAACTCAAAACTCCTTAAACGCTCTATGCACTAACAATATGATATGATAAATGAATGCGACATGGAATCTTAGGTCAAAAATTGGGGCATGACATCGCTGTCTCCCGAACTTCGCACTTCGGAGCAATCACCTTTGGTATTTGTGTGAAGGTGTGAAATTCGGCTCATCAAAATTTATAACTTATTTCGCCGCAATCTTAATTTTTTTTATAAGTTTGATAAAGGGCTATTTACAGATGAAGATGACATGCTGAATTTTTGGCATACTTTATTGAATTGAAAAACTGAATTGAAATTACTGCATTGAAAATACTTGAATTGTAAATACTGAAATATAAATACTTATCCTTAGGTTGCCTCCCAAGCTGCGCTTGTTTAGCCTCTCATTAGCTTGAGGCATTTCCTCCATTACAGAGGATAGGTTCGCATGTCTCTCTCTTCTGTAGGAGCTTTCGCCTTACCTCCTCCCTCTTTCTTGTTGCTTCTTTCATACTTTTCTGGGTTCTGTTTTTCTTTGAAGGTAGCAAAGCAGAGTCGTCCATCATCCTCTGAAGGTACTGTTTTTATAATGGATTTCCCCTTGCCTTTTGGTGGATGTTCCTTCTTCTGTTCTTTCTCAGCTCTGACCCAGTTATACTTCTTTCTCTCCTCCTTTCTCTCAGCAGCAGACTTATTCAGAGGTGGCGTATTAACCCCAAACTTAGATCTTTTGGCCACTTTTCGGTATCTACCCCATGCTTTGACCCATGTTGCTCGGATGTCCACTTCAATAGTTAGCCTCTTTAATTTTTCAGTTAGTCCTTCGGGTACCTCCTCTTCCTGAGCTGTCTCTATCTCTAGCTGCGCCATTTCATTCTCCATCTCCTCTATCTCTATTTTTACCTTTACTTCTTGAACTGGAGTCGGTGGTGTAGCTTCTTTATCCTTCCACTAGAGCATGTAGCACACTTTCCTCTTGGTTCTGGATACTTTGATGGTTCTCACTTCATCTCCGCTTCTTAGAGTCAATTCAGCAAGCTCCACATCAATGAGTGCCTTGCTGGTTGCTAAGAATGGTCTTCCAAGAATGATAGGATGTTCGTCATCTTCTCCGATGTCTAGGATCATGAAGTCTACTAGAAATTCTAGATTTTTGACTTTCACCAAGACGTCTCTGACTGTGCCTACTGAGTGGATGGATGACTGATTAGCTAGTACGAGTTCCTAAGCTGTCCCTGCAATAGGTAATGCGAGCTTGAACTTATCTGCCAAAGATAATGGTATTACGTTCAGACATGAGCCTACATCACATAGTGCATTGACTCCTGCTTTCCCAATCTGACAGATGATGGTGACGCTTCCAGGATTCTCCTTCTGGGGTGGCAGCTGTGATCTTTTTGCTAATCTCTCTTTGAACTCTCTTTCAGTCTTTTTCTCGTGGTGTTTGCGCTTTTTATCTTTAAGCGCCATGCACTTTTCATTTTTGGTGCCCTTCAGTTCTTCCATTAGTGCCTCACACTCGACATTAGTGTAGTCTTCTACAAAAACGGTGCGGGACCTGAACAGCCATTCCCGGACGACGTGTTGTTGGTACTCTATCTTCCGGCGCTTTTTGGCTGATAATGGTCTTTTCGCATAGTGCCTGGACTTGGGTGCAATCCTCATCCAATTCTTGAGCCACTTAATGTGATCTTTCCACCTTTCATCGACTTCAGGTACCCAGGGTTGCCAGCTGCCTATGGATTGTTTTGAGACATCAGAAAAATTGTCCCCTTGAGATTCCATATGAATATCTGCCAGGTCGTCTAAAAATATCCCTTCAAAGTTGTTGTGGTTGCTTGGTGATGACCATTCTGGTTCCTGCTTGATGCTGATTTTCCTGCAGTAATCCCTTCCATTTGGTTCGTCTCCCATGGCTTTGGTGGTAGACTCTCCTTCTGTGTTGAGATTACTAAATTGTGCAAGCCTTTGTGCTTGCCTTCTTTTCCAAAGCATTCTTTCTAGTTCATGATCGTACTTAAACTCCAGGATACCTGTCATCAAGCACAACAAATGAATACCTTCAGTAGCATTGGAAAATTAATGGTAAAACTCTACATTTTTTTGGTTTGTCTCATGTGTCTTTGTCACTATGAAAATTCCCAGGTAAGTGAGTTGGATCACAACGGATCGCTCGGAGACCTTGAATTATCCTTAGCCAGAATTTTCACAAATCAAAATTCACAATCATCAACAAGATTTTTTTGATTTTTTATTTTTTTTGTATTTTTGAAATTTTTGACAAACATAAATAAATCTACCGATGCTTTGGAAACACAATCCCCGGCAATGGCGCCAAAAACTTGACTACGGTCTGGCAAGTGCACCAGTCTGTCGTCGAGTAATAATTCACACTCTAGGTGTCTAGAATGAGTTCGTATCCACAGGGATCGTGCCGAAGCTTCGCTAGCGTTATTTAAGTTCGTATATTTGCATTCGCTTTGGGTTTTGGAAAAAGGTTTTATAAAAAGAAGCATAATGATTTGCATAAATAAATAAATAATATAAATAGAATAGATAGATTCAGAAACATAGAGGATAGGTATGGTGGTTGGACTCCCTCCCTTCTTCATATTTGGCATGACCGGTGTATAACATAGCTAATCAGATTATTGTTCGGCGGTGACTTTTCCTTGTTATAGTAACACCTTACTGTTACACTATGTACATTAAAGTTTCCCTACGTTAATAGCTAAGGTACCTACGAGAGCCTAACCTCGATGTGTCACATACCCTAATCACTAAGTGAGTTGTTTATAAACATGCAATATTATCTTCACCAATTAACCTCTAGATCCTAGTATCGGGTTGTTCATCTTCTAAGTGCTCAGTTCACACCTAGTTCATGATTCCTCCTCTAACCGCTCAGTTCACGACTAGTTCAGGATGTTACCATCTCTATACACCTAGCATTATTTACTACTAGTTCCGGACCATATTAAGTAAGAACCTAATATCAATTCTAAGGGCGCTCCCGCTTATCCGGCCAGATTACGAGATACGTTATTAAAGTGCAAGAAAGTAAATAACAAACATAATACTGAATAAAATTTATTATAACTTAGACTCAACCACAGACTCCAAATATTCACTGGGGAGTTCATCTTCTCCACCACAATCTAAGGCATCTATTACAAAAGACTACATATTTAAATTACATTAAAGAAATTATAACCTAAACATAAAAGCCTTAATAAAACATACCTTGTTGAGTTAGTTTTCCCGTAAGGGGAGAAAACTATGCCCAATAGAGCTCCTCTGAACCTCTCCTTATAGTAGAGAGTGTTCTACTATTTCTGAATGATTTAAACAATGAATGGAAGACTCTATTTATAGTTTTCGTAATGGGCCTCAGCAAGGCATCGTACTTGACTACGGTCTGACAAGTGCACCAGTCTGTCGTCGAGTAATAATTCACACTCTACGAGTAGAATGAGTTCGTATCCACAGGGATCGTGCCGAAGCTTCACTAGCGTTATTTAAGTTTGTGATAGTTTGCATTCGCTTTGGGTTTTGGAAAAAGGTTTTTATAAAATTAAGCGTAATGCTTGCAGAAATATAAATGTGGAATGTATAAATAATAGATTCAAGAAATATAGAGGCTAGGTATTATAACACCCCGTTTTTCATAAAGCCAGAAAATGCATTATATTTTTTTTTATACACATCAGAGTTTACACATAAAAGATTTAAAATGAGCCGGCATTCAAATATACAAGAACTCATTACCAAAAGGTGCTTCGACAAGCAAAGTGTATTCAGGAATAATTACAGTCCAAGTCAAAGTATTCAAATACTTACAACAAACTAGCTAGAATCCTATGCCTAACCCAAAAAGCACAGTGTACAACCCACACTGGCGCATAGTCTAACTAAGCTAAACTCCAACCTCTCACTGGGACCCGGAACAGCCACCGTCGTCACCACGACCTAGCTCAACATCTGGGTGGGATGAGCCCGCAAATGAAAGAAAGGGGTCACCACAAAATACAAGTATGATTTTCCGGAAACATTAACCTCTCCTCGAAGAGTCGTGGGGTAGGCAAAGCCACACAGTCATATACGTACCCGCACTAAAATGCCACACAAGGCGGGTGAAGTCACACAGACAAACACCAGGTGAAGTCGCACAGACAAACACCAACTCAATTAAAATCCAGTCGGATTTGGCGAAGCTACACAGTCAACGCCCGGTACGTAGGCAAAGTCACACAGACATACACCTAGGCACGCAACTATGAAATGCATGACATATATTCTCTTTGGCATATACAGGATAGTCACACAGACAAAATCCCCGCGTAGTCCTATCCGACGCACGCATTAATATATGCTCATGCAACCAATCACATAGCCTAAAGCCTATGTACAACTATTACAACCTACATACATTTTCCTAATCATATGCAAATTGTACACGTAATTATAACCACGTTCTCATCAACGAGAATACATAAGTACAAACATGTCAAAGCACACGGCAAATGCATAACAGCAAAACAAAACATGTCGTAACCATTTTAAAAGACGGAAATAAAGTGGAGCCCCTACCTCGGCAAGCTTCCGTTAACTACACACGATCAAAACCACACGACGCGCTTCCTAAAACAAGCAACGTACGATCAATACATTGTTTCTAAACCAAACGTATTGAAACTACACCAAAGTCCCAAAAACCCTCAAGGTTTCTAAGGAAAACCACTCTTTCGGATACCACCCCAAATTCTACTATATTGATCAATCCCCATGAGTTATTTGTACTATTTTTAGGACTCAAAACCATAGTCAAAAGTCTTAAATAATTTGAAATGCAAAATGGCCATTTTCTTGCGTTATAAGCTACACACTTTCCGAGTACTCGAAAAACCCGTTTCCAATCCCAACCACTTCCATAAATTAATAAAAAGGGATTAGAAAGCTAAATACCAAGTTAGGACATCAGAATCCAAAATTTTAGGTCCCAGGGGTCGCTAGAGGTCGCTGGGCGACCACCTGGCGATGGCAAGTCAGAACTTTCCACGCCCAGGGCGAAGGTTGACGACCAACTCGTCGCTGAGCGACCATCTGGTCGCTGAGCGACCACACCAGCACAGAACTGGTTTTCTTCATGACAGCAGCAGCAAACTTGGTTTACTCAATTTTCACCCAAAACAGCTTTTCACGCAACACACTACATACGCATAGTATTGGTTCCCAAAAACCGTTTTCACAACAAAGCATTACATTTCCGAAAGTATGTTGGTTGCTTCGAGTGCAAGTTATTTGGTTTTTCATTTCCAAAATCAAAACCAACCCAAGCACAAGTTTTATCACAAGTTTTATTACGGGCCTCAACCGACCGGTAACCATTTTCAAACATGTTTTCAAGGTAAAAGCAAGGCCACATAACTCAAGAGTTTTAAACCACTTGGAATACCAAAACACCACACAAAACACTTAGTAAATATTTTCATAAACACCAAAATATTTTTCATCGGATTTTCTAAAACAAAACCATACAACACGAATCCCTTTCGCCTAAAGGTTCAAAAACAACGTTTCTTTTCAAAACCTTACAACTTAACCTCATGTTATTGATCAATACACTAAACTTTCAAAACCCTAACTTTTCTCATGAGATTTTCACCAACTCATGGAAAATTGAGATAACAAAGCCTAGCATGCTTACTAAACTCTCATGAACAACTTTCATGAAACAAGAATCAATTCCTAACAATTTAATCTCATGAACATAATCTAAAATTCAACACCCTAAGAGTTTTAGCCAACTAAAATGAAGAGAAAAAGGATGGTTACCTTAAGCAATTGATTCTCTACAACAATTCCACAAAGCTCCCAAGCTTGAAATGGAGTGAAATGGTGAAGAATGGAAATTTTAGTGAAGGTTTAAGAGAAAGTAATGGAGTCACGTGAAAGAGAGAAAGAAGAAGAGAATTGTGATGATTTCCTAAGCCCACCAAGTGTTAAACCTCCTTACTATACAAAGCTCTTGGTCACTATCCACCCTTGGATCAAAAACAAAAGTCCAAGCTTAAACCCTAGCCATTGGATCAAATGCTTTAAGGATAATCACAAGATTAAATCAAATCTTCCAAAACAAGACACGTACTCAGCTCTCGCGCGTCGCGACGAATGTAAATCACAAAAACGTAAAAACTACGGAAAGAACGTCCAACGTTAAACATTTCCAAAACTTATCGCCGAATCTTTTTCCGCGACTGTAATTTTCTTCCATACCTTAGAAAATTATTCTCAGAACATAACCTCACTCACGCAGATATATAAAACTCCCATCCGAAATCTCACTTAAAACAGACGCAGTAAGATTTTTACATCCGCGGGTAAAATCGTACTCGTTTTTCCAAAAACAAGAATAATCCAAAACTCGTCATTCTAAATCCACAGCACCCTTCTCATTCACAAAAGAGGATTACAAGACAAAAGCCTGTGCCTTTACAGCGCACAAGTCCAAAACAGATTCAATTACAGCAAAACTTAATAAATACACGATGTTTCACAACACGAACACATCGGAACCCTAATATTCCTTAAACCAACTATACAATGAAATCTTGGGTCTTACAATACTACTCCCCTAAAAGAAGTTTCGTCCTCGAAACTTAGACGTCGTCAAACAAACTGGGGTACAACTCTTTCATCTTACTCTCGAGCTCCCAGGTGGTATCTCCTGTAGCTTCGTTCCATATTACCCTCACCAAAGGTATCTCTTTCGTTCTCAGACGCTTCATCTTCCTATCCGCAATCTTGATCGGCGGAACTTCAAATGACAAGTTATCCCTCAACTGGATGTCATCTGGGGTGATCACATGTGACGGATCCGGTGTGTATTTCCGCAATTGCGACACATGGAATACGTCATGTATCAAAGATAGTACCGGTGGCAACGCGATTCGGTATGCTACCTTCCCAATCCGTTCCAAAATCTGATAAGGCCCTATAAACTTTGGAGTCAACTTCTTCGCTTTCAAAGCCCTTCCAACGCCAGTCGTTGGTGTAACTCGGAGAAATACATGATCTCCCTCTTCAAACTCTAGAGGCCTCCGTTGCCTATCCGCATAACTCTTCTGGCGATCTTGAGCAACCTTCATCATTGCTCTTATCTTTCGGACCTTGTCCGTCGTCTGTTGTACCATTTCCGCTCCTACTAACATACTCTCCCCATCTTGGTACCAACACAAAGGAGTCTGACATCTCCTCCCATACAAAGCCTCGTATGGTGTCATTCCAATACTCGCGTGGAAACTGTTGTTGTATGTGAATTCTATCAATGGTAACACATCATCCCAACTTCCACGATCCTCCAAAGCACATGCTCTCAACAAATCTTCCAATGATTGATTTGTTCTCTCAGTCTGCCCATCTGTCTGAGGATGATAGGCGGAACTCAATCTCAGTTTCGTCCCCAACGCCTCATGCAAAGTCTTCCAAAAGTGTGAAGTAAACTTTGGATCTCGATCCGACACTATACTTGACGGAATCCCATGTAACCTCACAATCTCAACAATGTAAATATCGGTCAACTTTGCTGCTGTATCCGTAATCCTTACCGGTAGAAAATGAGCGGACTTTGTCAAACGATCCACTATCACCCAAATGGAATCATGCTTCCTCCTGGTCTTAGGTAAACCAGTAATGAAATCCATAGAAATGCTATCCCACTTCCACTCGGGGATATCTAACGACTGCAGCATCCCTGCTGGTCTCTGATGCTCAATCTTCGCCTTCTGACAAGTCAGACACGACGCCACATACTCAGCCACATCCCTCTTCATACCCGGCCACCAGAAATCATGCCTCAGGTCTTGATACATCTTTGTTGCTCCGGGATGCATACTAAGTTTACTCTTGTGTGCCTCCCCTAGAATGGTGTTTCTCAAGTCCATAGCTTCGGGCACACACACTCTACCTCGACACCTCAAAATGTTGTCCGATCCCACCTTGAATTCTCGGTTGGTTTCTCGAACAATAAAAGCTCTTTTCTCCATGAGGAACCTGTCATCTTGACAATTTGCAATGTCCTCCAATAATCCGCTTGAGATGGTAATCATACCCAACCTCATATTCCCTAAAGCAAACTCTACCTCGAGGTGGAAGTCACGAAACTCTCTCAATAACTCCTGTTGACTAGCCATTTGTGCCGAACAAACCGTCACACTCTTCCTACTCAAAGCATCGGCTACCACATTAGCCTTCCCCGGATGGTATTCCAACGTAAAGTCGAAGTCTTTCAAAGTTTCCATCCACCTCCGTTGCCTCATATTAAGCTCTTTCTGACCAAACAAGTACTTGAGACTTTTATGGTCACTAAACACGACAAAAGTGCAACCATAAAGATGATGTCTCCAAATCTTCAATGCAAAAACAACGGCCGCAAGCTCTAAATCGTGCGTAGGATAATTCTTTTCATGCACTTTCAGCTGTCTTGACGCATAAGCTACTGCTCTCTTGTGTTGCATCAACACACAACCCAACCCTTGATGAGAAGCATCACAGTAAACCTCATACGGTTCATCCGACTGTGGTAACACCAAGACTGGTGACGTCGTCAACCGTTCTTTCAACAACTGGAAACTCGACTCACACTTCTCAGTCCAAGCAAAAGGTTGATCTTTTCGCGTAAGTTGCGTCATTGGCGCCACAATCTTAGCGAAACCTTCAATGAATCTCCGGTAATAACCGGCCAAACCCACAAAACTCCTCACATCAGTCACTGTTTGAGGCTGCTTCCATGAAAGTACCGTATCAATCTTGGCTGGATCCACGGCTATTCCCTCTCTTGATATGACATGGCCAAGAAAATTCACTTCTTCCAACCAAAATTCACACTTTGACGGGTTTGCATACAGCTTACTTTCCCGCAAAACTTGGAATACTAGACGAAGATGCTCTACGTGTTCTTCTTCATTCTTTGAATACACTAGAATGTCATCAATAAATACCACTACAAACTTGTCCAAGAATGAGTGGAATATCCGATTCTTGTAGGCCATAAAGATCGCAGGTGCATTCGTCACTCCGAACGGCATCACTAAGAATTCATAATGCCCATAACGCGTCCTAAACGCCGTTTTCTGAATATCCTCATCTCGTACCCTTATCTGGTGATAACCAGATTTCAAGTCAATCTTTGAAAACACTGAGGCTCCCCTCAACTGATCCATCAAATCATCAATTCGTGGCAATGGATATCGGTTCTTGATAGTCACCTTATTAAGCTTCCGATAATCCACACACAGACGAGATTTCCCATCCTTCTTCTTAACCAATAAGACCGGTGCTCCCCAAGGCGACACACTAGGCCTTATGAAACCCTTCTCTAACAAGTCCTCAATCTGACTTTTCAACTCTACCAACTCAGATGGAGCCATCCGATAAGCTGATTCCGAAATCGGACCCGTACCCGGTTGCAAATCAATAAAGAATTCCACCTCTCGACACGGAGGAAAAGCTGGAATCTCCGATGGAAATACATCTTGGAAATCTTGAACCACTCGAAATTCCCCAATTCGGATCTCCGACGTCACTCCCAAACTAGCAAGTGAAACTATCTCCGGCTCTCCATTACACATAACCACCGACAGCCGATTTGCAGACAAGTATCTTCGCACACCTGGCTCGGGAAAGAAAACCAATTTCCGAGCACAGTCTAGAATGACATAATGATAGGACAACCAATCCATCCCGAGGATGATCTCGAGAGATAAGAGCGGTAGACACACTAAGTTTACCAGAAACTCCCTATTCTGAATTACTACTAAACAATGCAAACATGCAGTATTTACCACCAAATCCTTAGCAGGAGTCAAGACATTTAAATCAAACGGAAGCATAGAAACATTCAAACTCAAACGATTTGCACAAGCCAAAGATATGAATGAGTGGGTTGCCCCTGTGTCAATCAAAGCAGTTAAAGAATTACCTGCGATGTGACAGCTCTCATGGATGGCATTGCTAGCCTGCCCACTCACCTCAGTGCCCATACAGTAAGCACGTGCCTTAGCCACAGGTCTGTCACCCTGTGAGCCTTGTGCCACATTTGCCGACGGCCCGGTCTTCGGGGCTCTGCAATCTCTAGCAAAGTGTCCCGGCTTCTTGCAATTGTAGCAGGTGTTTTCCCCCTTCGGTTTCGTGCACTCATTAGCAAAATGCCCCGCTTCTCCACAGTTGTAGCAATTCCCCTTACTACCATCAGATTTTCCCCGGCTACCTTGATTCACCGATCGGCCCGGTCCCCTGTTATTCTGAGGGCGGTCGTAAGGCTTACTACCTTGTTTCCCACGATTCTGACTCTGACTCGGACCACTCGAACGACTTGGTCCCCCAGCGCTAGAATTCCCTTGGCGGTTCACCCGCTTATTCTTCATGTCTTCTACCTCTTGACATTTCTCCACTAACACTTGAAACTGTCGGATACCCAATGGCACAACCGCATCCTGCAGCTCGTACCTCAGCCCATCTTGGAAACGACGGCACATATAATCCTCATCTATCCCATCCCTAAAGAAGCGGAAGAAACGGGATAGTGATTCAAACTTTTTGGCATATGCTTCAACATTCATGCCCGCTTGCCTTAGCCTCAGAAACTCTTCCCCATACCTTTCCCTAGCAGTCTCAGGAAAGTACTTGGCCAGAAACCTCCGCCTGAAGTTCTCCCAACTTAACTCTTCATGAACATTTTCCATGATCAGTCGGGTGTTCCTCCACCAATACTCAGAACCCCCTAGTAACTGATAGGTAGCTAAGACTACTTTCTCCCCTTCTGGACAACGAATTGCCCCGAAAATCCTCTCCACAGATTGGAGCCATAAATCAGCAGTTTCCGGACCCCCCTCCCCATTAAACTTTGGAGGCGTTTGGTGGTTGAAACTTGAAAGAAGTCTAGAACCAGCAGCAAGTATTTCCCTTTCGCGCTTTTCCAGATCTCTCTGCGCCTTAGCATGGCTCTGAGCAGTCACAGCCGCTGCCATTGTATGTATGGCATAAGCCATCTGATTCACATCCACATGGTCTGCCATAGGTACTGTAGGTACCCTTCTTGGAGGCATTCGATTTCTGCACAATACCAATTCTGATTAGATTCCTTATCCAAACATTTCTGAGTCTCTACAGAAAATCTCATTCAGCGGTTACTAACTCACAACCGACACAGAACAGGCACTAGAACTGACACTAGAACTGACACTACTCTAGCTAAGTTCTAACCGACTTTGGACTAACGACTCAAGTATACACTTTCCCTTTGAAGATTTAAAGCCGTGCTCTGATACCAAAAATGTAACACCCCGTTTTTCATAAAGCCAGAAAAGGCATTATATTTTTTTTTATACACATCAGAGTTTACACATAAAAGATTTAAAATGAGCCGGCATTCAAATATACAAGAACTCATTACCAAAAGGTGCTTCGACAAGCAAAGTGTATTCAGGAATAATTACAGTCCAAGTCAAAGTATTCAAATACTTACAACAAACTAGCTAGAATCCTATGCCTAACCCAAAAAGCACAGTGTACAACCCACACTGGCGCATAGTCTACCTAAGCTAAACTCCAACCTCTCACTGGGACCCGGAACAGCCACCGTCGTCACCACGACCTAGCCCAACATCTGGGTGGGATGAGCCCGCAAATGAAAGAAAGGGGTCCCCACAAAATACAAGTATGTATATATATAATCGGTGCGAAAAATGTACACATAGCAAATTTCCACATACACAAGAGAAAACTCTTAAACTCAAAGTAGTTCCCACCAACGGGTATATATAAATAAATCACCAATCCTAATGCAGACCTCTACAATGGGTGTGACAACCGTCACTGGTTCGCCACATGCATGATTTTCCGGAAAATTAACCTCTCCTCGAAGAGTCGTGGGTAGGCAAAGCCACACAGTCATATACGTACCCGCACTAAAATGCCACACAAGGCGGGTGAAGTCACACAGACAAACACCAGGTGAAGTCGCACAGACAAACACCAACTCAATAAAAATCCAGTCGGATTTGGCGAAGCCACACAGTCAACGCCCGGTACGTAGGCAAAGTCACACAGACATACACCTAGGCACGCAACTATGAAATGCATGACATATATTCTCTTTGGCATATACAGGATAGTCACACAGACAAAATCCCCGCGTAGTCCTATCCGACGCACGCATTAATATATGCTCATGCAACCAATCACATAGCCTAAAGCCTATGTACAACTATCACAACCTACATACATTTTCCTAATCATATGCAAATTGTACACGTAATTATAACCACGTTCTCATCAACGAGAATACATAAGTACAAACATGTCAAAACACACGGCAAATGCATAACAGCAAAACAAAACATGTTGTAACCATTTTAAAAGACGGAAATAAAGTGGAGCCCCTACCTCGGCAAGCTTCCGTTAACTACACACGATCAAAACCACACGACGCGCTTCCTAAAACAAGCAACGTACGATCAATACATTGTTTCTAAACCAAACGTATTGAAACTACACCAAAGTCCCAAAAACCCTCAAGGTTTCTAAGGAAAACCACTCTTTCGGATACCACCCCAAATTCTACTATATTGATCAATCCCCATGAGTTATTTGTACTATTTTTAGGACTCAAAACCATAGTCAAAAGTCTTAAATAATTTGAAATGCAAAATGGCCATTTTCTTGCGTTATAAGCTACACACTTTCCGAGTACTCGAAAAACCCGTTTCCAATCCCAACCACTTCCATAAATTAATAAAAAGGGATTAGAAAGCTAAAGACCAAGTTAGGACATCAGAATCCAAAATTTTAGGTCCCAGGGATCGCTAGAGGTCGCAGGGCGACCACCTGGCGATGGCAAGTCAGAACTTTCCACGCCCAGGGCGAAGGTTGGCGACCAACTCGTCGCTGAGCGACCATCTGGTTGCTGAGCGACCACACCAACACAGAACTGGTTTTCTTCATGACAACAACAGCAAACTTGGTTTACTCAATTTTCACCCAAAACAGCTTTTCACGCAACACACTACATACGCATAGTATTGGTTCCCAAAAACCGTTTTCACAACAAAGCATTACATTTCCGAAAGTATGTTGGTTGCTTCGAGTGCAAGTTATTTGGTTTTTCATTTCCAAAATCAAAACCAACCCAAGCACAAGTTTTATTACGGGCCTCAACCGACCGGTAACCATTTTCAAACATGTTTTCAAGGTAAAAGCAAGGCCACATAACTCAAGAGTTTTAAACCACTTGGAATACCAAAACACCACACAAAACACTTAGTAAATATTTTCATAAACACCAAAATATTTTTCATCGGATTTTCTAAAACAAAACCATACAACACGAATCCCTTTCGCCTAAAGGTTCAAAAACAACGTTTCTTTTCAAAACCTTACAACTTAACCTCATGTTATTGATCAATACACTAAACTTTCAAAACCCTAACCTTTCTCATGAGATTTTCACCAACTCATGGAAAATTGAGATAACAAAGCCTAGCATGCTTACTAAACTCTCATGAACAACTTTCATGAAACAAGAATCAATTCCTAACAATTTCATCTCATGAACATAATCTAAAATTCAACACCCTAAGAGTTCTAGCCAACTAAAATGAAGAGAAAAAGGATGGTTACCTTAAGCAATTGATTCTCTACAACAATTCCACAAAGCTCCCAAGCTTGAAATGGAGTGAAATGGTGAAGAATGGAAATTTTAGTGAAGGTTTAAGAGAAAGTAATGGAGTCACGTGAAAGAGAGAAAGAAGAAGAGAATTGTGATGATTTCCTAAGCCCACCAAGTGTTAAACCTCCTTACTATACAAAGCTCTTGGTCACTATCCACCCTTGGATCAAAAACAAAAGTCCAAGCTTAAACCCTAGCCATTGGATCAAATGCTTTAAGGATAATCACAAGATTAAATCAAATCTTCCAAAACAAGACACGTACTCAGCTCTCGCGCGTCGCGACGAATGTAAATCACAAAAACGTAAAAACTACGGAAAGAACGTCCAACGTTAAACATTTCCAAAACTTATCGCCGAATCTTTTTCCGCGACTGTAATTTTCTTCCATACCTTAGAAAATTATTCTCAGAACATAACCTCACTCACGCAGATATATAAAACTCCCATCCGAAATCTCATTTAAAACAGACGCAGTAAGATTTTTACATCCGCGGGTAAAATCGTACTCGTTTTTCCAAAAACAAGAATAATCCAAAACTCGTCATTCTAAATCCACAGCACCCTTCTCATTCACAAAAGAGGATTACAAGACAAAAGCCTGTGCCTTTACAGCGCACAAGTCCAAAACAGATTCAATTACAGCAAAACTTAATAAATACACGATGTTTCACAACACGAACACATCGGAACCATAATATTCCTTAAACCAACTATACAATGAAATCTTGGGTCTTACAGGTATGGTGGTTGGACTCCCTCCCTTCTTCATATTTGGCATGATCGGTGTATAACATAGTTACTTAGATTATGTTCGACGGTGAATTATCCTTGTTGTAGTAATACCTTACTGTTACACTATGTCTATTAAAGTTTCCCTACATTAACAACTAAGATACCTGTTGAGTCTTTGGTGTTGGCTGCATTTTTGGTAAAATAAACTCTGTAGCAGGATGCTGGATACGATGCCTCAAGCATTGCGTAGAGCATTGTATCGTCTCACGAGGAGCGCTCATGACAAGTTCTATTTATGGAATGTTTGGTTTCTCTCTCATGAATCTTGCATGGTGCGTTTAATCAGGATTTTTATAAGGATTGTTATTAATGCTTCAGATCCTTGTCAAGAATATTTCTGAAGAGAATCTCCTTGAAGAATATATTTGTAGAAAATCTATTTTAATTAATGTGGAGTTATTGCTGGATCTTACAACATACCAGCTGTGTTTGAAGCCCGAATTGCTCAGGAAGCCCATGCTAACTCGTGGCTATTTAAAGGAAGGAGCTAAACCTAGTTTCTTTACCGAAACCAATGTATCAAAATGTAGACTTTTAGGGTTTCGTGTCTTTGTAAGCCTTGTGCTTTATTTGTGAGCCTCTCTAGTATCTTCTTGATACTTTTGTAGGACTGTTTTATTGAGTTGTAACTCTGTATGTTCTCCAAAGCTTTTAAGCATGGAGTATGATTGTTTCTTGTTTAACACTCTAAACCTTTAGGTACGAGTGTGTAGTTTTAGGAGTGTGTCTCCAAAACGATTTTGTCTTTGTTGTTAGTGAAATCCTTGCTGGTTGTAAGGTTGTAAGGGAGTGAGATGGGATCTCATATCTAGGAGTTCCTAGGTAGAAGAGTCATTGGTAGTGCCTAGGTTATAAGTTGTAAACGGGGCGTTTGCTGGTAACTTAGAACTATGACTATTATAGTGATATTCCTTCCTGGATTGGTATCCCCCAGACGTAGGTTGCTGTTTGCGCCGAACTGGGTTAACAAATAACTTGTCTCTTTTATTTGTTTTCTTTTATATGCTTTGAATAATCACGTGCTAGACCGGACACAGTGTTGGAGCATCGTGTAGAGCATCGTGCATAGTGTGCCAGGAATTTCAATTGGTATCAAAGCAGGCACCCTAACATATTTGGGTGAGCTCTAGGGAAGACATTTTTTGGCTCTATGGACAAGGAAGAAGAAGATGTGCTTGTTGCTCCGATACTGTTCTTGTGGTATGCATATTCAGGGGAAGCATACGTTTTGGTGTTGAGGGGGAGCTGATTTGTGTTATGCAGGGGGAGATGTTGGATACGATGCTCCAACATGTGTGCAGGGGGAGTAGTTGTGTGAAATGCTGAAGCATTCTATTCCACATCCTATCAAGTTTATTTTCCTGACCATTTAAGTTGAAGTATCTGTTTAAGTAGTATCTGTATGATCATATTTTGTTTTAACCAAAAAAATTGCCAAAGGGGGAGTTTGTTGAGTCTTTGGTGTTGGCTGCATTTTTGGTAAAATAAACTCTGTAGCAGGATGCTGGATACGATGCCTCAAGCATTGCGTAGAGCATTGTATCGTCTCACGATGAGCGCTCATGACAAGTTCTATTTATGGAATGTTTGGTTTCTCTCTCATGAATCTTGCATGGTGCGTTTAATCAGGATTTTTATAAGGATTGTTATTAATGCTTCAGATCCTTGTCAAGAATATTTCTGAAGAGAATCTCCTTGAAGAATATATTTGTAGAAAATCTATTTTAATTAATGTGGAGTTATTGCTGGATCTTACAACATACCAGCTGTGTTTGAAGCCCGAATTGCTCAGGAAGCCCATGCTAACTCGTGGCTATTTAAAGGAAGGAGCTAAACCTAGTTTCTTTACTGAAACCAATGTATCAAAATGTAGACTTTTAGGGTTTCGTGTCTTTGTAAGCCTTGTGCTTTATTTGTGAGCCTCTCTAGTATCTTCTTGATACTTTTGTAGGACTGTTTTATTGAGTTGTAACTCTGTATGTTCTCCAAAGCTTTTAAGCATGGAGTATGATTGTTTCTTGTTTAACACTCTAAACCTTTAGGTACGAGTGTGTAGTTTTAGGAGTGTGTCTCCAAAACGATTTTGTCTTTGTTGTTAGTGAAATCCTTGCTGGTTGTAAGGTTGTAAGGGAGTGAGATGGGATCTCATATCTAGGAGTTCCTAGGTAGAAGAGTCATTGGTAGTGCCTAGGTTATAAGTTGTAAACGGGGCGTTTGCTGGTAACTTAGAACTATGACTATTATAGTGATATTCCTTCCTGGATTGGTATCCCCCAGACGTAGGTTGCTGTTTGCGCCGAACTGGGTTAACAAATAACTTGTCTCTTTTATTTGTTTTCTTTTATATGCTTTGAATAATCACGTGCTAGACCGGACACAGTGTTGGAGCATCGTGTAGAGCATCGTGCATAGTGTGCCAGGAATTTCAATTGGTATCAAAGCAGGCACCCTAACATATTTGGGTGAGCTCTAGGGAAGACATTTTTTGGCTCTATGGACAAGGAAGAAGAAGATGTGCTTGTTGCTCCGATACTGTTCTTGTGGTATGCATATTCAGGGGAAGCATACGTTTTGGTGTTGAGGGGGAGCTGATTTGTGTTATGCAGGGGGAGATGTTGGATACGATGCTCCAACATGTGTGCAGGGGGAGTAGTTGTGTGAAATGCTGAAGCATTCTATTCCACATCCTATCAAGTTTATTTTCCTGACCATTTAAGTTGAAGTATCTGTTTAAGTAGTATCTGTATGATCATATTTTGTTTTAACCAAAAAAATTGCCAAAGGGGGAGTTTGTTGAGTCTTTGGTGTTGGCTGCATTTTTGGTAAAATAAACTCTGTAGCAGGATGCTGGATACGATGCCTCAAGCATTGCGTAGAGCATTGTATCGTCTCACGATGAGCGCTCATGACAAGTTCTATTTATGGAATGTTTGGTTTCTCTCTCATGAATCTTGCATGGTGCGTTTAATCAGGATTTTTATAAGGATTGTTATTAATGCTTCAGATCCTTGTCAAGAATATTTCTGAAGAGAATCTCCTTGAAGAATATATTTGTAGAAAATCTATTTTAATTAATGTGGAGTTATTGCTGGATCTTACAACATACCAGCTGTGTTTGAAGCCCGAATTGCTCAGGAAGCCCATGCTAACTCGTGGCTATTTAAAGGAAGGAGCTAAACCTAGTTTCTTTACCGAAACCAATGTATCAAAATGTAGACTTTTAGGGTTTCGTGTCTTTGTAAGCCTTGTGCTTTATTTGTGAGCCTCTCTAGTATCTTCTTGATACTTTTGTAGGACTGTTTTATTGAGTTGTAACTCTGTATGTTCTCCAAAGCTTTTAAGCATGGAGTATGATTGTTTCTTGTTTAACACTCTAAACCTTTAGGTACGAGTGTGTAGTTTTAGGAGTGTGTCTCCAAAACGATTTTGTCTTTGTTGTTAGTGAAATCCTTGCTGGTTGTAAGGTTGTAAGGGAGTGAGATGAGATCTCATATCTAGGAGTTCCTAGGTAGAAGAGTCATTGGTAGTGCCTAGGTTATAAGTTGTAAACGGGGCGTTTGCTGGTAACTTAGAACTAGGACTATTATAGTGATATTCCTTCCTGGATTGGTATCCCCCAGACGTAGGTTGCTATTTGCGCCGAACTGGGTTAACAAATAACTTGTCTCTTTTATTTGTTTTCTTTTATATGCTTTGAATAATCACGTGCTAGACCGGACACAGTGTTGGAGCATCGTGTAGAGCATCGTGCATAGCGTGCCAGGAATTTCAATACCTACGAGAGCCTAACCTCAATGTGTCATATACCCTAATTACTAAGTGAGTTGTTTATAAACATGCATTATAACCTTCACCAATTAACCTCTAGGTTCTAGTATCGGGCTGTTCATCTTCTAAGTGCTCAGATCACACCTAGTGCATGATTCCTCCTCTAACCGCTCAGTTCACGACTAGTTCAGGATGTTACCGTCTCTATTCACCTAGCATTATTTACTACGAGTTTCGGACCATATCAAGTCAAAACCTAATATCAATTCTATGGGCGCTCCCGCTTATCCGGCAAGATTACGAGAATACGTTATTAAAGTGCACGAAAGTAAATAACAAACACAATTACTAAATATCATTTATTATAACTTAGACTCAATCACTGACTCCAAATATTCATAGGGGAGTTCATCTTCTCCATCACAACCTAAGGCATAAATATTAAGACTACATATTTAAATTACAAGAATTATAACCTAAATACAAAAGCCTAAAGTGTTAGACTACTAGGCTCAACCACTTAGAAGGGGTGGGGGGGGGGGGGGGGGGGGTTGAATAAGTGGCTTCTTTAATCAACGGTAATTTTAAAAAATTATTGATTAAAACAATGCGCTGAAGCACCACCGGATCGGTAGTCTACTTTGCACCTTTTGACCAAAGGAAAGATAGTATCGGTAGGAAAATTACGGAACGATTTATGTGAGATATCCAAATTTAACGTAATTAACAAAAACAGTCCCAAGCAAGTTTATATGGTTTGTTTATCGAATTCAATCACAATCAAGCAAAAATCAATTGAATTTTTGTGAACCAATACGAGCACTAAAATTTAATCGATTAATCAAATTAACGAAATTAAAGAGAGAGATAAAGAGAGACACAAGATTTGATTAGGGAGTTCCCCGGATTGCGCGTCGTCCACGCGTATGTCCGAGTACGTCTCCCCCCAAATAACCAAACGGGTTATTTGAGAGTTTATAGATCAAAAACTTGATGAACAAACAGTGCACAGTTTACAATTGAAATCTATAATCCTATAGCAAGACAAAATGTAAACTAATGCGAATAACCTCGACACCCAACGGAACTTCGCCCTCTGATTCCAACGATTCACCTTGTGCCAAACCGCACCCAATCGTCCAGCTGAGTCCTTCGTTCCTTGTTGTCGAATCCTTCAAGACACACACGATCTTGAATCACTTGAGAGAAACACTAGAACCTTCAACCCAATTCAACCCGATCACGATTCTGATTCACCGCGAACCGTATCGAACGTTATCACACAATTCTGCAATTTCTATTGAATTAATCCCATACTCAAATCCAATTTTGATTGCAAACTTGATGAAGATGATGAACTTGTGTTGAATCAAACCTTTGATGCAAATTCTCACTCAATTTGTACCCAAAGCGTTTATCTGATCTTTCACACTAGTTTTCTCTCACTTGTTACTTTTACAAAGATCACACACATTGCTATTTAAAGAGAGGAGCAAATTTAGGCATAATTTTTCATACATGTATCGATACAAATGATCATTTGTATCGATACAAATGCTTTGACCAACGTTAAAATTGGAAAAATTGACCTTTGTATCGATACAAACACGGGTGTGTATCGATACAAATATCAGAATCTTGAAATCTTGACTGATATGTATCTAAGCATGCAAGCATGCTTCGAATCATCTTGAGTTTTCTGGATTTTGAGAACAAACCGATGTGTATCGATACATGCAAGCATGCTTCGATACACAGGAGCTGTTCTGTCTCTGAGAAACCTCTTTTGTATCGATACAGACCATGTATGTATCGATACAAAATGCTCAAAATCAAGCAGAAGAGATTTCAGGACATTTGTATCGATACACCAATGTATGTATCGATACAAAATACCTAAAAGTCAGTTTTTCAAGGTTTTAGAAAATAGTTCTTTGTTGTCAAGTCATTTGTAATGTTGCCAAAATATGTTCAATCCTATTTTCATGTGTTTTGACAATTATTAAAACATGAGGATGAACTGGTGCACTTACATTCTCCCCCTTTTTGATAATTGTCAAAAATATGCATAAGCTAAACCTATACCTAATATGCAATAAAATAGAAATATGTATACAGACGCAATTACAAACACCAAGGCTAACAATAAGCACGCTCCCCCTGAGTTGATGCCATAATGCGATTGTCGTAGATAAAATTCAAGACCCTTTAGCTATTCATCCTTAGCTTGTGCATCCAAATCTCTCCCCCTTTGACAATATCAAAAAGAAGAAGAGAATCTATTAGAAGTATCAAGTTCAATCAATTTTGATCCAAGTCATATCGTGCACTTACATTTGTCGAAATGCACATATATGATGAAAATTCCTAATCAATATAAATACATACAAAGATATGCCAAAATATATCAAATGACGAATACCAAATATCATGATAAAACATGGAATGTAGAACAACAATCCATAAACCAACTCATGAGTATTGAAACACATCGACATTTTAAATCAACCAACATATCAAAATATGGGACGAAAATAAACAAAATAATGCAACAAATGCATAAACATAAAATGATGTATGAAACACATACAATCAACAAGGTACATTCTTATGTATGTGAGCAAAAAGCTATAGGAAAGCACATTATAACATGAGAACACATGTTAAACCATATATGGATGATAAGATATCCACATAAATGAATCAAAGTACCAAAATCAATCATATGAGCAATGTATGTCTATGTATGCACACACAAAGTCACATAAAAGAAAAACATATACATCCTAATATGAACTTAATAAGATAGCAGTAGTGATCTTTGTCAAATCCCCATTTAAGACGTATGAGTCTCAAAAACTTATCAATATTTTTGAGCGAAAATTCTTGGAAATGGAGGATTAGACAACTATCAAAACCAATATCATATTAAGATAGAAATTGTATGTATATGAACCAAAGAACAAATGCTAAGTAAAAAAAATATAAAGGAAAGAGTAGAGAATAGAATCTTCCCTTGAGTGTTAGGTGGAGGAAGTGATCAATTTCCGCACCATTGCACGTGTCGAGTTGAAGCTTTTCTCATTGCTCTCCTTGTCCGTAGGTTTTGAACTCCATTGTTGTCGGTGTTTCTTGTCAATGGTTTCAAGACGATTCCCTGCATACTTAGACATTTGAAATAGGTCCCCAACTCATGTTGGGTCCTAGTTGGTTAGTAGAAACATTATTGTCCAACTTAGGTAACCATTGCAATTTGCCTTTTGGTACCAAAACTTTTCGAGCATGACATTTTGCAATTGTATGACCCTTGTCACAACAATAATGACATATAACATTGGAATGATTCGTGTGACCCGAAATTTTACTTTTGGGGTTCAATTTCTTTTTAACAAATTTGTCATTTTTAGAAGGCCTAATCTTAGGCTTGTTAAAATTCTTTGGTATATCCACAAAAGTAACTTTTGATACAAGGGCTTCATCTAGTTTGGCTTGAAGGGTTTTCACCTCTCCTTTCCAAACACAACAAGCATCACAATCATTCCTAGATGACTTATGAGCCTTATCTAACTTGAACTTTTCCTTGTCCTCAAGGAATATCTACATCTATAGGAAAACATGGCACTATCTTAACAGTTTAATCACATCAGCAAAGTCAGTCAAGTCAATCATCATCATCAACAGTCCTATGATCATTCCTATTATAACTACACATGCACACCGAATATTATTAGAATAACAAGAACCTTTTGCAAACATTGACCAAACATAATCGCTTCACTCCCTCACTTTTCTCTCCTGTTTCAGATGGTTAAATTCACTCAATCAACACAGTCATAGTTATTCAACCATAGGCTTGCAAACATTCTACAATCGATCGACACACAAACAAATTCACACCTTTTAGAGGACTTGAGGGTTATAACGGGGCTAAGGTTTAAGGGTGGATGTTTTTGGATGGTAAGCAGAAAAACTTGGAGTTTTCAAGATCACCTTTTCTAAACAATGCAGTTTTTATTTTTCTTTCCCTTTACACTTAGCTGTTTATACTAGAGAACTTAAAAAAAATTTAAGCACATATATCTTTTTGAGAGGTGCATGAAATATACCTCTTTTCTTTTTCTTTTTTCTTTTCTTTTCTTTCATCATCATATTTTTTTTTTTTTTTTCAGTTCTCTAGTACCCCACCCCAAACTTATTAAGTTGCTAATTCCAAAAGCAACCCCAAACTTATAATGAGCAATGTGCTCAAATATCAGTTAAGCGTCTGAACTCCAAGAAAATCATCTTTTTTTTTTTTCATTTCTTTTGAAAAATTTTGGGTTCAGCAAGCAATAACATTTTTTTTTTCAGCTCAAAGGGGTTAACGAAGGATACATATTTAAAGGTGGCTTCAAAAGGCTCAAGGTAAAAAAAACAACTTGCCTCGGTGTGAAATTTATAACGATCAATCAAGAAAGAGAACATACGCAAGTTCTAGAGAATTAGCTAAGCTGTGGAATCTCTCATAACAAGAAAAAAAAAAAAAATTAAGTGTTTAGGCTCAAATTCTCACGGCTTGGCCGGATTATCGAGTGGTCAATGTTTGAAAAATTTCCTCAGCTTTTCTAATATCATTCAAGCATACAAGGCAGTCAACAAGAAAATCACACAATCATGCATCAGAGATGCTAACCTAACAGACTTCGCATATTTATGAACAAACAAATCTAAAAAGTGCACAAGTTTTCAAAAAGACACAAACATTCATAAAAGACAAAATTAAATTCAAGTTCAAGGGATTAGGTAGTACCATGGAGTCACTGCTGACGGGATGATCCGCTCCCATCATGTCTCTCATCGAGGCCCAAGTCTGCCTCATAAAATGTCTGCCTCTCCTGAAAGGCATTATATTCCTGCTGCCACCTCTCCGCCTCGTCCAACTGTCTGGCTGTGCTGTGAGCATTCTCAATGGCATGCTGGGCTTGTAATCTTGCCAATGAACTGTACTGGGGGTACAAAGGAGGTGGTCTGAAATCTGCTTGCCTTGGCTTGCTGGTAAAGGATGGACTGATCGCTATAGTATGTGTGTGGCACATTGCATGCACGAGCAATGGCCAACTGAGTCATCAAAGCAGAAACTTCATCTTCGGAATAAGTGGGGCTATGCATCTCTGGTTGTTGTTGCTGAGTGGGATGCTCCCCACTCTCATAACGATCAATCTCTATCATCTCTTCATCCTCTTCTTGTGCCTCATGAACCACATTCGCTCTAGCTCGAGCACCCCTTGGTTGGGCGCCAACTGGACCTACGTCATAATTCCGGAAATACTTCAAGTTCATGGCACGGATTGGCAAACAGGGGTTATCTTCATCTCTTTCAGGAACACCCTTGGCTCTGCATAGGGCGGTGATTAAGTTACAATGCCCCAAGGTAAAACTTGGTTGCCCATTGTTGGCGATTCTTCTGATGCTCCTCACCAACCACTGCCCCAAATTAATGTCCCTTTACTCCATAATTAGTTTCACCGCCAAAGCATTCTCAACCTGATACTCTGAGGAGTTCGAGACCGGGGTGATATTGTGCATACAAATTCAGCCCAAGCACGTGCCACTGGTTTGAAATCACCCAATCTGATCTTTGTTGGAAATTCTCCTCCCGTATACTTCAGCCATTGTGTACCAGGACGGCCCACAAAATCCTTAATCACACTTCTTCTCACCTCCGGCCACTTAGGAAAATCAATTGTGGCCGATTCCAGCGCACACCGGAAAGGGATTTCAGCCTCTAGAAACGCATTTAGGGCCAAAGCAGAAAAATCAATCATAACACCTCTAACATATGCTCTATCCGTATGCTGGTCATATGGTTCTTTCCAAGCATTTGCAAAAAATTCCCTAACCAACCTCTCGTTCCCTATAACATTCTCCTTCATCATCAAACTATTGAATTTCAACCATTTTCTACGCCTAAGCACCTCATAAATTTCCGGAACAGCTTTCAATTCATCACTAAAGCCTTTTTCTTGATTGAAGCCAAAAGTTTTGATGAAATGATACCTGGTCTTTCGGTTTTCCCGGTAGAAAATATCACTCCAAGCATTGTCCTGTGGATTGGAAGCTCGGAAGGCTTCACTGTATGACAAGTGTTGAGTTGGTTGAGGGCGGCAGGAATTTCCTCCTTCCTCCGATGTGCTCCCTCGGGTTACCCTTTTTCGTACCCTTGGCTCTTCCTCTTGTTGTGGTGCTTTGTTCTTACCATCATTCTTCCTCCCCATAGCAATGTTGAGTGTTGTTTGTGAGAGTTTACTTGGGATTTTCGTGTAGGGTTTATGGGTGGTTGAAGGTTTGGAATTTTTGTGAGTTTTTGAGGTTTTGGGTTGTTTGGAGGCTTGGTTATGGTGTGGGTTTAAGGTTTTGAAGTGTAATTGTATGGTTTATGGAGGCAATTTCGTGTGGGTAAGATGATTGAAGAGAAAAAGTTGAAGTTTTTGAGGTTTTGGGGGTTAGGGTTTTGTGAAGAAATTTGATGGATTGGTGGTTGAATTGGGTGAATTTGAAGGTTTAGAGAGTTGTTTGGGTATGTAGAAGTGTTAGGTTGAAGGTTTTGGGTGTTGTTTGATTGTTAATGGAGGTTTTTGGCGTTTTGGTGGTGAAGGAGATGAGTGGCGGCGAGAGTTTGGTTTTTAGGAGGAAGAAGGAGTGAAATTTTTCCTGAATCTAGGTAATAATTCGAGCTGGCGCCGCGCGCGACTTAACAGAACTGACAGCCCTTTCTAGGCCCCTCCTGGCGCCGGAAACCTCATGTCACGCGCCGCGCGCTTGTTTAACGTCCCGATGCTTGACGTCCAATGACCTCACGGGTCATGGAGAGGTAGGACCACCTTGTGGCGATCAAGTTCTCCTCCTCGATAGATCTTTAGTCTCTGGCCATTCACTTTGAAAGCTTTATCTTCTTCTCCCGGTGGGAAGATTTCTATTGCCCCATGTGGGAACACTTCTTTGATGATGAAAGGGCCAGACCAACGGGACTTGAGTTTTCCCGGAAATAACTTCAGTCTAGAATTGAACAACAAGACTTGTTGTCCCTTGTGAAACACCTTGGGCACCAAACCCTTGTCATGGTATTTCTTGGTTCTCGCCTTGTAGATCACGGCGTTCTCATACGCCTGGAGTCTCCATTCCTCCAACTCATTCAGCTTCAGTAACCGCTTTTCACCTGCTAAACCTGCATCAAAATTTAAAAATTTAACAGCCCAATAAGTTTTATGCTCAAGTTCAACCGGTAAATGACACGCCTTGCCATAAACCAGCTGATAAGGTGAGAACCCCAGATGGGTTTTGAAAGCAGTTCTATACGCCCAGAGAGCGTCATCTAACTTCATGGACCAATCCTTCCGTGATGAGGAAACTGTCTTTTCAAGAATCTGTTTCAATTGTCGGTTGGACACTTCAACTTGGCCGCTTGTCTGAGGGTGATAAGGGGTAGCCACCTTATGCTTCACATTGTACTTGGCCAATAAGTTCTCCAGATACTTGTTACAAAAATGTTTTCCTCCATCACTTATCAGAACTCGTGGAACACCAAACCGGGTAAAAATATTGTTTTTGAGGAATTTCACCACGGTATGGGCATCATTAGCTTTACAAGCAATTGCTTCAACCCATTTTGTCACATAATCCACACACACTAGTATATGGAGGTTAGACTTAGAAGATGGGAAAGGTCCCACAAAGTCAATCCCCCAACAATCAAATGGTTCTACTTCCAGCATGCCATTAAGAGGCATCTCATCCCTCCTTGAAATGTTGTCGGTCCGCTGGCAATTATCACAGCTTTTCACAAATTCAGTACAATCCTTAAACAATGTCGGCCAAAAAAACCCGCTTTGGAGCACTTTGGCCGCCGTCCTTGGCCCACTGTGGTGTCCACCATAAGGCGAGCTATGACAATGCCACATGATATCCCTTGCTTCATTCTCATCTACACATCTTCTCATTAGACCATCTTGGCCTATCTTGAACAAATAAGGTTCATCCCAAAGGTAGAAGTTCGCATCTCTTTTAAACTTTTGTGCTTGTTGATATGAGAAATCTTCTGGAATTGCTTTGCTTGCCTTGTAGTTCACCATGTCGGCAAACCAAGGTCTTTTAGAGACTGCAAAAAGTTTTTCATCCGGAAATTCCTCATTGATGCGCTTCTCCTTTAGGGTCACCTTTGGATTGTCTAGTCTAGACAAGTGGTCAGCCACCACATTTTCCACTCCATTTTTGTCTTTGATCTCCAAATCAAACTCTTGTAGGAGTAGCACCCACCTCAAGAGTCGAGGTTTTGACTCTGGCTTTGTGAGTAAGTACCTAAGTGCTGCATGATCTGTAAAGACAATCACTTTTGAACCGATTAGATATTGGCGGAATTTTTCCAATGCAAATATGACTGCGAGCAATTCTTTTTCAGTTGTGGTGTAATTCACTTGATTTTCATTCAAAACTTTGCTCGCATAGTATATGGCATGGAAAAACTTCGCATGTCGTTGGCCAAGTACCGCTCCAACCGCATAATCACTTGCATCACACATTAATTCAAAGGGAAGTTCCCAATTGGGTGCAACGATTATGGGCGCGGTGACCAACTTTTCTTTAATAGTCACAAAAGCATTTAGACATTCATTATCAAATTTGAAATCATTCTCTTTAACAAGGAGGTTGCTTAAGGGCTTTGCTATTTTAGAAAAATCTTTAATAAAACGCCGATAAAAACCGGCATGACCCAAAAAGCTTCTCACTCCCTTAATGTTTACGGGAGGAGGCAAATCCTTAATAACCTCTATCTTTGCTTGATCAACTTGTATGCCTTTTGAAGAGATTTTGTGACCAAGCACAATACCTTCTTTTACCATAAAATGACATTTTTCCCAATTCAAAACCAAATTAGTACTTATGCATCTCTTCAAAACGGCATTTAAATTGTTCAAGCAATGATCAAAAGACTTACCAAAAATAGAGAAATCATCCATAAATACCTCAATTTTGTCCTCCATCATATCAGCAAAGATTGACAACATACACCGCTGAAAAGTAGCCGGTGCATTACATAAACCGAAGGGCATCCTCCGATAGGCAAACACCCCAAAAGGGCATGTAAAAGCTGTCTTTTCTTGATCTGCCGGGTCTACAACGATCTGATTGTACCCGGAATAGCCATCTAAGAAACAATAGTAGGCTTGCCCTGCAAGCCTTTCCAACATCTGGTCCATGAACGGAAGAGGGAAGTGATCTTTCCTTGTTGCAGAGTTCAACCGCCGGTAATCTATGCACATCCTCCAACCGGTGACGGTGCGAGTGGGGATCAATTCATTTTTCTCATTCCTCACAACCGTCATACCTCCCTGTTTGGGGACTACATGAACTGGACTTACCCAAGCACTATCAGAGATAGGATAAATCATACGTGCTTCAAGGAGTTTTAGAACTTCTTTCTTTACCACTTCTTTCATCGTTAGGTTGAGTCTCCGTTGAGGTTGTACCACCGGTTTGTATTCATCTTCCATATTAATCTTATGCATACAAAACCCGGGACTAATCCCTTTCAGATCTGCTATACTCCAACCCATGGCTTCTTTGTTGTCACACAGAACTCGAACAAGTTTTTCTTCCTCCAATGCATTCAAACCACTGCTGATGATGGCTGGATGTGAAGATTCCCCCCCCTAAGAAAACATATTTTAAATGTGAGGGAAGCTCCTTCAATTCTGGAATAATAGCCTTGGCTCCTTCTTGAACATCTTTCTTTTCTTCAAGAGCTAGACTACTTTCAAGTACATGTGGCTTTGTTTCTTCTGGCAATGCCTCAAGTTGACGGAGGCATATCTCAATCTCTTTCTCCCATTCCTCTTCCAAATCATCAATGGAATTTACTATGACTCTTTCTAGAGGAACAGAAGGAGTGTCTTCAATAAAAATATCTTTTACCACTTCTTCTACCACATCTACCTTAAAACATTGCGGCTCATCATCATTGTGCTTCATAGCTTGAAACACATTAAACATCACCTGTTCTCCGTGAGTCCTCAACATAAGTTCTCCCATCTCAACATCGATCAAAGCTCTTCCGGTAGCCAAGAAAAGCCTGCCCAAAAGTAGCGGTTCATTACCTGCATCTTCGTCCATGTCAAGTATCACAAAATCGGCCGGAAAGACAAACTCAGCTACTCTGACCAACACATCATGAAGTATGCCATAAGGATGTACAATGGATCTATCTGCTAAAGAGAGCTGCATTTTGGTTGGTTTTGCCATAGCACCTGGTATTCTTTTCATCATAGACAGAGGCATTAAATTGATGCTAGCCCCTAGATCACATAAAGCTCTACCAACAGTAATGTTACCTATAGAACAAGGTATAGTAAAACTCCCTGGGTCTTTCTTCTTTTGTGGAAGTTTTTGTTGAATTATAGCACTGCACTCTTCAGTCATGTCAATTGTGTCATCATCAAGCGGCTTCCTCTTCTTGGTCAAGAGTTCTTTCATGAATTTAGCATAAGCCGGCATTTGTTGCAAAGCTTCGGCAAAGGGTATATTCACTTGAAGACTGTGGAACATCTTCATGAATTTCTTGAAATTTTGATGGTCCTTTGCCTTAGCCTTTCTTCTTGGTGGGTATGGTAAGTTGGGACGGTAGGGGGCTTGGTTACCATTGTCTTCATTCCCCTCCTTACCCTTACTCTTCTTTTTCTCACTTGATTGCCCTTCTCTCTCTCGCTCAAGAGTTTTCTTCCTCTCATTTTCAACTAGCTCCTCATAATCACTTTCATCTTCCTGAACTATCTCCCACTCTTTTTCAACTTCACCCTCATTCTCATTCTTTTCAACTTCTCCCTCACTCTCTTTATTTTCAACTACTCCCTCATTTGCAATCTTTTTCTTTTCAACTACTTCTGGTGAAGGAACCACCTTATTCCTCAAAGTGATAGCCTTGCAGTTTTCATTCCTTGGGTTATTTTTGGGGGTACCGTCGAAACCATTATTTTGAGAAGCCGAAAACTGTCTTGACAATTGACCAATCTGTGTTTCTAAATTTTTAATAGAAGCTTCAGTATTCTTATTGGCAATGTCTTGATTTGCTTGCATCTGAGTTTGAGTGGCTTTCAGCTGGTCCTGACTGATTTTCATAGCTTCGAACCCTCCTTGAGTGAACTTGATGAATTGGTTCAGCGTGTCTTCCAAAGGAGAAGAGTTCTTTTGTTGATTGTTTTGAGGGGGAGGAGTTTGTTGCTGAGATTGATTCGTGTTTCCACCCCAACCAAAATTTGGATGATCTCTCCACCCCTTATTATATGTATTGGAGAAGGGGTTGTTGTTGGGATTGCTCTTCCTGAAGTTTGCTAAATAAAGAGCCTCTTCTGAACCAGCAGGAAAACATTCACCATTTGCATGATTTTGGTGACAGAAATCACAAGTGACCCCTTGAGCAGCATTAACCTGTGCTTGAGAAGCAGATTGGTTAGTAAAAAAATTTAGAAGAGATTCAATGCTGTTACTCATTTTACTTTGCCCAGCTAGGAGTGCAGTCCCTATGTCTAGTTCCAACATTCCAGGTTTCTTTTTGGGACCCCGGTCATTCTGAACTCGATACTCATTCTGCGCCATATTCTCTATCAGTTCCCTAGCTTAACTCTCCACTTTGTTTCTTAACGATCCACCAGCTGATGCGTCTAGAAGCATTCTTGTTTGAGGTCGTAAACCTTGTGTGAAGTGCTGCATCTGAGTGGTGTTATCAAGCCCATGATTTGGGCATTTCTTTAGGCAGAGTTTGAATCTCTCCCATGCATCATACAAGGATTCAGCTTCTCCTTGTTCAAACATTGTGATTTCGTTCCTCCTCTCTAGAAACTTGTGGATAGGAAAGTATCTCTCCTTGAATTTGATAGCAAGCTCATCCCATGTTGCGATGGTGTTGGGAGGTAAAGTGTCAATCCAATCTCTAGCTCTCCTTGTCAAAGATAACTTGAAAAGCCTCAGTTTCTTATCGGACTCTGACACATTAGGTGGATCCGTGTATCCACATGCCTCATCAAAGTGCTCAAGATGAAGATTTGGGCATTGTGATTCAGCCCCCGAGTACTGATTTTCCTTGAGAGCGTTGAGCACTGTGTTCTTGATATCAAAGGACACTGGGTTGACCGGCTGGAACCCAAGATTAGCATTCCTTCCGTTATTCTGCCCGTAGTCACCCAATGTTCTTTCTGGAGGAGGAGGTGGTGGTGGGTTTTCGTCACCCATCGTAGTGATTTCGTCGTCCGAAGTGGTTGGACTAGAAATCTCTGTGTCGCTTTGTTCTTCTGCTGTATTAGCCAGCCGAGCAGTTTCTTGGGCTAACCTTACAGCCTTTCTGTTCTTCTTTGTTGTTTTCTCGATCTCAGGATCGTACAATAGTTCTCCTTGTGCGTTACCTCGCATGCACAAAAACAACAATACCTTTAGCAGCAACTGCAATTAAGAAGAATAAGCGAAAATTAAAATTATATTTTTTTATTTATTTTTTTTATTTATAATAATGACAGAAAAATAAAATAAAAAAAAATTTAACTATCGTATGGTCCAATTGCCTTGTTGATTCAATCAACAATCCCCGGCAACGGCGCCATTTGACGAAGTGTCAAAGTAAGTATAAAAATTATCGATTCCACAGTGATTGTTCCGATTACAAGAAGGAAAACTAGCTCTGGACTTGATCTCAAAAGTTGCCTTTTTTCGCCGGTAAAATTCTGTAATCCTAATTGTGACAGAAATTTGTATTTATAGACCTAAGATGCGTACTGGCGCCGCGCGCCAGCCCGACCGCGCCAGGCGCGAAATAACAGAGAGCATGATTCTGGGCGCGGCGCGCCAACTGCCTGCGCAGCTGCGCCAACTTGTGCGCCGGTGCGCCAACTTGTTCCTTTTTCTCCTGTTTTCTCTTCAAATCCTTGCGTTTAGAGCCAACTTGTCATGATTCTTTTCCTCTTTATTTCATACGGAAAATATAGCAAATACTAGCTAAAATGCCCTGTAAAGTGGTTAGAAACATAGTAATGACGTGAAGTCATCACGGTTCATCATCACCGAGTCTAGTGAGAGTTGGACTAAACTTGAAAATGCATGCACAAGGAGTCGGCTTAAGAGCTTCATTATCCAGGGTAGTAGACTTTCTAAATTCACAAGCATTTTCAACTCTAGGAATGATCGAGTACAAGTTAGGAATGTTGTATATTTACCTTTGAAGAGTTTAGCTTTATACTATTGTTTGTAGTGACTTTTTTTATTTAGTGAATAAAAGTGATTTTTGTATCTTAAGTAATTTAATGTATTTGTTTTAAATAAATTTGATAATCTCTGAGACACAAGAGTAAAACTAAATTTCCACTTAAAAATATGATAAATGAATGATATTGGTTTTACTTAAATGACATTGAATTAAAAGAATAGGCAACGTTTTTTTGTTCTTACAATGTGTGGCGACGATTTTTGAAGTGTGGGTAAGCGAATAGGCAACCCGTTTAAATATTACATATAAAGCTTAGACAACGGCTAGCTTTAAAGCGTTGCTTAAACATATAAGCAACGGTTATTTTCCGTTGCATGTAGAAAGTCGTTGCCTGAAACAAGTACAAAAAGTGTTGCCTTTTCATATGATTGTGAATGTTTATTATATGATAAAGGCAGAGATCATGGTGGTTATGGTTTTTATTGTTTGAATGGTGATTTTGTGTTAGTGATGGTGGTGGTTGTTTTTCTTCTCTATTTTCTTTTGTTATAGGTTTGTTGATAAAAGAATGATGGTGATTAAGTGTAGTGGTGATATGGTAGTTTGGTTTGTGAGAGATTTGTGATGATGAGTGTTAGAGTTTTGTGGTTTGTGATGGAGGAGGTTTATGGGGGCTGTGATGATGTTATTGTAGAGATGATGATGTTGTGTGGTGAAGGGTAGTTTTTTTAAGAAAGAAGAAAGTGGCTCCATAGCCACTATGTTGTTGTTGTTGTTTCTTTCATTCTTTCTTTGATTTTTTTATGTGTGTCCTAATTTTTTTTGAGTGTATCATTGCTTTGCCATTTATATGTGAACAAATAGGGTTTGAGAATTGAATTCTGACTATTGTGATTTTGGAAGGAAATTATGTGGCTTGAATGTGGTTTAAGAATGAATGAGAATTTTCTCTTTTGGAATTGATTTGTCAAAGTTTCATGATTCTTTCCATTTACACCTCCTTTGACTTTTTGATTTTTTTTTTGGTTGTTTTATAATTTTTAGACAAAAATAAAAACTAATAATAATAAAATAAAGAGTAGTAATAAAAACAACACAAAATAAGTGAAAAATAAAAAAGACCCAAATGGGACTTGAACACACAACCTTGAACTCAAAACTCCTTAAACGCTCTATGCACTAACAATATGATATGATAAATGAATGCGACATGGAATCTTAGGTCAAAAATTATGGCATGACATCGCTGTCTCCCGAACTTCGCACTTCGGAGCAATCACCTTTGGTATTTGTGTGAAGGTGTGAAATTCGGCTCATCAAAATTTATAACTTATTTCGCCGCAATCTTAATTTTTTTTATAAGTTTGATAAAGGGCTGTTTACAGATGAAGATGACATGCTGAATTTTTGGCATACTTTATTGAATTGAAAAACTGAATTGAAATTACTGCATTGAAAATACTTGAATTGTAAATACTGAAATATAAATACTTATCCTTAGGTTGCCTCCCAAGCTGCGCTTGTTTAGCCTCTCATTAGCTTGAGGCATTTCCTCCATTACAGAGGATAGGTTCGCATGTCTCTCTCTTCTATAGGAGCTTTCGCCTTACCTCCTCCCTCTTTCTTGTTGCTTCTTTCATACTTTTCTGGGTTCTGTTTTTCTTTGAAGGTAGCAAAGCAGAGTCGTCCATCATCCTCTGAAGGTACTATTTTTATAATGGATTTCCCCTTGCCTTTTGGTGGATGTTCCTTCTTCTGTTCTTTCTCAGCTTTGACCCAGTTATACTTCTTTCTCTCCTCCTTTCTCTCAGCAGCAGACTTATTCAGAGGTGGCGTATTAACCCCAAACTTAGATCTTTTGGCCACTTTTCGGTATCTACCCCATGCTTTGACCCATGTTGCTCGGATGTCCATTTCAATAGTTAGCCTCTTTAATTTTTCAGTTAGTCCTTCGGGTACCTCCTCTTCCTGAGCTGTCTCTATCTCTAGCTGCGCCATTTCATTCTCCATCTCCTCTATCTCTATTTTTACCTTTACTTCTTGAACTGGAGTCGGTGGTGTAGCTTCTTTATCCTTCCACTCGAGCATGTAGCACACTTCCCTCTTGGTTCTGGATACTTTGATGGTTCTCACTTCATCTCCGCTTCTTAGAGTCAATTCAGCGAGCTCCACATCAATGAGTGCCTTGCTGGTTGCTAAGAATGGTCTTCCAAGAATGATAGGATGTTCTTCATCTTCTCCGATGTCTAGGATCATGAAGTCTACTAGAAATTCTAGATTTTTGACTTTCACCAAGACGTCTCTGACTGTGCCTACTGAGTGGATGGATGACTGATTAGCTAGTATGAGTTCCCAAGCTGTCCCTGCAATAGGTAATGCGAGCTTGAACTTATCTGCCAAAGATAATGGTATTACGTTCAGACATGAGCCTACATCACATAGTGCATTGACTCCTGCTTTCCCAATCTGACAGATGATGGTGACGCTTCCAGGATTCTCCTTCTGGGGTGGCAGCTGTGATCTTTTTGCTAATCTCTCTTTGAACTCTCTTTCAGTCTTTTTCTCGTGGTGTTTGCGCTTTTTATCTTTAAGCGCCATGCACTTTTCATTTTTGGTGCCCTTCAGTTCTTCCATTAGTGCCTCACACTCGACATTAGTGTAGTCTTCTACAAAAACGGTGCGGGACCTGAACAGCCATTCCCGGACGACGTGTTGTTGGTACTCTATCTTCCGGCGCTTTTTGGCTGATAATGGTCTTTTCGCATAGTGCCTGGACTTGGGTGCAATCCTCATCCAATTCTTGAGCCACTTAATGTGATCTTTCCACCTTTCATCGACTTCAGGTACCCAGGGTTGCCAGCTGCCTATGGATTGTTTTGAGACATCAGAAAAATTGTCCCCTTGAGATTCCATATGAATATCTGTCAGGTCGTCTAAAAATATCCCTTCAAAGTTGTTGTGGTTGCTTGGTGATGACCATTCTGGTTCCTGCTTGATGCTGACTTTCCTGCAGTAATCCCTTCCATTTGGTTCGTCTCCCATGGCTTTGGTGGTAGACTCTCCTTCTGTGTTGAGATTACTAAATTGTGCAAGCCTTTGTGCTTGCCTTCTTTTCCAAAGCATTCTTTCTAGTTCATGATCGTACTTAAACTCCAGGATACCTGTTATCAAGCACAACAAATGAATACCTTCAGTAGCATTGGAAAATTAATGGTAAAACTCTACATTTTTTTGGTTTGTCTCATGTGTCTTTGTCACTATGAAAATTCCCAGGTAAGTGAGTTGGATCACAACGGACGCTCGGAGACCTTGAATTATCCTTAGCCAGAATTTTCACAAATCAAAATTCACAATCATCAACAAGATTTTTTTGATTTTTTATTTTTTTTTGTATTTTTGAAATTTTTGACAAACATAAATAAATCTACCGATGCTTTGGAAACACAATCCCCGGCAATGGCGCCAAAAACTTGACTACGGTCTGGCAAGTGCACCAGTCTGTCGTCGAGTAATAATTCACACTCTAGGTGTCTAGAATGAGTTCGTATCCACAGGGATCGTGCCGAAGCTTCGCTAGCGTTATTTAAGTTCGTATATTTGCATTCGCTTTGGGTTTTGGAAAAAGGTTTTATAAAAAGAAGCATAATGCTTTGCATAAATAAATATTTAATATAAATAGAATAGATAGATTCAGAAACATAGAGGATAGGTATGGTGGTTGGACTCCCTCCCTTCTTCATATTTGGCATGACCGGTGTATAACATAGCTAATCAGATTATTGTTCGACGGTGACTTTTCCTTGTTATAGTAACACCTTACTGTTACACTATGTACATTAAAGTTTCCCTACGTTAATAGCTAAGGTACCTACGAGAGCCTAACCTCGATGTGTCACATACCCTAATCACTAAGTGAGTTGTTTATAAACATGCAATATTATCTTCACCAATTAACCTCTAGATCCTAGTATCGGGTTGTTCATCTTCTAAGTGCTCAGTTCACACCTAGTTCATGATTCCTCCTCTAACCGTTCAGTTCACGACTACTTCAGGATGTTACCATCTCTATACACCTAGCATTATTTACTACTAGTTCCGGACCATATTAAGTAAGAACCTAATATCAATTCTAAGGGCGCTCCCGCTTATCCGGCCAGATTAAGAGATACGTTATTAAAGTGCAAGAAAGTAAATAACTAACATAATACTGAATAAAATTTATTATAACTTAGACTCAACCACAGACTCCAAATATTCATTGGGGAATTCATCTTCTCCACCACAATCTAAGGCATCTATTACAAAAGACTACATATTTAAATTACATTAAAGAAATTATAACCTAAACATAAAAGCCTTAATAAAACATACCTTGTTGAGTTAGTTTTCCCGTAAGGGGAGAAAACTATGCCCAATAGAGCTCCTCTGAACCTCTCCTTATAGTAGAGAGTGTTCTACTATTTCTGAATGATTTAAACAATGAATGGAAGACTCTATTTATAGTTTTCGTAATGGGCCTCAGCAAGGCATAGTACTTGACTACGGTCTGACAAGTGCACCAGTCTGTCGTCGAGTAATAATTCACACTCTACGAGTAGAATGAGTTCGTATCCACAGGGATCGTGCCGAAGCTTCACTAGCCTTATTTAATTTTGTGATAGTTTGCATTCGCTTTGGGTTTTGGAAAAAGGTTTTTATAAAATTAAGTGTAATGCTTGCAGAAATATAAATGCGAAATGTATAAATAATAGATTCAAGAAATATAGAGGCTAGGTATGGTGGTTGGACTCCCTCCCTTCTTCATATTTGGCATGATCGGTGTATAACATAGTTACTTAGATTATGTTCGACGGTAAATTATCCTTGTTGTAGTAATACCTTACTGTTACACTATGTCTATTAAAGTTTCCCTACATTAACAACTAAGATACTTGTTGAGTCTTTGGTGTTGGCTGCATTTTTGGTAAAATAAACTCTGTAGCAGGATGCTGGATACAATGCCTCAAGCATTGCGTAGAGCATTGTATCGTCTCACGAGGAGCGCTCATGACAAGTTCTATTTATGGAATGTTTGGTTTCTCTCTCATGAATCTTGCATGGTGCGTTTAATCAGGATTTTTATAAGGATTGTTATTAATGCTTCAGATCCTTGTCAAGAATATTTCTGAAGAGAAACTCCTTGAAGAATATATTTGTAGAAAATCTATTTTAATTAATGTGGAGTTATTGCTGGATCTTACAACATACCAGCTGTGTTTGAAGCCCGAATTGCTCAGGAAGCCCATGCTAACTCGTGGCTATTTAAAGGAATGAGCTAAACCTAGTTTCTTTACCGAAACCAATGTATCAAAATGTAGACTTTCAGGGTTTCGTGTCTTTGTAAGCCTTGTGCTTTATTTGTGAGCCTCTCTAGTATCTTCTTGATACTTTTGTAGGACTGTTTTATTGAGTTGTAACTCTGTATGTTCTCCAAAGCTTTTAAGCATGGAGTATGATTGTTTCTTGTTTAACACTCTAAACCTTTAGGTACGAGTGTGTAGTTTTAGGAGTGTGTCTCCAAAACGATTTTGTCTTTGTTGTTAGTGAAATCCTTGCTGGTTGTAAGGTTGTAAGGGAGTGAGATGGGATCTCATATCTAGGAGTTCCTAGGTAGAAGAGTCATTGGTAGTGCCTAGGTTATAAGTTGTAAACGGGGCGTTTGCTGGTAACTTAGAACTATGACTATTATAGTGATATTCCTTCCTGGATTGGTATCCCCCAGACGTAGGTTGCTGTTTGCGCCGAACTGGGTTAACAAATAACTTGTCTCTTTTATTTGTTTTCTTTTATATGCTTTGAATAATCACGTGCTAGACCGGACACAGTGTTGGAGCATCGTGTAGAGCATCGTGCATAGCGTGCCAAGAATTTCAATACCTACGAGAGCCTAACCTCAATGTGTCATATACCCTAATTACTAAGTGAGTTGTTTATAAACATGCATTATAACCTTCACCAATTAACCTCTAGGTTCTAGTATCGGGCTGTTCATCTTCTAAGTGCTCAGATCACACCTAGTGCATGATTCCTCCTCTAACCGCTCAGTTCACGACTAGTTCAGGATGTTACCGTCTCTATTCACCTAGCATTATTTACTACGAGTTTCGGACCATATCAAGTCAAAACCTAATATCAATTCTATGGGCGCTCCCGCTTATCCGGCAAGATTACGAGAATACGTTATTAAAGTGCACGAAAGTAAATAACAAACACAATTACTAAATATCATTTATTATAACTTAGACTCAATCACTGACTCCAAATATTCATAGGGGAGTTCATCTTCTCCATCACAACCTAAGGCATAAATATTAAGACTACATATTTAAATTACAAGAATTATAACCTAAATACAAAAGCCTAAAGTGTTAGACTACTAGGCTCAACCACTTAGAGGGGGGGGGGGGGGGGGGGTTGAATAAGTGGCTTCTTTAATCAACGGTAATTTTAAAAAATTATTGATTAAAACAATGCGCTGAAGCACCACCGGATCGGTAGTCTACTTTGCACCTTTTGACCAAAGGAAAGATAGTATCGCCTTGAACGAATTAGGAAAATTACGGAACGATTTATGCGAGATATCCAAATTTAACGTAATTAACAAAAACAGTCCCAAGCAAGTTTATATGGTTTGTTTATCGAATTCAATCACAATCAAGCAAAAATCAATTGAATTTTTGTGAACCAATACGAACACCAAAATTCAATCGATTAATCAAATTAACGAAATTAAAGAGAGAGATAAAGAGAGACACAAGATTTGATTAGGGAGATCCCCGGATTGCGCGTCGTCCACGCGTTTTTCCGAGTACGTCTCCCCCCAAATAACCAAACGGGTTATTTGAGAGTTTATAGATCAAAAACTTGATGAACAAACAGTGCACAGTTTACAATTGAAATCTATAATCCTATAGCAAGACAAAATGTAAACTAATGCGAATAACCTCGACACCCAACGGAACTTCGCCCTCTGATTCCAACGATTCACCTTGTGCCAAACCGCACCCAATCGTCCAGCTGAGTCCTTCGTTCCTTGTTGTCGAATCCTTCAAGACACGCACGATCTTGAATCACTTGAGAGAAACACTAGAACCTTCAACCCAATTCAACCCGATCACGATTCTGATTCACCGCGAACCGTATCGAACGTTATCACACAATTCTGCAATTTCTATTGAATTGATCCCATACTCAAATCCAATTTTGATTGCAAACTTGATGAAGATGATGAACTTGTGTTGAATCAAACCTTTGATGCAAATTCTCACTCAATTTGTACCCAAAGCGTTTATCTGATCTTTCACACTAGTTTTCTCTCACTTGTTACTTTTACAAAGATCACACACATTGCTATTTAAAGAGAAAATAGAATGAGCAAATTTAGGCATAATTTTTCATACATGTATCGATACAAATGCTTTGACCAACGTTAAAATTGGAAAAATTGACCTTTGTATCGATACAAACACGGGTGTGTATCGATACAAATATCAGAATCTTGAAATCTTGACTGATATGTATCTAAGCATGCAAGCATGCTTCGAATCATCTTGAGTTTTCTGAATTTTGAGAACAAACAGATGTGTATCGATACATGCAAGCATGCTTCGATACATAGGAGTTGTTCTGTCTCTGAGAGACCTCTTTTGTATCGATACAAACCATGTATGTATCGATACAAAATGCTCAAAATCAAGCAGAAGAGATTTCAGGACATTTGTATCGATACACCAATGTATGTATCGATACAAAATACCTAAAAGTCAGTTTTTCAAGGTTTTAGAAAATAGTTCTTTGTTGTCAAGTCATTTGTAATGTTGCCAAAATATGTTCAATCCTATTTTCATGTGTTTTGACAATTATTAAAACATGAGGATGAACTGGTGCACTTACATTCTCCCCCTTTTTGATAATTGTCAAAACTATGCATAAGCTAAACCTATACCTAATATGCAATAAAATAGCAATATGTATACAGACGCAATTACAAACACCAAGGCTAACAATAAGCACGCTCCCCCTGAGTTGATGCCATAATGCGATTGTCGTAGATAAAATTCAAGACCCTTTAGCTATTCATCCTTAGCTTGTGCATCCAAATCTCTCCCCCTTTGACAATATCAAAAAGAAGAAGAGAATCTATTAAAAGTATCAAGTTCAATCAATTTTGATCCAAGTCATATCGTGCACTTACATATGTCGAAATGCACATATATGATGAAAATTCCTAATCAATATAAATACATACAAAGATATGCCAAAATATATCAAATGACGAATACCAAATATCATGATAAAACATGGAATGTAGAACAACAATCCATAAACAAACTCATGAGTATTGAAACACATCGACATTTTAAATCAACCAACATATCAAAATATGGGACGAAAATAAACAAAATAATGCAACAAATGCATAAACATAAAATGATGTATGAAACACATACAATCAACAAGGTACATTCTTATGTATGTGAGCAAAAAGTTATAGGAAAGCACATTATAACATGAGAACACATGTTAAACCATATATGCATGATAAGATATCCACATAAATGAATCAAAGTACCAAAATCAATCATATGAGCAATGTATGTCTATGTATGCACACACAAAGTCACATAAAAGAAAAACATCCTAATATGAACTTAATAAGATAGCAGTAGTGATCTTTGTCAAATCCCCATTTAAGACGTATGAGTCTCAAAAACTTATCAATATTTTTGAGCGAAAATTCTTGGAAATGGAGGATTAGACAACTATCAAAACCAATATCATATTAAGATAGAAATTGTATGTATATGAACCAAAGAACAAATGCTATGTAAAAAAAATATAAAGGAAAGAGTAGAGAATAGAATCTTCCCTTGAGTGTTAGGTGGAGGAAGTGATCAATTTCCGCACCATTGCACGTGTCGAGTTGAAGCTTTTCTCATTGCTCTCCTTGTCCGTAGGTCTTGAACTCCATTGTTGTCGGTGTTTCTTGTCAATGGTTTCAAGACGATTCCCTGCATACTTAGACATTTTAAATAGGTCCCCAACTCATGTTGGGTCCTAGTTGGTTAGTAGAAACATTATTGTCCAACTTAGGTAACCATTGCAATTTGCCTTTTGGTACCAAAACTTTTCGAGCATGACATTTTGCAATTGTATGACCCTTGTCACAACAATAATGACATATAACATTGGAATGATTCGTGTGACCCGAAATTTTACTTTTGGGGTTCAATTTCTTTTTAACAAATTTGTCATTTTTAGAAGGCCTAATCTTAGGCTTGTTAAAATTCTTTGGTATATCCACAAAAGTAACTTTTGATACAAGGGCTTCATCTAGTTTGGCTTGAAGGGTTTTCACCTCTCCTTTCCAAACACAACAAGCATCACAATCATTCCTAGATGACTTATGAGCCTTATCTAACTTGGCTTGAAGGTTTTTCACTTCTCCTTGCCAAATACAACAAGAATCACAATCATGCTTTGATGACTTATCATCTTCAAAATCATCTTTTGAATTAACCATGGTAAGTTTTAATGCCTCTAATTCATCTTGTAATTTTACAATTTGTGACTCTAAAAGGGAAATCACTTTCTTTTGAATAGACTACTAGGCTCAACCACTTAGAAGGGGGGGTTGAATAAGTGGCTTCTTTAATCAACGGTAATTTTAAAAAATTATTGATTAAAACAATGCGCTGAAGCACCACCGGATCGGTAGTCTACTTTGCACCTTTTGACCAAAGGAAAGATAGTATCGCCTTGAACGAATTAGGAAAATTACGGAACGATTTATGCGAGATATCCAAATTTAACGTAATTAACAAAAACAGTCCCAAGCAAGTTTATATGGTTTGTTTATCGAATTCAATCACAATCAAGCAAAAATCAATTGAATTTTTGTGAACCAATACGAGCACCAAAATTCAATCGATTAATCAAATTAACGAAATTAAAGAGAGAGATAAAGAGAGACACAAGATTTGATTAGGGAGTTCCCCGGATTGCGCGTCGTCCACGCGTTTGTCCGAGTACGTCTCCCCCCAAATAACCAAACGGTTTATTTGAGAGTTTATAGATCAAAAACTTGATGAACAAACAGTGCACAGTTTACAATTGAAATCTATAATCCTATAGCAAGACAAAATGTAAACTAATGCGAATAACCTCGACACCCAACGGAACTTCGCCCTCTGATTCCAACGATTCACCTTGTGCCAAACCGCACCCAATCGTCCAGCTGAGTCCTTCGTTCCTTGTTGTCGAATCCTTCAAGACACGCACGATCTTGAATCACTTGAGAGAAACACTAGAACCTTCAACCCAATTCAACCCGATCACGATTCTGATTCACCGCGAACCGTATCGAACGTTATCACACAATTCTGCAATTTCTATTGAATTGATCCCATACTCAAATCCAATTTTGATTGCAAACTTGATGAAGATGATGAACTTGTGTTGAATCAAACCTTTGATGCAAATTCTCACTCAATTTGTACCCAAAGCGTTTATCTGATCTTTCACGCTAGTTTTCTCTCACTTGTTACTTTTACAAAGATCACACACATTGCTATTTAAAGAGAAAATAGAATGAGCAAATTTAGGCATAATTTTTCATACATGTATCGATACAAATGATCATTTGTATCGATACAAATGATTTGACCAACGTTAAAATTGGAAAAATTGACCTTTGTATCGATACAAACACGGGTGTGTATCGATACAAATATCAGAATCTTGAAATCTTGACTGATATGTATCTAAGCATGCTTCGAATCATCTTGAGTTTTCTGGATTTTGAGAACAAACAGATGTGTATCGATACATGCAAGCATGCTTCGATACACAGGAGTTGTTCTGTCTCTGAGAGACCTCTTTTGTATCGATACAGACCATGTATGTATCGATACAAAATGCTCAAAATCAAGCAGAAGAGATTTCAGGACATTTGTATCGATACACCAATGTATGTATCGATACAAAATACCTAAAAGTCAGTTTTTCAAGGTTTTAGAAAATAGTTCTTTGTTGTCAAGTCATTTGTAATGTTGCCAAAATATGTTCAATCCTATTTTCATGTGTTTTGACAATTATTAAAACATGAGGATGAACTGGTGAACTTACATAAAGAAACATACCTTGTTGAGTTAGTTTTCCCGTAAGGGGAGAAAACTATGCCCAATAGAGCTCCTCTGGACCTCTCCTTATAGTAGAGAGTGTTCTACTATTTCTGAATTATTGAAACAATGAAAGGGGAGACTCTATTTATAGTTTTCGTAATGGGCCTCAGCAAGGCATCGCAGTACAATGAAGCCATCGTGCTGCGATGTGAAGATTCAGTTCAATTTTATAACTGCTCCTGTGCATTTCATCAGCTTGGGCGCCAAGTTACTCCATCGTGCTGCGTTGTGATGCATCGTGCTGCGATGGGCAGATTTTCTTCAGATTTATTTCTTCTGATTTCTTGGCAAGCAAGCAGCTCCCATCGTGGCACGATGGGAGCCATCGTGCTGCGATGGAATGCTAATTTTCTTCACTTTTTTAGCTTTTTCTTGTCTTTTTGCATCTTGGACTCTGTCTTGATGCTTTTTCATGCTTTTGTAGGTTTTCCTTCGTATTTGGGCCTGTCTTGGTCATTTTACTACTAATAATACAACTAAAAATACCGTAGAAATTCCTGTCATCAGTACTGCGATGGAACCATCATAGTATGATGTGAAGATTCAGTTCAATTTTATAATTGATCCTGTGCATTTCATTTGCTTGGTCGCCAAGTGATGACAGAAATTTCTACGGTATTTTTAGTATTATTATTAGTAGTAAAATGACCAAGACAGACCCAAATAAGAAGAAAACCCTACAAAAAATAGAAAAAGCATCAAGACAGAGTCCAAGATGCAAAAAGACAAGAAAAAGCCCAAAAAGTGAAGAAAATCAGCATTCCATCGCAGCACGATGGCTCCCATCGTGCCACGATGGGAGCTGCTTGTTCGCCAAGAAATCAGAAGCAATAAATCTGAAGAAAATCTTTGCATCGCAGCACGATGGAGTATATCGCAGCACGATGGAGTAACTTGGCGCCTAAGCTGATGAAATTCACAGGATCAGTTATAAAAATAAACTGAATCTTCACATCGCACTACGATGAGCTTATCGTAGTGCGATGCCTTGCTGAGGCCCATTACGAAAAATATAAATAGAGCCTCTCATTCATTGTTAAATTCATCTCTACTATAAGGAGAGGTTCAGAGGAGCACTATTGGACATAGTTTTCTCCCCTTACGGGAAAACTAACTCAGCAAGGTATGATTGGTCAAAAAAAAAAAACTCAGCAAGGTATGTTTTTTTAGGCTTTTGTATTTAGGTTATAATTTCTTGTAATTTAAATATGTAGTCTTTATATTTATGCCTTAGGTTGTGGTGGAGAAGATGAACTCTCCAATGAATATTTGGAGTCTGTGATTGAGTCTAATTTATAATAAATAATATTTAGTAATTGTGTTTGTTATTTACTTTTGCGCACTTTAATAACGTATCTCGTAATCTGGCCGGATAAGCGGGAGCGCCCATAGAATTGATATCAGGGTTTGACTTGATATGGTCCGGAACTCGTAGTAAATAATGCTAGGTGAATAGAGACGGTAACATCCTGAACTAGTCGTGAACTGAGCGGTTAGAGGAGGAATCATGCACTAGGTGTGATCTGAGAACTTAGAAGATGAATAGTCCGATACTAGGACCTAGAGGTTAATTGGTGAAGAGCATAATGCATGTTTATAAACAACTCACTTAGTAATTAGGGTATGTGACACATCGAGGTTAGGCTCTCGTAGGTACCTTAGTTGTTAACGTAGGGAAACTTTAATAAAAATAGTGTAATAGTAAGATATTACTACAACAAGGATAATTCACCGCCGAACATAATCTAAGTAACTATGTTATATACCGGTCATGCCTGTCGCGGTGATTTTCGGATATCAAAACTATTGATTAGTTTGACTCACAAATTATGATTCACCACCGAGCTTTTATTTTTCCAAGGAAAAGGGGAAAAGTTCGAATAAACCCTATTTTTTTTAGATTAAAGGTTCGGGGGTTGGTTACGTTAAGGGAAGGTATTAGCACCCTAAACGTCTATAGTACTCTATAGGAACCTCTTGTTTTTATCTATCTTTGTGTTAAAATCATTTGCTTGTAAATTAAAATCTAAAAAAAATATAAAAGTTAAAGTGATAGTTGAGAAAGAAAAGAAAAATGTTTTTGTTATTTTGTTGATTTGGGAAGACGCGAAGTCTTTTGCACTACATACCCGTGAGGGATCAAAATCCCGTAGTTCGGGGTAAAATGAGTGAAAATGATTTGTTGATTTTTTTTAGTTTTTGAAAATATTTTAAAATAAAAGCCAAGTGGCTAAAATGTTTTTTGAATTTGTTTTTGTGTTTTTTAACTTTTGAGAAAAAAATGTTTAGGTATATTTACATGAATTAAAAAGCTTATTATGAAAAAAAGTTTTGAAAAGAATCTCTCGACGAATATCGAGTTTTTTTTTTTTTATAAAAGAGATGATTTCTTTTTTGAAAATGTTTTTTTTGAGATATTTGAATGTTTTTTTTTTTGCTTTTTGTTATAAAAAAAACTATGTGCGATGAAATAATCTGAACTAAACGCGAGAAATTTTCACGATGACGTTGAATCAAAGTAAAAATCCCCTTTTTCCTTGGAATTGACGTTACTATTTTTGTGTTTTTTTTTTGACGTAAAGCGATAAATAAATATGCATGTGATGCAGTTTTCTCATTTATATATTTACAATGTTCCTAAATACATTCTAATTCTTGATAAAACAAAATGAAATGAATAATGATGCAAAATAAAAAAAAAAAAAATGCAATAAAAATAAACTAAATCCTAATAAACAATAAAGCAACATATGGGGTGCATTAGCAAAACTCAGGGACCTAAGTCCAAGCCCAAACCTGCAAAAAAAAAATTAGTTCTCACAAAAAAACAGACGGGGGCGCACACAGCACCTGAGGGGTGCAGGAAACAAGTCGTAGGGCTTAAGCCCAGGGCCCAACCCGGCCAAAAACAGCATCAACAAAAAAAACGGGAAGGGGGGTGCACGGAGCAATTGGGGGGTGCACGGAGAAACAGAGTATGTATTTGTTCTTTTAACAGAGATTTTTCACTTTGACCAATCAGTTCCTATTTTCTTTCACTCTCAATCTGCTTCCTCTCTTCTCTCTCAGGTTCTTATGCCTTCAAGAACACATGAAGATTCTGGTGGTGGTGCGGCGGCGTCACCACCGGAGAAAAAAAAAAACTCTCCCTTTTAAAAAAAAATATCTTTTTCTAAAATCCTTTTTTATCTAGATTTTGGATTTCAAGTTAGTTTTTAGAGAAAATGTTCGAGAAATCCTAAATCTAAGTTTTAAATTTCGAAGAAAAAAAAAAACAAACTTTCTACCTTTTTCAATCGATTTCAGATTTGGAGTCGGTGTTGTTGTTACTGTTTCGGTGATGGTGATGATGTTCTGGTTCAGTTTTGTGATTCTGTGACTTGAAAAGAAAAGAGAGTAAGAGTTTAAAAAAAATTTCTTTTCTTATTGAAAATAGAATTGTGCTTGTGATTTTTTTATCTCTGATTCTCCTTCAAAAAAGAAGCTCCCTCTTTGTGTTTTTCTCTTTGGTTTTTATAGAGGTTTTTGAATCAAAGTTGGTTGGATTGATTAAATTGATGTCTGCTGCTTTTTGCTGCAAGGTGGTTGCCCATTAAGTCCTCTGCAGACAAGAAGTAAAGAATGAAAAAAAAAGGAAGGACAAAGATTCATAGGGAAAAGGAAGAGTGAGATGCAGCAGTAATGCCTTGTTGCCATTGGGAAAGAAGAAGCCTGATATTGTTACTGACTTGTTGTTCCTTTTTAATTTTTTTGTTTTTAATAATAATAGTAGTAACAAACAAACAAACAAACAAAAATGAAGGAGAAAAGAAAGGGAGTGGGGGAGAAAGAGATAGATGCAGCCACGTGCTGCATCTTTTTTCTTTTTATTATTTTTTTGTTTTTTTTTTGTGTTTTATTTTAATAATAATATAATAATAGTAAAATTAAAAAGATACTAGTAATAAATGATAATAATGATAGAAAGAAGAAAAAATATATTCAACATATTTTTTGATTGTTTTCAAATAAAATAAGAACTTACCTAATTTAGACATATTTTTTGGATTTTCAATAAAATTACTAATAATAACGAATTTAAATAAATAAACACATTTTTTTATTATTTTTTTTAATAATAATAATAATGATAAATGATAAAGGAGAAAAAAATAAAAAAGAAATAATGATGATATAATAATAGCAATAATGACGATAAAAAGGAAAAGATAAATATTTAACAAATTTTTGATTGTTTTCAAATAAAATAAGAACTTACCTAATTAGACATTTTTTGGGATTTTTGTGAATAAAAGAGAAAAGAACAAATAAAAAGGACCAAAGTAGGATTTGAACCCATGACCATACACTAGTGACTCTTTGAACACTCTAATCACCAATAACTAAGCTATCTCACATAATTGATAACAAATGTGACAAAAATTAATATCATAATAAATAAAAGTGGACAAAATTTAGGGTATGACAAATGAATATGAGGTGGGATCTTAGGTCAAAAATTGGGGTATGACAGATGCCCCTATTTAAGTTTCTTCATCCGGAAATATAAAAATAAAATTTTTGTTTTGACGGGATGAAGAGACTTAAATATAGAATACACAATTTTGGATCTAAGATGCCAAGAATGTTTATGATGCAAATGTGATTGCAAGAGGTAAACTACTAACACTGGGGAACAAATTGACAGCCATTGTCTACCATTAGTGTAAGGTAACTTGACTGACTGTAAAACATGGAAAGAAGAGACGTTGGCTACTGTCAATGTGAGAGAGTAAGGCCAAAGTATAAAAGGGGAATGTTGTTCGCCGTCAATGTAAGAGAACGAGACAAAAGATAAAGACATTGTCCGCTGTCAATGTAAGAGAGCAAGGACATGAATAAAAGACATTGTCCGCTGTCAATGTAGGAGAGTCAGACACAACAAGAAAAGATAATGTCTGCTGTCAATGTAGGAGAGCAAGACATGAAATAAAGGGAATGACTTTGTCCACTGTCAATGTAAGAGAGCAAGGACAGGAAATAAAGACATTGTCTGCTATCAATGTAAGAGAGCATGACATGAAGTGAGGATATTGTCTGCTGTCAACGTAGGGGAGCAAGACAAATGACAAAGACATTGTCCGCTGTCAATGTAGGAGAGCATGACGCATAAAGAAAAGATATTGTATGCTGTCAATGTGGGAGAGCAAGACACAAATAAAAGACATTGTTTGCTGTCAATGTAGGAGAGCAAGACATGAAATAAAGAGAATGACATTGTCTGCTGTCAATGTAAGAGAGCAAGGACACCACAGGAAAATATATCGTCTGCTATCAATGTAGGAGAGCATGACAAGAAATGAAGATATTGTCTGCTGTCAATGTGGGAGAGCAAGACATAACAAGGAAAAATATTTGTCTGTGATCAGACACACTGAAGGTGACTTTTTTGGGGAAACTAAATGTAAATTTGCAAATGGGTTGTTCGCAAAACCTGTCACTTGGAATATGTTTGAAGATGACATCTCTGTAATAGACACACTGGAAATGACTCTTTTGTGAAATATGTTTGATGGAGACATCTCTGGACCAGACACACTGGGGATGACTCTTTTTTGTGATACAACTGAAGCAAAACATAGGATGGTCAATGCAATCATGTACGAAAGATTTTGTTAGCATGTTGTATGTATGTATGTATTTATGAAAGCTTGTATGCATGCAGGTATGAATGTATTATGTATGTATGAAACTGGTATTTGTATGACAGTGTGATTGTATATAACTGGACAAGACAAGATCGGGCAAGTGAGATGGGAAGTGGACCGACACAACAGTACAACCACTCGGCAGCCTTCATTGGGGATAACATCATGGCAGATGAATTGAGCCAACATCGAGGCAATGTTCGACACAGTGTATCAACTGAAAGTGGAATAAACATTTCTTGGGGTAAAGCCCATTAATCAGAAGTCTGGCAGAAGTCGCCATTTGCAAACCGTACTAGAGTGCTTTCTCATGGGTGCGCTTCGACAGTCATGCTTTTTTATTTGTTTTTTTTTTGTTTTGAATCCCTAACTTTTGCCTGGATTGCCCTTTCAAGTTTTCAATCCACCGGGAATATGTATTTTTGTATGCCCCTAATTTTTGCCTGGACTGCCCTTTCGGGTTTTCAATCCACCGGGACGCTCTTTTTTTGCCTAAGCCGCCTTTGCAGGTTTTCGACTTAGCGAGCTCTTTACTTTTTTTTTTTTAGCAATGACTGTGTTTGTGTCTGTAGAATCTACCTGTTCTTGGAACGCATTGTTGTTGTATGCCTCTATGACTCATGAATTTAAAGAAACATGTTTGATGTTTATGCTTTTTTCAAAAGGATCAAAAGTTTTGATTTATTTTTGAGTTTTTGCTTCAAGTATTTAAAAATGAAAGAAGACTTTGTAAATAAAATTTGAACTCCAAATAAAGGGCACAAGCTCAAGTTTGATTAAAAGAGTGGTGGTCGGCCAAAAGGGCGGCTCCACTGATTATTACAAAATTTGAAAATGGTAAATATGTGGGAAAGGTACATTGGACACAATGACCGCTATTCTCTCTAACAACTTTGACTTCCACTGTCTAAGATGCTGCAGATCGGAAGTATTTTGACGACTAAGGTGCCCCGAGTGATTGATGTCTGACCCGATGCAGTTACTTGTCATAATCCTTAACTTTTGCATAGATCGCCCTTTCGGGTTTTCAATCTATCAGGATAACTATTTTCTGTTTATGTCTCTAACTTTTGCCCGGACCGCCCTTTCGGGTTTTCAGCCCACCGAGACACTCATTTTTTTGCCTAAGCCGCCCTTTCGGGTTTTCAACTTAGCGAGTTGTTCTTTTATTTTTTAGACAAAGTATTTCTTGACTGCATCGGCGTTCACAGGACGCGGAAGCTCATCACCATCCATGGTTGCAAGGGTCATAGCACCACCAGAAAAAGCTCTTTTGACAACATATGGGCCTTCATAATTAGGAGTCCACTTGCCCCTAGAATCGGGTTGAAAGGATAAAATCTTCTTGAGCACAAGGTCACCTTCTTGGAATTCACGAGGTCGGACCTTCTTATCGAAAGCTTGTTTCATTCTTTTCTGATATAATTGGCCATGACATAAAGCCGTCATGCGTTTCTCCTCAATTAAATTCAACTGGTCATATCTGTTTCTGCACCATTCAGCCTCAGTTAACTTAGCTTCCATCAAAACTCTCATTGATGGGATCTCGACCTCTACAGGGAGCACTGCTTCCATGCCATACACTAAAGAGAAGGGGGTTGCCCCTGTTGAAGTACGTACTGAAGTACGGTACCCATGTAAAGCAAACGGTAACATTTCATGCCAGTCTTTGTAAGTGACCACCATTTTCTGCATAATCTTCTTAATATTCTTGTTCGCAGCTTCCACCGCACCATTCATCTGAGGTCGGTAAGGAGAAGAATTGTGATGCTCGATCTTGAATTCATCACACAAATCTTTCATCCTCTTGTTGTTCAAATTTGTTCCATTATCTGTGATGATCTTGTTAGGGACACCATAACGACAGATAATATGATTCTTGATAAACCGAACTACCACTTGCTTGGTTACATTGGCATAAGATGCTGCTTCGACCCATTTGGTGAAATAATCGATAGCCACTAGGATGAAGCGATGTCCGTAGGAAGCCTTTGGCTCAATCCGACCAATCATATCAATGCCCCACATAGAGAAAGGCCAAGGAGAAGAGAGAACATTGAGAGAAGTTGGCGGTACATGAATCTTATCCGCGTAGATCTGACACTTGTGACACTTCCTGGCATGCTTGTGACAATCGGACTCCATTGTTAGCCAATAATACCCCGCTCTCAACATTTTCTTAGCCATTGTGTGCCCATTGGGGTGGGTTCCGAAAGATCCTTCATGTATTTCATGCATCAATAAATCAGCCTCGTGTTTGTCCACACATCTGAGCAAAACCATGTCAAAGTTTCTTTTGTACAATACATCTCCGTTCAGGAAAAAACTGCTAGACAATCTTCTTAAAGTCTTCTTGTCTCTATTGGATGCCCCGTGCGGATATTCTTGACTTTGGAGAAATATCTTAATATCATGGAACCATGGCTTGTCATCAACAACCTTTTCGGCTGCGAACACATAAGCTGGCCTTTCAAGGCATCGGATATTGATAGTTGGTATGTCATTCTTGTGATTAACTTTATACATTGAAGATAAAGTAGCCAGGGCGTCGGCCATCTGGTTCTCATCACGAGGAATGTGATGTAGTTCAACTTTGTTGAAGAAAGTCAACAACCGTCTTGCATAATCTCTGTAAGGAACTAGACCAGCATGACGAGTTTCCCATTCTCCTTTGATCTGGTTAACTACAAGAGCTGAATCACCATATATGTCAATAGTTTTAATCCTCAAATCAATAGCTTCTTCAATACCCATGATGCAAGCCTCATATTCCGCAATATTGTTGGTGCAATCAAATTGTAGTCTTGCAGTAAAAGGGATATGAGCGCCTTTAGGAGTGACGATAACTGCCCCAATTCCATTACCATAGACATTAACATCTCCGTCGAATATCAAACCCCATCTGGATTCAGGATCTGGCCCTTCTCCGATCAATGGTTCATCACAATCCTTCATCCTTAAATACATAATCTCCTCGTCTGGAAAGTCGAACATGATAGGTTGATAGTCCTCCACTGGTTGGTGAGCCAAATGATCAGCAAGGATACTGCCTTTAATTGCTTTCTGAGTCCGGTATTCAATATCATATTCGGATAATAACATCTGCCAACGAGCAATTTGTCCGGTTAAAGTAGGCTTCTCAAAGATGTATTTGATTGGATCCATTTTAGATATCAACCAAGTAGTGTGATTAATCATGTAGTGACGGAGACGTTTGGCAGCCCACGCTAAGGCACAATAGGTTTTCTCAAGCATGGAATACCGAGACTCACAATCTGTGAATTTCTTGCTCAAATAGTAAATTGCATGTTCTTTTCTCCCGGATTCATCTTGCTGCCCGAGCACACAACCCATAGATTTTCTAGCACAGTTAAATACATGATGAGTGGTCTTCCTTCAACTGGAGGGATAAGGATCGGAGGTTCGAGTAAATACTTTTTGATGCTGTCGAAGGCTTTCTGACAATCCTCTGTCCAAACAATCCCTTGATCTTTGCGGAGTAACTTAAATATTGGTCCACATGTGGCAGTCATATGGGAGATGAATCTGGAGATGTAATTCAATCGTCCGAGAAAACCTCTAACTTGTTTTTCTGTTTGAGGAGCAGGCATTTCTCTTATAGCTCTGACCTTGTCTGGATCTACTTCTATACCTTTCTGACTAATGATGAAACCCAGGAGCTTTCCAGACCTAACACCAAAAGTGCACTTGTTGGGATTCAAATGGAGTTGATACTTCCTCAGTCGTTGAAACATCTTCAATAAATACTCCACATGTTCTTCTTCGGTGCCTGACTTGACAATCATATCATCCACGTAAACCTCGATTTCCTTGTGTATCATGTCATGGAAGAGAGTGGTCATGCCTCTTTGGTATGTATTGCCTGCATTTGTCAAACCAAAAGGCATCACTTTGTAACAGAAAGTGCCCCAAGGCGTGATAAAGGAAGTCTTCTCTCTATCCTCAACTGCCATCTTAATCTGGTTGTACCCGGAGAAACCGTCCATGAAGGAGAAAACTTTAGATTTGGCAGTGTTGTCAACCAATACATCAATGTGAGGTAAAGGGAAATCATCTTTCGGACTAGCCTTGTTCAAATCTCGGTAGTCAACACACATTCTGACCTTACCGTCTTTCTTTGGAACCGGAACTATGTTGGCCAACCATTGGGGATATTCAAACGTAATAAGGAAACCTGCATCAATCTGTTTTTGGACTTCTTCCTTGATCTTGAGAGCCATATCAGGATGAGTTCTTCTCAGCTTCTGTTTTACCGGAGGACATTCAGGTTTCAGAGGCAGACGATGTTCCACAATCTCAGGATCTAAACCCGGCATATCTCGGTACGACCATGCAAATATATCAACATATTCTCTGAGAAGCTCAATCACCCTTCCTTTGATAATTACACCTAGCAGTGCCCCGATCTTGACCTCTTTCTTCTCTTCATCAGATCCCAAATTAATAACTTCCACGGCTTCTTCATGAGGCTGAATGGCTTTTCTTTCTTGATTCAGTAACCGTCTGATCTCATTAGGAATCTCTTCATCCTCTTCTTCTACAGCTTCGTAAACAGGGAACTCAAAGTTGGGAGAGGGCCTAGGAACATTGTGTTCAGCGGGTTTATTGAGGTTCAGTCTGCATATGATTTATGATTGATTTTAGCAAACAAGTGAATGCAGACTTTTTATAAAAAGAAAAAGAAAATAAGACATATATTTTGGTTTTTTGTGTTACCATTTTCTGAAAAAGAAAAGAAATAAAAAGTCATGATAAAAACGACGATTTTTATTGAAATACTTGAAGCTGAAACAAAGCCCTACATCAGTTCACTTTTGTCTTGGGCGAGACAAAAGGTTTTTTATTTTATTTTTAGGAAAAGACAAACAGACAAACATATTACTTAAATAAAGGAGTGACAGAAGGGACATCAACAGCGATCCAATTACAGCAAACTCCTCCTGGTATCACGAAAGAAGGTGGCTCTTCTTCAACCTTATCTTCAATAATAGCATTAGTCTCCGGTGAAGAGTGGAAAAACCCGGCGCTGCGGAAAGTGTCTCCAATTGGCTCAAGGAAACCACTCGGCTTGGCCTTACCCTTTCTTTCAATCGGAGCGAAACCCAAACCTTCCTTGTATTTGTATTCCGGCAACTGTACTATCTGCCCCCACCTCGGAGCTACACCTTCTTGCAACACTCTTAATGCATCGTTCAAAGAGGCCATAGATGTTTCAATTTTCTTTGAACCTTTTCCCTCAACAGAGAGTCCTTGAAAAGATGTGTCATCCGCACCATCAACACTAATGTAAGAAAAAGCTGATAGATGGCTCACTAACAGAGCTTCCTCTCCACTCACTGTCACCATCTTTCCATCTCGTACAAACTTTAATTTTTGGTGAAGTGTGGATGTTACTGCTCCGGCTTCATGAATCCACGGCCGTCCTAGCAAACAACTGTACGTAGCTTGAATGTTCATAACCTGAAAGGTAATTTGAAATTCATGGGGACCGACTGTGATGGGCAGATCTATCTCTCCAATTACTGATTTCCTTGAACCATCAAATGCCTTCACTATCATTCCACTTGGCCTCAAAGGCGCACCCTGATAAGCGAGCTCGTCCAGAGTGGTTTTGGCCATTACATTCAGAGATGACCCGATATCCACTAGCACATTGGATAAAGCATCTGATTTGCAAATTACTGAAATGTGTAATGCCAAATTGTGGTTTCTTCCTTTTTCAGGGAGTTCTTCATCACTAAAGCTCAGGTTGTTGCATGCAGTGACGTTCCCTACTATGCTTCCAAATTGACCCAAGGTCACATCATGATCTACATAGGCTTGATCCAAAACCTTCATCAATGCCTCTCTATGGGCGTCAGAATTCATCAACAAAGACAACATGGAAATTTTAGAGGGAGTCTGCAACAATTGATCCACTATTTTGTACTCACTCCTCTTGATCAACTTTAAAACCTCATCAGACTCAGAGTTATCATTTTCGCTGGACTGACCCACAATCTTACTAGGGTCCTGAACTTGCATATTCTCCGTAACGGGAGTACTCGTCTTTTCTTGAACAATTGTCGGAAGAATACGTCCACTCCTCAACACTTTACTACTATCCGCGATGTTGTCCACATAGGTTAACGGGGGTATAGGTGTCTCTGTACCACCTTGTAACATTGTGGCATCATACTTGTAAGGTACAGCTTTCTGGGACGTATATGGCAAAGGCCTCGGCAGACGGATCACAAGAGGGGCAACAACCGACTTCTCACTATTGAAAGTTACTTCGATTCGTTCAGGGATATTGAATTCCGGGATTATAACACAAACATTCTCATCTTTCCTTGTAACAACAAGCTCTCTTCTATTCATCAATCCTTGTATGTCATTTTGAACTTGTAAGCATCCTTGAGGATTCATTGAGCACACCTCACAGATTGCATGGTCATGACTGAACAAATCTGTTTCACACATCTTAACATGTATTGGGACCAGAGGGGTTTTGATATCCCGCACACAAAGGACAATGTTAGGTTCTTGACAATCTTCTATCATGTGAACAGAGGGTCCATGGTTTGGCAAATGGTTAGCTTGGACATTAGGGTTTGAGTCTCTGAAAGATAACAAGTTGGCACGGACCAAGTTTTGAACCTCCCTCTTGAGGGCGTAGCAGTGTTCAACATCATGTCCGGGTGCTCCTTGATGGAAAGCGCATGTAAGGTCGGTACGGTACCAAGTAGGCAATCTTTCTGGTACCGGGGGAGGTGGTTTGGTTTGGACAAGGTTTTTTGCAAGGAGGGCAGGAAGCAGATCTGCGTACTTCATGGGTATAGGATCAAAGGATTGGGTTCTTTGAGTGCGATTAGGTTGGTTAAAGGGTTGTTGAGGCGTTGATGGGCGAATTTGTGGTTGTTGTGGGTAAGGTTGTTGAGGGTATGTTTGTTGGTATAATGGTGGATAGTGTGGCGGAGGTCTTTGGGTTATTTGTGGTTGGTAAGGTGGGTTTTGAGGAATGGGTGAGACAACTGCGACATGTGGATAGACTGGGTATCCCGATTGGGGCTTTCCATGGGTTACCATGCCAACCTCTGATTCTTTCTTTCTCGGAAAATTATTGCCAAATTTCTTTGAACTATTAGCTGGACCACTTTCCTTCGTTAAACGCCCTTCTCGGATTCCTTCTTCAAGACGCATCCACATTCCCACCATTTCAGTAAAATTGTTTGGTGCACTAGCAACCATCTTCTTGTAATAGAATGGGCTGAGAGTATTGAGAAACAACTTACACAACTCCTTTTCTTCTAAAGGTGGGCGGATCTGTGCAGCAAGTTCTCTCCACCTTTGAGCATATTCTTTGAAAGATTCCTTCTCCTTATGAGTCAAGGCCCGTAACTCATCCCTATCTGGGGCTAAGTAAGAATTGTAGCTGTATTGTCGAATAAAGGCACTGGCCAAATCATTAAAAGTGTGGATATCAGCACTATCAAGGTCCATGTACCACCTCAATGCGGCACCAGTCAAGCTGTCTTGAAAGTAGTAAATGAGCAACTTGTCGTTGTCAGTCTGGGTCGACATCTTTCTAGCATACATCACTAGATGGGCTCTTGGACAAGTGTTTCCTTTATACTTCTCAAAGTCTGGGACCTTGAATTTATGCGGAATCACAACATTGGGAACCAAACAGAGTTCATGTGCATTCTGACCAAACAATTCTTTTCCACGGAGAGCTCTCATCTCTCGCTGCATCTCATTGTACTTGTCTTGTAGGTCATCCACCCTATCGAATGCTTCTACACTTTCAGTATGGAAAACAGGTCCCTGATTTTGCAGATTGGTGTTGACCAGAGGTGCTGAATAGGTCATTGTAGCTTGAGGAACTGATAGGCCGGGCGGAGGAGCTGACGCTGCTTGTTGTGCAATAGAGGCTTGAATTTCAGAAACCACAGGACGAAATCCTTCGCTGAACACATGTAGTGGCATGCCCCATGGGTAACTTTCAGGCATAGTAAACTGAGGAGTGCTAGTAGGCACAGTTGAAGTTGACTGAGCCAGAGAAGTGTTGGTGAGCTGAGGGATCGATGCCTGAGCTTGAGCCTGAGCAGCCATTATATCAGTCATCATAGCAGTTAACCTCTCCATCTCACCTTTCATAGATGTCATTTCTTCACGGAGTGCCAGATTCTCTTGCTCAAGTTGTTCCATTTTCTTTCTTATATTTGATCGAGTGTCGTAGGTACGAGTAGACTTGTAGTGAATACGTCGGGCCACTTTTCTCTTAACTGAGGCAGAGAGAAAAAAAGGATATGAGACTCGGTTTTGAAACTTATGAATGTAGTATGATGCATGATATGTTTATGCTAAAATATGCAAAGTTTTATTTTATCGAAGAACTTTAGCATTAATTGTAAACATTGTAGGAACATTCATTTCATTTTATAATTAAAACATTACAAAGCAAAAGTTTTTCTCTTCTTAACATTACACCTGATAACTGAAACATACAAAACCAAAAGATAAAATAAAAGAGAACATAACAACAGAAAACTCTCAAACTTCTGAGGCAGGAGGATCATCTGAATCTGACTGTGAGCCTGTAAATAAGTCCATATTATGCTTCCTCCTCTTGGGATCACCACTGAGTAAACTATTCTTCCGCTGGAGTAGAACATTCTTCTTAACAATTTCTTGGCTTTGGGCAAAGAGTTCATGGTCCTTTTGTTCTAACTTCCCTCTTAATGTCTCATTCTCACGCTCGGCTGTCTGGCATCTGGTCTTCCAAGCGTCTTTCTCACGTCTTAGCTCGGCCAAAATCTCTTCGAATTCCTTCTTGGTGTCAAAGGGTAATGGTAGCGATGCTGATGGAATGGTTGCAGACACGCCCCTAGACATTTTATAAGGCATACCAAAGTTCTTTGCCCTATCAATAACCCACTGAAGATAGGATTCATGCACAACATCAGATTTCCTTCCCAATTGGCCTCTACCAAGTCTTCGGATAGCATGCCAAGCTTGCACGAATTTTCTCCTTTTGTTTGAGGGATTATCGGTGTTGAGGTAGAATTCATTGGCTAAGGTAATGTTATCTGGCTTGGCTTTCATCGGGTATCCGAACTGGCGTTTAGCAAGGGTAGGGTTATAGCTGATTCCTCCACGCATACCAAGAAGGGGTACATTAGGGTATTCACCACAACTAACGATGATTTCTCCGACGTCACAAGCTGGATGGTACCAAACTATATCTGATGGGGTAAGGGACATGATTATCTGAGACCACGGAAGGTTTTCAGGATTTGCTTTGCGGGAATGAGTCTGGGGTAGATGTGAGATGAACCATTTGTATAGTAGGGGTGTACAACAAGAAATGGTTCCACGTCCAACTGAGGTTCGATCATGGATGGAATGGTATGTGTCAGCTAGCAAGGTTGGGACGGGATTTTTAGTGAGGAAGATTTGGATGGTATTGATGTCAACAAAGTCGTCAATGTTTGGGAAAAGAACAAGGCTATATATGAGTAGAGCTAGGTTGGAGTAGAAGGCATTGTTACTTGCCATCTCGGCGAAGGTGGAAGCTTGTTGGTAAAGGAATTTGGTTGATAGGCCTAGGATACCTCTTCTAGATATGAGGTTTGCTTGGATGATGGAAGTTTTGAGATGGAGGGAATTTGCGATGGTTTGGGGTTTAGGAGTGGGTTCAAGGCCACTGAAGGGTACTTTGTCGAGTATTGGCAAACCGATCAGGTAGGAGTATTCCTCAAGAGTGGGTACGAGTTGGTAATCGGGAAAGGTAAAACAATGATAGAGGGGATCATAAAACTGGACCAAAGTTCCCAAACATCCTTTTGCAATATTCACTCGGAGGAGGCTAAGCAAGTTTCCATGTCTTTTGCGAAAGTCTTCCGGTGAAGCTACTTGAGATCCTAATTCCCTTAATCTTGACAAGTCTGGCTCCTTGAAAAAGTACTTCTTGGTATTTCTTTCTACATTATCCATATCTACAAGGTTTACAAAATAATAACTTAAGTCCTTCGATATCGGATGGAAAAAGGAAGTTTATGAATGAGTGCATGCATGCATGATTATGCTAGAAACATAGTGAAAACATGGTGAGGTTAAGTCCATAATGTTGGAGTTTAAGGGTAAATACGTTTTTTGTCCAGACTAAGGTTTCACATGTACCTGTATCACGGGTTCTAATAAGTTCCCAAAGTTGTCAACCTCTTTAAGAAGTCATTGGTCATGGAATTACTTCTGATTCCAACAAAGTCCGTAGGAAAGTCTCGTTTGGGTGTACTATCGCGTATCAACCGACTTAAGATTACTCTTAATTAGTCACCGCACTACGTCCTAAAAGCCAAGATGGGTTAAATGTAACTCTAAAGGTCCATAGCTTCGTCGGTTCCTCGAAAATAGAACGCCAATCACAATTACTTATGTTGACATTGTTAGTTCCAAGGTTCCTCGGCTAAGTGTGGTTATCACATATGCCAACCCCGAAATTCACTCTCGGATAGGCATAATGAACATTACCATTATCCTATCTTATGGTTCCCTCAAGTCCGGGTGTAGAACTTATCTCACCACTCACGTTTAGAAAATAAACATATAAGCACATATTTATATATAAAAAAATAAAACACAAAGATAAAGAATAACAAGATAGGCTCAACCCTCTTAGGGGATATCCCCAGTGAAGTCGCCATTTCTGTCGCGGTGATTTTCGGATATCAAAACTATTGATTAGTTTGACTCACAAATTATGATTCACCACCGAGCTTTTATTTTTCCAAGGAAAAGGGGAAAAGTTCGAATAAACCCTATTTTTTTTATATTAAAGGTTCGGGGGTTGGTTACGTTAAGGGAAGGTATTAGCACCCTAAACGTCTATAGTACTCTATAGGAACCTCTTGTTTTTATCTATCTTTGTGCTAAAATCATTTGCTTGTAAATTAAAATCTAAAAAAAATATAAAAGTTAAAGTGATAGTTGAGAAAGAAAAGAAAAATGTTTTTGTTATTTTGTTGATTTGGGAAGACGCGAATTCTTTTGCACTACGTACCCGTGAGGGATCAAAATCCCGTAGTTCGGGGTAAAATGAGTGAAAATGATTTGTTGATTTTTTTTAGTTTTTGAAAATATTTTAAAATAAAAGCCAAGTGGCTAAAATGTTTTTTGAATTTGTTTTTGTGTTTTTTAACTTTTGAGAAAAAAATGTTTAGGTATATTTACATGAATTAAAAAGCTTATTATGAAAAAAAGTTTTGAAAAGAATCTCTCGACGAATATCGAGTTTTTTTTTTTTTATAAAAGAGATGATTTCTTTTTTGAAAATGTTTTTTTTGAGATATTTGAATGTTTTTTTTTTTTTTTTGCTTTTTGTTATAAAAAAAACTATGTGCGATGAAATAATCTGAACTAAACGCGAGAAATTTTCACGATGACGTTGAATCAAAGTAAAAATCCCCTTTTTCCTTGGAATTGACGTTACTATTTTTGTGTTTTTTTTTTGACGTAAAGCGATAAATAAATATGCATGTCATGCAGTTTTCTCATTTATATATTTACAATGTTCCTAAATACATTCTAATTCTTGATAAAACAAAATGAAATGAATAATGATGCAAAATAAAAAAATATGCAATAAAAATAAACTAAATCCTAATAAACAATAAAGCAACATATGGGGTGCATTAGCAAAACTCAGGGACCTAAGTCCAAGCCCAAACCTGCAAAAAAAAAATTAGTTCTCACAAAAAAACAGACGGGGGCGCACACAGCACCTGAGGGGTGCAGGAAACAAGTCGTAGGGCTTAAGCCCAGGGCCCAATCCGGCCAAAAACAGCATCAACAAAAAAAACGGGAAGGGGGGTGCGCGGAGCAATTGGGGGGTGCACGGAGAAACAGAGTATGTATTTGTTCTTTTTAACAGAGATTTTTCACTTTGACCAATCAGTTCCTATTTTCTTTCATTCTCAATCTGCTTCCTCTCTTCTCTCTCAGGTTCTTATGCCTTCAAGAACACATGAAGATTCCGGTGGTGGTGCGGCGGCGTCACCACCGGAGAAAAAAAAAAAACTCTCCTTTTTAAAAAAAAATACCTTTTTCTAAAATCATTTTTTATCTAGATTTTGGATTTCAAGTTAGTTTTTAGAGAAAATGTTCGAGAAATCCTAAATCTAAGTTTTAAATTTCGAAGCAAAAAAAAAAAACAAACTTTCTACCTTTTTCAATCGATTTCAGATTTGGAGTCGGTGTTGTTGTTACTATTTCGGTGATGGTGATGATGTTCTGGTTCAGTTTTGTGATTCTGTGACTTGAAAAGAAAAGAGAGTAAGAGTTTAAAAAAAATTTCTTTTCTTATTGAAAATAGAATTGTGCTTGTGATTTTTTTATCTCTGATTCTCCTTCAAAAAAGAAGCTCCTCTTTGTGTTTTTCTCTTTAGTTTTTATAGAGGCTTTTGAATCAAAGTTGGTTGGATTGATTAAATTGATGTCTGCTGCTTTTTGCTGCAAGGTGGTTGCCCATTAAGTCCTCTGCAAACAAGAAGTAAAGAATGAAAAAAAAAAAAGGAAGGACAAAGATTCATAGGGAAAAGGAAGAGTGAGATGCAGCAGTAATGCCTTGTTGTCATTGGGAAAGAAGAATCCTGATATTGTTACTGACTTGTTGTTCCTTTTTAATTTTTTTGTTTTTAATAATAATAGTAGTAACAAACAAACAAACAAAAATGAAGGAGAAAAGAAAGGGAGTGGGGGAGAAAGAGATAGATGCAGCCACGTGCTGCATCTTTTTTCTTTTTATTATTTTTTTGTTTTTTTTTTTTTGTGTTTTATTTTAATAATAATATAATAATAGTAAAATTAAAAAGATACTAGTAATAAATGATAATAATGATAGAAAGAAGAAAAAATATATTCAACATATTTTTTGATTGTTTTCAAATAAAATAAGAACTTACCTAATTTAGACATATTTTTTGGATTTTCAATAAAATTACTAATAATAACGAATTTAAATAAATAAACACATTTTTTTATTATTTTTTTTAATAATAATAATAATGATAAATGATAAAGGAGAAAAAAATAAAAAAAGAAATAATGATGATATAATAATAGCAATAATGATGATAAAAAGGAAAAGATAAATATTTAACAAATTTTTGATTGTTTTCAAATAAAATAAGAACTTACCTAATTAGACATTTTTTGGGATTTTTGTGAATAAAAGAGAAAAGAACAAATAAAAAGGACCAAAGTATGATTTGAACCCATGACCATACACTAGTGACTCTTTGAACACTCTAATCACCACTAACTAAGCTATCTCACATAATTGATAACAAATGTGACAAAAATTAATATCATAATAAATAAAAGTGGACAAAATTTAGGGTATGACAAATGAATATGAGGTGGGATCTTAGGTCAAAAATTGGGGTATGACAATGCCAAATATGAATAAGGGAGGGAGTCCAACCATCATACCTAGCCTCTAGAATCTATTATTATTTATACATTCTGCATTTATTTTATTGCAAGCATTACGCTTAATTTTATAAAAACATTTTCAAAAACCCAAAGCGAATGCAAATTATCACAAACTTAAATAACGCTAGTGAAGCTTCGGCACGATCCCTGTGGATACGAACTCATTTTACTCGTAGAGTGTGAATTATTACTCGACGACAGACTGGTGCACTTGCCAGACCCTACTCAAGTTTTGGGCGCCGTTGCCGGGGATTATGTTTACAAAGCCTTACTAGATTTATTTAAGTTTGTCAAAAAAAATCAAAAATACAAAAATACAAAAAAAAAAAAAAAATCAAAAATCTTGTTGATGATTGTAGATTTTAATCTGTGAAAATTCTGGCTAAGGATAACTCTTGGTATTTAAGCGATCCGTTGTGATCCACCTCACTTATCTGTGAATTTTTCATAGTGACAAAGAAACATGAGACAAACCAAAAATAGTTTCACAAAAAATATTTATCCCAGTGCTACTGAGGTATTTTGTTTAAAGTGCATGCAGACAGGTACTCAAGGCACTAGGAAGGCTGACAACAGCCAAATAAAGACAGCATTCTCACAGGAAAACTCTCAAAGTGATGAGAGATGGAATATATTGTAAGAGAGAAAGCCGCAACAAAAAGTCAATGGTCAAGTGGATCATTTGACTAAAAGCTTCCACAGGAAGTAAGTAAGTAAGTAAAAGGGTTGTTAACAGGAATGGTTCAGAAATACAGGAACCATTGGCGAAGATGACAAAGAAAAGAGAGAAAGGCCATCAAGAAAGAAATAATTCAATCAGGAGAATCCAGTTGTAAAGTCACCTCTCAAGAACAATTTCTTCCTAAGGAAGAAAGCACAAAAAAGAAAGACGTGCACGAATATAAGTTTGAGGGTGAAATTATTGTGTTCTATGAAACTGCACCGGTAAATAAGTCGCCAATCGGATAGTTGAGGATATGGTAAAACAGACCTGATCCTGCCAAGATTGTGATCAAAAGGAAAGGAAGATGGCTAGTGCTTCAAGCTGGAACAAAGAAGCACAGATAGAGAGACATGCGAACCTATCCTCTGTAATGGAGGAAATGCCTCAAGCTAATGAGAGGCTAAACAAGCGCTGCTTGGGAGGCAACCCAAGGTACAATTTACTGTTTTATTTTAATTTTTGCAATTTTAAATTTTAATTTTAGTTTAGAAAAAATAAAAGTACTACATTTTCTAAAGAAAGACCTAGAAAATAAATCTTTGAGAAAAAAGTTGAAAAATCAAAATTTTACAAAAATCAGGCAGTCCATCGCAGCACGATGCATCCCATCGTGCTACGATGAACAACGTTCAAATTTTCAAAACAAACGGACGTCCATCGCAGTATGATGTATCGTATCGTGCTGCGATGTGAACGGAAAATTTTTCAAATCGAACAGCAAACCATCGCAGTACGATGCGATCCCATTGTGCTGCGATGACTAAATGTTGCCTATAAATAAAGCACAAATTTTTCACTTTTTACATCAAAATTTCACGCCGTTACTCTGCTCAATTTTTCCCAGAAACTTCACAACATCCTTACCTCTTAGAAAACTCCAAAACTCTTATTCTTCTTCTTCTACACTTTCTAAACCCTCCATCAACCAAATTTCCCATAAAAAATCCAAACTTTTTCTATAAAAATCAAACCTTTCTTACTTTCATTATCATGGCACAAAAACGATCCAGAGTATCAGGATCCACTTCTCAGGCAGCCCCTCCTCGCTTCTTGAGTAGTGTTACTACGAGGCAGTTTGGTATCGTCGGGGAGAAGGGGTTGGTCCAGGAGAGAGGGATCGAGATCCCTGCTTTCGACTCGCTGCCACGAGTTCGGGAGATTCTTACAGGTTACAAATGGGTGCCCTTCAACAACATGTTGGGGGAGTGCAACAGGACCATCGTGCAGGAGTTTTACGCCAATGCCTTCGCATTCGGCGCTGGAGATTACAGGTATTACGTCTGGGGGGTTTATATCAGCTTCTCCCCGGAGGATATTGATTCCACTATCGGATTCCGCCCTGAGGGTCAGTGCGGGGTCCAGATGAGGCGTGCTTCCTGGAGAGAGGGAGTCATTACCGACGCCGAGTACGACCAGATCCGAGAAGCCCTGGATATCCCAGGCAAGGATTGGCGCTACTCGAGACAGGGGGCACGACAGAGACTGCAGGGTACGGACATGCTTCCTCTAGCAAACTTGTGGGCCAAATGGTGGACCCACAACTTTGAGGCATGTTATAATGAGACAGAGATTATTACTTCTAGGTGCTTAGGCATCTACACCATCATGATGGGGGAGCCCATCCAGGTTGGCGGTGTGATTACGCGGAGCATCAAGCGCATGGTCACATCTTCAGAGGCCACCATTGGCCACCCTTTCGTCATCTCCCACCTCTGTGCCCAAGCTGGGGTACCAGAGGAGGATGATGACGACATCATCGGAGCAGAGATTCCTCTGGGGGCAAGGTTCCTTTCCCGAGCCCAGCGGGATTTTGAGAGAGCCCAGCAGGGGCAGCAGCCACAACAGCCACAACCACCACAGCAGCAGCAGCAGCAGGTATACCAGCCGCCAGCCCAGCAACATCAGTTCACAGAGTATGAGCTGGGCATGGCGGCCACTCAGTATGACATGCATGTCCTGATGGACTGGGGTTTACCCAGATACTCCTCCCACATGATGGACGCTGTTCAGGGGTACAGAGCACAAAATCCTCTGCCTTCCTACCGCCAGCAGTATCCGGAGCAGCCGGATTTGACGAGGCACTTCAGCAGGAAGAACCAGAACTTGCTGCAGCATCAGCAGCAAGTTCAGGCAGCAAGTTCAGGATAGATGGGATCAGGCAGTTGCGGAGGAGTTGGCAGCTGAGATTGAGGAGGAGATGACCGGTGATGATGAGGGCGGGCACTAGATCCGCATTTATTTTTAGTCTTTCTATTATTTATGTACTTTTGTTTATGTACTTCTTTTCTTCATTATTATCTATTGTACTTTGAAATTCCTGATTATCATTTTCATCTATTTAACCCTTATTCAAACTTACAAAAAAATTAAATAACTGTTTTGTTGTTTATTATCTAGTGCATGACTAACTGTTATAGGTAAGATTGCGGCGAAATAAGTTATAAATCTTGATGAGACGAATTTCACAACTTCATACAGAAAAACTAAAGGTGATTGCTCCGAAGTGCGAAGTTCGGGAGACAAAGAGACGAGTTATGAAGCTGGTGTCCATGAGACAAGTGTTTAATTTCAGTTATACCTAAGCCATGTGAGGATTTGAGCCAAATATTTCCAAACGGTATTACCACTTTCTTTCGATCTACAATGAGAGTACCGTATACTTGTTTATTTTCTAGAACTTGCTCTAATTCTCTGCTGACTGGTTAGTTTGATATTATATGCATTGAGGCAATTGTTTGTTATAACCCAGAGCCTTTTCAAGCCACCCTTATTATTATTATATCCTTTGCTAGCCAATTTTGAGCCGTAAAAAAATATTATCCCTTTTGTTTCCGTGACAAACCACGATACAAGCCTATAGACCAGAAAAACAATGATTTACCCTCCTTGGAGTCAGGTAATAGTTCTCAAAGTCTTGGCAACAAAATAAGTTTGGTATTGCTCATGGAACTAGCAACGTTTAAGTTTGGGGTGGGTATACGGAGAACTATCACTACAAAAATAAAAAAAAAAATAAAAAGAGACGGGAAAACATCAAAAAATCCCTAAAAAAATAGTCTCTTCAAAAAATAATAAATAAGAAAGAGCCAAAGGGCAAATGAAAAGAGCCAAAGGGCACAAAAAGTGATAGAAAAGAACCACACAAAGACACATCCGGTTCTTATTTTCCGATACCAACACAAAAAGGCACCCTAAGGAACACAGGTTGCGTACACAAAAAGGAATAACAAAGTAGAACTTAACTCCAATGTTTAGCCTACTATTTCCAAAAATGTCCTACCTTGACCTAAGCCACGTTATAACCCTGAAAAAGACCTCCAATAATGCATGTGTATTGAATTTTGACCGGTTGCTTAGAGTTCTTGCAAGCCTATGGTAAAATGGCAGGTTGTACGATGATTGAGAGATAACCCTTTCAATTAATGAGCGAAAAACACAAATGTGAGATAGAGAAAAGTTGGACATGGACTCTTGCGGGCATTTGTATGATTTGCTACTATTGACGTCTCCTAAGCCTAGCAGGACTGAGCATTTGTCTGATTCCTATCATTATTGTTTATCTCTTGTTTCTCTAATGATCTTGTTTGACAGCATGTTACTTGAGGACAAGCAACAGTTTAAGTTTGGGGTTGTGATGACAGGAATTTTTACGGTATTTTTAGTATTATTATTAGTAGTAAAATGACCAAGACATGCCCAAATATGAAGGAAAACATACAAAAGCAAGAATAAGCATCAAGACAGATTCCAAGATGCAAAAAGACAAGAAAAAGCCCAAAAAGTGAATAAAATCAGCATTCCATGGTAGCACGATGCATCATATCGCAGCACGATGACATAACTTGGCGCCCAAACTGATGAAATGCACAGGATCAGTTATAAAATTGAACTAAATCTTCACATCGCACTGCGATGAGCTTATCGCAGTACGATGCCTTCGTGAGGCCCATTACGAAAACTATAAATAGAGTCTCCCTTTCATTGTTAAAATCATTCAGAAATAATAGAACACTCTCTACTATAAGGAGAGGTTCAAAGGAGCTCTATTGGGCATAGTTGTCTCCCCTTACGGGAAAACTAACTCAGCAAGGTATGATTTCTTTAGGCTTTTGTATTTAGGTTATAATTTCTTTATTGTAATTTAAATATGTAGTCTTTATTATTTATGCCTTAGGTTGTGGTGGAGAAGATTAACTCCCCAATGAATATTTGGAGTCTGTGATTGAGTCTAAGTTATAATAAATGATATTTAGTAATTGTGTTTGTTATTTACTTTCGCGCACTTTAATAACGTATCTCGTAATCTGACCGGATAAGCAGGAGCGCCCATAGAATTGATATCAGGTTTTGACTTGATATGGTCCGGAACACGTAGTAAATAATCCTAGGTGTATAGACACGGTAACATCCTGAACTAGTGTTGAACTGAGCGGTTAGAGGAGGAATCATGCACTAGGTGTGATCTGAGCACTTAGAAGATGAACAGCCCGGTTCTAGGACTTAGAGGTTAATTGGTGAAGGTTATAATGCATGTTTATAAACAACTCACTTAGTAATTAGGGTAGGTGACACATCGAGGTTAGGCTCTCGTAGGTACCTTAGTTAATAATGGAGGGAAACTTTAATAAACATAGTGTAATAGTAAGGTATTACTACAACAAGGATAATTCACTGCCGAACATAATCTAAGTAACTATGTTATACACCGGTCATGCCAAATATGAAGAAGGGAGAGAGTCCAACCACCATACATAGCCTCTATATTTCTTGAATCTATTATTTATACATTCCGCATTTATATTTCTGTAAAGCATTACGCTATTTTTATAAAACCTTTTCCAAAAACCAAAGCGAATGTAAACTATCACAAACTTAAATAACGCTAGTGAAGCTTCGGCACGATCCATGTGGATACGAACTCATTCTACTCGTAGAGTGTGAATTATTACTCGATGACAGACTGGTGCACTTGCCAGACCCTAGTCACATGTCGAACAAGATGTCCTAAGACATGTGGGTAGGACATCTTGACCCAGTTCAGCTTAAAAGATAATGCTTATCCTTTGAGCACGTGTGTTTGTTCAAATTTGAATAAGGCGCGAATCTTTAAGTAACAAGCTGAGATTAGGATTAATGATAAAGTTTGTTATTAATTCTAAGTGTTAGATGCTATTAGGATTCGTATTTAATTAGTGGATAAAGATTAATTTCTTTATCTTATGGAGTTTGTTTTAACACAAGTTTGTTTTAAAACTAACTCTTAATTGTAGTGCATCTGAAAGACTGAAGATGGTCTGAAGATTTGCACGCCTATATATAGAAGTCAACATAGAGCTTGAAACTCAACCCACAAGAACTGAAGATTGTGAGTTCAAAGCTTTCTACCTACTATGCAAAGCATTAGTGGCTCTTAGTGTTGTTCTTAATACTTTGTAGCTTTGTGTCGTTGAATGTTGTCATTCAACTAAGTCTTTAAACTTTGAAGTTTAAAGTTGTCGTCACTTGGGATTAGTGATTAGAGGGAGTTGGGTAGGTTCTCATATTCAGGGGGAGTTAGCCCTTGAGTAGAAGATTACTAGGATTAAGAAAATGCATACATGTCAATAGGTGTTTGGTATGGTTGTAAGACTAAGTATTGATTCGGATTAGTAGTGTTCACTTCCTGGATTGGTATCCTCCAGAGTAGGGTTGTTTAGCGCCGAACTGGGTTAACAAATTACTGGTGTTCTTTATTGCTTTTATTTACTTCAGTACTGCAATAAACTTGTGAACCTCATAACCAGTTGTCTAAGATATCTGAACTATAGACACATTGTCCTAGACATTGTGTACGACATCTGTCCTGCCTAAGAACAGAATTTCAATTGGCATCAGAGCAGGCACCCTAACCTGCTGGGTGAGCTCCAGGGAGATATATTTTGTTCAAGATGGACAAGAGAGGATCAATCAACAGACCACCAGTCTTGGATGGATCAAATTATTATTATTGGAAAGCAAGAATGGTTGCCTTTCTCAAATCCATGGATCAAAAAGCATGGAGGGCAATTATCACTGGGTGGAATCATCCAATAATCACAGCAGCAGATGGCTCCACAAGCCTAAAGGAGTAGCAGATTGGAGTCTAGAAGAAGAAACTGAGACAACTCTAAAGCACTCAATGCCATATTAGTGGTGTTGATGAAAACATGTTCAAGTTAATCAACACTTGTACTGAAGCCAAGCAAGCCAGGGAAATTCTTCAAACTGCACATGAAGGAACCTCTAAAGTTCGAATGTCAAAGCTGCAACTTCTCGCGACAAAATTTGAGAACTTAAGGATGGAGGATGAAGAAACTATATCTGAGTTCAACACTAGAATACGAGATATAGCAAATTCAACCTTTACCCTAGGTGAAAAGATACCTGAAAAAAAGCTAGCCAAAAAAATCCTTAGATCACTGCCTAAGAAAAACCCTAGGTGAGCAAATTCAACCTTTACCCTAGGTGAGAAGATACCTGAAGAAAAGCAAGACTTGAGCACAATGAAAGTTGATGAACTTATTGGCTCATTACAAACTTTTGAGATGTCTCTGGATGATAAACCAGAGACGAAGATGAAGAATCTGGCTTTTAAATCTAAGGAAAGTCAAACTGATGATGAGCTATCAGAAGCATTAGCTTACCTTACATAGAATTTCAATAAATCTTTGAATAAGCTACAAGTCAGGTATAAGCCAAATGTCCCAGATAAGAGGTCCAACATCAAGTCACAGGGCGAGACCAAGGAGGAGAATACGTCTGAGCAAAACAAAGAAGTATGATGTTTTGAATGTGAAGGATTTGGACACATCAGACCAGAATGTCCAAACTTTAACAGGAAACAGAAAAAGGGAATGGCAGCTACTTTATCTGATTCTGAGGAAAAGAAGGAAGAAGAACCAACAAATAAAGCCTTCGCTGGAACATTTGAAACTAGCAGCAGCATCAGTAATGAAGATCTCTTACAAGAAGAATTGGATGAGAGATACAATAATTTCACCATTAAATGGGAACAATCTTGTGAACTGATAAGAAGACAAGATAAGGAGATGGAGAAAGTTACTCAAGAAAAGGATGCACTAGAGGCATCAACAGCTGAATTAAGAAAACAAGTCACCTTGCTCGCACAAGAAAAGGAGGCACTAGAAGCATCAACAACTGTGTTAAAAGAACAAGTCACCTTGTCAAACTCAAAACTCACTGAGATGACAAAATCTGTGAAAATGTTAAACAAGGGAACTGACATGCTTGAAGAAGTCCTTGAGCTTGGTAGAAACCCAAGTGACAAGAAGGGGTTAGGGTATGACAACTACAGCAACGCTCCTGAGAAGAAAATTTCCCCAAAGATTAACTCTCAGGACCAGATGTCAAACCACATGTCACAACATCCTTCTCAGCATAAGCATAAGAAGACAGAATCCAAACCTCAACAACCTGCTAGACAAAAGAAACAGGTGACAAAGACTCGTCATCTGAGTCAACACAAGCAGAAAAGGTTTGAACAAAGGACTCAGCCACCAGCTCAACAGAGGAAGCACATGCCAGACCACATGTCCCAACATCATGTTCAACATGTGTCCCCTCAATACAAAGAATATAAGGGACCACTGAAAAGATGTATACATTGTAGAAAAGCCGGACATCTAGTCTCAGAATGCTTCCACCTTCATGGCTACCCTCAGAAGCCTAAATCACCAAGTCAGAACAAAAAGAAGACCCTACCTCAAGAGGTGAAATACAAAGAAGTCCTGACTAAAGTATGGAAGCCAACACCACCCCAAAAGGCTCATACTCCTCTAGAAATATCTCCATCCAAAAGTTGGTATTTTGACAGTGGGTGTTCTAAACACATGACTGGAGATAAGAAATATCTTAGAGAATTAAGGTCTCACTCAAAAGGAAGTGTTACCTTTGGTGATGGAGTTAAAGGTAGAGTCATAGGCATTGAAAAACTAGCTGGTCCAAACACTCCATGCCTAGATGATGTTCTACTAGTAGAAGGTCTCATTGCAAACTTGATTAGGATTAGTCAACTATGTGAACAAGGACAAAAAGTGCACTTCAACAACCATGAATGCACCATTGCTAATGATCAAGAGGTAGTGATGAAAGGGACAAAGTTAAGTGATAAGTGCTATACTTGGACACCTCAAAACAATGGTCCAGAAATAGCTTGCTTGTCTGCCAAGGAAGATATTGACAAGATGTCCCACCAGATGTCCCAACATCTGTACAATGGACAAGAAGCTGAAGAGATTTTGATTGGGAGTGTTAGAATGTAACATCCCTAAAATTCTAACTACTAACAAGTAACAAGTAGTAACATATGATATCATTTATTTATATACAAGGAGAATTCGTCGAAGTAAAGAGAGTTGGACTAATATTAAGGGAAACATTGGAAATTCATGAGTTAAGTAAAATCAAGGAACACTTTTGGGATTGAGATGCAACTCAAGGACAAGATAGTAATTTGACATAATTGCATGGTAATTAATTGAGAAAAGGAAGGACAAATGAGTATTTTGGCATAAATATATTTAGTAAGTTGAGGCATAAAGTAGGAAATCAGATTTTTCCCATTCCATTTCTCTTTCTCTCTCACGCTCAACCATCACTACCACCACAAGACACAACCCATTTCACTTTCCTTTCTCTCATGCAATTCAAAGCAAGCTTAGAATTTCTCTATGTTTAAGGTAAAAACGGCAACAACAATACTCCAACCTCCTTCTCTCTTGCTCTTCATCATCATAATAGTCAATCAACCCTAAATCATACAACAATCCCAATTTCTCAAGTGTTGATTGTTTAAGGTAAGAACTAAACCATCCCTTCCTCTTCAGCATCTGTGTTTCCTTTGGTTTTGACCTAGTAATTCCTTGTGTTCCATGGTGGAGCTGCTGCATGTGAGAATTTATGGAAGAAGAAGCTTTGGGGAAGGTTTTGTTAAAACCCGTATTCATGAACAGGGCTTCACTAAAACGGCAATTACTCTCACCTCGTAACTCCAATTTAAATTCCGCTTGTTGCTGTGGTTAGATAACGAATTTCCGGTCGTTTTGACATAAGTTTCCCTAATTTTGGTTCAGTATTAAGCCCTTTACGAATTTTTGAAGTGGAATGTTCAACATAGGATGTTGCAGAATTCGTGTGTGAATAGGGCTGTACTTAAAAGGTAATTTCTCACTCCTCGTGACTTCGATTGAAATTCCGTTTGTTGGTATGGATAACTAACACAATTGAGGTCAGTTGAGTTTCAGTATCGTAATTTTTAGAGGTGAAATGAGTTCTGGAGATATTTTTAAGTTGGAGGTTCAATACAGTAATTTTGCAGAAAATGTTTGGAACATGTCTATTCTAAATCGATCATTGCTCTCTCCTTGTAACTCTGATTGAATTGATTCCAGTTGCTATAGTTAGATAACTCAATTCCGGTCGTTGCGATATAGGTTTTGTAATTTTTGGTTCAGTGTTGAGGTCTGTGAACGAATTTAAAATAGAGGACCTGATGCAGCAATTATACAAGAAAATTCTGTTTTGGGATTTATAACATTTCGCTGCAAATTCAGTTTCTCGGAGAGCTCCAAAGTTGTTAGCTTGGTGTTTAAAGCTTCTGAATTAATCTCATTCAGGTGGGTTCTCTAGGTTCTTAGCCTTAGTATTATTTTAGAGCTTAGATAGGATTTAGGATCAAATTAACGAAAGAGCAAGAATAAATCTCAGTTCTTGCTCCTATGTAATCTATTATATATTATGAAACATGTTTAAAACGAGTAGCATAGAGGTTGTAGGTGATATTTTGGAAAAACAACATTTTACAGAAAATAGGGGTTTATTCTGCTACACTCACCGCAGCGAGTGATTACATGCCACAGCGAGTGTTAACGTCTTTTATAACTCGCCAGGGCGAGTGTTATAGTTCTGTTGACCTAAAAGCTCGCCGTAGCGAGTGCATTAAGAACAGAACCTGTATATTTTTGAAAACTTACTACATCACTCGTTTTATACCCGAATGCAACTTGGTTTCTTAAACCTGTTTAATAGTATTTAACAGATTATATGGTCAGAGAATAATAAGTATATTTTATATGATTCAGTAACATGTTTAGGATACCCTGGGTGGGATATATTGGTTAGAATTGTTTATACTCATTAAAATTAAATGGTAATTATATGCCATGATTAAAGAATTCCTCTGAATTCTACTATTTTATTATGCGAGCCAACGGCGGAATCAGAACCTCAATATTCGGTATTACGCAGAGTCAGGCACCTGAGACCGGCTTGCCTCGGGTGACCTTTGAAGAGTAATTTGAGAAGATAATAACTTTGTGTTACACCTTATTTTATTATTATTATTGATAAATACATGGATATGTAAAACAGTTGAACTTAGTTTATCACACTATCTAGGTTCCCCGGTGTAGTCACCATTAAGAGGGTAGTAGGACTCACTGAGGCTTAGTAGTCTCACCCCACTCCAAATCAATTTTTTTAGGTAAACAGTTTATTCGGAGCAAGGACCAGGTAGGAGACTGATAGTTGGAGCTGAGCTTGGATTGTCAGGCTTGAAGATTTTATTCTTCTCCTTGTTATTATATTACCTTGTTTACTCAGGAATTTAGTTTCTTTCCGCTGTAATTATTCAGTTCATCACGTTGTATTTGTATCAAGTTGTAACTTCATTATTTATTCTGAAATTTGTGAATACAAACTTCTAGATTGAAGTGATTTTGATGAAGACAAATATGTGAAAAGAAGAAAAAGATTGATTATGCTCAAGTTCTCAATGTTGGAGAAATCCAAATTATATCTCAAGAAGATGTTGAGCAAATCATGAGGTAAAACTCATAGGTAAAAGAATTAATAATATTTTTATGATTTCTTTAGATGATCCATCTTTGAAAGTAAAATGTCTCTTGGCAAACAACAATGATTCATGGCTTTGGCATAAAAGAGCAGCCCATATCCATATGGAACATTTAAATAAATTAGCCAAACGTGATTTAGTCATTGGTTTGCCAAAGATAAAGTTTGTCAAAGATAGATTATGTGATGCTTGTCAAAAGGGAAAGCAAACCAAATCAACTTTCAAGCCAAAGAATGTGATATCAACAACAAGGCCACTTCAATTGTTACATATGGACTTATTTGGTCCATCAAGAACAAGAAGCTTTGGAGGTAATGTATATGCCTTGGTTATTGTTGATGATTTTTCTAGATATTCTTGGACTTTGTTTCTTGTGCAGAAAAGTGATGCTTTCAAATCATTTAAGAAATTTGCAAAACAAATTCAAAATGAAAAATCTCTTAAGATAGCATCAATAAGAAGTGACCATGGTGGAGAGTTCCAAAATGCACTCTTTGAAGAGTTTTGTGAAGAAAATGGAATCTTTCATAATTTCTCAGCACCAAGGACTCCACAACAAAATGGAGTGGTGGAAAGAAAGAATCGATCGTTAGTAGAACTTGCAAGAACAATGCTTAGTGACTCAAATTTACCAAAATATTTTTGGGCGGATGCGGTTAGTACGGCATGTTATGTAAGTAATCGGATTATTATAAGACCAATCTTGAAAAAGACTCCATATGAACTCTTCAAGGGAAGAAAGCCAAACATTTCTCACTTTCATATTTTTGGATGCAAATGCTTTGTCCTTAACAATGACAAAGACAATCTCGGTAAGTTTGATGAGAAATCCGACGAAGGTATATTTCTAGGTTATTCTCTTTCAAGTAAAGCATATAGAATTTATAATAAAAGAACTTTAACTATTGAAGAATCTATGCATGTTTCCTTTGATGAATCTAACACCTCTAAGGAGGATATAGTTGTTTGTGATGATGATGATGATATTTTAGAAATGCCTTCGGAAGAAGTTGCCAAAGATATCAATGAAAATCAACTAGAACACCAACACGAAGTTTCACAACAAGAGATAAGTCAAAGTGATCTTCCTAAAGAATGGAGAATTCATCGTGATCATCCAATTGACAGAGTGATTGGTGACATAAACAAGGGAGTATCTACTAGACTTAATCTTAAGGATGCATGTTTAAATATGACATTTGTTTCTCAAATTGAACCTTCTAAAGTTAATGATGCATTAAATGATGATCAATGGATTTTAGCCATGCAAGAAGAATTAAATCAATTTGAAAGAAATCAAGTTTGGGAACTAGTACCTTGTCCTAAAGATAAGCATATCATTGGCACTAAGTGGGTCTTTAAGAATAAATTAGATGAAAATGGTATCATAGTAAGAAATAAGGCAAGACTAGTTGCACAAGGATATAATCAAGAAGAAGACATATATTTTGATGAAACTTTTGCACCGGTAGCAAGATTAGAAGCCATTAGATTATTACTTGCATATGCATGTTCTTTAAATTTTCAATTATATCAAATGGATGTCAAAAGTGCCTTTTTAAATGGTTATATACATGAAGAAGTTTATATAAAACAACCTCCAAGTTTTGAAGATTTTAAAAACCCTTCTCATGTATATAAACTAAAGAAAGCACTTTATGGCTTAAAACAAGCACCTAGAGCATGGTATGATAGATTAAGTAATTTTCTTTGTGAAAAAGGCTTTGAAAAAGGAAAAGTAGACACCACTTTATTTATCAAAATAATTCATAAGCATACTTTACTTGTGCAAATCTATGTTGATGATATTATATTTGGTGCTATTAATGAGTCTTTATGCAAGGAATTTTCTGAAATGATGCAAGGAGAATTTGAAATGTCTATGATGGGAAAATTAAATTTCTTCCTTGGTCTCCAAATAAAGCAAACAAAGAATGGAATTTTCATCAATCAATCAAAATATTGCAAAGAACTTCTCAAAAAGTTTGACATGGATAATTGCAAAGAAATAGCAACACCAATGAGTTCTAGCACTTATGTGGATCAAGATGAATCCGGTAAACCTATCGATATAACAAAATATCGAGGTATGATTGGCTCATTGCTATATTTGACGGCAAGCCGTCCTGACATAATGTTTAGTGTGTGTCTTTGTGCTCGATTTCAAGCAAATCCAAAAGAATCGCATCTCTCTTCCGTAAAAAGGATCATGAAGTATCTCAAGGGAACAACAAATGTTGGGCTATGGTATCCTAAAGGTAGTACATGTGATTTAGTTGGTTATTCTGACTCGGACTATGCAGGTTGTAAGACGGACAGAAAAAGCACAAGTGGGACTTGCCACATTCTAGGCAATTCTCTAGTTTCATGGTCTTGCAAAAAACAAGCATGTGTAGCCTTAAGTACCGCAGAAGCAGAATATATTGCTGCAGGAAGTTGTTGTGCACAAATCCTTTGGTTAAAACAACAACTTTGTGATTATGGTGTGAACCTTGGATGCATTCCTCTCAAATGTGATAACACAAGTGCTATCAACATAACAAAAAATCCAGTCATGCATTCAAGAACCAAACACATCGACATTCGACATCATTTTCTACGGGATCATGTGCTTAAAGGAGATGTCGAAGTTTCATTTGTAGATACTCATAATCAATTAGCATATATTTTTACAAAGCCCCTTCCTAAAGAATCTTTCTACAAAATCCGGAGAGAACTTGGAATTTTGGACGAAATCGATATCTAAAGATCACTTGAACATATATCAGAGGTACATATGTCCTGCTTAATTCTCATATGTGCAGATTGTATATATAAATTCTCATGATTAATTATGTTTCCTATATGATTTGGTATGTTAATAATATATGTCATGTTTGTTTAATTTTTTGTTTGACAAAAATCTGATTTTTTTTAGCAATTTTCGCAAAAAAAAAAATATAAAAAAAAATTTAGGTAAATCGATTTACCCTTTATGTAAATCGATTTACCTGTTGATTCACGCGTTTTTTATTAAAGACAGGAGCTTGGTAAATCGATTGCCCAAAGGGGTAAATCGATTTACCTGTTCGTTTTTCTGAAAAAAATAATAAGTAAATCGATTCATCATGTCTTCTCTCTCGTTTGAAAGCCAAAACCGAACTCTCTCCCTCATCAACCCTAGGCGGCGCCTCACTCTCCCTCACCACCAACATCAATTTTTTCCCCAAAATCCATCAATTAATCATAGAAAACTTCATAGAAAAACCCTACTCTTCCTAAATTAACTCAAAATTTGTGATTCTTTCTCCCTCACGACAACCCCTTTCTCCAAAAACCCTAAAAACCTCCATTGTTAAAACTTCAAGTTTTACCTTCCAATTCATCAATGGCTTCCAAAGGAAAAATCAAAGCTCCAAGTTCTAGAGCCTCCACCACTGATTTGAACAGATTGCTCACAACTCAACAACAAAGGGAAAAGTTCATGGATTCTTTCTATAACAAAAGTCTCACTCCACCCAAGTATGGTAATCTTACTACTTTTCCTAGTGGAGTTTTTGATTTTCCTGATCTTTATAGAGAACAAAAAGTCTATGAATTTATCTCTGATAGTGGTTCTTACTTCCCTGATTTAATTAAAGCCTTTTACTGCAATATGAAATTTGAGAACAATGTTGTAACCTCTGCTGTGAAAGGAATTCCAATTTCTTTAACTGTGCAAAAATTAGGGGAATGCATGAAAATTCCTTTTGAAGGGATTGAAATTAGGGCAGGTTCTGATCATTTGTTGGAAGGTTATGCTAAGAAGGATTTTTACTTTAGCATCTCTAGGTTTTCTGAATATGCTGTTAGTGAAAAGCGACGAAAAACTAGTGGGAGACTTCCTGAGAAAATTTTTTGGTCTGCTGGAAATTTAACAATTGATGATAGGATGATTCACTACTTTTTAGCGTATGTCTTGGTTCCGAAATTCTCAAATCATGCTATTATCACTGACATTGAAATGCAATTATTGTATGCTATCAAGAAAAAGATTCCGGTCAATTGGGCTTATGTGATATTGAACCACATGGGTAGTCATAGTGAGAAATCTGCTAGCCTTCCATATGCTCGGCTTCTTACTACGGTCTTCAGGAAATTCAAGGTTAATGTTACCAATGAACTGTGCTATCCAATGACTTCTGATGACTGTGAAATCTCCACTTCGGTTTTAACTCGCAAAATGGGTGTGATTTATGATCATGACAGTCACCGTTATTGCTATATCGATAGTGAAGCATCATATGTTTCTCAACCTTCTCCATCTGTTGAACCATCTCAACCTGCTGAACCCTCTCAACCCTCTCAACCCACCAACCAAATGATTATGGATTTCATGACACAAGGCTTTAATCGTATGGATCTTCAGTTTGCTGGCCTACGTGAAGAATTTGGTAATCTACGTCAAGATGTGGCTGGGGTTTCATCAAGGATGGATCGGTTTGAAGCTTTTCAAAGGGGAGAAGGACATGACCAAATGAATCAAGATGAATAATTTAACTATATTCTTTTTAACTTAGCTTAACTTTATATTAGTTTGCTAGTTTCTTAATGATCGTTTGTTAGGCTTAAATTTTCTTATGTGGTAGTTTCTTTATGTGGTGATGTGGCATACTTGTTTAAACTTTGAATGTTTATCTAGACATTATGTTTCCATTATAATTACTCTGTTTAATGTGGCTAATTCTGTGTGTATGAGTATGTTTGGATTTCCTTACCCATCTTTCCCTTCTTTTTGATAATGTCAAAAGGGGGAGAAGGATGTATATATATATTTGTGTTTTTTCCGTGTCTCCTTAATATCCAGGTACATCATAAATTTTTAAAATAACTACAAGTCTTGGATTGAGGGGGAGATATTCATCCTAGGGGGAGCTTTTCGGAAAATACAAATATCAAGCATATATTTTGTCATCATCAAAAAGGGGGAGAATGTGAAGACGAGCTTCTTCTAAATTGATGATATGTTTTGATGAAGACAAAGTTGTGAAAGAAAAGAAGAAAAAGATCGGTCATGGTCGAATGCTCAACATCGAAGAAATCCAATGATAATCAAGTTATGAAAATTCTTAGGTATAATATTTCAATTCATTGTTATAAGCTTTAAGTGCTCACAACTTTTTTTAAACAAGTCAAAAGTTTCTATAACAATGATACAAGTTTCAAAATTATAAGTATTTTAACTTAGAAATTTTTTCAAAGATTTAAGAAGGTAAATCGATTTACCTAAAGATGTAAATCGATTTACATGCTTCCTGCCATTTTGGAAAAACGATTTTTCAAGAGGGTAAATCGATTTACCCCTTAGGAGTGAAATCCTTCAAGGAGTGAAGGGACTGGATGTACCCTTAGGTTAGAAGGGGAACCAGTATAATTCTCTTGTGTTCTTTCTCTTTCCCTTACTCTCATTATTTTTCCGCATTCTCTTTGAAACCTTCATAATAACTTTTCGGAAAAATTATCAAGAACACTAAACTCCAAAAATTGACTTATAAATCCGAAAATCTAATTCACCACCTTCTTAGATTGTACTCTTAAACTTACAATTGGTATCAGAGCAAGTTATGGGTAACTTGTTCCTAAAAGATCCAGAATAGCTTCCGCAAATCCTACTTTTAGAGATGGTGGTAGTAGTAACAAGCCCCCATTGTTTAGTGGTGAATATTTTGATTTTTGGAAAATTCGTATGAAGGCACATTTAGAAGCACAAGGAGATGGTATATGGAAGACTGTTGTAGAAGGACCATTTGTTCCTATGAGTGTTGTCAATGGAGTAGGTACACCCAAAATAGAAAGTTCATGGGATGAAGATGATAAGAAAAAAGTACTCAATGACAAAAAGGCCATCAATATACTTCATAGTGCGCTTAGCATGGATGAATTTTTCCGTATTTCAACATGTAAAACGGCAAAGGAAATATGGGATACATTGGTGGAAACTCATGAAGGAATCGCTGAAGTTAAAAGATCAAAATTAAACACTTTGAGTCAAGAGTACGAATTATTCAGAATGCAGCCTGGAGAATCAATCCTCAACATGCAGAAAAGATTTGTGCATTTGACAAATCATTTAAAAGCACTTGGTAAGACTCTTACTAACGATGAACTTAATCTTAAAGTGCTTAGATCATTAACCAGGAAATGGCAACCAAAAGTGACGGCAATATCCGAGAAGAAAAGTCTATCCAAAATGTCTTCCGCAACGTTGTTCGGTAAACTTCAAGAATATGAAACAGAACTTGGAAAACTTGAAAAGCATGAGAATCAAGATAAGAAATCCAAAAGTATTGCATTAAAGGTTGATTCCAAGAAAAATGAAGAAGATGATCCGGAAGAAGACGAGAACTTCATGCACCTTGTAAAAAGGTTAAGTGAATTTTTTATTAATAATGATAATTATTCTAACCTTGTGAAAAAGAAGAATTTTTTTGACAAGAATGAAGCATCTACATCCACACGAAATGTCACATGTTATGAATGTGGGAAACAAGGACACATAAAGACGGATTGTCCAAAACTTGCAAAGAAAAGTAGTTTCAAAAGAAGAAATGGGTCAAAGCCTAAAAAGGCATATATTGCATGGGATGATAATGAAGTAAGTTCATCAACCGACTCGGAAAGCGAAGAATACGCAAATCTTGCTTTAATGGCATCACACCATTCCGATGATGAAAATGAAGAGGTTAGTAGTAAATCTTCTTGTGATAATGATTATCAAAGTGCTATTTATGAATTACTCAATGAATGTAAAATTCTATATAAAACGGTGTCAACACAAAAGAAAAAAATTCAATCTCTTGAAGAAAAGATTGACACCATGGAAATGAATTTTGAAGTTGAAAAACAAAGTTTTCTTGAAAAAGAAAAACAAAATTTTGAAGTTGAAAAACAAAGTTTTCTTGAAAAAGAAAAACAAAATTTTACATGCAAAGAGTGTGATTCACTTTCGTTCCAAATTGTCCAATTAAAAAGAGTTATTGAAAGATATGAAAAAGGACAAGTTGGATTGGACAATATTCTTAGTCAACAAAGATATTCTAATGATAAAAGTGGACTTGATTATTCTAAATTTGACAAACCAAGTACAAGTAAAACTATCTTTGTTAAGGCAATTGACCAATCCAACAAAGAGAAAGTGAATAAAGCACAAAAAGTTAATCATCATCTTAAGAAGAGATTACCTAAAAAGAAATCCTATGTTCCTAGATATAGAAGTAATTTTGTTCCTACTTGTTTTTATTGTGGTATAAGTGGTCATACACCTAATGCTTGCTATGTAAGAAACTTTAGTGTTCCAAGTGGGCATTATGTGTGGGTAAAGAAAGGAACTAATTATGAAGGACCCAAAGCAACTTGGGTACCAAACAAAACTTAATTTGTTTTGTAGGTTTGCTTGAAGACCATTACATATCTATGGTATATATCTTGATAGTGGTTTCTCCAAGCATATGACGGAAGAAATAAGCAAATTTTCAAATCTAGTGCTTAAAGCCAAGGGTTATGTCACTTATGGAGACAACCTCAAAGGAAAATTTTTTGGCATAGGCAAAGTTGGAGCACCACCTTTCACATCCATTGAAGATGTTCTTTATGTTGAAGGACTAAAGTACAATCTTCTAAGTATAAGCCAACTTTGTGACAAAGGCTTCATAATCAAATTCAACAAGGATGAATGCTTGATTGAAGATGGGGCCAATCATGAGGGGGAGCATTGATCAAGGGGGAGTTAACATTGTTAGGAGAAGCAAAGCTTATCAAAGTTTCAATGAGTTGTCATCTCCAAGTACTTATTTTGATGAAGATCAATCTTAAATATTTATTTATTTTTAATCTTACCCATCTTTCCCTTCTTTTTGATAATGTCAAAAGGGGGAGAAGGATGTATATATGTATGTGTGTTTTCCTTGTCTCCTTGATATTCAGGAACATCATGAATTTTCAAATAAATACAAGTCATGGATTAAGGGGGAGATATGCATCCTAGGGGGAGTATTCCGGAAAACTCACAAACATCAAATATGTATTTGTCATCATCAAAAAGGGGGAGAATGTGAATACAAGCTTCTAGATTGAAGTGATTTTGATGAAGACAAATATGTGAAAAGAAGAAAAAGATTGATTATGCTCAAGTTCTCAATGTTGGAGAAATCCAAATTATATCTCAAGAAGATGTTGATCAAGTTATGGGGAATAATCATAGGTACAATATGCAATTCATTATTATAAGCTTTAGGTGCTCACAAACTTTAATCTAAACCTTTATAAAGTTACTATAATAATGTTGCATGATTCCCATCCAAAAAGTGTTTTAAATTTGACTTTTTTCAAAGATTTAAAGGTGTAAATCGATTTACCAAGGGAGGAAATCGATTTACACACTCCCTGCCTTTTTAAGAAAAGCTGTTTTTTAAATTTACTGTCAGAACATTTTACATCAGAGGTTTCGTCCAACAGATGTAAAAGGTCTGGCAATATGCAACATCACAACGTTTAGAAATTTGAAAACAGAACTTTTTACATCACATATCTGTAGCAACAGAGGTAAAAAGTTCTGGCCAGATTTTTTAAAGATTAAGTCACGCCACTTTTCCTGAAACATTGTGTTTCTTTCATTTGTTTCTTTTTGGGATATATTGTTATTTAAAATAACAATTGCATTGCTTCATGAACAATTCTAAAAGTCTCTATATATTCATAATTTTTCTAAGATTAAATTACCTCTTTCACACAAATTTTCATAACAATTCTTTTGCCAAAATTATCACAAACTCTTTGAAACTTTGTTACATATTTTTCATATCAAAGTTAAAGTTTCATGAGCACTTTGAGTTTTATAATTCTGAATTGTTATATTGAAAGAGAAGACAAAGTCTAGAACTTTGTATACCAAAATTCTATTGTATTCAAACTCTTGTACAAAATTCAGTTTATTGTGAATATCTTGCTGTCCAGGATTGTTGGAAGCAAGAGAGTGAAAAAGAGAGGATTGTTCTCTTGTTTCACTTTGTAGGGAATCATCTTGTTGTCCAGGATTGTTGGAAACAAGAGAGTGAAAAAGAGAGGATTGTTCTCTTGTTTCACTTTGTAAAGGTTATAGTGAAATCCTTCAAGGAGTGAAGGGACTGGATGGACCCTTAGGTTAGAAGGGGAACCAGTATAATTCTCTTGTGTTCTTTCTCTTTCCCTTACTCTCATTATTTTTCCGCATTCTCTTTGAAACCTTCATAATAACTTTTCGGAAAAATTATCAAGAACACTAAACTCCAAAAATTGACTTATAAATCCGAAAATCTAATTCACCACCTTCTTAGATTGTACTCTTAAACTTACAAAATTTTCATGTACTCAGATCCATTTATTTATGTTTTGACTAAATATTCTAGATATTTTAGTTGGGGCGTTATAATTGGTATCAGAGCAGGTCGATCCAGTATCAGACTTTGCCATGAGTCATTACAACTCTTTCCTAAGTAACACGGACCCTTTGGATTTGGACTGTTTACGCTGAAACCATCGCGTGCTGAGTCCGATCAGCTCAGTATTGTGTATGGTAGGCAGGGTATTATGGTTGAGAACTGAAGTGGACCATGGAAGTTCAAGCCGCAGTGAAGATGCAATCACGGAGCAGTCGTTGGAGAAAGGTTCTTATACTAGTTGTTGGAACAATGGCAAATGGTGCCACAGGAGTAAGAGGTAAAACTGTAGAGTGTAAGGAAGCAGTTGACAAGCTCATAAGGAGTAAGCGCAGTCTGGTAGATGTACTAATCTTGTGACGTAACAAGTCAGGAGTAGGGTTGTAGCTTGAAGGAATGCAAGCGTACCCTTATACTGAAATGTGTAGTGCATAACAGTATTCCATTGACACTGTGTGTCAGGTAAACTTCCTAAACCTAGAAGTAACTTCACCCTTTTGAGAGCCTAGTTTATCCAAGCTTGATGGACTGAGTAACACCCAGTAATAGTAGTAGTAAACCAAAATTCTTTTCTGAATATTTAGTTGTTCAGTGCAAGCGAGAAATTCACCTGTGTTAGGAAAACTTAGTTAGACCTCATACATGTCCCGTTAATTTCTGAGATTCCAACTTGATTAGACTATCCCAAAATTATCAAATCTTAATGTTCTCAATGGAATGAGTACATTCTTTCTAATAGGAACCACTATTTAAACTAAACCACTAGAGACTTACCTTTAACTAGTAAAACAACTAGAATTCTTTTGATAGACTCTGTACCCGAGAAGACGCGTTTAAGTTCAACCACTTTCATGTTCCTAAATTAGCACCCAGTGTAGTGGACCAAATAGATATCCTTGTTATAGAAATTCAAATCGAACTACCTAAGCTAGAGAAACCAAATTAGAATACAAGTACCTTCCAATATTTCTTCGAAGTCACCTTATTAGACTTCCGTTTAGAATGCCCTTAACTAAGTTACTTCGACCCTTTAACTCGTAACAACATTCCTACCTCACTACTAAGAGTCAAGTTTCATTTAGTACGACAATTAGGAATTACCTTTAACTACACCAGTCGTTAGCAATAAACCCAGCAAATCTTTAGAGACCTAAACTCTGACTAGTCTACAGTTAGGAGTCCTTTATAGCATCATGAGAACTCTTAAGTCAAAATTCCTGGAACGTTGTCATAGAATAGTTTAGCAACCAAACCTAATAAGGTAACATTTATGACACCACTTTAGATGCCAATAAATAGGACCAGTCTATTACTTAATGACGGGAAATACACTAAAACATCATAGGTTAAGTTTTGATCAGTAATAACAGTTAAGAATTACCCATAGCACTATCAGGCACCCAAGTCAATCCGCCGAACCTTATCATTAGGTAGCTCAGAGACCGATAATTCAGTTCAAATTTAGTTTGACTGTGAACCCAACAAACTCATTTATGTGAATCGTTCAACTAAAGAACCGATAGAAACATTTAACCAAGACGTAAGAGTTGTCATCCATTTACCGTCAGGCTAGTAATTCAGTCTTATGGACCAATTAGTTAACCGGTTGAGGATTAGACTTGGCAAGCTATATTTTACCACTACCGTAGTACTAGACAGTAGAAAACACGACTTGATAAGATGAACAAATAAGAGACACTGCTAATAACACCAACCACCTAGACCAATCTTTTAGGTATATGGTAGTTATCCAGAAACAAGTAACAAAGTTTGACTTTAGCTTCAGCCAGATGCTTGACATTTCCACACATACAAACCTTTCAGCTAAGAGACTATTAGAATCAGTGAGACCTACCGGTGAAAACTTGTTAGCAAGAAACGTGAGTGAAAACCTAGTTGTCCTAACCTGAGAGCTCTGACAGAAGAAATAGAATTGTGGAACATCAGTCTGGACCTAATAGGAGACCAATCTTCAATTACCTTCCATTCGTTCTGGATCCTCTTTCAGCCAACTCGTCGAATCGAGCAATATTCAATTCTACGTTCATAAGTCTTGGAACATCATGAACGTGTGTACTCTCTAACTTGTCTGATTATGTTTCAGATGGATAATTTATTTCCGTACTTTAGATACTTGTCAGTCAAGTATCACCCACAAATTAAATTCTTATGCAACTTTCTAAATTCATCGACGTCAGTCACATGGATTGTTTGGAACGTCCCTCCTAAGTAACCGTATCCAATGTCTTCAGCCTTTCAGTTATGTCGTAGTAACTCCATCAGATTCGTGGAAGTCAGTCACTCTTGAAAACCCACGGATAGTCTCAGTTCAATTTCTCGCTCGTTGGTTGATCTGTTGATTAGCATCCTCAACTGTCCTGATACAAATGACTTAGCTCAGTATCAGCAATTCATTTAAACTTCGTACACTCGAACCTGGTAATCAATTCTTCAATATAATTAGTTGTCTATCTTTTCGTAGCCTTATCAGCCGAATTCATAATTAAGTTCGAATTGTTTCCAATTCAGTGGAATTAAGCTTTACAAGTGAAATCAGTGTTGAGGATTCAAACCTTTCGGCTTCGTGTTCTTAATCATGTGAGATCAGTGTGTTAACCTAGAGTATCTCTGCCCGAATGTTTCAACCTTCAAGATTCATTCCTGTAAGATTGTGAGATTAAGTGTTAAACCTGAACATCTTGACCAGAATATTTCAATTTCAAGTTTAGTTACCAACAAGCAGACCAGATAAGTGTAAAAGTTAATTGTTCGTTTGAAGTAATACAACATCATCCTTGGAAACATTACCTACCCTTAGCAATCAGTTAGTTAATTCAGTAATCATCCCAAGCCAAGCAATTCGATTCAGCCTCCGCATTACAAGCTCAAACCTCATGTGTTCAACTATCGCGTCAGAAGCTGACCACCTTAGCCTAATTCCTTAGTATTGGAATTATTAAGGGAATTACCAAGTAAATTTTCAAACAACCAGTTACCCTTCAGCTAATCCTATAGTAGCGACCAGGTCAGATACCCATCTACTAAGTCAGTTGAATATCGGAGTTAATATCGCTGGTATGGAAGACTATTAACCGTAGTATAAGGAGTGAAAGTGGAGAAAACAAGATGATGTATGACTACGTTCAGGGATTATAGACTTAAGGCTACAATGACGCGGTCAAAATAATGGTAGTAAGAAGTTGAATCAGAGAGCGCAGCACGAGATCAATTGTGAATGTGGTTAATTGACTGACCTTTAGCCAATAACCCCTAAGAGAGGAAAGTTATATTCCAATGGACTGAATGCTTTAGACCGGAGAATAGGTGAGGTATAGATATTAGATGCGGATATAGACGATATACACTGATGTGGAATAAAGAAGTTTTGAATTTCGAGGACGAAATTCTCCTAAGGAGGGTAGATTGTAACATCCCTAAAATTCTAACTACTAACAAGTAGTAACATATGCTATCATTTATTTATATACAACGAGAATCCGTCGAAGTAAAGAGAGTTGGACTAATATTAAGGGAAACATTGGAAATTCATGAGTTAAGTAAAATCAAGGAACACTTTTGGGATTGAGATGCAACTCAAGGACAAGATAGTAATTTGACATAATTGCATGGTAATTAATTGAGAATAGGAAGGACAAATGAGTATTTTGGCATAAATGTATTTAGTAAGTTGAGGCATAAAGTAGGAAATCAGATTTTTCCCATTCCATTTCTCTTTCTCCCTCACGCTCAACCATCACCACCAACACAAGACACAACCCATTTCACTTTCCTTTCTCTCATGCAATCCAAAGCAAGCTTAGAATTTCTCTATGTTTAAGGCAAAAACAGCAACAACAGTAATAATACTCCAACCTCCTTCTCTCTTGCTCTTCATCATCACAATAGTCAATCAACCCTAAATCGAACAACAATCTCAATTTCTCAAGTGTTGATTGTTTAAGGTAAAAACTAAACCATCCCTTCCTCTTCAGCATCTGTGTTTCCTTTGGTTTTGACCTAGTAATTCCTTGTGTTCCATGGTGGAGCTGCTGCATGTGAGAATTTATTGAAGAAGAAGCTTTGGGGAAGGTTTTGTTAAAACCCGTATTCATGAACAGGGCTTCACTAAACCGGTAATTACTCTCTCCTCGTAACTCCAATTTAAATTCCGCTTGTTGTTGTGGTTAGATAACGAATTTTCGGTCATTTTGACATAAGTTTCCCTAATTTTGGTTCAGTATTAAGCCCTGTACGAATTTTTGAAGTGCAATGTTCAACACAGGATGTTGCAGAATTCGTGTGTGAATAAGGCTGTACTTAAAAGGTAATTTCTCACTCCTCGTGACTTCGATTGAAATTCCGTTTGTTGGTATGGATAACTAACACAATTGTGGTCAGTTGAGTTTCAGTATCGTAATTTTTAGAGGTGAAATGAGTTCAGGAGATATTTTTAAGTTCAAGGTTCAATACAGTAATGTTGCAGAAAATGTTTGGAACATGTCTGTACTAAATCGATCATTGCTCTCTCCTTGTAACTCTGATTGAATTGATTCCAGTTGCCATAGTTAGATAACTCAATTCTGGTCGTTGCGATATAGGTTTCGTAATTTTTGGTTCAGTGTTGAGGTCTGTGGACGAATTTAAAATAGAGGACCTGATGCAGCAATTATACAAGAAAATTCTGTTTTGGGATTTATAACATTTCGCTGCAAATTCAGTTTCTCGGAGAGCTCCAAAGTTGTTAGCTTGGTGTTTAAAGCTTCTGAGTTAATCTCATTCAAGTGGGTTCTCTAGGTTCTTAACCTTAGTATTATTTTAGAGCTTAGTTTCCCAAAATATGTTATGCATGTCAACATAGGATTTAGGATCAAATTAACGAAAGAGCAAGAATAAATCTCAGTTCTTGCTTCTATGTAATCTATTATATATTATGAAACATGTTTAAAACGAGTAGCATAGAGGTTGTAGGTGATATTTTGGAAAAACAACATTTTACAGAAAATAGGGGTTTATTCTGCTACACTCGCCGCAGCGAGTGATTACATGCCACAACGAGTGTTAACGTCTTTTATAACTCGACAGGCGAGTCTTTGACTCGCCAGGGCGAGTGTTATAGGTCTGTTGACCTAAAAGCTCGTCGTAGCGAGTAAGAATTCGCCGTAGCGAGTGCATTAAGAACATAACCTGTATATTTTTGAAAACTTACTACATCACTCGTTTTATACCCGAATGCAACTTGGTTTCTTAAACCTGTTTAATAGTGTTTAACAGATTATATGGTCAGAGAATAATAAGTATATTTTATATGATTCAGTAACATGTTTAGGATACCCTGGGTGGGATATATTGGTTAGAATTGTTTATACTCATTAAAATTAAATGGTAATTATATGCCATGATTAAAGAATTCCTCTGAATTCTACTATTTTATTATGCGAGCCAACGGCGGAATCCGAACCTCAATATCCGGTATTACGCAGAGTCAGGCACCTGAGACCGGCTTGTCTCGGGTGACCTTTGAAGAGTAATTTGAGAAGATAATAACTTTTTGTTACACCTTATTTTATTATTATTATTGATAAATACATGGATATGTAAAACAGTTGAACTTAGTTTATCACACTATCTAGGTTCCCCGGTGTAGTCACCATTAGGAGGGTAGTAGGACTCACTGAGGCTTAGTAGTCTCACCCCACTCCAAATCAATTTTTTTAGGTAAACAGGTTATTCGGAGCAAGGACCAGGTAGGAGACTGATAGTTGGAGCTGAGCTTGGATTGTCAGGCTTGAAGATTTTATTCTTCTCCTTGTTATTATATTACCTTGTTTACTCAGGAATTTAGTTTCTTTCCGCTGTAATTATTCAGTTCATCACGTTGTATTTGTATCAAGTTGTAACTTCATTATTTATTCTGAAATTTTCATGTACTCAGATCCATTTATTTATGCCTTAACTAAATATTCTAGATAATTTAGTTGGGGCGTTATATAGAATGCCTCTGGGTATTCACACGCTAAAAAACGTGTCATAAGCATTATAGAGGTAACGTGCAGAGTAAAGAAACGTTAAATATCTGCATGTACTGTGAGGATAGGTATGGTGGCTGGTCTCCCTCCCTTCTTCATATTTGGCATGACCAGTGTATAACATAGTTATTCAGATTATTGTTCGGCGACGACTTTTCCTTGTTGTAGTAACACCTTACTGTTACTCTATGTCTATTAAAGTTTCCCTACGTTAATAACTAAGGTATGGTGGATGTGTCACATAGCCTAATTACTAAGTGAGTTGTTTATAAACAAGCATTATTATCTTCACCAATTAACCTCTAGATCCTAGTAACGGGCTGTTCATCTTCTAAGTGCTCAACTCACACCTAGTGCATGATTCCTCCTCTAACCGCTCAGTTCACGACTAGTTCAGGATGTTAAGGTGCAAGAAATTAAATAACAAACAGAATACTGAATAACATTTATTATAACTTAGACTCAATCACAGACTCTAAATATTCATTGGGGAGTTCATCTTCTCCACCACAACCTAAGGCAGCTATTACAAAAGATTACATATTTAAATTACAATAAATAAATTATAACCTAAACATAAAAGCCTCAAGAAAACATACCTTGCTGAGTTAGTTTTCCCGTAAGGGGAGAAAACTATGCCCAATAGAGCTCCTCTGAACCTCTCCTTATATTAGAGAATGTTCTACTATTTCTGAATGATTTAAACAATAACAGGGAGGCTCTATTTATAGTTTTCGTAACGGGTCTCAACAAGGCATCGTACTGCGCTATACCCTTCGCAGTACGATGTGAAGATTCAGTTCAATTTTTTTAACTGATCATGTGCATTTCATCAGCTTGGTCGCCAAGTTACTCCATCGTGCTACGATATGGTACATCGTGCTGCGATGAGAGATTTTCTTCAGATTTATTTCTTCTGTTTTCTTGGCCAGCAAGCAGCTCCCATCGTGGCACGATGGGAGTTATCATGCTGCGATGGAATTCTCAATTTCTTCACTTTTTGGGCTTTTTCTTGTCTTTTGGCATCTTGGACCTTGTCTTGATGCTTTTCTCTGCTTTTGTAGGTTTTCCTTCGTATTTGGGCTTGTCTTGGTTGTTTTACTACTAATAATAATACTAAAAATATCATAGAAATTCCTGTCGTCAACAAACATCTTTAATTATATTTTAAGTGAATTTTGATCTCTTTGTGATCTAACAAGTGTTTTTGAGTGATTAAAATAAGACAGGAACAAAAGCTTATTCATTGAATATCACTATCTTTTATCATGTTGAAACTGGCACTTTACGAGAATGATCTGAGAACATTCTCCTGTCTGGCAAGTCTGCGCGTGCAACAAGCAGTTCAACATAAAGCACTTATTTATGCCTTCTAATCATAAGACAAATGTGAACTTTATGCAAGATAATTTAATTCACAAGATCTCAACAGTGCATAAGTCATTTTAGGCAAGAAGCCAATAGTGACAATAAAAGCTTTCTCTTTTAGTCATGTTTGAGGAATAAAACATGAATTTAATATTCAATGTCACAAGGAGCCTTTTGCTAGAGCATTGCAAGTTGTTACTATTTGAAGACATTTTATGGGCCAATAAGATTTAGACAACATACTATTTACTATGAGTTATGTTGTACTTGCAAGGACAAGTTTTATATTTTATCCTATGTCTTTTTCCTACATCTATGGAAGCTATGTGTACTTTGGATTGTACACTTGGATAACAATAGGATAAGAAGACCAGCTGGCTCATAAACATTCTTCCATGATTTTCTGATGTGCTACCTTGCCCAGCAAGCAAACGTCTTCCTTTATATGAAGACTTTCATCAGCAAATGAACTAAAGAACGATGTGAGAACGTTCACATTTCTGGACAGCTTTTTGCACAATCTTTGATATATTCTTTCTAGCTGTCTACAGGCGTTGGTATTTGAATTTAAACAGCTATCTTGCAACGTATAGCCTTGTGGAACAAGCAACCAACACGCTCCTGCTTTCAAGAGCTTTAAATCTCACTCTCCATATCCAGAACATGAAGAACATGCTGAGAACGTTTTGGCAGAATTGTTATCTTTCATTAAGTACAATGAGTTGTTATCTTATGGACTCAAACGGCTAGTTTTTGGCTCCTCTGAAGCAACTTGATGACCAAGGAATGAAGCACTCATACTAGCTATAAATAGCATCCTTGGGAGCCTTTGAAGGGCAAGAGTTTTCAATACAATCAATCATCTTTCTACTTGTCTTTATCGTACAAGTTCTCTAAGCTCTTCTTTTATCACTTTCACTCTCAGATCTCATCATCATATACTTGGATCAGTATATCTTTAGAGTGAACTAAGTGTTTTTGTAATTTAAGCTTATCAACGTAGTTGAGTTTATTTGTAAGCTTGTGATCCAACAAACTCTTTGTAAATAGGAAAGGAAGCTCAAGTCAATACGTAACTATTGATTGAGTGTTTAAGTGTTGTATCCTTCCAGCCTGAAGGGTTGGAATAGGTTTAAGCTTGGAGGGCTTAAAAGTTAATGATCTTGGTCTAGATCAAGGAAGTTTTTTATTTGAGATTGTTAAGTATCTCAAGATATTAGTGGATTAATCTCATGGGGAGTGAGCACTGGACTAGCCCTACATTGGGGTGAACCAGGATAAATTGCTTGTGTGTTATTCTCTCTTTACTTCTCTTTATTTAAAGCAAAGCACTACACACACTATTCACTTCTACATTAAGTTTTATATACTAACCAGATTGATCTCAGATCAATCTCTTCTGTTTGTTTTGAAGTGAAATTTTAACAGGTTATTTTAAACGGACACAATTTAACCCCCCCTTTCTTGTGAAAAACTTTGCTACTTCAACAATTTCCACTATGAAATTTGCCAATATCCTCATTAGCACTTCCATCGATTCGCCATACCTTTAATTGTTAAATTATATACTAGTTCACAGGTAACAATTTAATTAGCAATGGGAAATTTTATTTGACGAAAATTATAAATATACCTCACTCTTTCCACCTTCTTCAAGCAAATACGAAATTTCGTCATTTACAGGGGTACTTTTTGCCATTCCAATGACACCCATCCCTTGCTGCTTAAGCAATGCTAACAGAACATAAAATAGCACACTTATCAGTACAATTGGTTAGACACAAAGGCAAACCAAAGTACAATTGAGAATTAATGTTGTCCACCTGTAACTTTTCCTCTTCCGTCCTCGGCAACAGTACCAACATATACTGATGGCCAAGAATCAAAGTTGGAAATATGGGCTTACCCGCATGGTCCATGGGTCGCCCGTTACCCCAGATATATGTAATTTTTTGTTTTTTTAGACACAACTCAAGTCTAAGTCTTACAAAATAGTACAAAATTATAATCATGTTTGATTATGTTCATTTATGTTGTTTTGTGTGATATTTTGATTGTAAATTATAATTTTGTTGTTTGATTATGCATGAACTTAGTTTGTTTTGAAAAATTATTTGAATTTATTTTATGTTATTTGGTTGATTGGTAACTTATTTTGATAATGTAAACTTATTTGTATTATATTTGGAATGTTTAATTTTTTTTCTTCCATAAAATTGTTTTTTTATAGTGAAAAAAAAAGAAGAAGAATTGAACCGGGTCGGGCTTACCCGAAAGCCCGAAAGCCCGCTAGCCCGTAAAGGGTCGGGCTCAGACACTAATTTTGTCCGGTCAGCGGTTCGCTTGATGAAGCTGGTTCTGGATTCTGATGGGCCGAGCGCTTTTGATTAGAGTTCGGGAGTTAGAGTTCAGTTGTGGTAACATTTTAAGCGGGGTTGGTGATTGCTCTGATAGTCTTGAATCTGTGGGATGCTTTACTGTATTGGGGAATAGGAGTTGATTTTTGATTAGGTGTGTTGTTTAGGAGTTTTCCTTTAGGTGTTCCGCATATACACGGCACTTATGTTATGTTGTTCCTTTCTACCGGTCTCTGTTTGTCTTGTGCAGAGACTAGGTTATTAATAAATTTTGTCATTTCAAAAAAAATATATTTTATTCTCAGCTTTTTAGCCTGGCCCTATAAAATCCGTTTCCCGTCTAGGCTAGGCCGAAATGGGCCGGACAACCCGTTTTGACAGCTCTAAAAATAGATATCCTAATAATTTTATACATTTTGTCCAAAAAAAAAATATAAGTTCATACCAAAATAAAAAAAAAAATAACCTAACGCATATCAACGATTTTATCGACATTTGTGACTGGTTGCTTTTTTTTTTTTGGTACATCAAAAATATAAATTACTCCCTCCAAGGATTAAACTCTGGACCTCGCCTACCCAATCCATATATCTCTTAACTCTTATACCACTTTTGCTATCCTACTGAATACTCGTGAATGATTTTGCTGCATATGGAAGACTCTCTTTTTTGGGTCCTTTTTCAGTTGACTGTAGGGATGTCAATTTGCATCCGTTAGTGGGGATCCCCGCGGAGATTGCCCCGTTCGGAACTCCGAAAATGGGGATTTTTCCCCGTGGGGACGGGGATGGAGGCAAAATCTCCCCCGTTGGCAATTCGGGGCGGGGATCGGGGAAGGCACATCCGTCCCCGCGGATTCCCCGAATCCGCCCATATACTTAACTATTATATATTATAATAATAAATAAATATATATATATATATATATATATATATATATATATATATATATATATATATATATATATATATAATATATAGCAATAATATTAAATATTGATACTTTGTAAAAACAAAATATTTAATGCTGACTTTATTTGTCTAATTTGGTTAGATATTTACCAACGGATTTTTTCATATACATTTGACAATTTTAAGTATCTATTTTGCTATGTATTATGGGATATTATAGTTATGAGTTTTTGTATGATGCATATTTTGCTATAAGATTTTGGCTATCGGTTTTTGATGATTATTAGTAGCCAAATGCTTTTGCATTTGTTTTTGCTTATGAATGAATTATGTGTTGTTTCTTTTTTTAAAATAAAATTAAGATGAAAATATTTGTTTTTTTTAAATAAAAAAAGAAAAAATAACGTCATATTACTATCATAATTTTGACCAAAAATATAATTTTTTGTTAAAATTTGATATCCGTGGATCCCCGCAGGAACCGTGGAGATCTGTGGGGATGGGGATGGGGATAAATATTCCCCCGTGGGGACGGGGATGGAGGCAAAAATTCCCCCGTTGGCAATTCGGGGCGGGGAACGGGGATAGCTTCCTCCGCACATTCCCCGCCCCGTTGACATCCCTAGTTGACTGACTTTTAAATAGAAAATTAGCCCGCAAGTAACGTTGGAAATGGACTCTTCGCATTTGTCCTTCTTCCTTGACTGACTTCTAAAGTTTTTAGCTCAATTTTAAGGGACTCTTATCTTTCTTCTCAATAACAACGGTCTAACATTTCTAAACCACTAAAATTCTTCAATACAATTATAATATCTTTTAAATTTAAACTAGTAGGTAACCCGTCCTATCGGACGGGTCGTAACGTTACGCGTTTTTTTATTTTTAGTTACCAATTTTTAAAGTTACAATTTGATAAAAAATTAATATGTAACTTATAAATTTATGGAAGTGCAAGATAGTTAAATGTCATGTACTACTATTGATTTGTTTTTACTAAACCCACTAACATTTTCCCCTTTAACAATATATACTGACATTTGTATATTAAAAAAAATCACTATAATTAAATGTCTCTTGTACTACTACATTATAGTTAAAATGTTTCACGTAGTTTTCAGATAAAAGAAAAAAAAAGTTTCGTGTAGTTTGAAAATTTTATCACTTATTTAATACATTATAGCTAAATATCTCCAGTATTTAAATCAGTAGTACATGACATTTAACTATAGAGTTTTTTATTGATACTAACATGTAAATTTATGATTTATTTATACGATAGTTATTTTAAAAAAATCTCACTTATAATTTGTTTCTTATGTGATATTATATTTTTTCCAAAGTATAATTTATTTAATATGTTATAGGTAAATATTTCCCGTATTTTAACATTTTTATCACTTATTTAATATATTATAGTTAAATTTTGAACTTTGTATCTCATCTGCTTATTTATAGAAGCACAATTGAAAAGAAATACTCCTTAATTTGTTAGTTCAAATCCACAAAAGGCTACTTATTAATTTCTGTCAGCACCTGCTCATGACACTACTTTCTCAATTCACGTTTTACTTTTAATTTAATAGTACTAATTTATTTATTAATTAGTAGTACAATTTGAATGTTAATTAATATAAAATGGAAACTCTATTTTGCAAGCTGATATCTATAGTTTCTTTCTATGAAGCCCCGATACGCGACACGATACGGATACGATACGATACCGATACGCCGATACGTGAAAATTTTAAAAAATTCATATCCGATACTGGCGCGATACGTTAACTAAAAATTAATTTTAAAACTAAATATATAAATGCACAATATATAAACATGACTAAAATCAATAATATTAATAATGATAATTTTTTTTGAAAGACAAAAAATTATTATTATTATAAACGTCAATAGTTCATTGTACAAAGAGTAAGCATAAACCAATTAGCTTGCACAAAAGCAAAACAGTTTGATGTTCAACATACAAGGGCTCTACAGTCCTAACTAAAGACATATAATAGCTCAAAAAACATATAATAGTTATGACATCAATCCTCTTCAACTCGTCCATCTTGTAGCAATATTAGACAATTATATAGGTCCTGCAGCTGACCAATTAAAAGCATAAAGCATCATTCTTATACTGAAACTTTGGGACAAGCCCAAATACTTAATAACCTGTTATATAGTATGACACCATAGTGACTTTAGAACAGTGACAAAGACGAAAAATACTAATTATAATAAATTAAAATCATTAATACTAAGTTAAGTATTTGTGTTTCATTAATATTGTCCTAAAAAATAATGACCACCAGTACATTTTAAGTTATACATCTTAAGTTAAGTATTATACAAAAAGAGCATCATTAGTACTATCCAAAAAAAGATATAGTTGGTTACCCGTATAACAAATATAATAGTTTGACAATTACTAGGAAACACAGATTGTATCAGATATTATTTTTTTTTATTTAGAAATAAATATTTAACCGATACTTTTCCGATACGAGTATCGGGAAATATCGGACGCGTATCGGATATTATTTTTTTATTTAAAAATAAAGATTTAACCGATACTCTTCCGATACGAGTATCGGGACGTATCGGAAGAGTATCGGTATCGGGTGCGTATCGGACACGATACTTCACCAATTTTAGAGTATCGGGGCTTCATAGGTTTCTTTAGTAGACTGATGGCATTGTTTTTGATATAATAACAATATTATGTACTATTAGAATTCTCAGCAAGTTGTATTGTAAAGTGGTATTTTGTGACTTGTTAAAAAAGACTATTGTTGTGACTGAGACACCTATGATGTGGGTAGGACTAAAGAAAATCTGTTTTCAACACCACACTGCTCAATGAAAAATTGTCATGATTAAGTTAACTTAAGATAGTACAGATTGGAACAATATTTTAATAGTTTAATTACAACTTGATCTACATCTTGTTTCAAAAAATTAGTACGACCTTCTTGGATGGAAGACTTGGATTTGAATCTGATTAATAAGGAAATAATATATGTATAGTATATAATTTATACATCTTCAAATTTAAAAAACTTAATCATATATGATTGTTTGTCTAATATCAGATGGAAAGAAAGTTAGATTTAAACCCTCACAAATCATTTCACTATTTTTTTTCTCTCTTCATCAAAGAAAATTGTGAGAAACTCTCTCCCCCTCAAAAAAACCTAGCCATCCAGCATCTCTCATAACATCCTTCAATCTATTTTAGACATTGTTTGGTTGTTCAACCATCACCATCTTCATCCTCTTTTTCCCCTTTATTTTTCTGTCAAACTTATTTTGAGATCTGAGACATTTAAATAGAAGACTCTCTTTTTTGGGTCCTTTTTCAGTTGACTGACTTTTAAATAGAAAATTAGCCCGCAAGTAACGTTGGAAATGGACTCTTCGCATTTGTCCTTCTTCCTTGACTGACTTCTAAAGTTTTTAGCTCAATTTTAAGGGACTCTTATCTTTCTTCTCAATAACAACGGTCTAACATTTCTAAACCACTAAAATTCTTCAATACAATTATAATATCTTTTAAATTTAAATCTATTATAATTGTATTATAATTGTGTTAAATACATACTTTGATCATATATTTTGATTAATATATAAAAATAAATATTGGCATATATATGATATTCAATTTGTCTCGATAAATATTTTCAAAATATAAAAATTTTAGAATTTTTTATAATACATAATTAAAGATATCTGTGATCAAAGATGTACATTGACAGACGTAAACTGTTCAATTGTAACAGTATTTAAGAACTGTTAGAATTTTAAAGTAGTAGTGATAATTTAGAAAGCTGATTTAGAAAGAAGGCTCAATAATTGTGTGTGGTGGAGAAAATATTGAAATAGAGACTAAGAGCCTTATAGTAGTGAAAATGTTATTGATTTCTTGGATACTTCAATTACATGGATCAAGTGCCTATTTATAGGCTTGTAATACACATTACTAGATAATTATACTAATTACTAGATAATTCTAGATAACTATACATTTTACTAGATATTACAATAATCTAGATATTTCTAGTTATACAATATATATCAATATATATATCAAGTTCTAAAAATTTTCATCACATTTTAACAACTGTTAGTATTTGAAGGTAGTGGTACTTTAGAAAGTAATTGAATGATAGTAGTGAGAGAATCACTTAGAGCAAGTATAGCTTGTATTGCTCTCAACTTTGGATTTATAGGTAGCATGAGATAAGAGGCAACATATTAGTAGTTAGGAGGAGACATATAGTGTGGTGAAGTCTTCGATGTTATTGTCATTCCATCTCAAATGCTTGAATACAATGATACATATGTTTGCCTATTTATAGTTGTGAAAGGTATATTCTAGATACTCTACAATCTAGAGTCTTCATGATATTTCCTAATATAAATTTAATAACTTATTCTACTAGTTACTCAAGTATTCTAGAAAGATCTTACAATTGTACATCATCACTTGATAGTTTATTCTACAAGTTACTAATGTATTTTAGAAATATCTAAAAATATGCATCATATTTCAACAAGAACGAAGGGAGTATTTTATAGTTTTGGAAATATAAACGTTATCATTAATATCATCACTACCAATATATGAAAAAAGTCATTCTTTTTAATAAATGCATTTTTAAACCAATATGTACTATATAGTTAGGAATATCACTACCAATATATGAAAAAAGTCATTCTTCTTAATAAATGCATTTTAAAACCAATATATACTCATCATCAGTCCCTTGCCAAGCCTCTCATCCACTTCCTACGAAAAAATGATGAACCTATTATCTACTCTCTTTCTTTTTTCTCTTTCACTGAATTGCTTTGTGGCTTCCTTAGCTGCAAATAAAAAAAATATCACCACAGATGAATCTGCTCTTCTAGCATTCAAATCACTCATAACTTCAGACCCCTATCATATATTGGCTAATAATTGGTCATCCTCATATTCTGTATGCACTTGGTATGGTGTCACTTGTGATGAGAGACACAATAGAGTCCACAGTTTAATTCTCAATAACACTGGTCTTAGAGGTACCATTTCGCCAAACCTGGAGAATCTGTCATTCCTTGTTATATTTGATCTCCGCAACAATAGCTTCAGTGATCAATTTCCTAAAGAGATATTTAGGTTGCGCCGATTAAAAGTTCTTGATATCAGCCATAACAAGTTTGTTGGAGAAATTCCTGCATCGTTGGGGGATTTATACAAACTTCAACATTTGTATCTTGGTGGCAACAATTTCAGTGGTTCTATCCCTCAATCTATCAGTAACCTTCGTCGGATGAAATTTTTGGATGCTGGGCAAAATAGGCTGTCGGGACCCATTCCTCAATCAATTTGGAAGTTGTCTTCCCTTGAATACATTAATTTAGCTCATAACTACTTTTCAGGTAATACTAGTCATGATACTAGTGAATATCATTCATATTTTTTGCGATATTTCTTGTTTTCACACTATTTTTTTATTTTAGATTTACAATACAAAAATTATCCCTCCTTCAGTCACACAATAATTGTAACATACTATAGCATTTTGAACGGCTTAAATACAGTTTTAGTCCTTAAAGTTTCACTTTGGTCCTTTAACTAATATTTGTTCCATTTGAGTCACTTAACTCTTGTTTCGTTACACAATTTGATCACTCCCGTTAAGGGTTTAACCCCAAATGTCTTAAGTGACCAATATTATAGATGATCTACCATAAATCTCATTAATTTTTTTAATCTTGACCGTTCGATCTATTTGTTAAAAAATAAATCATTGGATCTTTGAAGTCTATTATAAATAATAGTGCACTATCACACTATCACCACCTAAGTTTCTTTCCTTTCTTCTTCTTCTTCCTTCATGTTCTTCACTAAACATTCATAAAAAAACCAGCAAGCAAAATTAAAAACTGCAAATAATCATAAACTTTGTCATCATCCTCTCATCAATACCATGAAAAAACCCATAAATTTTGAATTCAAAAAGTTGAATTCCCAAAACCCAAAAATTTAATTCTCAAATCCAGGATTTTCTTTGTTTCCTGGGTTGCATATGCATTAAAGACAACAACGGTTATGTTACATTTGCCAATTTTGCAAATATTAATAAAAGATGATAAATAAATAAATAAATAAATAAATAAATAGAAAGAGAATTATATTTATCACTTGGGTTGGTATCACTTGTGAGGTCCACCAAATTTCCTGAACATGAGCCTAGAAGAGAAGAGACCATATTGCTGAGTTTAATTTTGCTTCATTTACTTTTTCTTTCATTTATCCATTTATAAAAGCGATAAACACAATAAACTTATTAATGGGATTCACTAATTAAAATAGATATCATTAATTTATTGTTGTATTTATCTCTCTCATAAATTAACATAAAACAAGAAAAGTAAATGGGGCAAAGGTAAACTCAATTTCTCCATACTTGGGGGAATATGTCGTTTCTTGTTTCTATTCAACTCAGCAGAATATATATCTTCGGTGGTTAGGTTAGTTTCATAACCATTTTTTAGATACTTTTAACTCTTGTTTTCAAAAAAAACTCTGGCATAATATTTGCATCATATTTGTGTAATTGTGTTATTTCTTTTGTTGCCTACTAATTGTAATTTTAAAATTTCAATATAGGATTTATCCCTCAATCTATCGGTAATCTTCATAAATTGAAAGTTCTAAGTTTGGCTGATAACGA